>CM047930.1:15007500-16257500 GCA_026230145.1 Diorhabda elongata
AACGGCGCAGCTTCTCTGAGATCTTGGCGTTCGAGATCTGATCACTTCGCTGCTCGATACAAAATGAATTTCTCCACGATTCCAAACGCCTCGTCTGGGTTCGTGTAAGTATGGATTAAAATTCAGGTAGAAGGTTTTTGGTTTTTCCCAAAGCTAGGTATATTGGAGAGGAATAATTTAATTGTAGGCTATTTGGACATTAAAGAGGTTACGTGGAATTTCCTGGGTCAGGTATCTGTCAATCATGTATGGGTGGATTATCGTTATATCGAGGGAATTAGTTGGGATAAATGTCTATCTGTATTGAGTATTTTTAAATGCAAGGTCAATTGGCATGGTCACTACACATTTATATGGAATCGCTTTCCACCCATGAATTTCGGAAAATGGAATAAACGGTTAGAGCCAGATTAGGAGAATATAGCGGTTTTAAGTAAGGCAAGGTTTTAAATACATAGAATATAACGTAACTTCTAAAGTGTCACAGGGCTTAGCTATTGGACCGTTATTATTTTTGATATATACAAATGAAATTGTCTTGAGTTTACATTACAAACTATTCCTTTATGCAGATGATCTGAAGCAAAGGTCTGCATCATTCAAACATCTTGTTGTTACATTAGTAAATTAAATGTTATTCATATCAATACTATCTTTGGTGATGCATTTAGAAACCCATGGTTTCGTACTGAGAAACTATAGGTAGTTTACAGAAGTTAAAACTGTATCTTCACATTTTAATGCATTTATTCTTCTGAAACTAGAATCCGCCTCTTTTATATGAGGTTTACCAAACTCATATCAGCAAAATATATAATATTAAGTAGTAATTTTATAACAGATTTCGAAAGCTACTTGTTGCTTGTAAACAGACCGACGCTGTGGGCGGATTTTCTGTTGATTTTAATATTTGGGCCCCTTTTTGACATCAGTTTTTCAAATAATCTGACAAGAGGAACGTTGCTGTTGTTTTCTATTCAAAATTTGATTTCAGTATACATTCTAGATCCACCTTGTCTTGCTGAACACAGGATTATATTCAACTCGATTTGTTACAGAAGCTAATTCTACAGCGGGTATCTGATAGAATTTCCGTTGCAACCCTTCATTTCATAACTATATTATTTTCTACGTCGAACTTAATGCTCGAACTTTTTACAGTTTTCTTGGTACTGAATCGCGAGCGGTTCGCGCTTTTGAATGAGTCAATAATTCATTTCCTTATAATATTTTCCTTGTAACAGCTCTCTTGTTAGGTTCCATATGGTTTGGATCGTAGTTTATTTAACCTCTTTTCTTCTTATGTTCACAGCCCAATTCTCCGTGGTCCGATTTCTATTTAATCGATACTTTCTATCATTGCAAAAGTCCATAAATGCTTTCCATCCAAATTTCTTACTATAAACGTTATGTTTGATTCTATAATTTTGATGATGTTCTCGCCAGTATTTTAACCAAATCGTGATATTTTGAAAATTAAATATTTGTAACGTCAAAATCGAAATAGGACCTTTTTTCAATATAATTTTGTAATGATTGGTTTTTTTCAATCAGATGACTTCAAATTAATTGGTTTCAATGGATTTCACTGGAAGAAAATATTTCCATTAATAGTATCTTGATTATAGGGTTCTAATCTGACAATATTCACCCACCATAAAGAAAATCTAGAAATACACGTTAGAACGCTTTAACCTGAACGATCTAGAGACTAGACAAATGTTCTCTCACTTGATATTCCTCCATAAAATCATTACGAATATAATCGACCGTCGAGGATTGCTAGGTCTTCTAAGAATTTATATCTCTAAGTTTGCTATTCGCTCCCACTCTTTATTCTAATTTCCAGTTGCTAAAACTAAATTTCTTTCTTTCGTACACTCTCATATAGAATTAATTAATATCATTGTTATTTGCAAAAACTTTGGATATTCTCGCACAAAAAGATAATTTTCACTGTTTTATAATTTTCGGATTATTCTAATGATCATGGAATTATAAACAACTGCATACTTTTCCTAAATCTTTCTATATACTATATTTTTAACATTCGGTCTAAATGTACCATTGTTTATTAGTATCATCCCACTTTAATTTTCAACTCTCATATATGTTTTTTCCACCTGTTTCTTGTCACCTGTGCTGTGAGTTGGTGTAAATAGATGAATAGATAAATAAATAAAGACGCAACAAATCTTGACGCTGTTCGGCAGGCGTATTGTTTCAACAAATGCTCACTATTAAATTGTCACACAAAATCGGTCTATTTTTGGTACGATGTACGAGCACGTTCCTCGGATAAAGTCCATTGTTAGAGCGCTTGGAGACGTCCGTTTTTTTCAACGGACAATCGACCATGTTTTTTGCCGCATTCGCGGTGGTGTATAATTTATAATGGATTTGTGTGTGTTCATCGGATATCGCTCCGGCGAACAATATACGCCGGATCCACCACCGCTTCCCTTCGGCACCGTTCCAGTGTAAGAAAGTGCGGTCATCCACGCCAGTGTATCGGTGCTTGTTGACGCTGCCGGACGTATTGTCTGTTTTGTATTATTTTATTATATATGGCTGTTAATAAAAGTTGAAAGGTTTCTTTTTTCATTCGTAACATCTATCTGGTAAAAAAATATATGTATATAAAGATATCCCTTTATTGACGGTGAAAAAACGGACGTCTACAAGCGCTCTTAGACTTATAGTTTTGTTCTCGGAATGCTACCCCTAAGTTAAATCTAATTTAATATATCGATGAAAAAATTCACCAGCTACACTAGCTCTCTCACCCACTTTATTTTTCGACGAAAGTTAGGTACGGGAGCACTAATAGTCCGGGAGCGGTCAATGCTGCCGTATGTTATTATAGGGCGTACACCATAGTGGTATTCTTATGTATTTTGAGCCACCGAATCCAAATATACCCGGCGTTTTTGCTAAAAACTGGTACGTTTTATTTAAATCGCAACTGCTCAAATAAATTATGAATAAATGGTTTTTTCGGTTCGGAGCAAATATGGCCAATTTTAAGAAGATAAGGTCTCTTGTCATTTCTCAGTATAATGCATATTTAAAAATTAATACATTCAAAAGACAAAAAATCGACGATTTTCACTAACTTTCGATGTTAATAACTTTTGACCAACTAAACATTTTGTAAAATTGAAAAATCGTACTTATTCTTTGAACCTTTCTCTACAAATTTGTATACTTCGATATTAGTGCAGTCGGCGTTATCACACACTTATCACGATTGACAATTAAAACACCACGCAACCACGCACCAAACGCACTCAAATCATGGAAAATAATATGTTTTTCGAAATGTTGTCCAATGCTTCAGTATTGTTTAATTCATTTTTATTTTTATTATATAACAAAAACATAATGAATAACATTTAATGCCAGCTTTGACGTAACAACAGGATTCTTCGGAAATGAAAGCTTTATATCGACAACTTGGTACTCTCTTTAGAATTAATAAACCCTCTTGAACTTAGTATCCGTACAAAAGTGGATCCTACTTTGATATGCTGTTATTTATCGATATGTTACGTAGAAAGCTCTAAGTATATGTAACTTGATAGTTGCTGAAGTAAGAGGTCATTCAGTGACATCACGTGATAATACCAATAACGAAGCTGGTCAAAACTTTCACATAAGGTATCAAATCAACTTGTAATGTAACAAATAGAATTTATTAAAAAATGAATATGACACTAGTACTTTTTTATGTAGAAAACCATTACATTTCTTTTAAATGCGTTCAGTTACAATAATTCAGTTTGTAATTTATTTGTTCGTGTAATTAGAGAGCTTATATAATGGAATGATATTGTTAATGTTAATGCGAAAGTTCTGTTGTTGATCTCTTTTTTACGGCAGATAGTAAATCAGCGACATAAAATGCGCGCCAAAACAGAGCCACCTGAATTCGGCGCGCGGTGATCGAGGCTTGTCGCCACGCGCTTCAACGTTGAGAAAGCGCTAAATTGTAAATCGTGATAAGTGCCAAACGCCGGACCTGCACTAATATCGAAGTATACCTATTTGTAGAATAAGATTTTTCAATGTTACAAAATGATCAGTTGGCCAAAAGTTATTAGCATCGGAAGTTAGTAAAAATGGTCGATAGACCTTATCTTCTTATAATGGGCCATATTTGCATAAAAAAATTGTCAGAAGCGTAAAAGACATTTGTTCATAATTCATAATACATAAAAATACCACTGTTTTATCCTTGGCCCTATAATTGCAGAAAGTAACATTGACCTCTCCCGGACTACAATCTTTCTGTCACATGTCGTTTATGGTCATCATGAGAAGTTCTTCAGACTTCTTAGCTGATATGGTTATAACTCTTTTGGATTGTCTTAGGCCTGGAATGTTTCTACAGTAAGACTCTATTCTTTTGCTATGCGTTCAGTTACTTTTTTATTATTAGCTAGTGCTTCCAGTGTTTGATTACACCCCCACACTAGTATGAATTAATGACAAAGATTTATGGTGTTACCAATATTTGTCAAACCGCCCTCGTGTTTAACAACTGAAATAATAGTAAAAAAGGTGAACAGAAATGAGAGTTACGATCAAATATGAAATTAACCACATTTAAACCCAATAGTAGTTCTTATTTTTTACTAATTTTTAATTCAACATGTGTGTCATTGTGCAAATTTTCTTGCAACGGTGGCTAGAGAGGCTAGAAAGACATATTATACGAGTAAATGTACTAATTGGAAAAAATTTAACTCACCTTTTTGAAAAATTATGACTTGTATTGTTCATTGTAGATAAGACTGTTTAATATATTTATAACAATTATTATAGTGAAAGTAGTATAGTATTAGACAATAAAACGAATTTTCAAAATTTCTCTTTGTTCTTAACCCACAATTTCCCCTGCGTTCAAAGCAGCAAAGCATTTATATAGCAATATACGCGGAAAACAAAATACGGATGAGCGTGTGGAGTTTAATTTGGAGGTAATTATCTGGAAACTCAATCAAATTGAGAAAACATATATATTCACTGTCAATATACATTATATTATAACTTATAAAAGAAGGTATTTATATGATTCAAAAAAAAACTGTAATGTATCAATTTTTAATCAAATTTCTAGTTGAATAAGTTATCAAAATATGAAGTGAATATTGATGAAATCGCTATCACGCAACTAGTGACTAAAAGCGACCACTCCTTCAGGTTAGTTATTATTATTGTTGAATTGGAAAAGTTATTATTATTAAAATATTAATTATTAAAACTACAAACAACCAATCCACTTGACAGAATTTATTTGGTACTTCCAAGTTGGATTTCGTTATGTTATCTATCAGAAAAATATATGCTTTTTTGGGATACCAAAAATTTCCTCTATTTAAAATAATTATATATATATATATATATATATATATATATATATATATATACTTGGATATACGAATAAGAGCAGTTGGGAAGTGGGAACGAAACACCAAAGTGGACTAACTTTAATATATTATCCAAGTATTCGAATTCTTATGTATTCATCGTCTGGGACTGAAATTATGGTCAAATACAATATAAGAAATATGTATAAATGTATAACATTAACACAATTTCACTTACAATAATTAAGTAAGATTTCCGGTGAGTTTTTATCGTATTAATGCCTGTATAAATTTTCAAACTCAATATTCAAATTGACGTTGATAGAAATATTGATTATTTGAAATATTGATTCTGGTTACTATAGGAATTTTCATTAATTTTTAAATGGTTAGATTATGATTGGTATTGATAGTAAATTTATGAATAGCCTTTAATATCAATAGGTTGTGAATGTAGTTGAATACGTTGGCTAAAATATAAATGACAATAAATTTTATAGTAGGTTAGATCGTTATAAGTGAAATTTATAGGTTAGGTTAGGTTAGTTGGTTGTTAATGGCGTTAAATTTTTAGAGAATTTGTTTTTTCAAAATCTAAAAGATATGTATAAATTACACTAAGGTTATTTAAATCAGTTTTCTTATTAATGCATTGATCATTTTGGGCAATATATGTTGTTTCTAAAAATAAAGGTTTCTTGTAGTTTTTTTCAGTAGTCAAAACTTTAGCAGATTGTGTCTTTCATGTTAAACATGAGTCGCTAATGAACATATATCAGGATATAATCTGCTATCACTCTTGTGGGAAGTTATCCGACTGATTAGTGACCTTTTCGACTGATCAACGTACTTTTTGTCACAATTTAAATAAGGTATTCCATATACTTTGTCAGACAATTTATTAGTGTGATTTATGTGTATCTCTTAGATTTTGAAAAAACAAATTCAGCTTCGTATGTTTTATCGCAGTCTTGTAGAATCTATATTTGGTTTCTCTGCTAATTATTTTGCTCTACATTATAGTTTTGTACTTATTACATGCCTTATTCTGTGTTTTGTCTCGTTTTCTCGTGTTTTTGTTGCTTATCATTATTCCTAAGTACTTAAGGTATCGACTACTTCGAAGATGAGGTCATTTATATTCACTGTTTCTTGTTTGTCTTTTTCCTGCCTCTCTTACAATTTTCTCTAATGTGTTCTATAGAATCTTCGATCCCTTGCTAATAGAGTTAAATCATCAGCATATACTATAATTTGTATTTATTTATTAATGATACTTCCATTGATATTATTTTGATATATATTATTTCTTTCTTCTTGTTCGGCTATAAACACATACCCGGGCTGGCAAAACTCGTCTAGCTATGTTATTGTGGTTTTAATTTGGTTATTCGATTTAGATTCAGTCCGTGTCTGTATTTTTATCAATTTGGATTTATATTTTTGGATTGTTTTTAGAATATTTGTTTATCACTTCTTTGTTGATATTTATCTCTATTTGGATTATCGGTATTAATAATTCTGACAAGTTTTATATCTAGTTTTTCTCTTATATTAATGTTGCGGAATTACTTACCAGTAATATGTGATAACCTGCAATTACACAAGATATTTCTGAACTAATAATACCGATTATTACTCTATTAACAATTTCATTTTGTCACTCCCACGATTCAACTGTATCCTTCAATTAAAATAATTGGAATATTATTTTTTTAAATGTTAAATACCTATACCCTCATAGAATATTTATAAAGAATAAATTTGAAGCCTTCATATTAGTTAGGTCTTATAAGATGACTAGCAATACATTTTTTGACGTCTTCAATCTATTTTTCTTGTGTAACAGTTTTTTATTTACAATCCTTTTAATATAATACCTTTATTTTAGGAAGCAATAGTTCCAATTCTTCGGTCTTTGATCTAATTTCAGATAGAGTACAACCATTAGGATGATTAATTATAATAAATCTAGACCAATAGCAGAAGAATATAAACTGGAGTTTATATTTTACATCAAAAGATAAAATAAGTTATATATGAAGTTCCTTGTAATCGCTACTTACATAGGACAGACATTTTAATTTTTAGAACACAAATTGAGAATTCATTGATACCAAAAAAAATAAAACTCTGTTAATAAACTATTAAAGCGTAAGTAAACATACATCTAATTAAGATAATTCAAAATACTCAAATAACGACAAAAAAGTATGAAGAATCACAAAATCACTTATAGATGGACATTATTTTTACATTGGTTATAATTTTAAGCTATTAAATAAAATAATGAGATCAAAAACACAATCCAGAATTTATAAATATGATTAAATCTTGCTTATTTTTAATGAATACATTACAATAATAAAGAGTAAATTTGACACAAGATTGGTGTAAACTGTAAAGTACAGAGAAGCATGACTATCTGAACTAGTATTACTGTTAAATAGAATACTTCTTGGAAATAATCGCAGCATCAATCTAATGTATCTAAACAACTTATATCAACCTCTAAAATTGTTACTAAAACCACAATTAAATTTCAACGAAATAATTCGGATTAAACATTTGCTGGTAACGTTTTTAGACAACGGTCGCTTCAAATCATCCGATAAATTCCTGTTGTGTTTTTATATTATTAGTTTTCTCAACAAAAAATAATACAATAGTTGTTACGTATCCGTCTATAATTAATTGTTGAGTCATTTTACGATGCTAATGAAAAGCAATCATTGCCATGCAAATAAATTCAATAGAAAAGGTACTTTACATTCTACAACTACAAACATTTGGTTTAATATCAATGAAAACTGTTATATATTATGTCTCAAAAGAGATCTATTGGAAGAGGATATGACGGATATACCTATAAACATAATGTCTGTAGTTTTTCTCGATTTAATTTGAAAACTTGTACTCGGTTCCGTTGAGATCAGTATTTCTTCTTTTAAACAACGTTAAGGGTAGAATCGTATCTTCCCGTATCTAATATAGGATTAAAATTTTTTCGTTCCACCACATATATCATGGATCAATTAGTCCCTGTTCGAATATAACGACCACAAATGACATTGTTATATCTTTCATTCGTTTTTCCACTATATTTCAAACCAAAACTGCCTAATTCTATTCTCATTCTCTACAGTTTTAAAAATATAGGAAAATTAGGGAAAATTAACCATTATCAACTGGTATCCGATCTAAATGTGACGTACAAGCACCCATTATTCTCGATGGTAAAGATGTATAACTTATGCTATTCACATTGTTTAAAAGGTATCATATAGAAATGTTTACACCATCTTGTGAGATTATTTGAAATGAAAAAAATTCTTTTCAAATAACAAACTGAAGATTCAAAGCGCATTTTGAAATAGTTTAAGTTAAATGAAATAAATTTGTGATTTATTTATTTGATTATGGTTGAAAAGGACAAAAAGGCAGTCATCTGAGTAGACTACAACCGGCGATAACCGTCCGAAGAAAGAAAAAATGCAACAATCGACTGGTAAGGCCTCTATATTTCCGGATAAAACTGTATATTGCTCTTGGATGATTTAAAAAATGAAGAAACAACCAACCTTTATTACTCTTATGGTACATTGTTACGTGTAAATGAAGGAGTTGAATGATAAAGAAACGGCTCCATCATTTCAGATAAGAATTGCCTCCGCACCTATCTATATTCAAGAAGGTATTGCTGAAGCGAAAGCCGAAATTATTACAACAAAAGTTTTTTGTTAACTTCATGTAACGATTTAATTTCGACAAGTGTAAGAACGTTCTATTATCAAATAAAAAGCCATACAAAATTATACTGGTGTCCATAGAGAGTTTTGAATACAAATAGCAGGACAACAAAGCACCATGAGTAAGTAATCTAGCAAGCATATTACTTGGTTTCGTGTATATAGAACTAGCTTTTTCCTTACTTTAGAAAGTTAGCCTCTCAAGCTACGATCTATTCTTAAGATCGCAACGTCTTTCACTACTGATTTGATGATCGTCGCTTAGATATTACCTTCGCCTTGATGATTGGCTGGTAAACCGTCAAAATTGGCTCTTCTGGTATTTTGAAAGGGAAAAAATTCCCAAACTTTCTGTCAATATAAATCTGAAGTGTACAAAATGGTATCGTAAGGTGAAATGTCTATGGAACGCCACTATTCCAGCTTATAAAAATAAATCTAATGATCTGGTGTAACACTAATGAAAAAATAATAAAAACGAGGTTACGAATAATTTCAAATACACAAAACAATTAAAATTGAAAGTACAGCAAAATCTCACTAATCCAGCACTTCAGTAGATACTGTGCGCTTCGGTTGCTGCCTCGTCGACTAGCAGTCTAACCTCAAAACTTATCACGTGCACGAGCTTACCTATTTGTTTTTGAAGTGAGAAAAGTTTATAGTGAAAAATGTGAAATAAATGCAAACACAAGACACTATATTTGAATTATAAAATGGAGATTTTAAAGAAGTTAGATAGTGGGAAAAACATGTGCAAATTGACAAAAGAATATGGTGCTGGGCGTGTTACTATATACCATCTTAAGAAAAAAAAAGCAAAAGATAGAAAACCATGTCAAGACAATGGAATCGGGACCAGGAAATTTGGCGATTGTCCAAAGATGGAAAACGCTCTCTACATGTGGTTCATACAACGGCGTTTTAAACACACTTCTATATTTGGAGAAATTCTGAAAGCCAAAGCAATCGAATTTTATAAAAAAATTACCCACAAAGATGATTTTCGTGCCAGCGATGGATGGTTGGATAAATTTAAAAAGTGATTTGGTATCAATTGACGAATCTGCAACACAGCCATTTATCCAGCATTTTAAAATCAAAGTAGAGAACTGGGTCTTCTTCCTGAACAAATCTATAACGCAGACGAGAATGGTTTGTTTTGGAGATTGTTACCCAATAAAACATTCGAATCTTCTAAAGAAGCAAGTGCACCAGGTCGTAAAGTGAGTAAATATAGAATCACATTCATGCCATGTTCAAATGCTACTGGAACGCACAAATTGTTGGTGATTGGTAAAGCAAAAAATCCCAGAGCTTTCAAGAATATTTGTCTGCCAGTCTGCTACAAGAATCAAATTAGAAGTTGGGTCACGAGAGAAGTATTCAGCGAATGGTTTCGTAAAGACTGTCCCAGAAGTCAAAAAGTTTATGAAAAGATCCAACTTGTCCATAAAAGCTTTACTCGTACTTGACAATGCTCCAGGCCAACCAAATGAACTTAAATCAAGTGATGGGAGTATCCAAACCATCTTCCTACCACCAAACTGTACACCTTTACTTCAGCCGATGGATCAAAATTCAAATAGTAGAGTCTTTGTATAAAAATAAATTGTTGATCCTCATTATATCTTAGGATGGTGAGTCTTTGTATAAAAATAAATTGTTATCCTCATTATATCTCAGGATGGTGATATAACGCAGAGCCGTAAAGGGTTGAATTTGAAAGATGTTGTATTCTCTCTCGCTGATGCTTGGAAGTCTGTCTCATCTAACTCATTCCAATCTTCATGGAAATAGTTATGGCCTACAATTAATGATGTATCAGAAACAGAAGTAATAGATGAATGGGATGCTGAAGATAATCTGCCCATTGCCGATTGGTTACAAAATCTATCAGGAAAAAGATTAGAAACAAGTAAAGAAAATTTAAATTCTTGGTTTGAAGGAATCGAAGAAGCAGAGCAAATGATGATAGATGAAGAAATTGTATCTGAAGCAGTACAAGAAGAAGAAAGCTTCGTAGAAATATTGGAGCCACCAACTACTACACCAGTAAGAGTTAAACCAGGTAATGCTTTGATTTGTTTTAACACCTGCATAACATAGGTATATCTGCCAAAGATATTATAATTGCTCGCAACATGTGAGAAAAGGTTTTTAAGATGGACTACAAGTTGCAAAAAAGCATACCTCAATCAAGGATTATTTTAAAAATATATAATTACATACATATATACATGTTAATTTAATACATTACATACATTTATTTCCTTTACGAAATGCTTTATTCTACGACTTTTTCACTATAATCCAGTAATCCGAACATTTCAATAATCCGTTACACTCCGGTTTCTAATACTGCCGGATTAGTCAGATTATACTGTACTCATTGTCAAGAATATGCAAAAATTGATAAATTAAGTCTAAAGTAGGTTCTCAAAAGAAATAGAACCGCATCTTCGATTAGTTCCAGAAAATAGTTTTGTGAAAAGTAAAACAACGTGAGTGGATTGCAATAATTTATTTATAAGCAGTACAAAGTATCTAGTATACTATGCCTGATGTAGGGGACATATTATCATTTGCGCAATGGATCTGCTGTCACCTAAATCCTATAATGCTACAACGGCTGAAATTAAGTAAAAGCCTAGCGTAAAAGTAATTGTCTCTAGGATGTTTCTCTTCTAGTACGCTACAATCTGTAGCGTGCTATCCTAGATTGAAAACTAGTCTGGTGTATTTCTCATATAACAATTAAAATTAAAAAACTGATCAATTAAAAATTGACGACTGCTATGCAGGATTAGTTGCGATTGGACAAAATACAAACGACATTCAAACAATTCAACTATATTGAAGGAGATAGTATAAATATAAGTAGTATCATAGTATTTATTTGTTTTTATAAACAATATTATCATGTAATACACATATTTTATTGTTTGTTCATATTTAGTATGCTAAATGTGGCTATATGTCTTCGAGGTTTCAACAAATTAAACGTGAGACCAATTCTAATTTAAATGGGAACTACTGTCATAACGTTGAATATTTCATTGACATCTTAGTTTAATAGCGAGTTTATTTTGGTTAAAAAGTGAAAATATTAATTATAAATCAACAAAAGTTCAAGATAACAATAATAAAACAATAATAGAATAGTGATTCGTTTCAGTTTAGTTGCGAGTCCCAAAATCTGGTAAGTACAAACTTGGATAGGTATTAACCCTTAAACAGGAACTCAGGACTATTAGGCACGATTGATTTCTTTACACTTCAGTAGAGCTCGCACTGTTTCACTTTTGGGCTTGAGGTTCTAGAATAGTCTCAGTTTGTTTCCAGTCGAAGTAGTAGAGAGTGTGTAAGTTCTCGAATTCATCAACCTCCGCGATCATAGTGCACGATAATTAAAGATACACAAAGTTTCACAAACCTGTATTCTGGTTAAGGTAAGTGATTATTCCGGTCTCTCTGACTAGACAAAAGTTGACCAATATAAATGATTACTCGTACTAAGAAACTAATAGAGACGAGATAATAGCTCTTTTTGGCTTATTAATTCTTTCAGGCTTTTTCAAGTTGTCCAGAGAATCTCTAGAATCCCTGTTTTCAACTCATCCCAATGGCAGACCTATATACAAGGCAGTTATGTGGGAAAAGAGATGCAACATTTTGACACGGGCGTTGCGTTTTGATGACTCTCAACCCGCCCTTCAAGAATTTTGGAAGACCCTGCTGCAGCCATTTCTGAAATATTCGAGAAATTTATTGAAAATTGCAGTAAAAACTATGAAATAGGAATGTACGCCTGTGTCGATGAGACACTTGTCAAATTTAGAGGACATTGCAAATTCAGAATGTACATGCCAAAGAAACCGGCGAAGTATGATATCAAAATAATGTGTTTGGTTGATGCTAGAAATTTTTCTTTTGAACGCGTATATCTACTTAGGAAAAGATAGTAATGTCCGTGGATTGAGATCTGCAGAAAGGAGATTGAAGAAACCAAATAAAGCTGTGGTGCATCTAACAAAACCTCTATATGGTTCCAATAGAATTATAACCCTTGATAATTGGTTCTTATTTTCATATATTGTGTTTATATCATTCTATGATATCGATTGTTCAAATATATGGGCAAAGGATGCTATACCTGACTCCTAGATTTTTTAAATATGTACAGTTTGTATTTTGTAATAAATATGTTGTTTTATTTATTTATGTTTTTTATTTTTTAGTTTAATTAGTTTTTTTAGCTTTTTTCAGATATATGAAGACAAAATAAAACTAATGGCACCTAATTATTTAATGTACTATTGTGAAAGTATATAATAAAAAAAAACATTTCCATAATATAAAGAATATTAAATTTAAAAGTTGCTCAAAATTAATGAATTATGATAATATTGCTGTCAGAGAAGAAATCATTGACAATAGTGTAGAGTTCTGATTAAAAATAAAACTATCGGTTTCTCAGTCCTGTTCTTGTAAAAGATAGCGGGGGTGTTCCGGTCTAAGGGTTAAACGTTCTGTATGTGTGTGTGTTTTGGAAAAGATCGTAAACGGATTCGAAAATATCTTCAATCTAGCAGAAAACGGAGCTTTGTATGTGAAGAAAACAGTAAGTTTTTTATTATTCCTATTTTTTCTGTCCACCATATGACTGAGCATTGTTATTTTAAGTGCTTTATCGAACCCCACATCACGAAAATTAGTTCATCATAGAGTTAATAATTTTGAGCGATTATGTGTAGATTAAAGCAACATACTAAAAATAAACACTATGTGGATTGTTTTATCAAAATTAAATGGACATTTAATGGGTATTATCATGGAAGTCACGGCTTGTGCGACTAATTAGTAGGTGTCATTTGAAAACGCAACATCTTTTGGGCGCCCATAATAAATTAAAAAATATGCACAGGCATTAATTTTTGAAAGATGCAATTTGTAGGCTGATTATCTATTTAGATTAAATGAGTCTTTAATAGTTCGAGAGAAATGTGGTGAAAACTGAAACTTATAAAGAAAATTAAGTAAAAATTGTATTCACAAAAGCCATACTTTATTAAAAATGTACTATAAAATAAAAAATCAAATTATTGGCGTATATCTTGGTGTAAATAATAGGTGCTCTCTGCTACTCTAATCTAATTAATCGAAGCATCCGCTATTAAATAAACTCAAAATTCATTATTATGATAAAGTGAAGAACAATAGAAAATTGTTCTAATGCTTCAAATAATTGTGTATTCAATGTTACAGTCAGTTGAATCAAATTGTGTTAAGGTAAAAAATAATAAAGAAGAACGATTTTTAGCATTAAAAAGCATGTAAATTATTTATCAAAGCTCGATATTTCGATAATGTTTACTGGTTTATTTGATAAATGCATCTTTCTAAGTTCCAATGCTTTTTTGAGAAAGCTTGAAATATATCCATCACTGACGTCATCCACAAAAACTAAGGTTATCGTTTTTCTAGCTATCTCACACTTGAGCGTATTGGCTGTTGAGCTCTAGTGATCCGTTACGTTATTTGTGACAAGTGCTTTTTTGTTGTTGTATACACGCGTTAATTGTTAATTTCGTGATAACCAGAATACATTGCGATACTTTTAAAATGTTCCATTTTTCTTTTTCGTAATGGTACAATTTATGCGATGGATACTAGGTAGGTATTGAGTATGAATGAAATTCTAACAGACACAAATAATATAACTTATTTGATTTCAGTATGATCGAAGATTGAAATGTGAACAATAACTCTGAAATAGTACTCGAGAAAAAAATATTGGGCAGCTGAATTTAAACGTGGCCGTATCAGGTGGACTGAATATCATCGAAAAAATGGTACTAGACAATGGCCAGATTAAAGTTGGAAATAGAGATAATCGGCATATCAAAAGAATGCATTTGCCATATACTGACTGAAAATTTAAGCATCGTTAAGTGTTGGGTGCCGAATTTGCTAGCTTTGGACCAAAAGCGCATTCGAATGTACATTTCCCAGTCCTTATTTACGGTGGTCAAGCAGATTTTTTCCGTCTATTCATAAATTTAAATGAAATAAAATTACCACCATTATACACCTGAAACAAAAAAACACTCAGTGGACTCAGACAGTGTATTGTATTTGTAACAGTCCTCTTTAACACTAACAGGACGTGCGTTCGTTTTTCCGGCTCATTGTAGTGATAGAACATAAATAAAAAAGTGGAAAATGAATATAGTTGAAAAGAGACTGACAAACACGCTTTTAGAGCACATCAAACTAAAGAAATGAAAACAATGTTTAAAATAAGCTTAAGACAATAATGAATGAATAAACTAATATTATTCTGAAAATGCGTAGGCCGCTTTGTTCCATATTTCTCGTACATCGATCATACTTCATTATTGTTTTAAGCTTATTTCAAAAAATATAAATTATAAAAAACTGTTAAAATTGATTTGCCTCAAGAGAGCATTCAGTCTCTATGTAATAAGAAAATTTACAGTGATAATTTTTTTATAGCGTGAACGGGAGTTGAACCCACGACCGGGGAATCCGGAGGTAGACGTCTTAGCCCGCTCGGCTAACGAACACAATTAAAGGACTGGGATGTACTAACAATAATAAGCCACAAAGGCGAGTTACAAACAAACCCACATACAGGAGAAGCTGATATAAACGTGTTAAAGAGATATAATGATTCAAACAATTGTAAAAGTTGCTACGTCATAATATGCACACGTTTCCACGCCACCTATGAGGTAGTGTACTTAGCGCGTTTTTTTACCAAGGTTTCTCCAGTAGCCTATTCCACGGATCTGTTGAGACCATGTTCAATTTGAAACTATTACAAAATAATGGAAATAAGAGATTGGAAAGATAAAAGCGGTTTGAATTGAGGATGTACTGACTTCTTCACGTTTTCTTTCATTAGCTGCAGCTTTCGAGATTTTGCGACAATTTTCACAAGATTTTCGATTTTTAAGATAGTCCTAAAATTCATCTGCTCTCTCGATACGTGCATCGATTAAAGTCTTCATACCTCGTTCAACAATAACACAATATACAGACTAACGGTATTTCATTTATTACAGCAGGTATAAGACCCTAGCCACTCACACAATTGAACAGGAGATAGATGTCGGACTTCATTTTCCCTGATATTCTCATAGTTATAACTTATGTATATTTTATATTTTGTAAGTTACAATGAGCGATAGAAAAATATTACAACTCTAGAAATATACGTTGCGTACTTTGCATATTATGACAATCACAACCTTTTTGATTCGTTATATCTCAGAAACGGTCTCTCGTAGGAAAAAAAGTATTGATACGTTTTTTGTAGATAATTTGATGTTCTACAATTTTTGTTTGAAATATTTTTCATGATAGAATTTACGATTTTGTTGAAAACCACCGCAAAAAAACCATTTATTGGCATTTTACCTCGAAGTTTTTCCATAAACGGGAATGATGGGAACTCAAATTTTATTTTTAATTATATTTTAAACAATTTCACTGATTTTCAGCTTGGTGGAAATTCATTGTAGGATTAATTCTTATTTATTGGACTAATTTGTCCAGACTAAATAGTATTTTTAGATCTTCATTAATTAAAAAATCTAGCTAGTAATCTAAACTTAAGTATGCATCAATAAATATTAGACCCTTAAGTAATTATTTTAGAAAATTTGGGAAAATTAGATTTATGAGTCTAGTGAAATGATTTAATTAGATGTTATTCATATGCAGCAAGATGGAGTACCACATTATTATCTTTTTAAAATATTGAATTTAAAAAATTATAGTGATTATTTGGAATTTCAGGAATAAGTTACTTTTTAAGTGTTAAAGATAAAAATTTTATACATTAAATGAGTTGTAGGTTGGACTTGAGTTTTTCAAAAGTACTATTATAATAGAGGATCAAGTATTTAATATATATTTCTGGAAATTTTGATGCGACATTACTAAGAGTTAAAATCTCCAAGGTGGAACATTTTATTGTATTGTTAATTTATTGACACAGTTTTCAAAAGGCAACATTCTAAGGAAACAATCATATTCACTAATCGTTGAAGAATTGGAAATAAAACCAGAAGAGTTCAGTATAAGCAATACTTTAGAATATCATTAAGTGTTCTTAACCACTGCTAAATCAGTCATTACTTCTAATACTTTCGATTGGTGCATAATAAAAGCGCAAGTACTTTATTATCCTAACCTTGAAATTGTAAAAGTATTTACATATTGCTTGATAAATCATTCAATCATTATGTTTCATAGTTTATCAAAATAATCAAAGCTATCGATGAAAGTCTATTGGAATTTAATTTTTCCACCTTCATTCAATATTTACAAAAATGTGGCGAGAGCGAACAATTGTCGTTATTTAGTGCCTCAATTTATTGATATTTTCGAATATTCAATACTGGTGTCTCCTTTTGATTGTATATTTACACATATAAGAGAAATTACCAAAACAGCATTCAGGTTTATGTACAAACATAAGTACATACTCGAAGACATTACTGTACAACAATTTACGAGGTCGATGAACATCTTGATGTAACTTGGACAAATCAGAGTCGTTTATATAAATAACTCAAGAATTTCTTATTTCCTAGACCTAGACCTATTAATGCATCTAAATGTTCTTGATTTTAGGTCTCTTCTGTTTCGAAATTAGTTTTTTTTTGATTTTTTTTAAAAGAAAGATAAATTTTGACGTTACGACTTTATCAAAATTATATTGATCTATAGATCACCTTCATCATGAATATCAAAATAAGGATAGAATCAACTTAGAACTTTGTTCCAATAAGAAAATTTAATTTTTTCTTGGTTTCCACATCTCAAATATATTAAATCTAATAGAATTTACAAAATTTCACTCAAATTATTTAGATCTTTTTTATCATTTATAGCTTTTTCGTTCTTATGAATGTGCACCATTTCTAAAAATTCTCTTTTCCGTGTATTAGATTCCGTTACAAGAATTTTTAAATCTTTATAATTGAATTATTATTTATGTATTATGTCCTCTATGACTCATACTAATATCTAAAACTGGAACCTAAAGTAAAAGATTACTTTAGATCCCAATTTTGCACAAAATATTTCTAGTGACAAAGAATTATCTGTGACAAATATCTTATGTAATATTGAATGCAACACCAATCATCTAAATAACGAAATTCAAAATAAAATAAGATCTGATACTTGTAATATTATCTCTAATGTCAAAAATAATTTGAAAAACAAAAGACAACAAAACAATATCAATCCTCAAAATATAACTAGAACCAAAGAATTCATAAATAAAAATAGAAATCTCCAAATTTTGAAAGCAGATAAATCTAATAAAACTGTTATCATGAAATCAGAAGATTATAATAATAAAATGATGAAATCATTAAGCAATAAGATAACAAAAAAAAAATAAACAAGATCCTACGAATTCTTTTCAAAAACAAAATAATGATCTAATATAATCTTGGGAAGAACAACTTTTTATTTCGCCATCAGGCGCAAAAAAATTGAAAATTCACAATGCCTTACCCTCTAAAATATATGGTTTACCAAAACTCCACAAACCTGACATTCTCCTTCCACCGATTGTTTCAAGTAATCAAACTCCTCTCACCCCATTATCTAATTATTTGAAAAATATTTTGAAAAAAAATTTATGTCAAAAACACATGGGATTTCAAAGAAAAAATTAAAAGTGTCAAAATTCCTAATGAATATGTATTTATTTCGTTAGATGTGGTGATATTCCTATTACCATTGTGAAAAATATATTAATAAAAAAATGGGACAAAATTAAAGAATATACAGAAATACCTCAAAATGAATTTATAAAAGCTATAGAACTCACACTTACAACAACATATTTCAAATATGAAAATGAAATATACAAACAAATTGATGGCTGTGCTATGGGAGCTTCCATATCAAGTGTTATATCACAATGGAAGATCTTGAGGAACTGTCCTAAGCAAACTTGATATAAATATTCCATTCTTCTTCCGATATGTAGATGATTGCATTACTGCTGTACCAAAGAATCAAATTGAAAACATAAGTAAAAAATTCAATTCTTATCATGAAAAACTTCAATTCACAATTACTTACTTTTTGTGAATGGATATTAATCTCTTAAGATTCATATAGCTCTTCACACTTTTTGGACATTTTACGACACCCAAGGCACTAAATCTTAAGCTGCTATCTAAGTTTCTTGGACTATTTATTTGAAAATAAATGTGTTATTAGAAAAATTTCCTTCTTCCATTGTTTTAAAATTTCCTTTCACAAATCATTTTTTGAATACATCAGATATAATTATATCTTACGAAGTGAATGTGAATATGAAAGATACGTAAATATCTTCTCTTGCGCAATTCTACCAATATTTTTATTTTTAAAATATTCCATTTCGACCGCTGATCCCTTTGGTACGGTCCTGACTCACTCACAATAAAAGCTTCGCAAAAATATTATTCAATATAGTCTCCATTTTTCCCATGGATGTTCTTACTTTTCAAATGCGTGTTGAGATGAAGATTATTGATCCTCTGCAAGCCACTGAAACCGCCAGTACTCATTAGAATCGAAACCTGGAGAATACGACAGATTCTCAACCCATTTCAAACCTGCGTGAACCATTGCGGTTATTGCAAATACGTTTTGGTGTTCCAAAGCAGCAACTTTGCATTTATCACTTCACGTAATTTGGATCTTGGCGGACATAATAAGCACCAAAATGAAGTATTGCGCATTTTAAATTGAGGTTATCCCTACTGTATGTTGCGTTTTCAATTTTTTTGGTTATTCGTTGATGTATTCAATCCTTACATTAATTTTGATTTCTACTTCAAAGTCATTTTTTTGTCTTGTCTATACTCCGTTAAGGGGGGCAAATCTGCTTGGAATCAGTCTTTATACTTTGAATGCGGAAAAAGTAGAGTTCGAACTTCATAGCCTGGAATAGACACAGTCCAAATCTATGCTTAATGACAGATAAAGGCTTCGTATTCTAGTGAGACTTTAGATTTTTCCTTTCCTGTAGTTTATATGTCATGTTGCTATCTTTTTTTGCGATATTTCTATTCAAGTTTTTTGTCTTGATGGATTCATAAGTATTTTATTATTTATTTACTTTTATCCTCCTTTTTCATAACCACTCTTGCAATTCGTTTACATGGGTATCAGCATTTCTTGTTGATGTTTGTGGTGAAAGTTTTTGTTGTTGTATATCTGATTTGTTCAGTTTGTAAAGGAGTGGGCCAAGTACGCTACCCGATTGCACCCCTATTGTAATAATTGAAAGTTCGTACTTTTCTTTGTTAACTTCCGATTTGAAGATTGTTTTGGTTAAGTAAGATTTTAGCAGTTGATGGTAGTGTAGAATAATAGTAAATCATCTTTTTCTTCATTGCTTCTAGACCATGTTCGTTTTTTCATACAGGAGGAGCTTTTCTAAATTCTTTATCGGCTTCCAAATGGTGATCTTGTATAGATACGTATTTCTCAAATAGTGCATCTCGTATTTATTTGAGTTTTTTCTACAATTTGTTACCAAGTACTTATAATTTGTTTTGTCTGTAAGAATGTGTCTACTTTACTATCTTCTCGAGCCTGAATCCTTTCTGCTACAATAAAAATAAAGTCTCGTTATTTTGAGTGCGATGTCTTTATTTCCTTTTTTCTGTTTCTTGCTTGACGTAGCAGTTTGAGCTGCTGTGAGCTAGATAGTTCTGTTGTCCTCATGATTTCTTTTGGATCTTTAAGCCTTATTATCAAATCTACCGCCTCAATAATTCTGTTACCGTATGCTTTCTAGAGAAAATGATGACTGGAAACTTAATATGAATGACTCATTAGGCACAATCATTATTGTGATCAAATTTAAGGGAAAATCATCATCGATTGAAAGTAATGATAATTTATTGACCAAAAAATATGCCGTTATCGATTGTTTTGTAATAAACAAAAACGTCCAACATATTACGCGCATCCTATTATTTAATTGGAGTTACGCCTATGTGAACTCTTCCTTGATCACGCTTATCCCTTCCAATAAAATCAGTGGGCGTGCTTCACAGAATTTCCCAGACCCGGAATGCAAAATGAGACATACTATTGTATATTACTCCCATTCTTAAAAAAGCCAGCTACTATCTCGACTTCTTTAGGTCATTAAACGGCGAGTGGCTCCACTGCAACAACAATTGTTTTTGAACTTAAATTAAAAATTGAATTTGAAAAACGAAATAAAAAGACTGAATTTCCAGTATAATTTTCATCTAATTCTGTTGTGGTTGTGGTGATATTTCTTTGGAATAATAAGCAGTGTCAATTTTTAGTGTAAATATAAATAATTATCTCAAATTGACTGAGCTGAGATTATTCGGATATTTCTGATGAATTTTAATCATTATTATGTGATATTTTTAAATACGTTAGCACACTTCAAACAACAATCGTTTATTCTGTGATACAAATACAGCAAGCACCTTGGATAAAAAAGGTAAGATAATTTTCATTTACTCTCAATGAAAGTGATCATATTTACACTCGATGTTACTTTAGTAAAAAATTTTCATGAAACTTCGTGAATCTATAAAATATTTAATCGAATAAAATTATACAAATGAATCATTGTGAGGAAAAGTTAAGGAAATTATTGTTATTGAACAAATCATCATATTTATGAATATGCATACCGATTAGAAGCCACTTATAGAATAAAATTGTTGGGGTGAGAAAATTTTAGAACTTTCAAATTTAAAGAAATCTAGAACAATCCATACTCTATAACTGATTTCAATGAATACTATCCTGTTTGATCATAATAACGTACTAATTTTTGTAATTAATCTGCAAATCATGATAATTTTCTGGATTATAGTTATCTATTTTGTAAATTATCAAGTAAAAAAATGTGCCTCAAAACAATGTTTTATTGGGATAACAACACAAACTATTGAAAATACAACCGCCTCCGTAGGAAGTTTAAACTACCCTTAGTGAAGTTATCAAATGAAATGTGATGATATCAGTTCGAAACAATCCCAATATTTCTACTAGGTAAATGAATACAAACTACAATCTTACAATGCTTCATGAATTACTTGTTAACTCCAGTTTTCTGGACAAATTATTGAGTATCAAGGTAGAATATATGTTTATATTAAATAATAAATCGACAGAATTATCACGTTGATGAGAGAAGTCTAAAAAAAATGAATGTTTGAGCACGAAATGTAAGAGATCATAGAACTAATATTCTTTGAAGAAACTCTCAATGGAATACGATATTTGGAATTCTTGCAAAAAAGGTTGCTAGTGCCACGATTGTATCTAAAATACACACATCTGGACCATGATCTATTTACAGGCCGGTGGATAGGTAGAGAAGAGAATTTATTGAATGGTTATCGGGACCACCAATCATTAGATATGTATATAACGAATTATATCGAATTTCGTTCGTTGTCATCTTTTATTTTGATACTACAAGCAGCTATCAATTTAGCACTTCTTGGATCTTCTCACTGTGAAAAAATCATCTGTCTTCTCAATTTGTTGTCTCGCGCAATCAGTTGCAATCAATAGTTCAGAAGCTATTATATCTATTAAAAATCTTTAGGTATAGAAGATTAGATGATTAGAAATTATCTGAAGTTACATGACTCTCAACTATCAAGAATTTGATATTAACTTTAATCCAAAGCTAAGAAATTCAGATATATTAAAATTACCACCAGATTACACCCATCTGAAAGTTATCAATCATTATTTATTTGTGTTAGTTACAGTTACCCAGAAAGAATAATAAAAATGTTACTCAGATCTGCTTCTCGTAATCCTTTATTACTCATCAATCTTGGCCAACTTAACAAAATAATTGAAAATGATAAATTTTGGCTTCGATCCTATATCTTTTTGGTCAATATCTCTCATGATAGATTAGCCACAATCCCTCTATATACTTTTATTCTAAAATTTATGTTGAAGCTCTTTAAAAATATTTTAATCCTACGAAAATGCTCCCACTTTTTGTTATCTATACTTTCTGATAAAAAATTCAAATGTGAGTATATGAAATAAATCTTCAGTGACATCTTTTGTACTATTTGGAAATCATGTTTGCAAAAACCGAAATGCATCACTATTCTTGTTAGATCCAGAAAGTTATTCTTTAGTCCCAGTTCAACGAATAAATGAGGTATAATGTTTTTGAGATTTACCATCAACTTAAATTTTATGATCATTTTCTCGGAGTATTCTCGTTTCAAATAGGTCATTATTTGGTAACTCCACCTTGTAAACCAAAAAACAATCCGATGAGTTTGAGGTCACTGCCTAATTTCATTGCCGTTCTTCATACTTTATTATTTTCATTAATGTACACATTGATTTATAGCACTTTTCACAAATTACTATTCGTACAAACGGCGTATTTCGAAGAATCTACGAATAAACGGCATTCTGTTTCATTATAGTTTTAATTCATTACCTCAATAAGTTCCAACTTTCAGTACAATAACAGTTTTTTCGTTCTCTTATGAAAACTTTTAGTAAACTTTACTTTTGTTTCTGGTCTTAACAAATTTCACTGTTGTAAGCGAAATCCAAGAAGTTCTGTATTAAATCTTGAAAATTGTGAATATTTTATAGGATTAAGCTTGATCAATTAAACGTGGATTATTTTCATGACGAGATAAATCGTCGGAATCATTAGATATAGACTTAACTTAAGCATTACTTCCGTGTCATCTTCTTACACATTTTGGCTGGAATGACCGGGTCAAATTAGATATAGAAGATCTTTCGAATTTAAAATGGGCTTAGTAACAAACGGAACATCGGCACATAGAATAATTGCCTTATTTTTTGTATTGTATACTACTGTCGTCTAAACACTAAAAGTCAGAGTTATTTTCATGATTACTAAGTTCTCTCCATAACATAGGTGAACCAAAGAGAAGTTTTACTTTATCTCCGGCTAGTCATTTAATCAAACATTACATGTGGTATTCACTTTTCATCTTAGTTCGCAATAGGAAACTCAAAATAATGAAGATGTCCTTTTTTTAAAAAATCTACGATGTTTTCCTCTGAGTTGTTAATGTCCATATTTCTCTGTGTGATTTTTTAATACGCTAGCTTCGTTTGCATTTTTTCCTACAACTTGATTCCGTGATCCGATTCTAAGGCCTCAATCTGCCTATTCCTTGGAATTTCACAAATGAAATGAAACGTTGAAACAAAAAAAATATGAAATGATTAAAATAGGAAATAAAAATGATATACTTACCATCGAGAACACTGTTGACAAAAACACACTCAATGCTGGTCTTGAGCTAACTCAATCTCTCGATGGTGAGCGTATCATTTTTATTTCCTGTTTTAATCATTTTAGTTTTTTGTTTTTGCTCCAGCTTTTGATTTCCTCGGTGAAATTCCAAGAAGTCGACAGGTTCAGGTCTTGGAATCAAACAAAAATAGGGGTGATTAATTGCGTGGAGTAGGCAAATTGACCACGGAATTGGATCACTTCTTACCAATGATCAAATAACCACTCCATCCCCATCCTTCTCCTGATAATGACTCCAAAGCGGGGAGCCGAAACAACGAGAATTTTCAAAATTCCAACGCGGTTCAACCCGTAAACCTAGCTCTTTTATAATTCTTGTACTAATTTTGACGCTTTATAAAAAAGACTAAAATATCATCAATACGATAAAAAAAATAAAACTGCATTAACGAACCATGAAATATCAAAAAAACATTAATTCAATAATAAAGATTCAAAAATTCTTGAAACCGAATCTAATACATGAAAAATAGAACTTTTATAAATATAAAAAAAACTAATTTTAAACGAAAATTGAATTGATAAAATTGTTAATTTCATTCAATAACATTTATAACATATTTCACTTCGCATACATTTCTTTAAATATATAATAAACAAAGTTTAGACAGGAATCAGCTGCTGAATGCTATAAAAAGTAACCTCATTTCCTTATGCACGAAAACCAAATTAAAACGGGTTTTGAATTTTGTGTTAGTAATAGATTCAGAAACTAGTCAACCGGTGTCATTAATACGAACATAAACAAATAAAATGAATATTAGGTATATTTAAAAACAAACAAAGAAAAAGTCATCGACCGAAAATATTTTTTAATATTAAATATACCTATAAAAAAATTATTAAATCAATAATTTTAGGATAAAGTTTTACCGAGATTATTGCAATAAATTTTGTCGAACATTTCGCTCTACACACTAGAAACCGTAAGCAAAACAAAATTATGGCTTTATATCTAATTTTTCCAGCAACATAGCCTGGTCGCTACTCAAAAAACTGATATCCGTATTCGGAAACTCTAGCCTAATCTAACTACTTTTCCATTCGATACTTATTTTTTTAACTTACGATTCACAACTCAACACTTATTTTCAAGAATATTTGCTACTGTAAATTGTTCCAAGTGAATTTAATCAATGAAATACCCAATGATACTATTTTGATAAATTACTTACGTAGGAGAATTGCACCTATAAACAAATATTGCTTCGCATATTTTATTAATATTAAATGGAAGAATCTAAAGTTTTCCCTTTCATACACATGTGAAAATCGATAACTCAATTTTTAATGCATAATATATTTTCCGAAACACATTTTTTCCGTAAAATGTATGAAACGGATCAAGAACTATGAATCACTATTAGAGGACAAGGTGGATAATCTTTACAATAAGATACAAAGGATTACAATAGAAGCTATAAAAAACCTGATCCTCTTAAGTGAAACGCTTCGATTGGTAACCTTACATTCTCAAATAGATAAAATTCTAGTATATAACATATCTCTATTTCCCATACTTGTCTTCTCCATAATCTCACTAAATGTTTCACGCATATCCCACAAGAACGTCGATTTCATAATGAAAGTTTTTCTGGTGAGCCTCTTTTGTCAACTCTCTGGGAAGGTCTCAAAACGGTAACCTTATATATTCGCAAAATTAGGTGAATAATGCGAATGTGGAAAAACAAGAAAACCAAAAACGACTTATAGCATATCGTACTCTCATAGAAGAAAGATAAGGACCTGTTTTGCTGATCTTTTTCTTCCCAAACCATACAACATTCTAGTACCTACGAAATTCGTAGCTATAAAATGTTGATTTTCTGTCTTTTGTACACCGATGTATTCTATTGAGAAATTTTTTTGTCAAGTACATGGACTAAACGTGTAACTACAATAAAAATTGTATTAATGAAATCTAGACCTATAGAAGATGATCTTCCATTTCCATTTAAGTGTAAACGCGTTTTTTGTTTTTCATTCAAGTATATGTGTAAGTGCCGTTTCATGGTCTCGTACGGGATTTTCAATATACCGTCTTAACAAATACTACAGTATCACCATAGACTCCTGTTCCTCAACGTGGAGCCGATACCCCACGGGGGGGAAATTTGATTGAAAGGAGAGCAATTGAAAATGGACTCCACAAGTGTTTAACCCTTTTGCACAGAACCATTTAAATGCAATGCTGGATTTCGGTGCCAAAACTGAATGAAAAAATTAAATTATCAAATAATTGCGGTCTTAAATATGATAAATTTGTTTGACGAAACCAAAATATCAACTACGTCATCAAGTTAACTTCCCTACGGCAGAAGGCCAAATCCACGTGGACTCTGGATGCTTTTGAATTTGGCGAAACAAAGCAGCTGATCGTAATTGAATCTGAGCATCAAGAACTCTCAGAAATTCTAAATGATGAGTCAGTTAAAACTTCATTTAATGTAAAAGGAGCGATGGCATGACTTTTTAAGGAAGCAGATACCCAAATTTGACCAACTGTACAAGAAAACTAAACTGATTTAGTGCTGTAAATTATTACTTCCCTCGGATATAATAGAACCAGGATAGATTATTATAGAAAAAATCTTTATTAAAATTATTTCGAATTTGAATTATGATGTATTCCTAAAATCTATCTTTTAAGTTTCTTAATTGAACAAAGCAATTTTTTAAAATTATTTATTTTTTAAAAATTATGTATATGATATATAGGGAGTCATAAGAATTTTCGAAGGGTTTGGATAGGGCATGGGACAAAAAAGATTGGGAAAGACTGCTATAGACACATTTTGTAACCTTTTTAATGCTTTTATCGACATTCTTGAAGCAGATGTGTTATTCAATATCCTTGCTTCACGTCAGATATTGAAATCAAGATCTTAAAGCAGCTATTCTAGCAGACTGAGAATTTGGAAACACGGCTCAAGCTACTTCTCTCAAACCTTTTAGGGTGAGGCATATTATTTGAAATTGATGCTATAAAATCTGACGTATTCATTAATCATACCTCGTACGTTGAATTTTAATGTTTGGGATTTTGTATTCTCATCATTGTGTGAGGTAGTGTCAAAGTTATGTAACTGTAGCATCTGCTACATTGTGATTAGTATGATTCTTTGAATCCAGAAATTACGCCAATGCTAAATAGAAAATTTTCACTTTACTCTTTTTTATCTAATAACAACATCAAAATCTCAATTTTAGTCATATTTTTCGGAATTGATATTGTTATATTTTTTAATAAGTTATCTCCGTTTCCAGTCCATTTTTCCTATATATCTATTTAGTAGCCAGATCAATGGTGTCGTTCTAAGTTAGTCTTGATTTATAGAAGGATAAATTCGATTCATTATTTCGTTATATAGGATTGTTATAGAAAACATATTTAGTTTCTATAATCCATTTGTAATCGTAACGGTTAAGAATAACCGTTAACTGTTGTCCAATTTTTGAATAGAAAATTACACCTATTTCAGAAAACATTTGTCTAGCTTTTTATAACGTTCCATCGCGTTTGATATATTTGTATCTTCTTTAATCACACTTACCTCAATTCATCACTTTTTTTAATTTGTTTCAAGGGTATATTGATTATATCAAAATAATGTATATTTGCAGAAGTGAAATCACAGTGCTCGCGCCAACTGTTTATGACTAGATTTCTTGTGAAAAATCAATATGAAAAGTAAAACAAAAGTTCGTCTCGATTAGTGCAATACGAGAATCAAATTCTCGTATGTATTATTGATGTTTACAAAGAATATGGCATTCGATTTTTTTTAAATTAAATTTAATTTTAGTTTCATATAAACGACAAATTGGAATAAAATTTTTTCACCCAACCATACTATTTAGTAACTGAAATATTGTTATGTAATTATCATTCACAAACACAAAATCATGTAAGATATAATAAGTGTAAATTGAACAAGCCTTGAATATATGCTCACAACACCTAAAGTAACAGTCGTCTACATTCAATTGTGGTATGAGGGTCTGAAGTTCTTTCAAAGACTAGAACAAATCTTGCACCGCTCGGCCTAATATGTCCATAATTATGATGTAGAGACCAGAACGCGGTGGACAAAACCAGATTCACAACCGCCAATAACTCATCTGATTTGGTTTGGTCTCCTGTTCGATATTTAGATTTGATAGTATTCCTTTCTCAGTTTGGTTAACACAGTTTATAGTACAAAATGTTGAGTATTGAACACACTGCTCATTCCCATCACACAAACACTGATTGTCTTCAAAGACCTTAGGTGTCATGGTAATAGGCAAAATCTTTTAGAAATTCCAACGTAGATGTTGATTAAGTTGCATTTTTCAAATTTTCGTGCGTTTCTAGGTTCCAGAATTTATTGCGACCAATATTTTCGAAAAAAAGGAGATTGAAATACTAAACTGCATCTTAGCTTTGCAACATGTCTATGTAGAGTTTGTCACTTATTTAATTGAATGTTTTGTAATCAATTACTCCGATTATCGATTTACTTCAATTTCACACTCCATAAACTGTATTTAATATAGTTCTTCTGATTATTCCAGGTATTCTAAATGTCTATATATTTTTAATTAATCATTGAATAATTTTTTTTCGATTTGTTACAGACCTCAATCTACCTCAAATTGTGGAAAAGAAGAAGGACAAGCTGATA
Source organism: Diorhabda elongata (assembly GCA_026230145.1). Taxonomy (NCBI): domain Eukaryota; kingdom Metazoa; phylum Arthropoda; class Insecta; order Coleoptera; family Chrysomelidae; genus Diorhabda; species Diorhabda elongata. Next base: position 15,036,677 of record CM047930.1, read on the forward strand.
ACCAAGAGCTCCCTATTATTGTGCTTCTCAAAAAAGTACTTTTTATAATATATTTAAACAATTATTTATTTATTTATATTTATATGTGATACAATCGTTACATTACGCATAAAAATGCACTTAAAACCAGAATTAATTTTCACTTCGTTTGTATATATAACTATAATTAGACTTATCAGATCTCAAAACTTACAAAGTCCTTGTCCAGATGTATTCCAATATAGATTCAACGAACAAGTAGGACTTTATGGAGAATTACGAATAATTGCAGAACCTACAAACTATTTACAGTTGAATCTGCAGATGTCTATAGGAAATTCTGTCAAGGTAAGAGAATTTCTGTCTTCAGATAGTTGAATCAATATAGTTCAGGCCAATCTTGATAGTATTTTGAACAAATAATAATAGTCAATACTAGAAAACGTTCGATTGCTCTAGAATTAATAATTTTGATTTATTACGTCTATAACTAACTTGAAAAATTAGAAGGATCCATCTCTTTGAACTAAATTTACGTTTACATTTTTTGCACTAATAGTTAAACAAACTGAAGTTCCCGTCAAGACAAATTTCCTAATGCCTCTTCATCGTTTTATAATATGGTATGAATCAAAGGATCATGTGAACCCTTGCTACTTTTGTTTGCCTATTATAGAGGGATTTTGAGGATGCAAAACAAGGCCATAATGAAATGATCTTCCAATAACTAATGATTTACACATTTCAAGTAACTCCGTAGAATACTATATAGAGGAAGATAAAGTACAAGGAAGAAGCTTCAGATTTAAAGTATTTACAAAATATCATATTTGATTAGTTACTCGGAGCCGAACTGGAACCAGAGACATGAACGTGTTCCAAATACTAAGAAACTCTTTATTGAACTGTCTTAGCCAGAATCTTATATTTATTTGAAACAATCGGGTACAATACACACTGTAGAGTGACTAGATAATATATTTCTCATATGGATACAAAATTCTCGATACAAATCGGTGATAAAATCTAGGAATATGGCACCCAAGTACTACTTACATCCGGGTACTAAAGGAACTAAAGAAAATGTTGAGAGAAAGAGATAGATAAGCTTCTTTGTCATAAGACAATTTTATGGACAGAGCGACATAATTTTATATCAGATAATATAAAATAACAATTTGGCTTAATAATAATCATAATACATATAATATATTACTTCTTCCCATTAAAATTATGCCAGTATATGGTAGATTGTAGAATTGTACCACAAAATAAAAAGTCTTTCAAGCAGAAATGCCTTTATCCAACTACGGAACTTATCAAATGTATTTGCCATTTCTAATTATGGAGGTAGCTAATTGAAAAATTTTGCATAGAAGATGATGGAGTTTTTCACCAGATCAGAAGTTGTTGATTAAATATCCTTCTAGGAAATTTTAAAATGAAAAGAGCGGGGAGAGTTGAAATTTTGTATTTTTTAAAATTGAATTCACAATAGGTTCTACTACTTGAACCATAAATGTAACGAATAGCTCTTCTTTGTAGTTTGAACTTAGATTCGCAGAGATGCAAACTACAAGACCCCTAGAAAGGCAAACCATAGCGATTTAATGGCAAAACAAGCAGAGGATAATTTTTTCGCCAAAGTCCCTACGTGTACAGACCATTGAAGAGTACCGTCAATATGTCAAGTCATTGTTGAGTTTTAGAGGTTGTCAAACTAAATTTTTCTCAACGCTTAAACAGAGACAGTTCGAGCCAGACCAGGATTTAAGAGTAATGAGATCTTTTGCCATGGTAAAATGTAAAGCTTGTATATCTGGAACACTTCAGTTCACAGTAAGTCTGTGACTTCATTAAAGAATACCAAAACTATATAGCGAGATTATCTTTGAATGAAATGGAAACCTCTAAATATGAGTATAAGTAATGAACACGAAAAATAATCCATGGTAATACTGAAAGATCATCGAAATACAAGAATAATGAGAAAACACATTTTCAAAATCAAATAATTCGTTAGCTTAAATTGATATAAGCCCAAAAAATACATACAAAAATAATGGAAGAACGCATTTTCCTGTCCAAAATAAACTAATTTGCGAAAACACATATAACCCGAGTTCACCTGGAATGATTTGCAGTAAAACAACTGCTCAAACAGCCCTCAAAAGCTTACTAGTGAAAACTATCACTTGAAGTGTACAATAATGACAATAACGGCCTTGTAGAATATATAAGTGGCTATCGCTATCATTGTACATACTCATTTTTACAACTATCAGTTTGAGTTTGAAAAATCTACTCTCTAAAGAGTCGAAAGCACCTACTTCCAGAAAACGATCACAAATTCTAATGTAATTGATTTGAGCTATAACAAATCCGCTAGGTATTTTACATATATATTCAATTTGAATCATTAACTAACGTCATATATTATTGTTATTAAATAACAACATATATATCCTCATTTCAGAGTTACAATGGTAAATTGGAATTGGCGAATTATAAAACGGCAGCAGCAACTATAGCCAACGGTCAACCACTTCTCTATTACCTATATTTTCCCGTATGGTACCATATAGCGCCAAAAATTACACAGATCCTGGTTAATGGGAATTTAATTTGTAGCGGACCTAAAATTCCAAGTAAATATGTTGTCATTACCATTATTTTCAAATCGCTCAACTGCACTAGTGTTGTTTTAAATAATTCAATTTGAAATTAGAAAGAAAGAAACCACACTTGATCTAAAATCCACTATTAAATAGAATTTTGGCATGAATCTTGGTACATCTGATCTTTGAGAGTAATTTGATTGATGAATGCTGATTATGGTAACATTGAAAAAGTATATTGTGTAGATAAAGGTACCAAAATAAACGAGATTCATTGTAATGGGTATTAACAAACAATATAATAAAATTAAAATTATTTCAGTAATTTTATATACGATGAATTTTCACATTAAAATAGTTTATGAGTAGAATTTAGGGTTTTCAAAAAAGGTTGATTTATTTATCTACATTGGAGTTGGAGCTATTCTATATTGGAAACTTCATTTTAAAAAAGTTATTTCAATTGAAAATACAATAACATAGTGACAAATATGAAATTGCATATTTCTCAGTTGAATTTGAACCATTTGACAGCAAGACAACGACCTAACCACGGGACCGTAAGCTCATTTTTATTATAAATCGTAAGCGAGAAAATTATTATTAGAAGTTAAACAACATTTTGTTTCACTTTAAAATGATGATCATTAATTTACGAGATTTACGTATGAAGGAACGGCTTGATGAATCTGTAGAAACATGAAAGATAAGAAGAATCTGTAATTCCTTTAATAATCATTCTTTTTCTTATCGTTTTTTGATGAAATTAATGTATTTGTAACTGTAATTTTGTTTCTAAAAATCGGAATTCGGAATTTTAATACATGACTAGTTTCAGAAGTGAAAATTTTAGTTTTACATTGGGTTAGAAGTGAAATTCGATACCTTGGAGTTTCTACATTTCTAGTGCGTCTCATGAACTTATAAGCTCTCTAATTAGTGACGACTTTAGAACAAAGAATGAATATTAAAAGAATTATAGGTTTCTATTATCTTCCTTATTTCCACGGAAGAATCATTTTTATTACAAGCCGTCAACTATTACTTCATAAGTAACTATTATTAAAGATTTTTTCTTTGCAATATGTATTGTTTTTAAAACTGTATGCAAAATTTTATGTAAATATGTCGATTAAAAGTTTGTGGAAATTTTATTACAAATTTCCATTCAAATAGATCAACAGTGTCTGTTAAATTAAGTAAATAATGTGTCGAAAGAAAAAAAATTTATTATGGTTTATAAATAACGAAAAAAACACGCTTTATTAATCAATGTTCCCGAAGGAACTCGATATAAACTATTATAATTTCTTACTTGTTAATTCAAAATATAGAATTAGTTTTTAGAAGAAAAATGTACAAAAGATTCAAGGGGAGATAAATATCAAGTAGTCTTTTGTATTATTTCGCAATATTTCATCTAATGCCCCATCGTTTTATAGTAAATTGCTAATCAATTATCAGCAATCAATTTCTTCAATTCGTATATCACCTGAGGATTGTAAATGTTACTACATAAGTCTGTTCAGCAAAATACGGCCGAGATATTGAATAAATAATAACATAATCAACCACATAGCATCTATTGCATTTAACGCCATTAACTAAGTTGGAATTTTTAGTATCGTTGGTGATATTCATACCGAACACACTGTTGACACCTCCACTACACCAACACTCACGATTACAATGTTTGACGCGCGTTTTGATTACCAAGTAATCGTCTTCAGAGACTGAAGGTCAACTTTTTGTCACACAGTTCAATTGTTTGGTGTAGTGGTAGTGTATGCAGTGTGTTCAGTATTTAACGCCACGTTATTCATCGTATCAAGTATTTCTATTATATTTCTAAAATAACCAGTGCAGTTGACATCCTATTTTCAACGTTATTCTTCTAAAATAGCACCTACTTAAAATTCACCTTCAGGCCGGTCAAGTTTTTTATTTGTTCGTTAGAAATTGTACTTGTACGTATGTTATTTATATTAACAATTCTGGTTATTAATTTTTAATAGTCTGTACAGTATCAATTGAGGAAGCCAAAGTACAACATTATACTAACACCATACATTACTCTTTACGAAGATGGTGAATTTTTGTGTAATTTTCTTTTTAGTGAATTCAGTGCCGATTATAACAACGGTGAATTTACAGCATACGTTGAAGATCAATGTACAGCCTTTATCTACGTCGAATATGCCGCCCGAAAATAATTTAATCCCAGTGAGGGATAATTCCAATATGAATTCGAATGAACCTACTGACGGTAAGTTACATTTTTTTTAATCATCCATTAACATGTGGTTAACATGTAAAAGTTTTTTCTCTGTCAAACGATTAATAAATGTTTTAAATTGAGTTGTGTCTCACATAATTTAGAAACAAATCTTTTGAGTTCATAATAAAATTAAATTAAATGAAATTGTAGTGAAGATTGTAATATGCAAAGTACTTATTCTAGATTATTATTATTAAGGTTTCTTCTTGGGTAGTTATTTATTAAGTGTTAGATAGTGAATAGTATCTTACATAATTTTGAGATAAAGTCATGTAATTCCATTTAAAAATCAAATGGTACAAAATTACAGAACATCTTGTAATCTCCCATCAGAATATGATGCTTCGTTGGTCTACTCTATCAGAAATTACTCTGCATTGATTGGTATGTTGTTTTCCTATTGACGTGAGGAAGTGGGTGCCTCGCGTTTGATGGAAGTTTAAAAGTATTATTGCCATGAGTTTCTTCATTCAGATCAATCTATTAAACAATTATCTACAGTTAACTGAGCAGCCAGAACTAATCAATCAATCTAGTTTGGTGCATTCAACATATAGGTCAGACTTTGCCCCCGTCTGGTCATTTGTCCAGGTCTTTGCTAATTTCTCTTAATCCTGTAAAGTTGGCTTTAAAAAAAGCTTACGAAATTTTCTAGCTCAGAAACCTCAGCACCGGTATTTTACCTGGAAGGTAGCAAAAGATCATTTATCAGAACGGCACATTTATCAATAATTAGTATTTAATTTATATATTGAATATTTCACTTTCCAAATCTTTTTTCCGAATAACCTTTTCCAATGCATTTTATGAATGACATCAGCAATATATTTCTGTTGTGATCTGATGAGACATTAATCATTTTTCAGTTCGCTATTACCAGTTAGATGAATATGGAAGACCCAAACCACCTGTTAAGGAACCAAATAAAAATAAATTCAATTTCAATCCTACACTACCACCAAATCGTCAAGATTTCAGACCAATGCCGGATCCACCTGGAGCCAGATCTCCACCATCTGAATCATCTAACCAACCTCCACCACCTCCACCGCCTGGTCCATCAAGACCACTTCGACCACCTTCACCTTATGGACCACCTGATATGCATCCACCACCTCCGGAATTTGGACCACCTGGACGACCACTCCGACCTCCACCATATGGCCCACCAGAATCGCATCCACCCCCTCCACGGCATGGACCATCTCGATCACCTCCCCCACCTCCGGTGCATGGACCGCCTCCATCACCACCACAATCGGAATCAATACCACAACCCACCGCACCGATATCTGAGCCTTCTGTAACGGGACCCCGACTAAATCCTTCAGAAATATACAAGGAAAATCCATTTTTCAATAATGGAAACATTGGAGGTGAGTTTTATTTAACAAAAGGTTTGAAATAATGATAATTTGATGTTAATATGCATCATATAATTAATCGATATAATCTGTTCCTTCAGATCATTTTTTTCTTCTATACTTTTCTTAATTTTTTTTTGTTGAGACTTTGCTGGGGGGTGCAACTACAAATATTATTGAGTAGATCTCATCCAAAATTAGAGTGCCAATATCACATTACTTAATACCAAATAAAGATATTTAATTGAATGTCGGTACATATCAAACTTGCGTAACAAGTTTTATTCGCAGTTTTTCCATTTTGGCTTTGTTAAGGCTTGTTAAGAACTTTGTTTGTCGAACATGGCAATGCAAATCAACCTTATCTCTACAGTTCAAAAGTGCTTCGTAATGAATTCATAAACAATGATCCTCAACGAAACAAAAAGCAATATTTCCAGCAAGTTGCTTTAAATTTATTCCCAATTTGGCTGATTGTTGTTTGGTTGCTACCTAAGTCTGGGTTCTTTGCATTAAACAAATCGAATATCTTTGGACAAATTTCGTTTCATCTTCTCATCCCATAAAAATAAAATTTTTGTGCGTTAGATTGGACTGCATGGAACCAAATAAAATTATTTTTTCTTGAAATACGCTGTATTTGACGAAACATTTACCAATTTTTATCGAAATTAAAGCTTGTTTTTTTCACGATAAATTAACTCCTATATAAAATTTGTCATTTAAATATGATTGTTTTGTGATTTTAACAACGACAGTTATTTGAGTATTGTGTCTGTTGATAATTGATACTGAAACATTACATGAGTCGTTTTGGGTAACTTTCGACATATAACAAAAAATATAGAAAATATAATCCTACAATCCACAAAAAATACTAAAGCGTCAATATGGAGACAATTTATGTAGTTTTTCAAGTACGAAATTACTGTCGAAAATAATTCCGTTACAAAAAGTAGCAGATATATTAAAAGATTGGACCTATAATATGAAAAAGAAGAATGGAGAAGATTATAAAGAATATGCAGTTAAATCAATTTGGAATTCCACTGCGAGGATGATTCGAGGAAAATATTTCAATGAATGCAATATTGAATTTGATCATTTTACCGACGTAACTTTTAAAGAAGCTCGTGATGCGAGAAATAGTAAACGGAAAGAATTACAAGTTATTCCAAAGAAAAGAAAAGTAAGTTCTGTAGCATTGAACCAGAAATATATAGTAAAAATGGCAAAATTGTGGAACAATGACAACCCAGAGGGATTACAAAAAAGACTTTTTCATATAACTTCTTATGCATTAGCTTGGAGGGAGGGAGAAGCTGCAAACTGTAAAAAAAAGTCAAGATGGAACTTTATCGACAAGATTTGAATACATTGCAATATTTTCAAAGACAACACATGGTGGGTCGAAAAAATTGGGAGACAAAAATAACAAAAAATTAAATGGGGGTATTTATCCCGTTGCATTGTTAAAATTACTGTTACAAATAAGAAATGAAAACATAACATTTTAACGACTATTTTCAACTCCAAATCCAAATGGAAAAACAAAAATTCTAGAGGTTGGTACAAAAATGTTCCACTGGGTATTAATATGATTTCTGCTTGAAATAAATAATCTGCAACTAAAATTGGACTCGACATTACAAATAATAAAATTACTTAATCATTCAAACAGTGCTAGTTCAGTTTCCCCGTTAGCCAAAGCAGGAGTTAGTGACCAACAACATATAAAGATAACGGAACACTCCTCAAGATCTTCTATTAAACCCTACCTCCAAATTGATCCTGGATATCAGAAATTCTTATTAGTTTCTTACGAGCTTTGAGTGAGAAAAATCAAAATAAATATTCTACATGTGTGAATAGCAGAGAAGAAAATTTTGTACACCAAACCAAACAATTTATAACAATTATGTATTTGGTAACTGTACATTTAAATAATTTAATTGTATCAATGTAGATAATTATTGTGGTTCATTCATATAATCGCGTCGTTAATTTATCTTGCCAAAAAACACTGGAGCTTCTCTTTTAAGGATAATTTTCTTTTTAACTCAAAATTTTTCCTTCAGTAATTTTGCTCGAAAAACTGACATTTTCTCGTAAAAATTACTGATTTGCAACTATTTCGTTAATTGAAATTTATTCGATAAAAAAAAGAAAAGCTCTTGTGCTTTTACAAAGATATCATACAGTAATGCACAAAATTTATAAAACGTACATTCATTTTTGGAAAAACACGAAAAAACTGTGAGAAAATCCTAATTGCGGATCCAAGTAATAAAGAAAACTTTGATCCTAGTATTTGGTTCCAGAAATAGTGCACCTGCACCTTAATTTTTGAAGGTTTCTCGATAACTATATAGGAGGTGGATTGCAGGACGTAGATTAATGAAGTGGCCATTAATGTCACCTGATCTCACACCACTTGATTTTTACTGTGGAGACATTTTCAGAGTCGGGTCGACGTTAACCAAGCAGACAATTTAGAACGAATTATATATGAAATGATTCGTAGACTAGCCACCTATATAAAAAAATATTAATTACTTCGTAACTTGGACTTTTTATGCATTTGACTTATATCAAAATTCACGTAACTAAACTATTTGAAGTATTTTTTTCCAAAAATTAACATTATAAGTTTTATGAATTTTACTCCTTACTTTATTTTTAGTAACAAATTCGCAAAATAAGAAATTAAAATAAATATTTTCTTTGGTCCGTGTAAAGCATAATTGACTAATTTTGAATTACTGAATAGAGTAGTATTAAGAGACCTTTTGAATGAGGTATCACAAGACACACATTTTAATTAACAAAAAAACAATCGATATTTGAAATTAAACATTTCAGAATTATTGTGGAGTGTAAATTGTTTGTTCAGTTATTAATTTTATCAAGAATTTAGCCACATTTTTTGTATTACACATTTTTATTTAGAATACTGTAGTTTTAAAAATACTTATTTATAGTGAAAGACTATATAGAAGACTATACAAGAATATTGATTCACATTAACCTTTGGAGTTAAAAGAGCAGCATTTAGTTTTTGAAAATACTCTAACAATTTTATTGCACAGTTATATTAATAATATAGATTGAATAAGTGTTAGGAAACAAAAAATATTATCTAAATCAATATCTCCTCATCTTTAGTATTAATCTGATACGACTTTAGGTAATGCAATCACTATAATTTGTTACAATATAGAGAGAAAAAACGTGATTTCGGAGTGTATAAACTATCGTTTATTTAACAGTATTATCAAAACTTTATCTTGATAAAATTAACAACTCTATAGATGTTTCTGACAGAAAAAATCAATACATTACTTTTAACAGGACTTTTTTTTATAATAAATCACTATAATTATAGTGTGTGTGGAAACGGTAAACGTTATCCTCATAAAGATATTTTCGAATTATGACCGTTACATTAAATTATACATACTTTTATCAGATAGGAATCTGAATGAAATCCAATTTGAACTTTCATCTCTTTTATTATAAATCAGACTACAGAATTTTCTCTTAATCAATATTATATAATAACGGCAATATGTTTTCCTGTCATACATTTTGAAATTATGTACTAAAACAGTTACATAAAATAATAAATATGACCTATATTTCTTCAATTCTATCGACTGCAATAAAATAGAAACGTGATCTCTAGACATACAATCTGATAAATTCTCAAATAAATATTATCAAAACTGTAAACAAATCAAAGTAGTTCTATTAGTTGACGAGTTAATCAATGGGTTGTATCAATCTAAATAAATTCAATAGAAGAATGAAAATTATATTATGTATAGCGGCAAAATTTGACCTACATTCTTTTTATTTCATGATTTAACATGAGATGATGATTCAATAATAAATATATTCGTTCACAAACCTATTGATAGATGAAATTAATAATAACAGACAGAACGACTGAGATAATTCAAATAGTGGGACTCATTTAGATTGGGAACATACGAGGATGGTCCCAGATGTACCTAGCCTGAGCTAGACATGGCGTTAGTTGCTGGAAAGATATCACTGTATTAGAGAAAGTACATAATCTATACATCATATGTTTCAAGTTTGAAAACGCCATGTTGTTTAATATTTGTTTTAGTGAATTTGTCCATCGTTATGTAACAATATACTTTTATGTGAAAAGCCTGAGACCAACTCAAAAAAAAGATAACCTAAATTCTACTCTGGGCGAGACTTCGTTATCAACAGTAAAATAAGTTTAAACGAAGTCGTGAGACCTGCAAAGACCAACATCGCAGTGGTCGACCAAATGAGGTTAAGACTCCAGAAATGTTGAAGAAAATCCACAAAGCGGTAATGAATGAACGTCGACTGAAAGTGTGCGAGCTAGCAAACATAGTTGACATTTCTAAAAGTGTTATATATCCCAATTAACTGAAAATTTGGACATGAGAAAGCTGTACGCTAGATAGGTTCTGAGTTTGCTCACAATGCAACAAAATAAGCGCCTGGAAAATGTTACCATCGAGTATTTGGCAATATTACACAGAAATAAAGCTGAATTTTTGCACCGTTTCATAACTATGAATTAAAGTGGATCCATCATTTCACACTAGAAATAGAAGTACAATCAAAACAATAAACTGGAATTGGGATAAGAAAGTGTTGCTTCATGAAGACAATGCATCAGCGCACACATCCGTTATTGTGTACCAAATTTTTGTGTTTTCTTTGTGGGGCCAGGTACTTCTGAGACCATCCTCGTATATGTTGCGTGTTAAATTATCCATTAAAATTTTTTTCGATTATTTAACAAAAATAACGAGAGTAAACTGAAAAAGTATATTTATTATTATAATGCATGTCTATGTTATTGAACCATGTAACTAAATAATTAGGCAACTACATAATATAAATATTCACAACAAAATTCAAACATTCTCGATTATACACAACTACTTACCAAAGTTTCAAGAAGGTAGTAAATTGACTAAAATTGCTTTGCTATGTTTACGTTTATTCGCAAAGGTATGTGAAAATTTTGCTGCGCACTTTCTTGATAACATGCATTTTGAAAAAAAAAAATTGCTTATCAAAAATAGGGTGGCGGAAGGAAAAATTTAGATTGGTAAATAAAAAAAAGGATTTTTTATTATACTTTGGATACCAAAACACTGAGAGAAACTGTTCCTATGAAATGAAAGTTGATTCAATGATCTCTTGCCCTTTTTGCATATCATTTCTCACAAAACTCTCTCTCGCCAATAGGAGATTACTGTTGTACAAGAAAACAGATAACTTTGTTGAATATCATCGTAGACACCAGCATCAAAGTTTTTTGAAAACGCCACCGTAGAATTGTATTTTATTAGTTTTAAATATGTATGGGACTAAGAAATAGGTGCAAAATAATTGCATTCATCTTTAATACCGAAAGATAAATCATGTATTTTCGGACAATATCCTTGGAATTTTGTGAAAACACGCGTTACAACAAAATTTGTTGATAAAATTATAGCTGAATTCCAACTACTTTATTTATAAACATGCTATCAGAAAGCTTATACCCAGAGGTTTATATTGATACCGTTACTTCTCATGTAAAACGCATACTGAAAAATATTCCTATTTTACTGCGGAACTACGAGAAATTTCTTCAACTCAAGAAAATAGGGATTCGTAAAACTCAATTTTTTATATCTCCGGTAAGTTACTATCGCGCTCATTTTGTTAATAACAACCCGAAGAATGATATAGTTTTCATTAGTTGTAAATATAACTTGATTAAGAATTTCATCAATTTTAAGAAGGCAAAACTTTTATTGGGAAATAAACTGGAGGTCTAGAGAACACACTTCGATGCTTGTAGGTAAACATGACGTGTTTGTAAGAAAGTTTATAGATATAAGAATAGCTTCTATATTCAAAGTATTCAAAAATGATTCAAATATTTTTACTTTTCACCTCCAATTTTTTGGTAAACCTTTTTTTCTCATTATTATGAGGGATCACTTAGAAAGAATGCCAGAAGACAGATGGACAAAGTGGGCTAAAACTCAGAGACTGAACATACGCAAACCTGTAGGCAGACCACCAAAGAAGTGGTACGAGAGCTGAAGCTCAGCTTCTCAGGAAGAAAGAGGACCAAACGTAAAGGATTGAACAGGACCTGGTCCTATTGAAAAAGGAAGAAGAATTATGAAAACGTATGCCAATTTTGAGCATGCTACAACAATTTTCCACATAAAAATCTAATTTTACTGTACTATTCATGTTTTCTGCTTAGTCAGTGTCATTTAGTCAAGATGCATAAGCACGCATTTGAAAATACTTAAATACAATCGGTATAGAAAATCGACTGTTGAATATTTATATTATATACAAATTATATTTATATTTGGGGAGTTTCGAGTGTGTTTCTTTTTCTTCGTGCACAAATGTTTCCTACTTTATCTATTTCTAACTTTTTTCATGGCCATTCCATAATATTTTTTTCTCCTAAAACTACGACAATTGTGTTTTCTCATGATTTCCTGGGCGTTCACTTTTCTCTTTTCAATTTCTGTAGCTGGCCAAATCCTTTTTGCCGGTCTATTGCTCTCCACTCTACAAAGGTGTCCAAACCATCTAAGCTGTTGTGTTCAAATTGTTTTGACCACAGGTTCGACATTCAAGTCTTCTCTTATCGCTTTGTTTCTTGTTCTACCTCTTCTGATAACAGCTCTGACTCTGCGTAGGTACTTTATTTCAAGTGATTGAATTTTGTTTTTTAGTGAGTTTGTAAGTACCCGTCTTTTGCTACCATGTATGGGGATAGGTCGAAATATTGATTTATACACGTTTCTTGTGGTGTTTTTGTTATTTCTTTTCTTCTCAGAAAATTTATCTTCAACGCATAATAAAGTTTGATTGCCACGCGACTTCTTTAATTCACCTCTGGTTCCTAATTTCCATTGTTCCATTTTCAGTTCTTCTTCACTGCCATCATTTTTGTCTCTATCATATTGATATTCATGTGGCTCAAATTTAATATCCGTTCACATGTTAATAAATTATGTTTCAATTTCTCCTCATTTTTGGCGAAAAATATTAAAAAACATACTCAGAGATTCCAATTATTTCCATATTCCTGTATCCTACTTGTATCTGTTTCACTTTTATTTCTACTTTTTTCAATACAACATCCATTGTCATCATGAATACACCGGACTCAATACTCCCCCTGACTTAATCCTTCTTTAGTTAACAAATCCTCAGATTGTTCTTTGTTTCTCCTCGTCCGATTCCTTGTTGTTTCATATATATTTATGACATGGTTTCTCAATTTGACTCCAGCTCATCTTTGTTGTAAACTAATCCATATTTGGTTTCCTCTGACGCTGTCAATTGCTTTTTACATTTCAATAAAACCGAGGTGTACTTTTTTTGTTTCTCTATTATCTATCTAAATATAAATACATGATATTGTGTACTTCTTATTTTCCTAAAGCCGCTGTAGATAAAAATTACAAAAACACAATATATCAATAGGTGGCTAAGGAAAGACTTCATTTTTAGAGATTCTTAGAAAAAACATTCTCTACACATATTTATTCTAAATTCAATTTCAATTGCTGCTAACTTAAAATAATCTAATGACATTTTCAGGTTCTAGACCTTCTAACATATCACCATTGCATCCCACTCAAAATACTCCAACTGAGTCTTCTAGCTTAGAATCTTCTGACACTGATGTCGATTTTCCAGAAGATTTTGATTTAGCTTTAAAGAACGGTAAACAATCTACTAGACCTTTCGATGATGTTTGTGGACAATCAATAAGCACAAATCATTTAATTTTCAATGGACGCGCCGTTCCCAGAGGTGCGTATCCGTGGTTAGTGGCAGTATTCCAGGTTAAAACCACTGGATTGAATTATATTTGCAGTGGGTCTCTGATTTCTAACAAGCACATTGTAACAGGTAAGTAAAGCAAAATATTTTTCACGAAAAATCAGATTAACAATGCTGCCTCATTTCACTTATTATTTATTATACAGTTTTTGTTTTATAGCTACATCATAGCTATTTACAATCAAGTGCAACAGTGTTTAATTGAAAATAGAGATTATAGCACTTGGAAAACGCGTCTTCATTCATAAAAAAATTAATGGAATCTTCTAGGATGTTTTCACTACTACTATGTCAATAACAACTTTAATATTTGTTTTTTATCGATGATAAGTAACCTAAAAGAAAGGGAATATCCATATTTTTACTTTGTATATGTCATGTTGAAAAAGCTACTTTCTGTTTACAACATTAAGCACGGCTGCCCAAGTTGTGGTGTCGGTCTTCTGTTAACAACTTGAAGAAGTCCAATTCAGTTTCAGTTTTTCCTAGGTAAAAAGAATTTAGTATATATCCCAGAATTCTAGTTGAAGGTGTGTTCATATAATGAGATAAAATTGTAAGTAAGTGGATAAAAACTAAAACCTCTTTCAATTCTAATTTTCGCTTCATCTACAAAAAATCAGTATTTCCAAACTTCTCCAAAATCCAGCATTCATTCAAACATTGTTATTTAAATCATATTTTTTCAATCAAAATACGAAAAACCAACAATATTCTCCTATATCCTTGTAGTTTCAAATTCATTTCGTCAAAATGTGATCTCAGATCTTTCAAACATACAAGTTCTGCTAAAAAATTGTCCACATACTAATCATTTTCCGGTACCGTAGATTTATTATTGGTATCATCTATAATATACAAAGAAAACACAAAAAATTTGGAAAAAATATATTCATTTTCAACGTTATTTCCTCTTAGCTACAAACACCAAGATGTTCAATAAGTTCATTCAATACCCATTTTATAAAAAGACTCGTCAAGCTCTTCAAAATAACCATTAACTGCCGACATAACGTCTTCATTGTTGGAAAGCCTTTGATAACCGAGTTAGTTTTTCAATTCTGGAAACAAGAATAATTCGAGGGGGCACCATTTGGTAAATGAGGTAGCAATTCAAACTTTAATTCATTAATTTTGACCATTACAATACAGATGTGTGAGCTCCGATCAAACGTTGCGATAATTTAGATTGATTTCTGTGTAACATTGCCAAACACTCGATGTAAACATCTACACGACGCTGTTTTTGATCCATAGTGAGCAAACGAGGCAACCATTTTCCGTAAAGCTTTCTCATGTCCAAATTTTCAGTTAATATGCTGCACGTTTTGAAATGCCTACTATGTCTGCTAGCTCACCCACATTCAGTCGACGATCATCCAGTATCGCTTTGTTGATGTTCTTCAACATGACTGAAATCGTCACCTCATTTGGGCGACCACTGTGATGCTGGTCTTTGCAGGTCGTACGGCCTCGTTTAAACTCTGCTACCCAATATTTCACTGTTAATAAAGGAGGAGCAGTCTCACCCAGAGTACCCATCTTTTGTATTGGTTGGGCTGAGGCCTTTCAAATAAAAGTATATACTTCTAGAATAATATTCACATTTTTTATCTGATTCGTGCAGTTTTTTGGACAAATATTTGATGCGACACGAACTATTTCAATTTAACAAGTGTTCAGTGACAATTGTAACGCTTCAAACTTCATTTGTAGTTTTTTTGTAATAATTTTTTATAATTATTTTATATAATTTTATAACCCGTGATTTAGAATCTTTTAACCCCTCTCTATTTTGTTGGAACGTTTCTTCCTATAAAGTTGTGTCATTTTGTTTTATATTGCTTGAGAACGTTTTGTACGTGCATAGAAACAATGCACTGACGTTTATTATCGTTTTTTCATCAAATAGTATGATTCCCGACTTCATTATAAATTCAATATGCATTCGTTATTTTTTGCTGAAATATATAAATCAAAAAGGCTGGCAAGTACGTGTACTAAAAAAAATTATTAGTTATTCTTCCAGCATCTCGAAAATTAGGTGCTCGAGCGAAATCAATATCATTTTCAGTAACTATTTTATCTTCAAAATAAAAACTTTTTATGATTTGAGCACTGAAATCAAAATATAATAGAAATATCATAACCTCTAATTATTTAGTTCAATTGTAAATGAATTTTTTTCCCAATTTGAAATGAATTTGTCGCCAAAATATGAAGAATCCTAAAAAATAAGAAGCGGCACACTATTTTGTTCAGTTCAAAAAATTTTAAAATTCCATTAATTATCTCGTTTATTAAACGAACTAATAAAATTCAACTAAGAAATTTCCTGATTTCTGACATGTTATGCGAGCATCGTCATTTTTGATTAAAAACAAAGAATAGAGCAAAGATTTCAATCAACAGTATATCACGAGTTTACTAATAGTTTTATTTCTTTTTGTTTAGCTGCACATTGCGTAGAAAGTGACAGAAAAAAGCTCAGACCTCAAGAGCTTTTATTAATTCTGGGTAAACTGAATATCCATAAGTGGATACCGGTAAAAGGAGAAAAAATAGTGGAACCTGTGTCTATAACGATTCATCCTGATTACGAGAGTTTGACCAGCGATGCCGATATCGCTGTATTAATACTTGACGAAGCTCTGCAGTTTACAAAATATATAAGACCTATTTGCCTCTGGAAGGGAGATACAGATTTAGACTATATTGCAGGTAAGTGATGTAGAAAAATCGAATCTCTAGTTTTTCATTTTGATCAATAAATCTGATGAAAGGAAGTATATCAAATTCACTTTATAATGAGCAATAAGGAAGAAATGTTATGAAATCACAATTACTATCACATATTTTATAAATTATAAGTATCCTCAGCAACCACATATGGATTGTATCGCCAAATGAATTATTTTTCTTGTCTGAAACACGGAACATTTTTTAGGGCAATTTGGTACAGTAGTTGGTTGGGGAAAAGACGAACATGGCGTTTTAATGACTGAAGAACCAAAACAGACTGACTTACCAGTAGTGACACAAGAAAAATGCCTGGCTAGTAATTTACAATTTCATTACATTACATCCAATAGAACATTTTGTGCAGGTTAGTATTTCTGTTATCTAATTATTGAGCCTTTATTTTAATAAAACTTGATTTTGATATACGCTTACTTTTTGTATTGATAATAATATATTAAGTAAAATGATATAGAAGTTTGCTTTGGCGAATTGTGAATTCAAAATTAACTTATATCTAAAATATATCAAAAATTTTGAGATTCTCTATTGACGTAAGTTTTATTGTCGATGTCCAATGAAGGGAACAAGTCAAACCGTGCAAGACCTTCTTCTATCGTGCTATCTTTTGTCTGCAGTTTTCTCTATGTCTAGAAATTTGATCTCTTAATATTTGAGAAGTGTCAAATTCACAGAATATTTCACGTTTATCCTTAATGTTTTTCACATTATCAACCAAGAGATTTGAATACTTTTTGATGGTTCTTATTTTTTGTATCATAAAATTATTGGCGGATCAATATCCGCCATTGAACATATTGTATTCAAAATGTATGTCCTTACTTATCCTTAGTGATCCTAACATCTTGTTTCTCCTTATTCTTTCCTACATAATAGGTCTAACCTTTGTTCTTTGTTCGATATCTTCCCTCACTCTACCTCTTTTGTCGTAGACCTCTACTCCGTGTTCCAATTGGAAATTCATCCCTTGCTATTTTCACCAGTCTATCGTCTGCTATTCGACTTATATCTGATGCTTTAGCTTCTTTCTCGGTCTGATAGTGTTTTTCCCGATTTCCGCCTGAGAATTTTCATTTCTGTTGTCTCCAAGAGTTTTTTTCATTTTTGATGTTTATGGTCTTGTTTCTGATATATCTGTAAATGAGTGCCTTTGATTCTTGTCTTAAGTGTTTGTTCCGCCATACTACGTTCTGAAGACATCCCGCGACCTATTTTCTCTAGCTACTTGTCCTCTTACCTCGTATTCTACGTCTCCATAACTGTTTATGTTAATTCCAATGTACTTGTACTTCATTCTCTGTTATTTTCGTTCTAATTTCCATCTAATGGGTTCTTTGATGTTGTCATGCATATGGTTTTTTAAGTCGAGATAGTCATATTATACTGTTTTCCTGTGAGATTCAAGATATTTAATAATCTTTAAGCGACTCTTCTTGTCTTATACCGCTATTGACTGGTATGAGTTTTGTTTGTTTACCATTAATGCGTGCCTGAACTTGATTGTCTGATAACGTTTTCGATGGTCTGGATTTTCTGTTTTTTAAGGTCATCAGAGCTTGGTCGACTTCTTGAATGGTGAAAAGCTCATGATCCTATCGACGATTCTAATTACAATATTAAACGACTTGTGACTCTCTAATTGTCGAATATTATCATGGTGGAGATTTTATGGACATTTCCTTTATAGGAACACCACGGATTAGCCAAAATTCCATCATTTAAAATGTTCTATCAGAAAGAGTCGACTTCGAATTCGATACGGAGGTGTGACCTCGTTTCCCAACTATTCATTAGAAAAGACTATTTGTTGACGAGAATAAATACCCCCGTATTCTTGAGGGATTGATATAGACAAATATCTTTGAAAACATAATTTTTTTTATGTATTGCAGGTTTCCGAAATGGAACCGGTCCATGTAATGGGGACAGTGGAGGAGGATTCATAATGAAATTGAATGGAAAATGGATATTGAGAGGAATCGTCTCATTATCAATTTCGGAAACGAATACTAGAAGCTGTGATCTATCAAATTATGTTGTTTTCACCGACGCTAGTAAATTTTTAGATTGGTTATTGACCTTTCTTGAATAAAATTAGATTTTATGATGAGTTGTATTTTATTTCATAACCTAATAGTAATTCAAACAAAAACCGTCTATTTTTTAAGGTATAACGGTCGATTTTTATCTAAAAAAATATTACCTAAACGTTTATGACTCAGACGATTCAATCGATAACGATTCTGTATATATGAATAAATGTTTCTGAGAATAAATCTTAATTTATTTAAATTGATACCCAAATAAGATTCCAAATTCTAGAATTGGTTGTTGATGTAACAACCGCGGGAAATGTAAATTGGAAACTATTTTAAATTGGACTATAATTAATTCTTGATAATACTCGATTTTTATACTTGAATTCAACTATAGTCATAGACATTGAATGCAATTTTTTTTTACATTTTATTATAAATAAATAATATGAATAAATAATATAAATAATAAAAAAAGTTTCTTCGTATTTGTGATTTATTACTCTACGTACTTTCCAAATAAACTTTAGACTGTATTAGAGCTCTATCAAAATAAATATAATTCCATTGTGACCACAATGATATGAACTTGTTTACCAAACGTATCTTCGTTGTTGTAGATTTTCTAAAGTTTCTCTGAATCATGCTGAACTTGTTAAAAAATTAAGTGGCCTAAGATGAGGCTACAAATGTAACCCTCTCTTCTCCTGCTCAATCCAATTTAATGTTTCTGATATCCAGACAATCTCACATCAATAACCATACCTATTTAATTCTAAACGTTCTGAATCGTACACATATTCACATAAGAAAATACACGATTCATGAAGATCCCAAACCAAACAAGACCAAATTCAAAATAAACAAACTTGTGTGTCTCCTCATCTCTCTCCAAAAACATATAACATATACAAGATATTGGAGAAATGTCAGATGAAGAAAATGATGAATGCGATGTATAAAATTTCACTTTTATGAATTTGTCGTAAATAACATTTGTGATTAAAAAAAAGTGAAATATTTTGGTAGTCTTGTATCTATAATTATTTTATAGAACAATGAAACTTTTACACCTATCCAAGGTCGTTATTGACTTTTTCGACGTTCGATGTTCAATAACAGCAAACTGGTAGACGAGAAAATGTTCACATGCAGTTCTTCAGTCTCATCAGGTAGTTATTGAGCATCCACACTTGTAGCCTTATTTAGATATGTTTCATTTCTTGTTACTCTTTAGCTATTCATAGATTCGTTGATAGCAATTCAAAAGATGACTGGCTACAAGGTTTTAAATGGTTCCGGTTATGAATATGCATCTATATAGATTCTTAACAGGAGAAAGAATTGAGTCGGTGGTAATGGGTAAAGGAGAATCATTGTAGATACAGTACGCTTAGCAATTTTAGAAATTATATCTGACATCCTTCCTCGTTTAATGTCGTATCATCAACTTTAGATATACCTCCTCACACACCACCTATTTTATAGACAATTCACAAAGATGAGTCAAGGCTTCTTATTAAAGTTCAGAGCTGTAGATAGATATTCCAGCATAGCAAGATATCAAGTACAGATTCCTTGGATTATTCTTCATTATTATGCTGTGCTCGTGTTGTTTGTCCTTTTGACAATGTATATCGTAAGTTGTTGTTAGTTTTTCAAAATGACTTTTCATAAATGTTGTGCATATCATTGCGAAGCTACTAATGTAATGCATTTTTTCCCGAATACTTATAAGGACCAGTAATACATTTTATTAAAACTAGGTCTAATTATCTAATATGTAACATTTTAATGAGCTATTTTTATTGAATAATTAATTCTATCCCTCACCCCATTCCCCATTTCTTACATATCTACTCAAAATCTGTTAGCTTATTCTTCGTAAAAAATACTTCAGCCTGATCCTTTATATTGATTCCTCCAAAACTGATTCCTATGTCGGATGTGCAGTAACTACAAACCACGAACCTATAAGTTCCTTTCACATACCCTCGAGGGGTAGTGATTATACTTGTGAACTATGCAGCATCCTTCAAGCTCTCAAATATATAAATATCTCCCCACCATGAAGATATCGCCATATGTACTGAATATCTTTTGTCCATGCAGAAAATGAAAACGATATTCACCTACCACACAATAGTCCAAATTCCTCATGACATCTACCAAACTCTCAGTGCTCATGATATACAGTCTCTCTCAACTGGCTTCCATCCAAATCTACAGATCAGCATGCCAAAGAAGCCTCCATCAAATCTTCTCAAATCCTAGTTCAGCCTAATAATGATCTCAAGACTTACTTTTTTCAAGAATCTTGGCGCGATATATGGAGCAACATAACGACAGCACTACACAACTCTATCCATCTGCTTTTCACCTCCTCCGAAATATTATGAGTAGGAGTGAAGCTGTGACAATGAGAAGACTCAGAAAATGCGTCCTGTCTGTAAAAGATCGTATGTCTGTCAAGCGAATCCTCACTTACTGCAAACAATACTCTACCGCATACCATGATTTTATATGAAACCTAGCCTCAACTGCCCGACAGAAATCAATAAAGTCCTGGAGCAATCATTATAAATGTAAGATTATCATATTACTATATTTCTTTCGAGTGAGGAAATAAGTGCTCTCACAATAACTTTATATCATAATAAGATTAAAACTAATAAATTTCCAAATTCATTTTTCTTTTCATAATAGTTATTAAAATCTCAATTTAATATCTTTTGTGATATTGTATCTTGAAATATGCCATTTTCAAAATTGTTTCAGTTTAACGATAGGTTCGTCTATGTAGAGAGGCATTCCGTCAGATGGTACGACGAACAAATTTTAGATGTTGTTCGTACCGGGGTGTGCTTCGGGATCGATCGAGTCAGAAGGCAGAGCTCCATCTCAATACAATAGGGTTACCCCCATACAAGTACAAGAAATATCAAGAGACACTAAAACTAACGATATTCAATATTAATGTCCCGAGTGCATGTCAAATTGTCGATAATTATGAAACAATTTGACATGCACGAGAGGGCATTTTGGCAGACTATTTCCTGAGAAAAATTTAATTTAAAATAAACAATAATTGTTCCTTTTCTTAAAATATAAAATTAAAACCAAATGATGTTTATCAATCCTAGACGAAAATTTGGCACTAGTGCAAATTATCGATAATTTGCACTAGTGCAGTATTATCGCTGAAATTTGATCGTTGCTAGGTAAACATAAAATATTACAGCTTTTTGGTTGGCTTAAATTTTTCGAAGGAAATAGTCAAAACAATTTATGTATAGAGATTAATTTTAACATTTGGATGTGAATCTTGAGTATCGACAGAACGACAGAGAATTGAATTTCAAGCTACAGAAATGAAATTCCGTAAGAAAAAGGAGGAGGAAAGACCTAAATATACAACCTACATTAGATTAATGTATGGATGGATGGATGAATGACCTGTTAAAAGAGTATGTAAAGCGAAAATTGGAAAAAACAGAAAGAGAGGTGGACCAAGAAAATAGTGTGTGGAGGTTGTAACAAGAATACTAAATGAACGATGAATAAACTGGAAAGAAGCAAAGGACCTAGCTCATATTAGAAATGAATGGAGGAACCATCAACACCCTACTCAACAACGTAAAAAACCCAGTGAGTTTGTATAAGCGACAACTGACAACTTTGCTTTGGACAACAAACATTATAATATGAAAATAGCGAATACCATATGCAAATCTGAAAATATAGCGGTGAGAAAGTCCCATATACCAACACTACATTACATAAATCTCATAATTATCTCGAAAAAAGTCACTATTGAACAAATACTGGTGGGCAATAATTATAAAACATTAACTAAAGATATAGCGAAAACACACATAAACATAATATGGTATAATTTATCACATTGAGTTGAAATATTGAAACTTCAATGAAGACATAAATAACCACAGGAACTACCTGTACAATAGTTTGTGTACGTGGTGGGATATTTCATTAAATAAAAACAAAATAAATATATAAAAGCAATTAAGTACATATTCCTAAACTAATCTAAATTAACTATTACATATAAGAAATGAAAAAAAAAACATAAAGTGAAGTAGAAAAGTTTTTTTATATAACATAAAATCAATTTTGTATAAATACAGCATCACAATCAATGTACGTTTTCAGTTTTTTTTAGATCAATAACTGTCAATTATTTCATGTATATTTTTTCTTGGTCTATTCCTTACATAACTTTTTAGTGCAGTTTTGAATCTTTTCAGTGTATTTTATTTTTTCATAATATCTGGTAGTTGTTATATAATACATTCCCTAAGTACAAAGAACTTCTCTATACCATGATCTTGATCATAAGGGGTGCAACATACTTTTGTTTATTCCTACTTTCATAGCCATGTGTTCAACCTTGTAATTTATTTCTGTGTAAGTATTCCAGTCCAAAGCACTGTAGCGACTATAGAGTATAGACTGATAAGTATTATGAGTCACACTATAAGAATATTATTGAGAATTATCCAAGCTAGAATCAGAAATGAGTGCGAAGAAGATCAAGACGAAACTCAATTCGGCATCAGAAATGGGTTGGGAACACGAGAAGCACTTTTTGCATTGAATAAATTACTACCAATGCCGGTACCAACGGAAAGATGTATTTGCAGTCTTTATCGATTACGAAAAGGCATTCGATCGAGTGCAACACGACAAGTTAGTATGATAATATATTAAGGAAAAAAAGGGTAGATAGTTCCGATGTAAAAATTATCGAAGAATTATACTATCACGGACATTCGAATCAACGGAAAATCGATAGAAGCGTGCAAAATCTTAAGAGGAGTCAAACAAGGCTGCATACCCTCACCACTTCTCTTTAATTTATATTCAGATAAGATCTTCAAGCAGACTAGACACAACTTATCATATGGAGTAAAAATTAACGATAAACTTATAAATACAATCAGATACGCAAACGATACAGTTGTTGCTGTTGCCTTTTAAACGCCGTTGATAGAGAGGGAAGAGAGATGGGTCTAAGCATTAACTGCTCTAAAACAAAATATATGGTATTTATTCGCTTGCTGTGCCATGACACACGGCTACAGGTAAACGGACAAACGATTCAAAGAGTGTCCAATTTCAAATATCTTGTTTGCTAATGATAATTTAAAATTTAAACTCCGGAAACTGATAATCAAATGTTACGTATGGCCAGTTCTCTTATATGGTGTCGAAGGATGGACTTAAAAAATATCTACCATTAATCGCTTAGAGGGTTTTGAAATGTGGTTATATAGACGCATGCTCAAGATTCCGTGGACAGCTAAGCAAACAAACGATGCAGTCCTTAACAGAGCAAATGCGATTCGTTGGTGGATAAAATTAAATGCAGGAAAATAGCTAATTTGGGACACATAATGAATGGTGTCCTCCAGTTGATCATGATGGGTGAAGTTGAAGGTCTTAGAGGAATTGCAAGGGAACAAGCCTCTTGGTTAAAGAAAATTAGAGAATGAACTGGTAAAAGAGAAGCAGGACAGTTATTTAGACTAGCTCAAAATAGAGAGTGTTTTGCCCTGCTGATCGACAACGTTAAGAGAACTTGATACGGTACGCTAAGAAAAAGAAGCAGTAAGTATTGTCTTAAATTGACTTGTAAGTAATATATTTGACGGATATTTAATACTTCAACTTGGATGAAAAGTTTTCCAGCGGTATAATTGTTGTTCTTGTTCAGAAGTAATTTCAAAAATTTATTTTGCAATGCTCGTAGTGCGTTTTTGAAACACCTCTCCAGCATATAATTTCAAAGACACATAATTCCATCTATTGTTATATTTTTTTATATACTAGAAACGAATGTTACTTATTGGAAATTCCCCCACAAATAATATCGTAATTAGACGTATCCTTGACCTTAACAAAATAATAAATCATTACTTAACTATTAACTTTGTCAGGTTGATAAATTACTTATTCGAACAATAAGGATGTGATAATAATCTCAAATAAACTCATCCCACTCCAACTAGTTATAAGTTATAAGTTGGTAACTTTTTCTTCAGAATGTATGTGCTTAATAAAAATACTAAGAATCATTATAGAGTGACTTGTATCAGGATATTACTGTTTAAAAATTGATAAAGTTGTTGCGGGAAAACCGTTCAACCTAAACTTAAAAAAAACGCTAGTTATGAAAAAAACGATATTGTTCATCAAGAGTAATATTTGCCAAAACGAGCTTTGTAAATTACTCGAATTGAACAATAACTCTCTTTTCGTAACGTGTTTACGTACGTTTTATCTAATTCCACGCTCTCATATATTTAATAGAATCTTCAATTACAATAAAAATAATAATGCGGAATCAAATGGTGTTAAAGATATTGTTACTATTGAAGGAAGCAACTTTTTTTTCAAAATAAGTCAAAACAAGTAGAAGTAATTACTTGAAATGTCTTTAGTTAGCGAATCAGACATTCCATTTGAAGTAAGAGGGTGGCAAATGGTGCATTGACTAGTTTTATACCTGAAAATCAAGAAGTATATACGCCCTGATCTACCAAAAATTTGAAAAATGGTGCAATTTGAAAAATATAAAATACAATACAAAAAAATCGGAGATTTTGACGAAGGAGAATATAGAAAGATTTGTAAAAGACGCTGAAGACGAAATATTCCTATTTGCAAAAGTACGACTTAATTCATGCTATATCTATAATTCATATATGTTTCTTCATTTTAAGTCTCTTCTGTTTCAAAATTAGTTTTTTTAATAATTTTTAAAAGATATATAAAAAATAACGTTTCGAGTTTCTATCAAAATATGATATTGACACAATTTGCGTATTTATATTGATCAATAGATCACCTTCATCGTGAATATCAAAATAAAAATAATATCAAAATAGAACTTAGTTCTAATAAGAACAATTAATTTCTCTTTAGTCCTTACATCTCAAATATTAATTTTTTTGTAGTTTTATTAGAATTTACAAAATAGAGCTATAAATTTTACTTAAATTATTTAGGTCTTTTTAATCATTTATAGCCTTTTCGTTCTTATGAATTGATCCATTTCTAAAAATTCCCTTTCTCGTGTATTAGATTCCGTTTCAAGAATTTTTCTATCTTTATAATTGAATTCATGTTTTTTTGTTATTTCATTAATTCGTGAATGCAGTTCTATTTTTTTATCGTATTGATGACCTCTTAGTCTATTTTCTAAATACTGAGATGTTTGCCCTATGTAGACAGCGTCGCAATTAATACAAAGTACTTGATATATAATATTACTTCTATTTCAATAAATATGATATTAATGTTAGTCATAAAGGACATAACATATTATCCAAATAATTCAGTAAATTAAAATCTAAAACACCAAAAAACAAAGGAGGTGCCTCATTCTAATTGTAACGCTGCCCACATAGGGCAGACATCTCAATATTTAGAAAATAGACTAAGAGACTAATTATGGCATTTAGGTAAAGAGAATATTGCATGGAAAATAATCAGTATTTCTTAAGGATTTCTAAAAACACAAACTATATAGAGTGATTTATTTGAAATAGCAAAGTTCATTATTTTTCCGGAAAAAGGAAAGATCTGACAACAATCTAGGTACTACCATAAAACCGGCCGTATAACAAGACTTTTGTGCACAAAAATTTATAAAAATCGTACAACCCCTGTCCGGGACAATTGAGACGTTTTCTGTATTTTTCATCCTAACTAAGAACATAATCATAGCGTGAACTATTTGTTACGTGTAAAGTGGTACCAGGCTACTGTGCTCACTGTTTATAATGAAAAATATCAAATGAAGTGAAAATTATTAATTAGGGAAAACCGTTCAGTAATTTCCAATATTATTAACAAATATATGAAAAATATGATACTCTCTTATATAAATAAGTAGCCATTAGTAAAGTTGTATCTATACAATGGAGATTATCTCCTATAATCATTATTCTAAGAAAACATTTAAGAAATGGTAGAATCAATAAATTCATAAACCATCTCTCGTATTACAGCAAAACGGAAAAACCTGATTTGTTTAATTACTATACCAACGCATCTCCTCAGTTCAGTTGGGTAGTCCAGTGTTAACTGTTCCTCGATCCGTCTATGACTATTCAGACTAGTGTACGAATTTCATGAACATCGAGAAGTCGGTAGAGGTTAAAGGTTTCTTACGTGGTCTCCATAGTTATTAATAGATGAACGGTTGTACGCGATTAGAATAGTGATCGGTATAACAAACAACATTTATTCAAAGATAACATAAATATTATTGTTTTTATTAGGTACGTAAATGTCAAGAAAAAGTGTAAGTGAAACAAAAATACTTTTCTAATACCATTGTTATTATTGTTCAAACTGTAAATACTCGAATAAAATGGAAATCAATTATTTAAAGAAAACGAATACAATATAAACTTCAGATTATTCCAGGACTTGATACAAAAAATTCGGGAATGAGTAGATTACGTGAAAATATGCTGTGACATTAAAAAAAAATTCTATTAACTTTTAATGGACGATTACGTATGTACGTAATTCTACACTACTATCTGAAGGCCAGAGGCGGCTCATATACCATGATAAGCAATCCGTAACTTTTCCAGGGACAACCTGTACAATCTAAAGATAGCAAAAATAATTATTACAATCGATATTCCAACAAAAAAGTACTCGTTGTTTAATTCGATAAAATTTATGGTTTAGGAGATATATAGATTTTTAGATCGTTGTACGTGCCAAGAATACCGTTCGCCATAAAGAGACATTCTGTCGAAAATTAATTATTATTATTAAAACACAATTAAACATTTCGTGTAGAACTAAATAAAACAACATGTGTACTATATACTATCGAAGATGAAATTAATAGTATAAGATAAAACTTAATAGAGATAATTATTATTCATCTAATAATCGTATGAGAATTTTTTTTTCATCGCAGCATTATTTTCACGTCATCTATTCACTACCGAATTTTTTGTATCAAGTTCCGGAGCACCCTGTATACACAATAGCAACAAAAATGTTTATTTTTATTACACAGTTTCATCGGATCTATATTGCTTATGATAATGATTTTTTAATAACAAAAGTCTTCATATATTTCTTTACCCTGAACAAGGAAGGTAATTTTTATACTTATGTATTGGAACTTTCTAGCTTGCTTACTTAATTTATAATCAAAATTTCAATACCTCCAAATAAACTAAACTTTTTGACACTTTCGAATAATCGAAAATAATCAATTTTCGATTATTCGAAAATCGGAAATAAAGCTTCAAAAGAACTATTGTGGTTTGATTCCTACAAAAACAAGATAAAGAGCAAGTATACCACTAGGAACATACAGAAGACATTATGGTTTAATTCCCAATAAAAACAAACCAAATAAAGAACCTACAAAAGATATTTGGAAGTAAGATTCTTATATTGAATTATGTTGAAATAATTATTCAGGAAATAAATTTTTCAATCGTTAAATTGATTATTTTAACGATTCTATGAAAAATAGTGTGTATGCCATAGCCGCGAAACTTTTTAACGACCTCAATATTGTCTTGCCTCGGCCGCAAGCGGTCTCGGCAAAGGTATTTCGCGGCATAAGCATACAAATAACTATTTCAGTCTTTTACTTTGTAATAAAGCCACTTAAAAACTATCTCTTAAATTCATTTAAACTGTACCAAAATCGATTATTTTCGATTTACCGATTATTTCCGAATATTCTATTTTTTAGATTAATCGATTTTATATTTTCCGATTAATCGATATTTTTCAATTAATTGATTATTTTCGATTATTTGATTATTATTTGACTCCTAGTAAACACTTTAACGTCTAGTAAACTCTGAAGCTGCAACTATCCATAATCGGATGTTTAATTGATAAAATGTTAAGTACTCACAAATATTTTCAAACCCGAAATTAAACAAAACAAACGGTCAGCTGAGTTCACTTCACTAGACTTAGGGGACACAGCAAAATAATTTTCTATAAAAGGAGAAAGTCCGAACGGCTCGACTGGGCTGTTTAGCGACCTCAAAGGGAGGTCCATATATTTAGAGTTAGTACCGAGATTTGCGGGATTTCATCACAGCGAAACTTCAGTTTAGAAAACGACAGCGTGATCCCCAAATGAGAAAAATTACATGATATTGGTAAAAAAAATGGTACATATGAACCATACACTTTTTATCTTGATTAGAAGAAGTTATTCCAAAATAATGAAGACAAATCACGAATTTACAATATTATTTTAGCTCTTTTGTTAAGTTAAATTCATACATCAATCAAAGAGATTTTTTGGAATTTTGTATTATACTTCAAGAGCAATAATAATAATTTGTATTACATGAAAATATGGTTGAGACTTCAGTATAAACATTGTCAAATTCTATAAATTTAGAAAATAATGAATGCAACTATAAATTTTAATATCTACGCATTGTTATCTGGTTTATGAAAGTAGTGAGTTAACGTTAATGCAAGAACTTATTGAATATTCAAAACTTTAATAAAAATTGTTTAAAACATATTCGAATCATTTACTAGTCATTTCAGTACCGTATAATGGGAAAAAGTGGATTTTACAAGATCAGAATTTCCCATTGCAATTCTTAGGAAAACTTTTTAAGATTTCATTAAATAAATTGGATTACATTTTCAAAGATATACGAAGACAGGTCAGTATCTCCGCAATTTTTAGAATTTAGAAAGAGGGTAACACGGCTTTGTCAATTAACTCAAAATTTGAACATGCTGCATGCTTGTGATTTGAGGAAAAAATGAAAAAAATGAATTTCGTTTAAGTTGACATTTCTGGAACCGTTGGCGATATTTATACTGAATACTCTGTTCATACCACCAACTACACCAACACTCATGATTACAATGTTTGACGCGCGTTTCGATAACCATGTTATCGTTTTCAGAGAGGGGTAAGCAGCGTATTCAATATGATTTTCATCGTCTCACTATTTTTGCATCGGATTTTTGCATAACTCAGACTAAGACGGGACATCATATATCTGAAGAGAATTCTGCATCAATTTGATGCAGCTCATTGCTTTCAATATTCAATTATCTAGGATATAGGAATGTTTTCCGAAAATGGGTGTCATATTTGCTGAAAATGCGTGGACGTAAATTTTTGTAACAACATCACAGGAAGTATTTGATGTTGTTTGACTGCAATATCTTCTTCTTCCTACTCCATTTTAGGTAGATTGCCTGATCATTCTTCGCAGCATGCCTATTGCCTCAATTGATGGTA
The DNA here is from genome assembly GCA_026230145.1 of Diorhabda elongata. Classification (NCBI taxonomy): domain Eukaryota; kingdom Metazoa; phylum Arthropoda; class Insecta; order Coleoptera; family Chrysomelidae; genus Diorhabda; species Diorhabda elongata. The sequence goes on from CM047930.1 coordinate 15,066,901, forward strand.
AGATTATCACTCCATCGTTTTCATGGCCTTCACATACTTCTTCTCCCCAGTGGTGAGTTGTCTCGTGCTATCTTTACTATTCTTTCCTCGCTCATTCTAATTATGTGTTCGTCCCATTCGCGCTTTCTGTTCAATACACATTCGTTAATATTTTCCACTCTGCATTTTTGCCTTATGTCGTCGCTACGTTCCCTGTCTAGGAGCGTTTTTCCAGTAATTATTCGTAGGACTTTCATTTCGCTTGTTTCCAGGAGCCTTTTTGTTTTTGCTGTATCAGGCCGAGTTTCTGCTGTGTACGTCATTATGGGTCTGATTATAGTTTTGTAGGTCTTGACTTTGCCTCAATACTTATGTATTTGTTCTTCCATATAGTGTCGTTCAAACATCCGGCTGCTCTTGCTGTTTTTGTTGTTTGCTACCTTACCTCTGTCTCAATATCACCATATCCGGATAGTTCTATTCCCAGATATTTGAATTTCATTTCTTGCTGGATTATTTTGTCGTCTACGACCAGCTTGCATCTAAGAGGTATTTTTGATGTTGTCACAAACCATCATATTTAAGGAATGGAATTAAAGCGATATAGCAGCCTTTGGAGGTCGTCTTCGATTTCTGCAAACAACACAGCATCGTCAGCATAGCACAGGATTGTAATATTGCGGTCACCCATTTTGTATCCGTTCAATCTGCGTACTTACTTTATTATTTCATCCATAATATGTTGAAAAGTAGTGCACTGTCGTATTCCTCTTTCCACAGAGATTGGTTCAGTGAGCTCTCCGTCGATCTTGGCCTGGATTTTGTTCGCACTGAATAGATTCTCTATGATTTTGATTAAGGTATGGAGTACTTGTCTGTCGTGGAGTAATTGTACAATATCCTCTAGCTAAACCCGGTCAAATGCTTTTTTCAGATCTATGAAACACATGTATTCTGGTTTGTTGTATTCGATCGACTTCTCTGCAATCTGTTCTAAATCGTTGCTGTTCATCCGACAGGGATATAATACTATTTATTTTATTTGTTATTGTTTTTGTTGTTAGTTTTAATGTTGTACTCAGTAGGTTTATGCCTCTAAAATACTGCATTTTTTGTGATATGTAAAAATATTTCTAATCAGATTAGTTAATTGTTGGGTAAGTTGTTGACCACCGTGCTTAAGCAGTTCATTGAGAATGTTGTTGGGTCCAAGGCTTTTTCTGTTTTTTAATTGTCGGATCGCAATATGGACAACATTATGCGCAGTTTTCTAAGTGTAGAGAAAACATGAATCCATTAGAATCCATTAGATACTAAATAGCAGTCAATACAGTGCATTTCTCAGGGTTAGTCTGCATCAAAAGAGATGAAGCATTGTTTCGATTTGATGAAAATTTAAAATGGAACGATCGCATTTGAAATTTGAGAAAAAGATTCTTTTGTATCAGAACAACCAACGGTACAGTTTACATGGTAAAAAGCCTCGAATAAAGTTCCTAATTGTTTATAGCAACAAGTACCTATTCTAATGATCCCGATCTTATTTATAAAGAGAATAAAAAAATCAATTGGGCAAAGTGAATTGGGTTAAAAAAGACTACATCAGAAATTTCCAGATCCTGATATCCACAATTTTGTCAAGAACAAAACTGGCTCGTATTATGATTTTGGAACTTAGTCTCTCGCAAAAACAAAATTGGGAAGACATTTTCTCAACTTAATCCAATTTTAAGTGTGCGTTTGATTCTATTAATTTTGTTTTGGATCTATACAAATAAAATCCTTAATCAAAATCATAGCTTGAATTAATTTTTCAGATTAACCTCAAGATGGAATATAAATGGTCATTATTCACAGTACTTATATCAACAGTATTATGTGTAAGAGTTCCTCAAAATCCTTGTCCTAACGTATTCCAATATTATAAAGATACACAAGGAAATATATACGGAGAAGCCGTTGTGCCCTATGATAATGCTACATATATGGAATTCAGTGTAAACGCATCATTCAAAGGACAATACGAACATTTGGTAAGTTCTATTGTAATAATGAATGGAATCTAAAACCAGACGAGAGAATAAGAAAAGAAAAAAAATGAGAAATCTTGACGGATAAATTTGATTTCTTAATTTGTTTTATGACCACTAAATACCGTAAAACCAAGTTTGCAGTTTATACATATGTGGTAACTGTGCAGCACAAAACCACGATGAGAATTTAATTCTTTGCTAAACTCGAAAACTATTATTTATTGCTGCTACAATAATCTATAATTTTACTCAAAAGCTGAGTATCCTCGCAAAAATTGAACAAACCTTAGGATTCCTTTTTTGTGAAACAATGTTTAATTTTTGGAGGGCTATATTGAGCTTACAGAGTAGCTCAGATCTCATATTTCAACGAATATTTTGAGGTACATGTAGTATAATCTACATTGACTATTTTCATAGGGGTAGAATGACAAATATTACTCTGAAGTCTTAGTTCAATACTCGAAATTAATCTCCGATCAAAATTATAATATTAGGTAATTAGTATTAATAAGTATGTAATCACATACAACTCAATTGCACATTCTTTATAAAAATGATCAGTCTGCTTCGCTATTCATCTTTGTTAAGCATCAAGCCAAAGTACCTCGAGTGGATGAGTACCTTCAAGGTGGGTTATAAAAGTAAACTGTGCGTGCTCATGCAATGTGAAAAAATATTTTGTTTCTTGTTTACTAAAAACTAATTATATGATATATATTGAGTGACGAATGTGAATAGCTCAATGCCAAGTCTCAAAAGATTGTATTTATACAGAAAATATTCAAAACAACAAAAACAAAAAATTCTTGGTTTATCAAGCGCTGCTAAATTAGCACAGCTTTTGAAAAGTGGAAACTTACTTTACGTTATATATTAAGAAAATCAAAACTATCCATTAGCTCACGCTTTTAGTAATTTCTCCTATTACATAGCATATTCTAGATTCTACATCATCTCATTTTCGAACATTTTGCGTATTCAGTAGTAATTCATAAACATTTTTTGATATAATTTCTGTTAATCATTTATTTCATTCTGTGAATTTTTATTCATATATCTTAAATTTTTATATCCGCTTCACTTAGAATCTTCATTTCATTATCCATTTGTACTTTAAAAATATTTTTGTAGTTTCTAAAACCACATGTTCACATCAAAATTTTAGAAAAATTTTGTTTGAAATTTTAGAAATTGAGACTAGAGCTGGTAACAGAACTTGCTGAACTAAATAATTATGTGAAAAATGTTATTTACAATATTTACTTTCCTTTCACGAACCTAATACCGAAAATTACAAGGATTGCCTATAATAATCGAGTGTACTGTAGAGGACCTGGAGAGCCCGGTAAGTTTTAAGAAACAATTTAGAAACCGTTTTACTACTACCTACATTAATACTTGACAGCTCATGTTGTTTTATCTCCAATGACAATAGGTTGATGGAATTATCACGAACCATATCTCAATATCTATTTATAAAACTTGTCAACAAACAAAACAATATTAAATTCACTTCTAATTGAACATAAATATTTCTATGTTTTTTAAATGTACACATTTATCCACGGTATCCGGATGATTTTTTTTTAATGACCCAATAATAATCCTCAATTCAGAATAAAAATTTATACACATTATTCCATACTCATTTTGATGAAAAATGTACGGGGTGTATCAAAAAGCCTTAAAAAAATCATCCATGAATATTTTTCGAAATAAGAAACTCTATGGAAGTATGTGGTTTTCCTTAGATCGCAGTAGTTTTCAAAGCGTTTTATATTATATGCTTGGCTAGATGCAGCCCCCGTATGTCCAATGAAGACGTATACCGATGTTTACATCCTTTCCCGTCCAACATTATTTATTAAATAATAATTAAAGAGTAAGCTCGAAGTTTCACGTGATTTTCATTAGATAGCTATAGCGCGCTTCTGTTAACGCCCAGCTCAGTAATTGTCAAAAATGGCGCCTGAAAAACACAAAGCGTTTTATGTTATAGGCTTTATTAGATGCCAATGTGTGATATCCGTGCAGCGTGAATTCCGAACCTAATATGGTGTTGATCCTCCTGGATCCCAGAACATATGAAGATGGTATAAGCAATTTAGTGATACAAGCTGCCTCTGTAGAGTGTTCCTGTGTACCCAATGAAGACTTGAAGCTCTGTTAAAATCCCTCTTCTTCCAGCATTGGTTGGACCGTAATAGGGCAGACATCGAATCCATCACTCAAGATACGTTAGCTGAAGTTTGGAACGAATTTGAGTATTGGATAAACATATGCAGTGTATCTAGAGGAGAGCATCTGTAAATGATATGAATAACGTTCATATAAAAGTAACCTAATATCAATACGATAATTAGTTTGCAAATATGAATCTATAATATCAGATTATTCTTTTTGGAACTATATAATGATTCGTGATAATTTTATACCCGAGGTTCTAATCTCGTATTACAGTTAAGAAGGGACAGAATATAAGCTAAGTAGGCAAAAAATGCTGGTATCTAGAGCTAGCGTAAATTATGATAGAAAGCCATACCATGTTATGAGCCTGGAAAACGCTGAAGAAGCTAGATAAGTTCAATTCGAGGTTATCCTCTGTTAAATCTCTGATTTTCTGGAATAAATATTTGAAGCCATACATTAGGTTCGAGAAGTGCTATATTGGAAGGGAAAGGGACGAGATAATGATTGAACTTCCTGAAAATAGATAAGATAATAAAATGTCCTAAATTAATAGTAAATAAATGAAATCTAGATAAGTGATGTGATATTGAAGTCAAGATGACTGTAATTACAAAAAAAAAATTTTAAAAAGAAATAGAACTAGTACCTGAGGATTTTTATGAAGTTTTTATTGACATAAATTATGAGAAAACACAAAACCTACAAATTAAAAAAATATAGCAGAAGTTTTGTCATTCTTTCTATCTAAAAATTGGGCAAATACTATTAAAAAGATTGGTTATCGTCACATTTTACACCCGTTTATATGTTACTAATACTGTAATCATTTCTAACCTAATGCATTTCCCCGATTTTCTTCGTTTAATAATTTATACCATAATTCATCACTGCTTGTATTTCTTTCTTGTTGGTGATCGTGAAATTTGTATTTAATGTTTAGTACATTATTCGCAAAACTTTTGACATGATAAAAAAATAGTTACGTCAAGAATCTCTGTCCGGAAGCAATAAATTTCTACATTATAACGGAATAAAGTTCTACATATCAATTAACTACCACTTTTCACCGCTGGTTGTTTATAAAAAATCGGGAAGATAATTTTGACTTATCATAAAAACTTGAATACTTAAATATAGCATACTAAGACTAACCACATGGATGCTGGTCAATTAATTCCATAAACCGTTTTCTTAACCTTCAGTTACGTTAAGTTAGTTGTTAATTGAATAACATTAAGTTCAAGCTTAGGTCTTATAGTACTGATAAAATATTATTTCATTTTTTTATTAAATAATGGTTTTTAAATAGTGACATACCTCATTTCATCTAAATATGCTAAATAGTAGTCAGGAGGAATTTTTCGACGATACGCTTATTACCATTGATTAGCACAACAAAATTCAATATTTTGTAAATATTTTCATATATCGAAGCTTTACAATTCGTATTTTTTGATAAAATTATAAATTTGATCTCAATATTTATAAATTATCAGTGCTATCTATTTATGAAGTATGACTTCGGCCTATTCTGAGACAATTGACAAAATGTAGGTAAAACCTCTTTCCAAACAGTACACACATTCAATCACAGAAGAATGCAAAATAACCTCATTCTCATTCAATGGAGTCGTCAGTCTGCTTTGTTGCTTCCTTTTTTTTTCGGGTTTAATCTAAATATTTTCTTTTCTTAAGAGCAGTGCCATGCAAATTACTTTTTACTCTAGATGGATGTATCTAGCCAACTCATTATAACAAAAACCAACCTGAGAGATACTTCTTTGATGAAGCAGACCCTACTCATTCTTACAATCTTCATAACCAGTTTTCTTCGTATCTTCTATGCTGGTCGTGGTTCAGCTATTTTCTCGGTTTTGAATGTAGTTAATCAGCTCTCCCAATTGGATATTGGGGTGGGTGAAATAAGCTTAATGTATGTAATGTAACTGCCTTTTCGTATGAATCAGAAACTATAGTTAAAGTAAACATAGTAAAACCATAAAGTATGGGAGTTTTAAATTTCATCCCTCTGCTTTCGAGCTCACTGCATACATCATCTTACACTTCATGGTATTATTATATCAGCTTACTTATTATCCATGATAATGAATTTTAACTTCATTCAATAGTGGATTTTTCAGCAAATAATTGGAAAGTTATTGTAAGTTTATGACCAATGTCTTTTATATAAGAATGAAAATAGTTTGATACTGAAGATTTACAAGCTTTTTTCAAGAAAAAAGGATTTTCTATTCACATCTGTAATAAGATTCGATCTACCAACCACGGGATTGTAAGCCGCATTCACAACAATTGATATACTTAAGATATTTTAGATTTGAATCTCATTTGTATAAAGTCGCATATCAAGTTAATTTAAAATTAAAGCTGAGTTATCATAAATTCGATATATGAATAACAATACTTTGGGTTCCTTTTGACACTAGTCTGCGAAGAAACGAAGAAGCTGACCACAATGCACGACAAGCAGTTATTAATGAAACTACTTAAATTCGAGGTAAAAAAATTGTGGCAAAATGAGTGGCAAATATTACATTCGAAACTACGCAATGTAAAACTGGAAGTTAATCAATTAAAAATGACTCAAAGTTTAACAGATTTTGTTACGATTATTATCATACTAAGCTTACTCACATTTACTCAATTATGCATGAATCCCAAAACTATGACTTATTTAAGACACAATTCACTCTAACACACCTAATAACTGATTGTTCGAGATTTGAACCATCAATGACACTAACCCATTAACAAAATTATTATTCATTCATAATCTTGTTGCTAATATTATTTATTTGATTAAAAATATTAATAAAGATGACAAAAATTCAATATCGAACATTTTCTTTTATATGATACTTAAATCGATTAATTTGATTCACTCATTTCCTCTAAACAGACACACTAACAAAGTAAGTTAAATAAAGTGAAAGTATGATGTATAAAGTTAAATGATGGATTGCTCCAAGTCTAAACAATTATGTCTTTCGGTATAAAATAGAGAGTATCGAACCCGAAAAGTTTCAAATATTGATAATTCAACACATGAAAAAGTCAGTTTGTTAAACTGTATGATAATAACTTTATTTTATTCATTATAACATTTTAGTAATACCTGGATCACCCGGAATAACTAACGTTTGGCATTCAGTAAACTTCAGATTTGTTAGAGTACCAAATAGATTCTACGAAGTACCATCTGTAGAGGTAGATCAATCTGATATTGACATACCTGTAAAGGATCCAAAAGAGCGACCGAAATTAACAACACCAGAACCAATGCGATATAACCAAACTTTGCCTGCGTTAAGACCAAATACACTAGTACCACCGCCCAAGGATTCACGACCAGAAGCTGACACAATTGATCAAGGGTATATTCAATTGATATAGAGCGTCCTTCACGACGAGCTGAATCGATATGTATATGGGAAAGTACTGCGACTAGTGTTCTGAAACTTTGCTTGCATGGGTTTTCCAAAATGCTCGTTTCAGCTAAAATAATTTCAGTTCTCTGAAACTTTCGGTTATACCGGAAGTGGACCCAAACTTCATTATTTTGAACTTATTCCTATGTTTTTTATTAAATTTTTGGAATCCTCGCAAAATTCCAATATAGCTTTATATGAGGCATCGTATGCTTAAAGTCCATCATTTTTCAATAAATAAATAAATAAGTTTATGTGAGTCAGGTCTAATATTTTTGGGATATGGACAAATAAAACTTACAGCTTTCAAAATCTGTCAAAACCATGAAGATTTCAGTTTTTTCAAGTTTCTCCAAAAACCGTTAATTTGAGATATATGAATTCACAAACGAAGTCCCCTTAATTTAAAGCGTAGAATCCAATGGTAAAGAGAAAAATGGGGGTTGTTCTTCGAAAAACTTAAGTTTTCGAAGTTTTTAGATAGCGAAATTCGGCACTATTTTCTGAACACCCTATAAAAATTTTTGTCAAGTTTTTGACAGATTTTGAAAGCTGTTAGTTTTATTTGTCCATATCCCAAAAATATTAGACCTGACTCACTTAAACTTAGAAATCTAATTTTTTTAGTGGAGGGCTGCATGTATCCAAAAATTTCGAAAATGTGATATAATTAAAAAATGGTGGGCTTGAGGCATACTATGCCTAATATTAAGTTATATTGAAATTTCGTGTAGATTCCAAAAATTTAACAAAAGCCATAGCATTCTGTTTAGAATAACGAAGCTTGGGTTCACTTCCGGCATAACCGGAAGTTTCAGAAAACTGAAATTATTTCAACTGAAACTTTCCCATAAACATATCGATTCAGCTCGTCGTGAAGGGGCCTGTACGTTAACAATAATATTCTCATTTCGTATATGCTTTATTTATAATAATAGAGGTATGTATGGCTGGGTACTATATGTAGTAGATTTGTATGATTACAAATATATAACTTTTCCTTTGTGTCTATAAATGTAGATAACTTGGTGCTATGCAGGTAGTATGAATTTATTAGAGAATCTACTAATCATACTTATTATTAATGAAATTGTTTATGATTGGGAAATTAATTAGAACTTAGAATAAAGTGGGTAAAAACAATATTACCATAATTTTATTTTATCGTGATCTGAGAAGGTTCATATTATACTCACAGGAGAATGAATACAGTCTAATAGAATTGTTTATGGTGCTATTTATGTCATCGATCAATTAAAATATCATTCAAACGAATGAATTACTAGAAAATAAAATATGACCGGAATTCGAGAAGATATCTGTACTAATTGACCTACCTTACTAATAACTAAATTCCATTTTCATAAATAGAATTGATTTCTCCTCATATTGCCCTAAATATTTTCATTTTATTTGTAGTGTTCTCGATGCCATCTTTACTCACCCAACAGAATCTACTACGAACAGTGCGTTTATGTTTACATCACCTAACATCATAGCTGACGATGGATATAAATGCGGATTACCTGGCGACCAATTACCAAATAATGCTGTAGTGCCTCTAATTTTAGGTGCTTCTGAGAGCAATATTGGACAGTTTCCCTGGTTAGTGGCTTTATTTATGAATGCAGGATCCAAGTATGATTACAAGTGCTCAGCTAATTTGATTTCGGAAAAACATGTAATAACAGGTAGCGTTTACAAATATTTGATTAAATACTGAAATCAGATTAGATTAGTATATATATTGTGTTCATAAAAAGCAAAACTTTCTCATATATCGATTTCTAGTATACAATAAGAAATATTTATTTCAAACAAGTCGATAACCTATGAATATATTCTGTGAATAGTGTATTGGCATTTAATGCTCTTAATATAAATAAACACGTGAAATTAGAATGAAACATGGTTCATAATAGTTGCATAAGGCAAGAGTAAATTTCACATATTTCCAGTAACTAAGTGTGAACTGTATAAAAGAAAGAAATGGATGAGTGCAAAGAGAAGAAATAAGTGAGAAAGTCGTCACACTCTCTCTTTTTTTACCATTACCAATCAGTAAATATTCACAAAAATCTTAATTTATGAAAGAAAGTTTTCATGGAAAATTTGACGTTTCGACCTGTTGCGATCAAAATATTCTTTGAAACTGACAACTTGCAAAATTATATTGATTAAGGCTGCCTTACATGATGCAATAAAGCGTGAAATGCAATGCAATATTTCTTGCTCAAAAACATGCACAGATGAAGTGCAGCTGATTGTTTCATACAAAATCTCGCACTTGGAACATTATCGATTTGTTGCTATTATTATTGCGTGCATGCTGCAATTCTAGGAAGAAGTCGCGTAACAACCAACCTTGAGGTTCATCAGGCTGCAAAAGCGAGGCATCGGTAGATATCATTTGTTTTTAAACCTGTCACAAAATATTAAATAAAATTTGACGTTAGGAATTTGTTTAATTTACTCGTGGAATTTTTGTTAGTGGTGGTAGTGGTAAGAGTAGTAATGTCAAACGACGTGCAATATTAATATATGAAATATGTTGACTTTTGAAAAAATTGCTTACAATTTTTTGCACCATGTCAAGCTGCCTTTAGTAGAATACCTCCAACGTGAATATTAGTGCAACTACCAAAATTCATCCATTTTACTTATTTTTGAAAAATAACCACTGAAAATAATATAAAGTGGTTCAAACAGATTTCTATTTTTAAATTCATGCTAAAGGGATTCTATTAATCAATATAACTCTGCAAGTTGTCAATGTCAAGTAATATTTTAGTCAACAGATCGAAATTATTATATTTTATAATTTTTCTCCAATAATACCCCAAATTTCTTTCGTTTCGACACATCTACAGCTATACAGGAATTAAATACAAAAAACCCGAGCTCGCTACATGCTTTCTGTGAGGAGATATCGCTATCGCTACAGACAAAAAATGCGATAAAAAGAATGTAATCTTATTCTGTAGCATACCCACTCAGAGTAGGGTATGTTTTACTCTAAAATCAATGTTTTTTAGTGATTAAACCAAATATATGCATTTAAATAAATGTTGAGCTGTGTCCACACTATGTCGATCGGAAATGTCGACTGACATTGTCGTTTCACACCTTCCACTTTCGGCACGTCCACATTGGCCAGAACATGTGGACGTATCGACCGATATTGAACTCATAGTTTAAAATGAAGTGCTTTCAATTTACTTACAATTTTAAAAATGAAGGTTTCTTCAAAGATTATTACTATGATGTAGACGAGCGCAATTTGGAATAGCGATGTGATGCAGGATACAAAATTTTTTAGCAAATCGAACTGAGGGCGAAATGACATGTCGACACTGCTGGTTTCAAAGATTATATACACGGCTGCTTTCGAATCGATTGCTTTTGGTCAAAAAAGTCATGCGACAGGTCCACACTTATTCGAAAGAAGTCGAATGGTGTCGATATACATAGTGTGGAAGCATCTTAATGAATATAATCAATGGATTTAAATAAACGTTTGGTTGCCGATTTATTCAAATCTTCTTTGAGTTTCTGAAGCAGCCATATCTACATTTACCGTTACGATTGTAAACGCAAGAGTAACCAATTTATTTAACAAAACGGTCGTTCCGTAATATTAAAAATTATTGTGGACTTGGTTGTGGAATCAAAATATTGAAAAATCTTCCACTAGCCTATAGATATGTGTCAAAAAACTATAAAAAAATAAAAATTGAAAGTTGTGACACACTCAGTTACGATTAACAATCTGATTATTATTAATTTTTTTTATTTTAATTTGAATAACCAACTATTTTAACAATTTCAATATTGCAGTTGTCATGTATCACGTCTATTTTCATTTCAATGATTAAACTCACAAGATTTAAAAAAAACTTTAAGAGATATTAAAACTTTTTTATAAAAATTAGTCAGATAATACTTCAATGTTTATAATACTAAAATTATTATATTATTATAGCAATTCTTGTAAGCATAACACAATTATTAAACATTCTATTCAGTAACTTTCCCGAGCTTTGAATTTCAACATACAAAGAATTGAGTGATTATTTTAGTAACTCATCTTTAAAATATTATACGAAAAGAAGTTTTATTTATTATTGCACTGTTTCTAATACACCCTAGTTGAATACTGAACGTCAAATGTCAACATGTAATCTGTACAAACACTTGATCAAGACTAAAACACTGTTATATCTCAATATAAGTTAACCATACTTTAGGCTTCTCTCTACGTTTCAAGTGCTTGTTTATACTTCCATGACTGCACCCCAAATTATTTTCAAACTAATTAGTTACTTAAAATAGATGTATATTTTGTTTCTAATATTCTATTTTGATTAAAAAAGTTCACTATACTTTCAAAGAATTATGTCTCCCTGATGGGAACCATTTAAGATCTGTTAACCAAATATTGAGTCCTACAATGTATCTCTTGTTTTATGCTCCATTAACCTATCGTCTCGGATTACCTAATTTTTGTCTTATATTGTGTGTATATGTGAATGTGAAAAATTGTTAGTTACTATTGATTGTAAACTGACCGTCCCCTGACGGGAATCAACGTCTTACTGAAGCGTTCTTTATGTCCTTTAGATACTTGAAGTTCCATTAACTTATCAAATTACTTACCCTTATTTATGTATTGATGTGATTCCAATAACACAATTATGATTATAATAGCTTTTGTATACAATAGGATTAGTATTTAAGAGAGCATAGTGTATACTTAACAGTCTACCAGCGAGTACAGTAGCCATATTATTGAAACCACCACTGAAACATACATAAATTTAAGACTTGATATTAAGCCTAAAACACTTGATATCTACCATATAATAAGGATTAAATTTAAATTGAAAGAGAAGAATGTTTGAATATTTATTTTCATATAGTGTTATTTTTTTAGCCGCTCGTTGTATTCAATTTTATAATATTCAAATAATGAAGACTGACCAAATTTTCTTAATAATGGGCACAAATAGTTTAGAAAATTGGAATAATAATGGAGCTATAACAAGAAGAGCCATCGATGTTAAAGTACATCCAGCTTTCAAAGAAAATTCCAAATCTGCTCACGGAGATCTTGCTATCATTACCATGGGTACATAGAAAAAAAATTGTATTTCTTGTAATTATGGTTTGTATAAAATTTTTCTTTCAGATCGTCGTGTTCAATTTTCAAAAGTATTAAGTCCAGTCTGTTTATGGAAGGGTAATACTGACTTATATCCTCTAACCAACAAAATGGGAGTGATAGCAGGATTTGGTCAAGATGAAAACTCACAAGCCAACGGTTTGACACACGTTTTAAGAGCCAAAAGAGCAGATATGCCCATAGTTTCTCAATCGGAATGTCTGACAAGTCCTTTAGGATTCAAAGATGTCACTTCTGACCGAACTTTTTGTACAAGTAAGTCATCATTAAATTTCGATCGGTTGATAAGTTGCTAATTTAGGTATAATCAGGAACACAATAAATCTCCAAAGCTTTTCACAGAGGATAACAACAAGAATTAAAAAGAAATGGCAAAGTATAGGTACCATTTTCATATTAAGTAGAGTAGTGGAAACTCAAGTATTAGAACACCAATGGAAATTGGAAAAAAATGGAAAGAGAACTCTTAAACACCTTGTTCGTCAAAATGGATGAAATAATAGAAGATATCAACCATAAAACTAAATTTTTCAATATTCAAGTATCGATAAAAAAATTGTGTGTGTGTGTCAGCTCCGACGCACGACTGGAGTTTACTCCTTAAGTTCGATAGTCTAACCAGACACAAAAAGAGTTTATTTAACTTAAAAAAGATTGGTTGATTGCCAGAATATTTTGGACTTCCTTCATTAATTTTTTTTTAATTTGTAAGCTCGCTGTCTCTCGGCTGGAGTTTTTGGAGGTTTAGATTTTTTCCTAGTCAAAAAATATAAAAAAAATTAGAAAATTTATAAATGCATAATTATAAAAATTTTAACCGACTTTAAGAAACTTGATAAAAAAAGGTTTTTATAAACATTTTTTTAAATTATTATAATTAATTTTTTATTTAAAATATAATATTATCTTAATAATTAACAAAAATGGTTATAAAAAGATATTATGTCACTAAATCTTTTACATACAATAATAAATAGTACATGAAAATTATTTAAATAAGCTAAAAAATAACTTTTCGAAAGAAAATTTTATAAAAACATTATTATAATGAAAAAATATTGTCGATTTTTCTGATAATATTATCGAATTATTGACTATAGTTGTTAATATTTAAAAATTATTTATAAAATAAATCATAATAACGTGGAAGAATTTATAAACATCGACAAAAAAATTAATTTTTGGTTAGGTTAGAAATTTTCTATTTTATGTGGATGCGCTAGATAATTCATATTGGGTTGATTATCTAATTTTATGTGTTGTTTTCAAATATATATTTATATGAACTACATCGATAATTATTAAAATATTTAATAAATACAAATTGCACATGCTCATACATATAATACATGAATTATAACGTACCTTGCAACCACGTGTTTGTTAGATGTTCCGGCAATATCATCTACACCTCTTTCTGCCATAGTTATTTGAAAATACTTTCAGTTCACTTTAGCGGAACACAATGATAATAAAACTTCACAATGACAGCAATATAAATATGTTGACACTGACAAATTAGAAAGTTGCGCATCATAGGATGCGCACCAAAAACGTAACGAGGTCATTCATCGGTAGATTTTACTCCTCACATTTTTCTCATACCGGGCCCCTTATATATGCAAATCGATTCTTAAGGAGTAAACTCCAAAAAACTCTTACTATTTCTTAAGAATCAGTGATATGTAAACTTACCCTGAGAAACAAAATTATAGCTCATGTCAAAATAGAATGAATAAAAGGTAAAAAGAATAAATGAAATCTATGGTAGACTATTAACAAACGCTATAGAAAGAAGAGCTGCTAGCAATAAAACGAAAGCATATTTCAAGAAAAAAAGTGCTCAGTAATACCACTACTCACGAATGTGATTTTGGTACGTATAAAAATGTGGACCATAAATAGTTTCTAGAGGTGTCAAACCACGGAGACGACGATATCATGAACCTAAAAGAGCTAAATTTAAAAATACAGGTCTAAAAATTATGACGAAGAAGAAACCCAATTGTTTTTATGATTTATTTGAAAATATAGAATCTCTAAAAATTTTTAATGGAATATCTGAATATTATAAAACTTTAGCAACTCTTTGTTGGAGGTTATTATTTACTAGTAAAGTATCAATTTTGTATTTGTATAGCAATTAGACCGGGAATTCATCAGCTGCTACCTTCGAGGGGCAATTCAATTAATCTATCATCCACATTTTTATTTCAGAGAGTGGTGATACTCCAACAGGACCCTGTATAGGAGACAGTGGCGCTGGTTTCTTCATATCAATGGATGGTGCTTATCATCTTCGAGGAGTAGCATCGGCGATTTCCGTTACTAATGGAATTTGCGATCTGTCAAATAAATATTCAGTATTCTGTGACGTTGCTAAATTTTCAGACTGGATTAAGTCCAATATGGTTTAACTTCCTTACGAGCTGTGATGATTTTATTATTTATAAATTGGTTAATATCAGTGTAAATCTCCTTCATATTTAGGGGTCAGAGAAAAACTTGTTATCTTGTGAAGAAATTCATAGTATTTAGCACTCACAATAAAAATATTTTACTTAATATCAATATTATTGTTTACCAACATCTAATATAGATAATAATTGAAAATTCAACCAAAATCCATATTTGGCAACTGCGCTTCTATTTACCAATTACCAATTAATATAAATATGTAGAATACGACGTATTCTATTTACGACATTTAAAAATGACGATGTGAAGTTACATCGTCATTTTTAAATGTGGAGGCTGAAAAAAACGTACCTTTGATCTCCTCATCGTTTGAACGTTGAAAAAACCATTTTTGTGTGTCAGATTATCTTTCAAAATGGGAATCCAATTACTATGAATAGTTTGAAGTTGAGACATTTTGAATTTAGATATTTTCTTCTTATTACAAATGTATCTGATATAATTTTGTTATCATTTTATTCCTGAACAATTATTTTATTAATTAAATGAAATCTCAATATAGTAGTTTTTAAAGTTGAGATGCAAATACTGACCTACTCTAACTGTCTACATCCCATATATTAGACGTATTGAATTTGTGACATATTGAGTGCAGAGCCACATCTCTTAAAAAATTTCCAATCGTTACTGATAGTCCAGGAGCCGGTAACAGTAGTCATCCGTCATAGCGGAATCAAAAATTTTTTATTTAAATAAATAAAACATAAGTATAGGAATAAATTAAGCTAGGTATGCGTGGATTCCTATTGTCGAAACAATTTAAAAAAATATTAAAAAAAATGACAAAATGTTTAAACGTCATCGAGGATATATTCAAGAAATAATAGGAGAATTTTTATTTTAGATAACTGAAACAATGAATAATATTGAAATAATTAACTGGGGTTTATTCTCAAACTCATCTATATCTCAACGGTTTTCATTTTCTCGTTCTTCACTTTCTTCTTCATTTAATTGGCCACAGAGAATTTCTTCAACTTTTGAAGGTGCTGCTGGACCTTTATACCACAACGGTTCCAACTTATTTTCTTGATTTAGTTGCCATCCACATTCAGTTGGTTCAAATAAAATACAAATTGGCTCCGTGGCACATTGCATTTATAAACATGGTGCTTACAACTTTTTGTGACAGATTTTTCCAGCATGGAGGACTATTGCTAGAATTGAAATTTGTAAGACATTTGTAAAATTCTTCTTTGTCATTGGTGCTTGCAAAAAATTTTAAAGAATAATTCAAATCTTGCAATATCAACATTATTTTTGTCTATATTATACATTTCGTTGGTAAGTATTAAGTGCATAATATCTGTTTTCTCTTCGTCTTTGGTGGTTTTGATTTTTCTTTTGCGAACAAGAGCTGCTGTATCATCAGAATGTTCAAAAGTTTTCGTATTCTTCATTCTGTGTTAAAATGTTGAAGGTTTTGATTTTTCTTTTGCGAACAAGAGCTGCTGTATAATCAGAATGTTCAAACATATTTTGGTATTCAGCATTCTGTATTAAAATGTTGAAGGGTTTGATTTTTCCTTTGTGAACAAAAGCTGCTGTATAATCAGAACCTGTGAAGGCATGGAAGCCCGGAAGAACTCGACAAAGTAATTGTTGATGTAATTTATTTGTTATCCATATTTTTTAGTTTTCGAATTTGTGAATATTTCGGAGACAAATGATTAAAACGTCAGTATCTACAGATTTAATGAGAATTTTTTTTATGAGATGAACATTTTTTCAAGTGGAAGAAAATTCTTGTATCAGCCTCTTCGTGTATAATAATGTGATAAAAACAATATGAGTTGATAATATTCAAAAATATAAAGATGCAACACTTCTTCCCAAAATAGAAAACAGAATGACGAAACATTCGACACTTGAAGGTGAAACAGACTGAAGGAACAGAATAGCTTCTACCTTATAAAATACCCAAAGACAACCTCATCTGAACTAGAGAAAAGTAATAAATACATACATAGAAACCATGGAGACTATATAGTCTATTCTCCATGATAGAAACTATTGCAACTATTCCGCCTCTTGCGATTCACCTCTTGAACAGTACTCTGTACTAAACTATATTATGTATGTAAAAAACATTAATCAACAAGAGTAGTTTTACACAGGGCCCGATTAAGATTTATAAGGCCCGGGGCTAAAATAATGACGGGGCCCCTTAAGGAATTCGGAAGCCCGGAAAAATTGAACAAATAATATCAATACGTTAGATTTGTGGTATCAACACATAACAAAATACAGAATGTTTTCCAACTGATAGAACCCTCTTGGACTTGGGGCTACAGCCCCCCAAGCCACTAGCTTAATCCGGTCCTGGTTTTACAAGAAACATAATTATTATTGACGTAATATACGAGATCATAATAATTATGTAACAATGGTAATTCGACAAAAAGCATTTACTCTAAAATAAATGTATTGAACATCGAACATTTTGGAGTAGATGCTAATATAGTTTATGCATTTCAAGATGGTATGCCGTATTTTTCCGGTAGCTTTTGAGCGTGCACACCAAGATATTTTTAAAAATTACATAAAAATAAATAAAATAAATGTTTCCGGCATGATGGAAAACATTTAGCAGGCAAAAAAGTGGTTTACTGTTTACTGAATACATTAAAAAATATATCCGCGATGACGGTAAAACATTTTGTCATTTTTTTAATATTTTTTTAAATTGTTTCGATAATAGGAATCCACGTATACCGAGCTTAATTTATTCCTATACTTATGTTCTATTTATTTGAATAAAAAGCTTTTGATTCCGCTATGACGTGACTTTCAGTGTTACCGGCTCCCCGCCTATGAAGTTTGTACAAAACAGCTTATTTCTATTTATACTGAATTTGGCCCATTAACTTCAATTATAATTCTGATTTATTTATATTTATAGCTGTAATTTTTTATTTTCGCATTTTAATTTATTTCTAATTACTAATTCATTTAATAACCTACTAATTTATTTTTAAACTGTGTTTTCACAGTTAGTTGATTCTCACAAAAAACTGTTACTTCCTTCAAATTGCATTTGAAAACAGTAAATAATTGTTTGACTACTATTTTTAAAATATTCAAATACATTTAAAAGTGAACTTAGGATATATTATATTTCAGACACACATAATTGTATATATTTATCATTACTAATTATTATCTATTTTTCAAGAAAATCTACAAATGCTATAAGTAGAACCTTTCTTTAATTCATTATTCTGAATAATCAACAATTTGTCGAATTATTACATGAAATAATTCGGTAATTTTATACTTTCGCGGTCCCCTCGTTTTTTGGCTCTAGAAAATCGAAAAATCATCCGATTTCGGTGAATTTTTTAATATTCGTTTTAACGGCGGATTTATGAAAAAAATATGGGAATAAAAAAAATGAAAACTGTTCACATTTGATCTGCTTTTCAACACTCCCCCCGCTACTCGCCTAACTCCCAATTCTCTTGAACAGTTAACCTTAGTAAGATACCATTTTTTAATGGTTAAAATTTTCAATTTTTCAAAGTTAACTTTCAATATTGTACACTTGATTACAATAAGTGAATTTAAAAATGTTTTTGTTCATATATCTGTAATGATTACTTAATAAAAAAGGTACTATTATATGTGAGAGAAATTATATTATATTTTTAATTGTAAAAACATGATAAATCAACATTTTTGTATAATTTTTTTTCACTTTCATCATTTTTTGTGTAGATTATGAAAAAAATATGAAAATTTCATTTGATTATTTGGAAAAAAGTTATCAACAATTATACGTGAATGAGTTCACTTTCATGAACATTTAAAGCCCTGAAACCAATAGAAGTTCTCTTTTATTTTATTCCTATAATTTTTTCCGTAAATCCGCCGTAAAAATGAAGATTTTAAACAAAATTCAATGAAATCGGATGATTTTCCGATTTTCTAGAACCAAAAGGGGACCGCGAAAATATAAAATTACTAATAATTTTGTATATGGATAATAATTATGAATATTTGGTATAAATTTTTTATTGAAATTTTTCCAGAATATCGAACACGAAGTAAAATATTAGAAATAAGCTATATTTGTGTACTTGTTCTTCTGTATATACTGTTCATAATGTATGGTGCCTTAAAGATAATATAATATTTATTTCTAAGTCTCCTAGTTTATTTTAATACCTAAATAAGAATATACAATACTTGGGTATACTGTACATTCTGTAGTTCAGTTGGAACCATTTTAGTAATAGCACAAACCTCATACAATAATTTTTTGCTTCTAACTCATGAGTTATAATATAGCAAAGCAAAATTTTCATTTAGTATATATTCCCGACAAGTACTACGATATGTTTGAGTTTGTTTGACACGAAAATATTTAATAAATTTAGTATTGTTGTCTTTTAAGTGTTTCATTATCAAACTCAATTACTAATTGAAAGATACTGAAATGGTACTTATAGTTCAGGCAGAAAATTAACAGTAAATTTTAATTAAAATAAAACGTTAGTTTACCAACTTTTAACTTCCTAGTTCAATTCTTCAATTTTGTGAGGTTAAGAGCACAGAATATGTAAGGTTAGTCAGTTTTGGCGGTATTGTTTTGTTTCCAACATCCTTTGGTTCTTTAGTTAACAAAATATTATTCGCGTTATTGCGCCAATTTCCACAGAGGTGTTATATTTCTAAAACTGATATAGGAAAAAGCAATGACTAAAAGTGGGCAATGTCCTTTAGACGATGGAATTGATAGACAGTGACAGAAGCTAGCCAAATTTGTATAACAAAAAGGACTCATGAATTTAATTCATATACCAAAAAATAACCACCAAGAAAATTTAGTTTAATGTTAATTTTAATTTTGGCTGCATAAACCAAGCTTTAGAAGAAGACCAATACAATAATGTACGTCTGTGGTATGAAGTGTAACAGTACAACCATCTCAGTGTATCAAAAAGTATCCGTTGAAAGAGAGCAAATTAAGTTGTTGTTTCAGTAGCAAATTGAAAGATTTTAAAAGCAGCTCCGGAAATTATTAGAATAGGATAGTAAATTAAATTATTAACCGAAAGTCATAATTATTTTTGCTATACATTCTGTTCGTTGAAAAAAGAGACAGAGGTTGAGACGTATGAAATCCTTTACTTCTTAATTATCGTCCAACTGGACAACCCTCCACTGAGCACAACTTTCTCATTGTTCATAATTTCCTGATCTTCTTATCAACAACAATAAAGTAAATAAATTCACAACAATACAGTAACCAAGTTTTTTATTAAAATGTGTTAACATCAAATTACTATCGATGTTTTTCAAAGAATTTTATAGGTTATAATTACCTAATTATTTTTAGCTACGAGTAGTTAAGATTTTAAATACTCTATATTTTTCAACCAAACAATATTTAATTTTCACCTTAGCACATTTTACTCTGTTTTTAATTGCTAAATTTGTATCTTTACTCTTGCTACACGAGCCCTATTTTGGTTAAGTCTTCCAACTGTAATTTGCTCTTTACAGATGGACACTTATTCAACTTTTCTCCCTCAAGAGATACTCCTCCTCTACTTTTCATAGTATGTGCAAACAAGTTCGAATTACTTTTATTATTCGAAAAAAGTGCTAAAAAATTGTCGTAGTAAATAAACATCAATCAAAAATTAGGCCAATTGATTTCCGTTCCTATAAGGAGGCGATTCTGTCTCAGACATTCGGAAGAAAATTTGAACGAACTTTACTTCATACATACAAAAAATACATCCGCTCACTAATTGAATATAAAATATAAGACATCTACAGCACTTTGCCCAACTATCTCCTTAAAAAACACCTGATCTGCAAGTCTATACTCAGGTACTGTCAATATAATTGTAGATTCAGCCTCAGTAACACCATACATGTCAATTCAGACATAACCCCCCTCTCAAGCCGTCTAAATGATCTCCAAGCCAGTATGTGATTCGTCCCATCGAATCAAACAACTCCGCTGCCAAAGAAACCCTTCTAGCCCCCTGGTTCCTCAATATACGGCCCTTCGGCTCAAGGCCCAAGAGTATACTCCCCAATCCGCCCCTCCGACTTGTAGCAACAGCATACGAAGATCTCTCTGAAATCTATCTCAACTTCCTTGACAATTCTCCCATAGATAAAAGCCTGCCTCATCACTTCGTCGATCGTTGGTTTTGCAGGTTTTCTCCAGTTTGTCTGTAGACTGGTGAACCGTTTCACTAGCCAAATGGCCGACGATAGGGAATAATGGCGTTTTTATTCACTAGACCTCTTTTTGTTTTCTTCTAGCCAATGGTCGTTCGCTTTTACACCTTTCCAGCCAGGACATCAAACACAACCCTACACAACATTTACAACCCCAGAGAAGCAACTCCTATATCAGGGCCAACTCCCACAAACCTTCCTACTATAACAATAATTTAATGGGTGTGAGTTGTTTTGCAAAAAATAGAGATGAAGTTCTCATAGCATTACAAAATATCAAACGCAAGTAACTGATTGAACAAAACGAATACTTGAAAAAACTGTTAATTCATAACGTTAATTTGGCTATTTATCTATGAAAACTTCGATTATTGATTAGTCATAGTTGTATTTGAATAAAAAATACGTTGTTAACGATCACAATCACGAATATTTAATATTTCATTTTCTCGGTTTCTAAACTGTTCACTCGTACCTAACCAATGTCTATAAAATGTCCGTTTATATTTACCCTACAGTAAACAACACAAAATTGTATACAATTTATTTATAAAAATACCATGCTGTACAAGAAATAATCGAAGTAATATGTACAAAATATAATAAATATAATTGTATAAGAAACACTGCCAATTTAATATAGGTAATCTACTGAATACACCACAAGTCTAACAAACATAAAATGAAATAAGTCAGTCAAATTATCGACACAAAAAAAACATTCTATTTCAGGTGACAGAGCTGGAGGCATCGGAATTATTAATGTGTGTTTGGTTGAACTTTTTATTGAAATAGTTTATATTTCACTCAAATAATAGAGATATAAGAACAAATAATCGTATTTTTTCGTGGAAAAAAGATAGTTAATACTTATGTTGAAGTGGGTGGATTTTATGGTAACTATAAGTCATACCGACTCAAAGCATGATTCTGTTTGTAGTTTCGACCCTTATAAATACATTGCCATTCCAAAATGAAAAGTGAATATCGTGTCCGATAATTAGTAGGTATGTTACATTTATTAGCGATAATCACGAAAAAAGATCACATTTAGATGTGTGTGTACAGGACCATACACTCCGTTAACGGCAGAGAATTTGTAAATTTTGTCATAAATGTGCTCGTTGCATTTTGTTCATAGTGTAAACTGGTCCATGGAAAGCCAAGACACAGCCAGAGTTAAGGATCTGTTAAAAGGGCTTACCAAGATGTAGAGAAAATGTTGGCTTCGTGGATCCAAGACAACGATACCACAAATTGGTCAAATGGTATTCGATTTGTACAGGGCACTTCATTCCGGTATTAAACAGTCACCATACAAAGCAATGTTTGATGTAGAACCACGAGTAGGGCTTATGACTTCGACTTTACCTAAAGATAATGCATAATCTGAGCCTGATTATAACTGGAGCCCCACAAAAAAACGTAGAAAGTTCGTCCAAAACAAATCGCCAATTGTAGAAGAAACAAGTGAAGACCTCGAAATTGTAACCAATGTGAATGGACAAATAATGGCATCCAGAGAAACTACACATTGAAACTTAAAAATACAGGCGAAGAGAATGCATTGACATCAGATGTAATACTCGGTCCAGTAGAAATATGTGATTATACAAATCCTTGATATTGACCGAGCAAAAACAGATCTACATATTATAGTCGGAGTGGTTCTTCAAAAGGATGATCAGGGTTTTCACAAGATAGGAAAGAAATATGGAACGCTTGACAAATTATATTGCAGGTATGAACCTACGTGTTGGTTTAATTATATCCCTTTGTTCTAACTAGTTAAATGTGCTTTTCAGGTTAGAAGTTGACAAGTGCAAAGAAACATTTTTGCGTGAAGATGATGTACCTAATACAAATTTACCTCTGGCAACTGTTGCTAAGGAAGCATAGAAACAGGCCTAGGATTTATGTGCTGTGTATGCAAGAAAGGATGCATTTCAAAAAGGTGTCTCTGCAAGAAATGTGATTATCCTTCAATTCAAAATGCCACGATAGTTTCTCTTGCAATAACAAATAGATCCTGATCCTTTTTTAAATTTAATTTTGACTGATAAGATTTTATTGTGTGTTGATCAATGATCTTTAACAATTTTTCTTTTTGGAATTTTATGGTTGTGTTCAGTTGATTCATTTGATTATTTTATTTACCTTCTTATAATTAATATTATCATCTTGGCAATTAATCAAGCCGATATTTCCTAGAATGTTCCTTTAGTGTTTAATTATTATTTGGTTCTCAGTGTCTTAGTCTTAGATCTTTTCAGTAAATATATTTAAAATTATATCTTGTTTTCATTCCCAAATTAGTTTTTCTAGTGCTAGTTTTAACTACAGCTCGATGTGACAACTAGTTTTATATGAAAATCATATATATCAGTGGTAAATTCTAGTTTTAAGTGGGGATTTCTAGTTTTAACAAAGGCATTAAATAAAAACTAGTTTTAACTAGGGAAAACGAGTTTTAAACAAAAATGCGTTTTGTCTGTAACAGGTACATTGAGAGCTTATTGTAGTTGTAGTATTATTAGTAGTATTATTGTAGTTAGTTCATTATTGTGATTTTAATCTTTTTTGGTTAAAACATTAAAATGCTAGTTACATTGTATTCAGTACATAAATAAAATGTGGCATTAATGCAGCATTGCGCATTGTTTACTAAAGAAACAAATAAGTCAAGTTGTTAAATTTTATGTTTGTTACTATAATGAATTCGTTTCAAAAAAATTAATTTTAAATGAAATATTATTGAGGCAATCGATAAGATCATAAATGAATTCTTTAGGGGCCATCCATAAAGTACGTCACACGTTAATGGGGAGGGAGAGTATCACCGAAGGGTGACATCGTGTGACAAGGGGCATGGGGGGATAAATAGTTTTGTGACGCCACATGTTGAAATTTAAAATACTGAAACGCAAAGTTTGGATGTGAATTGAAAATTTTAAAAAATTGTTGAAATGTTGGACTTTATGTTATTAGATTATTATTTAATAAAAATAAGTAAAAAATGGAAATAGCTGTTTTCTCTCGATTATTTTTAAATAGATACATAAATTTAAAAAATGTGTGACGTCACATCAGGAGGGGGGGGGGGTTGTAAAAATGTGACAAGGACGGGGGAGGGATTCAAAAGTCCTAAAATTCGTGTGACGTACTTTATGTATGGCCCCTTAGGAGGAAATTTGTTTCTCAAATAATTAGCTGACGACTAAAAACTCAAAATTGAAAAACCGAAAAAGTACATTCCTGGGTCAGCCACATTGCAACAAGATGAAATAGACAAATGTATGTACCTCCAAGCATCCACATAAAAAAAATCAAATTGATATTGAATCAAATTAATAGTAATTTTTTAATAGTTTTCCCCCATTTTCTGAAAGAAATTCGAATATATTCTCCAAATTTCAATTGTATCAGCTGTGTATTTTACTTCTAACTACAAAACTGTATTTACATTTTTTTAGGATGAATTGGTTATAAAAAACGAGAATATAATCGATGTCAGTAGATTGCAAAACAATTCTTTCAATGAAAATACCTTGATTTTAAACGTTTATTCGTATTTTGAACTGGTAAATAACCAAAAAAATTAATTTCTAGGCCAATAACATCTGACGCTTAACATCCAGATTGTTATACAAATCTTCCTGGCGGATATTTGAAATTTTCTTCCAAATGGATACTTCACTATAAGGACATTTATCTGCTTTATCTGTCTTTTATACAACTTATTCAAGGAATAAAGAGATTACATTGTAATAATGAATTATGTTTCACATAAAATGTTACATTGCGAATGGCGTATTTTTTTCAAAAATAATTCGTATGCACATTGTACAGTTTCTCAATATTAATTCTTCTGTGTGGAAATATATTATTTTAGAATTTATCTACATGTCTTGCATTTCGTCGTTAAATTTTCCTTTTTTATATTAATTGCGTTTTTAGAAACTTTAACTATTATGGATACGCAAATATTTCTGTTTTATCGCACTCAATGAATTAAAAGTTTATTTTTTTTGTACACAAATCTTGTATTCTATTTATCTGTTTATCTACAGAAAATTTTCCAGGCTTATAGGTTTATTTTTTACAGTACGTAGCAAACGCTCCACGTCTCTGATGTGCAAAATGAGCAAAAGCAATGAGCAAAATGTTAGGTATATAACCTGATGCACATCTAGCGTGTAAGTGTGTAAGATAATCATTGACGTTAATTCATTTTTCGTTTGTTAGACTATAGGTAACTAGATAGATAGTACAAAGAAAATTTATAAAACTAAATCATTTTGCGTACAACATTAGAAAGTTCTCCGTGAAACAGATTCATCATCTTTTGAATATCTGACCGATTTTGGACATCCCAAATAAACATTATCATGCTAAACTTTCACTTCGCAAATCAATCTCCTGCATACCATCAGTACTAACTATTCTCGTGGGGCTTATTGCTCTCTTAGTTCTTGGAGGTGGACGAGGAGGTACCACCAAAGCAGCAGTTTTGTTTGGACCTTTTATCCAACTTTTAACATGGCTACCAATGTGGTAGAAATGCAAATAAAGAAGGAATAAAATCGAAAATGCCACTAAAAAAGAAACAAATGAAATCAATAAAGCTGATAATGGATTATACGATTCTTCCGGAGTTGGTAAGCTTGTTGGCACAATGAGAGTACTAGATGATTCTGGTTGAAGTGTTGTTGATACAGATGGTTGCTCAATTTCGGGAACCAATGATTGTTCAGCTTTACCTTCGATTACGATATCCGCACATGCGCGAAATTCTTCTTGAGGACCGCAACCAACTGCACCAGTTCCATTAGGACAATTCCCCCAATTGTTACCTAAGAAATTAAATCGAATTAAGAAATTTATTTCAAAATGCACAAGATAAATGCACCTTACCAGCTATATATCTCCATTGTAGAATACAATGTTCACAAGTCTTCTTCGGTAATCTGTACTTCATTTCATAAACCTTATTACCCTCTTTAGGAAAGTATCTAACCCCATGGTGATCAACATTTTCTTGTGGCTTGACGATTTTCAATATATTTTTATTCAGACACTCTTGCGTAGGATTTATATAGTTAGGACAAATTGAAAATTCGAAATATCCCCAATGGTTCGCAGTTATTTCTACTCGAATCGTCATAATTGAGGCTGGGGCATATTTTCTTACAATTATTCCTTTGCCATAAGTTCCACCATATTCGTGTGCTCGAGGAGTTCTGCAATTAGGGAATATTAATCAGTTTTTAGATGAATACAGAATACAAATAAGAAATCAACAGTTGTGGATCAGAATTATTCGAGACTGGACCGGCATAAGAAGGGCTAGTGAACTTATTCGCTTGACAGAGGACCGCGATGTATATAAAAGAAATGGTTGTCCCTAACTTGGTTACCAAAAGTTTTTTAATAGGATATACAAACACTATTAATCCCCAATTTTTTTAATTGTGTTTAGAAACACTATTATATAACTCAGAGCCTATATAGTTATATAATTTAGGTAACGGAAAACCTTATATAAATTTGTTATAAACACATTGGTAACAGTTACTACATGTTTTATTAAATGGTGATGGAAACAGTTATACCACTTCTTTATATACCCACAAGTTACAGAAATTTTATAAAACCGTAATATAACTGTATTACTAAAAGGTGATCTTACAAAACATCGTAACCTTTTTATATAATTTCATTACCTTTATATAGTCTTTATATAACTAGGAATCACCTTATGTTACAGAAAATGTTTATTGGGTGTACAGCTTTTGCCATGGTGATCACCAACGTCAGGGAGACATGAAAGAAGAAGTTATCGTTTTCATCACTATGAATTACTCTTCCCATATCAGTTGGCCCACATTGTATTGGGAAATTCGCATTAAGAATTTGGAAATATGAGAAATGAATTGACTTTTCAATGTTTATTTGTTAATTTTTTATTTTTTTTTTATTACAAAATTCGCATCAACCGTATACTGGTTATTAGCGATTTAGTAAAGATTAAGTACTTAATCTATGAATAATTGTTAAATTAATTTTATGATAGAGATCTGTTTAAGGTAATTTTAAGGTAAGTAATGTTGTAGTGTTTGGTCCTAAAATTTCACGTATTGTTCCGAGTGGTAGATTTGATGATGATCTTTCTGAGTTAAGAGATGGACATTCTGCGATTATGTGTTATATAGTCAATTTGCAATTGCAGTTGCTACCTTTTGGTTCAGGTTTCGCATCAAATAAGTAGCTGTGCGTCAGTCGCGTATGGCCTGAACGCAGACGTGTTAGAAGAACTTCATCTCTGCGATTTTTCGGTAGTATTGACCATGGTTTTATTGAGTCTTTCACTTCACGAAGTTTGTGTGTGGATGTTGACCATTTTATCTCCCATTCATTGAACACTTTACGCTTTAAGATTGTTTTAATATCGGTAGTAGTTATAAAATTCACGCACTCCGCACTATCACTAATTACAGCTTCCTTAGCCGTCAGGTCTGCCTCTTCGTTTTCTTTTATTCCAATGTGTGAGGGGATCCAACAGAATACTATTTTTTTTGTTGTTGTCTTGTATGTATTTCAGTTTTTGCTTGATTTTGATTACTAATGGATTTGTGGTGTGAATTTTTTGAAGACTTTGGATTGAGCTAAGAGAGTCTGTGAGTATAACATGATTAAGCTCGTTTGATGAAGCGGCGAAGTGGGTAGCTCGATATATTGCGTATAATTCAGCAGTGAAAGTGGATAGGGTTTGAGGAGCTTCTATCATATATTTGGAGGTTGGTGTAATGATTGCGATCCCCGTACCGTCTTGTGATGTTGATGCATCTGTGTAAATACGTACAAAGTTTTTGTACTCATTGAGTATGTTATTTAAGTGTCCTTCGATTAGCTTATGGTTGGTGTGGTGTTTGTCGAAAGAGGTGAGATGGGTAATTAATTTCGTGCTTCCTATTGTCCATGGTGGAGTTTGAGAAGATTCGATATGAAGGCATTCAGGAATAAAGAAATTCAATTCGCTTAGATATGATCGAATTTTAGCATAGAAAGGTTTGGGGGTTCTGGGTTTATTTGAAAAAAGATTTGGGAATTTCTTGGAGAAGCAGTTTTGGAGGGTCGGATTGGAAGGATCGGATTTTAGTTTGGCTACATATGTAAGGCTCAAATATATTCTTCTGTCTCCCAAGGATGGTTCCCCTGATTCGCAGTACAGACTTTCCACTGGTGTTGTTGTGAATGCACCTGTTATCAAACGTAAGGCTGAGTTGTGAAAGCTGTCGAGTTTTTTCAGTAGCGATTTGTTTGCTGTTGAATATACAATTGATCCATAATCCAGTTTTGATCGAATAAGTGTTCGGTACAATGTTAGTAATGTTTGTCGATCTGCACCCCATTCTTTGTTCGTTAGCGTTTTCAGTAAGTTCAGTCGTTTGTTGCAAGCTAGGAGAAGGTTTCTAATATGGTAGTTCCAGCTTAGTGTGTGGTCGAATAGTATTCCGAGAAATTTTATTGTTGTTTCCATTTTTATGTCTTCATTATAAAGTTTCAGTACCGGTATGTTTGGTATGTTCTTTTGTCTTGAGAAAAGAATATAGCGAGTCTTTGTAGTTGAAAAATTAAAACCAGTTTTTTGTGACCACAGTTCTAAGTTATGGATAAAAGCCTGACTTTGTGGGAAGAGGTTTTTAATATTTTTTCCTTTACAATATGTATAAATAACAGTTACAATTTTACAATAATCAATTTTTTTTAGTTTATTCTTAAATATGTGAGTTTTCATGATATTAACTAAGCAAAAAATCGGATGTGAACGAGTTCCAAACAACTTAAACTTTTGTTTAAA
This sequence comes from Diorhabda elongata, assembly GCA_026230145.1. NCBI lineage: Eukaryota > Metazoa > Arthropoda > Insecta > Coleoptera > Chrysomelidae > Diorhabda > Diorhabda elongata. The sequence goes on from CM047930.1 coordinate 15,096,277, forward strand.
TTCGGGTATTACTCTTGTGAGATATTTTCTAAGTAACTACTTAAATTCATACTACAACGATTCTATTAAGGAAAAATCGGGACTTGTAGAAGCCTATTCTTAATATGGGATATCGACGTGATGTTTTTCATTCATGTCAGTGCTTTTTTAAACGTAAGACACCCTGATTCATACTGTTGATCAAAGAGTTTCGACCGCAAACTGATGTAGTGGGGCGAACTTTAAAGAAACGCCATTCACACGACATATGTAGTGAATGTTACTAGTTTACGTATGATTGGTAAACCCTATAAGAAATCAAAGTGTCTCATGTAGAACATGTGCTCCTATAAGTGTTCAGATCAAAAAAGATCTAGTTTGAATTCGACTACTCATAGTAGGATTTCATTGTGTTGTCCAAATATTTATGTATGTTCAATATTCCTTAAGAAAGGTTTCTCTTTCCATGGCATACTGTCCTGATCCAGGTCCACGAGAAATTTCAGTTTTCTTTCCCCCTAACATTGATCCCCGCTTCTCTTATAACAATTTGTGCGGTTGATAATGCTTTTCTTCAAAATCAAGATCATAGGATATAGAAGGCATGTTGGGCTCCTCAACTTTCACATCGTCATCATTGTTTAGTTTCAATTCAAGAGTTTTGGTGGATTGAGAATAATAGATTACTTATTCTGAATTGGGATATTCAAATGTTTCTATTATTATTATCTTCTTCTTTTGAGTTCCAAATAGAGGTTTGCCTTTATGTATGGTCTGCTAATTAGGTTTAATTTTGTTTTTTTTTTATATTTGTACCTCAATCTCTCTTTAAAATGTAACCCGTTCTATAGATAGTTGTGTTTTGTACTTGGAACTGATATAAAAAATGTATCTGGTTTCTGAAGTTTTTGCTGATGGTTTCCAGTAACAATTTGACATTCCACATTCTGCTGATTTATGGTCTGTTTACGTGTATTTGCTCCACTACTGCCGTAGTTATATATTTGTACCTGATGTTGTGAAGTTACATGTTTTCCACAATTCACAGTGAATATAATTGTACACAGTTTTAGAATTTTTTTATAATATTTAATATAATATTTAGTAAGAACTGATTATGTGCTGCGATTACAGGAGTTTCTCCTTTGACTTTTCCATTTGCTAACTATTCATATGTTCTTTCTCCATCGACTATAGTTATTATTATTATTTTACATCGTGAATCGAGTTCTTACAGGCAGATTATTGCCAAACCATTAATTCAGTAAAAACTATTGACCTTTTTCAATATTTCCACTATTCTCGTAATATTCTTGAACAATATAAAGAGATGTAGAGCCTATATATTATCCTGGTCACCTATCTTGATAATCATAATTTGAAAATAAAGGTTTTATGCTGATAATAGTTATGTACTCACTTGGAATCCCATGGATCTCCACAAACGCCACACTTTCCTTCGTTTTTCACCCATTGTCTCGTAAATCCTCCACAAAATAATTCGTGATCGTTGTAATTATGGGGTGTATCGAAACCGTACCTCCAAGCAGACGCTCGACTGGGTGGTTCAATTAGTCTACCATGGCCGTTTACGAAGGAAAGGAAACAATAGACAACTAACGACGGAAGAACGAAGACTCCGATATTCATTCTGAAACAGTTTAAGATCATTAAAACTTGCCATTATGTTTGAAAAATAAAACGAGTTTTTATAATGAGCTCAGAAAATCTAATTGTGTATAACAAAAATAGGAAAGTAACGAGGAAAAAAAGTGAATCGAAATTCAGAAAAGTGTATCCTATTTCACAAAACGAGTAAAGAATTGATTATAATAATTTTTAATTCGTATTAATAAACCAATGTCATGTTTTCTTTTTCAATTAACAGTTTAATATAACTTCAATGAATCATGACACGTGATAAATTGTTCAAACTGAGTAACGGTGATTATAAAAAGATTTATACATTCACTTTCTATGAATGACTGTGGGAGTAAGAAGGGCAACCATTTTATCTATCGTCATTTTACACTGGTTTTTTGGACAATTTTTTTTATCACGCTTCTGAAAAAGTATGAAATTTGCTGTCAATTTCGTCAGTAAAAAATTTACTCTTCTATCAGATTGAAAATATTATTTGCTGTAAAGAATAAGGAAGACTACCATTGCTTCCGGTGATAAATTATGAAGAAAACGGAAAAAAATTTTTGTTTTGTCATCATATATTTATTAATCACAAAATCTCTTTTGAATTTAGCATTGTAAAAAAGTAAATTCTTAAAAAGGTACAGTTAATTCAAAAGCGGAAAATGATTTAGTTCAACAACCTAAAATAATATTAATAATTATGTTAGAAGAAGTCGTGAATGGTTAAAAGAGAACCTTTGAAGTCGAAATAATTATGAACATACAACTATCCTGAGGGAAGTGAGTAAAACAGGGAGAAAAGAGAATAAAGGATATATTTACTCAGAATTTAGATAAAGAAATGTCAATATTTACACAGACGGCTCCGTAACAAATATATTTTCGAAGAAATGAACATCCAGAAGTGGTACAGCAAAAATGTACAAAAATTTACGCTTTCAGACTGATAAATGAAAGTGGTCAATCAAGCAGAAATACAATACCACAATATTTAAAACAATATCGTTAAAAACAAAAAAATCAAAAGTGGTAATGACCTGTCGCAATTCAACTTCCTGTATTCGTGACACTAAAGTGAGCCACTCCTGGGTACCTTGACCGTATGATGGTGGTACAGCAGCAGATACGCTTGCCAAAAGTGTTATAAGGGGAGAAGATACAGAAAAGTCAATTATAGTGCTACTAACAATGATTAAAAGTTGCATTTGACACAGAAATCATAGCCAAACATCGGGATAATAGTCAAACAGGAGTGATTCAGCCCAGAATCAATGAAGAGAAAACCAAAAAGAGAATAATATTCAAGAAACTCTCAGTCCAGAAGATCATTGGAATCATCAGTGGACATTATATTGTTGGCAAAATACTCCAGAAATGGGAAATGATAACATACCACAATTGCAAAGAGTGGTACGTAGAAAAAGAAACGATTATGCATCTCCTCTATTGGTTGTTAGTACCAAACAGCCGCCGACTAACGCTAAAGCGGACCCTGGTTAATATTGTAATTCCAGGTCAGTCATGGCACATATTTTGAGCTCGATAGTTTGGTTTTAAACCATATATTATGTAGTTTGAATAGCTATATTCGAATTTTTAAACATGTGTAGTAAAGATACGTAGAAAAAGAAACGATTATGCATCTCCTCTATTGGTTGTTAGTACCAAACAGCCGCCGACTAACGCTAAAGCGGACCCTGGTTAATATTGTAATTCCAGGTCAGTCATGGCACATATTTTGAGCTCGATAGTTTGGTTTTAAACCATATATTATGTAGTTTGAATAGCTATATTCGAATTTTTAAACATGTGTAGTAAAGATACGTAGAAAAAGAAACGATTATGCATCTCCTCTATTGGTTGTTAGTACCAAACAGCCGCCGACTAACGCTAAAGCGGACCCTGGTTAAGATTGTAATTCCAGGTCAGTCATGGCACATATTTTGAGCTCGATAGTTTGGTTTTAAAGCATATATTATGTAGTTTGAATAGCTATATTCGAATTTTTAAACATGTGCATAGTAAAGACTCAATCGTATTTACAGAGATCGACACTTGCGACGTGAATGCCTAAGCACGCAATTTCTCGTCGATTCTGTCAATCAACGATTCGTCATAACTTATATATAATATTTATGGGAATCACATTTTTCTGTTAGATAATAATAAAAATCTAACCCTAAAATTAAGAACCCTAGGTATGTGCCTAGTTTGCCTAGGCCTTAGTCCACTCCTGGTACCAACCTAACCTAACCTAGTATTACAAATAAAATTTTTTGTGCATTTCTAAGCCAGTTCAATTCATTCAGAAGCGGAATGTTTTATTTTTTTTTCAGTGACTAAAAATAATATTAATAATGATGTTAAAAAAACTGTAAATGCAAATGCCCTTCTAAGAGATTGAAACTTCGAATCATGTTAATAGTTTGAAATGAAAAATATTACAATCAGAACACTGAATCAACTCTAAAAAGAAAATATTTTATTGATACACCACTTGCCCCTATACAACTAAAAACAGTTATATTAGGTTTGTAGTACACTCAAGTACGACTTTTCTTTCGCTGCTATTTAAAACAATGTCTCCAAACCAGTTTTTTGTTATCAATTAAATCCAAACAAATAATAAATAATAAACTGTTAAAAATTGAAAGGGTGTCAATATTATGAACAAAAACTGTTTTATCCGGCATGTCAAGACACAAGTTTGGAAGATTGAAAGAACAGTGGCGATTCCTCAATAAATATACAAATTTGATCTTTCCTCTTGAGAAAAAAATCTAAATAAATTCTATGGCGTAAAATAATTCGCAAGACACTTGATTATTTGCGTTGTTCGGCTCCAGTCGCGACCACTGCACATCAGTATATTTTATTTTATTGGTAAATCCACAGCCTCCCTCGCCGAAATGTTTAGAGCGACGTTTGAAGTTTTAACTGGTCCGTGTGCACATAAATACAATGCAATTGTTGGTTAGGAATGTAACAGTCAGAATCGAAATGGGAATTTTGATCAAATTAGCATGCAAGATTTGAGATCAATGAATTTACCCTTTCTTCAAACAATAACAACGAAATGGACAAGATCTGGCGTTAAACATTTGAAATAAATTAAAACTTCTCTTAGAAATTTATTGGGTGAAAATAGGTTAACTTCGCAATGTTTTCTATAGAGAAACAAATGGTCGGAGATATCCCAGGTATAAAGAGTATTATTTAGGTATAAAACTTTTTTGGCTAGACCAAATACTCATCAGCAAGGTAAGATATTAATTCGCTAACTCAGATTTACGATTCGACAGCGTATAAAGAAAATTTAATCTCGAGCAATCGCTGCTTGATAATATGCTGACATCTACTATGTAAATATCATATTGTCCAGTAATTTTAGGTAGATTTAGGCAAGAATTTCGGAAAATCGATATACGCAGCTATAAAGTCGTTTACACTTGTTCATTTGACATCCTAAAACTCCTCTCAAAACATATAATTCGATGGGAGCAACTTTAAAAATCGAGGGTCAAAAGTCAAAAAAATCGATTTTTGCTCATTTTTTGCAAATAACTCGTTTCCTATGGGTTTTACGCTATTTGTATTAGTTATCAATATTGTACAGCATTAAATTCTCTAGAGCTTTTGTTTCAAAAATTTTTTCATACGTTGAATCGTGTCTGAGATAGAGGGCAGAGCGCGCGCGGATAGAATCCCGTTGACATCAACTGGTAGTCCCGATCAAAATAATCTCTTATAAAGTTTATAAATTATTGCTAAATATATAATTAGAAATAATTTTAATTTTTTATTAACAATTATCGTATATTTAAATACTTTTTTCAGGAATGAATTTATCTATGAGTTCAAACAACTTATTTTTCAATCACTAAAAGGGACATACTTTAATTACATTTTAATTATATTCTCGTTAGGGCATGATTTGGAACCCCAGGAATGAGGTTGAACAATGCGTAACGGGTTCCTAGAACCAGTCACGACAATCTTACCACCTGCTCCAGATGAATTACTAAACATTATATACTATAACTACAAGAGTGGCTATTGCTAAAGATTTTGATGCAGGAAAGCGGGGTTGCAATGTTCTTTAGTTTGTGGCCACTGTAATGACAAGCTTGTCTTAATGCTGTACCACATGAAACTGATCCAAAATCATGGAAAAATTGGAGACAAATATCATCGAAGATCATAATGAAGACGATAACGACCTTGGAATTTTAGAGCTGCGGGAAGACGACGACGATGAAGAAAAAGAAAATTGAAATTAAAACTCATTGTACTTATAATTTTTCTCGCTACGATTTTGAAACCAACGGACAGGTAAAGGCTATGAAATGTATTTATACTTGATTTTGCAAAAAATGAGCAAAAAATCGATTTTTTTTACTTTTGACCCTCGATTTTTAAAGTTGCTCACATCGAATTATATGTGAGTTTTGTGAGGAGTTTTAGGATGTCAAATGAACAAGTTTAAACGACTTTATAACTGGGTATCTCGATTTTCCCAGGTGGACTACCTTAATTGACTGGACTAATAATTAAATAATGAACATCAATATCTTGTTTTAAAAGTGCGTTCGATGAATCAAAAATATGTGGACAAAACAATGGTCAATGTGGTGGAAAGTCTCTATGAACAAAGGGCAAAATATAAAACAAAAAATTCCGAAAATTAGAAGAAATTAAACCACTTACAGCTATATAATGAGTGAATTATATAGTTTAGAACAGTAAAATAATAGTTATTAGATGAGCACTAATTTAAACTGAGTAAAAAACTATGAGTAATAGGCAGAGCAAGAGAAAGATAGAAAAAAGGTTAGTTAAAGTTCGGTGAATTTCCGTATACTTTCACTGAATAATTGTTATGCCTTGTCATTCCGTGATTAAAGGTACTGTACCTGGGAATCGATTAGATTCAGTGGCTAGACATAATTGATAGTTGTAATCACGTTAATTTTAGCTACAATTGAGTGAAAGTGGTACATCACACTACGTTTAGTATACAAACTAACTAATAATGGGAAAGTTTTACCTGTCAGTAGATTTGTATTCGTGAAACAATTTAAATTGTTTATAAAATGTTTCGGTTTCATGGTGAAGTGAGAAGGGTCAATGTTTTTACTTTGTTATCTAAAAGAAAGCCGATTACTAAACTGATATTGTCTTTGCTAGCAAAGGTTCATGTTGTTATTATAGCAATCAACAATTTTCAAAGATCCATCCTTTGATATTAAACTATCTTGATCTATAAAAGTTTCCTTCATCATTTCTCAAGGTTCGATTGAATATTAGATTAACAAGTTTTAAAATAGTTGGTTACTTATATGTTTTTAATAATCTTGTTAGTTTCCAAGATTTTCTCATTAATCAAATACGTGTGCTGAAACGGGGTCATTCTAAAAGTTGATAATAATTTTTTAAGTAATTTCTTTCACATGTCAATAATCCCAAGCTAATTGGATTTATGTTATTTTTATCTGAAACAAGATTAGTAATAACTTAAAGAAACCCTTCTGGATTTCAAAAACGTTTTTGCTAATACAGAAAATAATTTGTAGTACAGATATAATTTATTTCTTTAATTTCTTATTTCTTAGACCTTTTAATATGTTTATAAATGTTCTTGATTTTAGGTTTCTTCTGTTTCAAAATTAGTTTTTTTCGTAATTTTTAAAAGATAGATAAAATTTGACGTTTCGACTTTATCTTTATCAAAATGTGATATAATTTATTTAATAAGGCTTCCGTGGTTGTCGTCTATTGACTAATGTTTCTGGGGAAATTAGGGCGTCTTCGAAAATAACTAGTACGACTTGACGCTACGTCAACTCGTGTGGTTGGCACCTTCAGAAGCTGCTTGCTGCTCCAACTGATTCTGAAGATGCCAACAATACGAGTTGACAAATAGCCTAATAGCCCAATACTCAATTGTCCTTAGCTCAATAGTATTTTATGTTCATGACTAATGCCGAATACACACGGATCAACTTCAAAGATACTCAGTTCTGACCGTAATCACTAACCAGTTTGCAATGAGTAACAGCCTTTGTATTTGAATGGGAAACTACAGGCGGGATAGATGGTTACCAACCAGTCGGCAATGCGTTGACAACCGATTTAAAGAAACTCGACCTGTTGATTCGCTGGCAATGAATCAACCGCCTCTCAAAGGTTTCAATGGACGAAGGTTATTTTGTTTTCCATCTCATCACGTCAACACGAGTTTTTCACTTTAACATTTTTTTATGTACTCAGCAAGCACAAGTTGGTGAACCCTATTACATTCGAGTAGTTCAAGTGGTGCCTACCGTATGGATATGCCTTTGGATATTGTTCTTCTGCTTTTGTAGGTTGCAGTGTTCGGAAAAGACGTGCTTTGGTAGCTGATTCCACAGGCTTGCACTTGTCCAAAGAAAGAAGTCCCGATAAATTAACGTTCAGGGTATATGTCTGCGATCTCGGTGTTGGTGAGGCAAGTATGTCTGTCGAATAGGTTCTGCAAAAACTGCTCTAGGTGCGTGCTAGCATTTGTCGTGGTAGTCAGATCGGCGACCTTTCTTCTATGCTCTGGATCACCTATAAGTCGAATTTCTCTCTTGTGTATTGAGTCGAGCATCCTCAGGGCATCATCATCTGGTAGCCGTGCTTCAAATGTGCAAGCAATATTCCAAAGATAAACGCATAGATAGTTTGTACATTTGCAAAAGGAGTTTGCCCTGAATTGTTTGGTTCGACTGAGGTAATTTATTTTTTTTTTGTAGTTGAACTAGAAAAGGAAATGTAGAATAGCTCACATCACTTTGTTAAAATAAATATGTTGTTCTAATACAATCATTCAATATTTACTTAAAAAAATCTGGAAAGTTCAATATTGTTGAAAATTTTAACTGGTCACTGGTAAGTCAATCAGGTTTTGGTCATAATTGAGTCTGCTGTGTGTGCAGAGCCTTGTCACTAATCAATTGGTAACCATTTAGTGACTTCTGTCACTTTTGAGTTGGATTTTTTCTCAGTTGCTCCGTGTGTATTTCACCTAATAGTATTAAGTACTGCAGTACAGTCCTGTCTAGACACTTTATTTAATGTGTCAAAAATTTCTTCAAAGACTTAGTTCTGTAAATCTTCCAATCTTTGCGGTCTCATAATATGTAGATAATATGATTTGTATTCATCTATTCGTTTACTGGAGACTATCCCGTTTGTAATTATTTTTTTCTTGTCCCAGTGCTTACCGCTACCGTTCATTTTACGTCCATGAAGACACATTCGTCCTTTTCATGACTTTATAGTTCTATATCCAAATATCAATTTAAATATCTCAAAATTCTGATTAGATGAATTGATTTTGAGTTAAAAAAAATATCATCTAAATGACCGATCACTTAGCCTTTACTTGAGTTATTTTTCTTATTGGATTCGTTTGCAAAACTCCATAGTCATTTTTTCAATAGTTTGTATAAAATTGTGAAAACCATTTTTTGTTCTTAAAACCACATCACTTTATAATGATTTTAATTTTTTCGGGGGTCAATAGATTTGAATAGCTAAGACACAGTTTTAATAATTTCTAACAAAATTATCATGTTTTTTATTCGGCCATATAAAATTTCGTTTTTTAGAAATTTCAAATTATTTCGAAATACGATAAGGAGAAAAATAGTTGTTTGTAAGAATTTGAGAAGGAACTTCCTTGAACTCACCTCACCTGGAAGTGACGTAGAATATTAGAGTTGTACAGAAATTATAATTTATATTTTATGATGTTCACAATGACTAATGAAAAAATATATGAATATTTACTGGAATTCGTTTAATTAAATCTGAAATATCATTACGTTGAATCACGAATTTAATGACACAAAATTAACTACTAATCGTACTCATTGAAAAATTACAAAAAAATCATTAAGTTTGATTATATATTAAAATATATCATTTTTCAAAATTGTGCGTAATGTTTTTTATAGTATATATATTTTATAGAAACTAAATTTCAATTGAACATTTGAAAAATAGTATAAAAATCATGTACGAATTGTGATTAAAAAAGAAGAATAATTTTTTATAACAGCAATTAATAGGTAAACTAAGAAGTATCTTCCGAATTTTATAAGGTTTGCTCCAGCAGACTGTCTGTAACTTGATCATTTGCGATATACGAGTAAAAATTGCTTTTCAACAATATCAAGTTCAAGGAATGACCGAAGGTTCTACGATCCAGCAACAAACAGGACTTGTTCAATAAATTTCGATACCAGAAAAAATGTTTTGAATAAATTTTAGAATATACTGTCAACACTCACACATGCTAAAAATGAATGGTCCAGTCAAACTATATAAAAACAAAAATGATGATTTTCTTGAGGTACTTGTTCTTAATAGATAATATCTTCATGTGCTGCTTGAACAAACCTTCAGTAGATATATCAAGAACCATGTGCCCTATTTAGCCAACTTTATGCACGTTTAAAAGATGGCATTTGAGGTTAGGTTTCTTTGAAAAAGTTTTGTAAATCAAGGTTTCTATTGAAAATTAAAAACGTTCGAAAATGTGTGGTATTTTTAAAGAAATACATTATGTGATACTTGTTAACTATGGAAAAGCCTATAACGCATCACAAAAATGCAAATCGTGTTGTGGATAATTACTATGGACGTTTCGGTGGTTTAAAAGTTCTGGTAATTTAATAAATCCGACGACTATTTACTAGAGGTGTGAGCAATTCAAAAGTGAAAATTAGAACGAAAACTGAAAGAATAAAGAAGTGAAAGACATTTTAACAGATTGGCAAATAAGACGACTTTTGAAAAAAAGAAAGACTCACTTCATTTTGGATAAGATATAATTGAAATATGGTGTCCATATAGATCCCAAAGTAGTGGACAAAATTATTAGAAACCCTTTCTTCTTCATCATGACTTTTGGTTGTTGATAAAATAATTTACTCGATCACATTTCGTAAAATAATAGGTGACTCCATATAAACTTGGTTGTGTATACAGTTACCGAAAAATGTTAATGGTCAGTGAATTATTGATTGGAATACGTCATATCAGGTCCATTCGGGTAAATTCGATATTAGTCAGTTCCTTTCGAGGAACTTTTGTTCATTTTTAGGAGCTCTCCATAATATAGAAACATGACTCATAACATAATTCTTTTTTTTTTTTTTGGTAGTTGTTGACCACAAAAATAAAACCGTGATTGTCTTAAATTTGTCTACAAAGGAAATGTTGACATAAAGAAGGTGGGGTCAAAAAATAATAAACAATTGGATTATAAGTAATTGAATAGGAAAGTAGATATGAAAGATTTCCTATGCATTAAGATATACTCGTATTATACGAGGATTGGTCCAATAAGTGTCTGGCCCAATGAAGAAAACATAAAAATTTTGGAAAAAAATATATTTATTTTTCAGCGTAATCTCATTTTAGCTCCATACACTTTTCCCAGTGAGGTTTAATAGGTTGGATACTCTTTTTATAATAAAAATAATAAGGTCTTCCGAATAGCCGTTAACTGCCGACATAACCCTTTCATTATTGGAAAATCTTTGACCATAGAGTAATTTTTTCGAGTCCGTGCACAGAAAATAATTCGAGGGGGAAAAATCTGGCGAATACGTTGCATGAGGTAGCAACTCAAACTTTAATTCATTAATTTTGAACATTGCAATAACGGATGTGTGAGCTAGTGCATTGTCTTAATGAAACACTTTCTTCTTTTCTAAAAGCAGCCGTTTTTGCTTGATTTCTTCACTCAAACGTTCGCATAATACTCGCTGTTAATAGGTTTTCCATTTTCAGCATAGTCAAAAAAAGCACATCCCACAAAACCAACACCATGACCTTGCCTGCAGAGGGAACGGCGCAAAAATTTTGCTTTATTTCTGTGAAACATTGCCAAATACTCGATAGACATATATTCATGACGCTATTTTTGTTCCAAACGCGGCACCCATCTTACGCACAGCATGTTCAAATTTTCAGTTAATATGCGATGTACCACACTTTGTGAAAAGCCTATTAAGTCTGCTAGCTTTTCACAGTCTTTCAGTCGACGATCATCTAGTACCACTTTGTGGATTTTCTGGAGTCGTCACCTCATTTGGTCGATCCCTGCGATGCTAAATTGCGTGGAGAAACGTGGACTGTAAACTTGATAGTGCATGCGCTTCAGCATTCTTCATAGAGAACGATCCGATATTTGGAGTGCTCTCGATAGCCGCACTGCAAATTGGGTTGGCTGCTCAACTAACGCCAGCGCCATATTTTCTTGCAACCTGGCAACCGAGCCAGGTTTTAAATTTTTGGTGCGTCTTCCACACTGTTGAACGATTTGGTACCGGCGAGTTCGGAAATTGTTGTTGAAATTCGTTAAACATAGTTTCGTAATGGGGTCTACTCGACAAGCACCTGTTGTCATGACACAGACAGAACTGTCTGAACCACGTTATTTTTTATACCAATTTCCATTCAAATACTTTGAATATTGTATTAAATGTACACCACTGCACGGAATTGTGAGCGAGTAGCATTTACTAAAGCAAACAATTTTATCCTAGCTGGAGATATCAGGACAGATACCCTGAAAGCAGCATTTTACCGAATGGCTTCTTAGAAAAATAACACAAAATCAAATGAGAGCGGCGAAAATCCATTGTGAAAACTGATGGATTAAACTGTCCTTGTATGTGTTTCACAGTGTACTACTGTACTACTTTTGTGGCCAGCTTAGAAGTAACAGATAAATAAACACCTTGTGTTAATTTCATTTTTCATATCTCCTTCTAAAAATCACCTAAATGCTTATTATAAAATTTTGTACTAAACTTTATATAAAAATCTTTGCTTTTGATCACTGATTATTCGAAAGGAAGTAGAAGAAGGCCAACAAGTTCTTGTTATAACAGTCCGAAGTTTAACGACCTTTTTATAAATTTTTTCCTATTAACAAATATAACCAAACAGGTAAATTTAAAAATATTCATGTTTGGGCGTTTATAAAACATTTTATTTCTATACGTTGTGATGGTACACCCACTACGCAATAATACTGACGAAAATGTTAATGACAGTAAAACAATTCTTAGTCGTATAATGTTTTATGTCGTCCTTCAAATAAATTACTTAGCCTTACTCTATTTCCACTTCAATTTTAATAAAATAAGTAGCAACAATAATTTATTTGTCATCGATTTCACGAATCAACATCTATTGAACTTCAGAAAAAGTTAAAAAGTTTCATTAAAATGTTTCTCTTCAGCTGAAGAGACGTATGAATACTGATCGTTAGTCTCTCAAAATATGTGGTGCCCCTTTAGGTTTCCCTTTGACTTTGGCATGCTTGCAACCAAGTTGTCCAATAAACTGGAAGAAGATTTCTGACCTTCTGCATGGTATCTGGTCACTGATCGTGGTCGTCAATTGCTTCTTGTAACTAGCATGGTCCTATGGGATAATTGACTTGGATGAAATTGGGTGATGAAGATAACCTTCCTTCTAAAACCATCGCAGCCCTATATGGTCTGTGGTCTCACATTATCATCAATAAAAATTCACAGAGTGCCTACAGCGGCATGAAATTATTGCAGTATTATGGCCACCACTTGATATATACCTATATACCTTTCTCGTCATGTTTGCATGCAATACAATCAACAATTTCCTGTATAGGCCTGTAATTTGTACCTTCTCGAAAAAGATGATTTTTTGGACAGAGCTTGATGCAAGGGCGTCAATGAATTTATCCATATTCGTTCTTGTCAACTGTCTGAAAACGATCCATAACAATGCTCATCTGCGAGACAACATTTTTGTTAGGCTTCAAGTGATCCAGTTTGAGAAGACTCATCGATAGTTAATTTCTTTTTTAGTTCTATTGAAATTATCGAAACGCTTCAGAAATTTTGTATAGCCGTTTGTGCAAATATAAGCAATTCTGAATTCAGACTGGTTATCACAGATCCAAAACATCGAATGTAAAAATTTACATAAAAGAAGCATTAATTTATTTTTTCTTTAACGATAACAATTTTTAATAAGTAATGTCAAATAAATTAAGTTTCAAATACAAAACTATTTAGAAATATCCTTAACTTTTGATTAAGTGTATATTTACTGGGAGCTGAAATTTTTAAGGAAATTGTTGAGGATGTAAAGATTGTTGTTTTTGTATATAGAGAATGGAATTTCAAATGTAGGATCTTTTTCACGTGGGAAATAATAAACATTATTAAGATAATTCAATAACAAATGTAAAAATAAGTACCAATACATCTGTATAGGTGATTTCATTGTGGTATTATACAAACGTCTCGCTAAAATTTAGAATTGAGTCATGATACGATCAAAGAAGGTTCATGTTTTTACCTGAGGGAAAAGGGCTGGAGTTTCGACCTCTAAAAGTTAGTAGAACATTCGAGTACATTACATAACAATAGAGAACTTCCTAGAATGTTTTTCTGTTAATGTTTCCAAAGATATAAGAGCTGAAAATTTCAGGAAACAACATTCCAAAGCATTCTGAATTTCCGGGAAAAACCCAGATCATTGTAGATTATTTCAAAGTATCATCGAATCTTACAGAATATTCTGGAACTTTTCCTACCATTCGAAGCGTTTCTTATAGTGGAATTTTAGTTATCAAAGTAATACAGTTATTCATAAGAAGTTTCAATTTCTACTTTGTTTAATACCTAAACGTTAAAGAGGAGGAGATCTTGCTAGTATGCCCTTCTAGGCAAAACGGCGAAACTAAAACGAACAAAAAGAAGTACTTGTACGTTTCCAATGAATGAGATTGACCACCATGCGAAGTAGAGAAACCGAAGAACCACGAAAGGACTAATTTAAAATTAAAGAATTTGGTACACTATCTTATAAAAAAAACTGCAAAAAGTATAGAAAAACCACCCAGTAACTTTACGAAAAGCAAGGATGGGAAAAATTCTGCCTAGAAACTTTTTTTTGGTCAATTACGTTATTTCCTCTTCAGTAGGAAATTTGAAAAAATTATACTACTATAGCCCAAATATTCAGAATAATTATCTTATATCTTCTTAAATGGTGATTTTAATATATTTATGTATTATTATGTGCAAAGGAGTTTTAAGATTTCATAATAACGAAAAAGCCAACATTTAATTTGTGTTTTATGTGCTCTGCGCCATATCCCTATATTTAAGATTTAAATTTCACACATACTGTTGGAAAATTCTATTCCATTCTTCTATAAGAGCTTCAATCAATTTTTCCAAAATTTACAATGGATTTAATCTTCCTGTAACAGTCTTACATGTGCATACCAAATGTGTTCTAATGAATTCAGATCGGGTGACCTTGTTGGCTAATGTTGATATTCCGCAAGACCCATCAAAAAGCGTGCTATGTGTGAACGGTCATTATCATCCAATCATTTGTAATTATCGCATACATGGGGGCAAAAGCAATCGAAACTATCCTGGCACAAATATACATGCAGTTAGTGGCATATGCAAACGACTTAACAGTAATGGCAAAAAATGAAAAAGTTCTAAAATAAACGATACTCGAGATAGTAGAAGAAGCGATAAAAAGAGAATTCAGCATGTTGAGCACAAGAAAAGAAATAAATATGATCAACAAAAAATATGAAGTACAGTTTTGAAAAAGTGAAGAACTTCTACAACTTTGGCACCATTACAAATGCAAAAAATAACATAATATGGAAATAGATAATACTGGATTTATTAATTCAAAAGAAAAAAGAACTTGAGTACCAAAACCCAGTTAACAGTTAATGTAGTAGTCTTACGAAGAAAGAGAAGAAAATCTGAAATATATGAAAATAAAGTGCTAACAATAGAGGATGATCGTAGAAGACATAAAATATCACCATAACCGCAAGTTCACTTGTTGGATGTTAAGATTGGAAGGAATAAGTACTGGTATAGTCACGTGGCCGATTTAACCAAGGCAGCTTCACAATAAATCGACAGGCAGACGTGGCTCATGAACACCGAGTTCGCATGCAGATGTCCAGAATTTCAATTTATCGGGACTTCTTTGGAAAATTACAATGCTACCAATCACGTCTTGTCCGAATACTACAACATACAGAAATTTAAGATCAATATCCCCAGACATCTCCATACGGCAGGTAACATTCGAATCACTTGAGTGTAAAAGTGTTTACCCTATTATGCTTGCTGTTTACATAAAAAAATGTATCTAACTGACGCATATGGTCTTGTACAAATCGGGATCAATTTCTTCTATACTCAATACATTCATATACACGACTATCATTTATTATATATTTGTTGGAAAAGTAGATCTGAACTCGTCGATGAACAAGACTTTTTTCAAATCAGCTGCTTTCCAGTTCTCCAGACTTGGCGAATGCCAATCTGTGAACGCGATGTTGTCTCATTGGTCAATACTGGTTTTGTTTTTAATTCATGTTCTCGCAATCTATTTCTAACTGATTATAGATCCTACACTGGTAATTTTTTCTTAGGGGAATTTGTAAATTCATAGCTGAAGTTGTATGGTTGGGACGTATTTGCATTCATCAGTAGACAGAATAACAGCCGTTTGTGCCTTCCAATTTTGTAAAATTTTAAATAAGATGACTGTTGTTATGGTTAGTGTTTTTAATTAAGACAAATTAATGATTTCTTACGAAACTCTATAATCAACTAATCGGACAGTCTTTCCATTGATAAGTAAAAGATTAACAATTTGTATAAAAATGATCTAAAACCTTTAGTACTAAAAATCTTAGTTTACAATTCAATAAATAAATATTTTGTACACCTTTTACTAAATGAGTGATAATTATTTTGAGTAGTACCGTAGAAAAAGTTCTCAAATTGTACTTAAATTTGGATGTTTATGTTTTTTCCAATCACCATACAATCCCGAACGAAGCCGAGTAATTATAAATTATAGATACATAAGTTAAAAAGTGTATAATTCATCCAAACGACTTGCATAGTTTCCAATACGCCTATTTCAATTGATATTTTGTTTTAAATAAATAAAAGTATTTCCTCCTTATCTCCAAAGAATATCGTCACTAAAACTAGCAAACCGATCTGACAATTATTCTGATTTTCTTGATCCAAGAGAAATCTTATATTTTCAAACTCAAGTAACATTATTAAGAAAGCAAATTATTAAAATTAAACCTTTTTTTTGTTCGTTCGACTGCTGAGGTTTGTTCTAAAAACGTAAGAAATGTATTACATTACCATCCGTTTCAATAAAAGAAATTAGAAAGTACATGGAAATAAGTAGTTTTATCTAAATGTACACACGAAACACGAACACGAGATCATATTCCTACTGTTTTATTTTATTTTAAATCGTAACCTCATGCATTCAAGGCTATTAAAAATTCAAATAAAGACATAAACTTATAAATGGTTTAATGTTTGTTGATTCTAGGTTAACAAAATCGTTTTCGACAATTGATTTTATTTAGGTAATTTTCCACTCAAATTCAACATGGTGTGGTGCATAATCATCCACATTTTTGAATACGGTAGAGATGGGAGTTTTGAAATTACTTGCGTTAAAAAGTATCTAATGCTAACAGTACCTAATCTTATGTACAGTGCGAACATAAAGTATCGTATACATTAATTATTGACTCAATAAACAATGATATTGGAAGTTGTCCAATTAGGCAGGTACTTCAATTTAATTTACTGTTTTTCGAATTATAATTTAATATACACCTTTTTTTAATTTCATGATTTCTTTTGATTGGTTGATTGATACAGGCTGGATATAAATTTCATTTTGCTTGGAAAATGATAAATAAAAAATAAAACTACTTTAATAAACTATTGAAAAACACCCCGAATAATTTCTAATATTGTCACTAATAGGTTTCATATTTGAATCAAGCCCTTCAACTATCAGTGATTTTTTAAGAGGTATATGATTTAATTTTGAAAAAAATTTGGAAAAATTGATAAATTCTGGATTGGATTCGATAGAACGATCAGTATAATTCATTGTTTGAAGATGATTTCATGAAATGTTGGCCGCAGCTCCTCTTTCAATGGCCCATGCGCAAGGTTCAATTTTGGCACCCTCTCTCCAACATTAGCCTTAACATGGCTCCACAAGAAATAGTCCAAAGGCGCTGAATCACACGATCTAGGAGGCCAATTAACGGGCCCCAAATGTGAGATAAACTGTTCACCGAAGGCGGCTTTCAATTTGGCCATTGTTTCGCGTGACGTGTAGCATGTGGCACCGTCTTGTTGAAACCACATGTCAGGCATGTCCAATTCTTCCATTTTGGGCAAAAAAAATTGTCAATCGTCACACGGTAGCGCTCGCCATTCCTGCCATCGTCGCTTTTGAAGAAGTACGGCCCATAATCCACACCAAACACTTTTTCTGATGAATTGATAGCTCTTGCGATGCTTCTGGCTGGTCTTCACTCCAGATACGGTAATTTTGTCTGTTGACGTATCTATTCAACCAGAAATGAGCTTCATTGCTGAACACAATTTTTCGATAAAAAAATGGATCTCACTCCAACTTTGCCAGCGCACATTCACCAAATGTTAGACGTTGTGAAAGATCGTGAAGCTTCAAGGTTTTACACCACAATCCTTTAGCAAAAATTTCCACGTGGTGGAGTAACAGAGGCCCAATTGCTACGAACGGCGGCGAATCAACATTTCACGGTCATCAGTCACACTGGAGGATACAGCCGTAATTTTTGCTTCGGTCTTCACTGTACATTTCCGTGTTAGTGGTTTAATGACCAATAGTGTAAACTGGGTTCATTGGGACCAAAGTGTCCATAAATTGGAAGAAGTGCGCGATACACTTTCTTAAACGAGTATTAAATTTGATAGTAAAATTCAATAAATTGACAACGTTCGTAAGTCAATTCATGATTAAATTATAGTTTGACAATGACACAAGCTGGAAGAACATGATATTTACTATATAAGAAATTTATCATATTATGCATTGTTTTTACTAAATGTCTTTAACGAAAAGTGGAAAGATTGAAATATTAAAGATGATTGATATTAGTGATAGGAATGCAGACTTAACTGTAACCTATTGCACAATCCACGGTAAACTGAATAGAGTACAAATACAGTATTAGGACATGTGAGGAATACAGCAAAACAACGTAAACTAAAAATATGGATTCAATTATTTCACAAGACAAAATTTTGTAGGCAGTAGAAAATCAACAATGTACACTGCGAGGATTATCTATAAAAAAATTTGAAAAGATTTACTACCATTTTTATGAGTACGACTTATCCATGATTTGGCTGAAGACCGGAAAACTAAATTTCCGAATTAACGATTAATCAAAATAACAATTTCATTAAAAACGTCTTATAATTCACTTGTAGCCATACAAAAAAATGAGCCTAAGCAAGCAAGCTGCAATTTGGGAGGTGTTTGTTTTATATCACATTGGATATTTCAAACCTGTACAAGCCTATAGTAACATTGCCCGACAAAACTAATGGGGAGTTTTTGCAGACCGACACTTCTAACATGTCAATTTAACGTTAACATATTTGGTGACTACCAGCCGCCGAACAAAACTGGTAATTGAATAATTTTTTTGTAAGAATCTATAATTAACCGACAATAGTTAGAAAAATTCTTATTTTCAATATTTTGTTTGTTAAATAACTAACTGGTAAGACGACATCTTTAAATTTGTGGCCATGAAACTTACGAGCACTTGAAATTTTGGGACAATTTGTCCATATATCTAAATCAAATTGTTTAATATTTTCATTTTTTTACTATAAAATTGTTTGTTTGCTTGAAGAGTTCGGAAAAACACTGCATGAAGTATGCTACGAGGTTACAGTTAAATAACGAGATTCCAACGAAATCTTTACCAACTAGGTTATAATGATGTGATTGTTGTGTTATTGTGGCAATAAAGTACCAAACTGTACTCATTTGTATGTTCATTCATTTACTAATCAAGGTATAAGATATACCCAAGTTTGTTTCATTTATTTAACTGTAACCTTATCTTGAGAAAAACTCAAAATGTAGTTGATGATAGTCACCAAATATGTTGAATTAACAAGTTTGGAGTGTCGGACTGCTAAAGCTCCTATTAATTTTTGGACAATGTTTCTATATACATTTGAAAATTTAAATGAGCAATACAATAAAAAACCTGTTTAGCCTGGACAAACCAGTGTACCTAGAAATTTCGCCAGTAAAAAACTTTCCCGTATTTTCTATGAAATAATCTTTCATTTAAAAATAGAATTGCTGGTTCAATTGACGTGTTTTCGGATTAGGCAAGAGATGAATCACAACTATCAATCTTTCCTAATAGTGGCAATTTGTCGGACTCTAAGTACACAAACAGCTTCCAAAATTGCAGCTTGTTTGCTTTTGATCATTTTTTTGTATGGCGGCTCGTGGACAATTATTTTCGGATAACCTTTTATTTGAACACCCGTTAATGTTCTAATGGAAATGCTTGTTGAATGCATGAATACCATGCGCAAAGACCGCAAAAATCAAGTTATTATGATATAATAACAATTACGCTGAAAGAGCGTTATGTCTGAATTTTTCTACAAAATACATTAATTTTTTCTGATATCAAAATTACCAATAGTTAGACCATAGAATCTGGTTTCAACAGAATAGTGTACCGCCACATTTCACTGTTACTGTAAGCCATTCTTCAACGGTTGACAAGAGGGCAGTGGAATGGCTCGATAAATCACCTGATCTCTTTCCATTTGACTTCTTTTTATGTGGCTATTTAAAAGCTAAAATATACATTGACTCATCTGCATCTAACAGTCAGCTAAAAGAACGAATTCAAGAAAATGGAGAGTATCACACTCGATATTTTACAAAATGTTAGAGAGGAATGAAGAACAATTTGTACATCTCTTGTATATTTAGTTGTTTGTTTTTGGTGATATATCACAGTAATTACGTCGATTTATCAAAGAAAAATAGTAAACCAAAACAATGATCAGTGCGTGATCAGCACGTGAATACCCCGGTCGAAACGCGGCGCGGTATCGTTATTGGTCCAAATCAGTGGCACTATAATATAACATAAATAAAAAGCTGCGAGGGAGGGCGAGCACCGCATCCCTAAAGAAGCCTTTATATCAGGTGTAGTACAAGGACGGCATTGTATTATCATACTGCAGCGTAATTGTTTATATTTTTCTGTCGCGTAATTTTCTTATATATTTTTGACACGGAGAGAGATGATGATTTTATTGACATTAGCTATACTCCACCTAAGAAAATAACGCTAGCGAAAAAGAAGTGATTGTGAATATTTATAAAAATGAAATAGAAAAAAATTATCACAAGACTGTTGATAACGTTACTTCCAAAACGACAAATATTTCGGGAGTATCTTTTTCAAATGTCTACCGAAATAAAACAATCAAATTTTCTGACGTTAAAAATATTTTTCAAAAAGCTATTAAAGAATTACACTTGATAAGTTGAAAAACTGTATTCAACATGTCCAGGAGAAGATTGAAACTAAAATGTGGAATATAAACATTGTCATTGATGTGCTAGTTGAGCCCCTTATTATAAATGTTGACGACAGTGGAAGCTCAATACCATATGATGGGGAAGTGTTTATTGGGTTGAAAAATAAAGATTTTATTTTATTTAAAAATTTACTTATTATTAATGCCCGATTTTTTAATGAATGTGTTCCATATTTTGACCGTTCACTTTATTCACTTTATATCTATTTCAAACTTCACTTTTACATTATATGTTTCTGTAATGATTGTGCATAATTATTATCAGTATGAAAGTGCAAATTTAGCGTTTTCAACCCTGATCACAAGCACTATTCGTGTATATGTTTTGATTTGTTATTCCTCTTCGATATATAAACTTTAATTTGTTTATTATATGCAGCAACTATAACTAATAACTTAAGGTAAGTGTCTACCTGAGACTAAGTCTCGAGACTAGTCTCAGGCTATTGTCCATCTGCGATCACTTTCAATCTTGGGGCCGCTCCCGGAGACTTCGTTCATTGCAGTCTCAAGATCTCGATTATTTCACATCCACCTGAGATTAAGTGTCGACAGAAAGAGTGGGACTCCACTCACAGTGGCAAGTTTAGTATAAATTAACCAAAAACGGAGAGTGAAAAAAAAGAACTCTTGGATGAGAAAATGGGTTGATACAAGAAATGAATTAGGAGCTTGTTCCACAATCGTAAATGATCTGATGGTAGAAGATGCACAACAATTTATAAATTTTATCCGGATGTCTGCAGTGTAATTTGTACTCGTTCTGGATTTAGTTAAACACTTGATTGCAACGGAAGACACGAAATATCCAAATGCGTTTCCTCCTCAGATTAATGGTCACACTTCGAACTTGGTACAATAAATTTTAGGGCCGAGAAAAACTTCCATTTCGTGTCGTATCTCTCCTCTTCGCCATCGCTACTCTTCAGTTTTTTTAAGTTCATGTGATACCTGATAGAAAGTTCAGAGTCAGTACATTATAGTAATAATATAATGAATCTATTAATATAATTAAAAATAATAAAATTTAATGATTAATGTGTAGATACATACCTAGTTTCGTAATAACTTCATTCCCGTCACAATTTTGGCGATTTTTATACATTATATGTTGGACATTTCATAAAAACTCCTGCTCCTCATAAAGATGAATCAACTCCTTGACTTCATCGTCCATCCATTTTCTTTTATCACTCATTTTAATTTTAAAATCACAACACTTGTCTTCGAGAGAAACTTTTCCAACATGAACGGAAGACTGGATGCTTAAGTTTCGAGAGCGGGGATATGCGTGTCCATCGGTGCGCTCTCGGAGACTTGTCCGGACTTGTCTCCGACACTGCTCTCGGCCCCCATATACATCTGCGGCTCGAGTCCCGAAACTAATCTCGAGACTGTTTTGTCTCAGATGGACAAGTACGTTTGTTACATCATAAAAAATATTTATTAAACATTTTTGTATTTATAGTTGCCCTGTGGTAATTTTATGCAACGTGTTATACATTTTGGAATCAGGTCATTGAGATAAATCCGGAGATTATAAAAAACATTGAGGTTTCCATGTAAAAAAAATATAAGTTATGTTACTCAAAACAGGAAATAGAAAAAATAACAATGGTAAGGTTAATCTCGATAAATGAAAGTGGGTGAGGTAAATGACTTTATTATTTCTAAAACTAATCAGTACTAGTATGTGAGCACAATACTGGACCAACAAATAGATGGAAACTTCCTATTTCCTTGCAGTCTTCTGGATTTTCCCTAAATTATTATGCTTCTAAAGAAGTTTTTTATTTTGTTATTACGAAATCATAATCCACTCAACTTATGCAACGGTACAAGTGTTTATATTAAACGTATAGTATAAAACTATGACAGGATGTGGATCTGAAAAAATCGTATTAATTCCCCAGATTCCACTAGTACCTTTGGTACCATATGAATCATATCTTCCTTTCCATTTCCAAAGTTTGCCGTTCTCAATACAATTGAAAGTTTTCAACGATAAAAGGTTTGCTCCAACCTGATGGTGAGGACCGTACTTGGAACGGTTATTGGAAGCGTTTATAGATATTTTTTGCGCAATTTCCGGCTATGCACCATTCTTATAACAGTACTTTCTATCAACCAAATATCGAAAAGACCGTTCACATCGATACCTAAGTCGGTTGGAACGCAAAACAGAATCGTTCGTATAACGGTAACCGCCCGGTTGGAACACGTAATCTTTATTGCGCAGAATCGTCACCGTACCAAGGATGGGATGGAACATATATGTAATACTCCTGTATGGACCATACCATGGAAACTTTATATGTTTCGCAATTTCTCCTACCACATTGACCCCAGTCAGTTGATAGAGATGACAGTAAAATGACACTAAAAATCGTCAATTATTGTTGTGTGCCATTGTGTACAAATAATAGGAAAAGTACAAAATGCATAGATTTCCTTTGGACGATGAGGTGAATGTTTGTTGAAACTCCAAATAATTTTTGTTTTCCAACTTTAAAGTTTATGCTGAACATTAATATTTCACTAATATTGTTTTAAATATTGCAGTTATGTTAAATTTAGGTTAACCAAATTAATAACCAAAAATTGGGTGAGAAAACTGGGTGGAAACTCGACGATACTACAGAATATGCGATTTGCACTTTGTCGACAGTGCAACAATTTCTGATGGCAGAGGCAGACGAGGATCAAATCTGAAGTTTTTTGCCTTATATAAAAACGTCTCTACGTTCGGGTGTCGACAGTATTTATTTTCTCTCTCCTTCGAGACACTTTATGTATACTATGCATGCTTCATGCGCGCAAAAGATGCGCAGAACTAACTGAAGCGCCCGGAGGAGAGTGAGAACGATACACTATTTGTTTCACTTAGTCGGAACACCTTTCACTTATAGAAACTGTATTACATATGGGTTGGAACGAACCTAAATAATCACAAGAAAGTAAAACAAAAAATGAGCTACAAACAGTTCTAAACTTAGGTCTTCTCTACGGTACAAATCTAGTCGACAGTGCTTCGCCTCTTTATAAACTGTACCTATGCAAAACCAGGGCGGGTCTTTAGTTATTGACAAAAGAACACCACTGAGAGAGTACGACAGACACATCTTGAAATGTTAATAGATTAATTATCATTCTTCATATAATTTTCTCTAACTAAAACAACGAGTTTTATTTCAATCATATTTTATTGAATGAAAACTTTTAAATATCGTCAGTAAACCGTGACCTATAACACTTCGTACACCATTGTGTAAGAATTCTTTTGTGTACCTGTTTGCTTTTTTTTTTAATTTTCAAGGTAACTTACCGGCCATTCGTTTCGCTCCTTTTTTCTGGTGCCTATATAGCGGCTTTATTATTTTATTATATGAAATAATGTGAGGACATTAAAAATACAATTACATAACAAAATAATTGCAAAAAGTGTGTCATAATAACTGTAAAATAATTGACATCATTAATTGTACGTGAAAACTTTTGATTTCTAATCACTGGTAACATAATGAAAATTATATGTATACAGTATGATTCATTTATATTGGAATCCCACATGTAAAACCGATTTTCTACTTTTTTTTGGTCGAGTAGTAATCAATATGTTCATCAAAAAAACCGAATTACATTTAAAGCTACAAACATTTGATGGATTTTAATAACATTTTAAATTTATGTAAACTATCGTTAACATTACATACTGTACATACCATACATCTTTATTGTGAATCATCATTGAACAGTGTCGGATTGGGTTTCAATTTTCGCGCCAGTTCAATTTTGACTGTGAACGAAAATTTTTGTCATTGATAAATATATTTACTCAAAATAAAAGTTATGACATAATGAATTTAAGTCTTACACCATACACTTATATGAACTGAAACCGAGCCCGGTTATCCGTCAGTCCCTTATGACACTGCCTCAAAAATGTATGATTGGAAAAATTGAAATAATGCATCTTTCATAAGACAATGATACAGTTTCTTAGAATATTGAAAAAAGTATGCAAATCATTATAGTATGAATTGTGGTGAAATGAGTGTTTGGTAAAATATTAAATGAAACACGGGCTATTTCAAAACACCTTCTACAAATGAATCCTGTGCAAAAGAGAAATAGAAATGAACAACTTATTTTAGAAATAATCAAAATCGTAATAGCAGTTTCGAAACAAACAAGAGTAGACCTTTAAAGCCGAAATTTTGATACATTACAAGAAGGTGAAGGGCCAAAATGTTTGGAGTATTGTTTAAGAACTCAATGAGAATGTTATTACCACAGAAAGTTTTTTATTTAACGTAAAAAAATTGTTGGACAAGAGTATGCAAGACCGAAAAAGTCTTACATGCTTGCTTTTGCGTAAGTATTGCAATAATAGATCTTGGTTTTATATAAGCCTCGTGCATTTTGATGTTGGTATCAGTCTTGCGGACTTAAGCTAGTCTTGGTCTTACTTTTTCTGCAAGATCAAGACCAGTCTCGTTCATTACTAAACCGATTGATAGCACGTGGTAATTCGTTAATATATTAGCCACCCAAATTTTCATTTTTGTCTGTTTCCGAAATTAACCACACAAAAATTTTACAATACTAGCCTAAGGGACAGAAATGAACTGCAAAAATTCGACTGCCATGTGCCTAATTTGCCTCAATAACTGAATAATATAGTTAAATAGACAGTTAAAACCGCAGCAAATTTTATTGACAAAAATCAGAAATTATTTCTCCGTACCTAAATTGAGATTTCTTCCAATTTAAAGTTCAAAATTATGACAACAGTGGAATCAGCGCGTAATGTTCAAAATAATATGAGAAAACGATAAGGAAAGTTTTTATACATACCCATTAACATACGATTCGTGTTACGGGAAATTGTTTATTTATACTGATTGAAATACAACTTTTACTCACGATTATAGTAGAATATCTTTAGTTCGACCTTTTCTGAAGATTTCTATACCTATACCACTGATATTTACAAAATGATAGACAAATTGTAATAGTAAGAAAGGAAGTAGTTATCCTATTTTTTAAACAGGACCAACGAAATGGACTCATTTTCTGAATTCATAACTTTTTGAGTTGCTTCTAGTGCAGACTGACCGATCAATTTGAAAGTGATAGTAGAAATTATTTACAAAAACTCTTCTATACCAACATAGCACAAATCAACTTCTTAATAAAACTAGAAACGAATAAAATAAAACAAAATTGAAATATCACTCATGAGCAGAGTGGTTATCGTTATATCATGATAAAATTAACAATTCCCAACAACAATATAACAAAATTTGTGAATTATTTTGAAAAATTTTATCTGTACAAGAGGTGTGCACATTTTGATTTCAGTAAAAACAAATAATACGAGGGTAATGGAAATATGTCAATAAAGTTTGACATTTTTAATGATGCACGTACGTGTTGTAATACGAGTGCTATTTGCGTTGTCTACAGATACTTGAAACATTAATCTTGGTCAAAAAATTGAATTAAATCGCAAACTAGCTAAATCCAACAAAAGTTGTTCGCGCCTGAAGCACTTCCAGAGAAATGGCCTGTTTTTTCGGATGTCGTATGTGAGGTACCTCAATAGGAATGGAACTTCGTGAAACCATGGTCTGTGCTACCGAAAAATCGTAGCGTCTTCGTCTAGACCAAACGCGACTGACCCATATCTACTTATTTTAGCTAAACCTAAAGCTAAACGTGACAACTGCGATTGCAAATTGACTATAAAACATATAATCGCAGAGTGTTCATATTTTAATGCAGAAAGATCTTCATCAAATCTACCACGAACAATATCAGAATTTTTAGGACCTAAATACAATATTACTAACCTCAAAAATTACCCCAGACAGATCTCGATCGTTAACTTAATTTAACAAATATCTGTAGATAAAATACTAATACTTAACTTCTTCGGTTAAAACAATTGAATTGCTAATAACCAGTATAAGGTTGATGCGAATTTTGTAATATAAAAAAATAAAACCATATCCAATTATAAATATTGGTTTTTATTTGTCTATCTCAAAACTTAAGTAACAACCCTCGTATATAGATAGAATATATATATGTTGGATTGTTCCAATTCTATTTATGATATTAATTTTATTTACATGCTTTTTTGTTATTTGATGTGGAACGTGCGTAAGCCCAAGTCTCGGATATTTATTACAAATTCATGTAAAATTTGAAAAGACTTACCTCAATCAAGAAATTAAAACAACAAAGAAATTATTACTGTTCTAAAGCCGACTGATCATTATCTGCTAAAGTGAACTAGTAGAAAAAAGTATTGCACCTTATAGGTCACACGCACAAATTGAATAAATCTGAATAATCCAAAATACAGCACTGGTCAGCCCAATTAAGATGCATTTGTTAAGAAACAATTAACGATAGCAAACGGCGAACGATGCACGACATGCAAGACTAGCGAGTATCAATGCGAGACGGTGCAGTTAAAGTTGATGGAGAGTAGACAGTTAAAACGTTAAGGAAAAGCTTGTTTGGAATCAACCACCTCTTTTTCATTCTTCACAATGAATATAGCCTACATTTCGTTAGTGCGACGATCTGTAAACTAAGAAGGAAGTTCAAATGCCGATAGTTAGGTTACAGGTTGGACACGCATGTAAAAACTCGAAGTTTTAGGAAGTTGAGAAATAGTATTCTCTATTTATATTCTATTAACAAAAAAAGGAAATTAATCAATTAATTTACGCATTATTTGTTAGAATACTTAAATACGTACAATCAAATTGTAATAACTACTTTTATTTTTTTTTCTCACTTTTCAGAAATTGGAAAACTAACTAAATAATACTCTAGACTCATTATTTTGTATTATATTCAACTTTTCATTTACTTCATTAATTAAAACCGAAAGTAATTGAAAAATGCAAATTCAGCTTTGTGTCCGCTTTTTTTATTTCTCTACATTTCTAAATTATTTCTAAATTGAATGACTACACAACCATAGGGAATGTTTGGTCATACTACAATATAAGCCGAAATAGCTCAGTTGGGAGAGCGTTAGACTGAAGATCTAAAGGTCCCTGGTTCGATCCCGGGTTTCGGCAAATTTTTTATTTATATCAAATAGATGATCTCTTGGAATTTTTTACATAAATTTTTATGAATTATTTTACGCCCATCAAAGATTTAACATCGTTTTTTGACAAATTTCAAATAAAAAATGTGATTTACCAAATGTTGACAAAAGATATTGAGTACTTTTCCATCATCCACCATATTTAGGATATTTTTAAAGAATAACGAGTGATATCTGAGACTCGTACATTACATAGCACTGAAATAATTAGTTCTCCATTCTAGGTATACAAAATTCTGAGAATATACAATTAAGTTGAAATAGATATCCAGTACTCAAGATTTACTAGGATTTAGCAACTGAATATGCTAATGGTGGAGACTGTCTTCAAATTAATTTTATTTTGCTTTCCTTTCTCATATTCTTTTTATATTTAGTAGTTAGTCAAAGAATATATATTTAAATATATATTTTTCCTTTAACTTTTGTGTGGCACACAAAACTTACATTTTTTTTTGACCTGTATAAAATATTGCCTATATACTAGTAGTTGTTACAATTACATGTAATAGTATCCTGATTCAGCTTCTCGTCAAAGTTCCATCTCTAACTCTGTAGAGAATCATGGCGGTTGGTTCTCTATAAACAATAAAAGTTAAGATAAAACTTTTTAGTTATTAGATTTTGGTGTAATTAATGAATAACCTTACGAGTAATTAACATAGTAGTTGTTAAATATTTCATATAACAAGCGTTCCCGGTTTTGAACATAACCTAAGTTTCTTCCAAAGAAATATGTCTAGGTCTCAGGCAAATTCCCACGTGCATCAAGATAGTTCCGTAGTGGAACGAAGATTAAGACCTGTTTATGGTAATTTAAAATATATATTATAATTTATTTAATTAACACTACAAAGCCGAAATCAATTTTTAAGGTTACCATTACCAGATATGGACATCTTTTCTCCTTTTAGGAAAAACTTATAAAACAACAGTATTTGATATAAACAGCGATTATTTGATGAAGAATAACTGATTCATTGAGTCGCGTATTTTTAATTTTGCTCTTTTTTTGCTGACAAAATAATGTGATAGATGAAATAACTTCAAAACGTTTTGTACTCTGTTTATTACTCTTTAGGCATTTTCATTTTAGATTGGCTTGATATCGGAAATAACAAAAAAGCTTTACAAGAATGTGAAAAGGTTTTGAAGAAAACTCCAAACTTACAATGTGCAAAAGCACTAAAAGCCCTTACCCTTCACCGTCTAGGTAAGGAGACAGAATGCAATACTATTTTGGATTTATTAACTGAAGAGATACCATCTGATGATGCTACTTTGCAAGCTATGGCTCTTTGCTATAGAGAAATGCAACAATGTAAGTATGAACCCAATTAG
This sequence comes from Diorhabda elongata, assembly GCA_026230145.1. Lineage (NCBI taxonomy): Eukaryota > Metazoa > Arthropoda > Insecta > Coleoptera > Chrysomelidae > Diorhabda > Diorhabda elongata. The sequence goes on from CM047930.1 coordinate 15,125,941, forward strand.
TACAATTAGTTTTATTAATGAAAAATAACTGCTTACATAACAATTTTTGGTAGCTGAATGATGTTCAAAATAGTTAGAAACATGTTTATACATTATTTGAATAGCTCTTATTCATCTGAATAGGACCATTTTACTCAACTGCTTTATTGAGGTGGTCAAAACATTCACATAAGAACAATTACATAGAGCTACCATAGCACCATAAGGGTCAATCCATCTGAAGTGATCCGATGAGGGTTGTCTGACCATTTTTTATTTTGACAATATTTTTATGTTTTTATTTTTATCAAGCCTTGCAAGGTTTTGCAGGCATCAGCAGTAAATTGAATATCTTTGTACATATTAGACCTACACAATGAGACTTATACCATTATTTTCTATGAAATCCCCTCTATAAGTAAGGTCCTTACAACATTTCCTCTAAAACAAACACTGAAGCCTTAAAATTTTCATTTTATTTTGAAGAAAAATTTGAACAAAGTGCCATATTTAAGGCCTAGTTTTACAATGAAGGAACCAAATAACATAGCTAATAAGAAATTAAAGTTAATGATTTCTATACTATAAGATAACATAAAAGATTTATCAAAATAAAAAATGGTCAAGCAAGCAAAAAATTTTTTATTGGATTACTTCAGATGGATTGACCCATAAGAGAACTCTTTTCTATCTGTTATACAACAACTATTTTGTTATTGTCACAAGCCACTACTTAGTAATTATATTATTTCAGTAAAGTACTCTATTTTACCACTATTTACTTATCATTTGAGAGAATTGTCAGTTTAAAATCTGTATAAGGTGCGTATCGGGTGAATAATATAATATTCAAGAACTTTTCTTGATCATGTTTATCATGGTGTCTGTAGTATAAATATTATTGATCATAAAATATTATTAAAGATTATTGTTTCACCAAAATTAACTAACAGAATCCACTTTCATCGGCATCAATTACCAATTTACTGAAAATGGACTAGTTCTGAACAAGTAAAAAAAATATTGTGAAATTAATATGAAAATCAACCAAAATTGTTACAAGTTTTGTTATATACCTCTGAATAACCTTTAGACAATGTGAATATTCTAATGCAAGCTCATTGTTATGTTATTCTTAGTAATTTTCTCAGTTAACAGTTCGTTAAGGAGACTCAAATGACACTATCACTAACTTCTTTTTGCAATACAGTCATTCTATAATCAATATGGGTGCAAATATTATGATGACATTACATTCAGTTCATTTTATTGCTATATGTCATATTATCATTCGGTCAACTGGTTTTCAAAGAAAATGGAAAATGTCATATAAAGTAAATATAAGTTAGGTAGATATAATGAATATATAGAAATTTCAATAACTACATTAATTGATATTTTCCCATAAAATCTTTTGAGGCTATAAGAATATTTGAATATAAAACTTCTTATAGACTTCTCAAACATAAAGCAGCTTCTGTGTAAACTATGAGCACAAAGGTATTTGTGGTTCTATTAGATGACTTTAACGTTCTAAAAAACGCTCCTAAAAAACAACATGAAAGATGTTTCAATAGTAATGAGTAAGCTGTGTGTTACTAGGGAAATATTACATGTTGCAGTTAAATATGATTATCTTAAGTTCAACGTCTCTTAGTTTGTTTGATATAATTCATTTATTTGTAGTAGAGAAAATTTGTAAGCTGTATGAAATAGTAGTAAAACACCATCCAAACAATGAAGAACTCCACACACATCTATTTATGTCTTATGTAAGAATATATGCTTTCAAAGCTCAACAACAAACTGCAATGGCTTTATACAAAAGTAAACCAAAAAATCCATATTATTGCTGGGCAATAATGAGCGTCATACTACAAGCTACAAGAGGTGAAGGAACAAGAGATCCTCAGAAACGTGAACTTCTATTAAGTCTGGCTGAAAGGATGTTCAATAAGTTGCTGAATGATAATAAAGTGGATGCAGAACAAGAAGTTCAGTTGTATATTATCATTTTGAATTTATTGGAAAAATATGAAGATATATTGAATGTATTAAATGGGCCTTTAGCTACCAAGTTACAGTGCACTAATATACCTCAGACCAAATTGGAATACCTTAGGAAACTTAATAGATGGTCAGAAGTTAATCTCATTTGTAAGGGGATTCTGTCTTACAGGTATGATTTTGGTGACTTCTATCACATCAACAAATTTATTTGTTAAAATCATTTGTTTGGATTTAGTATTGATCGGTGGGATATCTGGAAAGAATACATCAATTCAGTGTTTGAACTAATGTCTACTAATACCGAAACTTCTGGGGATGATGTAGATAATCCTGATGATACACCTGAGAAAGCTCATGAGTTTATTTGTAGCATTATTGAAAATGGAGCAGGAAATGGTAAGTCATATGAAAAAAGTTTATCTTAAACTAATTCATAGGTATTCTACTTCTTCTCTTTTCCTCTTATCTATTCAGGTATCAGATGTGGGTTTTTGTATCTCTAGTACCTATTTCTTCCATCATATTGCCTCATCCCCCTTAATTTCTTCATATTTATCATTATTCTTGTTTAATTATTTTAAAATATTCCCATATGAATTCAGATTTTTAATTTTTGTGTTTTCTACTTATGACTCTTGTTTGATGTCTCTTCTAATGTCTTCGATTTTCATTTTGTTTTACTTTATTTTTCCCGTTATTCTTATCTGATTGTGATTCAGTCATTTTCGACGACGCGACGTCCCAGTAGCCCAAAAAACGTTCAAGCAATCCATGTACTTATATTCAATATTTGATCATTCATGTCAATTATGTAATTAAAGTGTTTAATAATACAATTCTGGAGAATAGTTTTCATACTTTTGCGAGAACCAGTAGAGATCAGTCCACTCTATGAGTATCATACTTTTTTGTTATTTTATTAGTATCAATTTTCTATCAGTATTAATACAAAAATGGGGAGGTGTACGTCGAGTCCACAAAAATGAAAATTTCCAAACAGTAATCCATTGAACTAAAAATCTTATTTATGACAAAGCATTTCATAAATAATTTAACTTGTCAAAAAGTTTTGAATAAACATATGATTTTAAATGTCTCTAAAGCAAAATCAATATCATTTGGAGATGAATCATGTATTATCTGGCTTGACCCATAGATCGATCCATAAGCAACAATTTCAAAAAATTTAATTTTGATATTGAATCAGAATTTCACAAAAAATCCAGCTATTTAATATTTTATTCCGATTCCCTGGGTTACTAGTGCTCTGAGTAATGGTAGTCATTTTTTGTCTATTGTAAATTTTTTTATATATCAGCCTAATGGGTTCTAACTTTGAAATTAGTCACTTGAATTTGATCCAAAAATTTATCCTCCATACTTTGATATAGTGGTGTAGGAATCCATTATTAATCCAGTTAAGTTAATTATAGTTCATTCCTGTTTTCTGTAAAAATTTTTGCAATGCTCTATAAGAACTGTTTAAACAATAGAGTTTATTGAACTTAACTGATAGGTGAAGGATGAATATATTCTTGAAAAATTAATATGCAATTAAAATTATCTTTGTGACAATAAACTATTTCTCGCACACACATAATAATATAAGAATTTGAATATTTTAGAACATCAACTCCGCGGTCCATTTTTAGCAAGATTTCAATTGTGTTCAAAACTACATGAGAAGAATATGAACTCTACAGAAATTTTGGGGGATGTGACAGAACTATTTATTGAATATTTTAGAAAATTTGGTCATAAACAATGTTGTGTTAGTGATTTAAGGGGATATTTGAAATTATTGAATTTGGAAAAGCAATTAGAATTAGCATCAAGATTAGTAAGAGATGTCGGAATTACTTGTACCAGTGTACCAAAAACAGTAAGTGTGTATTTTTAGAAGCTCAATTTTAATTACCCTACTATCCAGAAAGTCCTCTATCCGAAAATTATGGATTTTGCAAATGCCTTTCTGGGCTAGACTACTCCAAAAAGTTCCTTGTGAATGTTTTTGTGGATTACTCTAAAGTTTCTTTCATCTTTTAATTAATATGTATAAAATTCGATCTTTTTTCCTTTAGTGCTTTTGTTACTTCTGTATACTAGATGAGATTTTAGCTATTCCATTTAGTATAGTTACGATTAGACAGATATTTTTAACTCCTCCAATAAATATTTGTGGGGGTCTAGGAGTAAAGTTTTTTCTGCTTTATCATCACTGGATTCATTTGTGTGATTTGGTTTATTCAAGTTGCCAATAATAATCATTTTGTTATTTCCTTAACTGGTTTTCCTCCAGGACTAGATCTATTCCGCTTTTTAGAATGTTCAATTAAATTCCATTGTTCGTATTAGCCCTGTACATGTATTTGTTGGTGAGGGTATTAGATAATTTGAAATTGGGGAAGATATATTAGAAGAACTAATTGGTTATTATTTTGAACTTGTGAATAATCATCTGTTGTGGTATTATCTGCGCTAGTATCATTGTTTGGTAAGGATATTGATTGGTATTATAATTCACCTGCAATGATTGGCCTAAATTGCCTAATTAGAATCAGCATCAAGATTAGTAAGAGATGTTGTACCAATGTACCAACAGAAAGTGTATTTTTGAATAGAGGCTAAATTTTAGTTACACCACTATCTGGTAAGTCGACTGTCTCTAGAAATTGTGGATTTGCTATTGCCATTCTTGGATAGACCACTCCAAAAAGTTCCTCGAGAATTTTAAACGTTAGATCCAAAGAGTATTTGAATCTAAGCGAAAACAAGCTACCCTCCTCACTGGTTTCCTTATAGGACACTGATGAGATTAGGCTTGAATTATGCAAGGAAGAGAATGAAACTATAGTTTTAGGTATATAAAAAAAGCATTAAACCTGTAGTAGTAAAGATTTATCCTCCCTGAAATAAGTACAGATACTGAAGTTCGTTATATCTCTAGACCTGATAAGTATACAATACCTCTATATTTTGTAAATTGTTCCCAACCCTTAGTAATTCATAAATTTTAATAATTTTTAAAGTAGCTTTAGCTATTTCTATTACATTTTAGGAAGACCAAATGCAGAGGCATATATGTGCTTTACAGTTATCAAGGCTTTGTGAAAATCATAGAAATTTGTCTTCCGAGCACTTGAAGGCTCTTGTTACTGCTCTGTCATTACATTATCAACATGGTTATCAAACTTATGGACAAGATCTACTTTCAACAGATTTAGGTCCATCAGATCCTTATGCTCTATTGGCAGCGCATTTACTTTATGATTTGGCTTACATAGATAATGATTCAAATTGTATATTAGTGGCTTTAATGTTGTTAGAGTGTTTATTGAAGAATTCGCCTAGTAATTTTCATGCTAAACTTCTGGCTGTTAGGATGTATCACGATTTGGGTAAGTTTTAATCCTATCCTTATGTTATTTCAATTAGTCAACCATTGTATATAAGATATTTGATCAAATTCAGCTAGTATATTAAACCAGTAAACTATAATATCAAGAAATAACAAAATTGATAAATGGAATATAATATTGTAAAAACGCTAATTGATTATTCTACTTTCCCCTGTAACTTGACATCTGCTTATTTGGTTATGCAGCTGAATTTTTTAAGTTTTTAGTTGAATGAATTTTATAAAAACGTCAAATTTTTAAATAAAAAGTTATTAATCTATTAATTGTGAATTTTCTATAATCCTTAAGATTTATTTATAAATGTATAGAAGCCTTGGTGTGCTTTAATATGTATTATTCATTCACATTTGTTATATTTCCTTCAAATCAGGACCCTAGAAACAATTAATCCAAAATTTTTTTCAGAAATTGATTTCAGTTCACACAGAATTCTCATTTATGTTTTATTTAGAATGAAAATGAAGTGTGAAAAAATCTGTTGGAGAATAATGCTTGTAAACAGTATTACTTAAAAATTGTTAAATATATTGATGTCAAACAATATCAAACTCGTGGGATGAGCCTCTTAGACTTTGCAGTAGATTCTTATTCTACTATTACTGGACTTTCTTCAGTTCATTACATTTTTTGTGTGTTTTAGGTGGTGGAACATGCGCTCATGAAATGTACAACAGTTTGGACATAAAACATTTACAACTAGATTCTTTAGGATACATACATTGTGCTAGATTATCCACCACTGGACTCTTTACATTATGTACGAATCTTTTTGATACAACTCTGAAATTTTTTTCTAGCAATTACAAAGACGTAAGAGATAAATATTTGTTATTGCAAGGGCTGTTGAATTCTTAAAACAGAGTTCGACAACCCTTGGATTTTTTAGTCATTACTAATGAGTTTGTTCCTTCTTCAATTTTTAGAGTTCAGATCACCTTACATTCTCGTATAAATTTGGATCGTTCATGAAAATCGACGAATTTATGGATTTTAGAGAAAGGCTGAACAACAGTTTACATTATATCACTGTAGCTGTAGATAGGATCGTATTGAGTTTAGTGGAATGCATGTCACTAGAAACATTATATTCGCTGAACATATCCCCTAAAGATGATGATATCAGATGGGAAATGTTGATGTGAGTAAATACGAAACTTTATGATCACAAATACTTTGCATATTTGAACATGTCTGCAATATAAATCTGACTTCATATTTTCTTGAAAGTTTCTTGGAAGTTCTTTATTTCAGAGAAATTTTCCTTAACTTCTCACCAATCAGATATACATGACGAATAGACTACATTCACTATAAATGTTTTTTTACAGTATTCTTTTGATATTTGGATTATTCCTTTCATATCACTAGTTTCTATTCCCTCTCCTTTCTTATATGATTAATTCACTTATTCAACAGTTGTAGTCACGAATCTTTCATTGTTTTTCTATTTTTTACTGTTAGTTAATACTAACTATCTACACCGGCATAACCAAGTGTGCAACATCATCCACTAGAAACTGACCAATAAGTTCAGTCTTCCCAATACTTATACATCAAATTACAAATACCAGCCACAGAAGATGTTTGAGAATGACAATTTTAGACTACTATGATAGGTCCATTATCACCGATAGACAGGTGACGAATAACAGACCTGACATTGTGGTGGTTGATAGAAGAGTCAATTCAGTCCTTGTTTGATGTAGCTATATATAACACTCATAACGTTATCAACAAACATCAGGAGAAACTGGCCAAATCCGCGGATCTCGCAATTGAGATTAAACAGATATGGCACAGCGAAAATGTGGAAATAGTCCCAGTTATTATGTCAGCAATCGGCGTCGTGTCTAAGGCCCTGCACGATATAATAGCCAAACTAGAATTACCAAAAAACACTTTTGCCGACATTCAGAATGCTGTAATATTGAATACTTGCCATACAGTTCACAAGTTCATTATGTGAATCGATCCTAATCCTTTTGATACTTTGTATCCAGGATAGGTAAATAATACCGGCTCTAAGCTGAGTAGTTCATAAGTCTTGCATAATAATAATAATAATGAATCGTATTTTTTGGTCTGATACGTATACACAATACTATTTTCAGAGTATACAATATACAGACATATTTGTTATTCTTTCACCTAACCACTTCTAGCCGCTTATCTATGCGAAAGAACTTTATACAGTCTCAACTTTTATCTTATTAAAATAAATACAAAAACCCAAAAAAGATGAAGTTAGTTACATATTTGCTTATTAAAGAAAATTGCTCTGTATTTAGATTTAAAACAATTTATACCACACAATTTAAAGTGGAGAGCATTATAACCTTTTTTATGCTGAGGCGTAGTTAACAGATTTTTATGCCTTAGGTATGATATCACGAAAAAACTAGTTTTTCGTATTTCTCTCAAATAAACAGATGCCGAATGTTTTAACACTTTCTTAAGAAGATACATAAAATGAAGGTTCACAACATTAGACATTTTTAACCAATTTAAATCATAATTTTGGACAAAATATTGTCATACTTTCTTCGCTTGAAAATAAATCTATAACACATGTTTTGTACATATTGCACACGATTTTTTGATGCGATGTCAAGACAAAAGTAGTAAACAACAATACAGTAGGTAAAACTAGACAATACTAAAGATTCGCAAAGTTTTTTCCTCGTCTTAAAATTGAGAATAGACCTATTCATATACAAGAGCTTCATCTTAGCCTAGCTTTTCTGCAAAAGTATCTTTAAATGTTCTTTCATCCACATCTAGAATTAGTCCTAAGTTCTTAGCAAATTGTTTTATTACCAATGTCTCACTGCCACACTCCAATTTTAAATTTTGTTGCAAATTTTCTGTACTATAATTTTTTCTATATTTTTATTATCTCCGTGAATTAGTGTTAATTCTGATTTATTGTTTTCGCATTATCTATTATCTTTTTGAGAGTTTGTGAAGTTTTCTTTTTTTATTTTAGTGACAATCATGATCTCAGTGTATATACTACCTGGGACCCCGAGAGGGTGTATGGTCCACCCGAAGACTGGTCTGAAACAAAAGCACTTTTTCAACAAGACCTTCGTTTTCTCAAGCTTAGATCATTTATTTTATATGCTATAGCTCATGCCATAGAAATTGTTAAATCTTTAGATGGGACCAGGGAACAACATATAAAAGATTTAAAAAAATTATTAGTCGAATGGGGAAGTTTATACAATCAAAGTATTGATGATAAATTCGTTCCAATTAAACAGGTAAATTTAATGAATATTTACAGTACCATTTACCACGAAAACACAAATAAAAACGTATATAGTTATGGATTAAAAATTTGAAGATAGTAATAATTTTGTAGTGAAATAATATAAATGATAAGTTATAAATAAGGGTCATTAAGTCAAAAGCAAAGTGAAGTGGGCTCTACTGAGTACATAAAGTGTATGTCTGTTCCAAGTAATATAAGGTTGGCAACTAAGAACTGTTATATAGTGACAGATTACATGACTGGTAAAATCAATGTATAAAAAACCGGAAAAAACTCTGGCAGGTAATACAACACAATATACATATTGAATCTGACAGAAAAAAGAAAAGAAATACAGAGTATTATTAGAGACAAAGCATAAGATAGAGATCACGGTCAGCAAGTAAAAGTCGGATACATTAAGATAAATATAGGAGCAAATGGAAAAGAAATCAAAACAAATACTTACGAAGCCAAATAATCCGAAAAACTAAACGGCAGACAAAACATTCAACGTATTATGGCTGACGAAACATGCAATGGATAACATCAAGAGCATAACGTAAAAGATCAACAAAAATAAACAGGATAAACTACTGAGAAAGGAAAAAACAAATTTTACCAAAAGCATGGAAAAGAGACCAAAGATTGAAGCAGAAAGTGAATTAAAAAGCAAGAGAAGTAAAGGAAAAGAAATTGAAATAAAAGGGTTAAAAGGAAACCAAGAGGGAGCACCATAGGAACATGGGACGTGATAACCATAACAGTTGAAGAAGGGAACTAATAGAAGGAACAAATATAGATTATTTGAGATTAACAAAAACGAAAAACGAAAAAGGAGTAATAAAAACAAAAGAATAACATGCCAGAGCGGAGCAGGAGCCGAGCTAATAGTAAAATATGAAAAGATGAATGGTGAATGAGAAATTAAGGAGAAAAGACAAAAAATACGAACGTTGAAAGAATAATAAACTTATACAAAGAAAATGAACTTAGTTACAAATACAATGCCTTACACCTGAAAAGGTGAAAGATTAAGTAAGTATATATAAATACAATTCTGTAACATATTATTGTCTATTGGGTATCCAAGTAACTTTGTGAAAAGCCATCAGTATTTGCCGTTCGTGAACCAAAAACCTTTGATTTTTATCATATAAATAGAATATATAAAATCAACACAAGGATTAATACTATTACATAAATACCCACAATACATCACGTCAGACAATGGAATATCTGACGTGATAATTATCTTCATCAGTTACTAAAGCTTTACTAAAACTTCACCTTCAGTTGCAAAATATGATAACTTAGTTATCAAAACATTGTTCAGACAGTGGCTAAAAAAACAGCTGCTACAGTAGGTAATCTTAAAAATACTTATTCCCATTAAACTACCTGAAAGTAATGGTGTTGTAAAAGACAAAGGATGCAAAACAATGATAATATGAAAAAAGCTCGTTCATCAAACTTTATTTTACTTAAAAGCTTTTAATAAAAAATTACATCTTTTTTAGGGTCTGCTGCCTTTACCTTTACCTTCAAGGCTACATGGTGCTTTAGAAGTTCCATATTTCATCGTATTTAATTCATTCTTTGAATTGTTTCTTAGTCTTATTAGTGACGACAACAAATTGATAGAAAAATGTACGAATTCCGTCATAGATGAAATTACAAAATTGACTGAAGTCTTAAAAGAGAATACTTTAAAAAAATCCAATGATTTTTTCGATAAACGAAAATCAATGGAAGTCGTAGTCAATTGCGTAGAGGTTAGTCATTTTTTAATTATGAAACGCAAATATCTGGAATAAATATACAGAATGTGCAATTAAATTCAACCTAACACACATTTAGTTCAGTTTAGTATGTCTCCTTGTTTTGATCATAAATGATTGTTAAATTATTATATAGAGCAGGGGTCTCGAAACTTTGAAGCCTTTGAGCCAGAATAATTTTTTCGGTATGTTTCCAAGAGCCAAAATAATTTTAATTTTTCTAACCCCACTCCCCGACTCCTAACCAAACATAGGCTCTTTGCATTTCAATTCCTCTGGTGTATTGTGACACGTAACTAACTACATCTAGTGGCAAGTAGTGATACTATGTACTTTTGAGTGAGTTTGCGTGAAAAGGGCTAAGGAAGGGAATGTGCCTATTGTGAAATAAAGTAACACCCGTGCATAAAACTATTTTTATTGGACTTGTTTTTATATTTGTTTATATGTATGGAAAAGAAGCGAAAAATAGATAGTGAATACAATGCTTTCCAAAATAAATGGATCTTTCTATATTTTGTGATTGAGTGCAGTAATAAGGCGCTATGTCTTATTTGTAATGGAACCATAGCTGTTCTCAAAGAATATAACATTAAACGTCACTATGAATCGAAACATCATCAAAATTACTCTAAATATATAGGAAGTTTGCGAACGGGAAAATTTGAAGCTTTGAAGTGCGGACTGAAATTGCAGTAATCTTAGTTTACCAAAGCAAATACTGAGCAAGAGTCTTCAACCTGCTCCAGCTAGCTTGTTATCCATGACATCGTAAAACATGGAAAACCATTCAGCAATGGAAAAACTATGAAACAATGCTTTATTACAGTAGCTGAAGAAATATGCCCTGAAAAGGTTAATTTATTGAAGAATGTTAGTTTATCAGCAAACACCGTGGATCGAAGGGTGCAAAACATCGCAGAAAATATATCATCTCAACTGTCTGACAAAAATGGACATCTTGAATGTTTTTTCTAGCTTTAGATGAGTCAACGGATGTTATACTGCTTAGTTGTTGATTTTTATTCGTGGAGGAAATAAAAGCTGTGAAGTGTATGAAGAACTTCCTGATATTGATAGTATTCACGGCACGACAACTGGAGCAGATATTTTTAAGGCAGATGACAATGCCATTAATAAATAGAACCTTCGATGTAAAAATTTGATAACTACCACCACTGATGGAAGTAAAAGTATTTGTCGTAAAAATAAAGAAGTGAACGCAATAGTCTCATAGCTGTAGAAAATGATAGTGGTTCAAAATCCTTAATCTTATATTGTATCATTAATTAAAAGTCCTTGTGCAGAAAATGTTTGGATTTGTCTGAAGTTCTAAAACCAGTCATATCAGTTAACTTAATCAGATCCATAGGGCTGAATCACCGACAATTCCGCGATGGAATAGATTTGACAAATCATATGAACGAGCTGAATTTTAAGTCGCAAGAAGAAAATCAGCTTATCTCTGATTTCTACACCAATATCAAATTGTAAATATAAAAAATGTTTCACACATTTTAAAACATGTGGAACATTCAGCCACACTACTGAGACTGAATTTCTCATCGATTTTGCAGTCGAACTTTTGATTGTGACATTGAAACTCTGGATCCAGAACTCCAAATGGAAATTATTGATTTACAGAGCAGTGATATGTTTAAGACCATATATCAAAATTCATTTTGTTGGAATTTTATAAGTCTTCCGCTGGTACAATTGAGAATTTGCATAATTTCTATTGTTTTATTAGTTGGGATTAATTTCATATTTGTTAGTTATAAATATACTTAAGATTAGATACTTTAGTTGAGTTTCTGCCTAATCAAAGTTTTACCTTGCAAGTAAATATCATTCTGTGTTTTCATTTTCTTCCATTTAACTCATCACAGCAATTCTAACAGCAGTAAAACATTGGCTGTCGCAGGCAAGATTGATGACATTAGTCCTAAGCCCGTGAGCCGTAGTTTGGAGACCTCTGATTTAGAGGAAGTAACCATTTGTATAATTAAATCTTCAGAAGATTGGAATTTTAAAATGTGTAGCTAATCTAATTGGTTTCAGATAATTACCATATCAGTAGTAATATGTGCCCTGTCCAATGAATTGATAAAGCCTTTGCAAGTGAAAAAGGGAAAGAAGAAAGTATCTGATCCAAAAGGCAAGGAACTTTTGCAAAAAATATCGGAGAAATTGAAAACTGAATTAAACGCTTTTTGTGATATTTTACAAGACTGGACGGATAATGTACCGGCAGAAAATATAGATATGAAATTCAAATACCTCAGTTTAAATTTAAATGAAAATATCGCAGATAAAATTTTACACAGTTATACGATTTCCAATAAAGAGATTCAATTGATTTTGAAAACTAAAATCAGATTATTGACCTAGAAGTGAATAATAATCAATTTGTTTTTATTGATTGTTGTAAGTATTGTATAATAAAATTTTGGTTTTTAAATCCCTCACTATTTTGTTTCCTTGTTAATATAATAAAAAAATTAAGTTTTATTGTTTGTTATGATTTTATAATTAAGGGAATTGATAAACTATAACTGTAGTTGTGGTTTATGAAAAAGTAGTACCCCTAATGGTGATATTATCTCTTTTCTATCTTCTGGATTTCTGTATTTTCGAATATAAGGGACACTTAAAAAGTGAAATTTGATACATTTCAATTTTTCGTTGTGATGACAGCAGTTTCTTATCTGTAAAGCGTCTAATGTTTAAAGGGGCAGTATTGTCGAAGTGAGCTTTCTCTGGTGGTGAACATAGTGGGATCAAAACAAAAATTTAATTTAAAAAAAAATTATAACAATGAAAGAAATACTAAAATATGGATTTAAACCTATAATTAATAATATTATCCACAACAGTGGACTTACATTACCTTTTGAATATTGATTTCACGGAAAGGTTTCTGTAACTATTTATTCTGTTTTGACATTGACTTCAATTTGTATGTGTAGTCGTTTTTAATTACACTTTCAAAAGTTCCATTCCTTTTTAATATAAATTTAACCCAATTTACATGCCCAGGCTGATGAGAAAGGTAAAAAATTATTCCAATTAAAGCATATGTACGGTGTTGCAGCAAAAACGAATAAAATTGGTACTGTTACAGACTTCATCTTTAGTTTAGATATCAATATCAATCTGATGTTCTTCTACACTATTTGCATGCTTTTTATCAACTTTCTCCATTACTGTGTCTATTGTATTTTCAATGTTTGTTATTTTTTTGTCATGTAAGCTAGTGAGATCTGAGGGGGGGGGGAGCGAAAGATCTTACGCCGAATATATGGACCAGTGTGCGAGCAAAGCGTGTGGCGCCGTGGTGCAAACACCGAACTCTACCGTGAAGACTCCAGCTTGGTAACAGAAGTCATAATTTTTTTCCCTTGGTAGATCACTGTTTTAGCATTTCAGACAGTTTAAGAAGGCTACCACATTTTCATTTGTTTAATAATCCAACTAGTAACGGATTGAGTATATTCACACACACATCAAATGAATGAACAAAATCGAAAATAAAAACACATTCTCACTCTCACTACACTCTGGTAAAGATATTTAAGTTTATTATAATAAATTTGCAATGGTCTATTCAAATTTACACTGGTAGATTAGAAGTTGGATGTCTACTCTAAATATTTTCCTATAGGGTATAATAGAAATACCAATAGTGTTTTTTATATCTTTATTAACTATATATCTATTTTTCAACAATTGAATTAAAAATGTTTTACATTTAAAACTAAGAAAAATGAGTATTATATTTTATGTACTTTTATAATTTTTATATAATCTTGGGTAGGTAATATGAGTAGGAATAGCGCAAGATAATATATAAAATAGATATATGGCAGTTTTTTAATTAAATACAAAAAATATACAAAAATTGTTACTGACAATCTTAATTCTTAAATAAATAAACTGAAGATATTTTTACATATCTATCACATATTTATAACAGTATATTTACAGGGAAATAAAATCGATATTATTTTAAAAAACTTTGATAATTCTACAAACGATTATTTCAATATAAACAATTCGTTTTTAGCTAAAGATTACAGTAACTCTATTTTCTGCTGTTGAGCAAATATTCTCTATCTAGCCTTCTTAGTTCTTTTAATGATTTTTGTAAAGTGGCTTCTATCCAAGGGGAGTCGGTTGGGATGTATCCACCTATCTGACCTTCTTGTTTGCATCCCGTATCCCAAGCGAATATACCTGCTACTACATACTTGCCTTGGTCATTGGTACAAGCTAAAGCGCTACCGTAATCAACCTGAAACAAAAAAATCCACATATTATTATTGCCTATTGAAATTTGAATTATTTTAAAGGAATGATTCGATATAATACAAAATATATCAACTTAATTTTGCAATAAGTTGTGATAAGTGTAGAATACAATTCAATCTATTTTTTTTAACTGTAGCTGTAGGCCAAGTAAAGTTTTTTTGCATAGTTCTAGAGAACGTATTTTTTGGTATATATTCGGAGGTGACCCCTGAATGTAAATTCAAGTGGGCTTCATGGGGTGGCTCCCACGTCAGTCGCCATCTTGAAACACACGTTTTATTGAATATCAACAATAGTGAAGATGATTTGGATAATAATTTTTGCGATATTCTTTATTTGAAACATTTTTTTTGTATAACACAGGTTTTTAATTAAAGCGTTCTTTTTTACAATACGGTTTTTGCTAAATTTATAGTTAACGGTTCATGATCAATTAAAAATGGTGGTAACTGAATTTGTAGAGCATGATATTTCCTATAAATTTTATTGGAAACTTTTTCCAATAACATTTATAATTTAAGGGCTACAGCATGGTAAAACTTGCACCTCGTACATTATCAGTGGCAATTTTGCTCGTTAAATACGAAAAACATTTCATAAAGCATAAAATGCGAATGGTGTCGAAAAATTAAAGATGGCCTTAATGATGTGGATAATGAAGGGGGTCTAGGACGCAAATATGTCGTTTCAGATGACCTGGTTGAGTTGACAGAATGGTTGAAGAAAACCGCAGATTCACCGTTACTGCTTTGTCTACGGAATTTCCAGAAGTTTCAAGGTATGTTTTGTACTCTGTTTGCTGAACGGTAAGGCTACATTGGCGATAACTTTCTTTGAAGAGGGTATTGAAAAGCTTGTCCACAGATATGGCCAGGGCCGGATTAAGCTAGTGGCTTGGGGGGGCTATAGCCCCAGGTCCAAGAGGGCCCCATCATTTGGAATTCATTCTGTAGTTTTTGATGTATTGATACCACAAATCTAACGTATTGATATTATTTTGTGAATTTTTCCGGGTTTTCGAGTTCCTTAAGGGGCCCCCGTCATTATTTTATCCCCGGGCCTTATAAATCTTAATCCGGCCCTGGATATGGCAAATGTCTCAATCTCGTCGGTGATTATGTCGAAAAGTAACTGTAAGTGTGCCAATCTTTTTGTAATACAATTCTTGTTTGATATGAACTTGTTTTTTATTTCTAACCTATCAGAGGTTGAAAAAAAAGGCCCTCGTATTATTATACAAAAGACTTATGCACTACTCAGCTTACCGCCAGAATTATTTACCTATACAAAGTATCAAAAGGATTAGATTCGGTTCACATCATAAACTTGCGCAGTGTGTAGCAAGTATTCAATATTACAGCCTTCTGGATGTCGGCGAAGTTGTTTTTTGGTAATCCCAGTTTAGCGATACTATCGTGCAGGGTCTTAGACACGACGCCGGTTGCTGACATGATAACTGGAATCATTTCCACATTTTTGCTGTGCCACATCTGTTTAATCTCAATTGCGAGATCCGCGAATTTGGCCAGTTTCTCCTGATGTTTGTTGAAACGTTATGAGTGTTAGGTATAGCTACATCAAACAAGGACTGAATTGACTCTTCTATCAACCACCACGATGTCAGGTCTGCTATTCGTCACCTGTCTATCGGTGATAATCGATCTGTCATAGTAGAGTCTCAAATTGTTATTCTTTAGCACCTTCCGCGGCTGGTACTTGTAATACGGTGTATAAGTATTGGGAAGACCGAACTTATTGGCCAGTTTCTAGTGGATGATGTTGCACACTTGGTGATGCCCGTGTAGATAGTCAGTATTAGCTAACACACTACAAGCATATGTTATATGTTGAATTGTTGGCATTTTCTGCATTTGTCAGATTCAGTATTCGGATCCTTAATAACATTTTTCTTGTAGTTATTCGTGTTAATAACTTGAATCCTGGATAGCCATCATGAAACCTTCGGTCTCTGGAAAGAGATTGCCGCTAGTGAGCCATCTGTTTCGTGACCACTGCTCCAGTTTATTGGTGTCCAATACTATATTCAAGTCCAGATTCTGGCGATGCGAGGTTGAGGGATGAGTAATCCTTATCCGCCTTGGATATAATCCGGTGTAGAGTTGAGGTTTCTGATTTCTTATGAAAGAATTCACGTAGTTTCATTACCTATCGAGAGTGCAGGTTAATAAGATCGATCAAGCCTCTCCCACCATTTTTTCGGGGTAATGTTGTTCTAATAGTGGATGACTTCGGGTGGTGGTTGTTGTTCTTCGTCATCATTGCTCGTGTCAACCTCTGAATACCCTCTAGCTCTGTTTTATTTTCATTTTTCAGACTAAAATTTCATACAATATTTTCTATTGTTTATAAAACAACAAAATTAGTATTCTGGCTTTGTTGTTCACCTTTATTGAAGTTTTAAAGAAAATTAAGAGATGCTGCTCACTGTAATTTTCGCGAATTGGTGATATACGATTCTATAATTTATCCAGATTTTTCTTTTTATGGGTGAGTATTTTAAGGTTAATATATAATTTTTTTTAATTATACCCACTTTAGAAGTATTGAAGTGATACAAATAAGTAATTATTAAATAATTTATAGTACCTAATTAAGACCAAAAGCTTTAAAGAATATATCGTCTTTGTTCTGGTCGCTAAGTCCAATTTTCATAAATTTGATGATAGTGTTTAATAATTCATCTACAGCGTTACCTAATTCACTATAAACAATCAAACGTGTGCAAAAGTGTGTTGTTGGAATTAGGGAATTCTGCCAGAACAACGATTATATTGTATAATAAAATTATCTGAATTTTATTTGTACGTATTTTTAAATTTTGATTTATTGTTAACATTTATACTGAATATATAAATATAAAAAGTGAAAACTAAATGATCAGAGAAAAATTAATATTTTATAAAAAATATACTAATTTTTACCATAGTCTGATAACATTGTTTCAAACTCTACGCTCTGAAGTAGCCAGTATGTACAAAAAAAATTGTTTCTTCTAATAATTCCAAAATAATGATACTATTAAATAGAATTTATGAATGAAACGTTTTGTTGTTATGTTGCCATATTTTTGGTAGGGCCTTAATTCATGATTTGTTACATGGTTTCCATACATACCTTACATTGGTCGATATCTGATGTTGCGCACAATGTATGTTCTTTGAAATTGGGTAGTGATTCTTGGAACCTCTCGCTTAAGCTATTCTTACATTTCTCACCTTCCATCAATTTTACATCTATATGGTGCATAATGGCCCCTCTTGCGTGTACTACAAAATAGTAAATTATTTTCAATGTGCATATATCGATAAGTAAAATTATTTATGTTTCTAAATCTTCTTGATTTTAGGTCTTCTCTGTTTCAAAATTAGATTTTTTAATAATTTTTGGAAGATAGATAAAATTGCATTTCGACATTTCTTCAAGTCTTTATCAAAATATTTTGATTTTGAAACAGAAGAAAAAAATCAAGAAGGTTTGGAAACATAAACATATCAAAAGCTATAAGAATTAAGAAATTAATAAAATTATTTATTATATAATTTTGCTTCTTCAAAATTTTTCCGAAAGTTTTTATTAAGTAAAAAAAAATATTCGCTATCCCACTAGTATGAGTTTAAACATCCAAATTACTTAATGTTTCGAATCAAGATTTTGTGCTTTAACTTGCTTTTATGTAAAATGTAGCCTATTCGGACAGACAGTGTATAATTAAGCAATCTGCACGTTAATTACTTAAATATCTGAGGTTTGCTCTTGGTAGCTGCACTGGAACTGTACTGAACTGGACCAGTACAGGCCAGTTCATGAGTGTATAGAATTAGTTTGATCGGATACTAAGAAAGATATAATGCAGAGAGCAATGGAGCATTTGTTGATTGTCGTATATGAGGTGATTGAGGCCTTGTAGTATTAACAATAATGGAAAACGATTTAGTACTTTTTGATATTTTACATTCGCCCGATGACATATTACCACCGTTTCCAGATTTCACTTATTGTACTGTCTTGCACTGCACTGGCTGAACTGACTCTAGACCAAGTGCAAGCAGTACAGGGAGCTGGGTGAACTAGTTCTCTTGCACTGCTACTAAGCGACACTAGCGCTGGTTCTGCTACAAAGAACGCTTTAGTGTACACTTCCTGAACTAGTTCTGTCAGTACAGCTACTAAGAACAAACCTCTTGTCTACGAACAAAACAAACGTTTATATTTGAATTCACAAATCACCTATTTTATAAAAGTTTAACACAGATGGCCCAAGGTTGAATGATTTTTGTAAATCAAGTTCAGAACCCTAGATGGATCTGCTAGCATAACTATATATCCAGTTGACGAATTTGAGACTGCATAGTTTTATGTTGGTAGACATTGTGCAGTTTCTCTTGATGACTGGGTATTATTGTAAGGATCTATTAATGTGATGCATTTGTTCCAAACATTTTATTACAATTATGAATCATTACTTAAAATGTAAAATTATAATCTTCGTATGGAATCTTTTGTTTAAAAATATATGTATTTCCTTCCAAGTTTTGTTTTTACCCTACACAGACGTTAGCATAGATTATTATTATAATGGAAGGATTATCAGATTACTTTCAAAAGCTTTTATATCTACATTTTACTTGAGTAACGAAATAAGTGCTCTTACAAAAACAATCATTTTCCTTCTAAGAAGATTTCAACTAATAAATTTGCAAATTTAGTTTTTTTCATAATGTTTTCAAAATTTTATCTTGAAAATTATAGTGATATTGTATGTTGAAAATATATTATTTTTAGAAATATTAACAAAAATAGAATATTTACTAGTTCTAAGATAGCAGTATGAAATACCTTCAAATAATTCAAATTACGCGCCATGAATAAAATTCAAATTTGCCAGTATTTTATGAAAGATACCATATTAGTAGTTCAAGTTAGACCCCCCAGTCGACGTC
This sequence comes from Diorhabda elongata, assembly GCA_026230145.1. Lineage (NCBI taxonomy): Eukaryota > Metazoa > Arthropoda > Insecta > Coleoptera > Chrysomelidae > Diorhabda > Diorhabda elongata. The sequence continues at coordinate 15,145,655 of CM047930.1, forward strand.
AATTTAGTTAGAACAAATAATGTTATCGTGATCCATCTAAATATAGGTGATCTCTAAATGAATTCCAAGAGGTGAATACATTTATTATGGTCACATTGTTTTGTAGGCCTAATTAACTTGAAAAAAAAATTTAATGTGGATCTTCAGAAATAGCCACTCTTGGAGGCTTTATCATAAACCTCTTAAATAAAATATTGATGTCAAATTTTTAATACTTATTAGAAAAAGTTTTTATTCTGAACCCCAGACACTGACGGTCATTATTAGGGTAGTACTCGAATAAATTGTACTGAAAATAGTACTTGAGTACTCAGTATTTTTTATTTCGGAGTACGCAGTAGACAAGACTTCTCAGCAATTCTTAGCTTGTTACTAGAGCCCGTTTGTCTTGTATGAAGATTGAAGTCAGATTATCGAATAACAGATTCTAACTAAATTACTTAAACCCTAAATTTTAAATCATAAAATGTTAATACCCAACAAGACATGTCGAACTTAAAGTTATTTCGTGCAGTCTCTAAAATTTGTGAAAGTACTTTTCATAGGAGTATTCGAATACTTGAAATACTCATGGTTACTTTAGCGCAGTACTCTGCTCAGTTCTGCACTGATCTAGTTTTATAAAAGCAAATACGTTACTAATACTTTTGAAGTAATAAAAAATTATATGAAGATATCTTTCACTTACGTTGCAAAATACGTTTTCCCCATCCTGTAACTTTACAGCTACCAAGAGAAGTTTTGAGATCGGGTAAGCAGATACTTCCTACATTTTTACTCCATCTAAATTTCTCCGTAAGTTTCAAAATAGCCAAATCGTAGCCGGCTTCTTTGTATCGAGGATGTCTAATAATTGCAGCAACTTTAACTATTTGGAATGGCAGTGGTTCTTCGTCAATTCCCAATTTCCATTCTCCTCCTTTGACAAGAACGTCGGAAGTTTGTAATCTAAAATTATACAGATTTTTAAACATCAAATTGATTGTAAGTATTTTATAATAAGAACAATGATAGTAAGAAATTTGAAAGAAACAAAAATTACTTCGTTTCATAAACATGATATCGAATGAATCGCAAGATATAATACTGTTCAGTTAATTTGCATTACAAAGACTTCGTTAGATGGTATTACAAAAACAAAACAAGATGAGGTAATCAATCGAATACCAGTTCAAATAATATCATATATAAAGCATTAAAGGCAACAAGATGAGATGAATTTGAAGGATAGAAAAGTAATAGAATAGCAGTCAAACGTAAAAAGATTAGGAATAAATAAGTTGAAAAAACAAATTACAAGCATTGCAACAGAAAACAAAAGTGCTGACATTAGGAATTGATACTTGTGATCATAATAAATAGGTAAACGAAAGAATAAGCATACATCAAATAAGCGTTTGAGGCCATGAAAATATTAACACGTTGAGCCCCTACCAAACTAAATTTTCCCTTGGGGCCAAAAAACTTTTTTGGTGTTTTATTCTCTATTTGGTGTGTGGATCCAAGGACATTACAGGTTAAATTTATTTGAAATAAAAAGTGCCAAAAAAAAGTTGAAACTAAAGTGCCCGGTCCTATGGACAGTACACATATTTTGCACCTTCTATTTGATATTTTTTGCTTTTTTATTTTTTTAACGACGAGTTATGTTTTTATGTGAAGGCTACAAAAATGTGCGATGTATTTTGAGAAATATTAGATGAAATCAAGGTAACAATGTTTCTTCGAGCCACGACGGTCTAACTAAACTATAAAACATATTTAAGTACGGTCCCTTGTGCCGAGGAGAAGGTTTGATGTTTGGTTTGACATAAAATATGTCGTGCAGTCCATATGACCGCTCCGGACTGTAGAAAAAGTTCATTTGTTCATTTTATGGACCACAACCGGGCCTCAACGTGTTAAGACAAAACTCAGGAATACATATATATATATATATATATATATATATATATAGTTTTTAAAGATGAATTATTATAAAAATATAGGAACCCAATGAAGAAGGAAATAATACCACTTATGAGCTTATGAGCGAGTAAATTGATGAGGTACTAAAAAGGGAAAATGTAGCAAAATATTACGAAGCGCAAATAATTAAATTATATGGATGCATATAAAAGACAAAAACACTATAAACTAACATAACTGATTAGGTATCACTGAATAAAATTTCAAAGGCACCAGAAAAGTTAAGCTTGCTGGAACAAGTAGAATCATACCTCTAGAAAATGAAAGTAAACAACAGGTCTAATGAAAAATAAAGAATAAAAAATCCTAACAGACTTCCGAATATTTTTTCAACTTCGTTTCAATACTGCAAAATTTTCTGAAATTTTCAATAATTATTTTTCTAATCTTAATTTATGGAACCGTATATTCATACTAAACGCACTAATTCCTTTATATGATTATACCAAATTACAAATTTAAGTGTCTGGCGAGAGATTCAATAACTTGGATAACTAGCATGACATTGCATTTTTAACGCTAAACATAATTTAGATTTTTTTACCGAATATCAATAAAGTAAATCAGTTTGAATGATCTAATAAATCACATGAAGTGAAAAAAGGTTATGATTGCAACTGTTAACTTGTGATTTAAAAAGTGTGATAATGTAGTCGTATTATAGACGCTCTCGTCTAATTTGTACCGTTTGATGCTGGAATCAAAGTTAAATGCAATTGCACCTTCATCGAAAAGTGCTCAAATTAGAAAAAAAAAAAAGATATTTTACTGTGACCAACTCGTCCCACATCGAACTCTTTGTAGAATATTAACAGAATACCAAAAATGGGCATGAATAAGTGAGCTGCTATAGACAAACAGATTGTTTGTTCGCTTCTACACCTAAAAGATCCCAAACTTTACACGAGTAATTCATTTCCTCCTTCATTGCCATCAATTTCTGTGAGAGGAGATGGTGACAAAAAAAAACCAAAAAGGTGTAAATGATACGCAATTGCTGAATCGACGAAAACATAAGTAACAAGCTGGAACGAGAAATGAAAATTATAAAAAAAAAAACTTATAATATGACAAGTGAAAAAATCTATGTTTTTTCTTGATCATTGTATTCTAATCGCGAGTATTATCATATTAAAATTTCCAACCATCCACAAATTTCTCAAACGTAACGTTTTTCAAGCGTCTCTTTTAGTAATCGAAATTAAACCAGGATTTTGATCAAAGGTTATAATTGAACGTTTAACTTACCCTTCTATACAATGGGCAGCAGTAAGAACGGCGTCCTTAGCAATAATAGCACCTCCACAAAGTAAACTGCGATTGGTATCTCTCAAAATCATAGCCTGCCATGGATATTGAGCGAAATTGGCATCTAAGGGACCGGGTCCAATGGGACTTGAGTTCTGAAAATTTTTAAATCCTGATATGAACAGTATTTTTTATTAAATGTACGAGCCAAGACGTATACGAATTGAATATATTTGCAAAACTTTTCTGCTATTATTTAACCGAGATAAATTCGGTGAAACATTAGCAGAATAGGAAGCTCAATGCGTTAGGGAGAATAATCTCTTGGATTTGGGAATCAAGGGGTAATGAGGAGATCAATATATGCCTGTATCACAGGAATGGAGCTATCTGTTATACAGGAAAGTGCACATACAAAAATAGACCAATAAAAAAATTTGAGTGAAAACTGAAGTACTGCGAGATATAGGTAATATCTGGATCTTAGCAAAAAATGCTATATCCTCTAACTGGTCTCTTGAGGGACATAGTAGAAATTCTGGTCGTCTGCAGGCAAGCTCGGTAAAACAGAGTCAGATCGACGATCTTTTTTCTATGCCTAAGCTGTCCAAGTTTCTGCTCAACTCTGGATCGCTTATAAGTCGAAATGCTCTCATCTGTATTAAGGGGATATTTTATGCCCAGATAAGACAATAAGCCTCAGTGTTGCTATCAGAATCGTAAATTGATATAACTAAAATGATAGAATATTTCAAAGGACTTACCAAATTTACTTCTCCACAAGTTGGTTCGGATTCCTTAATTACATTTTGTGTACTTTTAATACTTTGCCTCTTTCTAACAATAGATGCTCTAGTATTATTAGATCTTCTAGTGAGTCTATTAGTGTTGACTACATCATGTTGACCATAGAAGTTATCTTCTTTATATTGTCCATCGTCGACTCCGTCTACCAAGTTTGCGGACGGCCAGGGGTCCACATAATTGGGGTCACGACAACATTTACCCAAAATTCCTGTTTCGATGTCTCTGCAAACCTAAACAGAGTAGAAAGTTTGTTAAGAAACTCATTCAAATATGATATTTATCGCCAAAGCACTTGGGTATTATAAAAATTACAGTTACAGTGTATATTTGTTAAAAATCACTTACCACTGTATTGTTTCTCATTTCACGTATTTATTTTATGAAAAAATCTCCATGAAGTAGTAGTTTATAAAAAATATGACACATAACGTAAAGACTAACAGAGTATAAGAGAAAGCCGATAGTCTTTTTTGATTAATAGAGAAAGTCAAGAAAATAAATGGTAAGACAGACAGGTCTATTATGTGTGCATTAGCTTATCGCATTTCAGCTATATTGCTAGACTCCGCCAGGAATGGGTATTGGGTTTACTAGTAGTTTTGCTGATCTGACGGATAAATGCAGGCATCTTTGATAAAAATTGAAGGGTTAGGAGTCATAGAAGAGATTTGATTTTTATTGATATTAAGTTGATAAGAATAGGTACTATTCCTTGATCTATGTTATATCTCCATCAGGTTTTGGTGAAATTAATTGACTGAATTCATTTTCACGTTTCTGAGATAATAAAACGTTAAGAAATTTTAAGAGAATTATAATTATTCCCAGAGCCTCGAGTCGAAATTTGTTAAAAGTATACTCGCATTGAGAAGTAGCATTAGCTCATCTAATTATGACATAATGCAATTAAGCATAATGTGGGAGGATAGAATTGCATATTGAATGTAGTAAAAATATATTATAAATATGTTCTTGATGATAAATACGCCGATGGACTTTTTCTTTTGTTCATATATTTAATTTAGGTGTTCGTTCATTACTATACTGCCAGCCTTTTTATTGCTTTTGCCATTTAAAAAATTCAAAAACGGAAAGTTATATATTTCTACAAGGAGTTTTTTCAACAACTCATAATGCCAAAATTCTATAAAAATGTTTTTCATATTCTAAGAAGAATCTAAAATTCGAAACAAAAACATGTTTCCATCTGAAAGTTTTGTGAGTTTTGCAATATAAAAACAAAACGAAATGTCTAACAAATAGACAGTCTATCAATTTTTATTAATTAAAAGCTAACCTAGCTTCAAAAATTAATTATTTAGTGTCTAATAAGTCAATACGTCAAGTTATAATCAATTAGATGTCAAAATTTGTAGTACATCTTGCCGCATACATCTCCAACCATTCTACAAGACGTCATTTTCTGTCTCTAGTTGATATTGCTAAAAATGATCATGACTCTTTGTTCACTTGAATTTTGAAATATAGATTGAGGACCAAAAGTTTCCTCGTCTTATAATATATACCGCGTCTCTTATTGTATTTACGTCTGCTTGGATATTTTATCTATCCAGCATCTTATTAAAATCTGATTGTTCTGTTTCATTCAAGTTCATTTTTGTATTTATTTATTGGTCAAATCGTCCTATAGAAATTATTCAGTATAGCCTTGAATTTTTGTGGTGCTTGGACTTCCGTTTTTATCTACACGGTGGCTTTAATATTAAACTTATGACACTGACAGGTAGGATTTCGATTAATTAAAAATTAATGGTGAGTAGCGACCTTTACATCCTACAAGCAAAACTTATGACTACTATTACCGATTAGTTTTTGATTCACCATGCTTGGAAATTCTACAACTTGTGTCATGCAGCACCCAAGTATTGACTTATTTTTAATAGATTAGCGAAGAAATTAAGAAACACTTGTTAAAAGGTCTTTGTTCTTAAATGATAACTATCAAAATGCTTTATAGGTGTATCTTTATGCCCCAAGTAATGGAATTAATCTTTTATCGCCCATTTTAACATCAATTTTTCTGCATGTTATATCATTCTCAAGTTATTATTTTATAAACAAAAGCCTTAAATCAAAAACCGCTTACTGTTGTTGGTACTCTCAGCAATTCCTGTTCTTTGGTGAGTACTACAGGTACTGGTGATACAACTCCTTCCACTGTGCAGTAAATTTCTTGAACGCATTTCAAAGCAGCAGCACATCCTGCAGGAGCTTGAACTTCGTCAGGATTATATGGTGGCGGTGTTCTAACAGGACCTTTTGTGGGACTTTTCGTTGAAACGAATACGTTATTGCTGTTTGCTGATTCACCTTTGTTGTCGGGTTGGCGAACCTCGCTGTTTATATTAGATCCCATTCCTGTAAATGTAATAAAATTTTAAATTCCTTGTTTTTTACTTTTTAACATAAACTTATAGTGAACATACTACTAACACGACACTCATACTGACACTGTCTGATGCGCGTTTCAATATCTAAGGTCTTCAGAAACCGTAGGACAATTGTAGATATACAAGTACTCATCATATTAAAGATAATCGCATGTTTGCTATAGTTCCAATTCTTTCTTGACGAATATCGAATAATATTTAGTCCAGTTTAGTGATATTGGACATTGGGCTATTTACTGATAGTTAAAAATAAATAAGTGACCAAAACAACTGAATGAAATTACAAATTGTAGAAATAACTTTTGCTGAGATTTCTGCTACTGAAGTGTAATCTAATGCTGAAGCATGAAGCTCCTTAAGTACTTGATCCCTATCTGGAGGCTCTGTCCTATATTTAATGATTAGAGTAAGTTGAAATACCTTCAAATTTTTGTAAATGAACTGCTCCACTTACCGTAGTTTACTATGTAACATTGCTTACCTTCGTGTTCTGTTGTAGGTCCATTAATTCCCGAAGAGCCGGTACTTCTGGTGGGAAGTTCAAATGCTGGGGTAGGTTTCTCATAATGGTAACCGTCGCTGGTGGAAGGCCTGTAAGGTTTTTCAGAGGGATAAGATGGAGTAATATGGGTGTTTGTGTCTGTAGGTAGGCCTGAAGATTTGGGAAATGTGCATTCACCATTTGGTGATAAAGAACTACCAGGTGGACATTGTTGGGATCTACAATCACCAAATGACGATGGGGATGTGCCAAGAGGACAACGATTGTTTTCGGAACTAGAAGAACGTATGCAATCCCCCACAACGCTTTTGATATAGCCCTGAGGACATTCTTTTTGATTTATAGATACCTTCTGACAAAGACCAGAAGATGTGAGACGTGTACCTAGTGGGCACTGTGGTCTGGGTTCGAATGGAATTGTAGGCTTGGGATAAAGATAACCACCCACAGTGGTGGGAGCTTTAGGGGTTACAGACGGAAATTTAGGCATCGGTGTTTTCGTATATTCACATTCTGAACCTGATGACGAGGGAACTTGGCCTGGAGGGCATGTTGGTTTGGAAGCTGGGGTATATATACAGTTACCAGTTTCTGATAAAATTTGACCAGGTCTGCAAGAGGGTCCTACGGTTTTTGGAGAAGCAGTTGTTGGTTTTGGATACACGTATCCCGTTGTTTGTTTGCTAGGTTCACATTGCCCTGTTGCTAGTGATAATTGGGTACCAGTAGGACAACTTTTTGGTCGCTGTGTTGTCACAGAAGGAAGACTGGGATATGTTGTTTTTGGATACTCACATCCTGAACCTGATGACGAAGGAATTTGTCCAGGTCTGCATGTGGTTGATATCTTATTAGGATAGGCACAAGTTCCAATGTTTGTTAATATTTGTCCTGGTCGACAAGTGACTGTTGGCTTAGAAGTAGTTGTCGATGGATATCCACACACTCCGCTTGGCGACAATACTTGACCTGGTCTACAACGACTTATAGGTTTCTTGGGATACTCACAAGTTCCCATTGGTGATAGACTTTGTCCAGGTTGACAAACTGGCCGTGGCTCAGCAGTTGGAAAAGCAGTGCTTGGTTTGGGATATACGTATCCTGTTGTTTGTTTACTAGGTTCGCATTTCGCTGTTGTCAAAGATAATTGAGTACCAGCAGGACAACTTTTTGGTCTCTGTGTGGTTACTGAAGGGAATATGGGCTTAGGTGTTTTTGGAAATTCACATTCTGAACCTGATGTCGAGGGAACTTGGCCTGGAGGGCACGTTAGCTTTGGAGCTGGTGAGTATATACAGTTACCAGTTTCTAATAAAATTTGACCAGGTCTGCAAGAGGGTCCTACGGTTTTTGGAGAAGCAGTTGTTGGTTTTGGATACACGTATCCCGTTGTTTGTTTGCTAGGTTCACATTGCCCTGTTGCTAGTGATAATTGGGTACCAGTAGGACAACTTTTTGGTCGCTGTGTTGTCACAGAAGGAAGACTGGGATATGTTGTTTTTGGATACTCACATCCTGAACCTGATGACGAAGGAATTTGTCCAGGTCTGCATGTGGTTGATATATTTTTAGGATAGGCACAAGTTCCAATGTTTGTTAATATTTGTCCTGGTCGACAAGTGACTGTTGGCTTAGAAGTAATTGTCGATGGATATCCACACACTCCACTTGGCGACAATACTTGACCCGGTCTACAACGACTTATAGGTTTCTTGGGATACTCACAAGTTCCCATTGGTGATAGACTTTGTCCAGGTTGACAAACTGGCCGTGGCTCAGCAGTTGGAAAAGCAGTGCTTGGTTTGGGATATACGTATCCTGTTGTTTGCTTACTAGGTTCGCATTTCGCTGTTGTCAAAGATAATTGAGTACCAGCAGGACAACTTTTTGGTCTCTGTGTGGTTAATGAAGGGAATATGGGCTTAGGTGTTTTTGGAAATTCACATTCTGAACCTGATGTCGAGGGAACTTGGCCTGGAGGGCACGTTAGCTTTGGAGCTGGTGAGTATATACAGTTACCAGTTTCTGATAAAATTTGACCAGGTCTGCAAGAGGGTCCTACGGTTTTTGGAGAAGCAGTTGTTGATTTTGGATACACGTATCCCGTTGTTTGTTTGCTAGGTTCACATTGTCCTGTTGCTAGTGATAATTGGGTACCAGTAGGACAACTTTTTGGTCGCTGTGTTATCACAGAAGGTAGGCTGGGCTTTGTTGTTTTTGGATACTCACATCCTGAACCTGATGAGGAAGGAACTTGACCTGGAGGGCACGCTAGCTTGGAAGCTGGTGAGTATATACAGTTACCAGTTTCTGATGAAATTTGACCAGGTCTGCAGGAAGGTCTTACGGTATTTGGATAAGCAGTTGTTGGTTTTGGATACACGTATCCCGTTGTTTGTTTGCTAGGTTCACATTGCCCTGTTGCTAGTGATAATTGGGTACCAGTAGGACAACTTTTTGGTCGCTGTGTTATCACAGAAGGTAGGCTGGGCTTTGTTGTTTTTGGATACTCACATCCTGAACCTGATAAGGAAGGAACTTGGCCTGGAGGGCACGCTAGCTTGGAAGCTGGTGAGTATATACAGTTACCAGTTTCTGATAAAATTTGACCAGGTCTGCAGGAAGGTCTTACGGTATTTGGATAAGCAGTTGTTGGTTTTGGATAAACGTATCCCGTTGTTTGTTTGCTAGGTTCACATTGTCCTGTTGCTAGTGATAATTGGGTACCAGCAGGACAACTTTTTGGTCTCTGTGTGGTTACTGAAGGGAATATGGGCTTAGGTGTTTTTGGAAATTCACATTCTGAACCTGATGTCGAGGGAACTTGGCCTGGAGGGCACGTTAGCTTGGGAGCTGGCAAGTATATACAGATACCAGTTTCTGAGAGAATTTGACCAGGTCTGCAAGAGGGTCCTACGGTTTTTGGAGAAGCAGTTGTTGGTTTTGGATACACATATCCCGTTGTTTGTTTGCTAGGTTCACATTGCCCTGTTGCTAGTGATAATTGGGTACCAGTAGGACAACTTTTTGGTCGTTGTGTTGTCACAGAAGGGAGGCTGGGCTTTATTGTTTTTGGATACTCACATCCTGAACCTGATGACGAAGGAATTTGTCCAGGTCTGCATGTGGTTGATATATTATTAGGATAGGCACAAGTTCCAATGTTTGTTAATATTTGTCCTGGTCGACAAGTGACTGTTGGCTTAGAAGTAGTTGTCGATGGATATCCACACACTCCGCTTGGCGACAATACTTGACCTGGTCTACAACGACTTATAGATTTCTTGGGATACTCACAAGTTCCCATTGGTGATAGACTTTGTCCAGGTTGACAAACTGGCCGTGGCTCAGCAGTTGGAAAAGCAGTGCTTGGTTTGGGATATACGTATCCTGTTGTTTTTTTACTAGGTTCGCATTTCGCTGTTGTCAAAGATAATTGAGTACCAGCAGGACAACTTTTTGGTCTCTGTGTGGTTACTGAAGGGAATATGGGCTTAGGTGTTTTTGGAAATTCACATTCTGAACCTGATGTCGAGGGAACTTGGCCTGGAGGGCACGTTAGCTTAGGAGCTGGCGAGTATATACAGATACCAGTTTCTGAGAGAATTTGACCAGGTCTGCAAGAAGGTCCTACGGTTTTTGGAGAAGCAGTTGTTGGTTTTGGATACGCATATATCGTTGTTTGTTTGCTAGGTTCACATTGCCCTGTTGCTAGTGATAATTGGGTACCAGTAGGACAACTTTTTGGTCGCTGTGTTGTCACAGAAGGGAGGCTGGGCTTTATTGTTTTTGGATACTCACATCCTGAACCTGATGACGAAGGAATTTGTCCAGGTCTGCATATTGTTGATATATTTTTAGGATAGTCACAAGTTCCAATGTTTGTTAGTATTTGTCCTGGTCGACAAGTGACTGTTGGCTTAGCAGTAGTCGACGATGGATATTCACACACTCCGCTTGGCGACAATACTTGACCCGGTCTACAACGACTTATAGGTTTCTTGGGATACTCACAAGTTCCCATTGGTGATAGACTTTGTCCAGGTTGACAAACTGGCCGTGGCTCAACAGTTGGAAAAGCAGTGCTTGGTTTGGGATATACGTATCCTGTTGTTTGTTTACTAGGTTCGCATTTCGCTGTTGTCAAAGATAATTGAGTACCAGCAGGACAACTTTTTGGTCGCTGTGTGGTTACTGAAGGGAATATGGGTTTAGGTGTTTTTGGAAATTCACATTCTGAACCTGATGTCGAGGGAACTTGGCCTGGAGGGCACGTTAGCTTGGGAGCTGGCGAGTATATACAGATACCAGTTTCTGATAGAATTTGACCAGGTCTGCAAGAAGGTCCTACGGTTTTTGGAGAAGCAGTTGTTGGTTTTGGATACACGTATCCCGTTGTTTGTTTGCTAGGTTCACATTGCCCTGTTGCTAGTGATAATTGGGTACCAGTAGGACAACTTTTTGGTCGTTGTGTTGTCACAGAAGGGAGGCTGGGCTTTATTGTTTTTGGATACTCACATCCTGAACCTGATGAGGAAGGAATTTGTCCAGGTCTGCATATTGTTGATATATTTTTAGGATAGTCACAAGTTCCAATGTTTGTTAGTATTTGTCCTGGTCGACAAGTGACTGTTGGCTTAGCAGTAGTCGACGATGGATATTCACACACTCCGTTTGGCGACAATACTTGACCCGGTCTACAACGACTTATAGGTTTCTTGGGATACTCACAAGTTCCCATTGGTGATAGACTTTGTCCAGGTTGACAAACTGGCCGTGGCTCAACAGTTGGAAAAGCAGTGCTTGGTTTGGGATATACGTATCCTGTTGTTTGTTTACTAGGTTCGCATTTCGCTGTTGTCAAAGATAATTGAGTACCAGCAGGACAACTTTTTGGTCTCTGTGTGGTTACTGAAGGGAATATGGGTTTAGGTGTTTTTGGAAATTCACATTCTGAACCTGATGTCGAGGGAACTTGGCCTGGAGGGCACGTTAGCTTGGGAGCTGGCGAGTATATACAGATACCAGTTTCTGATAGAATTTGACCAGGTCTGCAAGAAGGTCCTACGGTTTTTGGAGAAGCAGTTGTTGGTTTTGGATACACGTATCCCGTTGTTTGTTTGCTAGGTTCACATTGCCCTGTTGCTAGTGATAATTGGGTGCCAGTAGGACAACTTTTTGGTCGTTGTGTTGTCACAGAAGGGAGGCTGGGCTTTATTGTTTTTGGATACTCACATCCTGAACCTGATGAGGAAGGAATTTGTCCAGGTCTGCATATTGTTGATATATTTTTAGGATAGTCACAAGTTCCAATGTTTGTTAGTATTTGTCCTGGTCGACAAGTGACTGTTGGCTTAGCAGTAGTCGACGATGGATATTCACACACTCCGCTTGGCGACAATACTTGACCCTGTCTACAACGACTTATAGGTTTTTTGGGATACTCACAAGTTCCCATTGGTGATAGACTTTGTCCGGATTGACAAACTGGTCGTTGTTTAACAATTGGATAAGTAGGGGTTGGTTTGGGAAACATATAACCTACAGTCTGTTCTTTAGGCTCACATTTTCCTGATTCTAAGGATAATTGAGTACCATTGGAGCAGCTACTCGGTTGCTGTGTGGTAATTGAAGGGAATATGGGCTTTGGTGTATTGAGAAATTCACAACCTGAACCTGATGACAATGGAACGTGACCTGGAGGGCATATTGGTTTAATCGATTTGCTTGGTGTTGAGGGATATTTGCAAACTCCTGATTCGGACAAAATTTGGCCAGGTTGACATGGTTGAGCTGTAGGAAAAGGAATTGTTGGATTTGGATATGCATATCCAGTAAACTGTTGTTTTGGTATACATTTCCCACTTTTTAGTGATAATTTTGTATCAGATGGGCAATTTTCAGGACGTTTTGTGGTTGGTAGAGATGAAGTTTCAGTTAAATTGCCAACAGAATTTTTCATTGGATATTCACAGGTACCCAATGACGTTCGAATTTGGCCACGTCTACAGGATGGATATTCACAAGTTCCGGATGGAGATACACTTTGACCTAATTTACAAGATATTTGTGGCTTACGGCTAGGAAATATTGTCGGTTGTGGTGGTGACACGCATTTACCCGATGAAGACAATATTTGTCCTGGTATACAGGCAAGAGATGGTCTTGGAGAGGTTTGGCCCGGGTAAACGCAAGCACCCAAAGAATTTAATACTTGACCTGGGCTACAAGAAGATTTCGTAGTTGTTTTTTGAGGAGAAATGCATATTCCATCCGAAGATAATATTTGTCCACGTTGACACAATATCGGTTTATTCGTGGAAATAGGAGGAGACTTTGTGATAGGGGTTTTCGGATATTCGCATCTGCCGTTTGGTGACAGTACTTGTCCAAGTACACATTGAGGGCGAGGTTGTTGAGGATAAGTACAGGAACCAACAGCAGACAAGATTTGTCCTGGAGAACAAGGACTTTTAGTAGTAAATTGATAAGGCCTTTGTGTTGTTATGGATGGTTGATATGTTCTTATGCTAGATGTAAGTGGAGTTGTATATGGATTAGGTGTGACTGATGGTTTTTGTGTCGTGGCCGAATATTGGAATGGTTTGCCATGTGTTGTTACTAATGGTTGATATGGTATTTGAGTGACAGTTGGTACATACTGCGTAGTTGGTGGTAGATAGCTAATATCAGGTATACATTCGCCAGATGTTGTAAGATGGTAACCTTCAGGACATGTTTTTGGCTTAGATTTCAGACAACTTCCGTCAGGTTGTCTCTCAGTTCCAAAAGGGCAAGGGCGTGGCTGTGGTACTGGGGTTGGACGGAGACAAGAACCATCGGGTTGTTTATATGAGCCTGAAGGGCAAGGCTGCTGACTTGGCTTCAAGCAAGTTCCATCGGCTTGTCTAATAGTTCCAAAAGGACATGATACTGGAGTAGATGGCTCTGGTCCCTCACAACTCCCATCAGGTAATTTAACTGATCCAGGAGGACATGGTAATGGTGTAGGTGGCTCTGGTCTCCTACAACTTCCATCAGATTGTCTCATTTCTCCAAATTTACATGGCAGAGGCAATGGTTCTGGTCGTTTGCATGAGCCATCAGGCTGTTTTTCTGTTCCAGAAGGACAATACGGTGACGGTATCGGTTTTATACAAGATCCATCAGGTTGTCTAGTTTCTCCATCAGGACATTGACAAGGTTGGCCTGGTTTTGTTTTAACTCCAAATGGACATGATGGTTCTGGGGTAATTGGACGTTCACAGTTTCCATCAGGTAATCTTATAGTACCAAAAGGACAAGATATTGGTGTAGGTAGCTCTGGCCGACTACAGCTTCCATCACGTTCTCTAATAAATCCTGGCTGACATGGAACTGGAGTAGGTGGTTCTGTTCGTGTACAACTTCCGTCCGGTTTTCTTACTGTTCCAAATGGACAAGGTAAAGGTAATGGCCTTGGTCGTTTACATGAGCCATCAGGCTGTCTTTCAGTTCCAGAAGGACAATATGGCTCAACAGTTGGTTTCAGGCAAGATCCATCAGGCTGTCTAACAGAATCATTAGGACATGATGTCGGTGTTTCTGGTCGCGTACAACTACCATCAGGTTGTCTGTTTGTGCCGAATGGACATGGTACCGGCGTAGGCGACTCCGGTCGCCTACAACTACCATCAGGTTGCCTGTTCGTGCCAAATGGACATGGTGCAGGCGTAGATGGCTCTGGTCGCTTACAACTTCCATCAGGTTGTCTATTTGTTCCGTAGGGGCATGGTGCTGGTGTAGGCGGCTCTGGTCGCCTACAACTACCATCAGGTTTCCTGTTCGTGCCAAATGGACATGGTGTTGGAGTAGGTAGCTCTGGTCGCTTACAGCTTCCATCAGGTTGTCTATTCGTTCCATAGGGACATGGTATGGGTGTAGGCGGCTCCGGTCGCCTACAACTACCATCAGGTTGCCTGTTCGTGCCAAATGGACATGGTGCGGGCGTAGATGGTTCTGGTCGCCTACAGCTTCCATCAGGTTGTCTATTTGTTCCGAAAGGACATGGTGCTGGTGTAGGCGGTTCTGGTCGCCTACAACTACCATCAGGTTGCCTGTTCGTGCCAAATGGACATGCTGCAGGCGTAGATGGTTCTGGTCGCTTACAGCTTCCATCAGGTTGTCTATTTGTTCCCAAGGGACATGGTGCTGGTGTAGGCGGTTCTGGTCGCCTACAACTACCATCAGGTTGTCTGTTCGTGCCAAGTGGACATGGTGCAGGCGTAGATGGCTCTGGTCGCTTACAACTTCCATCAGGTTGTCTATTTGTTCCGTAGGGGCATGGTGCTGGTGTAGGAGGCTCCGGTCGTCTACAACTACCATCAGGTTGTCTATTTGTTCCGAAGGGACATGGTGCTGGTGTAGGCGGTTCTGGTCGCCTACAACTACCATCAGGTTGTCTGTTCGTGCCAAATGGACATGGTGCAGGCGTAGATGGCTCTGGTCGCTTACAGCTTCCATCCGGTTGTCTTTTCGTTCCGTAGGGACACGGTGCTGGTGTAGGCGGCTCCGGTCGTCTACAACTACCATCAGGTTGTCTATTTGTTCCGAAGGGACATGGTGCTGGTGTAGGCGGTTCTGGTCGCCTACAACTACCATCAGGTTGTCTGTTCGTGCCAAATGGACATGGTGCAGGCGTAGATGGCTCTGGTCGCTTACAGCTTCCATCCGGTTGTCTTTTCGTTCCGTAGGGACACGGTGCTGGTGTAGGCGGCTCCGGTCGTCTACAACTACCATCAGGTTGTCTATTTGTTCCGAAGGGACATGGTGCTGGTGTAGGTGGTTCTGGTCGCCTACAACTACCATCAGGTTGCCTGTTCGTGCCAAGTGGACATGGTGCAGGCGTAGATGGCTCTGGTCGCTTACAACTTCCATCAGGTTGTCTATTTGTTCCGTAGGGGCATGGTGCTGGTGTAGGAGGCTCCGGTCGTCTACAACTACCATCAGGTTGCCTGTTCGTGCCAAATGGACATGGTGTTGGAGTAGGAGGTTCTGGTCGCTTACAGCTTCCATCAGGTTGTCTATTCGTACCAAATGGACATGGTGCAGGCGTGGACGGTTCTGGACGCCTACAACTACCATCAGGTTGTCTGTTCGTACCAAATGGACATGGTACTGGCGTTGATGGTTCTAATCGTCTACAGCTTCCATCAGGCTGTTGAATAGTACCAGAAGGACATGGAACCGGCGTAGACGGCTCCGGTCGCCTACAACTACCATCAGGCTGTCTGTTTGTGCCAAATGGACATGGTGCAGGCGTAGATGGCTCTGGTCGCTTACAGCTTCCATCCGGTTGTCTTTTCGTTCCGTAGGGACATGGTGCTGGTGTTGGCGGCTCTGGTCGTCTACAACTACCATCAGGCTGTCTGTTTGTGCCAAATGGACATGGTGCTGGAGTAGGTGGTTCAGGTCGCTTACAACTTCCATCAGGTTGTTTTTTCGTTCCGTAAGGACATGGTGCTGGTGTTGGCGGCTCCGGTCGTTTGCAACTACCATCAGGTTGTCTGGTCGTGCCAAATGGACATGGTGCTGGAGTAGGTGATTCTGGTCGCTTACAGCTTCCATCAGGTTGTCTATTTGTTCCGAAGGGACATGGTGCTGGTGTAGGCGGTTCTGGTCGCCTACAACTACCATCAGGTTGCCTTTTCGTGCCAAATGGACATGGTGTTGGACTAGATGGTTCTGGTCGCTTACAGCTTCCATCCGGTTGTCTTTTTGTTCCGTAGGGGCATGGTGCTGGTGTAGGCGGTTCTGGTCGCCTACAACTTCCATCAGGTTGTCTGTTCGTGCCAAATGGACATGGTGCTGGAGTAGGTGATTCTGGTCGCTTACAGCTTCCATCAGGTTGTCTATTTGTTCCGAAGGGACATGGTGCTGGTGTAGGCGGTTCTGGTCGCCTACAACTACCATCAGGTTGCCTTTTCGTGCCAAATGGACATGGTGTTGGACTAGGTGGTTCTGGTCGCTTACAGCTTCCATCAGGTTGTCTATTTGTTCCGTAGGGACATGGTGCTGATGTAGGCGGCTCCGGTTGCCTACAACTACCATCAGGTTGTCTGTTAGTGCCAAATGGACATGGTGCAGGCGTAGATGGTTCTGGTCGCTTACAGCTTCCATCAGGTTGTCTATTTGTTCCGAAGGAACATGGTGCTGGTGTTGGCGGCTCTGGTCGTCTACAACTACCATCAGGCTGCCTGTTCGTGCCAAATGGACATGGTATTGGGCTAGGTGGTTCTGGTCGCTTACAGCTTCCATCAGGTTGTCTATTTGTTCCGTAGGGACATGGTACCGGCGTAGGCGGCTCCGGTCGCCTACAACTACCATCAGGTTGTCTGTTAGTGCCAAATGGACATGGTACTGGAGTAGGTGGTTCAGGCCGCTTACAGCTTCCATCAGGTTGTCTATTCGTACCATATGGACATGGTGCTGGTGTAGGCGGCTCCGGTCGCCTACAACTACCATCAGGTTGTCTGTTGGTGCCAAATGGACATGGTACTGGTGTTGGTGGTTCCAATCGTCTACAGCTTCCGTCGGGTTGTTGAATAGTACCAAAAGGGCATGATGCTGGTGTAGGTGGCTCCAGTCGTTTACAGCTTCCATCTGGTTGTATATATGTTCCAAAGGGACATGATGGTGATTCTACTGGTACACATCTTCCATCTTTTTGTCTTTCTGTACCTATGGGGCAGGGTTTTCTTGCAGGTTCACAATTACCTTCAACATTCAAGTACGTACCAGCTGGACATTGTTGTGGTTTAGGTGGTTCTGGAAAAAAGTTCAGAAATAGGTTTTATGTCTAACATTTTATATCAAGAAAGTTTCACAGCAAGTTTCAAATTGAATTATTCAAAATTTTCAATTGGTAATTCACTTACCAGGTGGAAGATAAGCCGGTCCATGAAGAAGATTAGAAAATCTGACGTCACTGTCAAACTGTACATCACTATAGTCAGGTGTGGATGAAAAGACAGAATTGGCGCTGGTACTTATATCTCTTTCTGGTTTCGCTGGATTCACTTTATTTGTTGAACCACTTTGACTGTTATGAGAAACTTGAAACTTTGAGTCTCCTGAATAATCGTTAATTATTTTTATCCCCGATGAAGGATTGGCGTTGCTATTGAATTTGTAGTTTTTAGCCGGATTGTCGAGCAAATCGTTAATGCTAGTTGGGAATGAGGTACCACCAGATAAATTGCAACAAGCTTCCGTATTTTTGTTACAGTTATTAATCTGAAAATTTTTTTTAATATATTATTTCGTCAAATGATGGAATTGTAATGTATATAAAAAATTGCAACGATTTTATTTCAGATTTACATTGGTATTTTCAATCTTCTTGTTGGTGTTAAAGCCCACATGTGATTCTGTCAAGTAGATTATGAGGTTAATTGATACTTAGAAACTAAGAATTTGTACAAACCACTAGGTGATAGTTGATATTTGGGAAAAAAGTTATATTCCAGTATTATATTAACAGTAGTCTGGAATGAATTTGGCTAAATAAGAGAGTACTTCTACATCGATACACAAAATACTTTGCGGTTTTTCTTGAAAAGTGATAGCAAAATTCATCTGTGATATTTATAAGTGCCCAAAAAATGTAACTCTAATTTGAAATTTAAAGAAAATTCTTCTTAAAAAAATACGAGAGCGTATATCTGTCTGTAAGCTCAGCGCCACAACCGGTATCTATTTCTACGCTGTCCAGTTTATTTATTGAAATTGACCAATAGAAGCTGGTCTACCACAAATTATGTGCAAGGTGAGTGCTAAAATAGCTCACAGATCACCGTAATGTTGAGTGGATACCTGGTATCGAGAACCGACAAATGCGATGTAAAAATATTCACAAACCTTATCATCAAAAACGATTAAAATTCCCTTAAACGTGACGAAAGGGTAACATTTGAATGAATAATCTCAGATCAATTCTAGAAGGGCACTGTTAAGCCTGACAAGTTGCAATCGATAACATCTTTATTCATTCAAATAAGAGGTTTCCACCCATCTGCCCTATAGTTCAGAACTTGTACCTAGCAATTTATTTGAGCTGCGGGTATGCCTAACTCTGTACGCTAGACCTAACCGATATTACGGCGTGCAGATTTTGTTGCATAGAGGACGAAATGTCTATCCACATTCTCTCGAATTGTGAAACATTAAAAAACTCCAGAGCACTACACCTACTACTTTTTAAAATCAGTGGGATTAATGGATCAGCTATAAACATTGAGTTCTCTAGTATTGCAGCATGATAGGGGCACAAATCAGATCATTTGCGTCGCAGTGTATACGAGACCCGAAATTTGTATGTACATACATCCCTCACTTCGTGGCTGATATCGCAGGCGTTATACATCAATGCTGAAACAATTTGGAGCTTGTCCAGCGCCACGATAAGTGCCTTAATATGCTTGGTAACTTTATACAAAAGTAGAATTTCATTCGCTTTTTTATATGTAGTTGATACATTTTTGCTTTGTAGTTTCTTAAATCTCAAAATTTTCTCACTTTTTGATGAGCTCTCCTACTATATAAATAACATAAGTCTCAGAAATAATTTATATCTCATTGACAATAAATTCTATCAATAAATATGATAAATATGTTTTTTTTTTCATCTTTATCCTAATACGTGTGTGTGGGAATCCTATTTTGCACATCTTCGGAGAAAGTGATTATATAATATTCTTAACTCGAACCATTACCTAATTAAACTGTAAAGGTTCTCGCGACGTCCGACGAGGCACGAAATTTGTGTAAAAAGATTGGAAGTCTACCTTATAATGAAACCATTATCCTGTTTTACTTTCTAAAGATTGTTGAGAATATTTTTTTATGAAACATTTTGAATGAGAGGAAAGTAATATAATATCAAAATTATTCTCTAAAAAGACGAAGAATTTGAGTAAAAATGTATACCAAAAGTATTAGGAGCAACATGATTGAAGGAATCGATTGCTAATGTTTCATTCAGGGAAATCACAAATATTCAAGAAAATAGTGAGAAATCTGAAAAGATAATAAAACAAAGAATAAAATGCAAATTGGTCAGGGAATTAAGGAAAGCCTACAACAGCTTTAAATGAATTAGGAACAAGTAAAAAGAGTAATAAAAAATACATGGTAGAGCGCATAAATGGAAGAAGAATAATTTATACTAAAAGTACTAGGCATATTCAACTATGCAACGTATGAAGAACGCAAAAAATATTTTGATACAGTGATAGAGAAACGGAAAACCAGGAAAGAATTAGCTTGAATAAACAAGAAAGCGGAAAACAGATGCATCGAAAATTAGTTTTACATTCAGTACAGTGAAAATTTTGAAAACAGTTCATATCATCTTAAGCTTTACATTCCACACAGTTTTTTGTATATCCATATAATATTTCTAGTAATTGTTTTGTTCATAACACTGTATACTACCCACACTAAAATTATGTATAAAATAAATATTTAGTTTATTCTTTATATTTGACACTCAACAACTAGATATGAAGACACGACCTTATCCAACTTGATACGATCGACGACAATAATAATTGTTCAGAGACGGCTTGAGTTCTTTAATAAATCAATTGAATAAGGAACAAATAGAAAGACTGCTATGAAAATATTCAGTTAACTCAATGAGAAAGAAAGAAAAAAATCCATTCAATAAATATTTTTTGTAGTAATTTGTTTTCAACTATTATCTCTTATACTTTCATGTGTTGAGATAAGTTTGAAACGCTGTGTTGATTGAAGGTGGGGGGCTACAACTCAGTGGGAAATTAATAGAATCACTTGTATATTTTTAACTTACACATTTAATAACAACGAACAATATCTAATATGTCGGTATGTCCGACAACTTGTCGGTGACCGTATTATGTATGATTGACAACGATACAACTGTCTCCCCTGTTCATTATGTTGAATAAATTAATTATACAAAATATTCTGTTATGAGTATGTGAACGTTATAGATAAACATTTATTATATTGTAGCTTCGTGTATCTAGAGGTAAGAGTTTATCAATCGACTTGAATTACACGTTTTTGATTTATTCTGGCTAACAATTAACTATTTTTTAATGAAGTTCTGGTTCAACAACCGTCACAATGCTTCTGACTTCAAGGAGATCGTATTTGAAGTATCTGAAGTAAAACCACAGACGTATTAACAAATATTTTTCATCCAAATTCAAGAGAAAAGTCAAAGACAATCATGATATGTGAAAATATATGGTGTAGAAATGAGTCTCGTAGGAGGAAAAACAACCGGCGAGTCCTTCGATCTCAAGAACGATTGAAAATGTGCAAAAAGTAGATAACCTTTTTCTTTCTATTAAGAGGTTAAGTAATCGAGAGTTCAATGGAGAGCATAATTCATACAGGTTCATTCATATGGCTATCTTTTTGATCATGAGTCGCATTTTATTCGCGAATTTTGGGCCGCTTGAAGTTTTTCTGTTTCTCCGCAACACCTAATTTAGCACCATGTGACTTTTGGCTCTTCTCGAGTATTGTGGGAAAAATTTCAACATTGTTCCTGATTATGCTAGGGCCGTAACAGAAAAAATAGAGACCATATCGTAATAAGCCTTTCAGAAATACTTGTAGTCATGGATTGACCGTGTTTATAAATGAATTGCTAAGAATAGAACTGTGAAGAAGATTTATTCAACTTTGTTCTTATTGAAATCATTCACCGATTATTTTCATAATATCCCAACGGTGAAAAGACATCCTACCATAAACTTGTTCATAAGAAATAGAAGCAACCATGAAGGAAATTTGTATCCAATAAAAAAATTTATAAATTTTAAAACTGAAAGTGAAAAGGAAATTGTATTTAATTGAGAGATCCATCGATTAAGAATAAGCATTGAACAAAGTTTCATAATACTTTGTTCATACAACTCTAACATTTAATGTCTTTAAAATTTGTCACAAAGAGGATTCTCATCAAAGTGGAATTTGTATCCACCTATTCTGATTCATAATTTTATACTTTCTAGTCTTGAACAAACTAGTTCGTATTTAAGTTTGTATTTATTCAGAGCTTTCAAAGGGGTAGGAGAATGTTGACGGTAATTTTTGGGTCACCGGTGATTTGTGGGAATTCTCGAATAATAATACAGGTATTGTGGTTTCTATATTAGGTGAGATTATAAATACTCGGCCAATGGCACATTTCGTCTTATAGGGAAGTTTTGATAATGGGAGGTGACGCTTTTTTGAGTTATCTACGTAGGCTTCCTACATGAATCACCTTGGAATTAAGGGGTAGTGAAACCTTACTGAGAAAGCTTAAAACCTAAGGTAGATGTTAAGGGATATTCTGTGGAATTTCGTGAAGGGTTTGATGTCAATTGTGTTGTAAGGAGAAAGGAAAACAAGATGCTTTTGTAGATTCTACGTATGAGTCGAGGAGTTTTTCGTAGCATCATTGAATGTACAATTTCTGCAAGGGATTGCATTGTTAGAATTCTATGCGTCAGTATTTATGATAATCTATCCTAAAACATAATTCAAGACTTTCTAGTAGGAAAGATAATTCGATAAAAAGTACTTTGTATGTACATAGAGCTGTCAAAGAGATAGCAATGATTTGAATACCACTAAAAGAAATTCTACAATATTATGTCATTTGGAAACTGTACATAATTTTCTTTGATAAGCTTATGTATCCATTTTGATTTAAAATCTATAAAATCATTTAAATAGATGTTGTCTTTATATAAAAAAAATTACCAGTACAGTTCTGTTCACTATTATATGTCTTGTATAAATATAAAGAGTATTATGCAACTCAACTTGTTTGTTTCTATTCGACATATGAGTTCTATTTATAAGAAGGGCGTTTAATGAATATGATATACCAGTTAGTCATTTTTACAACCGGATCTTCTATATTTAAGAATCTTACATCTTGAAAAAAATTGTTTATATGGTACATGGTGCAATAAGCGTTTAATTTATTTCTATGGATTTCACAAATGGAATACAAGATTTCAAATCCTAAGGAATTAAAACTTAGGAATAAAAATAATGCGCAGAGACTGTCGGTTGTTATCTCAAATATAAAGTCTCAAGTTCAATCAGAGAGATTTGGGGTTAATGTAGTAATTAGTCATGAGTTGTCCGAGAAAATAACTAAATTGCTAATAAAACAATCTAATATCGAATCATTTCATTTTATTGTGAAAAGTATTTCTTTCATTTCTAAGAACCTCCTCATAGAAAAATATAAATATAATTCAAAATCTATGTAACAGGTGCTGAGATAACAGATGCTTCAATTGTTCCTTCATGAAATATGTATTTCTGATATTATGGGGTGTAGGTACGCTTCAGAATGCCAAGCCTTTAAAAATTCTTCAAGTGAAAACGGTAACTGAACCCAAACAATAAGTAAAAAGTATTGTAGCTTTCTATAATAAAATATATTTACATGGCAAGATGAAACTCAACACGAATATTTAGTAAATTGTATTTTTGTGAAGTTTGATGGTTTTGTGCGAAACATGTAACTTTTATTAAGAAAACACTGGAAGAAATTAAAGAATCACGATTTTTTTTACTATAAAAATATGAATATTATTTATACACCAACGTTGGTGATAAAATCGTTGACTTTCCTTGAATCGAACAATCATATTTTTCCATTCGAGAATATTGTTGTGTTGCTTTAAGTTTTTTTTGAACATAAGGTATCAAAAATATAGGATAATGGTTATATTTGTGTATAGTCCTGGTATAGGAATATTTGCCTCCAGCAGAGCTGGAATTGACGTGTTTTTCTTTTGAGGTGGATTTCTCGCTGTCCTTGTCTTTGCGATAGTAGTAAATATGCAAGATATGTAGACAAATAAAAAGTGAGAATGGTGAAAATATATGATTATTTATTGTATACTAGCTAACCCGGCAAACCCCATACTACCTCAATAGATAAATAAAAGACCTAAACTCTTGTATAAAACAAACAAAAGGAATCCTTTTTTATTAATACAAATAAAAGTAGTGGAAGTTTCCCATATTTGTATGTGATTTGTAAAGAAGTCTTTGCCAGCTACATTATGAGCGGTTTCTTATTGGGAACGTGGCAATGAAACACCAAAGTGGACTGAATTATATATTTTCCGAGCTTTATTTGAGAATTATTTATTCAGCTTTTACAAAGATTACTAAGAACATAGTGACGGAAAAAAGATCGAATAATGAATATTTTGATTTGAAATTAATCAAATCTTAACCTCCTAACTTCCTAATGTATCACTTTACCAAAAATATTGAATTCGATAATTGTGAATCAATTTGAAATGAATTTTCGTCTTTTGTGAAAACCAGAAATAAAAAGATTTGCTAACATGTTGATATTGAGAAATATTAGAATATATTTATAGTCCCTCGTTTCCTCCAAAGACATAACTCTATCACGATGTACAGTTTTTCCTGGCTACTTCAAAAAACAAGGTGAGGTAAATAATATGGGATAACTTTTGAGCAATAAAATTATGATTTGAATTTGGAGGTGATTAAATCCTTTCAGAACATAAAATATTTATTTAAAATTAATATATTCTGTCTTCCTAATATTCTATTTTGATTTTAATTGCTCATTTTAGTAACATTACACATTCAGTTTTATATGTTATTCTATCCATTTCTGTTTTTCGTGATTGTTGGGAAGAAATATGAAGCAAAGAAAATAATGAATATTTTTTTAGTGAAAGCTACAAATAAATACGTTGGAATTTTTGGAACGGTTTGTGATATTCATGGCGAAAACACTGTTTATACCACTACCACAACCAATACTAACAATTACACTGTCTGACGCACGTTGCGATAACCAAGTTATCGTCTTCAGAGACTGAAGGTAAACTGTTTACGCGCGTCAGACTGTGTAATTGTGAGTGTGGGTGTAGTGGTAGTGTAAACAGTGTGTTCAGTATAAAAGTTACAAATACTAATAAAGCAGAAGAATTTCATGGTAAATCTGCAATGGATTTAGTAAAACAGTTTCTGGATTATATGAAGAGGTGTGAAATTCCACAATATCTTTTTGAAGAGAATCGATGTGTTTGTTCACTTGATCATAAAATCGAAAGACGTAAATTATTGTGTTCAATTTAGAAAACTTATCACAAATATTGATTGCCTCTCGTATGCATGGAAAATATGCGTTTGGATACAAAACTTGACAATGAGTAGGCAAAAGAAAAAATACCTCACTGCTTCCGATCTATTACATCCTCTCGGTTCAGTTTAACCTAGAGTCGTCAATTGTAATTTCGTTGCGTACAAAGAAATACCTTCTCAGGGTATATCAAAGATAAATATCCGATGTTTATTGGAATTAAGACGAAATATCTTGATACGAACGATAATAGATTGAACATTTATTATAACAATTTGAATGTTTAAATTCCATTTTTTTATTATTTGGACATTTGGACACCCTATATATTGACATACTTTCATAATTAGCGAAATTTTAGTTAATGAGGCAAATTCCTGCTTTATTTGTTTGCTTTGGATAAATAAAAAAATACGAATATGTCAAGGTTTCAGTTACTGGAATAAATATTGACAAGTGCAGATTGATCAATATGTGTCTCAAGAAAGATAAGTGCTGTTAATATGATCGAAAATATCCTTGAGGATCATCATGCAATTTGATCATCGAATGCTTAATTCAAAACGATATGTTAATGGAGGATAAGTAACTGGATAATAAAATAATTTTCCCAACAAATATTTTAAACATAGTTCGTGTTGAAACATTAATATACCATGTGCAGAATTTTAATGTAATTATTCAATACTAAAATACTATACATAATGTTGATAGGTCTGTTTGAACATTGATTTATCATTATTTTCATGATTAATATCTACAAACAACAATAATCATACATTAAAAAATACCTAACGGTGTTTAATTTTAAATTAAATTTGCGCATCTGAAGAAAGTTAAATGGTGATGACTTGCAATAAGTTTTTGACCTTTTAATACAACTTTTTACGTAATAAATTTGCTATGGCTAGAGTCAAAGGACGCACTGTCTATTGTCAGATACACGATGCCACTTACCGAAGCCATGGCATAATTTTTTTTATCATATAGAATTAATTCAGTATACATGGTGATTAAAATGGAGTTGCATTAAGTTTCACTGTTTGTTTCTAATAATATATAAAATATAAATATGCTGAATTGGGATTCTATCGAACATGAAAAGAACCTATCGAAGTGATAGGAACAAGGTCTACAGATTTCCAAAATATTAAATAAAATTTAGATACTCCAGCCTCTATCTGATAACAAAGTGATATAAAAGTGACATTTTGTAGAGTAAGGGTGGCAAAATAGAAAAAATGATTCAGATATTTAGAGAGGATGCTGAAAAGATTTATCCTCAGTCAAAAGACTGAAGATTCGTTAATCTATGATACTCATGTTAGATTATTAATACAGATTTATATCGCAGATACCTTTTGTGGGGCTGTGTTTCTTTATAGACCCACTTCCTTGATCATAGGCATCATTACAACATTTTCTTTAGCTTATTTTCTCTATCGACTACTGTATTTAGTTTTTTCTTTCTATCTAAAGAATCTTTTCATTTTTAAATCATCTATACTTCTTCCAACCACTTAGAATTGGGTATCCTTCTTCTTCTAATTCTGAATGCAGTATTCAACAAAAGATTTTGCGCTTATCTGTTCCACAAACATGGATGAGGCTTTTTTATTGTACGTGCATTTCTACTCTTTCCATTATACATTTTTTCGATGCCTGTATCCATTATTGTAAACTTTTCTTGGTACTAAATTGTTATAATTGTTTTTCGTTCCACTATCCTCTCTTTCTGTTAAATTTCGAGAAGCTCTGAAGATATCTGTTCGACATGTCTTGTTACATTACTAAAAACCATTGTCAAATTTCCCTCTCTATGATGATTGTCATAGATTACAGATTTCAAGAGTATTAATGTACAACAACCTTCACACAAAAGAATCCACATTATTACAAGTTACGTTAGATGACAGAATGAATCTTTGCGAAGATCTCAGTATTATTATTGTTTTCAGGTTTTCAGTAGCTAGATAATGAAGCTATTTATAACCTCAAATAGTTTTCTAGATACTCTTTATGGGGTGGACCAATCCCCATTAACTTTTTATTCTACTCTATCCCTAGTCATGATGGACGAACTTGTGTTTATTCTAAACCTAGAGTATAAACCGAGTCCATACCCAATTAATCATATTTATTTAGAAGTTCATCAAGGAGAAATTAAGTTGGAAGAGGTTTTTTGTTCGCGTTTTTGGTTGTGCAGGACTAGACCGCTTAGGTTCTACAAAATAGAAGCAGTACGTCTATGGAATGTGTTTTCTTTAAAACTTATTCATACAGACTTCAAAATTGGTAAATAAGACTTGCAGTGCGCAGATGTGTGTTTCATCTTTTTATATTTCAATCCCAGCAGCAAACTCGTCGAAAGTGGTCTCTAGGTAACTAGTTAATGATGGTAGAATCGAATTTAATTGTTCGAACATTAGCAAACTTTATCTACGGTCGTCCATGCCTTTCATTTGGTTTATGTAATTTAGACAAAATAAAATTAGAAAGCAGCTGATGCAATTAAGTTACCAAGAGTTTAAACTCGTGTTGGCCTCATGCTAAGCAAATCCTTTTAATTAGATCGAATAGCCGATTACTCATTGATCTTAAGACGGTCCTGTTTATGATCTTTTTCCATCACTTGCTTCCCATTCTACTCCATTCCCAGTCTACTTCTTGCAACCGTTTTGATCTAGGCCTGGTTTATATTCTTCCAGCTATATCCTCTCCTTCAAATTCATCTAATATTGCTTTTATTATATTTCTTTCGCTTTTCTTAATCTCTCTTCTTCTGTTTCCGTGATTGTCATTGTTACCGCGTTAAACATTAGTGTGAATATTTATTTTGGTCTTTTTAGTTAGTGTTATGTTTTTAACATCTCTTTAATGGCATGACATGTTTCTTTAGTTGCTAATCTTTTTTTTTTCTATTTCTGACCATTTTTCCGAAACGTTTAAAATTTTGTATTCCTTGAAATTAATGAGCTTTTTTTATTATTTTATTATTTATTTACTTTCAGTTCTCATTACTATTTTTTTGTTCTCAATTTCTTTGATAACCTTTCTATTATGTTTGAGAAAACATTAGATAACTAAATAGTCAGTTCAGTTTCTAAAATGTTTGTAATGCAAAAAAATTATCGAATGATCTCTTAGTATTAAGACATGCTCAACAATTTAAAGTGAAGTTATTATTCGCAAATTTTCAATTCCAAAGAGAAATTTGCAGTATTCTCATATTTGTCTGTATCCCATTAACGAGCGAGATGGAGATGCGCTAGAAGGTTGTGCAATTTAAACAGAAGTTTCATCGATTAAATTGAAAATAGAGGTTAATTTGTTTCTACAATTATCACCAACTAAAACGGCGCAAGATAAAAATAATCGAGTTGTTTAAATTATATTATGTAATAGAATTTTTAAAGATAAACAAGGTGACGAGTGTTAAGTGGGACAACGAAGATGTTAAAGGATTGTGTACAATTTAATAATATCAGATTATTCATACGTGAAAATTAATGGAGTTAATGGTAGTATGATAAACGAGTTCATGGAATTAGAAGGTTTTGCAAAGAAATTTCTTATACAGAAATTCTCTAAGACGTACACGTTTTTCACTATAAATAAGGCCCATCTTTTACAAACAGACATGAATAACCCATAAAAAGATCAAATAATTGCTTCAAATTACCAATAGTTACCTCAATATCGTGGTTTTCAATAACTTCATATTTTTTGTACAGTCTCAACACTTTAGACATTATTATCAATTCTTTCATCAAGAACAACCACAAAACGGCTCTTTTAAACAAACATCACAATTGTATTCTAAAATCATCTGTATTAGTTAAAAAATTGTATTGTATTGTTTTATAATTAGTTTCTTATGGTATTTCCAAGTTACAAGAAACCCTTTTTTTGAAAGGTCCATGGTGATATATTCAACAAAACTTAGTTTGCACTTTCTTCTCGACGTTTTGATATTATCAATTTTTATTTTAGTTATTATTTTTATATCAATATACTGGATATATAAATTATTATGTAGGGTAGTGAAAGAATATCTAACAATCCCGAATATTTAGATTTTCCCTAATTTTTTGTGCAAAATATTTTGTCTAAGATATAAGAAAAGAAAAGAAAATATATCCAAAACTGCAAAATTCTTGAATTTAAGTACGAAATTAAAATGAAAAAAGTTATCATTTTTCAAACATTTTTGGATTATTATCAAATGACCTTTCCATCAAAAAGTGAATTCCTCATAATGGACAGAGGTTTTCACAATATATAGTTTTACCTCTGTGATACAGCAATCAATGCATACAAAACTGGAAAAGTATTACTGTTTTGTGTATTTTCAATTGACATTAACCATAAATACTTCCAGAAATTTATTTTACCACAGATAATCTATCGCCGAATTACATGATTTGGTTAAAATATGAAATAGACAAAATTATCTCTTCTGTTTTATTAATGTTACTCTTCAAAGTCATGATGTTAATCTTTAAATACCTATAAAAATACGCCCACTGGTAATATTAAAAATTATTTGTCTCGTTTCAAGGTTTCATTGAAGATGGATTGTGATGTCATTTATCGATTTCAATGAGAAGTAATATTATGAAATATGTGAGAAATATCCAAAATATTTGGAGAAACCTTGACGAACAAAACTATTAATGTTGTCGTCTCCAATATAAAGCTTATTATGTAAAGTTGTTCATTATGATTTTTAAACTAATTTCATATGACGAGTTTCCTAACTAAAATAAATTTCTTATAATTGTCACACTTTTTTAAAAGTTACTCTCATTTAAATTAGAATATCATAATTATTCAATAAAAGTAGTTAAAAATCTTAAAACTAATGTATGTACTGTTATATAAGATCCTGTTTATATGGAACATATTCTAATTAAGCCTACAAAGTGATTGCTCTCAATTGGTAAACTTTTCACACTCTGAAGCTGAAATTATTTTGATTCATTATATATAATTAATTATATAATCGATAATTGTGATATTTAGTATATTTTCATAAATAATATATTACTCTGAAGAAAAGATTTTTGATGTTTGACTTAATGCCGGTCTTTCAAAATATAACCTCAGAACAAAGAACTCTGATTATTATCTGAGTTATTAGACCATATAAATGTCAATATACTATCTGTTTCAGTCATACGAAATTATTCTTTTTGATAATCAAAATTCAAGTTTTAATGTATGAAAAAGAAGCAACAGTCAATTTGATACTCTTTTAAGACAGTTTTAGTTGTTCATCGTAAATATGAGATCTCAATCTTTTTGTGAAGTACTGGGAGATTTGTCCTATGTAAACAGAATCATAATTACAACAAGGAAGTGATGTATTAGATTTTAGACTACAGAAAGATTTTGTTGATTTATTTTGTTATTTATAAAGAAATAATATTATCTATTAAAAATTGGGCAGATCTTAAGCATCAAGATATGAGGGATATTTTTTCACCATATATTTAAAAACCTTTTTATATTGTTTCCAAATTTATTCAATTAATATGAAATTAGAATTAGAGTCATGAAATATTATTATTAGAATATTATAGTCGTCAATAATTTGAAACAATAACAAAATATTATATACGAGGTGATAATTAAAAATCTGTTGACATATAAGAAACATCTATTTGATAAAATAGATCTAAAATCAAGATCATTCACTCAAGTAAATATGATCAATATACAGAGCGTTCTGTGACATGAACAAAATTTCTCATACGACCCCTCTCATCTCAATTATAGTCGTTTAAAGTTGCGAAATCAGAACTTATATTTAAGTATGTTTTCTAAATTATACATTCGAGCATTATGATTTTTAATGGATGTTTATGTGTTACAATACCTCCTGTAATTATTTTCCATAAATAATGAAATGAATTTTCATCAGAACGTCTCCTTATGGCGAATGGTCATCCATTAAAAATTCATAATGTTCGAATATATAATTTAGAGAATATATTCAAATATAAGTTCTGGTCTCGCAACTTTAAACGACTATAATTGAGATGAGAGGGGTCGTATGAGAAATTTTATTTATGACACAGCATTATTTTTATGTCATCTATTCACTTCCGATATTTTGCATCAGTCTGTACAGAGTAGTAGTCCAAATTAGTAATGAAATACATTGACATAATTATAATACAATGATCCTGAGTGGAGAACCAATATTTATGTCAGGAAAGACATCCTAAAATTACATGTTAGTAATGCATTTTTGATGTCAAGACAAATACTCCCCAAGTGATATATAATTTAATGAAAATGATGAAAAAGTTAAAATATTTTGACAGTTCTTTGTTTTTCTTAATATTTTCAAGAGCCTGTCCACATTAGATACCAGTTAGAAATAGATTAAAGAAAAAATATATAGATTACTCACATTCTGTTTGATCTGTAACACATTTTCCCTATATTTGCTAACAAAACCATTAACGCAAGCATCTTTTGGAACGCAAACTTTGCCTTGTCCTTCACATGGTATTGTAAGTGAAACTTCATTGTCATCATCAATAACATTAATATTGAATGGTTTTGGTTCACCTGGGTGAGTAGTAGCGAATGGTTTCTTATTATCCAGTGGATGTGTTGTGGAGAATCCGGGCTTTTTAGGTTGAACTCCTAGAAAACCGTTTGAGTCTGTAATTTTGTCACCGTTTCCTGGAAAATGTAATTTGTTTTCCAGAGAAATCAGTACATGGATTGAAAATTACATAATTTTATATTTTCTTCGTTATTGAACCTTTCTTTGGACAAGTCACGTCTTCAAGAATATCGAAATAAAAGGAGAAACTTTTCTGCTCAAACTTTTTCAAAAAAGCATCAATTTACTTACTTATTAAAATGCCTGTTTTCATAACTAGTATGTATGTATAGATTTTGGGGTATCGTATACACTGTTACCCAAAGGGTCTATTGTGTCCCCCTTTCTTTTTTAAGCGTGTAGTGCTTTGGAGCTCCTTAGTATTTCGAAAGAATGCGCTACAAAATCCATACCCTGCATTATCTGTCTAGCGTCTTCAGGTGTTTTTTGAGGCCCCGATACGAATCCTGTTATAGTTATGTTCATAACAAGTAAATTTGTAGTGTATGAGTTTTAGTAGCCAAAAGAGAGCAAAACGATACAAATTTCGGCTAATTCTATCGCAATCATAGAGAACGAATGAACAGAAACATTTTCGTAACAGTACAATGCTTTTTCCTCCACAAATGCAGTCTTTTTCTGTTAAATTCGGCATCAAAGAATGCCGACAGATGAGATTAACCTTGATTAGTTATTGCTCTACTTTCTTCTGGACAATAAATTAAGACTACACCTCTAATTCCAAACTCCAAATGAAGTTTCGGTTTTCGTTTTGTTTCTGCGATGTAATGATATGCCAAAGCTTTATCTACTAAGACATATGGATGGAAAATTCATTTGGATAACGTTTTAAGATTTGTCTGCATTCTTAATGCGAGTTAGCTTTCGATCAGTATTAAGCAATCGGGTCACCCACCTTGCATATAACTATTCAATTACTTCATCAACTAACTCAGGTGCTTATACTCGACGATCCCTAAGTGTGAGAGAACGAATTTCATTAATTTCTGGAATAATTCTAGAGAAAAGACCGTCCGGAAATTTCAGCATAATCTGTGTTCAGATAGCTACTTTCGTTATGGTGATGTGGACATATAGGACGGGTAGGTAGACTACAAGCCTGGAATAAAGATAATGATAGATACTTTATTTAACTTACCAGTTGAAGTAGCTCGTTTTAAGAAGGGATTATTGTTTATTTCAATGTTTGAATCAGCGGATACTCCGGTGGACTTCGTCTCAGACGAAGAGGTGGAGAAATCAGCTGAACTTCCAGCTTCGTATACGCCATTCAAAAATGGATTTTTCTTAAGGTCGACTGATTCTAAATTGAAGTCGCCAGCATTAAGAAGGTTCACAGGAGGTAGACAGTTTCCTATAACAATAGAAAAAACTGTAGTGGAATAGCTTGGCGAATAGATCAATTCTTATTATTGGACTCAATTAAATCAAAACACAATTCACGATCCAACTATAATGAC
Organism: Diorhabda elongata; assembly: GCA_026230145.1. NCBI lineage: Eukaryota > Metazoa > Arthropoda > Insecta > Coleoptera > Chrysomelidae > Diorhabda > Diorhabda elongata. Next base: position 15,178,869 of record CM047930.1, read on the forward strand.
ATTATTTTGTAACAAATCCAAATTGAAGAAAAGTGTGAAAATGAATTATATTGGAAAACCTCAATGGATATCTACATTCATGTCATAGCTACCAAAATAGAAACAAAATTGTTTTTTTTATATATAATTACTATTAAAAATAGAGAGAGCGACATGTAAGTGAAATTATACTATTGAAATAGTATCTGTATCTCTCTCTACACGCTATCAAAATCAAAACTTGTTATACTTCTCCTTTGCCGTTTCTACAACTTAAACCATCGACATAGTGATCCAGTGATCCATGATAGTGTATAGAGTGGTATACCAATGTCCTTTCTTTCTCTATCAGCAGTTCGGTCACATTTACCTCTCTCTCTCTCTCTTTCTATCTTCTATATTAACTGTGTTTTTCTACATTGAGAAAATTCACAAGCTACGTTCCTCAGTAATAATATAGTTGTGTGTAGTTGTAATGTCTTCTTCAGGTATGCCATAATCAATTAGATTAGTCATTAGTGAGAAATATTTCATTAAGATACTTGTCAATATCTATGCTGAAGTGGAAATATGGATATTTTTATTTTTTGCCACACCTTACCATTTCAAGTTGGAAATTCTAAATTATTAGTAATAATCGAAGAATGTTGAAATGAAAATGCATGCATATTTGTCTATCGCACACGTTTTTTAGCACCAGACCAACGCTACGCTTCCGGCGAATATTTTTATCACTTACTAAAACAGAAATTTATTCAAATGAACCTACAATCAGTGAAAAAAATACAAATACATTAGTGACTTTAGTGTTTAGTAGAAATTCTTGACTCCAAATATGTTGTCAAGTGTTAATTTTGAAGAAATTATTTCTGTTTTAATTATAGCTTTTGGCTGAAGTGATACCAATATTTTCAAGATATAATAGGTGTAACACCAAATACAGTGAATTATGTCAACATAAAAAAAGTATTTTCTTTCAAAATATTGATCTAGGCAAACAATTCAGTTATCCTAACGTTGAATTTGTGGCAAATAATAAAACTAAAAGAATTATTTCGCATTGGGCTCAATATGCTCTATTGTGGAGAAATAATTCTTTCAGTTTTATTATTTGCCACAAATTCAACAGTAGGATAACTGAATTGTTTGCCTAGATCAATATTTTGAAAGAAAAAACTTTTTTTATGTTGACATAATGCACTGTATGTCACGATTGGTATCAAAACGTTTTTCTTTTAACAAAGTTTTTGTGTAGTATAGTCAAAATTTAATGATGCTAAATCTCGTGACTAAGGCGGATGTGGATATACAAGAAGACTTTTAGCGTCAAAAAGCTCGTGATATATAAGGGACTTGTCATGATCAAGGAGAAACCCATTGGTCCATTTATCAGGTCAGTATTCCCTTATAAAATCGGATTTCACGATACATTTTCATCGCACTTTGCTGCCTAATATCGAGAACACAATGATAACGACCTTAATATTCTATTTTGAATTATAGACCTATTAGAGCGACGTAAGGCACTGGTTTTCCATTAGACTCTCTGTTAATCTCAAGATCATAATCAAAACAAACTTGAAAATGAAATCTGAATCTGCATGATTTGATGAAGAAGCTAGAAGAATGTTCTTGAAGACTTAATGGGAATATCATCAGAAATTATTTGATTTAGAATAAACAGAGTTAGTTATCGATCTAATATTAATATTTATGATTCTCTTCTCTAGTGCATTTGAATTAAAAAAATAAACACAATTTATGATCACTTCAAATTGCTCCTTGCAATATTATAAGTAACTTCAAAGGATGCAAAATTCCTTATATTCCCCTTATTTTGAAAGCACTTAATTAGGTTAATCAATGATATTAAGAAAAACTATGAATTTTTGTATAACAATAGTCAAAATAGTATGAATTTTAAAAAAAATTTATTTCAATTATTCCGGAGGTTAGCTAGTCAATTCGCAGTTTTAATTGTATGTATCAATATGATGTAATTCTATTAAACTTACCGGTTTTTGAACATTTCTTATAATAATCGTAGGCGGCTTTCATCGGACTATCTGGTCCCATCCACCAATATTCCTGTTGATTCGATTTCCTATTATTGACTAGAGAATTAATTTCACTGGGATTGGGTATAGCTACTCCTCCATTTCCTTTGACGTGTATCACATCAGCTAGTGCAGTGGAGATAAGTATCCCCACTAAAAGTAGTGGAGACATATTTTTAGTGATCTGTAAAAACAAAATCGTGAAAGCGAGATTCATAATGTTTTATAGACGCAAGTTATGATTGGTAGTGGTTCACCCAATTCGATTTTATTTGAATTTGCGTAAAAAGTCATTTTAAGTGAAAGAATTTCATTGTTACTGTTCGTAAGTGATCTCCACCACCAAGACGACGCAAGGTCTTACAAAGCATATTACAGAAATAAAGTAATTAGAGGACAAAAAAATTGTAATAGAATATTTTATCTTAAACTACCGTATAAAGTGTGGATTACTAAGAGAATATTCACAAGAAATGACAGTTCTCACTGTTGGAATTGAATAACATTAATAATTCTATGGATTAATATTATTCAACGTTAAAATTGAATTATTCATTTAGCGCAAGTAGATGCTACGAGGCTGCTAAAGTGATTACATTTGTTTATACAAACATCAACTGTGCAATTTTCGTATTTAACGTCACCTCTAGGTACATACTAAAAATACGATGAATAAATTTTTAAAACATAGATTACCTGAGCTGCATCTTTTTTAACTAATATGACTTATACCTTTATCAGTTAAGGACAAAAATGGCAAATTTGAACCTGTCCTGGCTTGTAAGACTGCCACTACAGTAGCCTTAGTGAGATCATGTTTGCAGAATCTGTGGTGTGACATTAAGTTGCAAAAAGAGCCAAAGAAGCCCACGAAATGTTAATATCAATGAATGGTATAGATAAAGTGACTATTAAACTAATACAAATAGTATCAGCGTTTAAAAGTGGAAATGAATCTTTAGGGAGAAGGAATCAATGAAAATGTGAAAATAGTGAAAAATCTTGCTTATGTAACCAGCGCTTGATTGTTCAAGAGCTTGAAATCGCTATTGCAAGTTTGTGGTCGCTAAATGTCTTCTTGAAGGTTGACGGCGAAATGTTTTGACGCCACTTTTTACAATGATAACGCAATAACAAAGTGATAAAAAGCCATTTGGTAACTTTAGATATATTTCGCGGTCCCCTCATTTTATGGCTCTAGAAAATCGAAAAATCATCAGATTTCGATCAATTTTTTTTTAAATCTTCATTTTTACAGCGGATTTTCGAAAAAAATTATGGAAATAATAAGAAACAAAACTTATATTGGTTTCAGGGCTTCAGATGTTCATGAAAATGCACTCATTCCCGTTTAATTTTTTCCAAATAATCAAATGATGTTGTTATATATTTTTTTCATAATCTACACAAAAAAGGAGCAAATTTATACAAAAATGTTAATTCATTATGTTTTTATAATAAAAATAATAATTTCTAGTAAAATTAACCTTTTCTCACATATAATCGTTTCTACCTTTTTTATTAAGTAATCATTAAATTTATATGAACAAAAAAATTCTTAAAATCACTTATTGTAATTAATTAAAATTAAAAGTTAACTTTGAAAAATTGAAAATTTTCACTATTAAAAAAAAATGGGATCTTACTAAGGTTTGACTGCTAGAGGTAAAAAATGTATAAACATTTTCTTCAATTTTTGTTTCTCCAAAATGTTGGTTTTTTGTGTAGATTAACAAAAAAATATATTTCCTGCATTTGATGCTTAAAACGCGTTTGAAAGCTATAAACGATTATATGCGAAGAAGTGCGTTTATGATCACATTTAAAGTCATATAAGTATATGAAATCCTCAGGTGAGATATTTCCCATATTTTTTGTTTTCATAAAACCGCCGTAAAAACGAATATTTTAAAAAAAATTTATCGAAATCGGATGATTTTTCGATTCTCTAGAGCTAAAAAACGAGGCGACTGCGAAAGTATAACATTAAATAATATAAATAAATAAAGTTTAAACAGAAGTCTTTCGCAAATGCTTCCAGTCATAGATTCAGCATTGGTATAAGTGCATTGCTGACCAAGAACAGTACTATGACGGAGATTAATTCCAATTTTAATTTTTGATTCAATTATTCACCTTATTTTCTTAATACATCTGGTATTAATTTTAATTAATATACTACGTATATTCAGAAACGTATTTTTCTGCTGCCCATCCAACATTTTCGTATATAACGTTTTATATCCGCCTCAGAAACTGATTTATCACACATTGTATCAACATAATTTACGTAATATTTTCACTTTCGTGGTATACTGGAGGGACTGAATCACGTATTCATTATTGCGAAATATCGTGTCTTCACTTAAAGACCGCATTATTTATTCATAATTTTGCTGTTATTATATCTGTTAGTTAAAACCACTTTGGTATTCTTATTCATTCAATAATTCGTGTTTCGAATATTAACAATGCTTGTAGAAGATAATGTCAGATGATAGATACTATGAAAATTTAGATGATTTGAATGATGCACCTGTTCAGGTATAAACGTCGATTTTGTAGGTAATGACACAAGAGATACTATTACGTAAACAAAGTAACTAAATGTAATCTTTGAACGCAGCTGTGATTTTGAATTAGTTGATCAAGATCAGCGACTAAATACAGAATTAGCTCTAATTATGTATTACCGAATAGATATCGCAGAAGAAGAAAGCTGCAATAAAAGTAATTTTCTAGATTACCAAAAATCGAAAAACTTGGGCACATGAAACGTTCATTTTTTTAGCAAAGAATCTTAGGTTTTTAGTTTTTCTCATTTCAAAATTCAAAAATCAGTTGCGGTTATCATATCTTTGATAATCACATATAATTCAACTATCCTAGTGTCTTATCAATGATCTTGAGAATTTTCAGATGTGCTTTGACTAAACCAGATGTAACCATTTTTTTTATTAATATTGTAAAAATTCCCGAGGCAATCTAACTTTAGATTTTACTAGGTATGTATGTATAATTCAGGATATCATATACACTGAGACCCAAAAAAATCTATTATGTTTCCTTTTCTTGCTCTGGCACTGGGGATAGATTCTCAGAGTTTATAGCTAATCTATTAATTTCATTCCATTTGAACTCCGTAGTCTATTATACTTCGGGAGAAAAATTTTATGTATATTAACATCGATATAATAACAGGTTTGTTCCAACATGCTAGTCTGGACCGTTCTTCGAACGATTATTGGATTATTTTTCTGCGCAATATCCGGCTCTGCACGGTTCTTATAACAGTACTTGCTATCAACCAAGTATTAGAAAGATCGACCCTGAAATGGTTCACAAACGATACCTAAGTCAGTTGGAACGCAAAACAAAATCGTTCCTACAATTGTAACCGTCCGGTTAGAATACATCTTTATTGCGCAGATCACCGTACCAAGGGCGGTTTTCTGATGGGTTGGAACGAACCTAACATCAGATCCACAGTTTCAAAGGTAGATAAGCATTTTCTCATTGATTCGTTCGTTCAAGAAACAAGATAAAAATATTAATTATATACACGGATGCACATAATTTATTTTACATGATGACATCTGGATTTACTTTCAATTATCTCTATTGCCATTGAACTAATCTCAATATTTATTTTTTACTAATGACTACTGCAGGATTTCGTCAATAAACACCATGTTCTGTGAAATAGTAAGTCAATAAATTAAAACGTGGCCTCAAGAACGGTGTTTATAAGGATACATCCTTGAAGGATGAGATTAATTTGTTATTTAAATGTCACAAATATCAATTCTCACACGTACAAAATAAGAGAGAGGAGTGAGAAAATTAACAGATTCACAATTTGATAACCTTATATTTCGTAATTGTATTGTTAATAATTTTTCTATTATGAACAACAATAAATTTCACGTCAAACGAATAAAAGGATTAGTTAACAAATTGAGAAGTCTTATCGATAAACTGCTAATTTATCTTTATTATACAGGAAATTTGAGCATCGAAAACATACGAGGGTTACTACTTCCGTATGAGATGGACAACTAAAAACAAATATTTATAATTGAATATGGCTTTCTTGTTTTTGTTCTCCGTTAAGATCAATACACTTTTGTATGCGTTTGAACCAATTGTCAAACTTTTTGATTGCTCAAAAACGTTTTTGTTTAAACTAATGTGTAAGAGTTCACATTGTCGTGGCGGAGAATGATTCGTCGTCTGCGATTGATTTCTCTGATTTTTTCGGACACTTCTGGCAAACAAATGCTGCTATACAATTCAAAGTTGATCGTTCTACGTTGTTCTAAGAGAACGGTGGTGATATTTCCAGTTATTCCCAAAAAACAGGCGACCATTTGCTTCGAAGTGCTTCGAGCACGACCAACTTTTGTTGAATTTGGCTCGCCTTGAAAGACCCATACACTCGATTGCTATTCAGTTTTGCACTCATATGCATAGAACCATGATTTGTCGCCTGTCACGATCTTATAGACGTCTTTTGAAGCACCGCGATAGAATTATTAAGCATTTCGTTGTATCAAAGCGAACAAATCTTTTTAAAAGCCAAATATTCATGCAATGTTGAATGTATGCGAATAAAATTAATGCCCAAGTATGCCTCAATCTCACGGTATGTCATTTGATGGTCTTGATATATCAGTTTACAAACAGCGTCGATGTTTTCTGGCACAACAGACGACCTTCACGAAATTCATTAAGTAGCGGAGTAAGAGTCCGATTGAATTCGGAAAACCTGCAAAGCACGGTGGTTCGAGATGGAGTTTCTTCACCAAAAGTTTAAGTGAATTGATCGGCACAGTGCTGTTGGTTGAATCTACATCGAAAGTCATAAAAATCATCGCATGAAAAATTTTGCGATTTAATTCCATTTTTTGACCAAGATGAATATTCCAGGTATCTGTAAACATCTTAAATAGCACTCGTATGACAACACGTTCCGAGTACTTTTACTTGCCATATCTCGAAACTTGAGTAGTAACCATCGTCTACAATGAACAGTTCTAGCCTGTATTGAGCTTCATTTCTTAGCTAAAAAACTAGTCACACTGCTCAAATTAAAATATTTAGAATTAAAAGGAAACATACGAGTATAAAACAGGATGTTTTCAAATTCAAATAATTATTCTAAAAAACAGGCACAAAGTAAATTTAGAATTATCTGAATGGTGTCAATAGAAAATGTCAACATTTAATGGCTGCAATTCTAAATTCTTTATAAACGTTAATGAATATCTATTTTTGCTGAACATAGTTGTGTTCAGTGTCTCTATAATCATAAAATCTTATTTGTCAAGGACAGTAGATAATTAATTTCACAATTTTAGTGCTAATATATTCATCACATCTAACTATTTCACATTATCATCTCACCTTTTGAATATATGACCTAACTTAATTTTTCTAATTAAAAATATGATTTTTATGCTGAGTGACCAATAATTCAACCAATTTTCGTTTTGACGTCTTAAGAAAGATGATACAAAAATATACCAGTAAAAAAACCAATCATAACTCTAAATAAACACCAACAATGTACGAAATGAATGGAATAAAGACACGATGGGATATCATAATATTTGTTTCGATAGCATGGGAATGCAAACAGAAAGAAACTATAAAATCCATGAAATACAACATGTGGAGACAATGAGATCAACTAGGAATAGAAAAACCACTGGAGATAATGAGTTTAATAATTTATTCAACTGAAAATACAGAAATTAAAAAACTGACTAATCTCTAAAAATACGACTATAAGGATAAGGGAGGAGCACGAAAATAGATAGAAGAATAGGAAACCAACGAATAAAAAGAAAATCAGAATAGAAAACTTATAAGACGGTAACTCCACACTTTCGCTATAGGTAAGTGAATAGTTATTCAGTGAGGAGAGCAAAAGAGAAGAAGACGAGAAAAGTTCTATCTAAGGCAGCGAAAATATACACTTGCTTCGACAACAGAACAACCGGGAAGGAAAAGGAGTATAACTCCTAGCGCTATTCCTTCGAAAAACCAAAAAGATCTGCCAGAATCTTCTATGGAACTAATAGCTGAGCAAAGATAAAACGGGAGATCCAAATTACGAAGATAAATGGTGGAATGTTTTATTTTTCACACAATCGTGGACATTGCCCAATAATAGATATTTATTGAAATATATAACTTTTATCAAGATTCAACTACATATTGATTCGATAGTTAATTTTAGATTTAATCCTTTTTTGATATTATACGTTTATGTTTAGTTAGCAACTTTCCCAAATTATAGCTTTTTCTTTTTTTTTGTAAAACTACTGTATATTCTTTGAGATTTATATGAGATTTAAAAGCATAGGAAATGTAAAATCAATTTGTGTAGATGTGTTGCTTTCACTTAAGTATGTGGCATTTAAGAATACTTAATACAGGTAAATATTATCCAAATTCCCTCATAAAAACGACAATTCATCCACATCTGACTGACCTATACCTAACCCAGGATATTCCAAGTAACCTTCTCAATGAGCAGACAGCATATAATTAAATTAATCCTCCAAACCAAAACCTTCTAGCTGCGCTTTGTTTCATACTTACACGAGCCCAGGCGAGGCGTTGGGAATCGTAGAGAAATTCATCCTGTCTCGAAATCAGATCCGAACGCCGAGATCTCAGCGAAGCTGCGCCGTTTCCAGAGACTCAGCTCGTTCAATTTTTCCATGTATGTATTTTTGAGTATGTAGTTTTGTTGATATATTATAGTAAGTTATCGAAATATGTTTATTGTGCTACCTCTCCACTACCCTCGATACTAAGACTAGCGCCCATAAGTACCATACAACTGCTGTGCTTTGCTTGAAACTCACAACTATTTATTAGAATCGGGAATATCGAAATAATTTCCATCAAATTCATTCTTTCGCTTTTCCTATTCGCAGCATATAAATAAAAACGCATATCCCAATTTTCGCAACGTTGCAATGAAAAATGTACTCTACTATTTAATTTGGTATTCATATTATTGTCATTTTAAACTTCTGTTCAATTTTTAAACTAACTTATCAGTTTGTGTTTTCAGATCATATCATCTAATACTTAATTATGTTATTTTTAGCAATATATTAACATATTGTACCCGGACCTAAAAAAAACTATTCAAACAACGACCATAAAACGATACAAACATTAAATTATGTCATCGTGTAAATTATGCAGCACAATACGACGACCTCCTCTTGGCTATACCCATTTAATCTATTCGTAAAAAAAGTTGTAGAATTCAAATAATACGTCATAAAATAATAATTGATAGAATGAGGATAATTAAAAAACAAGATGTTTCAGTCTGGTAGAATTTTGATGAAATATTCGGAATTCTACAGATAGTTTACGAACGTAAATGACTATCATAATATAGAGGTGTAGAGCTGATAAATATATTTTTTTCGGTAACTTCTCAGAATCAGCGTAGGTATTAAGAAGAATAACATGATTATTAGTGGGAGGGCTATAATGAAACTAAACTTATTATCCGATTTAAATAACTTCGAATGCTAAGAATATTTATTGGGTTATGGAAATATTACAAATCTAGTAGAGTTTTTATGGAAACAATTTGCTGGTCAAGAGCTCTATATGAACCAAATTTAGGTTGATTTGATCATAATGCAAGCAAAGATACTGAATATGACGGTTATTCTATCAACAAAATGAAGAAACTGTATTATTTCCAACAGAGTTTGTATTTTTAAGTAGATAGATATATGTGAGAATTATGGAAGAAACAAGATTGATATTTTTACAGGACAGAATCAATAAGAATTGGAAAGATGAGAAGATTAGAAATAAGTAATTAATATAGGAGTGAGAAGAAACGATTGAACGCTTTTTAAATTTATCAACGCGTTTTTGCTCAAGCAACAAAACTAACGAGATAATATTGAAGATAGCTAAGTGAATTGTATCTATATATAATTATTGTTCTAATTTTTTGATAACAAAACATTCATAGAAGTAAATCTGAAATTTTTTATTCAAATATAATTAGCAGTTATTGTTTCAAACTGTTTCTACTTCTTAAAAAAATTTGGTTGATGTTTGTTATATGAATACTCATTTCATATTATGTCAATTCATAATTTTCCTGTTTTTGCAATCTTTGGTGATGAGTAAATGTGTGGGAGATGCTACTTTTACGTAAGCATTCTTTACGATACTTAATCAAAAGTGAAAGTTCGATTTTTTTATACATACATTTCAAAGAATTTATTTAACTAATTTAACTGTATCCCAAAATCTAGCATTCATTTCAAATATGCAAATGAAATTTTACGCTTAACTTTGAATATTTTCGTATGGTATATGCTCTAGATATGTATTCATTTCATGGTATAAGGGCTGTGCTTTTTGTGAACGGACAATACCTACAGAAGTACCGAGATAGCATTGTTAAATTATTTAATAACAGCCCGGTATTCTCAGCATCCAGGTCAGGCTCGTTCAGTGCGATAGTTCAAGAGTATTTAGTTCCTAGTACAGTAATGGCAAGAACAATGTTTATATAGGATTAGTATGACGATGCTGTTTAAATCTAATCAAGTGAATTGATCAAGGTATATAGTCAAATATTTTTGTTACGTCATACTTTTTCATATTATCATATGTTACGTCATATTTTCTAAATAAGGTTGTCAAATTGAAATGTGTAAATCTGGTATTTGCTTCTTTCACCTAAAATAGGTTTCAAACACTCCTGTATTCTTTAAAGTGCCAGGCAATTGTGGGTGCAAAAAGATCGGAGCTTCCACGATAATATTTATTACAATAAACTAAATAATAGATAAATAAACTAAATAATAGATAAATGATACTCCAGTACTGCTGTTTACGGAGTGGAAACCTGGATCTTGAAAGCTCAAATGATCAAAAAACTTGAGGCATTTGAGATTTGGCTCTATAGACGCATCCTGAAGATACCTTGGACTGACAGAATCACCAACGACAAAGTACTACGACACATTTAAGACGCATTGGTCGCAAAAGAAAGCTGTTGACAATTATTAAGATAAGAAAAACTTCTTACGCAACGACAAATACGCTACAGCACATAATACAGGGCAGAGTAAAGGGAAAGAAAGGCATCGGCAGGATAAAGAAACCCTGGCTCCGTAACATAAGAGAATGGACAAATCTCAGCGTCGGAGAATTGTTGCGTGGGACAGAGACGCATTTAAAAACGTGGTCGCCAACCTTCAATGAGAAGACGGCATGAGAAGAAGAAGAAACTTCAAATGAAAAAACGAATCCAAGAGCTCTTCCTAAATGTTAATAAGTGTCTCTTTATTAGTTATAGCATTAATTACTTATTTTGGAAAAGTCAGCTGATAGGGCAGGCACATACACTAAAACCTTTAAAAATTCTCGAAGGTAGGAATCACACGGTACCGCATCAGCTGAACGTGGTGGTGATTAAAAAGGTGATTGAAAACAAACTCTACCATTAAGCACTATATGACGCATATAGCGGCCAGGTGCAGATCAGCCAATCACTTACTTCATTATGTCTGTTAGAACCGTCTTATTCATGAGTGTGTATTTAAATAATGAACTTACAATACCTTTGTCAAAAAATTATAAGTAACAACAATAATTATGTCACAAGATAAAGTTCGAGTGATATCCCTAACCATCTATCTGTTGATTAATATTCATTTCATTCAAGTACTGCATTTTCAATGGTTTTTATCTTTGTTTTCTTTGTAAATTAAGAAGATTATTTTCGAAAGCTATTTATTACTGTTTTCCCAAAGTATTAGTATTTAATATCCATATATAATGTTTAGATATTTCTTTTGTTAAAAATTATCCAATAAATGAATATGTAATCATAATAAGTTGATTGATTCTTCAAATTTGTTTTCAATAATTATTACTGTTTCGTCTATATATCAATGTTTTTCAAGTACTTCCTGTAATAAAAGTGAGAATTTAAAATCTGGTGATGGTCTAAATATCCCAGTAGATCCTACATCAGGGTCACAAGAAAACACTGACAACCCGATATAAACCACGTCACTCAAAATCTGTCAAATATCTCTCTCGTCTCGAATATTAAATCATATATTTGCTTATATAATATTCTGATAAGGCATCTATTTACTACCATCGAGTACCATGAAATCCGTAGAAAATTTTCTATTATCATATAATGTCCATATTGAGTTCCCCAGTTTAGCAATGATTCGTATTCGGAGAAATGATACTGATGCTGAGGAATGTGGGCAGATGACATTGACCGTATTAACCATAATGAAATATACTAGATTTTAGCGCCTTACGTTTTTTTAAATAAGAAAGAGAAACATATTTATTCATTTTCTTTTAATCAAAAATATTTTGTTACGTTCCATAACATGATACGAGGGCTGCTACTTAAGTTTTGAGATATGGCAACACTGACGTGAATATGTCAAATCTGAAATTAACCACATAAAGTTTGATATTTTTAATGGTGAAAGGACTCGGAACGTGTTGTCATACGAGTACTATTTGAGTGTTTACAGATAATTGAAACATTCATCTCCATCAAAAAAAGGAAAGACGGGTTTTCTATTACTTTCGCCGTGGATTAAACCAACCGCAATGTGTCTATTAACTCTCTTTGACTTTTGGTTGGGAAGCATGATCTCGATATACTTGATGGATTTTGTGAAGGTCGTTCAAAATCGGCTGTTGTGCCAGAAAACATCGATGCTATGAGTAAACTGATATTGCAAGATAGTCATGTGACATACCATGGGATTGAGGCATACTTGAGTATTAGTTCCACGTACATAAATTCAATATTGCATGAACATTTGGCTGTAAAAAAGATTTGTTCGCGTTGGATGCCGCATAATGTGACAACCGCTCAAAAAATGATCGTGTAGATTGGTGCAAAGAAATGCTGAAAAAGTTCGACGTGCTTCAAAAGACGTCTATAAGATCTTAACAGGCGCCAAATCATGGATATATACATATGAACCCGAAACTAAACAACAATCGAGTGTATGGGTCTTTCAAGACGAGTCAAATCCAATAAAAGTTATTCGCAAACGAAGCACTTCGAAGCTAATCGTCGAGTGTTTTTGGAGAATAACTGGACAAATCACTACTAGTTCCATTATAACAACGTAGAATGGTCAATTATGAATGGTACACCAGCATTTGTTAGCCAGAAATGTTAAAAAAAATCAGAAAAACCATTCGCACAAGACGAATCATTTTCGACCATAACAATATGAGATCTCACAGATCAGTTCAAACAAAAACGTTCTAGAACAGTCAGAACATGAAGTTGAAGGGTCAATCGCCGTACAGTCTTTGTTTGGAACCCCATAATGCCTTCTTAATTCCACAGATCAAAAATTAAGTAACAGCTCTCTTAATATAATAAACTATTCCCACTATTAAGATATAAAAAAGTAGGTGACAGATAATTTCCCAAAAATACTGCATATTTGAGTTTTTAACAAATCGATATAAATTTGAACAAACTATAAACAATTTTTGGGTATAATATTATTTGAATGAAATCAAATGAATCAAATATGCCTAATCATTATAATATAGTTATTAAAATCACATGTTCTGGAATTAGTAGCTTAGTTTAGTAAAACCAATTCCGTTGCTTGTTGGTGAACCTCCAGATTCAGAATATCTCACGTAATAGTAAGGAAAATACCACAGTTGAATTAATTTTACTTATATAGAATACAAATAATCAAATTTTTTGCTATATCGAGCTGTACAAAAGAATTGTATCTATAAATTAAAGCTACAATATTTTCTTTTCTTATAAGTTAACATTTTTTTCTTGATTGGCTTGCCAGCAAGCAAAATACTTGCTACTGGAGCGAAAAAAACTGATTTTTTGGTCAAGGTCATATAGTGAATCTAAAGAAAGTGAAAGTTTCAGCTCGTATTCTTGAGAATTCTATAATAGGTTCTTTATTATTCAATTTAAATCTGACTTGTGAGTCTGCTTTTGCTCAGAAAAATAGCAAATAATTTAAAAATGAAATAAGAGAGGCTAATATCATGATCGTAATCATTTTTCACAACATGTTTAAGAATAAAATTTTTATAGAAGAGCAGAAAATATGACCAACAATGCTAAGGTATGATAAAATAACCACATATATTTTATAGAAAAACATGTATTGTATTTTTTTTCTACTATTTTTTAATCTACTTTCACTGCTTCATGAGGTGGAGCCTATTGTGACCTATATGTTTACATCTCCCACCTAAACTTCTTGTGTTGAGTATTTCTACATCTGCTAGGTTTAGGTTCCCATTCAAACAATCATTGTTTCTACTGATATTTCACATTTATTGGGAATAATTTAATTTAGCGTTAATTTGATTGAAAAATATTATGAAACAAATCAATTATAAATCTTCGAAAATTTCATGAAAGAAAAGTAATATAACCAATTGTGACTTTTACTTAGGATTTCTATAATTATTAAAGGGCTGACTTGAGAAATTTTAAGGGTCTATTTTCGTCGGTAGCAGCATTTGAACTTTGAATATCTTGTGTCGCAGTGAAAAGGTTAACTGAAGTACTTTGACACTGGGTAATAAATCTATATACGTACACCAGAAACACCACAAATCTGACCACACTGAGTAGAAAAGCTTTAATACGGTTTTCTGTTCTAATCGCCCATTGGTATCACCAAATTAATTATATTAAATACAAGAAATGGGAATAACTATAGGCAAGATTTCTTCGTTAAGGCGTTTGACATGATGTAAGACAACCGATAATATAATGCAAAACGAAATATTTCTTGATCAAAAGCATGCACAGATAAAGTTCAGCTAGTTGTTTCATGCAAGACTTCGCAAATACAACATTATCGGTTTGGAGACATATTTATTGCGTGCAATCTGTAATTCTAGGATTTAACCTAGTTACTTTTGACTAAAGGCTTCAAATACAAGACAGCAGAAAATATAATTATTTCCAGTGATCAACTGATTACATTTTTTCTATTTACTTTACTCGGTTTGTTATGTTCATTTTAACCAAACATAAAATATGAAATGAAATTTGTTTACTTTTACTCATGGAACATTCTGTTAATCACACTTTTAGGTATTTTAAGAAGGAATGAGAATTGAAAACGGCTGCGAAGTCTTGAAAGACGATTTATACCAATATCCAAACTATCAAACTTTCTTTTACTGACGAAGGCACGGTCTACCCCAATTGAAATGCAATTACTCTAAATGTGATATATTGCAGTGATTAAAATACGGAATATACGTGGAAAAATACACAGTGATCACAACTTTAAAGGTTTGGGCTAGTAACCCGAGGGAAAACAAATCGTTGATTTGGTTTTTGTAAATACCCATTTAGCTTGTAGCAAGCATCTTGAGATGCGCAAAATACAATAGACGTTTCAACCCTTGGTATTTCTGATGATTAACCAAATGAATTGGATAAATTGTAACACGATACTTGAGGAATATTGTTTAAGATATATTAGATAACGAAGTTCAAGAGAATGGCCAGCTCGGTCACCGAAACCAAACTTTTTGTTTTTCAGAAGTATTTTCAACCGAATATTCACACCACTAAAACCGCCTTTATTGATTTTTCAAACAACTTCTTGTTTTATAATGGAATGTGTTCATTTGGAGCAACTATGATAATTATACCTCTTAGCTCTATAATTAAAATCATTATTAAAGTCTAATTTTCACTGATTCAATTCATCACTATACAACTACAATGAAATAAACAAAGCTAGTGTCACTAAATGTCTAACCTCAGTTTGTGATACCTCTCATCATTAATGTGCCTTTTCTCGTTAAGGGAAGTTTTTTTAAAAATGATTCAACTTCAATACATTCAAATATCTTAAAATACTTCTTTTATATCCGTAAATAATAATTATTATCAAAAGAAAACGACTATATATCATTAGAAATTCCACAGAAAACTACCAGAAATGCGTGTATTGAATATTCAACAATTTCCAACTTAATGATAATTATTTACACGTACATATATACATATGTACGTGAATACAGGATGTACAAGTAGATAAAATAAAAATTTTTTCAGTCCCATAGTGAACGAATGTCATTTCTTTAATTGAAGTATGAGGTATATATTTCGCATTTCAAGTTTTCTTTATAATTTTTTCTCTATTTTTTGTAACGCTCTGCATAACGATTGATATACGAAATTTTCCTAACAGCCAGTTTGTGACTCCCGCCACATTTTGACGAAGTTCACCATCGCATCGTTTTGAAATTGAAGTTGGATGTCAACTTCTATAAGAAAGTCACTTAAAATAGTTGGATAGACGAACTGTCGAAGTCTGCCTACAACTGTCACGTTGTAGCTAATGTCCAATTTATCTTTTAAAATGCCTTGAAGTTGACGAAACGTTATAACGAAACTCCGTGGTTGTGCCATAATACATCTGTGATTTATTATACAAAATTAACAATTTCGTATTATTATTGTTCTCATTTTAAAATCGGGTAATTTGGCCAAAAACACAACTTCTCAACATTTTCACCTAATTTTTACTGTTTATATTGTTGAGGGATCGTTATCACCTCAGGTGAATGAATCCAAATAGGAACCTGAATCTTCAGGCAACACATCGACTAATACACATATACACCTTGAACGTATTAGTGACAGAATTATGGAGCCTATCACCTTTTCCTAATCAGTTTGTTCATAGCTTGAAAGAAGATATTTAAGGTAACGGTTCCTATAGAAAACGAACCGATTGGAACCGCATACGTATGAAACAGTACTTAAGAATTCATAATCTACCCCGAAAGACAGAACCATTTTGTAAATACCTAGAACATTAGATATTGAGTCTATGCTAAAAGATACAAATCGTACTAATCGAGCGTAGTATCGACATCGTATTTCACTCATAGTGTTGATTTTTTTTTCTCACTGTCAAAATTATTGGTAGAGGTGTAAGGAAATTTGTAGTATTGGGATAGACACTAATTGTAAGCTTATTATTAATTATTTTGATTCCCTCAAGTGTAGTAATCAAATTTTTAGACCAATTATGAGATATGTAAAGATAAAAATTCAGGTTGCCAGATACAACTGAATGATGAATGTTGATTTCTTCAAAAAAATATATTAATGAGCTTGCATTCGGATTGTGTGATAATTATTCATCTCATAATAATAAATTGGGAATAGAATTATAAGAAACAATTGAGTAACAACTACGTTATATTCCATGTTTAGTTTGTTAGACACGTTTGCATTATTCATCGAATTGCTCAGTTGGTACAGAGTCGGTCCAAGTAGATTTCAATATTATCATACTTTTGTTGATTATTAATTCCTTTTGTTATCATAATTTTGGCAAATATGAGAATACAAAATGAAAGATATGCCAGGATTAAGGCTCTATTAAATCAAAAGTAATGACATATTTTTTATTGAATATAAGAATATATTTTGTGAATATAAGATATAAAAATATGAATAAATATATGTATTTCGAAGTTCTAAATGATTTGAATAAATCACAACTTGCTTCTTGGATGTTGTTTACCATGAAATAAGGCACAGCGTAGATTGTTAACGATTGCTGTTGGACTATAGGGTGAAAATTGAACAAAAGACCAGAAAACTATTAGAAACCAATTTAGTATAATAAGAAATAATATGGAATGTCAATTTGATTCACTATCAGTTACTGAGAGGTAAGGTATTTGGTAATAAAGAGTAGTTGATTCTGTTAGAAATTACAGATTAAAACGTTGAACATTCCTGAATTTTGGGAAAGTTGTAGAACATTGAAATTTTAGAACAATTACAGAAAACGTGCTAAACAGTCACACATAAATATATACATTTTTTATTTGACAAATAATTGCCTTTTAACTCATCATTGTAAAGAGAAAATGAATAATATCTGAGCGTTGTATCCACAGCTGGACCAGTTTCTTTCGTAATGGTATCAAAACTTAAAAAAAAACATATTTTTATATTTGCGAGAAAAGCCAGAAGTCGCATGATGCTGAATCTGGTGAGTACACAGACAGAAATATTACGAATCAAAATCACAATTTTGTAACAAATATAAACAAAATACAATTTTTAAAAAGAAATGTAATTGCTTAGTAAGGGAAAATTGTCTAATTCAACAAGTTTTTTGTTGAAATTTTGACATGGAAATATTTATTTCATAAACAGTAACATATTTGGATAACAAAATGCACACATAAATATGAAAAATTTTCAAACACAAATACATATTTTATATATTATTCATAAAATTCATATTTTGATCTATAAAATTCCCCTAATATATGAATAATTTTAAGTTATTAGTCTCCTCCATAACTTAATGCGTTTTATAGAACTCAGGCCAACAAAAAAAATTGTATTTGATAACTTTTTCCACTTCACTAGCCAATATAGATTTTTGTGAGCTGAACAATAGGTACAATCAATAAAATGTGTAAGTACGTTTATCTTTTCTTTCTTTTTTCATTTGAATCTCCTTGTGTAACTTGTCTTTAACGAGTTGTTCGCTTAACTTCTTGGTTAATTGACCAACTGTAGTCCACCATCATGCTGGTGTCCCAGGTAACATTTTCCTGTCACTTTAATGTTATGCTGCAAACATTCACCTTGCTCCTTATCTAGTACATTTTTCAAATTTTCTATGAAGTAGTGAGGGTCAGTTTCAAAAGTGACTTTCAGCCTTATCGAGCATCAAGTTTTTAAACTTGTTACTAATCCATAGTAATATTATAAGGATTTTCATACCCATGCTATTTCTCATTTGAGATCATTGTGGATACAAAATTAACGTAAAACATAATTTTTATAGCACAGGTTCGACAAAGGCGCTTCTTTCAGTTTAGCTTCTAAAAGGTATTAGAATTTGGGCAGAAATAATAGAAATTTCATGCATCTTTAGGCAAAACCTCACGAACTGGTTTATGAGATCTAACTTAATTTCTCGAAGTGGTAAAAGTATGTTTTTGATAATAACGAAACTACAGGCTAATTCTACTAGTACCAATGTTGTTTCTTAGCACTACTGTCCCATTCACACAGAGAAATTTAGTTGAACTGTCTTGCTGACCAAAGCAATATTGTAGGTATCACATAAAAAATGTAAAGTAAACGTTGCTGTAAGTTAGTTTGGAAGTAAATAAGGCATCAGTTGTTAATCTTTAATAAAGAATTACACTTTTTTTCAAGAAAATGGGTTTCAGCAAAGCTACCAAAGTCTAAATGCACTAAACCTAGTTTTCCAATTATTTTAACATGTGTCTTGAAAATTGAAAATTACATGAATTAATTACATAATGTGACGAAATTGTTGAGTGTCATGATACGAAATTCTAGTCAAAAAGTGTGTTGGCTTGTGTAATTGGTTTATTGCATCAAAATAATTTGACATTTTCTCATTTTACGGACATTATTATTTAATAATAGACAATTATTTTTTTTATCCATCGGAATTATTATCATATTTCTTTATCCTAGAGGATCATGCATAAATTTAACTAGAATTTTCTAGAACCATTGGTGTTATTAATAGTGAACACACTATTTATTACTACTCCCAGTCGCAATTGAGCAAATCCATCGTCTGATGGAAGTTTTGATAAAATGAAGTTTTCCCTTTGGTCTCTAAAGATGACAACTTGGCAATAAAATCTTGTGTAAGGCAGTTGCCGTAAACAGGGCATTCAGTATGTATACCTTCCTCTGATAATATCTGTATTAGAGTAGAAAATATTTACAAAGCATTCTACAGTATTATTTAATCATCAATCGCATTCTAATTCTGCAGAAAGTGGGTTTTACAGAAAGTGAATTGGAAGTAAGTAATAATATCACCGAGATTTTTTATTATGCCCCCAAATTTGCATCAGAAGATTATAAATAACCAATGCTGGGAAAAAATTTGAACACTTAAGCATACATTATGTCAACTTCTCCAGTTCCTATTACTGCAGAAACATCATGAATTTTCAGCTCCATCTGAGATGTGCTCTACATGATTTTGTCTACAGATTAATAATGGATCCGAATATTTATATTGTATTTTATATTTTCAATAACTTCGTTAGCACCATTTTCCTAAACATTAGTATTCTCCAAATGCCTTTATAAATATAACCTCCCATTTATGTGGTATTTACTCTTGAAAATTCGTTTCGAAAACCAAAATGAGAATATTCTGAACACGCTTCTGTTTGTTATTGATCAAAGAATTGAATTAGAAATATCTTGAATAGTTCATTCAACGTTATGTATTGAAATCCAAATCCTCATTTTTAATATTACAATGCAGTCATTAGGACTATTAAAATGTTTATCTCCTGCTACTTTTACTTTTGTGTGTTTCAATCAAGACGATTCGTGTGAATTATGGTACGTTTATTCACGGCTTTATTTTAATACTGCCATAACTTTTATGTAACTTTGTGAATATTTAATAGCTACATTAAATATTTATAAAAATATTAATTCTACAATATTTCTTCAACTTGTTGTGTAATCGACTGAAATAATTATAATTTTATTGTTTTTCAACTAAAACTGGTTATTGAAAAAATTTGAGATTAGTAACAACTATAAAAGTCTAAGGTAGTATAATGTCACATATAGTGTCAGAATGTGGTCTTATAAATAGATGATATCACAACTCAAAATTAAATGAAGAAATAACTAACTTAAGCAATCAAAGCAAAAGGGAAAGGTAAAATGAGTAAACAGCCCCGGATCTTTCATAAAAGCTGATAAATTCAACAAGGAGCGCTTATCTTTTCACACCTTACTGTTATAATCGTTTGATGGACAGTGTATGGAGAGAAAAAAATTAGTATGACATCTGAATTCTTTTATTCCGTTTCTTTCTTGTACTTTATAGGTTATATTTACATGAGGAATGACTTTAATTTTACCTCTTACGATAAAAAATTGAAAAATGATAATAAGAGACGTTATATTAATCCAAATAATATTTTAAAATGTGGAATAGAAATACTTCTATATTCTAAGTTAGAATTTACTTAATCTTGACGTTTCAGGGCTTAATAATGAAAATTTAAAAAATAGTGTTTTTCATGTTAAAATTTTTGAATGGTGCTTACACTGTGATAAAAATAATTCAATAAGAATGATTTCATACACAAAAAGCACTTTTAAAAGGATTTTTGAAAAAATCAAATGTTTTCTATGAATTGATTGACGCTCTAATAATATATTTAAGTATTTCAGGAAGAACAAAAAACTGTTTCAGACCAAAGTAAAATTTGTTTGTTATACGAGGCAGAAACTTGAGAATATAAAATAAAAATCCATTTTTCAGAAATTCTAATCGTTCATTAACATATGTAAAATATTTTTAAAGACATAATTTAAGAAGAGGAGATCAACCAGCAGCAAATTTAAACAAACAAGCATATGAAATTATAATACAACAGGAAAAAGAAGATAAGTAGAGCTGTTCGAATATGGAGGAGAAGTATCGAGAAAGAGCTGCAAAAGATAAACTTAACATGGGAAGATGGTACAGAAATAACTGAAAACAGTAGAAAATGAACGGCCCTCGTTGATAAAATTGGGCGACATCCACAAAACGACTTATGAGGATAGCAACCACATCGTTTTACCATAGTTGCTGAAACACCGACAGGTTTGCTTTACTGGGAGCTATATGAGGATGAAAATTAGTAATAGATTCATTTAAATATCACGTTTGATCACTTTTTCACACAAGTTATCGCATAGTGTAACTCTTTAAAATCATCCTTAACATAACATATTCAATTACTTGCGTAATTTATTTGTTTGGATATTATCAATAGTTTAATGGGATTATGCTTCAAAATACTGAAGTAAAATTTTACTATTCAACTTATTCCATATTACATGGTTTGCCACGGTAGTAATAACTTTGGCTACCTTAAATTTTGATAGTAAACAAGTTTTTTTGGAAAAAACATTTTTATGAATTAAGTACTATTTTAAATGGACATGGACAGTTTATCAAATAACAAATAACTTTATTAATAATATAATATTAGCATTTGTTTGTGAATCTTCAGCCTCGATATTTGAATCTCAATTTATTCCTGAATTGTTGTACAATGGATATGTCGCTTTAAATATTCAAATGGGCAAATTATACAGGGTGTGTCATATGATTGTGACCAATACAAGCTATCTTAGTTTAAATGCACCCACTGTATATTATTAGTTTTTGAACTCTTCAAAAAATTCTTCTTCAACTGTTTCGGAAATATAGAGTGTTTTCAGCAATTAGAAAGAGATAATTATTCGCTATATCACTAAAAACCTAATAATTATTTCTTAATAATGTAAAAAAAACATTTCCATGTAGGAGATGTTCATAATGTTCGCCGCGAACGTCTAGGTAACATGCTATTCTGCTGTAGAAATGTCTTCTAGTATTACTCATCATCTCAGGCGTAAATAATCTAATCGTAAGCGTCTTTTGTTTTTTTAAGTCATCCAATGTAAGGGTCTTAGTTGTGTATACAATACTGACAGATCAGGAGACAGTACTTCTATCGATCTCCCGTTTCTACTGATTTGGGAGAATTTGGGAGATAATGGAGCGGTGCTTCACCTTGCTGAAACAATGTTATATTCGCAGGAATCTGTGGGTTTGCTGAATCTCGATAAAAGTTACTCAAAGATGTCAAGATATTATTTTGGAAGAGTTCTCAATATTTATCTCCACTCAAATTGCCATTAATAAAAAACGATATGATTTTCAATAATTCCTGTTCAAACATCAACTTTTTCAGGATATTGAGTATGTTAGACCAAGCAGCAATCTTGGCGAATAATATGACCGTGTAGAGTAAATGTTCTCTTATTGTCCTCATTTGTTCACAAATATAAATTTTCGTATCGAAATCGCCTTCTATGAGCTCCTTAATTGGTATCATTGTGTGACTGAAGTTGAACAGAGGCCTGATGTTTTTAACTAGAATTATGTGGGTTTTCTTGAGATTCAAGCATAATATCCAACTGCATTGGCAGCTACTTGTTTTATCCGTTTTATATGATCAAGTCCGCGAATTGTTCCTTAGAATATAGAGAGTACATTTGAAAATTGTCCATGAAATAGGCGAGCAAGTATCTCCATAACCAATCATTTGTAAATGATTATTTTGTGAATTTCTGTTTAATAAAACATTTTTCTGATATTATTACGTTTAGTTCACTAAATTCAAACAACAATAGCAATTACACTGATCCCTTTTGTCATACAATCAACCAACAATTTTCTAAGGCTATTTTTAAACGAGTATAAGCAATTCTTTCTTGTATTTTTTTCAACTCATTTCAGTAAAAAAAATTTTAATTTCTGTTGTAAATATGAAAACACGAAATATTGCCGATATGTATATTGATTGAAATTTCTTGACCTCTTAGGTAGATATTTTCATTTAAATTATATTTTATTTTGCAAGTCCTTATACCGTTGCACCTCACTAGAAGCATTATCCGAAATATTTTAATTAATATTATTTAAAACTATGGTTTAAATTCGACAAAATTTGGATAAAAATTATTTCCAAACGATTTAGCAAAAATAGCATATAAAATCTAACGATTAAAATATTCATATGATGTTTTCTCAGTTATTGACTCTAATTTATAAAGTTTCCAAAATTCAAGAAATCTTTTAGTCAGATTTATTTTTATGGAAAATCTGCCGGTTCTTTTCAATACTATATTAAAATCTTACTCAATTATCTGTCACTTTCAAATATCACAAACCAAACTCAAAATCCATGGACGCAAAAAATAATCCTTTGTATAATGTAGCACCACCAATCACAACTCACAACATCTGAATTATTTGGCGCGAAATTTGAAAAAAAAATCAGTAAAATTATAAAAAACGCGAGACACTTAATTCCCAAATTTACTTACTTTTATTTTTTAAGTGCACTGTTAATTTCGATTTTGATTGTATGCACCTAGCTGTTAAACTGGTAAGCTGGCAAATTTGCCATCTTCTTTATAGTCGGTCATCTTTTAATATTTTAAGTGTGTGTACGGATTGAGTCATGGGTAGATACCACCTCCTTTCAGCACATGTAAGCTGGAATCTCCTGAGAGGTATAACGTACCGGGTATACACGGCGACACCGCTAGTCTTTCTATCACAGAATCAATTAATAAACTTCAATTTTTTTTCGTAACATTTCATAAACGATTGTATGCAATCAAAAACATAAATATTCTAAATTAACACCTACAAGATACTTTTTTAATTTAATTTAAAGGTTCTCCGTAATCAGTTGTTGGGTAACATAACGTTATATATATGAGGATAGTGCGAGTGACTCAATTTTTAGAAGAGCTTTGTCAATATGTGTGAATCAAGCATTTGCAAGCTATAACCTTGCAGATGCTTTTTGTTTTTTTATTTCGTTTTATATCGACTGCTTATTTACTTTTGGACAATAAGAATTTGGAAACTTCTAATTAGAATTAGTTGTTTGCAAATGCTTAGTTAGACTTTAATCGCTTTAGCTAACGATTAGAAGTTGAGGTTTACGTCTGTATTATTGAGGAAAATCTCAACCAAAAGGTTCAATATAAATGATTTAGATAGACATTAGAATAAGCGAAGCAATAAATTTCAAATGGACTATGTGAATTCAAATGAAACAGAAAACTATAAAAAAACATGTACCTTGTGTGCGTAGCCTTAAATAATTGAAAAGCCTGACGTTGAGCGCCTATTTATGCAACGAAACTTTTACTTTGGTACATTCCACTTGAAACCCACATCACCCAATACCAAGACCATTGATCTAAAGTAAAAAAAATGCTGTGGGAGTTGTAAACGAAAGTTATAAGCGGAACGTACAACTTAAACGTCGTAGACCTATGTATAGCGATGTGGTGGAAACGTGCAGTTATTAATGAATATTTCATATGCACTGTGCTAGAAATTCATCCAGCATGGATTCCCGTGTATGTATAATTAAGTTATTGTCAGAACTAACCAGATTTCCACAGCGGATTCTTTTTCAGTCTCTATAGTTTGAATTACCGCAACATTTTTATAAAAAATAAACACAATCCGATCAAAACCATGATCCATGAATATTTAATGGACGAGCTAGGCGGTGTTTTCATCTATAACGTCGATCATTCTCTCACTACCCCCACGGGTCTTGAATGAAACGTTAGAATATTTATGGCCAGGGTATAACTCGCTGGTGAAATGAAACGCACTCTCTTGGCTCATTAGCACAAGTAGGTAATACTAGGGGCTATGTTGTTCAGCCGATCACAGAAAAGCATCGAGATTTGATATAAGATAGTGGATGCGTAGTTGATCTATGACGGATGCCAACAATCACGATCATTTTGGTTGATGCAACTTCATTGAATTGCTTGGAAAAATAACTGGGTGATAGATTTGGAATTTGAATTTAAAATATGCCGCTAAAAGAAGAAGGAAACTGTCGTTTCCATGTACGTTTAGTACTGCTAATTAATCAAGAGATATCGCTGAAGCGGGAACTCGAGCTGGCAATCAAAAGAATACGGTTGATATGTAATTATGGAATATACCTATTGGAAGAACAAATATTAACCTGTGTTATCAAAGTTTCTTTTATGCTTTATCAATAATCAGGTTAGAATGTACCCTTAAATTATAGTCAGTACAATTTAAGCCTAACAAACCGATATCCTATGTCTCATTACAAATTGCTCTAACAGGATACAAAAATTATTTCAGAATATATTTTTACAATAATTAAAATTATATTCATATTTTTATTAATACCACAAGGATGTTTCTTTTCAAAGAAAACGAATAATCAGTTGAACATTTCAATAAAAAATTGACATACTACTAATAATAATTTATTTAAATTGTTGAGAATAAAAACATTTATGCGTAAAGAAATCTAATGGCTATTTCAGTAGTTGAAAAAATTATTAAATGACTCAAACATTTCTTAAAGAAGATATTTAGAAGAAATATAGGAAACAGGATATACGTGTTTGTTCCTTACTATGCTGTTTGTAATAAGCGAATGGAAATTCCAAATTAAGATAATGTTTGTTTCATACTTTATCTATAATTTCGTCATCGATAGTTTTTTATGTTACAACAATGGTACGCAATTCAAATCGACAGCGATAGAAAAAGCAAACATACTTATGAGTATGTTGTTATATTTGTCTTGATTGGATAGCCGAATTTGAAGTTTATAGGTCAGTTGATCATATTCAAATTCTAGTTATCTCTTTAGTCGGCTCTTACCACTTTCATCGCTACTAACTCTGAATTTTATTCCTAACTTAGTCGCACCTTAACTGAAAAAAACTAACCTCTCTTAGCCTACTTGTTAAAAAAGTGTTTCTAGAAATTCTGAAAAATGCTTTACTTAATCTGTTACTCTCATGATGGCATAGCTAACTGCGGATTAAGTTGTATCTTTCGGACGTCCAAATATATATCTCACCCCCACA
Organism: Diorhabda elongata; assembly: GCA_026230145.1. Taxonomy (NCBI): domain Eukaryota; kingdom Metazoa; phylum Arthropoda; class Insecta; order Coleoptera; family Chrysomelidae; genus Diorhabda; species Diorhabda elongata. The sequence goes on from CM047930.1 coordinate 15,205,479, forward strand.
AACATATCGTCATATGACTTGACTCTCTTCCGTGAATTAAAACCATTTTCACTGACTACCCTATAGTCAAGAACATACATGATATGTACCAAACTCTCATTACTCATGGTATCACAGTCTCTCTGAAATGACCTCTAGCACACACTGTTATCACTGGAGAAGAGCACTCCGTGTTAACGTATCACGTCCCTGTGTCCGTCAAGTACATTCTCACCAATTACAATCTATATTTTACCACAAAATAGCAATTACATTTCAAATCTAAACTTAAGGAAATACTCAACTGCCCCACTGAGATGAAGAAAGTTGTTATGCTCCTCAAAGCTACCAACCAGGCTACAGACCCAAATTTCTGTTTCACGGCAATACATGCAGGCCATGTGTCTAGTGGTCCAGTAGCTAACATGAGTTAATAGCCGGAAGTTAATTTCTAATTATTCACTCATCTACGTGTACATTTCTATATTTTAGAAGATATCGCAATCATTCGATTTTTGAAAACTCTATACAGGCGTGCTAAACTAATTGTAAAGAGCAATCTCTTTGTACAGCTTTTACATTATGACTACAGTCTTCTTTAGCTGCTGGAATTCGTTCACAATAACAGGATTAATAGTCATTACACCAAAACTAAAAGACCAGACAACTAAATGTATTCTTAGAAATTGTAGAGAGGAACACTTTTTGCAACTATAGCTGATTAAAATAAGGAAACTGTTATTTCAGTGTCCCTTCCGAATTTGATATAACGATCTAAGATCTTTCGGGATTATCATGAGATGACTGTCAAACTTTCAAACTTTCAACCTTGAAGCCCCTGTGCTAACTTGGAGAGGGACGAGATACCTTATGTTTTTATTAAAATGAGCCGTTCTTGAAGAAAACAAAACACTTTCGAAGCTACAGATAATAAAATTTGGTTGAATTTTGTATATATAGATATGTTTTTTTTAAACTAGCAATAAAGGAGAACTTGACAAAAATAATTGACAATTATTGTGTAAACACAGATCTCAGAAGGAATTTTGTAAATACATTCTATCCTGCTTGCCGACCCCTAAATCTAAATTACTACCCCCTTTGCGTTCCAGGTTGTTAGGATTATGGTTTCATTTCAGAGTGATACGAAAATAGAAAGCTGCATTGTCTCAATATTATACTCAATTGTTATAATAGTTTATATTTTGTAGACTTACCAGAATAATTTTGCTTAAAGGTATGAAATCCTCCAATTTCAGAAAAGTCGTTGGACGGTTATCCACTTAGGAACGCGGAACACGACTTTTACCTACCTATTTCACGTTCAGAATTAGTTAAGGGCTCACATTTGCCAATTAAAATCAAATCGATATCATCTTTTTCCGCATTTCGCAGAATTTGAGGGCTTGATTAGTGAAAAGTACCTTCTACTCTGTCAATGACTTCTATTCTAATAATAATATTTAATTCCGGGCATGCTCCATCCTGGTCTAATTTTGCTATGGACACATATACAAATTATTACCTATTACTATTACCTATAAATTTGTTACTCATTGGGGTTTAATTCTGTATATTGAAATTTTATTTTATTTGTATATTTATTTAGTTATTTTATGTTTGTTTTTCAGTTTTTACAAGCTTTTGTCTACAAATTGTAGCAATTTTTTTACAATAAAGCATTTCTTTCTCACTCAAATTGCTTAGGTCTTTTTTATGATTGACAAGCTTTTTGTCTTTGTGTATGAATCATTTCTAAAAACTTTTTCATGTATTTCATTCCGTTTTGGGAATTTTTGAATTTTTATAACTTAATGTATGTTTTTGATGTTCCATGGTTTTCATTAACATGCAATTGTATTATTTTCTATTAATGCTGCCTTATGTAAACAGCGTCACAAGTATTGCAAGGTACTTGATACATAACTTCTTTTATTTTCAGATGTTTTTAGTTTAGTGGAATATTTCGATAGATTATTATGTCCTTTATGAATAATAGGTACTAATTTCATATCAATCTAAATATGTCGATAGCTGTTGGGAAAGTCCTATGTGTTCATCATCAAAAATTAATTGATCAAGAATTGCGGTATAATAAATTTTTCATAGAATATTAAATTCATTTGCGTCAAAAAAGAAAATTCAAAATGATAATAGTCATAAACATTTGGATATTTATGTCTATTGTCATTTTATTTATATGATTTCCTTATCGCTTGAGTCTCTTAGGAAGAATTTAATCATTTCTATAGGCCAGAAGTTCCCAAAATATTTTTCCTCGTAAACCAGTTTCAAAACTCTTATTACTAGTTTTAGTTGGTACATTTACACATATTACCAACTCGTCAAAAAATCAGATCTAACTATGGAAAGTATACTCCTGTTGTAGCGCTTCCTGTGGACACCTGGAGGTGCACTTGGACCACATTGGGAATCACTGTTATAAGCGAACAATAACTGCAAGAAAAATATCAAAGTTTTTTTATATAAAATAAAACTTGGTTAGAATGGTCCCTGAACTAACAAGCGACCAACAAGTGACAATTAGAAAGTAAATTAAGAATATTTTGCAAGCCAAGCAGAAGATAGGAATATTACGTAATACTTAATAAGAGTTAAAGGTTAAAATTCCAAATCTCGAAAAGAAGAATAAACTGTTTCGATTTAGACACTTGATTTTTTCTCGATCTTATAATTAATGTATTGAGGTGAAGAGATGCGAAATTTGATATTAATGCTACGCAAATTTTCCATACGAATCGTTTTCTTTTTGAAATAACAATAATTCACACACATTCTGATGAAAATGAATTTTTATATACAGAGGTCATAAGTAAATATCGTATTTAAGTAATAGGTCAAATGATACTTGAAAATATCACCTAGTTACTCCACAGATACCAGAAGTTATGGTTTTATTTAAAAAACATTTCGTCAATCAAAGAAAATAATGAAAATAAAAAACTCGTTATTCACTCGTTGTTAACACTATAGATATAGAGAGAGAAATGCTTTATTGTCAAAAAATGGCTAAAATTTGTGGACAAAAGCTTGTAAAAAATAAAAATAACTAAATAAAGATACAAATAAAATAAAATTTCAATATACAGAATTAGACCACAATGAGTAACAATATTATAGGTAATGGTAATAGGTAATAACTTGTATATAAGTCAGTAAGTAAGCGAAAATTAAACCAGTATGCAGCATGCCCGGAATTGAATATTATTATTAGAATAGAAGTCGTTTACAGAGTAGAAGGCACTTTCCAGTAAATATGCCGTCATATCGATTTGATTTCAATTAGCTAGTGATTGTACATTTTTTTGCGTTGTAAACTATTAGAATTGTAGAATATAAAAAAATTGAAATTTAAAGGGATTAGATTAACAGTTCCTTAGCTGCACCACTGATTTCCAAGTGCTTTTTCTTTGGTTCGGGTCTCATATTCTTAATTAAAGGATCCGAAGTCTCCAGTAGTTTGTGGAACACGTCTTCGTTCGTTCGTAGATACATAAGAAATTACTCCGATTGGGAGAATCCACTTCTGCCGTAGTTCAGCAACATTTAATCAAATTTTATGCACCGTGAATGGCATGTTGTACCATGAATATTTATCAATAGCCACCTCTGTCTTTTATTTTAAGAGAAGATGGAATTTTTCTAGGTCGATTATTTCATTGCTCTTCCAGTATGGTAGAAATGTACTGATCTAATTAGGTGAAAAAGGTAGTGCGACAAATAAAAGCGTACTCTAATCCTTTCCTTTCTACGCGATGGTATGATAGGATAGGCAGATAAAAGCTGATGATCTTAATTCTAATCTTTAATTTAATACGTCTAGTTTGAAAAGTGACCTTCCACATTTCGGAGAAAGCCGGAGTTTTTTTTGTAATCATAGTTGTTCTCAATGCTTATTTAAAATTCTTAACTTATAACGTTTTAAAGCGCTTTAACATGTTTGTTGACCAGCGTGACCGATGTGTGGCTTAGTTAACCATTGTAGAGTAGTGAAAAAATTTGATAATTTTCTTCTCTCTCTTTCACAATTATATATCACTCATTTAGAATAGTTTATAATTTGATCAAACTTTTATTATACTGAAAGTGGGCTGTTCCTAGATCCTGTAGCTTATATAGTGTGAGATAAAAGTAGATAATTGAGACCGGGGCTTTCAAAAATCGAATTTTTTCCCCCTTTGGTACCACTATGCGTCGTCAAAATCGGTTTAAGGTTTCTGAACAAAAAAAACACAATGAATATAATCGTTGTGGTGTTGGTGTACATTCACAATGACTTTTGCAATACATATTTTAATCACTTATCAGATCCGAAATGCTTGTTATGTTCATAACAAATATTGTAACATAATTGACACCCATCTCCATTCCACCAAACTTTTTTATCGATTGTGACATTCCACAAGTTATAGATATATTCAAATATACGTAATTATTGCTAAAACATTCATCAAATGAGAATAAGATTTATCCACATTTTTGTCGTAATATTTTTGAATTTATTGGATATTATCATAAATCGTTACATTTGAGAAAGTGTTGCCTAACTCATTCGCTTTTAACAAAAATTAAACAGTGCGGGTATCAGAATTAATACTAGTAACTAGTAACCGTATTCTTAAAAAATTAGGCGACGAGGAAATTAATATCATCACACAAGAGAGGCTTTACTCGAAAATGTCATAATTGTCGCACATTCTCGCTGCTATCACATACGAACAAAGTGCGCAAGATAAATATCATAAATAATCAACTTAAGCACTACGAGAACAACGAATTTGTAAGAGATACTATGAAGAGTAGATGCACCCGAAATCACATTGTCAACAACAAGGCTTTCAAGTTTGTCAGCTAGAAAAAGTTATAGTGGTGTTTCAGATCACTTAATCAACTCAAACACTTATTCAACTTAACCAATTTACTTGGAAAGTATCATTAGCAAAATAGAAAATATGATGAGTCGAGACTTCCACCCATAAAGATGTGTGAGACGAGTGTAGATATCATGAGAAACTCTCCAAATTAATGTTGAATGAATGAATTCTTGTCAAAGGAGATCAAAAAAACCAACTATGCTGATGACGGTACCATATAGGCTGCAACAGAGGAGGTAACGGCAGTTCTCCCAAACACTCCTAAATAGAATAGAGCAGGAGAGTGAAAAGTGGCACACTCTCACCAACATATGAGCCGGTATTTCACGAATAAATGCTTCAATATTGGTTTCCAGTTTCCATATTTGCCCTTTTAACCCCGTAGACATTAGCCTTAATATGGTCCAATAAAAAATAGTCCAAATGAGTTAAATCACACGATCTAAGCGGTCAATTGACGGGCCCCAAACATGAGATGAACTGTTCACCGAAGGCGGCTCTCGATTTGGCCATTGTTTCGCGTGCCGCATGGAATGTGGCACCGTCTTGTTCAAACAACATGTCAGATATGTCCGATTCTTTCATTTTTGGAAAAAAAATCGTCAATCATCACACGGTAGCGCTCGCCATTCATAATGATGTTCCGGCCATCGTCGCTTCTCAAGAAGTACGGCCCGATGATGCCACCGGTCCATAATCCACACCAAACAGTGACTTTTTCGAGATGCATTGGTAACTATTGTAATGCTTATGTCTGTTCTTCACTCCAGAAGTGGCAATTTTGCTTGTTGTCGTATTCATTCAACCAGAAATGAGCTTCGTTGCTGAACCCAATTTTTCGATAAAAAGTGGATTTCCCTCCAACGCCAACGCCAATTCACCAAATGTTAGACGTTGTGGGAGATCGTGTGGCTTCAATTTTGCACCAGCCTTATCTTATAAGGTTTATACCCAAATCCTTTTGCAAAATTTTCCACGTAGACGAGTAACAGAGGCCCAATTGCTGCGAACGGTGGCGAATCGTCTTTAAGTAACTGGCGGATACAGCCGCAATATTTTCTTCGGTCCTCACTGTACGTTTGCGTGTTAGTGGTTTAATTAATTTCATTTCATACAATTCTGACAGACCTTAATTCTCATAGAGGCAAAACAAAAGAAATAAAGTCCCAAAATTCTTCAACGATCCCATGGATTCTAAGAAAGTTAATCTCTATTTCTCCTAGCCCAGACCAAAAATGAAATATAACTTACAAAAATATTACTTGAATTTTTTCCCTAATAATCGCCATGCCATAAAAGTTGGGAAGGTTGCATTCTACATGATACGTATTCCAGTAAGCGAGGCACTCAATAAAATTAAAAATGCCTACAAATATTTCCTCTACATTCAAACAAAACAATTATTAGAACCTCTTACTGCGCGGATTCCAAATGATAAATTTATTGCCTTTGTAATGCTTGGGCTTAACAGCAAACAGAGATATACTCTTCAAAAAAAATTATCCATCCAAAATGCCCAGCCCTTTTTATTTTTATATGTGATAACCGGCTACTACATAAGGGACTATATAAGGCACATTCAGAAGGGATGAAGAATTAGTGAAATTATTTGAAACAAAAAAGGATTCAATTGATAGCGCTAAATATTTCAATACTCATAAATTGATTCCTCTCTCCAAACAATAATAAAAAAATTCGCTTCCTCCTTGCTCTTTATAGAGCTCCAAATAAAATTGAATGCAAAGACAAGTAATGGTATTTAACTTTTGTGGAAAATCCATGGAAGAAGAAATAAGTTCAAGTATACTATATATGAAGAAGATTCATCCTAAGTTGAACAGTTTAAGGACTTTCATCAAAAAAGAGGAGAAGTTATTAGATATTAGAACTAAAATTCAAAATAATCACCTATCAATATCACTAAAATTATGCATCTAAAACAATATCTTTCTTAGAATCTCCATTACAACAGATCGTGGAATAGGTCTTCCAGAAAATCCAGTTTGTGCGTATCATGTAGAATTTTAATACTTTTAGAACGTCGGTATCTTGTGATCCACAAGAAGAAGCACGTGACAGTTTTTTGAATAATTTTCTATCTAAAATTTTGTTCTGCGCTATACTTTCGATAAAACAAAAGTTTTCGAGAAAAATTCGAAAATTTTTGCTTTCACTTTGAATATAGACTTTTGAAACTTTATTTCTACTGGTAAGCCCAAAGCATCTACGAAAATTTAACTCTGTCGGGGCTTTATTCATTCGAAATATCTCTTTTGACCGGACTACATAGACAAGCCGAAAGGTTTTAAAAGTTGTCACTGGTTATCTTAACACATGGGAGATATTAGTTCGAATAGAAACAACGTAATATAAAAATTCATTTACCTCGTATAATAAAATTATAATAAAAAAGCAAAAAGTAGAGTTACCTCTCCTGAATAATCATATATTTAACAGTAAAGTAGAACTTAAATAATAACCTAAATACATTCCATTGTTACTAAACGCATGTCGAAATTTCTAGTGTTCTACAATTTCTTAAAAAATTTCCACCAAAGATAAAAAGATTCCTTCGATTTCAATACAAAAATTGTGATGCCCCGTACAACAAATAGTTCAAACAGTAACTATAGGAGACAGAACGATCAATCAATATCAAGTAAAACTTGTACCTAACCAAATTATATTAATTGAGCTTTCTACGAAATTATATAACAACATTTCTTCTCGTTTGGAAAGGTATTTCTCTATTACCTTCTCGCTATGACTAAGGAAGAAATCGTAAATAAAAAAGCCAATATCTTTCGTAATGTTCGAATATACGTCAAATTTAAGGGGTATATTGATCACCACGACCTTTTACAAGTCTCGGGGCTAGAAATTTGTTTCCATTTTCGACCAGACAACATATATTTCATGATCACGATCAGAGATCGTACGAGAAGATGAATGTTTTTGAATTGTTACTTAAAGTAGAAGGCGAGAAGAAATTCCACATATTCTGTCTGAGAAATAAAAAGAAAGCAAATAAATAAATATTCTCGAATTTTTCGGCTTAATCGGAAGAATAATAAAATATGTTTTCCAAAGAATTGATTATAGAAGTGACATAGTAATTTAGTAATTGTGTGCTCAACGGTCCTCTGATTTTCGTTGCTTTCACATTTTCGTTAATTCATTATAAAATGTCACGAAACATGAATTGATCCATTTTTATAAGTCATATCTATTTTTCTAGGACACTTTCTCGTTAAGTACTAGTTGAAAGATTTTTTCTTAAATTTGTTGTTAATCATTCCTATTTTTATGCTTATTGATTGAATATATATGCTTATAGTGATTTACTGGTTGCGTATTTTGTTTACAATATGATGTATAAACTTTCAGAAATTCTTAAATTCATTAATTTTCGAAGTTATATAAGTGAGGTCAAATATTATCTATCAACATGTTAAATGTGTCTAAATAACCATAATATAATTTAAAATTTCTTCATATACTATTAACAAATCAAATTTGTTCTTTTAATTTACTCTAATCAACTTACTTCCAATAAGTTAGGAGAATAAAGATATCAACATATTTTGAATAAACCGAGCGCGTTAATTTCTTGAACTCTAGTTTGAAAAGTTTTTCGCAAGAATATACCGTATTTCCTTTGAAATAAAAGGTAACAGCAAAAAAGTTTTGCCACATTTCGTATTCATAATACCTATGTTTTGAATGTTGAATAAAATAAAAAATTAGATTCCAGCAGTTACGGATTTTATTTATGGGATTTATGAGATTTTTGTAGGTCACTATTTAAATTGTTTTGACTAAATTGTATGCAAAATATAAAAATTATGATTCAAAAAATTACAACCTAAAAAATTTTTAACATAAATCAATTTAGTATAATTTCAAATTGAGGGATAAAAAATTTCTGCTCAACAGATCCAGTAGTTTTTGAGTAACACCCAAAAAACTAAATCCATCAAGAGAAAAATTTTGCAATTTTTGAAAATTCTAGCATTACAAGCTGAGTTGTGTAATTCCTAAACTCATTCACCGAATAACTACAACTTTAGACTCTAGGTCTAAAATTGTCTGAAAAATTGGTTTATAGGATAAAAATTGGGCGTTGGTATTGGAAAATTTTGAGATAGTATAAATTTTGATGTAAAGACGAACCCTTAAGCAGTTTTTTGATGTATAACTATAAAGAAGACTTGGTGCATTTCTCTACGACAAATTGCTGATGAAATATCTCGTATTATGTTTTCCCCCGACTGTACATCATTAACATAAAAAGCTCATCAGAACGTTTTTTGCATACTCTGCCTAAATAACATTTGTCATTATATAGAATGCCTAGGTATTATTTGCAATGACTAGATAAAGTACGTAAGCATTGTATAAAGAATAGGATAGTAGGTTAACCTTAGGAGGATATCATTTGACGAGGTGGCGTCCACAGCACGTCTTTTCTTATTGTACGTCATAGCTTGAATTACGTGTTTTCTTAGTTTTGGTTGGCGAATTACCCCAATTACAGATGACGCAAAAATTATTTAAAATATTATATTCAACCCTTAAGCTGTGTTGTAAAGTTTCTTATTTTGTGGATATTATAACAATTAATATACATCACTACTCTCTTAGTTAATATATATATATATATATATATATATATATATATATATATATATATATAAATGCTACAGCTTACAATTTCGAAAAAAAAAATGTATATTTAGCGAACTACTTACTAAAATGTATTTATATAACAAATAATCACTTCTTCTTTTCAATTTTTTAGAAATGGCTGGAAATAAGTGTGTTTATTTCAAGTGTGGACTAAGTAAGAGATCAGATCCTGCAATTAAAATGTACCGATTTCCTGTGAATGACCCTACCAGATGTCAAAAATGGATCATACCCTCGGGTGAGTTATTCTTAAGACAATTATTTTTCATAAAGGAATAAAAAATAATAGTGAATGTGAATAAATGACTGTTTACAAATGTTCAATACTAAACATAATTAGGTATTTAATTATGGTCAAATAAAAGATAATTCGTCCAATAGTTTTTTCTGATAATGAGTTTATTTGTATTATGGTCGCATTGCATATTATATGAGTACAATGATTTTCTAGAAATTCCAAACATTCAATCTTATAAACTTATCAAAAGTACTTGAATCGTACCTAAATTTAAAATTAGAAGCCACCTTTATAGTAAAGACAAACAGAATAGAATTACACATTTTTGAAAATATTTCAAACTTATACATAAACACAACTAACCGAATACAAAGGACTGAACTTTAATATTTCACAAAAATTGAAATAGTATTTTTTGTTATTTTTTTATATTTATGAACTAAGCACATAATAATAAGGTAGTGTGTCTGTTTATATTTGAAAATTATTCTGTCAATGAGGTAATAAATTTCACCTGTTCAAATGTAGACTGTTTTTTATCACATATTATTATATGGTTATAATATTATATTCTATACCATAATAGATTGACAAAATAGTAACAATTAGGGAGAAAATTATAATTTCCTCCATTCTCAAGATATACATAAAAATTATGCTTTTGTTTTATCCAGCATAGAATGTTTGAATGAAATAATATCAAATACATATACCAACAAATCTTCGATACGACACTTTGTACCTTCACGAGGCAAATATATAGGTTTTTAATGAGGATATGCTTATTTATTATAATTATTAGTCAATTTAAGCGATATAGCACACTTTTATCTCGAATAACTAACATCAGTAATGATTATTCTTAAATACATTTCTGTCGTAGATACTTGTTTTGATTTTGTCAAAAAATGTACTGAGAGCTTTACTTTAAACATTACCTGGTGTTTTAGATATAAAAAAGGACTTTTTTAACCAATGTAATGTCCCTCCATAATATAATCACCATTGTCCATTGTTCATTTTTGTCCTCTTATCTATTAAGGGTAACAATATAGTAATGCCATATACCATCTTATGATTGTTGAATACTTTCAATAAAAATGAATCTTAGTTTCAATTTTATTATATATATTGCAAAAAACACATTTATCATGAGAATTTTATTTGCTAGTAAGTACCCGCTTTTATGACCATACATACTTGGTTCAGATAAGTAGACCTTTTGCCTGCTTTTATTATGCCATTAAACAAACAGATGGTTTTGTAAGCATTCATGGTCTCATTGTAAAATATAATTTCTGAAAGTTCTGAAAGTAGCAACAAGCTCCTCATGTACATTTTTTCAGTCGCACATTATGAATGAATTTATCATCTCAACAAATATTGATGTTAGTTATTTATTTACCTATCCATAACTTCCTACAGTGATAATAGAAAAAGCCTATTTAAAACTATAGAACAAATTGATTATTTTTAAAAAATGTTACATATAAAAAATCCTGGAGAAGAGCAATTTATATTTTCAACTGTAGTAATTGGTGTCTTTTTGTAACGTTCTAACTATATTAAATATGACGCCTTGGATATATTTTTAATGGTATATATTTTTTGTATTGCACTTTAATAGGTTATAATTTCAAAAGTATATAACTCATGCTTGATTTACCCATAACAGTTTTGTGAATAAAATCATTTTGTTAAATTAGTACCAGTAGTAATATTTTATATTTAACTCAACAATGAGCTCAGTTTTAACATTTCTATATTATTTTGTGGTCAATCCAAAAAGTATAAATAGATAATAAAATAAATGATATTTTCGATTATTATAACTTTTGACTCTCCAATGTGAAACCAAGACCGGTCCTGGGTTAGTTGGTACACTTATCGGTAAGGATGAGGCCATTGTATAAATATCCTTACACAATGATAAAACTGACAAAACGATTATAAGTAGGTATTTTAGTAGTAGTTGATAGGACAATTTTTTTTTCTTTATTAGAAAGAGTTTTTTTATTTATTGGTCTTATCCAAATTTTCGCATTGATCCGTAACTTTCAATACAAAGCCAATGAATATAATATTTATATTAAAATTTAAATGATTAATTAAATATATTTGGTACGTATATTCTTATTTGTATATATAGTCCCAGAGCTGGCTACAAAAAACAGGGTCGATAAGGTGCGCGCCATTTCAACTTGTAAACTGGCGGCTCCCACTTAATACATCACCGAACGCCACTTCTTAAGGTCAGCACAGGTCGGATATGAAAATGCCAGCCGGTTTTCCCGAACGAAAAAATTGGCTGAAAAACCTCATAACGGGCGCGCGTGAAACCTTTAGTAACGTGGGGTTCAAACCTCAAATAAGAGCGGTGTAATAGCGCAAGAAGTTTTGCAGGCCGGAAAACCCTCGTAAGAAGTGATCGAAAGTGTCGGAAAACTCATCTGAAAAACCTCATGACGTGCGCGCTCGAAACTTTTTTATTAGGTTTTTGGGGTCTCAACTAAGAGCGGTGTAATAGCGCAAGAAGTTTTGCGTGCCGGAAAACCCCCGAAAAAAATTGAAGAAAATCGGCGTATATTTGAAATTTTTCGTATTCGGCTTAATGGAAAATTATTTTTGATGTCTCCATTCAAAATACCTGTTTGAGCTACCCGAAATTAAAAAAATCATCAAGATACGATGAAAACTCGCTGAAATATAATCATTTTTTATCGCGCGCGTAAATGAATTAAAAAAAAATTAGAAGCCCGTTTTTGCATTGTTGGCGGCGGCTGGAGTAGGTGGAAAATGAATAAGCGCTATAAAATCACGCGCGCGATAAAAAATGATTATATTTCGCGCACGTTATGAGGTTTTTCAGATGAGTTTTCCGACACTTTCGATCACTTCTTACGAGGGTTTTCCGGCCTGCAAAACTTCTTGCGCTATTACACCGCTCTTATTTGAGGTTTGAACCCCACGTTACTAAAGGTTTCACGCGCGCCCGTTATGAGGTTTTTCAGCCAATTTTTTCGTTCGGGAAAACCGGCTGGCATTTTCATATCCGACCTGTGCTGACCTTAAGAAGTGGCGTTCGGTGATGTATTAAGTGGGAGCCGCCAGTTTACAAGCTGAAATGGCGCGCACCTTATCGACCCTGTTTTTTGTAGCCAGCTCCCCGTCTAATATATTATTTCTGGTTTTGTTACCATTCTTTTGAATGGTCTTTTTTGTTTGATATTAGAAACCCTTATTAAAGATAAGTATCAGAGTGTGTGAGCATACCAAGAAATTTCAATGATGTGTAGTTGTTGTTGAAAATGATACACAGATATGGAATTATCATTCCATATCTTTCCGTCATTCCGACGATGATATAAGATACAATTAGGGAAATTCCAAATAAGGGTACTACTAGTCATTATTTCATGTATGCCCGTTATTGAAATGAAATAAATTCAAGTTTTTGAACATAAAAAAATACTTTACCATAACCATTACAATAAATATGTATGTTAACATTGATGTTCCTTATTTCAGGTAATGCTGCTTTGGCCAACCTAAGCCAGACTCCGTTAAACAATTTGCAAGTGATCAAAAAAATGAAGGTTTCAATTATTTATTCACAGGCAGACTAATTCAAGATCCACTTGAAAATCAATTTTCTGTTTATCGTCAAAGAGGAGGGTATAACAGAAACCCAACAGTGAAAGCATTTTGAGCTGCATTTAAAATAAATATTGTCATCAATTTAAAGAGGCTAGAAGTGCTAATGCAGGCAGTCAACTAGATGATGATGATAATATACTGCTTTTACCAACAGATGACAATGAAGCACTCCCTTCATTAAATGTTGAAGAAGAATCGTCATCCGAACAAACGGATTCATCCACCAATTCAATTTCTTACGAGGTACATTCAAATGATATTGCAACGTTAGAAAATTGTTCTGAAGTATATTTTTTGGCTTATTTGATTAGAAAATGTTTAGATCGCTTCAATTGCAAAGACTGTAGAGTCAGTTTAGAAGCTTCTGATGACATAAACAGTGGACAAGAGCTTCTTATATTCTATAAGAATTATTATTTAAATGATAAGTGTGCATTGAAAACTCCAGCAACATTATTGGAAAATTTCACCATGATAGTACTTAATAGCTTCGACAAAAATATAGGGAAAATTTCAGATAATAAAATAATATCAAATTTGAAAAATAAAATTGTTGGAAAAATAGAAAAAATTCTTCCCGAGTGGTATGTAACAAATGCAGTCTGTTGTAGTCATTTTCAAATATTGTAAAACGTTTTTCAGTTCATTAAAAACAAGACAAACTAAAAAAAATGATAAATTATCAATAACTAAACAACTGAACAACCAATATATTTTGTATGTTTCTTATGGTATATTCTTTCTGTTTTTTTTGGTAAATCAATACACAATCTTTTTTATGTCAACGTTTCGGTAGCGTTGATCCAGCTACCGTTATGAAGAATAATGCTTTATAAAATTGTTCGTCCCTAGCTGACATTAATGAAAAAATTCGAAAACTAGAACATCAATAATATTATATATTATTATATATAATAAGATGGTTTAAGACTGATGCAAAAAATTATCGTACATTTACATATTTACATCGTACATAATAATCAACGTTTTTATTTATAGTAGGTGTTTCAATAGTAAATGTGATTACTTGACCCAAGAATATCTAGAGGACATCGCGAGTAGATTCTACATGTACTACATTTTTGGGGTTTTACAGTCTTCTTAACGGAGATTCAGGTTGTTTAGTGGATATTGCCCATTTCTTTCTGTAGTCAAAGTTAAGAGCTACTTTGTATATATTTTCTTGATAACACATAGTAGATATTAAAATGTGAATAATGTTCCGAAGCAACACTATCATACTTTTTAACAAACATTTTGAGAATTTGAAATAGTTTTAAAATTACAATAAATTTACTCAATTTGTCGGTCATTCGAATTTCCCACTAACAATGTTGTAGTTGTAAAATGCACAATGAATATATACAGGACCGTACTACTTGTAGTTTCTGATACTTTTTTCAAACGTTCAGTCTATAATTATTATAATTTTATATCAAAAATTTCATAAAAAGTGTAGTTATTATTGTTACTTCATTTAATATTTCTGTTCGATATTTTCTAATAAATTCATTTACTTAGCCTTTGAGTGTTTTATTTAGTTATCTGATATGAAGGATGCAATTACCTCAGAGCAAAAATCTGTGATTCCTGACGTTTATGCCAAAATCTAACATTTTTTTTATTTACATTCATTTATTTCCATTTATTCAAAATGTACTTAATAACTTCACATTGTATTGAAAATACAAAATTTTAACTCATCCTACTCTATATTGGAATCGATCTGTTTACAATTTAACTGAAAGTCCAAGCATTAGAAAATGCCATAAGATGTTTATTGCCCAACCGACCTCTGACCTGTTGGAACCTTCATACTAAAAAATTATCATCTAGGTGCCTTTAGAATTATAAGCAACAAATAGATTTAGTAAGTTACGAATATCTACGACGGCATTTCTTCAAGAAAAGACATATTGCACAATTTAAGAATTCTACAATGTCATTAATTAAATTATTAGTACGATTGTATTATGATACATTTAGTATATTTCATCTCGTTACGTTTAAAATATTAGTATAGTTAGAACTTTTGACAAGTTATTGTTTTTGATTTTATCAAATATATTAATACAATACGAAAGCGGAACAAAATCAAAAATATTTTTCCCAGGAAACTGAAAGTTAGAAAAAACATACAAAGTAGCCAGGACTTATTTTTTCTCCTCTTCAAAATATCATCAAAATATGAATGTTGCAAACATACATTCATGACCGAGTTTCTGAAATCGCAAATTCATATTAGTTCAGTCACCAAAGGAAAGTATATATATTTTATATACCTTTGCGTAAAGATCCTTTTTTCTATCCCAAATTTAAGTGATTAACAGATTAATGAAAAACTATTTGTTTCATTTGCTATTGCTACACGAACTCATTACAAAAATCTTTTCTTTTACATTGAAATTGGTGACAAATAATTAGTACTGAGATTAAGTTTATTTTCGGTTCGAGATGACTACATGCTATAAACATTATTAGAAACATGACATTTCAAAATACGCCCTATCTATCTATTGTAAAGATTCCTATCGAATAGGTAATTTGTGTTACTTTCGTAATAAAAAGTAAAATCGGCAACAATGTATTGTCGGTTCGAATTTCGAAGATAAAGAAAACTTCACATTTAGTTGGTATATTTCCAAAAAAATTTAGTTGTTGAAATAGTGCTGTTTATTTCAGATGGCACTAAACTACGGGTCATTTTTATGAAGAACGAGCGTAAAAGTAACTAGATGGCGTGCAAAATTTCCTCAGATGGTTTTAATATTGTCACTGTTCTACTATCCTATTCTTTATACAATGATGTAATACTTCTCATATTTCATACCTTGCCTAAAAATGTCCAGCATTATATACAATGCCTAGATATTCCATAGAATGCCGGCGTTTTATACTTTGCCGGTAAGATATGAATGGAAATGGAAATCTTGGTAACCTTAAGACAAAAATTCAAATGAAAATCAATAACTCACCTTGCCCTAAGAAGCATATTATCTCAATGGTTCGCAAGAAGATATTGAATTGTTGTGTGAAGAAAGAGACGCCTTCATTTTCATCACTACACTCCATGCCACGTTTTTTAATTGCAAGTTTTGGATTGCCATAAATCTTGTCTGCACCAAGATTGTTGAAATTTGCTGTGTTAAATAAATACGTGCGTGTTCTGAGATAACACTATATTTTATTTGCTTCATATTAGGAAGACAAGAAAGTAACAACAAAGGTACAAATATGAGACTTCTTGCTATTTTCAATAACCAATATAACCTAATGCAGGTAACGAAGATGTAATACCAAGTATTAAAATTAAGAATAATCTGTCGCATTGATTGAAATCGCTAGGAAATATGAAACTTTGTTCTATGAAAGATATGAAGTTTTAATGAGAAATTCCTTCTTTCTCTCCTTTAATATTCTCCAAATTTTATTATTTGTAGAAACCAATAAAATTCATTTCTGTATTTGAAACAATATATATCAGAAATGTAGACAAATGTAAATTAATTATTGATCAATATATTTAATGAGATGATTCGATCTTTTATTAACAAAATTTCAGGAATCGAAATATTAGTGTTAAGGTCAACCAGAATATTTGTAAAACCCAAAGAATCGAGTCCGATATTATGTAAATGCAATGTATTCATTTAAAAAGAATTCCACAAACAAATTTCAAATAAATATACATAAGAATTTATCAATGAAAACTTTTCTTTTGCAACCATCTTGACTCAACTTATTTCTTGTCATATCTGCAAAATCCTGGAAAAAAGACTTTTCAATGCTAAAATTGTTTCTGTACCGACCTCAAAAATTAGTAATAATGATCTAAGATTAACGAGAGTTTAAAGTGACTAGCATTGACCATGAACAAGAATAAATCTGGATGAATCCATTGACGCCCTTGCATAAACGCCCTATCCAAAAAATTCATCCCTATGGAGCTGTTTCTTTATATAGCCATAGTTAATTGTATTGTGTAGAAACATGAGAGGATACGTATATCGGATTAGATGGCCTCTAGTTCATTTTCAATACTGTTATTTTGAAAGGAAAAGAAGATCAAGGTTTTCTTCATATGCAACTTCCACCCAAGTTTCCCGATCCGAATTTCTTGAAATCAGTTACAGAAACTATTTACAATCAAATCTCGAGACTAGAAGCCATGCATTAGCTTAGAAACCTTCTTCCACATCTTTGAAACCAGAAATCGCACGAAATTTTTTTGGTTGGAACCATGCCAAGAATATGTACTGCTATGATACGTGTAAAATGAGCGTCTCACAAAATATTAACAGTTGTTTAGGCATTCCTTGAGAAACAATGAAACTCTATAAATAATATATTAAAACATTTCTGATTAGTTAACCTACCTATTGTTGAAAAAAACTGCACGAAAATCCGTTAAGTAATTTTGAGTTTATTGCAAACATACAGACGGGCGCAATATATGTTTGGCACACTATTCAAAACATAATCCTAATGTTGATTATATTTTTCTGTGACATTATAATTGATAAAATCTTTTTCATGCAGAGAGAAAACAAATTTTCCAAAGTTCTCCAAATCACTCCCAAAATATGGAATAATTACTCGTTGCTGTATTTCAAATGATTATTAATAGTATTATTAATTGTATTGTTCCTGTTACCATTTGTGACATCATTAATCCAATTAATATGGCAAATACTAAGAAAAGAGTTTGCCTTCAGATATCATTCTAACTTGAAAAATACATGGCATAGAATTTAGATGTGAATAAAATATTTGCAACACCAATCATGATTGCAAAATATAAAACTATAAAAGTTTCTCTTTACATTTTGTTTTTGTGGAGAATGATTCAGTCACTTTATGCTGGAGAAATTAATTGCGAAAGGAATGAGGAATCTCTGTAAAACCTTGAAAATTTAAATTTTTGTAAGATTCCAACATAGTTCTTAGATATCTTCAGGAAACTAATAAATATGGTGAATATAGCTTTAAATGGAAATTAGTCAAAGTATTAACTAATTAACCCTCCAAAAGTTCTTAAAAAAAAAGAGGACTGTCGCCTATCTAGACATCACTGCAGACGACACTTGTTTCTCTTTGAGCAACCCGGCACTTCATAGGACCATATCTAGGGACCTAATCATCCTTAAATCATGGTGCGATTCTAATCTTCTCTAAAACCAAAGTTTTATCATATAAAAAGACATTGCAGCCTTTTTTATTAAAAACACCACCACTGACGTCGTTGAATCTGTAAAATTCTTAGGGCTTGTTGTGGACTATTGCTTGAAATGCCACCTTATCTAAAAAATTAAGTTCCTCCTCTTTTGTGCTGAGATCAGTTCCAAATAACTGAACTTATCCATCTCCTTAACAGACTATTATGCCCTTATTAAGTCGCGTCTCCGATATGCCCTTCCCTTTTTAGGTACGTGTGGTGCGAATTCTCAAACTACAAAAGAGAGAGGTTAGATACTTACTCGGACTAAACAGCAAGACTTCTTTAGGTGATTCAAAATTCTGACTCTTCCTTCCTTCCTTATTCATATTTGAATCCGTTTGCCTAATACGTAAGGATGCTTGTGCAATTCCAGAAACGCGGAGCTTTACTTACCTATGTCACGTTCAGAATTCGTTAAGGGCTCAATATTTTACAAAGCAAAAAAATGCACAATCACTTGCCAATTGAAATCAAATTGATATAATCTTTTCCCGCATTCCGCAATAATTTGAGGGCATATTTACTGAAAAGTGCCTTCTACTCAGTAAACGACTTATACTCTAATAATATTATTTAATTCTATACTAGTTTAATTTTTGCTCTGGACTTATATACATAGGAACCGGAAGATTTCTAAACGATTTCGGGTGAATGTCGAAAAGACTAAATACATGGAAATGCAACGGCAAAGAAAGAATGAGATAATAATAATGAAGAGCTAGAAAATCAGATACCAAAGACTAGAATAAAGTAGAATAAAAAGTTTCTTGAATAATATTCTTAAAGCAAAAGCAATCGCATAAACAAGAAAGATAAGATTGTACAAAACAATGATTAGTCAGACTATACTGTATGGGTGAGCTGGAAAAAAAATATATAACACAAGTAGTCAGAGCTAAAAGAGTCAAGTAGTTGTGTCATGTTTGCAGAATGAATGTAAACAGGTCTGCCAGGAGATCACAAATGGAGGAAGCGAGAGAGAAAGAAAGAACAAAGGACAAAACCGGATAGAGACGTAGAAACAAGAGTTGAGGAAGAAAAACAAAACAGAGCTTATTATATATTTTGTAAATTTTTTAATTGTAAAAAAATTCAGCTGTGGCTTTCAAGCTGCGATATAATATATAAAAGATTTTAACATTATTTTGTTGACTAAGGAGAAATATAATATATATTCCAAAAACATTGGAACAGGGTGAAGCATTATAGTCCATGAAGCTTCCTTCAGAAAGCGTGATACAGTTTATTTTGATAGTACTACTTTCAAATTCAACCAGAATAAAAACCCCTAATTCAAGATTCACTTCTCAGTATCAAATTTAACCATGTTGAGCACCTCCTCATGGTGATCGATTACTTGCGTTTAAGAAGAATTGAACACAAGATTTGGTGGACAACGTGAGGGTATGTGGCGTCTGCAAATGTGGTGGACAACATGCAGGAGGACTTGCAATCATTACATCTACATGATCTCGTGCTGCAAGATCAACTTATGATTATTAAGAAAATCGTTGACGTTAGGTTAGTGGTCTCTGCCGAATTGAAGATGAAAAATTGTCCGAATAATAGGCATTTGCAATCTTCTTTTAAAGCAATATAACAAAAGCAAAAATAATTTTCTTGCATAATTAGCAGCAATGAAATAAGTCATCATAAGTCTATGATCAGAGGCCAAAATGTGAGGGAAGAAGTGGAAACACCGAAAAATTCAAGATGCAACCTTGAACAGGGTAGTTCATACTAATCGGGATACTGACGGTACAATTGTAGGAGATTACCCACAAAAGGAAGCAACCATTACAGATGCTATGATATCAGTTCGGTGCCAAAATAACGTAAGGCGATAAAAGTTTTTATAGATTGAGTAATATGTATTTCTTGCTGCATTATAGATGCTAAAACAACGAAGGTAAAATGTAATGGAAACTTATTGAGACACAAAATAATATCTTTTCCAATTTTTTATTGTAAGTGGGTCAAGGGTAGAGCAAAAAGATCGGCCCTCGTATATCCGGAACCATTCATGTATTATGTAGGCAGAAATAATTTATTTATATAGTTGATATTAAATTATCATTTTCGAGTCAATGTGTTGAATACATTTTGTGGGTTACTCTGTACAATCTGACAGCGATTTATATAGGGAAAGTCCACATGTAGATGGTATATGGTGACTCTTTTAGCAAGGTCGTCGTAAATCTTGGAAGATGATTTCACTAAGTTAACGCTACCGAAGTGATAATAGGAGAATAATACTAAAAAAATTTATACTGTTGTTTACAATAGCTTGGTGAATGTTGAAACAAAATTATACATATATAAGGTTACTATACAAAGTGCTTTACCAAAATCTTGAAAATAGTGTTGGTTTTCTAATTATTCATTCATCAAAACATTGATTGTTAGTGGTAACATAGATATTAAATTACAGAGTATAAAAATGCAATATTATATGAGGGCTGCTACTAAAGTTTTGAGACTGATGTGATTATGTTAAATCTGATATTAATGTCATCATGAAGTTTGACATTTTAAATGGTGAATGTACTCAGGACGTGTTGTCATACGAGTGTTATTTGAGTTATTTATAGAAACTTCAATCGAATTCAAATAACAATCAACTGTATGGGTCTCACAAGACCCGGTCGCCAGTTTTTTAGGAATAATTGGACATTCTATTTGAACAACGTGGAATGCTCAATTCTGAATGGTACACCCGTATTTTTCTGTCAGACGTTTTCGAAAAAATCAGGGTAACCATTTGCAGAAGACGAATCAATCTCGACTACGACAATTGATGGGTCAATCGCGGTACAGTCTTTTTTTGACACCCAATGATTTTTTCTTATTCCCGCAAATCAACAATTATTCAGCAGTTGACCGTTTTTCTACACCTGAAGAACCGATTATTGGGTTCAATTAACATGTTTTTGGAGGTATCTCAATCGGAAAGGAAAAAATGCTTCGAAAATTGGTTTAAACGTATGCAAAGGTATATTGATCTTAATGGATAATATTTTGAAAAGAAATAAAGCCTTCTGCAATCATAAATATTTGTTTTTATTTATCTATATCAAAACTTAAGTAGTAACCCTCGTATTACAATGAAACTTCATTTCAATTAATAGATTTTCTGAGGCAACATTCGTTCATTGAGTAAATGTTAAAAAAATTACTCGAGTTATCAATAACCCATGTTTTCAATGAAAGTTTTCTGATGGTTTCTATTTTTCTCTAAAGAATCAATGAACTGACTACTTCCTTAAGAGCAAATGTTCCTGTTCATTTAAATTATTTCGATGTTTGGAATTTTAAAAACAGCGTTGTTAACATGAAATATTAACATTAAACGTCTGTTTTCCATTATTCTAAGTTAGATGGTTGTTTTAGATTTTTTGCTTTGGTCAATTTTTTCATGATATCCTACTATTATAAATGTGAAGTATTTTTGTTACGCTTCCACGCAAAAACCGATTATCATGAAATTTTGTACACATATTCTTGGAGATAATAGAAGTAACATGGGATCCTATTTTTTGACGAGAGAAACCGACGGTCACGTCAATAGGCAAATTGACTATAATTTCAGTTGTTTGAGATCTGCATATATTTATTGTTATCTTTTTCTGACATTATATATGCGAGAGAGCATTAAGAAAAGCCTTGCTTCTCTCATGGTCAACTGTATGTAGCCTGTTCGCCCGGAATTAATCCATATTTGCACCCGACAGAAAACTTATAATATAGTCTTCAAAAATCTCCTAGAAAATTACTCTGCATTCATATCGTTTTAAACTGTTGCAATTCAATTTGTCGTTGTATTTCAAAAGAATATATTTTTAGCTTTTGAATGTTTGTATGTAGTCATTTGAAAAAATTGATAATTCCAGTCAGATCACCCATGTTTAAACAAGAAGACTGAAACTTTTGCGATGTTGCCAATTTTGGCATGGTTGTTGGAATGTATCCAACATGCTGGGGGGCCAAAACAAGGCAATTTTCCCCTTATTCTTTTAATTGGAAACATTGTTTATTAAAGGAAAATTTCTTTAAAATTTAAAAGTCCAGTAATTTCTAATACTTGCTTACTCTATGTATAATATTCAAATAAAAAAATATTTTTCTCTCTTTTTTTAATTGCGCTCTTGCAATTTGCATATTTCTGCAATGGAAAAATGTTTATTGAAAGACTGTAACTTTTGCGATTTTTCCAACCATGGCATGGTTGTTGAAGTGTGTCCAACACAGCACAGCCAGGCAATAAAATATAGTTATTATATTGATTCATTCTTATTGTAATGATCCCTGATCTCTTATTTAATTGCTTAAATGCTAGCTAAGCCCCGAGTAAATGATAGTAAAATATAAAGCGAAGAACGAGACAGATACTGTGTACGAAGACCACCAAGCAACGACAAACAGCGATATCATCGAAAAAGCTCACCAAATGGTACTGGACGACAGTTTAATTGAGGTTAGAACGATAGGAGAGTCTATCGGGGTATGAAAATAACGCATTGGTCATATATTAAGCGAAGAATTCTAATTCGTAAGCGATCCGTGTATTGGCAGAAGCGGTTGCTCACTTCTTCAACATAACCTCATAATACCATATATAATATATTTCTTATATATTAAAATATAGTATATTAACATCAACTTACATATTTATATAAAATTAATATCTGCCTGAAATCGCTTTGCCTAAAGTAATTTTTTTAAAGTCTGGGAATAGAAATTAATCGAAGGGAATCAGGTGAAGTGAATATGGTAGATAAGAGAATGATTCTAAATCATTTCGGATAATTTTTCTGTAATAATAAGGATGAATAAGCAAGCTCATTATCGTGGTGGGAAACCTGGTGGTTTCTTCGATACAATTGTTTTTTCAAGTTCACCATTGAAACTTGTCAGAAAATCAGCATAATATTGACCAGTTAACGTTTTCCATTTTTCAATCAATAAAAATGACACATTTGGAATTCTACGATGGCATTGAACGAAATAATATTTCGACTGTAGTTTCATATAATAGTGGTACCACATGTTCATTTACTCAGATAAATTGATGAAAACATTCACTTGGTTTACATTTGAAGATATCAAATATTCGTTTAAATTTTTAATAGTAATTAGGGTTTGATTAGTATGGAGCAATTAATATGTGAACTTTATTTCAACAACACCACTTCTGGAGTTGTTATAGTAAATGATTCCGGTTGCTCATGATCATCCGTGTTAATATGGCCACTTTTAAAAGCTTACAACCACTTACAAACAATTCTATTTAACAGGGCATTTTCAAGATAATATTCACATAACATCTCCACGTTTTCTATAATTGTTTCTCCACGTGAAAATTATATATTTACCCAACAACGAAAACAGTTTTCTTTAAATTAGTAGTTAAAACTAGTTCACGTATCAGAACCATGTGAAATTTTGACAAACGACATCAGAAATATGATGGATACTGAGTATTTGTCAAAGCTTCCGCCCTTGGATAAGTACCATAGATCGAAATACTGCGTAAGAAGGCATCGATCTCACAAGTTCACAATGATTAAAGTGTTGTTGTTGTTGTGATAACAGAGAAATTATACCTCCTGTCACAGAACTTTGAATCAAATATTTATATAGGAGCTTCACGCAGGCCTTTTAGATCCATAGTAAGGAAGTGATTTTCTTCCACTCTTTCCTATTTTTTCCTCCTGCTTTCCAGTCCTTTATTACTCTCTCTTTCTCTCTCTTAGGTCTCCATCACCTCTGTGTACAATATTTTCCTTGGTCTTCCTTCTTTTGTTCCTCCTTGTTCTATGTCCATAATTTTTTTGTTGCTCTAAAATCTGGCATTCTCTGTATGTAACCCAATCTTATAATTTTCCTTAGCTCTGGTTTTGCAAATAGATTCCTTATTTCATTATTATTACGTTCTCTTCAGCCAAAAATCCCTCTCCTTTTTACCGCCTAGTATCCTAAGTATTTTTTCCCATATATCTAATTTCTCTTTCTGTGCTTTGTTAAGAATCCACGTTTCGCCTCCGTAGCTTACTGTTGCTCTTATTATTGTATTGTATCGATATAGTTTCGCCTTTCTGGAGATAACAACCCCAAGATATACATAACTTTGAACTTGTTCCAAGCCCATTGCCTTTTCTTCGTTCAGTTGTATTGACCTATTTCTCGTTGCTCTTTTCCTTTGAGGTGTCGCCATTATCATGAACTTCGGTTTATCTTCGTTAACATTTAGATTCACTGTCTCTGTCATTTCTAAGAAGTCTCAGATTTTCTTAAGCTCGTTTGTTCTTGTTTTTAGTGTCCTTGTTCTGTTCAAACCGATTTTTTATATTCTTTGATTTGCCTTTACCTTCGCTTTTATGGAATACTGAGATCGTTTTGCGTTTATCTCAGAGTGAAAATGTGATCTTTGACCTCTGTAGTTTCTGCATTAATTTCTTTTTCCTTTCTTGTGTATTGGTACCATTATTGCCATTTTCCATGTTTCTGGTATTGTCTCTTGTTCTCATATACAGCTTACTAAATGATATATTCTCGTCTTCAGTTTTGTACCAAATAAACTGATTGAAATTCGCAGTGACATACAGTTCATCTTCTTCGATTATGCATAAAATGTTCCATTAAAGAAAAAAAGCCTAAAAAACATTTCTGATCATTCTACAATAAAGTAAAGATGTGAGAATGAAATTTGAAGTTTATGTTGTATATTAAAATTATTCAGATACTGTAGCCCTACTATACAATATTCTGTGAATGAAACATTAACATCAATGAAATTATTACACAATGTAGCATCACTATAATGAGTGATATATGTGTAATACAAACATTACGAACTTATTCCAATTATGTTATATCTTTTCTCTCATTCTGACTTCCGTTTCCACGTATCCAATTAACTCTATTTGATAGCAATAAAGATAGAACGAATTATGATAATGAGATCTTCATTACTATAGATTATAATACAATATTATAGTTTTACGAGGGATAATCAATTTCTAACAAGTCTTATACACTTTATAAAGAAATACTTGCACAAATACTTGAGGAAATAGCATAAGAACAAATTCTTCTACAATAAAAATGAACATACCGTTCATTAGATTCAAAAACTGTCGATTTATGCAATTTGTTGGAAAAAAGGGAAAAGTTTCAACGAGTGGATAAAGACAGCAACAGAAAATAAAGTTATGTAGAAAACTAAAACATGAAAACAATCCCTAAGCTTTAATTCGTCAGAATAATGTGTTAATCACGATAATATTTATTGTTAGTATACGGTTTGTTTCATAAATTGAAGACGTAGCAATCAAATTTTGGTATTTAAGTAAGCCAGTTTCAATTTAGTAGAAGAAATAGCTTCAGTGATAAACAAATAGAACAAAATGACTTCAGTATATTGAAAAATAATGTAATATACTTTTTCTATTTTCACTTGAATTATTATAACAAGTATCAAAGAATTCTAATCACAAAATATATACCATTGCAAAACTTGACAACAGAATCTTTATTATGATACCACGTCCTATTGTCGAATTTCAACAAACAGAAATATAGTGTAGTATATACGAAATTTGATTTGATACAGACAACGTAGATAAACATAGCTGGTATGATGATGTGTCCTAAATACTTCTTGCTCAAAGGAAAACAAGTGATTATTCTGACTATTTCCTTCGAAAAATTTAAGCCAACCAAAAAGATAATATTTTATGTTTACCTAGCAACGATCAAATTTCAGCGATAATTTGCACTAGTGCCAAATTTTCGTCTAGGATTAATAAACATCATTTGGTTTTAATTTTATATTTTAAGAAAAGGAACAATTATTGTTTATTTTAAATTAAATTTTTCTCAGGAAATAGTCTGCCAAAATGCCCTCTCGTGCATGTCAAATTGTCTCATAATTTCCTCTCCTTGATCGTTTTCTAACTATGTTACTGTACAAGATCCATTTTCTATCACCAATGATGATTCTTTTCATTCCATTTTGTTTAAGGTGCATATTGCAAATGTTGATTCTTTGTGTTTCCAATTCGTGAGGTACCCAAATATCAAGCTTCTTAACTATCCCAAGACATTTTAAGGGTTCTTCATTTTTTGTGTGCGATACATATAGTCTCTTCAATTCTGACTTTGATTTGGTCATCATCAACTTCAGTAGGTCGACCAGAATGTTGCTCATCATTGTGGGAAAATCGGAATCGAAAAAATAAAACGGAATTTTGGTATACCAATTCTAACCTTGCGCTTTGTTAAGCAATAAGCACCATAAACTTCACATATTTCTTTGTGAGCCGCAGCAGCTTTTTTTCCTTTGCGGAATTAAAAAAGTAAAATATGCCGAAAAGGTTCTACACTGCACATGAAATTATTCCACAATCACGCACTACTTGCTTCTAAAATTACGTCAATGTGGCATAGTATCACGTGACAAACGGCAAAATACAGCACTAACATAAGTTATTAAAAAAAATAAAGCAATTGCCTAAATTAGTAAAAAGTACTTAGTTGCGAATATTATAAATTAGATTCGCCGTACCACTCGTATATCAATTTATGTTAATATGATCTTTTTTATTAGCAATACCAACAAATTGATCATTTAATCTGCAGACAATAAAGTCTATAGAGGTTTTCTAATCAAACCATTATTGTTAGAAAAATACGACTGTGAAACAATGTTATTTTAATTTATCAGAAAATTGCGGCTGATTACAGCAGCTTTGAAAAAATTACATTTTATGGAAGGAAATGGATATATAACAGTTTACATAATCAGACAATTTACAATTTAAGTGGAAATGATGAGATTATGCTAATATAAAGAAGTGTTTATCAAGATATACTTCAACTAATACTTTCAACTTTACCTATTAGGTAGGCTAGATCTCACGAATGTTCTCAAAAAATTCATAGTCAATGATCATCATCACTACAATGTATTGCAATAGAAATAAAGTATTACTTGACTGCAAGGGAGTACAATCAAAACTTTAATCTATTACAGATGAAATTAGTGTAGCCTTCTAAACGGAAATGTAATGTTGAGGTCTCCTTTACACGGTGATGTTGACGTGTAGACACCATAAGCTCCATTCAAACGCTTTGCGTCGCGTATCTAGTTATTTCGAACCATTGCAGCGTCAGCAGAAAATGTCAAAATTCGATAAAGAAGAAGACGAATTATTGATTGAATCAGTCCAATGTTATTGTACATTATACAATAAAAGTGACAAGGAATATAAAAAAATTGGTATGTGTGTGTCAGCTCCGACGCACGATTGGAGTTTACTCCTTAAGTTCGATAGTCTAACCAGACGTAAAAAGAGTTTATTTAACTTAAAAAAGATTGGTTGATTGCCAGAATATTTTGGGCTTCCTTCATTAATTTTTTTTTAATCTGTAAGCTCGCTGTCTCTCGGCTGGAGTTTTTGGAGGTTTAGATTTTTTCCTAGTCAAAAAATATAAAAAAAAATTAGAAAATTTATAAATGCATAATTATAAAAATTTTAACCGACTTTAAGAAAATTGATAAAAAAAGGTTTTTATAAACATTTTTTTCAAATTATTATAATTAATTTTTTATTTAAAATATAATATTATCTTAATAATTAACAAAAATGGTTATAAAAAGATAATTATGTCACTAAATCTTTCACATACAATAATAAATAGTACATGAAAATTATTTAAATAAGCTAAAAAATAACTTTTCGAAAGAAAATTATATAAAAACATTATTATAATGAAAAAATATTGTCGATTTTTCTGATAATATTATCGAATTATTGACTACAGTTGTTAATATTTAAAAATTATTTATAATAACGTGGAAGAATTTATAGACATCGACAAAAAAATTAATTTTTGGTTAGGTTAGAAATTTTCTATTTTATGTGGATGCGCTCGATAATTCATATTGGGTTGATTATCTAATTTTATGTGTTGTTTTCAAATATATATTTATATGAACTACATCGATAATTATTAAAATATTTAATAAATACAAATTGCACATGCTCATACACATAATACATGAATTATAACGTACTTTGCAACCACGTGTTCCGGCAATATCATCTACACCTCTTCTTGCCATAGTTATTTGAAAATACTTTCAGTTCACTTTAGCGGAACACAATGATAATAAAACTTCACAATGACAGCAATATAAATATGTTGACACTGACAAATTAGAAAGTTGCGCATCATAGGATGCGTACCAAAAACGTAACGAGGTCATTCATCGATAGATTTTACTCCTCACATTTTTCTCATACCGGGCCCCTTATATATGCAAATCGATTCTTAAGGAGTAAACTCCAATAATATTTATGAATTGTTCGTGATTAACATATCAGATAAAGTTAGTATTGTTGCCTCTTCATGAATAATCTGCGCCTTGTTGCTCTGAGTTTTCTTCGTATGCGGTCGTGTTGTGGTTTCTCTTCTAGTAACACAGCCAAAAATATCGAATTTACATTAATTTTATATCACTCGACTACATACTAGCACTGTTGTCCATTACTGTCGTGAACGAGACGTCATCGTTCGCGTTTGAGATGTATTAACCGCTAACGCTGTGCCTGGCGTTCAAACGTCGATTGGAACGTTTATGCTCAAGTCGGATATCATATACAGCATTTTGGATGTCATATACAGCATTTAATAGGAGACCGAGATCTAATGAAGGCGCAGTCTCACAAAAATAGTAAAAGTGTGTATATTTAGTCCAACCAAAGTTGTATAAAGTTTGTTCATGCTAATTCTCAAGATCTGATCTAACTGAACCTTCAAATGGAAGAAGCCACCCGCTAAGTGTAAAGTTTGACGTCATAAGACAGACAAATCAAATTGTGTCGAAATTAATTGATAATTTATAATTTTACATCGAATAAAATGGGAACAAGAAACAATATTTTCTATTTGTTTCCTGAAATAGAGCTACAAATTACTAATCTTCATCTTTATATTCAATTTAAGAGACCGATTTTAGGAAAGCATAACTTTTCAACGAAAAAATTACTCCACTATTAAAAAAGTAATATTTCGAAAGTGTCACCTCTCTGAAATTGGTTTCCACGAAACCATGTTTTCAAGTTTAATGAAAGCGAACCAGATAATATGAAGGTGACAGTTGCACCACCGTTTGGTTAATAATCTTGTAATAGCGGACACGTGGCAAAAATAAAAATGGCGTGACCTTTTTGTGTTCCATAAAATTCTTCCTGCTTTCTTAGGAGTACGTACCACGGATGAAGTCTATTGTTTTGAATGCAGTTTCTCACAGCTGGCAGATTTCTTCTTCGTATGCATCTTTTCGTGAAATATATGGCAGTAAAAAGATATTGTTTCATTAAAACTGTTTTCTCCATGAAAACGAGAACAGTTCCTGGTATATAAGTATTACAACTAATATATGTAGCAGTTTTATGTAAAATTTTCACGTTAGGCACATGGTGGAAACAACATAAACCTTAGCGAAAGTGTTATCAACTTATGAAAAGTTATTCTACCGTAAAACCACCATCATATTTGTCTGAAAGCCTTCGTCCGCCTCCCTAGTGAATATAACATCTTATTATTTCTCCTTTTCAGTTTTCCTTGTTATTATCAGAATTGATTAAATATATAATGATTAGGCAGAAAACAGAAGAAATGGATAGAAAACATTATAGAAAGACGATTCCTTAAATTGCAATGGAACAATTTGAAACGTTATTACATTTCGTAATTATCCCGATTGAAGATTATAAAATTCAATTTCTTAGCTAGCTCTGAATTATTTGACTAGTTCCGATTTAATTTTACCGACTATAAAGAAGATTCAGATAGGTTAATACGGGCAACTCGATCTAGATTGGTAGTGATTTCCTTGGAGGCCTGGAATTTATTGTGTTTCCCTTTTATTTTCCACGAATACGTGGAAATGTAGTTAACTAGCTAACTACTTTCTCATTCTCATACTTTAAAGCTTATTGTTGAGCACTTCCTGAGCCAAAAATAAAGTTTTTATCACTTCAGTTGGATCATATACCCAAAATCTGGAATACAAAGAATGAGCGACATACATTTACATACATTTAAATATTTTGCTGTCATTAGAAGACAACCCTCAGGCAACAGAAATTACCTAATAATAAAATGTTATTCAATTGTTTGTGGTGAAGTTTCAAAGAAAGGAAAACTGCACCTCGACAAAGTTCAACTTGCTAACGAACTCTCAGGAGATACGAGGTAACGTTTTGTTCGAGTGATATAGTAAATCGACACAGTTCAGACAAAACACACCGAACGTCCCAAAAAAATTAATATTTGAATATGATAAGAATCGTCAGAGGCGGATTCTTGGTTCTTATTTTTTTCGAGGGAATTTAACAGCTGAGCGATATTTGAAACATCTTCAGATGGAAATTCATCCGGATCTAAAAGCTGCATTTCCGAATCCAAATAATAAAGATAGCTAGTATCCTAGTCTCAAGGTGTTTCTGATTAACTAGTTTGAAGGGTGGGGTCTACGTTGAACAATCATACAATTTAGAAGACTTAATAGAACGAAATAGATGATCGAAAACTCTATAAATCGGGCAAATCATTGTGTTTGTCTATGTCAGATAGTTTTTGTTCAATAGACTTGTTATTTTTACTAAAATTAGGTTTATACCGATTTCTATCAATGTTGAATAATATAAGCCTGGTATTTAGCCTACAACCCGTACTGTTTGTATAAGATGGGAGACAAATCGAATTGCTATCTATAAAATTGAATAATAAAAATCGACATCTACAAGGTAGGGTACATTTGGTATTCATGTCTAACCCCATATTCGACATTTTTTGTCGATCTTTGTTTCATCTTTTTTTATTTCAAGAGTAATTTCATTTTATAGAACCAAATATTCAATGAACATGTCATTATTGATATTATTGTCCTTACTAGTGTGATTTCGAATGGTGTTGCGGCTTCAGGACTGAATAAAACGGTCCAAGAGTTTTTTAGAATGCCAACGTTTCGTTTTTTTATTTGATCTTTATCTTCATCAACGTTTGAGTTATTATGTACCATAGGCTGAAAATAGCCTTGATAAAGGTCAAATGAAAGATCGAAACGTTGGCATTTTAAAAAACTTTTTACAGTTTTATTCAGTCCTGAAGCTGCAACACCATTCTAAATTCAATGAAAACTCAATATTCTTGGTTTTAGGAAGAATATCAATTTGAGAACATATCTTGTGTTTGTTGGAATACGTCTTCTATTTAAAAAAAACTATCGATAACCTCAAAACCCTTACGTAAATTTTCTACCAGAGAAACTCAATTTATCTAATGATGATTTTTTATATAAAAACTGATTTAAAGTCAGCTTGTTCGTAATACACAACCATATAATACATTACTTTGACTTCAACTGTCAACAAGTTGTAGGTGAAAAAAGCCAATCCCAGTTTGTTTTCTGTGTGTAATTTCATGTTAAATAATATTAGAAAATAATTATTATTCATGAGGCTGTAAATCCTAAAATGTGTTTAAAAACATAGAGAGTGACTGAATTACAGAACAGAACAATGCCAACAATAATAACTTACGTAACAGGGACTATATTCACAGGTCAGTAAAACTAAAAGTAACTTTTACTTCTTTTTCTACGTTTTCTATTGAAAATATTAATGTTTTAGTCACGTACGGATCCATAAATTTGTTTCGTTTTTGGTTATATATTAACGAACACTGTAATTGAAATAAAGCTGTAAATGAAAAATCTGCGAGTAGAAAGGAATGAAATTGGTTTAAGAATTAATATAATAACATTCCACAAGAAGTGAATATCTTATGCCATACGATTTCGTTCAAATCCCACGTTTTTGAGAAAAAGCAGTTTGTCGAAATGTCTTATACACGTCTATATACTGCCCTGTCCGATCAAAGAAGCGGAAGACCAGTATATAACATATGCTGTTATAGTTCTTCCAATATCAATTGCAGAAGCAAGGAACAATCAATATTTCATAAATACACACGGCACTCATACCAAATTAAGAAACAAAAAATAAATTTTACTCCCCATATAAAATTCGGTAAACATCAAAATAAAACGTCAGTCCACGTGGACTCATCATCTCCACTGTTTATCTATGAAAACGTAGAATCGTAAGCATAAATGCATTTATCTTGGCAGAAGCTGTATGTACACAATTTCTTCGAAATATTCCTGCTAGACAGTCTGCGATAAGCAGTTGCGTGGCTTGGTGAGATTAATTTAATTAATAAATTTCTTTAAATAAATCGAAATATACGTTCTTTAGATCATGGGCGAATGAAGACAATGAAATTGCACAGTGAAGTGAGAATAAAGACAGGTATTAATTTAATAATAAAGATTTAGATATACAAACACAGCAACTTATTTTAAATATATTGTAAATAAATTTTCCATTTGTCGAGTAGTCACGAAAGGGGTTGCGGTGCATCATTCACATAAAAACATATACAGAAAAACTGAAATTAGTTGACAAAGCTACTCAAGATTTTATACGTAGGACAATTTATAGTTTGTATAGGGAGAACAGGGTTGCGACTGGGAGTAATACAGCAAAAGGTAACAGATTATCCAGAATACAATTATATCAGTTTAGAAACATTGCGTCAAGTTTTGTCAGTATGTGGTTTTAAACACAAAAAACTGAATAAACGTATGGCAATAACTGAATCGTTAAGGATCGTTCGATGGCGACAAGATTATTTGCGTAAGATAAAAGACTACCGAAGTTCTAATAGACACATAATTTATCTTAATGAAAAATAGTTTGCAGTCACGATTTAGTAAGGTTAGGTTGACAAAAAATTGCTATTGAATGGTACATGTTCTAAAGGGAAACATCCTATAATAGTACACACAGGAAGCAGACGATTTCATGCCTAATGCTCCATTAATATCTGTTGTGCAGCTGATGATTATTAAGAGATGACAGCGGAATTATTTGAAAAGTGGTTCAATGAACAGCTTTTACCTAACATTCCACCACAATCAGTAATCGTTATGGATAACGCATCCTGTCAGCGATCGTAAAAAAGTTCCAACAAACAAAGAATCGCTTACTGTTATTAAAGGTCTAAAGTTGGAGGAAATTTAGAGAATACCTCCTTAATATTGCATATTTAACCCTAGATAGTTAATGTTGGCAAACGTAAAATGAGAATTACGAAAAAGTAATAAGTCTCCAAAAGTGAATAAAGAAGTTGTAGAGCTCGTCAAGAGAGTTCTAACAGCAAACCGCCAAGAGCTTTGGAAAACCCTCTTTCCAACCCTTCATAATTCAATCATATGATGATTCTAGTTCAAACGATTCTAACTACTATTATTATTTACAAAGATATTGAAATGTTTTTTTTTCTGTTTTATTTGCAAATTTTCTTTCCTTTCTTTCCATATTTTTTGCTCAGCACTCAGTTCATGTCTGGTACCCTGTTTAATTCAAACTCCCTTACAGGCAGGTACATGTTAGTCGTCTATTTACGTTTTATAATTTAATATTTAGTTGTAGCAAGTTAACGAGGTGTTATAATGATTTTTTCCTAAGTTCCAAGTAGGACTACAATTAAGTGCATCTGTCTTATAACAGCGTATAATTCCGTCCAATTTATTATGATTCAATTGCTTCTCAATGAATACTTTCTCGTATAAGATATAAATATTTTTCAAAGTAGAGTTGTTGGATGGTCCTCCCGATAAGATATCCGGACGGCCGAAACTACCCGTTTTCATAATCTACACCTGTCAAAATAATTGATAAAACCGGACGATTGAATGGTCGTGTCAAGACGTTTATGTAGCTCTATGTTTTCTATATTTATAACCAGCTTATACAAAGGCAAGGACAGATTTTCCGTGTTTCTTCTTATTAATTTGGCCTGAAGGATCTATTCAGCCATGGATTACTATTCAATGTTTGACACAAACTAGTAAACAAACTGGTAAAAAGACCAACGAACAGAATCGGAGTAATAATTAAATGACACATTGTTAAATACCTTATATTGAAAATTACTGTCAAATGAAAGGTTCAACATTTATTATGTATTTTCCTCACTAGATGCCATTTTTGGCTTATGGATACCAATAGTAAAACCAAAACTAGAATCACCAGTCAAGGGTTGAAATCAACAGCGTGATATGGATTCATGTCAATTTTTCAACCGCCGCTTTCCACTACAACTATATTTGTTTCACGATAAAAGAATTCATCCAATTGGAAGAATTAAGAAACAACGAATATTTTCCGCGTAGTCAATTTTGATTCAAAATTGATGTCCAGTTACGCATATCCATACACACTTAACCTAGATTATAAAATAACCTACAGCAAAATAAATAGTGAACGTTAAGATGAATATGAACGATTTTATTAAAGCTGATTATATGTTATAACTTGAAATAAATTCTCATTCATACGATGAAAAGTCGATAAGTCAAATAAATTACTCGTCATTTAAAAAAAACTTATACTATAAAATGTTTCACCATATTTAACATTTAACAAGGATTAAGACGATTGGTATTAATTGTCAGAACAATACATCATATTGCCCGTGGCAGTCACATTATAAACGTAATGAGAGAAGTCACTATTATGCAACACTCTTTAAGAGGAACTGAAAATATTACAAACACATCTCGTATCCAATTAATATTATTTCTACAATTTTTACTATTTACACGCTGTTTTTCAAATTTGCACATACATGTTGTAGATTTTAAATATATTTTGATGAACAATGTGTGAAATTTTTGTTGAAATTGCGACGTCAATTCGATCTTTATCGCCATGCCAAAGAAACCACAAAGAATCCTCCTGAAATTCCAGTTCAGCTTTCCTATGATCTAAACACTAACTTCAAAAACCTCATTCAAAAATCTTGGCGCGATATATGGAGCAAGAGTACTACAGCATTACATAACATCCACCCATCTACTTCTCACCTTTCCTTAAAATTTTTGAATAGGAGAGAAGCTGTGACAATAATAAGTCTACATTAAAACCAGATACTATATCACCAGAAATTGAGTTGGAAATTTGCTTCTTATTTTCGTAGTATCTTTTATTAATTCTTCCGCTAATGTCGTGGTATTCCATCCACCGTGGCGTTTAAAAATTGACACATCAGCACCAGTATTGCAAGTGACCCGTGTATGTTTCAGAATTTGGTAATCTGAGATACTTGGCAATCATACTAGGAATTTTCCCAATGGTATGCACTCCAGCAACTTGTGCGGTGCACTATCCGCTTACGTATCTCAAGAATATACGACGATTATTAACAATGTGTTTTGGTTGAAGAGCTGCATATTTACGATAAATTTTGATGAAATCAATATTAGTAACGCTTTTTATCCATGTTGGTATAAGGAACGGTTGCTGTTAAACAACCTTCTATTCTTGAATATTTTCAATGACCATTTTTCTAAATCATCTCGACGCAAGGCACCAGATATTCCCATTATCCAAACTATCTACAAAAATCAGTACAATAAATAAAAAAATTGTAAATGAATTCTCTTAACCTTCAACAATAGGTATTTTTCATTATTAGCTACTTTCAGGAATGTATCAATTTGCTCACGCGTAAAAACTTTAGAAATGGTACTAATTTTGAAAACTGCTTGAGGTCGATTTTGTCTCGTACGTTCAGCATGCACTTCAGCATGGAATAAATGCTCCCTAAACTTTTGACAATTGATTTCCGCATCAAATAAGCCTACAAAATATTTTCAGACATCGTCTTAAAATCTCAACCTAACTAATCTTTAAGTACTGAAATATCGATATCAGTATCAGACATTTTGAATTTTGTCAAGAACTGTCCAAATATTTCCATAGCAACGGTGACATTGTAAATAAATTGAACTGCTATTGATTTAAGGCAATAATATATTTATTTACAATTATCTAGTTTAATAATTTCAACGATTGTACGAAAAATAGAGGGTATGCCATGGCCGCGAAACTTTAACGACCTCAGTTCTTTCGGCATAAGCATATCAATACGAGTAACTATTGTTTTAACTGTAAAAAGTTTGTCGAATCTGAATTTTTAAAATTCGAATATACAGGGTTTTCTGGGACTTGATGCAAAAAATTCGGACTGAGTAAATGACCTGAAAATAGAGCTTTGTCATAAAAAAAAATTCTTATACGACCCCTCGTTGCTCATGCCCAATGGTTAACAACCCTTAACTTTTACCGAAACAACCTGTATAATCTAAGGATAGCCCAAATGAAAATTGAGGTAAACCTCAACCTTGCATCAATTCTCCAACAAACGCCAGGTCCATTAATATCCATCCAAGCCCAAATATTTACTGAAAATTTGCCGGACTTTTTACTTCCGTCAATATATTGCTCTTCAAATCTTGAATTTGGTGGTGTGTAAACACGATACATCCGTCATTGTATGACTAATTTTTTTTTATCTGTGAAGACGATTCATCGCAACATCTTGTGCGTTATTTGAAACTTTGCTTCTTCTAGACTCAACCTTTCAGCGCAAGGTCCTGTTTTGTTCCCATCCCTTCTTAGCTCTGGCCACGGTACTCACATTAAGACCTAGGCAAGTCTTCTGACAGACCAGTCGTCTTTCAATTTGGTAATAATGGTGCTTCCTGATTTTCAATTAAGTTAGGAGACACTAATAGTACACTTTTACTTCAACTGAACTCAAATTAATTATTTAATTATCTGTAACCGATCATGAAGAAACTGATTTACGTGACCAAAATGTAAGTTTATGTTTTTTCAATGAACAGAAGTATACATATTTTCTTTCTGACCCTCAACATCCATGCAAAACGTAAAAAATACCAATGTTTCGATTTTTGCTCTTCGATTTGTCTTCTTGCTGATATTTTCATTATTCTTATTCTCATAAATACTAATATTGGGGTTGACGGTTGAGATTTATCAGTATATGCGTAGGAGTAGAAAGATTATGTAATTTGAATCGATTTAAAATCTTTCAATCTGGGCTAATAATTTTCATTTCAAGTTAGTTACTGTCTAGGTATGGCTAATAAAACGATTTATAAAACTGGTAAAATTACTTGTCAAGGACTGTAAGACTACAACTAAAGATATCTGTTAATGGATACAAGTTGCCTTTTGTTTGATCTAGTTTTTGTTATTCGTACACCAATAAGAGGATTTCCATTTAGGTAAGCAATTATACAGTGCGTCCATTAGAAAAACACTCTTAAATTCATTATTAGATAAATAAACAATAAGTTGAAAAAATTCCGAATCGTCATTATTTATGTTCAAAATATATTTTCTTATTGTGGGAGTTAGGCTCGTACAAACCTGTGTATGATCTAATAACAGTGAAACTACTACAAAAGCTAACAAGAAAAGCAATGGTGCTGTTAACAGTAATCTGTAATAGTGTATTACGCCTCCGATACTATCCAATATACAATAGAAATATGCCCAGGTTATTATGTTGCAAAAGCTTGGCAAACCCCCAACAGAAGCTAGTTCATATTGCCCTATAAGTCTACTCCCCATAATGTCAAAAGTACTAGAAAGACTACTTTCACGTAAAATCCAAAGAGTTATTTCCATAAACGAACTCACACCACAGCACTAATTCGGTTTCATACTTGAACACTCCACTATTCAACAATGCGACAGGATAGTTAACATAAACAACCCCCGAAGAAAAAGGGGACTGCTACATTCAAGTCAAAATTGAAGATATAGACCCATCTGTAGCTGCATAAAAAGTTTGAAATCATTCAAATTAATAATTAATAAAACCAGTTGTCGAATACTAAGGTGGTTTGCATTTAGATGGAAAACCTACATGAAAAACACATATCAAAAACAAGAGGAAACAGATTTGAAATTGAAAAATATGCACTGTTTCCTTGCCACGTTCTCAATAAAAAAACTACTTATATATATATATATATATATATATATATATATAAACATCTTATAGGTTCAAGGCTTGGAATCACTGTTCTGCTTTACTCCATATATTTTTGTTCATTGCTGCTTCACGCCAGTTCGCTATTTCTATTCTTTCTAAATCTTCTCTACATGCTTCTATTCATTTTTTCCGTGGACGCCCTCTTTTTCTTTTCGCTCCTTCTCCCCTTAACTAGAATCTTTTCACCCAACCGTCGTCGTCCATCCAACGGAGTCTTTTTGCTCTGGCCACATATCCCATCTCAGCTTGACCATACAGTACTTTGATCTCTACGATATTCGTTTTGCTCCTGCACTCCTCCGAAAACCCTTCTTTTCTCTCCCATATGTTTATTTGGTTCCTCTTCTTTTCTGCTCATGATCCAAAATTCGATGCCTTATAGTACCGTTGGTTGTATATCTTGTAAATGCGTAACTTGGCAGCTCTTGAAAAACTGTTGATCTTCTCCAAACGTTTTCTTCCCTCTCGCCAGTCTTTTGTCGATTTTCCTGGTTTCACCTCCTACGTTTGTCACTGTCACTCCCAGGTATTCGAACTACTGGACTTTATCAAATCTATACTGCTTGTTTTGCTCTGTCGTCACTTTCAATTGGTTGCAGCTGTTCAGATCTTTTCCCATCTCCATATATTTGGTCTTTTGCTCATTTATGCGCAGTACATATTCTTTTGCTTTCTTTCCAAAGAGTGAGAACATTTTTTCTAGATCCTTTTCCGTTCTACTTCCTAACCACATCATCTGCGTAGGCAAGGATTTGTGTTTTATTATTGTAAATCATCCTCTGGTTTCGGATGCCACGACTTCTCAGGATTATTTCTAATACAACGGTAAACAGCACTGTTGATAGTGGGTCACCTTGCTTTAAACCTCTTTTTGTTTTAAACTCTTCCGATAGGCTTTTTTCGACAGCTACTTCATTCTCAGTGTTATTCACTGTAATTTTCACATAATGTAATATTTTCTTAGGTATTCCGAGTGCTGCTAGCGCCTGGAACAAATGTTTTCTACTTATTGAATCATACGCCTGCTTCAAATCCACAAAGAGGAGCTTCAGGTTTAATCCTCGGTTATAGTTATTGCTCTGGATTGCCTTCAGTCTGAAAATTTGATCACTAGTTGACTTCCCCTTTTCTAAAGGCCCCCCGATACTCGCCCACTTGTTCATCTAAGTATTTGCCTAATCTACTTCTTATGATTCTG
This sequence comes from Diorhabda elongata, assembly GCA_026230145.1. Lineage (NCBI taxonomy): Eukaryota > Metazoa > Arthropoda > Insecta > Coleoptera > Chrysomelidae > Diorhabda > Diorhabda elongata. The sequence continues at coordinate 15,245,363 of CM047930.1, forward strand.
GTTAGGACATCCAACAGAGTGATAATCCTATAATTCACACAGTCTGTCACATCCTCCTTATGTACTGGGTAAATAATTGCCTCATCCCATTGCTTTGACATCTGCTCTTGTTGTATATTCCTACCAATTTGTTCGTATGGAATAGAACTATGGGGTTACAGTAAGCCTTCAAATACGATGAAACATTTCAGTCCAAAACACTCCATATGTTAAGAGCTCCTGGTACGTTACTAACCAAACAATTCATAACTATCTGAACATCCCACTAATCAAAGATGTGATAAAGAACCATTCTACAAGATACAAAAATCGATCCAATGACCACAACAATGAACTAATAAATAATATATTCAACCAGTCACTACCAAAAAGAAGAATATGGCCAGAAGATCTCCCACAATAAATACTCTCAGAGTACCGTCAAGGTATGGTTCCTGACTCACTTTAGTGTTGCATATGAATAGAAAAAAATAATGTGCGACCCATACTTTGAGTCTGATCATTTCTTCCTAAATTTGAACGTTTACTGACCAACGTCGGAAAAATATTAATTTGATTAGAAATAACTACCTCATTTAATCAAAAGTATACTCATCTTTCAAGCTCCATAAAGTGATTCAACTATTTGTCATTTAAGACGAATCTGACTGTATCATAAAAATGTTCGCTACCATATTTTAAAATTAATAGATAAACAATTATTGTGTAATACCTGTCAAATTAGAAGAACAAACATAAATCTATAAATACATATGGAATGTGAATGATTTGCTTGAAGAAATAATGATGAGATTCCCAAATCCCGGATAAGAGGAGCCTTGAATTTTTTAATTTGTTTCCAAATCATAAATACGTAATTTTCGTCGAGAGATGATCCTTTGAAAAGAAAACATACAAGTAATAAATTTCGCGATTCAATTATTATATTAGTGGAGACAAAAACATAAACGATTATCTCAGCTACTAATTTTTTATAATATGAATAAATGATGTGATTAATTATAATAGTTTTTAAGGTATGTATTGAGAACGAAAAATATAATATTTTTAGATGTATTTTAGACATTTAAATTCTTTTCCACACTTTGTTGTTTGTTTGTGAGTTAATCCGCAATGTTATGACATAATTTTGATTTGAATTTTGAGGATAAAAAAACTCAAATCCGTTTCAAATTTAGAGCACTAATTTTCTAAAATTATTCAAAAAATTTGCCCACATTAGTTAATAAGACTCAATATACTTAATACACTGTTTACACCACCACTACACCAACACTCACAATTACACTATCTGACGCGCGTTTCGATAACCAAGCTATCATCTTCAGAGACTGTTTACCCTGAAGACGATAACTGGTTACCGAAACCTAACCGAAACGTGAAAATGAAGACTTTTGCACACATTCGTTTAAAGCTTAATATAAAATCTTTTACGTTTGACTCTCAATATATTATTTTCCACTGAAATTATCTAGTTTATTAGTGACGAAAATGAAAACGAAAAAAAAAACAGACTGATAATGTTTATATAGAATAGGTAAATAAGTTCTCTGAAATTGCATACTTTTTTATTATTATTTTGAAATGGAAAACACCCTGTTTTTGATCATAAGAATCGAAAATTCATATTTTTAACAATTTTTTTCATTCTATTTATTTTTTTTTCAGCTCATAGAAATGAGACTAAAAGTTTTAAAAATAGTGGCAAACAAAATATCAAAAAACCTTAAATTCCTCAATTTGTTTCTAAAAACTGTACTTAATTTTTTTTCTAAGTATGTCGTATTCTTCTGGAAAGTTCATAAAAAACTAACAATTTCCAAAAATGAATATCATTTATATATTCCACTGAAGCTTCTGTAGTAAGGATATCAATTAACCATCATATGCAACAAAAAAGGAATACGCATCTCTTTCCTTCGACACAAATAGTAGGGTTTAGATATATTTGACGCTTTAATGAACACGACGTCTATTGGCGCAGCACTAAAAAGACTTATTACACGCAACAAGGTTAGATTGTACTTTACTGTACTATATTGGCATCGAAACAATTTGCTAAACCTAAAAACGAAGTGATTAAGTATTTAAATCAAAATTTCATATTAAAAAAGTATCTATTTTAAATTTTTTATCAAGAAATGAATCATGACAAATTTGTTTTGATGAACCCATGGGAAAAATAGAAACTTCATGTTTGTAACAGCTTCACTCTGTTCTCAAGATCCGTGTGTTGAATATTAAATTAATTTCATAATTCAACCTTATCGTTACTTTTCATATTGTTTATCGTTACATACTTTTCATATTGTTTTTGTCGCATTTGCATTTTATTTCCAAAAATGTTTTCACACCAAATCTAATCTTATTGTACGTGCATTCAAAGCTACATTAATTAACTAACTATGCTGGTAATCGAAACTTAAGAAATTTTGGGGTCAGTACCTAACTAGATTACCAAACTTTTGTTAATAATACAATGATAGGAAAGAAAAAAAATTTTAAAATTAAAACTAATTTCCAGTAAATTTGTTTTTTACTTCTCTCGTGGCTATAGTGATATTATTGGTTGGCGACAAAGTAATTTCGGTTTTGTAATATAAAATAAAACACTTTTAAAAAAAAGACTAGTTTTTAATCACTTATATATTTTCCATTTTGTTCAATGACCTTTTGCCATCACTTTTTCAGCTTCATGACTTCATAAAATTTCTGGTTCTTATCAGCAAAAAATTCAACCAGATGCGATTGAAGGTCATCGTCACTTGTAAAAGTTTGACCATTCAAATAATTCTGAAACTTCGGAATAAATGGTAATCAAATGGCCAGATCAAAGCTGTATAGGGGAAGTGGCATCACTTCCCAGCCAAGCTCCAATAGTTTCCCACGTGTTAGGCCTTGCATTATCATAGGGGAACATTAAACCTTTCCGATTTGACAAAATCTGGCTGTTTCTATCCGATTTATTATCGAGTTTCATTAATTGTTGACAGTAAACATCACAATTGATCGTTTGGTTCCTTATAAGTAGCTCAAAAAACAAAATATCTTTGTAATCACACCAAATTGAGGTTTATTTTTGTTTTTCAGCTTTCGATGTGGTTTGTTCTGATTCAACGTGTTTGTACCCTGATTGTTTTCGAACCATGTTACTGTACAAATGATCATTCTTTTTGTTAAATTTCTTTCAATTAGGGAGTTGCCCAAATATCAATCTTCTCAACTATTCCAAGACATTCTAAATGCTTTTCAATTGTTGTGTGCGAACAGTTATATGACCATTCTATCCAATTATGACTTTGATTTGTTCATCATCAACAACACCAGGCCGGATCAGAACGTTTCTCATCTTTGAGAGAAAAATCTTTTATACCAATTTTGACACGTGCGCTCTGCTAAGCAATCAGTACCATAAACTTCACATATTTTTTTATGAGCCGTAGCAGCTTTCTTTCCTCTACAGAAATAAAATAGTTAAATATTTAGAAAATGTTTGTTTCTGCATTCCATTTAAAATGAATCTACAACTAATAGTTTTAATAAAAATCAGTCACTACTTGCTTCTAAAGTTACGTCAATGTGACCAGTATCTCGTGACAAACGGCAAAGTACGGCACTAGCATAGATTATTAAAAAAATAAAACAAGGCTCTCTATCAGTAAAAGTGATTCGCACATGCGTCATATATGTAAAAGATGTGATGACAGTGAATTGCTTATTAAAATGCCGTCATGCCCTGTTCAAGTTTGAGCGTTTTCAATTTTTTTCATTATGTAGTCTACTCATTACTTGAAAGGCGTGCTTTATTCATTAAGTCAAAAGCTTTTCTGTAGACAATACACTATTTGTTCATTCAGATATGTCATTGTGTTATTATCAATTATTGGGTTGACATTATTTCTATTATTATTATAATTGAACTGCTAGCAGACTAAACTCATTAGTGGAATCAACTTAGGGTACATAGGTCCATGAGTGGAAATAATATCCCATTTTAAGTCAATAACCCTCCTCACAATATTACAAGTATTTAATAATACTAATTGTTCGAACAGTTTGAAAAAATTCCATTCATTCCATTGTTGTTATGTTTTCCATCAATTTTTTGGGTCCTTCACCTATTAAAATTAACAGATGGTGGCGGAATCTAAATACGTTGCTTTCGAAGTGGAATTTGTTTATTTTTCTGTGTTGATTCATCCTAGATTTTTGCAAGGTATTTGTTTTTTTCTCTGCAAGGCGGTTGCTTTTCTCTTTGATTTTAATATCGTTCTGTGCAACGTATCTCGTTCGAACTTTTTAAAGGACTACTAAATCGTGTTACTATCATTATTACTTATTATGCAACAATTATAGTAAACTACTTTCAAAAATAAACAATTTCTAGTAATATTCTCGAAAATATGTTCAAAATTTTCAATTAAGAATTTGAGAAGTTCATAGTAGGAGAAACTTTGTTTCTCCCTCTTCAAAATTGAATTAGAAATTTGAAAAAATACCTCGAAACAAAATATTGAGCTGATAATTTAAGAAAATGTTTCAATAAATACTTTACTATCTAACTCTAAGAGGCAGTATTTAAGATAAAAATGAAGCTATCAATAATCAACATTAAAAGAGAATTATTTAGTGTGACAATGTTATAAATCGATTCTTTTTTTTTTGAGTCCCTAGAGAGTAAAAGTATCAAAAACGTCCCAAATATTTGTTATAATTGATTGCAAGACTCTAGAAATTCATGTTTCTAATGTATTGTTCAAGACAATGAATTCAAAAAATAGCGTATAGCATTTACACCCTGTATATATGTTAAACACCAATTTCCTGATGAGTAGACTTTTAACCTCTTCGATATATTTATAATCATAAATATTTTAAATTGATTGAATTGTCCTTGTGTGTCAGGAAAAGCTTGATCATTCGTCAGATACGGAATATGAACTTTCCAAAGTCTCGATGTTTATTGTTTTCGCGATTAAAAAGCATTCATCACTAAAATCATGCTGTTTCATTGATGATGATGTATAATTAATGTCAAAAATTGAATATGAAACATCGATTAATATTGATTATTGCATATATCCATTAGAAAATCCATCATTTATTGAGTCATGCGCAAAATTATCGAAGGATATCGATCGAATATATAGAAAAGATTTAGATTTCAGTTGTATTTCAGAGAATTTCAAGTAGAAATTAAAAAGAGTACTGGATACTTTTCATCGAATTTCCTGACAATAAAAACTATTCAAAATGTAGAATTTCATCAGAAATAATTACGATGGACAGTGAAGGCAACCGGGAAAAATCGTACAATACAGAACTGATCTGGTTTTGTTACTGATGAGCGACACTGGTCTTGATCTTACTTATTCTGCAAGACCAAGTCCATCTTTAGGTCTGCAAGATCAAAAAATGCAAAGCTTATGAAAGATCAAGACCTAGTACTGCAAAACAAAAATATAGCTTTCCACCAATCTAGTCAGACTTCTTTAATAAAATTTAAATTGAGAATAAATGATTTCTTTTCAATGGAGATGAGTTGAAAAACTTTCAGTTTCAATCTATTTCAAGTTTAAAAAATTCTTAAGCGATATTTACCTAAATTGCATGTACCGTAATGATTTAAATCAACTTATATCTGTACGTATAATTAAATTTTATTTTTACATTCTTCTCTTTTCTTAATTTTTTTTGTGATCGCAATTCCTTATTATTGATTTGAACATAGTCGATAATACTACAAACAATTTAATGACTATCCAGCTATATTTCTAACTTATCCAGCAGTGTTAGAACACGTGTTAGAACAGTGTAGTACCGTTATTAGTTTTCTGTAAAATAGTTACGTCGCGTTCAGGGAACCCAGCGCTATGAAATCAGTGATTTTTTGGTATCTAAGTATTTTACCTTTATATTTGTTTTTTACTATTATTTACTGTTAGTACCTACTCGATTAGAGTAGATATAAAATTATAATAAAAGTATATAACAATGAATATTTGCAGATATTGGATTACGAGAAGCACCAAGTCAGCTTTTTCGTCTACTGCAAAAAGTACCATTTGAAAATAAAATGAAGATGATTGTTCTGAGATCGACAGCCTCAGTCAATGCGAAGCTGAATCTGAGCCCTGGATACTAAGCAGGAAGCTTCTTCTGAGTCTGATGATGAAGATTGTGAACCATAAAGAAAACGAATACCTAGTTTTACCGCTAAAGATGGAACAGAGTGGTGGAAACATAGGTTGGCTTTGAAAAGAGGAAAAACTTGTAGAGAAAATATAATTACTTACTTTCCTTGAGTTAAGGGGTAGCGAAACAGGCAAAAACCCCTGCAGAATGCTGAAATTTATTTTTTTCATACACCATGCTAGGCACAATAGTTGCATGTACGAATAAATTCATTAAAAAAAATTATATTATCCCTACCCGAGAAAGATCAACACGACCCACAGACAAAATTAAAGTAAAAGCTTTATTGGGCCTTTTATATTTAGCAGGATGTTTAAAAGGTGCCAGACTAAATCTTGAAGAACTGTAGGATAGAAAAGGGTGTGCAGTAGGAATGTTCTGGTTAACAATGTCTCTAGGAAGGTTCCGTTTTATGCTTCGTATACTACGTTTTGATGATTGGGAAACAAGAAAAGTACGAAAAACCATAGATAATCTTGCTCCGATAAGAATGTTTCTGATGAATTTGTTACGAATTGCAGAGACCATTAGACAATTGGGGGTTGCGTTACAATCGAAGAAAAGCTAGAGGCCTTTAGGTGGCTAAACCAAAAAAACCTGATAAATACGGCCTCAAGATATTTGTGATCGTAGACTCCAAGATGTGTTACACTAAAAACGTAGAGGTTTATCTGGATGAGCAACCAAATGGACCATTTAGAGTAAGAAATGACTAAAAAAGTATTGTGGAGCGTTTAATAACACCAATTTCCGAAATATCGCGAAATATTACATAACAACTGGTTTACAACGTTACCATTTATAAATAATCTTTTGAAGAACCATTCCTTTAGAATTCAAGAATACGAAGACCCCTTTTGTCAAGTATGTTTGGTTTTTAAACAGATATTATCCTTGTGTCGTATGTGCCAAAACAAAATAAAAATGTCTTATTAGCGTCCAGTCCACACCACAACGATATGATTGATAAAGATTCATTGCATCAATATAAACCAGAAATTGTCTCCTCTTATAATATGAGAAAAGGTGTAGTTGATACACTGGACCAACTTTGTTCGTTGTACAATGTGCAGTAATACCAGTAAGTGGTCCATGGAAATTTTCTAATCAACTATGAGGATAGCAAGTGTAAATGTATAAATCATATATAATTCTAACAATGATAAAAGTATTAAACTCAGACAGTTTTTGAAAACCATTGCCTTATCATTAGTAAACGAACACTTGAAAAGCATATCAGCAGCTCAAAATGTACCACTAGAAGTAAGAAATAGACGTCAAGAAGCAGCAAATATTATAATTATTCTTAGTTTGTTTTAGCATTACTTTTTATGTTCCGTTTAAAAAAAAATGCATATTTCATTAGTTGCTGAATAAATATTTTTAAGAATAAAAACTGATTTTTATGCATCAAAATGTAGGGTTGTACAGAAGTGTGAAAAAAATATTAGAATAATATATTATCGAAGTGTACTCCCACATATAAGAATATATAGAATAGTAATTGCAAGGAAAATATTTTTGAACGAATATCTATAAAAATACATATTTACTTATCGGGTCTGGTGAACCCGGGGCTATCAAATTTGTATTCAAAAGAGACGCTACCACCGCAGGGTTAACCAAGACGCAAAGCGTCGAGGTTAGATATGATCTCGAGACAGGTATGAAACTTCCTATCGAGGTTTGTATAATATTTTATTTACAACCATCATATTTCAACCAAAATTGAAAAATCTTTGTTCTGAACATACCTAAAATATTACATTTAACAAAAAATTTTCCTCAAGATAATCAAGCAGGTACTCTTACTGTTGCTATGTGGTAAACAACTGTCACCAATATAGATAAATGTTAGATAAAGTCGGATGGAAAGAAAGAAGTAAGCTATTGAATTATATAGGAAGTGGTACGAAAAAAGAAAGTGGTGAATAACAGTTCCAAACGTGTATTCTTAGCATATCCTGGAGAACAAACTAGACAAAAGAAACCATACTTTGTGGGGAATGTACAGTATGAATCGAACGTGGCTACAAATTGAAGAAAAATTGATATTTCGAAACATGGAAAACTGTTGGTCTTCCTAAAACGACAAAATGTGGGCTTCAGGCCCAAGAAATTGAACGTATTTTCGCAGAAAAATATAGAAGATTTCTCAAACAAAGCTCCGATGAATTTCTTTGATCTTTAAATAAGTATTTTTTTTTTAAAAATCGAGTTTGAACTTATACAAGTGCACAGTTATTATGGTATTATATTTTTCTTATTGTTGTAAGTCGCATTAATAATAGGTGCATCTGGAACTTGCCGGACGAATTAGTGAAAATTAACATTTTCGATGTTGCTTTTTTTTGAAGAAAAATTTTCAGTTAAATTTCCAGATTCCAAAACACATACAAGTAGATCATTTTTCATTACTGATCCAGTATGGGTGAAGATAATCCGAGACTACATAAATTTGAGAAAAAAAATAGAAATCGATAGATTTTTAGTTCAACTTAGAGGAGGAATGGCAAGAAATCAACCAATTGGGCACAATACAAGGACTCGATAGGTTTTACAGGCCACTCTCTATGAAGAAGCGCCGCTACGCTACTTGCCAACAGCAGTGCAAATGTACTCTAATTAAAAAAGCTGGGAGGATGGAATGTTTACGATCACAATATTTTAGAAAGCGGGAAACGAGGGCGATAAATAAAGGTGTGTAATATGACACTTTCTAACCTTCATTGACGTTGGTGACGACAGCATTGCATATAAGGTTGTGGATAAATAAATTTCCAAACTTATATGTTTTGTATTGTAGTACTATTAGTTATAGTAAATATCATTCCATAGAACGGAGCACTTCCAATATTGCGGAAGATGAAAAAACTAACAATATAAGAACAGTCTAAATGCTCTAAAAAGTCCTTCGTGTAGCCAGAAATACTTCCACTAGGATTAAGTTATCTTCTACATTGGTCCCTTAGATCTGCTGATTTGTCTGTTATTGAAGATACCTATTGAACCTAGATGCATCAGAGAATATTTCAGAAATTATTAAGCTTCAACCCGTTATTAAAGAAACTTAGATTGTCCTCACACTATTTAAACAAACCGTTCGGTTCATGTCTTCACATTCTTAAATAGTATTATCACATTCCATAAATTTTGTTTACTAGAATCCTATTGTTTCAGTTTCACCTCATAATTGTGAAACTATATATTCCAATCTTTATTTTTCTTCAGTCAAATCGGCGATATCTTGCATCGTTCTTTTCACCTTATCTTCTAAACGTTTCATAGCTTCTTCTTTTCTAATATGTTCATTATTCAACTCACAATCGTTGTTATTGTCAACGATATCGTTTTTTATTTTGTCTTCCAATTCCCGATTTCTTATTTTCAATTCTTCTAGTTGCTTTCTTAAAACGCTAATGTCATCACTATTTGTTTTTTCTCCTTGTATTCCACAATCTCGATTTTTCATATCGTTCAATTCATTTGTAAGCCTCGTTATTGTCTTTTTAGCTTCTTGGAGCTCATTTTGATTGTCTTGAGCTTCGTAATATCTTAGCCTATCCGTTAGCTGTTCTTGCTGTATTATTCAATTCCAATACGGTTTCTCGTAAAGGAACAATCTTTGATTTCTATAGCATCCGTTTGATTTCTATAGCATCCGTTAATGTTTGTAATTGCAATTCGGTTTTTGTAATTTTTCTAGCAAATCTTTGTTGCTGGATTGCTCGGTACCAAGTCTTTTAGTTAATTCCACTTTGTCATTGTCCTGAAAATTAAAAAAAATACGATGTTATAAAAAAATAATCACATAAAAAATTGAGTTTACCTAGCCAAAACTCCACACATTCGACATCGACATCAATGTGATTGATAAAGATGAATAATCACCTTTATCTAGTTAGTTTCATATAATATTAAATTGATAAAATATCAAACTTGTTTTTAATGAAATTATGTGTCTTCCACTTTTTTAAATTATCATCCAAAAAATTTAATAAACAATTTTGTAATTTTTAAACACTAAAGCCATATTTTGTATACCAGATGGAATTTTACTCATTGAAATTGAATACAATATTCTTCTTTATCCCAATATTAAAAATTTAAAATGGAAATAAGTCATTAACGTCGAAGAAAAGTAGTATTTCTATTTTCACGCAACCAAAAAAGATGAATAATGGATTTTAAACAGCTTTCAATTATTTGCATCTAATATTTATGAAGAAAAATGAGTAATTTGACAAAAATTCTCACTTAAAAGCCCAGTTTGGTGAATAGATGATAAACGATCACTATGGATAGTTTATATTTTGTCCAATATTAGATAATAACACACCTTTTGATGTCAAGCAAATAAAAAGCCCTTTTTAAAATTGTCACAACATAATGTAAACAACTCACAAAAAAATACAGAGAATTGATCGCCATATAAAAAAGTACCAGACGTATCCGCCAAACTTTTGCTTCGATAAACATAATAGCACAGGACCGGCTTATGTTCTGTATCACTGGGCGAGTTAGAAAGAATATTTTTTTGTTCCCAAGATTCTATTTCGATTTAAAAAGCTCACTTTGAACACAATGATTTATTAAATTTGACACTATAATTTCCATGTGAAATTGATTATTATTTCCACAAATACATAGTTTTTTGTCTTGGTATCAAGCATTTTACATTTGACATTTAATATGTTTAAGATTAATTTCATTTTACAATTTATCAAACTGAAATATTCAAAGAATTTATTTTCATGTGGTAGAATTTTTATTGCGTGTTCGAATTTCTCTCTCATCGAATATTTTTAATTTTACAGAAGCGATATTCAGACAGAGATTTAATAATCTTATAGTTGTTTGTCACCTATGTTTTAATAAACAACATAAATTCTCTTTTCTTCATTGGAAATTTTAAATTCCTTAAAAGTCGATTCTAATGTAAATGATAGCCTTTGACATACATAAAATAATTAAAAAAAAACTGTTACATGATTGTTTTTTTCTAAACCGTCTGCAACAATAAGCTTCTTTCGGAATTTGTAATTTTATCCAATTAGTTTTATTTTTCCTAGTGTTCAGATAATTTGCATGTGTTGATCTTGACATTATATATAATTATTGCTAGAAGTTTTTATGTTAATTTGGTTATGAAGATATCTAAACGGAGACATTGATAATAATTGATTGTCTAAAACAAATTGAACACCCATATTTCAATAACTACCTATAAAATTCTATCGATGTTTACAAATTTAGCCTTGCTCATATATTTGTCTTTAAGATTCATATGTGAGCAATAAATGGAACTTAGTTGGAATTTCTGGAGCCGTTGGCTATATTCATCCTGAATATACTGTTTACACCACCACTACACCAACACTCACAATTACACTGTCTGACGCGCGTTTCGATAACCAAGTTACCGTCTTCAGGGACCGAAGGCACTGTTTACGCGCGTTAGTTCAGCATCTATGCTGATGAAAGTTTTATGAGATACGATACCATGTGCCCAAAAAATCTTTGAAATGACAGAAATTGATTTATAACACATATAAATATAAAGATCAATATCTGCTCAACTTATTGTTAGATTGCTAGGAACGTTCTTGATATTCCCATGTTCCCACAATGTGTTAATAACAAACAACAAACATCACCATAAAAGAAACATTTTTGATTTTATTTAGAAATTATATTTAATTTGCAAAAATTACACATGAACTTTGTTTGATGATCAATATATTGTATAATTTCTATTCGCAGAGTTTTGATTGGAGGAATGTATGAAGACAGAAAAAAACACGTTGGTTTCTGAATTCACCACTCCATTTGTCTGAAATCACTTTCAGAAAATCACCTAATTTTGTAGGCCTCTACCTACAAAGGTCGCTAGGTAAGTTTTGAGATATGGCAGCACTGATGTGAATATGTCAAATCTGACATTGCCATTTTTAATAGTGAAGTTACTTAATACGAAATATCATACGGGTGCTATTTGTGTTGTTCACAGATACTCCAAACATTTATCTAGATAAAAAAATGGAATTATATCAGAAACATTTTCGTGCGATCATTCGTGCGACAATTTTCTACGTAGATTAAACCAACAGCAGTGAGTCGATCAACTCTCTTCGTGATTAAGCATCATCTTGAACCACCGTGTTTCGTAGGTTTTCCGAAATCAATCGTGGTCGCAATTCGTTCCAGGACATAGTTTCCAGGACATTAGTTCCAGTAGTATACATTTAATATTGCCCGAACACTTGGCTGCCCAAAATATTTATTGGATACAGCAGAATTTCACAATCGCTTAAAAAAACCTCGTGTGGATTGGTATAAAGAAATGTTGAAAAACCATCAATCGAGGTGCTTCAAAGACGTCTATAAGAACATGACAGGCGACGAATCATAGGTCTATGCAAGTGTATTCAATGCTAAACAACAATTGACTACATGAGTTTTTCTTGACGATCCAAATCCAACAAAAGTTGTTCGCGTATGAAGCACTTCGACGCAAACGGTCGGAATAACTGTACATGTCGCCATGGTTCCATTAGAGCAACGTAGAACAGTTAATTCTGAATGGTACACTAGCATTTGCTTGCTATTATCAGGGAAACAAATCGCAGAAGACGATACATTTTCCACCACGACAACGCGAGCTCTCACACATCAATTTAAACATAAACGTTTTTGAACAGTCAGAACGACCTTGACCTTATTGGGCACCCAATGATTTTTTCTTGTTCCCGCAGAACAAAAATAAATAGGGAGGTTAACAATTTTCTACACACGAAGAAGCGGTTGATGCGTCCAAATCACCTAACCAAATCATATGTTTTGGAGGTACCTCAATTATCAAAGTGTATTGATCTTAATGGAAAATATTTTGAAAAAAAATAAAACCACCTCCAATTACAAATATTTATTTTCATTTGTCTATCTCAAAACGTAGTAGTAGAACATTGTGAAGTGTTGAAAGTTTGGCCAATGGGAAAGGAATTGTTAGAATACTCACGAAAGGACTGGCAAGTTAGGTCATACTAGTATAGTAGTTCAAGTAGTGTATTTGAAATATAAATTTGGTATAAAGTAGTGGACTGTAAATGTGCATTTACATTTATCTCGCCCATTGCATTAGGATGAATTGTCTTTAAATGAAATGAGAATAATCTTTGAGATGTAAAAACGATTTAATTTTATTCTGTAGATGTGGCGAGAAATTAATTTGTTACGCCGCTGGACAATATTATGAAATGAATAATTCAATCAGCTCGAGCATCATTTGAACATTAATAACTGATTTCACATTTACGTTAGACTCTCGTTCAATTTTTGAAATATTGTGACAATATACGTAATATTAACATGATGCGATTAACTATTGTAATGTTTGTTAATATTTTGACCTTTTTTCACGTGATTTATCTTACCGAATTTTGCAACTTTCTGCCATTCAAAACTGGCACTTTTTCAATTGTTGCTACAAGATTTACTTAGTATTATCCAATCAACAGGTTCGTATTGGAAAAATGTGCCTAAGCCTAAATAAATTAAAGAAGGAATTTGTTGACTTGACAATACAAGTTGTTTGAGGTTGAAATTTCAAACCTTTCATGGTATTACATAAACGATGGAAAATATCGCATCAGCTTTTGTCGAGGAAACAGTGCTTCAAACGGTCGATCATAGAAAGTTTTTCTAAGAAACGACAACAAGTCGATGCTAGTGCAAGAGCTATTACAACCTATAAGGATGGTCCCAGAAGTATTTGGCCCAACAAAGAAAATACAAGAGTTTTGGGAGAAAATTTTTCAACGTAATCTCCATACACTTTTCCCGGCGATATTCAATAAGTTTGATACACTTCTTATAATAAGAACAGTCAAACTTGTCAAAATAGCCATTAATTGTCGACATCACCTCGTCATTGTTGGAAAATCTTTGACCACCGCGCCATTTTTTCAAATTTCGGAACAGAAAATAATGCGATGGGGCTAAATCTGGCGAATAGGGTGCATGAGGTAGCAATCCAAACATTAATTCATTAATTTTGCCCATTGCAATAACGGATGTGTGAACTGGTGCATTGTCTTGATGGAACAACACTTTCTTTCTAGCGAAATGCGGCCGTTTTGGCTTGATTTCTTCGCTAAAACGTTGCAATAAATTAGCATAATACTCGATGTTGATGGTCCTTCCTTTTTCAAGCTAGTCAATGAGAATTATCCCACGCGCATCCCAAAAAACCGACGTTATAACCTTGCCTGCAGATGGAACGGTCGTTGCATTCTTTGGAACCGGTTCTCTCTCTTCAGACCATTGTTTTGATTATTCTTTTGTTTTGGGTGTAATGATATGAACCCATTTTTCATCCATGGTTATGAAACGGCACAAAAATTCGGCTTTATTTCTGTAAAATATTGCCAAATACTCGATTTTGAAATTCGTACTTTATTTGCTAGCTCGCGTACTTTCAGTCAACGATCATCCAGTACCACTACAGTACCAGTGGATTTTCTTCGACAGTTCTGGAGTGGTCGACCACTGCGATGCTGGTATTTGCAGGTCGTACGGCCTCGTTTAAAATCTGCTACCCAATATTTTACTGTTGATAACGAGGGAATTTTTTCCACATTACAAATTCTATGAAAACGTTCACTACTGATGGCTGCTAAACGAATATTAAATAATGTGACGTCTTCAAACCTGAAACATATATTGTATAGATTGTGTACTTTTTAATACGGTGGTATTTTTCAAGCAACTATCACCATCTCTAGGTCATGCCAAGTACAAGAAGAAAAAAAGATAGTAAAACTTTGTGTGTATATTTATTCCATCTTGTACAAAGTTTGTTCATGTTGATTATTCAAGATCTGATCTAACTAAACCGTAAAATGAAAAAAGCCACACGCGATGTATGTTACCATTTATTATTATTATTATTATTAAATACCTTAAATTATGATTTATATGATTCAGATACTATATTTTTAGCTTTTAAGTCTGTTTACTACGACTCTGATTCTAATAGTAGGTCACACAAGTCAGGTGTTGATGATCTATCTATATTAATAGTACGCTCAACCGTCTAAGGGACCATGGGGCAATAATGACAATATAAAAAAATTGAAAAACTTCACGCCATCAACAGTTTGCTATTCTAAGCCGAAGTATTTTTTTTTCTTTTGCCCAAACTACGTAACTCATGTTTCTTTCCAATTCTGAAGTATTTAGGTCTTCCATAATACAGTAATACCATCTCTTCTTTCATCTTCCTATTTTTAGTATTTTGTAATTTCTCAACGTACACCACCAACTATAATAGGTTCTTTGTAAAATTCCTCCAATGCTTTATTACTTCTTTTCTATCAGTTCCCTCTTGTAGATTCTCTAAGTATTTCTTTTTCCTACCTGTCTAACATATCTTCTTCGAGCTACCTTAATATTTTTTTTTATTACCTATGTATATTTTATAGTCTGAACAGTTATAAGTGAAGATGTGGACACAACAAGAGAAAGCTCAATGCGTGTCATGGTTCATAGAGACGAAATCAGATACACAGGTTCAACGGAACTTCAGTACAAAATTCCAAAGAGACCCACAATCCAGACCCTCCATCCGTGCATAACACACAAGCTTCGTGAGCACCGGATCAGTATTGCATAAAAGTGGAGCCGGACGATCCAGCGCAAGTCGAATACGGCAAATATTCCAGCACAATTCGAAAACTTCAATTCGTCAGGCTTCAAGGCAACTCCAAATGCCTACAACCATAATCCACAGGGCTCTTCATAAACAGTAGCGTCTATATTCCTATAAGGTACAGTTGCTGCAAGCACTGTTACCAACAGATCGACCAAAACGTGTGGAATTTGCCGTAGACATGTTACAACATATTGAGCATGATTAAGATTTCTTGAAAAAGGTGTGTCTCAGTGATTTGGCCACGTTCCATGTGTCTGGTACAATAAACCGCCACAACGTACGAATTTGGGGTTCTGAAACCCCATATGCAGTAGTCGAGCTTCAGCGAGACAGCCCAAAGGTTAATGCTCAACAAAATCATTGGTCCTTTCTTCTTCATAGAAACCACAGTTACTGGCTGCGTGTACCTGGATATGCTTCAAAACTTTGCTCTTCCTCAGCTGGAAGAGTTACATCCGATTATTTACTTGCAGTAGGATGGTGCACCACCACACTGGTTGCCAGCAGTTCGGGAACACCTCGATGAAACTTTTTCCAACCGATGGATTGGTCGGAATGGCCCAATTCCATAGCCACCAAGGTCTGCAGACGTAACACCCCTCGACTTCTTCTTGTTTGTTCACCGGACACCGGTTAAAGACATTGATGACTTGAAACGCCGCATTACACAAGCTTTTAGTACAATCACAAGCGACATGTTACAGCGTACCTGGATTGAAGTTGATTGCAGACTGGAAGTGCTTAGGTCCACCAAACGTGTACTAAAAAAACCTTTTATTAGTTGCAGTAATACATGCAAAAGATAGAAAATAAATATCTTGTTTATGAATTTTTGAAGTTGTAAAGATAATTGTGGAACTTCCTTTGGAACTTAGATTGTATGTTGATATAAAGGATAAATCATCTTTTGTCTTCTTATGAGTATTGTATTCTCTAGATTTATCTCAAGACCAAACATTTTCGGCCTTCTTTTCTACTTATTTGATTACAGCATTCTTCAATTTATTTTTGAATTCCAATATCAGAGTTAAGTCATCTGAGAATGTAAGTCATTGATATTCGTTATTAAGTAGTATTGATTTGCTATTTAATTGAAAATTCCGGATCAAAATTCCCACATTCATACATTGGAGAGAGCGAATCCGTTCTATAGTACTTTTTGTTTCATTTATTAAAATTTCTACTTATTTTTGTAGTTATTTCATACGCTCAAACAATGTATGTATACACAGAAAGTGATTTTTAATTGTAAGAGGGGGAAATTCTTATTCGATTTAAAATATTTAGTGTATTTTAAATAAACAGAGACGATAATGAGATGCGAACAAAATTTCACATTTTACTTCAGGTTATTTATAGATTCGGAAAGATGTGGATCAATATAATGTAACAAAAAAGTTCTCGAAATGGTTCCCTAGGCCAGCCCTGTCCAGCTACTATGGAATTTCAAAAATTCGGCGAATTCGCATTTTTTTGAATAAATGGTGGACGTGCATTTAAAGAATTTTTTATTGTAGCGGGCGGTTTATTCACAGTATTTCTTTTAAATAATTACTAGGAAAGTCTATTCATTTATTTCTTTTGTTTCTTTCTGCTCTAGAGCTTTGTATGTTTATGTAGAGTAGTAAGTTAGTTTTAAATAAATAGTTTTAGTGAAAAGAACGTAAGACGTAAAAGACGTGAGAAAAACGTCACAATAAGTTTAACTTTTCATATTTAATATTAAAATGAAAATTCAGCATCTTTCGTTATTCAGAAAATCATATAATTAAAATTTTAGACTTGACAATATTTATTTGATTGTTATTTCACGTTACTTCATTTGTATCCCTTGACAAGTGAGATTCAAAACTAGTTTTGATAGGGAATGCAGCTGTATGCATCAAAGTTGTTCGTAATAAAAAGATCTACTTTTGTATTCACACTTTCACACATAACCTCAAAATTTATGAGAAAAATTGAAATTTTTCCATTTGTTATTTTTATCTTTTAGTAAAAACATTTTTTTCATAAAAGCTGTTGTTCCAGCTACACTCTAAATTATTTTAATTGGAATATTTATTTTTCAACTCAATTTTGAATCAATAACGAAAAAACTCTCTAGTTTTCAATCGAAAATCTTCCCGTCAAAATATCAGCTTTTTTCAAAAAGTCGATGAGATATTTGGTCGTTGAAATCTCTGCCTTCTGTTGCGAAAAAATGTTACCATTGCCTTGATCAATTTTCTCAGAAAAGGCTAAGAAAAAACGGGAAAAAGTCGCATCCGAGAATTTTTTATTAATTATTTGTACAATTTTTGATTATTTTATCAAATTTCGCACTTTAATTACATGAAAAACGTGTGATTCCATGTTACATTGATAAAGTAATTATAATGTTGAATTTTCAAAATTATCTAAAAATTGTACATAATAAAAAAATTTCGAATGCGAGCTTTTCTTGTTTTTTGCCTGATATTTTGAAAGAATTTTAGATTGAAAATTATGCTGCTTTCTCGATATTACATCAAAAAAAGATTAAAAAATAAATATTTCAAATCAAATGAATTATAGTGTATTTTGGACATGTAGTTTTCACTAAAATTCGTGGGAAAATAATGTTTTTTGTACAAGATAAAAATAAAACGACAGACATTTGGTGTTTGAGGTTATGTGAAAAAAGTGTAGATATAAAAGTTGTTGTTCTTTTTATTACTTACAACTTTGCTATTCATCTGTCTTTTAACAGGAATTGAAGTTAAGCCGGATATCGGAATAAATCGTTTTTTACAGTGAAAATCTCAACCCCTTCCCCTTCCTGAACTCACAACGCCAATAAACTATTTCTCCTCACATTTTCATTATATTCTCCTCCTTTGACAATGGGTTTCATCCTACTATTATTTTCGTTCCACGTTTTATCATTTTTAAATGTTTTTAACTTTGTCTATGATATCACTTGGATACTTCATTTATACCCCCGCGTCATTTATGAAGAAATTATATATACCAGTGCAAAGTGATATTTACGATAACTGGTAATAAAGCTTATCAAATTTTCCCATAAGATATTATAAAAGATGTCTGCGTTGGTTTAGTAGTTTAATCGTTTCAATTAATAATATTCTCCAATAAATATATAATTTCATATTAATGAATAATTAAATCATCAAATTATAGGATTTATCGTATTCTCGAAAAAATTGCAGCTTAAAAATAAATAATAATTAATGCAATTTTAAACAGTGTCGTCATCTTGCGTAGGTGTGTACAATAATTTAGTATAATTACTAATATAATAATGTTAAAGAAGGACATCAATTATTGGTATGTTAAACATTTTTTAACCCAAAAAATCGTTGACATTGCTCTCAATGGTAGTCATCGAATTGTTTACTTTCACCATCTTTTGCCTGCATTTCGGACCTTTAAATCCGGTTATTTATGGTGTGTCCAATAATATGCAGAACGTTTCGCAAACTTTCGGAGATAAATTATAATTTAGCTTTAACTAGATTCCCAGTATACAGTAAGGTTCATAAGTAACGCACAGACGTGAACAGCAACATTTATTGTTAGTGATGTAATATGGACTTCGCGTGATAGTAATTCGTAACGTTCAAATTGGAAAGTTGAAAATTATTGTCAGATGAATTTTTAAGAATGTCATAGCGTTTACGAGATGCTCAAGAGTTGTAGGGTTATAGTTAAATTAATGTTGCATGTTTTGAAAATACGGGTAATGACAAATAAATGATGACTAGCAATGGATATTTGACGTTAGTTTTCTATAGTTCATTTGGAAAGTACGTGTAATAAGGTCGGTTGCGGGTAACAAGGTTTGCATAAGGAAGGTTATTTTTAATCTAAAATATGAACAAAATCACTTTTTCTTTAGTAGAATAATAAATCCCAAGATTTAAACACTCTTATAAAAAGGCTTGTAACATTTGAGGACTTTTCAGAAACTATAAACGGGTTAACTCAATCGTAATCTAAAGTTTGGAAACTAACCCAGATAATGTTCATTCTTGCTTTGAAACTGATCGAATTAACCGGATCGTAATCATATCATATGATGTTTTCTACCCTAGTAGAGTAGTGGGTAAATGCGACCAGCTGAAAATGATTTCATTTATCTATGGTTTTTTGAACTTTTCACTGATGCTTGTGGTTTTCATACTTTTCGACATCTCTTAACAGGCCATTCGACTTATTGCGTATTTCTTCAAACATTTTGAAAATCTTCTGTTTACTTATTGTACCGCAGTCTGAATTATTTACTCTAACCACGAGTTTTAAAAGAAATCAATTTGTTATCGACCTCCAATTCCATTTGAAAAATACAATAAAAACACCAAATTGAATCCAATTCTACATCTACCCATCTACACTTAAAATCAAAGTAAATTTTAGTTAATTTATATTCGCTGATCTACAGCTGCCAGGTTGAAAGTTTCAACCACAAAAGATCCACCAGATTACAAATTCATCTCACTCCAACATCTGGGAATCCAGTTCAGAGCTGCAACCATCTCCGATTTCAATAGATAAGTCCTATTCTTATCTTTAATATATAAATAAATCTGAGTTTTTTTTAAAATTTATAACTGCTTTAATTTATTTGTTGGCGAAACTTTGCAAACGTTGATGACTGCTCAATAACAATTATTAAATATCTAGAATCTAGGTTTATACAACTCTATAAATATTTAATCTATAAATAAGTAATAAAAATGAAAAGTTCTTGTAGATTATGTTTTAAATTTGAAATTTCCACCGAAAATTGAACGCAATGTTCGGAAACTGTGTTCAAAATGTGGTTCTGGGCTAGGATCCCCAAAGAGCTGATAGATAACCTACCATTCCTCAGATCATAGGCCTTTGAAACTGAAATCAGTTTTTATATAAATGCAGAAATTTATTTGTATAACAGTAAACAGAGCACTTAAAACCATCAATGTCGAACCGACGCATTACTCTTTATAACTCTTGCTGCATTATAAACATGGTCTCATGTCCTCTAATATTTGATGGCTTCATAGGTATAAACACAAGCTGTTCATTTACTTCTTTATCGTTCGATCTAGGGCTTTTGTAAATCATGCGCTAAAATCCTTATTTTTCTCGGTAATTTGTTTTTGGTACTGCTTCACGTAGTTTATTTCATCTGTTCTCAATCCCTTTTTTTATTTCGTCTTCTTTTGTGTTTCTCTGTTTCTTGTTCTTACTGATCTGGCTCCTAGTATTCTCCTTCTAATCCTTTCCTCATTTATGTGAAAAGGTCACATGTTCGAACCATCTCAGTTGATTTTCTTCTATGTATTTTTCTGAATGCTTTGTATTTAATATTTGCCTGTATATTTCGTTTTCGGTGTCGTTTTCCATTTGACATTTTTTGTTCGTCAAAGGAAAGAACCAGCAAAACAGATGCTCAATCACCTTTTATTCTCCTGTACACTTCTTGCAATAGTTGTCCGTTATCACTTTCCCTTTCTGCAGTCTTGTACCAATAGAGCAATGTCCAGTAATAACTTCATTAGTCTTATAGTGTTTCGTGAAACTTACAATCTCTTTTGTTTTCTACTCCTTGGTCCTTGGCTAAATATCTGGATATCCTGCAAACTTATATGTTGGTCCATATATTATTTATTTTTAGAACTGTAGATGAAATATAGTTAGAATAATCATCCCAAAAACCGGTCTCCATCACTACTCCGTCTTTGTTTTATCCTTTGCAATCCTCTTTCTTGATTGTTATTCCATTTCGGAAGTATAGTGGTGGATCCAGGTTTCATCTACAGTTATGAACTACATCAATAAGACCTGTGAAATGGGGCAAATGCGTTCTTTTGACATTCCGATAGCCTGTTCTATCTCACTAAGCTTAATTCAACAGCCGTCTATTACCATTAAGTGAACTTTTTGAATTATATCGTCTTCAGTGAAGCTTATACGGCTTCGTTAGAATTCAGCTACCTCATTGTCTAATTTCTCTCTCATTTGGGAAGACTTATAGCCTATCAAATACAAATATTTAATGACCGCTTAATACTCAATTTTTTCCATTTTTATAAAAATCTTTACATCGTCTCACCCAACATTTATAGATGAGTGTTGACATCTTCGTCGAAAACTTCCCAAACAACTCATGTATTAGTTATGTTATGAAAAACTGGGTATTATAAACAATAGGTTCAACCAATCGACTTACGCAGGCTGCCTAAATTATTGGATAAAACATTTATCAAATATTTTTATTCCTAAGCTTAACATAAATCGAAATAATGGCAGGTACTTTATTTTATAAATCTACTGTGTATGCACTGCAAGTTGCTGCTAAAATAGTAGTTTTGATCGCACTTTGTATTATAACAATCGTAATTGCTGGGTCAGTTAGGTAAAACCATCAAGGCAAATTAATAATCTATATAACAATTTTAGAAATTCTATAATCAACCTCAATAGTTAAGGTATACAGGATTTACCAATGATATATTGAAATATTCTTATTATAGGCATATGTTCTATTAATTAGCTTAAAAACATTGATAAGCATGGGTTGGGTGTGTTCTGTCTACAGTTTGTCTACTTTCCACGCCTTATATTTTCTTACAAGAACAAATACGAATTCCAGATAAAAATCCAATGAATTATTACATCGCCCACAATTACTTGCTACTGAGATAAATGATTCATACTTAAATCGCTTATTGTATCTGATACAGATACAAATCACAAATTTTGTTACAACACTTTTCAAGAGCAGGTATAATTTTTTTTCTATTATCTATTGAATAGTAGACATTTATTACATTGCCTAAAAAACTTTCTAAAGCAGTTAGTTCGTAACATACATACAAGGTGTCAATCTCAAAACGAACCCTCTTTATTTCATTTAATCAATAGACTAATATGTAACTCCACGTTACTCTTATTTTTAGAGGTGATAACAGAAAGTAGTTCACGATAAATTTGGTGAAAACAGCAGTTGAAGGTTTGTTTTTTTTAAATGCTGTTAACTGTTCAACAAAAAACTGAAATGAATCTTATTTATGAGAAATGTAGAAGATGCACTATAAGAAAGAAGGATTATTACGAATGATGTTTGAGAAGTTTCCGTCATAAGACATAAAAGGAGCATTGGAATGACTACCACGATAGCTCGACTTAGTCACTCTAAAATTTTATCCTATTGGGTACCTATTAACCTGGCACTCTAAATGGCGTACAGGTATGCCTACATTACAATAAGTAGAGTATTAGCAAATCATTTGAGTCAAGTACTGGGCTTTGTAGATGACTGGGACCTCGCAAGAAGTACTCACGCCCACCCTAAAGGACCCAGCAGCTAGAATGGGATTATTGATTAAGAATAATATGTAGATCTTGGAAACCACTAGCAAATAACAGGAAAATATGGTCAATATTGATGGTTATGTCTTTAAGATTGTAGACAACTTTGTTTATCTCGCAGTGTTGGCGCAATTCAAAATAACACAGCGATCACTGTGAGCTCAAAACGCTTCTTCCATATTCTATACAAAGATTGTGATGCTTAAATATGGAGGCTTCGATATATATTTTGGGGAACCAAATATCGTGACAGTGCTAAAAATATAGAATTTGATAAAGTCTTCTCAATATTTTTCCGAAACAGCTTGAAGACACACGAGGAATTGACTGCCGAAGTCAAGATAGATCTAGACTAAAGGAATTGGTAGAAGGTAGCTCAAGACTGGAGACATTGTATTGGAATTCTGGAACAGAACAAGATCCACATGGAGCCATAGCGTTGACCAAGGAGAAGACCGTTAAATTTGAAACTAAATTCAAAGAATTTCAATCCTCTGGAGACCACATTTTGTTTTTTTTTTCCAATATCCGTTGAAAACGTGTGCCTTAATTCCAATAATGTACATTAGTAAGGTAAGAAAATGATCAGAAATGCGCATATCGAATTATTTCCATGTTTATGTTATGGAAATTACTAAGTTTCTTATTAGAAACAGTATCAATGACATTCAGCTTGAAGACTCAAAAGCAATTCTTCCTAAATAAGGAAAATAGTAGCAAAGACGAGAAATCAAACATCGGGTCAGAAACAAGTTTTGCTTGTTATTTTATATATGTTTACAGTAATGTATTATTTAAACTATATAAACCTGAACTAACTTTTCTCCATATGACCCAAAATAGTCCCTTAGTTTGACCCGTTTGGTTCAAGCAAATCTCATTTTTTCGTTGAGTCGTTTTCCTACCTACACTGCCAAGTTGTTGCTTCAACGTTCTCAAAGTCGTATAAATCATATGACCTTGAGGAGATTCACTCCGTGCCTCTCTCACAAATGTTCTTTTATCCATTCTACGGATGTTTGCTCTATGCCCTCTTCCTACCAAGAATCTATTTCTTATCACTTTATCCTCCTTATATATTCGCTTCTTTTTCTGTCCAAACGCGTTTCCGCTGAGATGGTTAAAGATTCAGCCAATGTTCTTTTTCTAAATTATTGATTAGGTTTAAATATTGTCTCTTTACCATATAGTGTTATTCAAATATTCATCTAACCTTATCATCTTAGTAATGTGTTCAATCATTTTTCTCTCAACATAACCATAATTTGTAACATTTATTACCACACATCCAATTTTCTTCGCCAAAATTGTCATAATAAGTGATTTGGCATTGAATTGATTCCATATATTAGCTGTTGTATATCGTCTTCATTCTCAAACACAAGACGTGATTTGCATCCCATTGAATAAAAATTTCAAGATCGCTCGTTCTCTATATTTTCGGTTTATGTTGAGAAGAGAAAGTTTAGAGAATCCACATGCGGTAGTTATCGTTACAATCAGGATCCCATTTATTTCAAATTGATTTGTTCAGTCTGATTAAATTATGTGACATTTGCTTTGCTCCTTGTAAAGAAAATCTATAACATTTGTTAGTGTCTATAATCAAATGCATTTTCCAAATAAATAGAACAATTATATGCTATTATGTGGATTAAACAATAAAACCTAATAATTAATTTTATAATCTTAGCGATAATTCTACAATGAATTCAAAAAATCTTTGTTAATCAATGTTCAAAATATTTTTTAAACTATGATCAAACTACTGAGGAATTCTTGGATAACCCTGAACAGTTATTTATTTAATATATATTGTAAAAACTATTTGTTAATCAATTTTTTCTAATAAAAAAAATACTTGACAAAATAATTAAAATTGACAATTATGTATAATCATTTTTTTTTAATTCAATCGTACCACTTGAATAATAATTATTATTAGAGAATACAGGAAATTAACATGTGTTATCGAAAAGTAATAATTATAATCACAATAACCGAAAGTGTTTCTAGTAGTAGACTGATAAAAGTTTTTTTCAAAAATTATAAAAAGAACAAATTTTAAAACAGAAGAGATCTAAAATCAAGACGATTTAAAAACATAAACATATATGAAAGGTCTAAGAAATTAAAGACATTTAAATATTTTTTTCTACTAGCGTGCGTAAAGTTCGTACTTTAAACAAACCTTCGAGAGCGTAAAATTTTACTTTAGGCACTCGTTCGTAAAGAAGTATACTTTGAGCTGTAGTGCGTAAAAAACGTATTGTTAAGGTCTCCATTGTGTAGTGGCAAGAGTACGAGGCTCACATACGGGAGGTCCCAGGTTCAAGTCGAGCTGATGCCATTTTTTATTTTTCTACTTATATAGTAATAATTCTATTTTACCTGGTATTTTACATGCCGAAGAGAAAAGATGATAAATCAAATAACTGTACAAATTAGTCTGCTATTTTCTTAATTTGTTCGAATCTTTATTGAAATGTTTAAAATATTAGTAAATATATAATACATTTTATAGAGAAAATTATCATTGAACTTTTGTATTTTGATAAAATTTTCCTTAGTAGAAAAAAAAATTATATGTAATTCGTGTGTACAGACCTTTTTTGACTCATGTGATTACATTCACATTCATCGAAAAAATGCTACTTTGCACACTTGTTACACAAATAACTATTTTCTGTAACGATAAAAACATTTTATCTTTGTTAACAAGTAAAAAATGTCACTTTTTATGAAATTACTATTTTCCTGTAGAAAAAATGAGTGTTTTTTTCCTGGATATTGTATGGACACATATGCAACGATACATATTTATTTTAGAATATTTTATTATAAAATAACATTTCCTTTATATTGGAAAACATTTATTAAATGTAAATTGCATTCGATACAATAGTCGAATTTTCATGTGTTGAAATTTTATTTCTTCCTGCTATAACAACTCCATTTGTTGTGCTTGGTCGCACATCCGGTGTTATTTCAGTACAACCCACTTCATTAGCTAGTTCTTTCCTGTGTGCTACCGATTCATCAAAATACCCTTCAACGACTGTTGATAATTACCAAGTTTCCCTCGGATTCAACTAGTGTAGCAGACAATCGAAATGAATGGCCTGTTTATGAGTTACCATTTTCAAATTGATGAAAATTAGTATTATTTCGGGAACCTTATAAAACTGATTGATACATTTTCCATTGTGATATGCATAAAAAAAGCGACGATCCTCTACTGTTCTGAGGAAAAGGCCTATGTACATTCAATAAAATTCAATATATTTTTCAGTAACTACAAATATCCTGATTTACAACAACAACCTTGACAATTAAATGAGCTTCCTAGGGAGCATTATTTGAAAAATCACTCATTTGTTTACTCGTTCTTATTCTTTAGAAATGATATTGGTTTGAAATATTTTGAAATCTATTGAAATTATTATTGGATTGTAACAAAATTGATAATCCCTTCCCTGAGAACAAAAAATTTTTTCGTGCTTTCACACTCCAGGAGCGGTGAAGATCCAAGGAAAAATAAAGAAAAAATTTATTCGAAATATAAAGAGCGAAAAAATGATGTTTTTTGTGTGCGGTTTATAGGCCGTGGTCGATTATAACAAAGGCAAATGTTCTATGCATCTTTCTGATAAAATGGCAAGTTACAACACTTTTTTGAGAAGGACGTTGATGTAATATAGGAAAATTGCTATTGAGCTCTTATTTGGTACAGCAATGGTAAATGCTCATATAAAATATAACAATTACTGATTTTTAGTGTTGCAAAGAAGTTACTGAAGAAAGCAACTAGGGATGTTGTTGATCAAGAGACGCCAAAACCAAAAAACCCATTACCTAGTGAAGAAAGAACGTCTAAGTCAAAAAGTGAGAAGAGATGTACTGTTAAAAAAATTATTCTGAAATCCAAAGTAAAAAAGTGCAGTGTTTGTTTTGGAAAACCACATTATTGTAATCAGTGTTTTGCGAAAAACATAAATAATTCAGATTCTAACAACAATTTTTTATTGTTGTATTTATATTTATATTATATTTATATGTTTTGGGTCATGTTTTTTATACCCTTAAAAATAAAATTAACAAAAATAGGTACAAGAACTGTAAATATAGCACAAGTTAAAAGATTTAATCAAATATTATTTAAATTATGTTGAAAAAAAAACAAAAAATATGAAAACTAAAACAAAATCAAATTAACCAAGTGTAGGGTAATGTTCTAAAGACCTAAGACGATCCAACCAAACTGTAAAATAATTCAACTACAGTTCCTTGGGCCGTGGAGAAGGCTCTGGGTTGTGGGGAAAGTTCAATTATGGCCCTATGGACCGCACCAGGGCTCAACTTAATTATTGAATAATTCGACCACCCTGTTGATGACTTTTGTTGTTGTGCCAATTTCGAAAAATAAGCCAATAGCACCGTCTCGGAGAAAAAACAGCATGTTTTTTTTTCATGTTCCACTCCATGAATCTTGAATACGAGATTTAATAAATTTTCCGCTATTTGGCTGGCAATAATTTTTGTGACGTTACTTTGGCTCTTCTACTAATTCCGGTAGAGCCAAAGAACACTCGAAATCAGACAAATTTTACTTTATAGTATTGAAAATAACTTCTAAACAACCACTGAGTTCATAAAATCAAATTGACACCTATTTGATCAGTTTAAAAGTTTCCTTAGAAACGCAGGTTTAATTGTCACTACCAGTACAACATAGCCTACTATTTTCTGCTGCGCGTCGGGAGACCTCAAGCTTTTTCCCCTGTATTATAAATAACTATATTTATACATTTTCTGTTTGTTTTTAATTTATCTTTAAACTGAAACTATCCGCGTAGTTAATTGAAATACGGTAAACATTTAGACAATTTTGAAGGATATTCCCTTACCATTTGTTTTTCTCAAGATTATGGACTAGACCACATGTTTATTTTCATTGTAAATTGTTACAAATTGCATCTTAATTACACGTATAAAACATAAACAACAATATTTCATGATACCGTTAGATTCTACACATGAAATAGAGGTTGGGCTGCAGACTTTATAGCAGTGGTGTCTCACTTAATTCTTACGACTGCTTAGAAAGTGTTATTTTGAAAAACATGCTTTGACTAGGATGTAAAGAATGGGTCAGAAAGTAGTGTCATTTCTGCGTATGTCGATATTTGATTGTCATTTATCAGTCCATTGTATACTTCGAAGCAAAAACCTTTTAAGGTTATTGTGACCTTTTGATCTTTGAATAATAAAATATTAGACTTTTTTACAATTTGGGTTGAGATGGCCCCAGTATTACTTCTAGAGTATCGCAAGAGTAGTCACATAATAATTGTGACCAAAAATAAAGGCTATGTTTATCTATTAGACGTTCCTGAATACCATTCTTTGAATTTAGCTTCGGTAATGTTGATCTCTCTGACACCTATCGATCAGGAGGACCAACAGCATTAGATAACGACATGCTAAGGGCAAAAGTGGAAGCAAATCTATGTAATAAAATTGAGATTCTCTCCAACACCCTTAACCCACCTTGGTCGATTCAAGAACATTTTTAGCAGACCGTAATCTGTTTGAAAAGATCCAAACGATCATAAGCAATGGCACCATATAGAACCATGCTTTAATCGCTTGATTACTGGAAATGAAAAACGGATCCTTCATGATAATTTAAGTAACAAAAGACAGTGAATCTTTCCAAATAAAGCACCACGATGTGCTACGAAATGCTCATCCCAAAAAGTCGCTTTTATGTGCTTGGTAGAGTATACGTGGAATTATTCATTTTGAATCTCTAGTAGTCAACAGAAAAAGCGTTAGTCTGCAACAGGACCGCACTGTGCCAGACGAACCTTTCCATTTATTCCAAACGCTACATTTTTTTCATGGCAAAAAATTTGTACATTTGGGTGATACTGAAAAGAGACTTGCTAAAAAGTTATCCGTTCGAATTCAATTTACTTTCTGAAAGAGTAATTGTAGTTATGTCATTAAACACAAAAAATCTTTTGGAAAAACAAAGCTAAAAACTATTGTTTGTATATAATTCGAAA
This sequence comes from Diorhabda elongata, assembly GCA_026230145.1. NCBI lineage: Eukaryota > Metazoa > Arthropoda > Insecta > Coleoptera > Chrysomelidae > Diorhabda > Diorhabda elongata. Next base: position 15,274,676 of record CM047930.1, read on the forward strand.
GGCAATTTTATTTTAGTTTTTATTTTATACTCTGCTCTGGATTTATTTCAATCAATGATTTTTGTAACTTGTCACTTTAAGATGACTCCATAATAAAATAAAAAGTATGATAAGATTCTACTTCTCTTAGCATGTATTCATATAGCATGTGCTTAGCTGAAATATCACTAGACTGCAGGGCTTTTGGGGCTCAACCCCCCCCCCCCAAAGCAAAACATTACCTAATATTATACCGAAAAATACGAGGAGTGAAGAGAGTTGAATTATTACATTTGAATATATATAGTAGCGCCTAGCGCCATCTTTTGACGAAAGGCAAACGCAGTTGCAGTCGAACTAGTGAACGTTGCGCACAGTAACACCATCTCTAGTCAAGTAGCCGACTTTTTTGTATTGTATGAAAACTTGTTTCTCGATTATTCGCCACGCACCTCGGTCGGAATGAGCAGAGCAGAGCATTAGGTGGTAAAATCATGGAGAATAGAAATTGATCACTTTATTTTCTGGACAGACTTAACCATTCTTATGGACTGGTTGAAAACTCATCCAAGTCGTCGGCAATCCCGTTGCCGAGAAAGATGAACTTCGACAGAGCCGACTAATCAAAACTGGGCTACACTTTCTTGGAAGTGGTGAATTACTTTATCTAGTTAACATTGGTGATTGAAGCGATTCACCCAAACTTCGCAAAGAAGTTAAACTGTTCATTAGAAAGAGTGACGAAACGAATTTAATTGATTTGGCGCTTTTTTCTACCCTGTCAAGATTAACACGTACAGTTTTATGGTGTACTACAAATCAGGTACAAATTGTTTTGCTTGGGCGTAATGTAAATAGAAATGCACAAATCAATTTTTTCTCAATATGAAAGCCCAAGAAAAATCGAGTCGGTATCACATTTTTTTGAAAAGGCGTTCGTATAAATCAGTTTTAATCTCCATTTTTTTCACACCACGCATGATCATATCATATGATATAATTCAAGCTCTCGAATGAGAAAAAGCTTTATCAAAGTCTATTTATCGAAGAAAAATAGTGAACCAAAACAATTACCAGTGCATGAGGATCACATGAGCATCCCGGATGAAATGAGGCGCGAAATCATTACTGATTCAAATCAGAGGCACCGCTATATGCCACAAATAAAAAGTCACGTGGGAGGGTCCAGTGTTGATACAAAAACTGCTAGATCAGGTGTAGTATAGAGTATTATCAATTTTCTCAAACATTTTTGACACGGATGCAGCTAATGAAGTTGTTGAAATTAGCTGTACTTCGCCTAAGAAACGAGCTAAGACACTTCATTTCAACGCTAGCGAAAAACAAATGATTGTGAATATTTATGGAAATGAAATGCATGAAAATGATGACAAGACTGTTTATGACGTTATACCCAAAATGACAAATATTTCGGGACTTCAAGTATCTACCGAATGTTTCGAGAGTACAGATATAATCATTTAGTGGCCCACCTAATAAAGTATCCATCAAGAGAAAAAATTAACCATTCAATTCATGATTTCAACAGCAACGCTATCAGAAGAATTGTTCAAATTTTTGTCTTTCACAATGAGTTACCTTCAGTGGATAAAGTTTTGAGAGTAGTTAGCGAAGATAACATTTTATAACCTATTGAAATAAATGAAATCTCAATACAAAAAATAGGGAAGCCGATATTTTTTTTATAAAATATTCCAAATAGGATTATGTTCAGGATCTTGTGGTTGACGTCTATCTTCAACTCTATGAAGACGCAAAGATTTTACTGGAAGAATGCCATGCGTCGTCGGAAGACAATTAAATAGATCAAACATTCCTGCTTTGTATATATGCACGTATTACAAAATTAGTTTGTTCATTCAATTTCTTGATCATACAATTCAACAGTTGGTTGAAAGGTTCACCAAACATCGTAAAGAAATATTGGCATTATCTGCCAGTTCTGAAAATGAAGAAGCAACATATCAGTGATTAAAGCAGAACTTGAAATATGGAAAACAGTGATGATAAGTATCTCACCTACCCCGAAATCTAGTTGGGAATGCCTAGATATCTGCGATAAAAAGATTACATATTTACAATATTTACACATTACTACCATTCCTGTATTCACTGCCACCCCAGAAAGGTCTTTCTCGAGACTAAGGAGACTGAAAAACTAATTACGAAGTACTACAGGTGAAAATAGACTTAATAGTTTGGCTCTCATGAACATTCCCTATGGAACAGAAATTCAGATGAAGTAGTGGATATATTTGAAAGAGAAAGCCGAAGATTAACTTCTTTAATGGTTTTATATTTAGCGCAGAGGAACGAAATTAATTTAACCATTTCATTTAAAGTTAAGAACTTTATCGATACCTATATCTTAGTTTTTCCGATGAATTTATGATATTAAATTTCATGTAAGTATATTTTTGTTGTTTTATTTACTTCAAACCAAACCCCCGTGTAAGTTAAAGCGTAAACAAACTCTAAAAGCACTGACTGAAACTAAAACAAAGTACTCCTAGTATGGCTACCACCAGGGTAGAAGAAACAATTAGCCATATTAAAAAAAAGCAACGATTCTATATTTTGGACTAGTCCTACTGTGGCGTAATAAAATGATCAGATGGAGTTTTATTGGCCCAGACAATCCAAAAAACACAGAGGATGGCAACTGTCAATTCTGCGACTAAGCCATAGTAGCCTACTCTGGGAATGTCCTACCAATTTCAGCAAAAGGCTTAGGTACCTCGAAGGAGTTGTAGTAACAACTTGATAAAAAAATCCTCTGAAAAATAGTCTCCTTGAAGAAATCTAAGTTTTACTAGGGATTGTTATCTAATTTGACATATCTGAACGTTAGAAAATCATAGAGATTGATTTGTTACCTCTTTTGCATGACTAAGAGGTCTGGTTATTAAATAACGAGATTGCGCGCCTAGAGGGCGCCCTAGAAAGGTGGGGCAAAAAACGAGTAGTGCGTTGGGTATCTAGATATCGTGTCGATCTCAAATTTCTCGTTAAATTGAAAAAAAAAACTCCGACTGAGTACCCTAAATTGTTGCAAGAGGCCTATGGGGACAATTCTCTATCACATGCGCCTGTTTTTGAGTAGTGTAAGCGTTTTAGTGAGGGCCGAGAGGACTGAAGATGACCAGCGCCCAGGTCGCCCTGTGACTCTTTCAACTACTGAAACAGTGACCATAATCAACCAAATTGTGCGTGCAGATGAGCACCCGGATGATTATCGAGGCTGTAAACGCTGATAAAGAAAGGGTTAGAGTAATTTTATACGAGGAATTACACATGACAAGATTCTGCGCGAAGTTGGTACCAAAAAATCTGACTCCTGACTAAAATCTCTTACGTCAACTGATCTGCTCAGATTTCCTTGAAAGGTTAGAAAAAGAACTGCTTTGAAAGGGACCCGATTTGTGAAGCAAAAAACGGGAGAGCTCCTAAAGGCACTCACCAAAGAAAATTTCCAGCACTGCTTCGATCAATGAAAAAAACGTATGGAAAAGTGTGTGGCGAAGGAAATGGAGTATATTGAAGGGAGGCATTCGAATGTGGAATAATTTTTATAATAAAACCCTTTTTCGTAACCAGTCTTGTTATTTAATAGCCAGACCTCGTATACTAATATTTCCCTTTTTTCTTACGAATACTACTTATCTATTAGATGGAATAATAATGTTCTTCTCCACAAATATAGCAATCAATTAAATCGAATTTTACTATCCTAAAATCTATTATATATATCTTTGATACCTACATCAATGTTTATATAAACTTAAATGTCTTCACATTTGCATTACTATAGCCTTGTCAAGGATGCCCAATCCCATCTTTTCTAATAAATTGAAAAAGATATTATATCTTTTGTCAAGGTCTTCGTGAATATTTGTAAAAAATATTTCACTAAACTTTAATCTGGCGTTAATTAAAGATTTCAATAGAATTTTATTTTAGTGGCTCAAATTTGATATATGTAAAAAAATGTTAAATTGTTATGAAATTTTTTTCATAAACCAGATAATGATTCCTTGTTACAAAACATCAATAGATTTTATTTGGGAGTTGACAGGTTTTCCTCGATCTTTGTAATACTTCTTTTCATAAAAAACAATTTAATTGAGCTGTTTTTCAAATTATTATTATAGCAGAGACACAACTATAGGCAACTTTCTGTACAGCTTTGTAACACTGATGGTGTGCATAGTAGGATGCATGCTTATTAGGTTGCCTATTTGATACGATTCTATTTAAATGTATGTATAAAGAAGTTTAAAACTTCATGGATCCGGAAATGTTGATAACCTTTTGAACATACATGAAAACAAATGATGACAAACAAAATTAATTTTGTCGAATCTCTTGCTCGGGAGAGTATATATAAGAGATAATGAATTTTTTTAAACTATATTAAATTTATTCAACATATGTTGTACCTTGCATGCGGTTTTAATTACTCTATCATCGACACACGTCGCTGTATTCAAAAAGTTACTTGAATGTTCACAGACGAAGAAATACACATTAAGATTTGTCGTGGTAGTTTTAAAAGTATGTAAACACTAAACTGTGTCAACATAGTTTAAGATTCCATAAATTATAAAGTTTTTTGAAATATTTATTAAAATGATGTGATATTTTAATTTAAATTGTTTTTCACTTAAATAAAGTGTCGAGTCGTCTAATATTGTGAAATTTACAGAGACTTTCATTGAATTTGGGGAAGAATTTGGTTCATGTGCCCCACAGTGATATTTACAATAATTATAACTGCGAAAAGTGGGTGTTAAATGTATTTATTTATTAATGTATTCAATAGAGAACGTTTAACATGCGGAAAAAATGCAATTGCCAAGTGAAATTATTGAAACAATCCTTGGTTCAATGTATATATCAAGTGTTTAGATTGTCTTGTGCACTTCTCCATTGAAAATGATTGTAAGTACCTATAACCTTTTTATTATTTATCTGTGTACTATGTAGTATAAACAATTTAATCGATAGCAGACGCTTTTAATTTAAATCTATTTCTGAAATGGATTCCGTTTGTCAACCTATTCATTTAAGAAAATGTTCTTCCAGTTCATAAGTGTAATTTTAGATGTTCTAAAAATATCATTGTTCGAAGATGACATGTGAGGGATTTTAAAATAAATTGTGGGAAACAGTGGTGCTACTGAAGATTTAAATACCTAGATTAGGTCTAGGTAGGACTGATAAACAGAGGCGTAGGTTAAGTCCGTTTATATTGTAGAACGAAAATATAGTGGAGGAAATACTGTTAACAGATATCGTCCAGTTCATTTTTATCAAATAATATCCCTTCAGGGATTCATTATACGGGGTGCTCCGGGACTTCAAGTAAAAAATCGGAGTGGAAGACGTGAAAATAATGCTGCGACAAAAATAAATATCATATGACCCCTCGTTTCTTAGTTATATGCCTTCAAAATTGCGAAATCAGAACTTATATTCAACTGTATTTTCTAAATCATAGATTCGAACGTGATTTTCAATGAATGATTACCTTTTGAATTCATCGAGTAAACAAAGAGTACCTTTTGTACAGGTTGTCCCTGAAAAATTACGGATTGTTAACCATTGGACATGAGTCCTCCTGACCTTCAGATAGTATTGTAAAATTATTTATTCCGTCAAGTCAAACACCGTAGTTGAATACAAGTTTTCATTCCACAACTTAGAAACGAGGAATCGTATGTGAATTTTTTTTATCCCACAGCATCATTTTCACGTCATCTACTCACTACCAAATTTTTTGCCAAAGCATTAGAATTTATGTGAATAAACAATATTTTCCCACAAACCTTACTGAAAGCATTAATATCAAGGATTCCATTAACAAAATTTCCCATTATTTTTGATTATAATTTTTTCTTGGTAGAATTAGACAGCAATTAAGACTTAGTCTACCTCTCAAGTTGTATCAACACGTATTTTAGTGTAGTGTTTATAAAGAATGAAATTTATTTTCACTTGTTTTTGCGTCCGCTTCGCTCTACTTCCTCAATTTCTTGCTTTATGTAAAAGGTTTGTTCGATATTTTATTTGCAGTTTTTAGAAGGTATGTCTTGAATTAGTTCACAGAATTATACAAAAAGTGAAAGTTAACCAAATATATTGTTCAATATTTAGGAAGCTGTCTGGAAATATATACAAACTCAAAACAAAACGAAAAGAATTTTAAGTATCGAAAAGACGGGGTAACTTTGAATCATTTCACTAAAAAAGTTGTTTTTTGCTTTATAAATTTGATACGTATAAGTGTGAGAGCAATTCTTGTACTCATTACTGAAGTAATGATTATATTACCAAACAAAGTCCAATTATTTTTTATACAGTCCCCTTGTTTCTGAGTTATAGGCCTTTAAGTTGCAAAATCAGAACTTGAATTTAAGTATTTTTTCTAAATTATACATTCGAACATTATGAATTTTTAATGGATGATAACTTATGTCCATGTAGTTTATTTGAAACGAACAAATAATTCTACGCTACTATCTGAAGGCCAGGGGCGGCTCATGCCTAATGGTTAACAATCCATAACTTTTACAGGGATAACCTGTAGAATCTAAAAATATTTCAATAGATTTCTTAACGAAAGGGTACTCTTTGTTTAACTCGATAAAATTTATGGTTTAGTACATGCCAAGGAAACTGTTCGCCATAAAGAGACATTCTGATGAAAATTATCATAAATTATAATTATTTATTGAAAATACTTACAGGAAGTATTAAAATACAATCAAATATTTCTTGGACATTTCAACGACAACTATTGATAGAATTCTACAGGATAAACTTCTTTACTCCTCTCACATCCAAAAAGTGCATGATAATACAATTGTTGGGAAAGTACCTACTGTTTAATAATTTACATTTATGAGCAAATGAAAATCCTCATGGTGTAATTCAAACAAAGAACATCGATTTTTTGTTAATGCGTTGGTAATAATTTAGTAGGCAAATATTTCTTTGATTATAATCTGAATTGTCAGCGAAAATTTCTCGATAATAATTTTCTACACATGATATTCGAAGAGACATGTGGTTCATGCACAATGGAGCCTTTCCCTACTTCCTACATGTTGTAAAAAAATCATCTTAATAACATTTTTCTTAATAGGTGGATTGGTCAGAGAGGTCCATTTGCATTCCCTTGAATTAAATACTATGGATTAGATTTTGGGGCTTTAAAGCTTGGTATCTGCATCACCGGTAAACATAAGAAGCGAAATAATCGATAGAATAAACTTCTCTTCAAAGTTCAAAGAAATATGTTCCGGAGACTCCGGAAGTGTGTAGATATACAAGGTGCCCACTTTGAACATTTATTATAGTTTATGTTCTCTTTTCATTTGATAAATTGTAGGCTAACCAATTAATTTTCTCTACATTCTCTTGTCATTTTTTTTCTTATATCAGAAACACGATGTTCGACAATATGCAGTTCAATTAAACATTTTTGGAAGTGTTCTAATACCTCCTGTAAGTAATTTCAATAAATAATTTGTGATAATTTTCTTCAGAATGTTTCTTTATGGTGAACGGTTTCCATGTTATGTATACCGATGTAAAAATCTATATATCTCCTAAACCATAAATTTCATCAAGTTGAATAAAATGCACTTCTTTGTTAAAAAATCACAATACAGGTTGTCCCTGTAAAAGTTACGGATTGTCAACCCCCTGCCTTCAGGTAGTAGTGCAGAATTATTTATTTCATCAAACACACTACATGAACTTATGTAATCATCCATTAAATCTTACATAATGTTCACATGTATAATTTAGAGAATATACTTGAATATAAGTTCTTATTTCGCAACTAGGCCTATAACTTGTTCATGTCACTACATTATTTTCACGTCATCTGCTCCCGAATTTTTTGCATCAAGTCTCTGTATATCCACTAATGTCTAAGAAAATAATCGATATATGTTGCACTCAATTGACGAATTCGGAGAAGACCAAAATTTATACCCATAATGCAACTATTCACATAATACTCAGATGGCATTGTGAGTAGATTCACAAATACATGATGATATAATAAAGAACTGACTATGTATTATTCATTTTTGCACGTTTAGAATTACATTTCATTCTTCGATGTTTACAGAAACAGTGTCAGTACAAAATCTATTGCAGTTGCACCTGAGAAACCCTAGACCTGAACTCTTTGCCGACATATTTGCGGCAAATAGAAATTCGTAGAGGATTTTTTCTGGTATCACCAGGTAATTGCGAAATAAATCTGCGAATAAGGTTGAAAGAGCTGCCGAAAATAATCGGTTTAGTGGCCAATTTTCGGTGTGCAATGTGTATAATCCGTCATTATTAACTTCGCTTATGACGGCCAATACATTTCTTAGAACGAAGCGACCTTTATCAACATTTGGAACTGTAACCATATTAGTACCTTTTGGCAATGGACCAAAATGTTTACTTGAATCCTATAACATTTTAGTAGCTTACTACAATTTTCATCTTTCTACGCAATTTTTTTCAATCATAAAATATCTTTTATTTCTAAGTCTAAGTCACTAGCTATGTTATCGCTATTATTTAGTAATTCATTCTCGTTTTTGACATTGTGATCTTGATTGACTATATTGTGTATGCTTTCTACGTTTTTTTCCAAGTTAACTCCTTTTCATAAGTTACTCTCGTGAACATCTTCATTTTCACTAGTTTTCATGACTTCTTCTTTGTGAAGTTGGTCACAATATCATTTGGTGAATGAAACTGTTTATCTGCCTAGTACCAAACATGATATATTTTTCTTGACTTCATATATCTCAATCCCCCAAACCCAAATAACTAACATCCAGGTTAGCTTTCTCAATAGAGCATTGACTCTGCGAATGCCTTGGTCGACCATGAACAATTTCAAGATCGGGCCAAAGAATAGCAATAGTTATTTGAGATCCATTTAACAGCAATAAGTGACTAATCTTGCATTTTTCTCTTTTATGACCAGTATTTATGAGCTCTATGGATAATATCGAACAACTCCTCACGGTATACATAAAATCTAATATAATCATTATCAATGTCCGTATATCTTTTAGTTATAAATTTTTCATCTAATATTTAGCAAATCGTATCTCTTCAATCTTCCTCATTGTTTAGATGAAAGTGTGCCTCCTGATTCTTGCAATCTTGTGCTTCTGTAACTTCACTTATTATTAATTTATAGTCACCTTCAAAAAGAAGGGTAGATCTTTTATCAGACTACATAAAGTTTGTTCAAATCAGCCTCAAAAATTTCTCACATCACGCCGAATAAAATAGGTCTTTCCTTTCCGGCTCTTAAACTTTACCCATGAAGCGATGGTTTTCGTTTATGTTCAACCTTAGCGACACGAAAAAAGTATCGATACTTTGTGGTATCGAGTATCTTACCTTTCGATACAGATACTTTTGTACTCGATACTTTGCATTCGATACTTGTACTCAATGGGTACTTTTCAACAGGTATCGTATCGAATAAATATCAGAAACTTGCGACCTTACGGTTACGGCCATGTATGTTTATGGCAACGTCATCTAGTCCAATCGTTCTGAACCTTCTAATCTAAAACATTGATGTGTGCCTACATTAATAAGTTCTTTTTTCATAAAGGTCAAAATTTGTAAAGTTACAGGCGTCTTATTATTGTAATCTCTTTATTAATGTAATAAATTTGTGTGCCAAAACCTTTTATTTTCATTTACTGACTCATATTAATGTTCTGAGACGTATGTCATTAGGCTCCAAGAAAAGTACTCGATATTTTGAAGTATCGATACTTTCGATACATTTATGAGTACGATACTTTTCATTCAATACTACTAATGACTACAGCCAGCATCGATACTTCCTATTCGATACCGTGTCCTTATTCATCCTATGTCGTCGAATCGTGCTGTCGAATCTACTCAAAAAGCGTTGTCATAGATGCATCATATGAATCTGAACCAGAGGAAGAAATACTATATTGGAAACAATGTAATTGTGCCTGACAAGAAGATTTTTCCAATCAATTTCATTGATAAATATGATAGAAAAGCATGAAAATCGTCTGACAAGCAATTCCCATCACATATCTGATATTGATGTTGCTCAAGTTAACATTAAATTTGTCCAGAATCAGTATTTGCTTCCAAATTTATAAAATGGAAAATGTTCAAATTCTTAATTCAGCTGTTATTTATTTTCAAGAATATTTTATCTTTTAAATCGCTGCTGTTCATCTCATCTCCTCAGAATATTTATTGTTACAAACTTTTAACAAAAATTTCTAAATATGATTTTGTGTTTTCCAAATTATATGTGGTTTTACTTTATCTCAATCACTTAATCAGAAAAAATATGAAATATTTCAAGTACCATCCGATTTTATAGGGTAACTTCGCACTCAAATTCCACTTATTTGTACAGAAATTATAGCCTCGTATACTTCTGCTTACTTTAAATTTTACTATCAAGACTCACACAAAGACTATTTAAGTTTTTTTTTTATTTTTTAAGTAAACTATAATAATACGTCAAAATCACCAGTTTTTCCGGTGCTGAATAAAAACTTAATATCATATGTTATTCAGCATTGATATTGCAGTTATTCCTTGTATAAAAAGGATTTGAAATTTAACATCACTATTTCCTAGTGCCCGCAATTTTTACGGTCCCATTGGCTAACCTGCCAAGCATAACCCAATAATACAAACGCATGCGTTTGTCTAGGAGCGATGTTGCCACATCGCACGATTAGTAGTTGTGTTTAAAATATATCTACGTTTTTAATGATAGAAAATATTGAGAAACAAAGCATACTGCTTATATCATCCAGTTTCTTAATAAAATATTTTAGTACATACTTCAGTTTCATTTTCATGAGGGTAATTATGAAATTAACATTTTAAAGTTGACTGCAGATTCATTTTCCAAATTTTGATCGTATTTCAAAAAATAAGTAATCTCAACTAATTTCATATACCTTTACACACAAAAGTTTATTCATTTATTTGGAAGTGAAAAAACTTTCTATCCTAATCCTGATGTATCTAGTACATACATAAAAACAAACGAAATTGAGGAAAAACGAAAAAAATTAACTTATATGCATTTTTATTGTTTTGTTTGAATCTACTATGTTTCAATAACGTGTTATTCGTCACATTTCAAAATCTTCTACACCGAACAACTTTTTTGTTAACCAACATGTTTCACTAGAAATACTGAATAGTAATGAACAAAAGCTTTAAATTTTCACAATTAGACATTATCAATAAAGCTGTCTTCATACGAATTTATAAAAAAAATACAAAAACGGGAAAATATTTTCAGAAGCTTGGCAGCGCTGTATTAAAAGCGTAGTCACATTGCAGCTGCTCGTGTTTGCCTCCTAGGCTAACTAGTACTACGAATTGCCGGCGCGCGTCGTGAGATGTGTTTGTTTTTATTTTGATTTCGGCCTGATGGACCATTTTTAATAACAAAAATTTAAAGTGTAAAACTTCAAATATTAATAAGTGTTGTCAACTATCAGGTAAAATACAGTATCCTTGGACGTTATATCGCGCCATTTATTCGAAAGAAGTGAAAAAAGGGATGTTCGGAAATTGTAAATGCCGTAGGGTGTACAAACGGACTCTGAAGGTTCGGCCCTTTGTTTGAGGGATGTTGACGCATTCTTTCGTTGGTTACCTTTCGATTTTACTGTTGTAGGTAGGTTTAATTTTGAGTTGACACTAAAATTTATTAGTTTGAATCTATTTTTTGAGAGGTTATGCCGGGGATGCAATGCGGTGTATTATATTTAATCAAATTAGCATGCAAACATTCTCTTTGTGTAAAACTACCCCGATTTACATATCAATCGATAAAAAACGGAAATTGAAATTTCTATTTTTTACCACTTACAACTCTTGTTATTAAACTATATTATTTATAAAAAAAATAAACCTTCTGGTACTATTTATATTTAAATTTCTTATAATTTTCCAAAATACATTTTGATTTCTCTTAATTTTCTAATTTTGATAAATAAATTTCGTAATGAGATTCATTCAAGTAACCAACATACAAAAAATAAAAGTGCTTTAATTTTGGTGAACAAAGATCATTTAAAAAAGTGACGACTATTTTATTATCTTGTACAAATATTGAAAACTTTTCATAATTTTAATGCTGATACTACAGGTTATTTTTTTTTATTTGAAATGAAAGCTATACAAATAACGAAATGGTCTCTAACCTAATTTAAATTACGTATATCCAAGTAATGTTTTTGACGGAATAAATAATTATACACTACTATCTGAAGGCCAGGGGCGGCTCATGCCCAACGGTTAACAATTCGTAATATTTACAGGGACAACTTTTAGGTGTAATCTAAAGATAGCTAAAATTATTTTTTGAAACGATTTTTTAACAAAAATGTACTCTTCGTTAAACTCGATAAAATTAATGGTTCAGGAGATATGTAGATTTTTAGATCGTTGTACATGCCAAGGAAACCGTTCGCCATAAAGAGACATTCTGAAGAAAATTATCATAAATTGTAATCGTACGTAATCATCTATTCAAAATTCATAATGTTGGAATGTATAATTTAGAAAATGTACTTAAATATAAATTCTGATTTCGCAGTTTGAGTGAATATAACTATCGTATTAGAAATTTTTTTAATGTCATAGCATTATTTTTATGTCATCTAGTCACTCCCGAATTTTGTGCATCAAGTCCCGAAGCACTCTGTAGATAGGTACTATAAACCAAATCTACTTCAAATAAACGAATTGTCGATGCAACAGTGGTTCACTGCACAGAGAAACATTTCTCGCCCGAGTTCCGCACTTTCTTCATTTTGTTATTTTTCCAGCTATTCATTCTTATATCTCTTTTATTTTTTCTTGGAATGTCTCTTTATTTTTGACCATATTAACGCTAAATAATTAAATTTCTAAATGTTCTTGATTTTAAGTCTCTTCTGTTTCAAACTTAGTTTTTTTTGATAGTTTTTAAAAGAAAGATAAATTTTGACGATTCGACTTTCCTGTAAGTCTTTGTCAAAATATGATATTGACACTGACAATTTATGTATTTATATTGATCAATAGATCACCTTCATCATGAATATCAAAATAAGAATAAAATCAAACTAGAACTTTGTTTTGATAAGAAAAATTAATTTTTCCTTAGTTCTTAGATCTCAAATATTAAACTATTTGTAGTTTTATTAGAATTTACAAAATAGAGCTATAAATTTTACTTGAATCATTAGGTCTTTTTTATCATTTATAGCGTTATCGGTTTTATGAATTTGAACCATTTCGAAAAATTTTCTTTTTCGTTAAGTAAAATTTATAAATCTATTTTGTAAAGTCTAATAAAACTACAAATAATTTAATATTTGAGGTGTAAGGACCAAGGAAAATTTAATTTTTCTTATTAGAACAAGTTCTAGTTTGATTTTATTCTTATTTTGATATTCATGATGAATGTGATCTATTGATGAACGCAAATTTTCAGTGTCAATTTCATATTTTAATAAAGACTTAAAGAAAAGTTGAAACGTCAATTTTATCTATCTTTCAAAAATTATTAAAAAAAAACTAATTTTGAAACAGAAGAGACCTAAAATCGAGAACATATAGAAACACAAACATATTAAAAGGTCTAAGAAATAAGAAATTGAAGAAATAATTAAATGTAAACTGAATAATAAAACATCTTAATCATCAAAAAATATGCGTTTTACGATTAAAGAATGTTAAAAATACTGTATTTGGCTTGTAATGTTCACTCCTTAAACTGGAAACCGAATAAATCAAATCTTGTGCTAAACACATAGCATTAATTCTTGTTCCTCTCTGATAGTGTATCAAATATTGAAATAACGCTTTCCACAAGTAATTAGCATGGAAAATCTTTAAATGTAGATTCTCGTGTTGTTGTGGGCTTAATTACTAAAAAACACCCCGTATTTACAGACGCTGAACAGTAATTAAGGTTTACGAACATTAGTAGACATGCGATGTTAATTATAATCAAACAGCACTAATTATTTCATGTTATTATCATTTGCGGGCTTTTATATAAGTGTTCCGGGTATGCCAATACATCGAATACATTTTTCTATCATTACAATCTTTGATAATCTGTTTTATTCAATCATGCAATTACTCTTTGAAAATGTATACTTGAGTGAATATTTACAGTATGAATTATGAAAAACCTAACTGTTTATCTGTATTTTCACTCCATTCTTAGAGTACTCTACTTATTAAAATAGAAATCGATTAGTATCAAAACAAAAGCGTGGAGGTGTTTGCCGTATATAAGTGGAAATATTGGGTGGCTCAATAGAACGTGCATATTCCTTTTTTCCCTGGATAGAAAGCACGTGGGCAGAGGGAGCTACCGTTGAGTAGGCATGCTCATGGTGTTTTTGTCACAATGAGTCACTTCGACGGAAAGCGTCGCGAGTTTTTCGAGAACTGTAACTATTATTACTAGGCGATTCTGAATATGAACTACGCCGAATTAGTAAAGCCCCAAGCTTAATTGAAATGTTTTGAAAAGACTGGGTCAAAGTTTACTTCATAAGCAAAAGGTCGTCCTAGAACATCTAGGACTGAAGACAATATTGAGAGTGTTATGAAGTCTGTACGATAAGATCCACGATTGTTTACCCGCAAGAGATGGTCTGTCTTTCAATTATAGTGACGAATTTTAAACTTTGCTCTTAAACTGTATCCATACAAGTTGCAATTAACACAAGAATTGAACAAATGTGACGTTAGAAAAAGGCTCGCATTTGCTAATGAAATACTACTCCATTTTACAATTTTAACAATACTTTTCTCTCTGATGAGGGCCTTTCACTGAAATTCCACCGTAATCATAGTTCTTAAGTCTGGGCAGAGAAATAATTGGACCTTTTTTCTTTCAAAATCCACGCTAGCAAAACGTGAATTATAGAAGTTGGATTCAACTCATATTCCATGGCTCCCTCGTTGTCCAGATTTGGCGCCTCTTAACTTGTTTTGTGCGGATACCTCAAACACATATTGTGCTGTGGAACAAAGATGAGAGTAGCTAGGGCGGTAAAGAGAATCGGAAGCTCTGATACGAAATCGACAAGAATAAAAAGTGGAAATTCGGCGAAGGCAGCAACCTTTGATGTACGATTAAAATACCAGCAATTCTAAAATTCAGCAGCGCCGTCTTTGATGTTTGCTTTTTATATAACTATGTATTATAGCAGGCGGCTTATTTATACTGTTTCTTTTGAATACTTTCTAGGAAGGACTAATTATTTATTTGTTTTGTCTTTTTTTTCAAGAAGTTTTTAGAATTCTTTTAGGATATATAAGGAGTTTGTGCAGCACAGTTGAGCTCAATTTATAATAAATATCCGTAGTGAACAGACCGAAATAGAAAGTAATCGGAGAATTTCAATAAATTAAACATATGAGTTAAGTGTTAGCGATAAGTGAATTATTATAAGTTAATTAAGTGTGTGTATAGTGTTTAAATAAATTAAGAACGTAAGAGACAGTATTTATTAATCCACCCTACGAATTGAAATCGTATAAATAATACACTGGCGAGCAAAAACTTGAGGTCACCTTAAAATTTTCATGTTCTTTGAAACTTTACGTTTTCAGATAGTATTCGCAAACTGTACATCATGTGTCTTTGTAAGCTATATTTTAAAAATGCATTTTTTTGGATTCAATGATTTATTCTGAAAAAGCAACAAATTAACATTTAGGGCGAAATTCAACATTTTGTTGTTAGGGAAGATATGGAACGAACAAAATAAAAACCTTGACACTAATAACGTGTATTCCCTCCTCTTGCATTGATGACTGCTTGAAGTCGCCGCGGCATACTTTGAATTAAGTTCCGGATCACATTCATTCATTCTGCCAGTCAAACCGCCTAATTTCTACCTCATCCAGATACTCCCTGAAAATTCTTGCTGTGAGGTTAGGGAGCCATTTTCTACGAAGACCAATTCTGTACGAGCTTGTGCAGTGATTTCCACCCAAACCATGACTGTGTGGTAAAAACGCGACTCATCTGAGAACAATACCCAGCTCCAGTCATCATCATTCCAACGAACGTGATCTTTGGCAAATGTCAATCTTGCTGTCCTATGCTGGCGTGCAACGGAGGACCTGTAGCCATTCTTCTGCATGACAGTCCAGCACCATTAAGCCTTCTTCTAACTGTCCATTCACCAAAGTTAACATTTCTCACTTCTTCCAACTGATTTCGCAGTGAAACCGCATCTGCTGTCATATTACGCAAATTTGTGGACACCAAAAAACTGTCATCTCGTTGAGTGGTAACTCTTTTTCGCCCAGACCCTGATCTTCTAATGATCAGGCCAGTCTCCAGAAAGCGCTGGTACACCCTTTGCACACCACAAAGACTAGCACCAACAATTCTTGCAGTTTCACGTTGCCCCCGACCATCTTGTAACAGTGCAACAATTCTTGCCACAACAATCGGATCTAAATGCATTACGGGCCTGTTAAATCACTACACTTTGCAATCGTTAGGTTTTACATAAAGAATCAACAGTAAACTGGAAAACAGGCAGGGGAAATGTGAATGCTCAATTAGCGCAAAGGCACATTTTTCATTAAAGTCATACTCTAATACATCGAATGACAGCTTTCAAATCTCGAAAAACATTTGCTTTAACGCCTACTAATCCTTATCAATATTAAAGCTAAAATTATTCGCAATTTCTGAAGTGACCTCAATTTTTTTTGCTCGCCAGTGTATATAAAATAATTATACAGTACCTACATCGTTCGTTCGTTTACAGTAACAAAAAACCAAGGATACAGATGTATTTTGTAAAGCAAATTCCACGTTATTTACTATAGAAATATATTTTCAATAATTCAAATTCTTACTACCTACCATTCCTACAAGTTATAAAGTGCAAAAATTTAGGTTCGCTTCCGCCTCCATTAACACTGCAGTAGTCGCGCCTCTATATGGAGCATAAGTAGTCGCATGTCATCTGTCAGATGCCTTTTCTATTTTGTCCAATTATAGTCTCAATACTACTTTAACATTATAGAGAATAGGTACAATGATTGAAATAATTAAATCTCAAGTTCAGGATGTTTATTAAAAAGCTCTGTGAAGAAATATAACAATGTTGAATGTATAAAATAATGAAGAGAGAGGTGAATACAAAAAATATTTTAAAAAACATTTCACAGTATTTTATTTACAATGCAAACTCATTACCAATAATTTCTTTTCGTAAAGACTACACCCATCAGCACAAATAAAGGAACAATAACATGGCGCACACTGTTTACGAGAAGTAGTTTCTGTTGCATCTTCGTTTGTTTGAAAAGTAGAAGTAGTATCATCTGATGAGATTCCCTGCAATCTGCTCAAAACATTGCAGGGGGAAGAGTAAGTATTTTCCTTTTCTTCTGAAGCTGTTATTCTAGTAATTCTCTCCCCAGTCGTCAGAGAAAAAGTCGCCTAACTGGTACCTCAATTCCAACTGATTATCAAATTAAAAAATAGTAAAACAAAATTACTCAATACTTACAATAGTAGTCGCGTAGGATCTCAGAGATGATTCACCTCTTCTCCAGAAGGAAACGAACACAACACTGGCATGTGGCTGCTACTAGGATAGGAGGATAGAAGGTGGAAGGTGTTCGCATGTTTGAACATGCTCTGGCCACGCCCACAAATATTTCTTTGGAAGCTCTCGGAAGACATGCGACTACTGGAGTGCTCTATTGCGCACCCACATCTCTTCTGCTATCTTCTGACTTATTGGTCTCGAGAAAGTAAATACCTCTATACAGAGACAATCTTCCTAAAATATTCACGTTGAATATTACATCATAGACCCATTATGGATTAATAGAAAGCTTCCACAAAAACAAAATATATTTCTGTCACTTTTTGTGATTTTTGAGGTGATTTGTTTGCATTAAGAACTGTTCTTCTTCTCATAATAAACGTAGGAATGAGAATTATAATAATAATGGAATTATTCATGTACGTGGTGGAATCATATGGCTAAATAGAATTTTTTGTTTGGTAGCGTTTAAAACAATATAAAGGAAATACAAATCGCAACGAATATGCTATTACTATAATATTATTTGATCCGGAATTTATGTTAGTCCTGTGAATATAAATTTATTTATTTCAAAATTTAGTGATTATTATTCTATTCGAGACTATATGCTGAGATTTTAACCAAAGTGTAAAAGTTATTCTTCTTGTCTTTGGCTAGGTAAGTACGTCGCCATCGAATATTCTTACTGAGCTGTTCTCTACTTGATATTTCTAAATAAATAATTGCACCCTTGAACAATATGTGAAAATACTAAACAATGATTATTGTTGTACATTATCGGACCAAATGAAAAATAATATTATGGAGAAATCTAATAATTTACAAAAGAAAAAAATCTCTTTCTCCAAAACAATGCATCGTGTCACTTGTTAGTAAAAACGATGGTCAAATTCAATGCAGTGATAAATTGAACATCAGCATCCAATAAGTACATTCTCCAAACAAAAATACGCCAAGGAATAAAATATCAATCAAATGAGAATGTTCTCGCTGAAACAGAAATTAATGTTGATGTCAAAGACAAATTGTTCTATAATATTTAACATAAAAAGGTGGAGAAGCGTTAGAGGGAATTGCGAAAAAGGAATTGACCTATGGTAGAATTCATCTAAACATCTGAAAAATATGATATTCTACCGATTTGGATATTGTTCAGTTGAAAATGGTGGATTATTTGCGCCCTTAGTACAATAAGATTAATACCTACCGTTTTTAAACTTTATTCCCTTTTTTTAGAATTATCTTCAAGATTCTTATTGGAAATCTTTTTTTGTTTGTTTTTTTATATTAAACTGTATTTCACCATTGGGAAAAAACCTAACAATTACTTGAGTTAAATTATTTGAATCTTGAAAAAGGTTTGTAAAATCAGTATTCCAAGAAAATCGCATGACTCCTTCCTGTTGTTTTGATACTAATCAATTTCGTCACTAATTAGTAGAAGAAAATTCAAAGATTGGATTGGTAAGTCAGTGTATATATATACAGTTTGGCAAATGTAGTATTGAATGTCGAGAAACGTACGAGAGGCACCAAGTTAAAATGAGAAAGTACTCGGATGATAAAAAGGGTAGTGATCTATCCATTGTCACCGTGTCTTTATAATCGCGTTGATTGGTGACTTATTGAGAAGTGTGTACATTTCATGGTTTGATCTTCTCTCCCATCCTAACTCTATCTGCTTTCCTCCAAAAATTGTTAACATTGTCTTATAAATTCGAACTTTCGTAGAACTGGATATCTCTTACGATGTAAATTTTCTCTAAGACTGCCTGCACAGCTGCTACTTTTGGCAATTCTTAATTCGATATCCTTCTTTCCATGGCATGTATTATCTAATAGTACACCCAAATACGTGAAATTTTCTACTTTCTCAAATTCTATTAACGTTCCATTATGTTTATGAATGACTCTTTTATTTCAAATTGGAATTACCGTAAACGTACCTATGAGCATCCCTTGAAGATTCCTTTTGTTCTTTTATTATATCGTAGGTATGGAAGCAACTAATGTGCATTAATATGTTACATAATTTTTATGGTCGGAAGTAAATAAATAATTCTAATTTTTGTTGTAAATATATACTGCAATATCCAATTCAGTGAACAAAGTACCAAACGATATCCTTGGGAAAGATAACATAGAAAATACGCTTATTAATAAAAATCATGTTGTCAGTTAATTGTTCAAAATGAGTTATTAATATTTATAAAGATTTATTTTGTATACCATTGATTAAATTTATGAACCTCCACACTATGTAGACATTGTTTGTTCTACGATCGATTTCGGAAGAAGCATTTTTTAAAGGCCGCTTGACATGGTGCAAGACAACGTGCAAGAAATAGCATGTAATTTCTTGCGATGTCAAAATATTGCATATATGAATATTGCACGTCGCATGTCTCTAGTCATTGCATCATGGCTGCCACTAACAAAAATTCAATAAGTGAATTAAACTAATACTTTACCTAAAATTTCATTCAATGTTTTCTGACTGGTTTAAAAAATGATGATAACAAAATTAAATAAGTCAGTAACGAAGAGAAAAAGTGGTCAGTGGATTACTGCAAATAATTATATCTGCTGCTGCCTAGCACCAAACCGATAATGATGCAAGTGGAAGATCTTGTGTGAAACAATCACTGCTTAACTTCTGCGCATGTTTTTTATCAAGAAATATTTCGCCTTGCATTGCACGGTGTATTGCATCATGTCAAACGGCCTAAATACTAAAGTGTGTTGTGTACAATGACGATTACTTTGAATTTACTTGCTTCTTCTGTTTTGTATAAAACTGGCAGTAGCCGGGCAAAATCTTGGCATTTCTTATTGGTGAAATCGCAAGCGGATAATATTCTTATTTTCTCAGTTAAAATTTCTACTCATAAAAGTATTTTTCATACAAGGTGTTGTATGAAATTGACGTTTACCTAGGTAATAACATCTTCGTCTAATGAACATATCTCTCCTGCAAGTTTTAATTGGCTTTAATATGTCTATGTGTTTCATTACTCTAACCTATTTCTCCTAAATTTTGGTACAATCTATCTTGTAAACCGTTAAATAAATTTTTTCGACTTCAATTTCTTTTCTTTTGTTCTAAGACCTTTCAAATATATATATTAGTGTTTTGAAAAAAAAATGTATAGTATGCACGGCTTAATAAAATACGTATTGGGTCATAATTTATATTTTCTCACAAAACGGGAACGTAAATCAACAGGTGTGTGAAAAGAAAATCTGATACCCGTGATATCCTAGAATACAGCGAAGGTCGAATTTTTTTATATAAATATCTTATGAGGAAAGGAATGCTGCAAGTTTCATATTTATATTTTTTGTTACTGGATGACTTTTATCGTCTATAATATAATACATGAATTGATATCGAAGCCCCAAAATTTCCTCAAATTTTCTTTAACTATTGCAAAGGACTTCCAATAAAAAACCTTTTAACAAAAAAATATAATGTAAGTATTTTTTATAACGCCAAAAAATTTCATTTACGCTTGAGCGCTGACGGGAATCGTTCGTTTTGATATCGAAGTCCCAAAATTTTTCCAAATTTTATTCAACCACTGCAAAGGACACTCAATAAGGAACCTAATAATAAAAAATTGTGATGTAAGAATTTCTTATAACGTGAAAATATATCTCCCCTATTAAATTTTTTTCGAGTGCACAGATTATACAGTAGGATGCATCGAGAGCACATTTCCGGGTATAAAGATAGTATCTTCAATCCCTGTATTTAGCTTGAAATGTTTATTACCCTAAATAAAAGAAGAAAAATTATAAAAGAGCTAACAATAAAGTAACAAAGAGTTAATACTTTCTTATCAATGCGATTCTAGTCATAGTCTCCTAACGTAACCTAACCATTCTTAAATTAAAAGGCTCTTTTGTGGAAAATTCAACAATTTTTTTTAATTATTTTGAACCCAAAACCATTCTTAGAAAAAATAAAAATTTTTATGTTCAATATGTTATATAATATTAAACATTCGCTCATTTTGGAAAATATTAGATGTTGCTGATAGTTTTTCGTTTTGTCTTAATAATAATAATTATTCAAAAGTTCGTATGTTTGCCTTTGGCAGATAAAATTTTCTTGTGCGTTCGTCGAACGATCTTTCGGATTTGATACAGGTAGTGGGCGCTAGATGCACGCAATGTTTTCTAAATGTGCCTATTCGCTCGATGCACTTGCGCTTTTCGGACCCTACCAAACATTCGTTGTAGAGATCCGTAGATGACTTTACACGGGTTCCTGAATATTGTATCAAAATTACAATTTTTAATATATTGAATAACTTTAAAAGCTTGTGTCATAGTTATTTTTGAAAAATTCTATTTGTTATATAAAATAATATTGCAATTTAATTATTTCATGGTTATGAATGAATTTGACAGTTAGTTCTACTGCAGTTTGTCCAGCATTTAACAGCTAAGAACAAAGATAAACGACAAGATAATTAACCGTATAATATAAAAGTAAGATACCAAATTCGGAATGGCTATTTTTAATCATTAATTTTTTCTGAAACAACACTAGTCCACAGATACGATGATGTCAATATGTTTGGTGATTATGGTGAAATGTAACCTTGAGTTGAACTAGTTGTCATAGGTTCTAGTATACAAAATCTGACTTCATGTTTTAAAGCGGGTAATAATCCACTCCAAAATTTTGTCTCATCATTTTTCTGGAAAAAAAATGTATTAAATTTTTGTATTGTAATTGGTCCTTGTCAAGTATGCAAACTTTCAAATGAATCCGGTGTTTAGAAGTTTGAAAATCGAGTTCAAAATCTCTATATGCTGCTATACTGATAATCATGGCCAGAATTATTATACAAATTTATTAAATTATTGACTTCAAATCGATCTTATCAATTTTTTAAAATTTCAAATTATTCCGATATTGTGAAGAAGGAATATCAAGTTCAAAGTTTTCGTGACATAGTTAGGTAGATAGACATTGGAATTGGATTCTGGTTGAGCCGGATGGTAAGTAATTCATCCATTGTACCCTATCCTTTGAATCACAATTCATGGGCTGGAGTAAAGATTATGGGGATCTACTTCGTGTGTGAGGCCAGGAAACCTATATTAGTATATTATATTATAAGGATTAAAAATGCATATTTTTTTTTACGAGCAATATTTGCAGTTGCGAGGCGGAGCGCAGCAAAATTGAGAGTAAAAATAGGCACTTTTAGTCCGTATGATATATACTATTTTTTCTCCAATCATGTCAAAATTAAAATAAAGTTAACTTTATTCAAAAATCGTTAATAATCGTACTAATCATATAATTTTTGTAGTAGTTTAGTAGTACTTTTAGTCCTAGGATTAAAAGTGGCGATTTTAATCTTAGGATTAAAAGTGTTGCTAAGCAACGAGGAAATTTTTGTACGGTAAGGGAATTGATGGCTTTTGCACCTGAAAAAATAGTACAAAAATGTCAACATTTTTTGATAGTTGGGGAAATATATATATATATATATATATATATATATATATATATATATATTTGATTTTAACTTTTTCTTTCACACTCTTTCCCAGAATGTCCTCTCGAATCTCCCAGAAAAAACCAAAGACGAAGTAAATACATACCTACATACAAACTCTATTATGAAATAAAAACAAAATTCTGTATATGTACTTATGTACGGTTGTAAATCTTTTATATACTTAATAGAGGAGACAGTTACTGGATTTCTCACCTTGAAGTTTGAACATCTTCATTAACATGGTTTGAAGATTTCCTCATCTGCGCAGATGACATAGCCTCCGGAATACGACATTTTCCCAACCCCACTCAATGTGACAGGACTTAATAATAATTCTCATCCTGATGTTAGCGCGTAGTTTATTTCCTCTCCCCTATATTTTCTAGAAAATTCTGGAAGATCTTGTTTCTTGAAGGATTAGCTCCAGTGGCTATATTCTCTTGTCTTAACAGTTATTTGGTCATCACGAAGTATTAATGTGTTTCGCTGTCCCAGTTGGAACGTTTCTGAGCATCTTCGATAAGAAAAGCTCTAATCCAAGTGGTCCTTCGCTTTTTCTATAGTTGCCTACAGCTTATAAAGTACGGAGTTACTATGTCAGGAGTATTCTCTTGTGGGTTAACTTGAGTCCTACGTTTTTTTTATTCGTATATAAATATTTAACTAATTTTTATAGTTGGGTAAAAAGGACACTTGGCAAGAAACATACGAGTTTTGGGAAAACATCGATTATATGCAGTTATTCAATCGTTAGAAGCCTATAAAAAATTCAGAAATATATAGAGCTACGACATATTGTAGGCCACTTTTCAATTAAATTAATCAACCATTTAACGAGGGCGGATACAATTCTTAAAATCGTAAACAAAAAAGGGGGCTACTGGTACGTCAGTTTAATAGTTATTTGTATACCAAGGACTGAAAGTGCTACTTGGTTGGACGAGTCTGAACAAAGTCCAACAAATTAGTATTTCAGCCGCGGCGGACACAACATTTTTTAGACGACGCATAAGATCCAACCAAAACTTTTTCAATTACACTGAGGAAAGAAAATAAATAATAGAGAATTATAAACATCTTATTTGTTGAACAATATAATGTACTTAATGATATTTGGAATGTCAATATTAATTTATTAAGAGAGATACACAAGAAGGCGGAGAAGTATTTAAAAAAATATAACATAAATCTGAAATTATTTCTGGACTTAGATGACTGGGATTAGGTGATACAAGAAATATTCGTCACATTTTGGATCAAATAGTACAAAATGAGGTTTTACGCAACTTCAACAGTTAAATATAGTTCGACAGAGAGGTTGAATTTTCTAAAACATAATGGATTTTAAAATTAAAATACAGAATATTTTCTACTAGAAATATGAAATTCTCTGACTTATTTGGGTCATACAGAGTCCATCCAAAGAAACTGAACTTTTGCACTGTCATTCTTTTATTTATTGAAGAAAATGTAATTTAAATTTACTTGGATCCTTCTACAATTACTAATTTGAATATTCCAAAAAAAGGATAATCCACCACATTACTTTCTCTCAGTTGCTAAATTAGATTTCCTAGCCAATGAATTGGTCAAAGAGGAATTATAGGACGGTCATCCGATTTAGCCTCTCTTGGCATCCTAAATTGATTGTTTAGGTTTAGAAGGGCTGCATGTAGAGAGCTCTTGAAAGAAGTTGTTTGAAATGTTGAAGAGGCGTTTCAGACCAGCTAAAATTTATGTTTTCAACATATGACTAAAATACAATAGTTGTTGTCAGTTGCCGGTTCTTCATTTTAAGGAGTTTGTCTCGCCTATGAAGATTTTAGCCTGTATTCAGTCATATAACTGGTACAATGCCTCTTCGTTAGCTCACCCTCTCACTGTTATAGCACTTGATATAAGTTTCTAATCATTGGTCATATTTCAGCTCTATATATTCAACGATTCTTGATTTTTCACTTTCTCAGGAAATTGTAAGGTTTAGATCTGTCTATTAAATTTGGACCTTGTCCGTCAAAATTTGAACAAAACATTCTAAAACCCATTTAATGAAATCTCTGTTTATAAGAGTTATACCATAATAATGACCAAGAAGGTGAAAGTGTTTTCAGATTCAATAATTATTTCTTTCCATTTAGTTAAAATTTTGCATCGTGAAACTTGTACGTATCATTTTTGTTGTTTATATTTGTATTGTAATATGACAAAGAGGGTCGATTAGTTATTCGAAATGTATCACTGTGTTACCTAATAAAAATTATCGTAATGAAACGCTGTTCGATTACTGATCGGTAATAATTTTGTACTGTAATGTATTTTCATGGGTTTACTAACGATTTCCGTGTTTGGTGATCAAATCACTTAATACGAGAAGGTAATAATAATAATGAGAATGGCGCACGTTAATTTTTGATTCTATTCCACTGAGAAATATATATAATTATCAAATATATCTATATTATTGACGCAATGATATGTACCGAAAATCAAGATGATCTTCAAAGATTATTAAATACCTTTCAATTCATAGGAAAACCGACTGAAAAACCCATTTAATGCAAATTAGAACTAGGAGGTCATATAATACAACTGAGGATAATTACCTTAGAATTGTCATAACCAGAAGTAGAAGACGAGGAATGAGGATAAGTAACCAGAGTAAGGTCGCGGGATGTCTTCAGAACGCAGCGCAGTATGGCGAAACAAGTACCTAAGACAAGAAACAAACGCACGAATTTTCAGAGCAAATGAGCTCTTTTGACTATATACACAAAGTTCAGTGTTTCTTCTAACAATTGAAAAAAATACGCGTTTGTCCCCGCGGTTTCTAAAACTCTAGAATCGTTTCCCACAATGCCATTTTTTACTCTGGAAACCGTATGTATTCGTGGGGATTGACATTAGGTTGAAATGGCTAATGAGGCAAAGCATTGTAACGCGGTTAGGTTAATTTTTCTGCAACAATAGCGCATGAAGTCTGTATGAAAAACCTCTATGAATAAGTCGCACTGGATTAGCCATTCCACATTCTCCGAAACACTATGCCGCTACTGGACTTGTTAAGAGAATTTACGCATTCGTCGTGGCACTCTGTTGTTCTTCGTCTTCTTGCTTCCGTGCCTGATAACTTCTGACAACAGTATTGAGTCTACTATATATTCTACCAGCAATTTTTTGATCAGACAATTCAACTTCCTGAAGACCAACAATTCAATATCCCTCGTTACCTGTGTAATACTGCAAGAAGGAATCCAACCTTCTATGCTTCTTGCATTCGTGGTGCTTTGCGTCACGCCACTAGCACAATAATTCCAAACGGAAATGTCATGAAGGTTAAATATTGCTGGTTTAAGGACAAGAAGGAATACACCCTTCCAGTTCCATAGGAAATATAGGTAGGAGAAAATGTCTGAGCCACAATATCTAGACAATTGGATGTCTGAGAGTACATAAACATTCAAAGCTGGACAAGTTTATATCAAAATATTTATTTTGATTTAATGCAGAATATGCGTAATAGAATTAGAAGCCTCATTTCTACTTGGGGTGAACCGACAAGATATTATTCTATTGTGAGCTTTTGTTGTATGTATTGAATTCAAAAGAATTTTGTTTGCTTTAAAGATATTTTTGATCCTGTTCCTATTCTGTGAAAATAAGCAATTAATTTCCTTCAGATGAAAGAGAAGAACTGGAACAAAAGACTTTAGGAATTTTTGAAAATACTTATGGTCCTTCTTAATTGTTGTGTTAATAAAGAATAAACATACCAGCATAAAAGAAATCAGAGTCTTTAATATTTTCACTATTATGAATTTTTAAAGAAATTTACTAGTTCTAGGCAAAATGATTATTGGACTATTGGAAATGTGTCAAAATAAAATATACCAATCACCAATACATACACAACCAACAGTTTTATTTTACATTTTCAGAAACTTCAATTAATTATTATGAACTATTATATAAATTTACGACTAACAATGTACAAAATTGTTCACTAGTTACATTGACGAATGTATAAATAGTCATCAATTGGCATATCGTCAAACGATTTAGCTTTGTTCGCGCTAGAAATCATGAACATGCTCATGTTCTTTCACCAGGTTCACGCGCAATTTGAAATTGTGCGAATTAAGCACGTTCCCATTCCGAACGTGCTCTGAATACGCCCAATGTATCCTCCGGCGAGTGCGCATTGTTCTTCTTGCCATTTTTTTTTTATATTTACCAGAACCTTAACCCTAACCCATGTGTTTTTCTACGTACTTAAACAATTAAAAACCGTTGTAGTTGCCTTTGTACTTATAAATATCAAAAATAAATCTTAATTATTCAATAAGGTGAAAATTTTTAGATTTTGTTCGCCTAGCTAGTTTGAATGTCAGATGTTCAGAACATATTCTATACAAAGTATGCGCATTTAAAACGTTCAGAATATATTCGGAATTTGTTCAA
This sequence comes from Diorhabda elongata, assembly GCA_026230145.1. Lineage (NCBI taxonomy): Eukaryota > Metazoa > Arthropoda > Insecta > Coleoptera > Chrysomelidae > Diorhabda > Diorhabda elongata. Next base: position 15,302,307 of record CM047930.1, read on the forward strand.
ATTAACCTACGCGAACAAAGCTAGAGGGAGGGGATTTCTCTCAGTGAAGATAGTTGGAAATAGTAGAATATATAGTCAGTCTTATTTGATCATTAGAATTGAACTTGTCTTAATGGTCAAAACTCTATATAATTTTATACCTGAAGAAGTTTGATCAATTCATTTCTGGCAACTGAAGAACAATAAGGAGATATTTTAATGACTATGGAGAAATAATTGTGATGGAACATGTTTTCTTCAACAAATACGGTGCTTCTATCTTACTTTCGGAATCAAAATGTGTTAGGATAATATTGGCCAGGTATTTTCCTTTTTTCTGAATAATCGATAAAGACTCAAAAAAAGCTCGTTGGAATCCCAAAACACTACGTTCATGACCTTACTGTTTAAAAACGGCTTTTTTGCTTTAGCTTTCTAATTAATTAATGAAAACTCATATCATCATCATCAACATTATCAAGCCTTTCAATCCTTCGGATTATGGCTATCGCTTTCAGCGCTTTAAAATCCTTTTTTGAGGTGGATTACTCCTCTTTTTCTATTTTTGTTTTCTGTATAGTTTATCGTATGTCTTGGCTGCTTTTGTTTCCATTCCTTTCGGCTCTGGCATTTTGCTCTCCAGTTCTATATATTAATTGCTCTTATATCCTCCTTCATTTCGTTTCTCCAAGTCTGTCTCGGCCTGCCTCTTCTCCTTGGTCTCAATGGGGTGCATTGCGTTATTCTTTTGATCATTTCAGTTGGTTTTCTATTCATTATATGCCTAGCCCAGTTGAGTCTTTGTGCTTTTATATATCTCACTATATTTTCCTTCGCCAGCTATTTCTATATTTCTTCGTTTTTCTTTGCTATCCTTTCTCCCTCCTGTGTTTGTGAGGGTCTATTATAGTTCTCATTATCTTATTCTCGGTTCTTTATGTTCTTCTACTTCTCTTTTCTGATTACTGTTGTTTCCATCGCATACGTGATTACTGGTCTTATTAGGGTCTTGTACATTTTTTTTGTTGCTAATAAATACTCAATAATGAATAAAACCTCGTTGGAATCCCAAAACACTACGTTCATGATCTCACTGTCCAAAAACAGCTTTTCTGCTTTCTTGTCGGAAGTTCCTTGAATGAAATTGCTTTGAATGTATTTTTGTTTCTTGGGTATAAGGGATGAACTATTATATATTGACAATAAAATCACTTGTGTTATATTGGCAGACAGTCCCAGAAGTCAAGCGTTTGTATGGCCATTAAAGCAGAAAACTATTTAAAAATCATTCTGTAGGACGAAGCAGTGTCAAAGTAATATTTATAGAACTCTAATGGAAACAAGTAGAAGTCTTTTGAAAAAGTTGTTTTATCCAGAAGTTGAGTTGCTTCTATGTTCTCCTTGTTACAAAACTTTTGAAATAAAGACTTATCAAATACCTAATGAACGATATCTCCTAATGATCCATGAGTTCTTGGCCTTATATAGTAAATAGAGTGCGTTCGCAAACATATGTATGCACGCATCTAGGACAAGTATCAACAAGCCTTACACAAAGTTTCGACTTCTTGCTTTGAGGTTTGAGAACGTATGAAAATGAACGGTTAAAAAGTAAACGTTTCAATGATATATGGTTTGACAGTCAACGAAGTTCATTGTTTGTTTGGACATTAAAGCATAAAACACTCGAAACTATTTCTTTCACAATTAACCAACAATAAAAAGAATTTTCTTTATATGAGTGGTAAATCTTTCAGATTTTTGTCATATTTTGAAAGATGACATTAGAAACACGGAGGAAATTAAAAATATCACTATAGCGAAAGTGTTGAAACGACACTCTTTCATCAAATCGTCGCGTATATGTGTGCATATTACTTAATAATATTCTCTTGATTTCCATTCAATTCTCAAGAGGTTACAACATTCAGGAAACAATTTTACAACGAAATTATAAACTTATATAGATTGTCTTTTCAACCTAATGTTTCAAAATATCCTGCTACAAAAATCAGCTGATTATATCTATTCTGACATCGTAAAACATTAAATCAAATAAATAAAGTCTTATCGACTTTTCTAACCCCTACGTTTCAATACAGTATATATATTTGCCCTTGATAAAAGTTCTTCAAATAACCCTGACTAAAATAGCCGGCATAATAAAATCGATATATTCACAATATAACCGAATCCGTATCACAGCTGTAACTTTCCACAAGGGTCGCTCAATACTTTCATAACCTAATATACATGTAGAAGATACATTGTAATTAACAATAACGTTAGAATGCCAGCTCTAAATTTGCGTTATTATAATCCATTATACTAGCCCAATAATATTTTTTTATTATTGTTTGTGTTCCCTTATGCAAGCTGTCGAATATTACGCTTCTATATCAATGTTTCCTTTAATACAATTTTTCTCTCCTAAAGGTTGATTTCGAATGTTCACACTACAGAGTGGGTGTGTCGGGATAATGGGTAACACTACTAAGCCTTGTACTCTCAATCATCTTCTCTTATCTTCTTGTCGAAGTCTCTCGTTCGACACGGCAGATGGAATCAAGTAAGGGCTGATGGGCACTGGGCTATACAGACCTAACCACTACTTGTCATAGAGTCAGAGTTATTAACTCTCTCCTGATGCCTTTTTAGGTGTAAGGCTTGTTGGGCTCACTTTTACACTGCTGTTTCTATTGTTTCGGCTCCTGCATCTTTTGTTTTATTTCTGCCATCTCGTTCCTCATTTTTCCTATGCCCTCTTTTTTTCTTCTGTTTAGCTCGGTCTTCCTTTTTTCATTTTTCATACTTTTTTCACAGAAACTCTTTTGCGCATGCTTAAATCAAATGACTTCTCACACACAGATAGATGTTGATGAGATCTATTGAAAAAAGTTATCCATGGGTCGATATATGTCATCCTTCCTGAGATAATGACCACTTCCGGTATCTCCGGAAGTAAATATTTCCGCATAAAATAAATATGATAAATCGATTTCTTGTAATATCGATATAATTGTCGAGGGGTGGCTTATCATACTCTCACCGTTCGTGCTTTCGTATTTATCGTTCTTCTCGATTATTGTCATTACGTGGCCTCACTTTTCCACAGTTATTTCCATTGCTTCGATTTCTGTATCTTTTGTTCTATTTCTGCCATCTTGTTCCTCATTTTTCATATGTCCTCTATTTCTTCTATCCAACTCTTCCTTGGTCTTTCTTTATTTTGTCCTGTTTCCGTATCAATCGCTCTTCTTTTATCGATTGTTGTCATTACGTAGGCTTACTTTTCCACAGCTGTTTCCATTGTTTCGATTCCTGTATCTTTTGTTCTATTTCTGCTATATTGTTCCTCATTTTCTCTATACCCACTTTATTTCTTCTATCCAGCTCCTCCTCGGTGTTCCTTTTTTTGTAAGTTTCTGCTTCCGTATTAATCGTTCTTCTCTCATTGATTTTGTTTTGAATTGATTTCAAGTTCTGTATTAGTGTCAATGTTTTCGATTCATATATTAATATGGATATGGCTGCTTTTTAATATATTTCAGTTTTTATTTATTTTGGCACTATCATCTTCCAGTTGCTTTAGTCCTCTCGTTTATTCCTTGTTTCATTCCCATCTTATGTTATTGTCATACTAAGGTATTTGAAGATTTCGACCTGCCCTATTCTAGTGTCTCTGTTATTTTCATTGTTGCAGCTTTTACCATATCTGCCGTTTATTGGTCTTATTCTGCTGCCTTTACTTGTTTCAGTTTCGGTGAAGCCTGTGGTATTTCATTTGAACTTTTTTATCTTTTATTGTTTCTGTTATTGTTACTTTTTCTATTCTCTTTGTTTTCCTCGTTTTTTTAATAAGAATTCACTCATAAACATAATAGACACAAAAGAAAATAAAATAACAAACTGGGTGGAACGGGTGGAAAGGTGGAGACAATATTTCAGAGATCCTTTAGAGAAGATCTTCTTTTGTGTATTTTATATCTTTGAGTGGATTATTATTATTACTTGTTTTTCTCGCGTGCTTTATGGCTCCAAAGAATAGTTTCTTATTATCTTTGTAGACGTTTGTTATCTTCTCTCCAAATTCTCGCCTTGCCTTTTGTTTTTGTTCCTCAACTAATCTTTCAATTTCTGTCTTTTCTTTTTTGTATTTTTCGTAGTCTGACTGTGGTTCAGTTGTTGGGTGTTTCCTACATAATAAATAAATTTTTTTCATAGCGCCACTGGTAAATTAATACCTGTCATATGATCATTGCTGGTAGTCAAAATAGTTTAGCAGTTGGAATGCTGCATAAAATTGTTTTCCTCATTATAACCTAGTTTTTAGATTTTATTAGTTTTTTGAAATCAAAGAGTGGAACATAATATTCTAACAAAAGTGACAAAAAACCGGAAGCTTGCCTGTAATCAAAAACAAGTGTACAAGATAAACTATTAACTCAAACTGGCCACCACCTATTGGGAGCTTTTTTTTCTATACCCTATTACGAATACTTTCGTTTTCTGCTAGACTTCAGCACTTACAAGGTCAGATCATGATCTTATCGACCTAATTTTACCCTGTTACTCCCTGGTCTTACCCCATATGTCAATATTTGTAAATTGGTTTTATTTAAGTTGAAACATTCAGTAGATCTTCTTTGGTTTTAGGTTACAAGTATCTTTACCAGTGTCAATCGCAGTATATTGTTCTAATCAAAACCATACAAGTATACTTTTTCTTTCTTTGCTCTATATTTCATCGCTGATACAAATCATATAAATACGTATACTTTTCTCTATAATCCTATTGCCAATTCCGCCTATACTTTAACTAGTCCGTCTGACATCTCATATTCTCCACTCCAGTGTGTCCCAGAAACAATTGGAAGGCAACTTTATTATTTTTTGTGCTAAAAATACCCATATCAGCTTGGATTTTTGCATTTATAACCAAAATGTCCATTTTGATGAACAATTTGGTCTCGTCTGTTGACTAATGGAAATAAATGGAGTGAATTTTAAATGGGATCCACCAACAAACTAGAAGTTACTTTGTTGGCTCTATATTTTTGCCTAGAGGATTCTATATCTAATTTACAAATTTGTCAGTTGACCATTACCTGTAGCAAGTTGCAAATCGCTTACTCACGGTTTGTGTCTCTCGACTACTAGTGGCACTGGATTTTGATTTTATTTTAAGCGATCTTTTGTCAAATGGTTGTGTATTGGAAGTAAATATATGAGCAAATTGAAGGAATATATATATATATTTATATATATATAGTTCTGTATTAGTGTCAATGTTTTCGATTCATATATTAATATGGATATGGCTGCTTTTTAATATATTTCAGTTTTTATTTATTTTGGCACTATCATCTTCCAGTTGCTTTAGTCCTCTCGTTTATTCCTTGTTTCATTCCCATCTTATGTTATTGTCATACTAAGGTATTTGAAGATTTCGACCTGCCCTATTCTAGTGTCTCTGTTATTTTCATTGTTGCAGCTTTTACCATATCTGCCGTTTATTGGTCTTATTCTGCTGCCTTTACTTGTTTCAGTTTCGGTGAAGCCTGTGGTATTTCATTTGAACTTTTTTATCTTTTATTGTTTCTGTTATTGTTACTTTTTCTATTCTCTTTGTTTTCCTCGTTTTTTTAATAAGAATTCACTCATAAACATAATAGACACAAAAGAAAATAAAATAACAAACTGGGTGGAACGGGTGGAAAGGTGGAGACAATATTTCAGAGATCCTTTAGAGAAGATCTTCTTTTGTGTATTTTATATCTTTGAGTGGATTATTATTATTACTTGTTTTTCTCGCGTGCTTTATGGCTCCAAAGAATAGTTTCTTATTATCTTTGTAGACGTTTGTTATCTTCTCTCCAAATTCTCGCCTTGCCTTTTGTTTTTGTTCCTCAACTAATCTTTCAATTTCTGTCTTTTCTTTTTTGTATTTTTCGTAGTCTGACTGTGGTTCAGTTGTTGGGTGTTTCCTACATAATAAATAAATTTTTTTCATAGCGCCACTGGTAAATTAATACCTGTCATATGATCATTGCTGGTAGTCAAAATAGTTTAGCAGTTGGAATGCTGCATAAAATTGTTTTCCTCATTATAACCTAGTTTTTAGATTTTATTAGTTTTTTGAAATCAAAGAGTGGAACATAATATTCTAACAAAAGTGACAAAAAACCGGAAGCTTGCCTGTAATCAAAAACAAGTGTACAAGATAAACTATTAACTCAAACTGGCCACCACCTATTGGGAGCTTTTTTTTCTATACCCTATTACGAATACTTTCGTTTTCTGCTAGACTTCAGCACTTACAAGGTCAGATCATGATCTTATCGACCTAATTTTACCCTGTTACTCCCTGGTCTTACCCCATATGTCAATATTTGTAAATTGGTTTTATTTAAGTTGAAACATTCAGTAGATCTTCTTTGGTTTTAGGTTACAAGTATCTTTACCAGTGTCAATCGCAGTATATTGTTCTAATCAAAACCATACAAGTATACTTTTTCTTTCTTTGCTCTATATTTCATCGCTGATACAAATCATATAAATACGTATACTTTTCTCTATAATCCTATTGCCAATTCCGCCTATACTTTAACTAGTCCGTCTGACATCTCATATTCTCCACTCCAGTGTGTCCCAGAAACAATTGGAAGGCAACTTTATTATTTTTTGTGCTAAAAATACCCATATCAGCTTGGATTTTTGCATTTATAACCAAAATGTCCATTTTGATGAACAATTTGGTCTCGTCTGTTGACTAATGGAAATAAATGGAGTGAATTTTAAATGGGATCCACCAACAAACTAGAAGTTACTTTGTTGGCTCTATATTTTTGCCTAGAGGATTCTATATCTAATTTACAAATTTGTCAGTTGACCATTACCTGTAGCAAGTTGCAAATCGCTTACTCACGGTTTGTGTCTCTCGACTACTAGTGGCACTGGATTTTGATTTTATTTTAAGCGATCTTTTGTCAAATGGTTGTGTATTGGAAGTAAATATATGAGCAAATTGAAGGAATATATATATATATATATATATATATATATATATATATATAAATCTCGATTATTTGAAAATGGTATATGTAGCACCTACACCAAAATTTAAAGAAACACTTGGAGAAATATCGATGTCACGTCGAGGATAAAGGTTTTTAATTGAATAAGAATTATTTTTGTTACATTTAAAAGTTTACAAACAAACCTTGTATTCTTCAAATTACCTATAAGTGATTATACTCGTCAAAATTTGTTAAATTACTACAGGATCTTATATTTAATTAAAACCGTTAGTTCACAACGTTCTCGTGAAAAGTCTCATGTGTGTAAACTAATATTTATTAAAAAAACATAACGAATACCAAAACGACAGTTTCCCGATAAGTGAATGATTTAGAAAATTGTTCATTTCCTACTTTTGAAACCGGATGTTTGTACATCGCAATTAATTATAGTCATAATCGCTTATTTTATGTTGTAGCAGTTACCAGGGTAGCATAATATGTTTCAGAAGTACTTATAGATCTTAGAGCCAGTAAGACTGTTATCTACTTTTATACTTAAACAACAAAGTATTGACGGAATATTTCTTTCGGTACACGGTTTTATACGAGGGTTACTACTTAAAATTTGAGATATGACACTGATGTGAATATCTGAGATTGTCATCTCAAAGTTTAACATTTTTAATGGTGAATTTATTCGGAACGTATTGTGATACGAGTGCTATTTGAGTTGTTTGAAACATACATCTTTATTTGACTTTGACTTTCGACGTGGATTAAACCAACAGCAGCAATTAGCTTCAACTTTCGATGATGAAGCAACATCTCAAGCTACCGTGTTTAGCTGGTTTTCCTAATTAAATCATGTTCACAGTCCACCACAGGATGAATTTCGTGAAGATCGTCCAAAATCAGCTGTTGTGCCAGAAAATGTCGATGCTGTGGGTAAACTGATATTGCAAGATTGTCATGTGACATACCATGAGATTGAAGCATACTTGGACATTAGTTCCACTCGTATACATTCAATATTGCATCAACATTTGGCTGTCAAAAAGAATTGTTCGCATTGGATACCGCATAATTTGACAATCGCTCAAAGAAAAGCTCGTGTCGGTTGGTGCAAAGAAGACAAAATCCAAATCATTAATCGGTGCATATGAACTCGAAACTAAACGACAATCGACTGAAAGGGTCTTTCAAGATGAGCCAAATCCAACAAAAGTTGTTTGTGTACGAAACACTTCGAAGCAATGTTTTTTTTTTTCACAATAACAGAACGTGGAAACACCGTTCCATTAGAGCCATGTAGAACGGTCAATTCTGAATGGTACACCAGCATTTGTTTGCCATAAGTGTTTAAAAAAATCAAGAAAACCAATCGCAGAAGACGAATAAAAACGAATGTGTACAGTCAAAACATCGAATTGATGAGTTATCTCCCGTACAGACCTTGTTTGGCACCAGATGACTTCTTCTTATTTCCGAAGATTAAAAACAAATTGTGAGAACAACGTTTTTCTGCACAAGAAGCGTTCAAATCACATGTTTCGAAGGTACAACAATAAGAATGGAAAAAATACTTCGATAATTGGTACAAACGCGTACAAATTTGTATTGATCTTAATTGTGAATATTTTGAAAATTCTTGAAGCCATATCAAATTATAAATATTTTTTTTCATTTGTCTATCTCAAAACTTAAGTACCCACCCTCGTGGTCAATTGAAATACATATGGTAATCTCCAATGTCTATAAATTACTTTCTTGTCTTTAAATTATATCACTGTAATGTTTGTCTCATTTATTTAAACAGTTTTTGCGTTGAGTGAATTTACACACGGTGTATTTTACTTACTGAATTTATTTATATACAAAATGCATTAGAACTTACCACTAAACACTTATCTAATTCTTAGCACCCTAATTTATTGGGATTCGCCGTTAACTTTTTACTATTCCGTTGTTTTACCATAACATCAAATTATGCACTGACTTTGGCTGCTAAACTATCGTTTATTTATATCCAACTGATATCTAGAATGTAAATAAACAAGAAATTGCTCATATAAAAATAGTCACAACATAATGTGAATAGCCTCTAAAAACAATACAAAGGAATGCCGTCTCAAAGACCTTTGGGTTCTCAAAACAACTAACAGCATATATAAAATTTGTTGATACATATTGATTCTTTTTTATTCCATTCTTTGTAAAACAATAGCTGTTTAACAACGATCCCTCGTACTTTCCCAACGTTAGATCATGCGTTACAAAATTGAAGACGAGCGTAAAGAGAAAAAAATGTTATAACAAACAGAGTAACATATGTTTATGTATATAAGTTACTATGTGAACATATGCAAGAGGTAGAGAAAAAATACAAAAACAAAAACCATGTGCGACGATTGCTTTTCCAGCTTTTTTTATATGTAAAGTTGTTTCCTACTTCTATTGGTTACTTTCTATAAAATTACCATATTTTTACAGACCAGGATCTAGGAGGAACAATCTTCGGACAAAACTCCTTTTTTATCCACGACCGTGTTACACAGTTGCCAAGTACTCTGTTTTTTTTTCGGATTAACTTTTAGATAATACTTTCATAAAAAAATGCGTGTATACGGAAAAATTCTGTAACGTTTCTAGGGTGAAGGTGCGTGGATAAAATTATAAATTTTATAAAACTATATTATACTACATATCACATTGATTACAACACTACACTCTAATATATATAACACTTCTTTACGTATCTTCAATATTCAACTATCTACTCTACTTTAAGCTCTTGCCTTATATATTTTTTCGCCTAGATGCAAAGTCCAGAAATATATAGAACAATATTTATTCAATAATAGATTGAATCACCCACCCTCCTCTGTAGTTTCCATTACATTGAATTATGACCGATACCTTCAGATTATGTGCTTGTGTACCCGTCATCAGTTATGACGGACGCCGTCAGACAGCTGTGTGCTCGTCACAATATGTTTTGTATCTTGTTTAAATTGCAATTGGTTTAACACGCTTTACTAGCTTCACCTGTATGTGGGTTTGTTTATTTGCTTGTGAGCTTGTTTGTCCTTAGGAATAAATGTCTACGCTTGAACGCGAGCATATAAGTTTATAAAGTGGCCTTTATAGTAAAAGCTTCGACAGAGAATTCGAACCTCCGATCTCCGTGTTAGAAATTAAGAACTTCGCAAACCTTACTAATTACATCATTTAGGGTCGATACAAGTTTCGACGAGATGTAGGTATATAAGCAGCGAAGCCATTATACGAGTGGGGTACCAGTTGAAAAACTAAAATCAAACTACAAATTTAATATTATGGAACAAGGCGTCCTACGCTTTTATCAAAATAATACTAATATTTTAATGTATTATTGTTTCAATCTTATTTTGAAAAATATTTTTAACTAATTAGTTTGATGTGCTTTAAAAGCGTGTTTTTGAGTTTTATAAAATTTTTACAACACAAGGGTCAAGAAAATTCTATACTGAATCTACAACTATTAAGAAAAAAACACAATATGTTAATTATAATTAAAATATAACTACAGTTATTGAGAGTTATTTTTAATACTTTGTATGGTATAAATTCTCTTGTTAATTACACTCTCTTCCTTGCTCTAACTTGTTATTTATGTAGTCGTCGATGTAACATTTGGCCACTTCGGTGGATATCTATTTTTATAGTTTTTTCACAGCTATGGATTGACAATTCTGGTAATGTGTTCGTTGGGAAAGATATTTTTTTCAAATTTTGTAAAAATTACCTGACGCAGTTAACGATCTAAGTAGAAGGACGATAAGAGCTCCGGTGTAATCTTCTGCATCTGAAATTTTCATGGAATGTACCTCGTTGTTGCGACAAAGTGCCATTTCACCAATGTTTAATGCAATCCGTGCAAAACTAGATATCTTAAAATTTCTTTTTAAAGACAATTTGATTAGAAGAGACGGATTATCTGGTGCTTCTCTAAGAAATTTATGCAGTTTCTGAGTACGAGGGACTGAATTATGCAAGTTTATTTGTTCTTCTTTTATTTTTTGCATACATGTTGCTGATGTATCGATCGGTCAATAAGTTATATAACTATATATTGCATTTGCAGTATCTGTCTCATTCTTTTCGGTATCATCAAGGTATTCTTCGGCCACCGTAGTTCAACGCTGACCCTATGACGGTTAAATACAAATATCCTTCTCCTCCCAACGAGGGATGAATACATGAAAATGTTTTTCCCTATTGCTTCAAATTGATTATTGCTAATTTTTCGTTATTTTTTTTTCATTCAAAATTTAGAAATGACGTGATACAACATATATAAAAAATAAAATTGGGTTACCATAATATTTAAATTTGAAATAGGTGTCAGATAAATATTACATTTTACTACCTTTTACTAAGATTGAATGGCTACTCAGTAGATTTTCACCCTCTGCTGACAACCTTACCCCTCTCGAATAGACATTTTCTATAATAAATTAATTGAATACTTAAAAGAGTGTTGTGTATTAATTTCATTCCATTTGAAATGAATCAATATTTCTCTTTACTCCTTATTAATTTTTAATATACAAACAACCACTCAATAAAATATTAAGAAACTTGTACACGTTTTTGAGTTATTTGTTTTCACATAATCGCTAATAGTATCGAATACATATGATTTTCGATAAACAATAACCTTTATAAACATGTTTATAAAGCTTTACTTGATAAACATTATTCGGACTTTGTCCCAGATAAAACAACCGTTGAAAACGATGCACGCAACGGAAGCTCCAAAGAGGCTGTCGGCAACCAAGTCCACAAAATTTCGAAAAATGTAAAATGAAGCCGACTGAGATAGATTAGACCTTTCAGATATCAAGGGAACGTGTTGTACATGTCGGGAATAAATATTTGAGAATGCGACACCAGTTATGACCACTGTTTGGAGGTCTTCAATGACAATAAACCCGATTTTCGCGTCGATATGTAACAATGGATGAAACATGTCCCTATTAATTTACACCACAGTCCAATCGACATTCAGCCGAGTGGAATGCTTGTTATGAATCGACTTCAAAGCATGAAAAGACACAAGTCGACTGGCAAGGTTATGGTAACAGTATTTTGAAATGCGCATGGTATAATATTCAAGAGCTATCTTAAAAAGTGTTTAAAGCATGAAACGGCCCCATGACAATGCACCAAGTCACAAAGCAATGAAAACGGTAAAATTGCATAAATTAGGATTTAAATTGCTATTTTGATACCAAAGACAAATCGTACTATAAAAATGGTATCAAACAATTTTCAGCCCACTTGTTAGGTAATGAGTGATTATAATTCATGTTGTTTGTTTATAGATACTATTAATGACTCAAAATAAGTTCAATAATTGATATATTAATTATTAGAAGTAGATAAATATTTTTATTGTTTATTATTATTTGAAGTATAACGTAATTTAATGGAAAATTAAAAGAATGCCAGTGTTGAATTTGATTACGAAAAATTTGATTGTAATTAATGCCCACTTCAAAATTTCACAACTTTTAGTCAAGACAGATACTTGGCAAGACTGATAATTGGCGTTCAGCATTTCCTTTCTTTTCCTTTTTTTCCTATTATTTGGGTGGCAATGCATCTTAAATGCTTTGGCAAGAATCAAATGACTAATCGCAATTATAAATAAACAGAAGGTTGATGTAATTACACCTATCAAAAAAAATTAAAGAATGAGACTATGGTTAATTCATTGCCAAATACTAGAAGAATTTCTTTAGAATGAATTTAAAGATATATACCGCATGTCACTAGTAGTCTTATAATTATTCGGAGAATTTTGGAAATTTCATGGGTTGAATTTTTTTTCTGGGTTTTTCTGGGCCAGTCGTTTAAGATGTCCACTTAAAAAATTCCAACTCTTACCAATAAAGTAATTTATTGCAGCCATAATGGAAGTAATAAATGGAGCAGAGATCAAATGGTGTCCTCACGAAAGAAGTTCAACTTTGGATAATGTCTCGAGAAAAAAAAAGAGCATACGAGGCATTGAGCCAGCACTCTGATTAGTCGGCCGAGCTTGCATTATTTCCGAAGATCATGCCTGGTCCGCGACCCCCCAGAGTTTTACAACAAGTCTGGCAAGTATTTTATTACAGCCACGGATCAATAATGGCACTAATAAACGGAGCAGAGAGCAAATGTTGGCCTCACGAAGGAAGTTCAACTTTGGATAATGTCTCGAGAAAACAAAGCGAGAAGAGCATACGAGGCAGTGAGCACTCTGATTAGTCGGCCAAACTCACATTATTTCCGAAGATCCGCGCGCGACCCCTTACGCATATTTTACAAAAAGCTGTTCGAAGGACTTGGACCGGCGGATCAAGTATTGGGAAGCACTACTCTATTCCATTAAAAGTATAATTCATACTTTTTCAATACATAAATTTCGCACTACGATTTTATATCATTATGAAAATAATAACAATAGCTTATTGCTATATGGCATATTGATAAATAAATGATATTGAATAAATTATTCAATTAATTGAAATGTATTTATTCGTAACTTTATGGTTTCACTGTATCTAAGGATACACCAATAACCTGTATTGGAATAAAGCTATTTCTAATCGAACACACCCGGTATGTGTTAATAACACTTTATTACTGTTGTGTACCCAAATTTTTGTTCTAAAAAAAGGATATTATACAATATCCTTGTCAAATATAAAATATATATTTCCAAATCAAGTAAACAAGTTTTTAATGGTTTAACTTATTATTGAGAGATCGTCATGGATTTATAATGAGAGAAAAAAACCCAACAACTTTTTTATATTTTAGAAAACAGATGTATACCATAATAAACGGGAAGATCACAGTTTTACCAGTCTTTAATTAATTTTACACCGTTAATATTTTAGCTTTAAATTTTATATGCTTACTCGATCAATATTACATTATGCGCTGTCGATTGGACTCCAGTGTGAAATGATAGAGCCATATTTCATATATTCTGAATTGATGCAAAAATTTGGGTTGATTACGGTTAAAAACTCCATACATTGCTCAGAATCATAAATTCGTTGTTTTTGGTAGATTGTGAGCTCGCGAAGCCCCCACTTGTAACAGAGCTTTCGCATACTCAAATACTCATCCACAATATGTCTATCACGTTCCTTTATATCTTTAGAATCTAAGACATCTTAGTATCAGCTTTAGTTAAATGTTATCCGAAGTAATTTTGTGGACTTTTTCTGATGTCTTCGTTAGTGTCAGCCTCTTCGAGATGTCCAAAGCCCATTTCGCTTAGTTTAAACCACTTCTCAACAGTTGATTTTCCTGAGGCGAAGTCTGAATAATGTTTAACAAGTTCTAGCTTCAATAGTATATTATTGCTAATTTGCGCACCAAATTTCTTTTCATCCATTTTACAAACAATCAAAAGTTGCTTTACCCAAAATTCTGCAACTCATAAACTGTTACTCCGATAGCTGTTAAATTTATACACGTGTCTTTTAAAAGTAAGAGTTGATTGAAAATCATATGGGTGCAATATTAGTAGCGCCATCTATGTGCTAGTCTACAAACTTTTCAGTCCGCCTTATACATTATCTAATAGAAAAAAATGGTAAAATATTCAATAATATCGTCTGAATAAATAAACATAATTTTTACTTAAAATACAATGAACGAAAACTATTAAAAAAACTTGAGAAGTTCACTATTAATGTGCACCAAAAGATATGAAAATGATGAAAAAATTGATATTTATAGAATTGACTGGATTTGAATTTTTATCAATAATTAAATGTTATGAATTAATTATACTATGATTTCATATATGAGTTTTTTCGCTCAATGATTTATTACGAAAATACGTTGATAGACGCCTGGTTAGGCGATTTATTATTTTTATAACTTATTTTAAAAATATGTATATCTTATTCGAGAAAGTATTATATCATTCATATATTAATCATTATATATTGGACATTATATATACGCCGTTATTTAGACAGATGCATTTGTAGTCCTACTTGGAACCTGGAAAAAAATCATTATTATACCTTGTTAACTACAGCTACAGCTGATTATTAAATCATAAAACGAGGGAAATGTACCTGCCTGTTAGGGAGTTTGGTTTAAACAGGGTACCAGACGTGAACTGTACAACATTCTTTTTTTTCTGGTAAACGAAATTTCAAAGCAAAAATCATAAAGGAAAATGATTTCTTTGCAAATAGAACAAAATAAAATGAAACATTTCATTTCCAAAGTATCTTTATAAATAATAATGGTAGTCAGAATCGTCTGAACTGGAGTTGTAAAGAGGGTGATACCACATACTCGTATTCTTTGATAACATGTTCAATACAGTTTTTCCAAAACTCTTGGCAGTCTGCTGCTAGAACTTTCTTTACGAGTTCTACAACCTCTTTACTCGGTTCTGGGAACTAATTATATTTTCGTAATTCTGATTTCACTTAGGCTCATATTAACTCTATAGGGTTAAATATACAATAGTAAGGAGGTAGTCTAAAAAGAGTCTGACCCTGCTCTTTGCACAGCTTGTCAATACAATAAATTTTCTCTACCTTTAGACCTTTAATAACGGTAAGCAATTCTTTGTTTGTTGGATCTTTTTTACAATCGCATAAACATAAAAGCTGCTGCTTATCGCAGACTGTCTTGCAGGAATATTTCAAAGAAATTGTGTACCGACAACTTCGGCCAAAAGAAATGCATTTATGTTTACGAGTCGATGTTTTCATTGGTAAACAGTCGAGATGATGAGTCCACGTGGACTGACGGTTTATTAGATGTTTTACTTACCAAGAGGTATTTCATGGATTCTGTTTTTGATTTAAATAGACCCAATTTTCCCGAGGCTTTATCTAAATCTTCAAGGATATTTCTAACGCCACCCGTTTTTTACCCACCCCTGGTCTACATATTAAATAGTTAAGAAACGGTAAACAGGAATATATTAAACAGTAAACTTCGATTCAAGCATAGATTCTTTATAGTTATATTATCTGTAATTAAATCTAACTGATGCATAATATCGTTTCTCTTCTTTGAAATCAACAGCGATTAACTATTGTGCTGAATTTTATAGATAATCACAATTAAAAGTTAATAATATTCTTCATAAAGTAGTTCATCTGTTACTAAGTACTAGGAAATAACGGAATAGAATACATACAAGGCGATTCATAACTATTGGGTCATAGTTTATCTCAAGTATGACCCTATGAAGTTTATTTTAATAAACTGTTGACAAATTTCGCAATGATGCATTTGTTTATGATACAAAACTTCGTGTAAATCCGTACACAATGCACACATACACAGGTATACGACTTTTTCGGAAGATAAATAAAATGAGATAAGATAAGATCATGTACTGCTACCTTTTATGTACTAAAATACTACATAGAAATATTGTGTCCGTTTTAAAATAGTTGTTCCTAAGAATATAGTGGTTTTTGTACTAGTTTATTCCTACTTTCAACAAATGGGATTACTAGATGAGATGTTCCCTAAGGTAAAGTGATTAAAATTAATTTAAACATGTCCTTTATTTTTTTTCAAGTTTATCTTTACTATATATGTAATAAATATTATGTGTCATATTTGTTGGAGAATAACCTGTAAAGGTGAAATATTTTAAACTACGTCTCTTGTAAAATATGTATGTTGTTTAACCATCTTAATTCTAAATTGTTTAAATAGATCTTGCTATGAACTGTGTCTAATTTGATTATTTTTCTGCAAGGAAAATAATTTGTATCATTTTTGCTTGCCTTTATCATTCAAATATTATGAGATAATTCCCAGATGAATGAGAAAAGTAAATCTAATTTTTAGTCTCATATTAGTATGTTTCATGATTACCTATCTCTAACCCATCAACTCTAACTAAAAGAAGAATAGAGAAAGATGGGTGTGACACTTATTTATAAATAATTATATATTTTGTATACTATCTATAATGGTGTTTGCAAACTTTCTACTCATAATCCGGTCAATTTAGACATTCGAAGCTACATCAATTCCCACCAAGCTGAAAATCCGTAAAATTGTTTAACATATAATTAAAAACGAAAGTTCCCAATCATTCCCCTGTATGGAAAAAATTTTATTCCAAGTCAAAGGTCAAAAAAATTAGTTAATTTGCGATTTTTAGTAAAACAGTAAGTTTATCATAAAAATACCACAGACAAAAATTATTGATCATAAAATTATCTACAAAAAACGTATTAATACTATTTTTCCTACGAGCCACTGTTTCTGAGATATAATGATTCAAAAAGTTTTAAAAGTTGTTCCACGGGTCTGTTGTTATCATGTTTAATTTGAAACTATTACAAAATAATGAATATTAGCATAGATTGAGGAGATAAAAGCGATTCAAATTAAAACAAAGTTGTGAAATTTAATCGCCCGAGTCGTAACTTTCAAATCAATCAATATTAGAGTACGACCGGCGTTGACAAAGTGTACATGCCAGACAACAAAACAGTCCGACTTTTTTGCAACCACATTTAGCACTGCATTCTTATTTACGGTTGCAAAAACTTGAATTTAGCAGTTTTTCTGGATCAGGTGGAGTAAAGATTGAACGGGTCCTAACGTATTGTTGACCAACAATCCCTAACATGTCTGTAGGGTCTAGCTAATAACCAAGCCACACTTGAACCTGATAATATACCCGAAAAAGATATTGATCAGCAACTGAGGTTGGATGAAGACAATTCAATTGAACTTCTTTTTTACCTTCAATATTTTTACCGAAACTGTATATCGATACTTATCTAAACAGGTAGTTTTTTTAGGAGCTCCGTACATAGAATGTTGTTGGTAATAACTGCTTGTCGAGTTTAATTATTGTTTTTAAAAAAATTCAGTACATTGGACTAAATCTTGTTTTTCACACATTTTGTAAACTGTTATTTCACTCCTTCTGTAAAATGGAGTTGTCGTGTCACAGCCAGTAAAAATAGTACATGATCTTCACACTTTGTAGATAAACTTTTTGATGAATAGATTTCCGATTGATGTTGAGCTATTACGACTCCAGAGATGTATATACGTAGCGTACTCATGCATATTATGACGATTACTTTTACAACTTTTTAAATCATTATATCTCAGAAACAGTACGTTTTTTGTAGATAATTCTATGATTTACAATTTTTGTTTAAGGTATTTTTTTGATAAAACTCACCGTTTTGCTGAAAATAGCGAAAATCCCATTTCTTGGACCTTGAATAAATTTTTTTTCATACACTGGAATGATGGGGAACTTCCAATTTTTTTTAACTATATTTTAAACAATTTTACTGATTTTCAGCTTGGTGGGAATTTCTGTAGCTTCACTCTTATTTTTTGGTATAACATGACCGGACTATTAAGTGGCATTTGTTGAGATATATCATAATCTGGCAATATTTTGCATAATTCATAACACTGTATTTATCATTTTCTAAGTAAATAAAATCTTGCTGAATTTACTGATACCAGGTTTAGTGAAATATTTATTTAATAGAAAATTAACAATAATTGTAAATTCAACATTTATTTACAACAGTTCAAAGTGTCTGACAATATCCTAATCTGTCAACAAATTATCTTTCCGAATTTTGCTTCATTTTAAGCGTTATATGTACCTTCGCTCTAATTCGATCTTTTAATTCTCAGAGACTTTGGGGTAAATCCTTATAAACAAGTAACCCCTTCTGCCCACTCCTCTGTGGAAATACAATTTTCAGATATTGTTTTACCCTAGCAGCCTAATAAGATGGAGCTCCATCGTGCTGAACCATAATTTCTTCTGATAACTGAATTATTAATTCGATTGGGAAGCGAATGAATTAATTCTGGTTCTATCTGATCTCATAAAAGTTGTGGATATTTATCACCATTTAATGCGTCTTTCTATTATTATTCCTCGTGAGTATTTCACACCAAACGTTCAACTTTTGTAGATATTATATATGAACTTCTTCTATCCAATGTGAATTATTATCCGACCAATACCGGCAATTAAGTCGATTTGAAAGTCAGTTTAGACAAAATGTTACTTCATCGGAAAACACAGTTATTCATAATTGTATTATTCACATCAATTTCTTTCATAATTGCTTCGTAATCGTTCAACAAGAACACCTTCATTCAATGCTTGATGGAATCTACGCATGAAATTTATTTTTTTGTTGGTTTTAATATTAAATTTTTAGATTCGTCCTGTACAGTTATCTTCGTTTGTGACTGTTCTTTTTCGTCCACAACTGGAAATATTTTTTACACTGCAACTTCCTCGAATATCAAGACATTGTAGACTTGGAAATATGAGCAATTCTGTCAGGATATATATCATTAAACAAATCTGCGGCTTCTTGTAACGATTTTTTTTGTCCCTCCTAAACCAATAATCTTCAATTAAATAATTCTTCCAAATGGATAATAGTATTAGTGCACAGTTGAATTTGATGTTATACTGTAATCTTTTATGTAAGCGTCCCTCTAATCTGGTATCAGTAGATTATTTATCTTCATGACAACTACGATCACGAGTTGGTTCATTGTAACAGAAGTTAAAATTTTATGACGAATATTGAAATCACGAGTTGGCGCACGCCTGGACATTTGATAGCAATAAAAATTGTACAGTATTTTGGTACTGAAAATTAAACGCTTTGGTCGTATGAAAGCGATGCGTAAAGCGGTTAATTTTATATCATCTGGTATTTTGATCCAATGAAGTTTACTTTTGTAGTTTCCAAAATAACGTTTCTTCAGTTTTCAAAACGAATAGAGTCAAGACAATAAATTTTAGAAAATATCGTCTTTTGTATTTTTTATGTATAAATAAAGATTGTATTAAATTACTTCATTGCGTAGTTCATTTATTCGCAGAAATAACACTTAGATAAGTTGGAACAATTAAAATTAAATTGGATGCCACCAGCTTTTTGAAGAACGCAGTATTCAAATAAAAATTAAAAAGCTAGAACAATCTTATAAAGATGGCGTTTATAAAAGACAATAATTGAAATACTGAATGCACTGTTTACACCACCACTTCACCAACAATGTCTGACACGTGTTTCGATAACCAAGTTATCGTCTTCAGAGACTGAA
This sequence comes from Diorhabda elongata, assembly GCA_026230145.1. Classification (NCBI taxonomy): domain Eukaryota; kingdom Metazoa; phylum Arthropoda; class Insecta; order Coleoptera; family Chrysomelidae; genus Diorhabda; species Diorhabda elongata. The sequence continues at coordinate 15,322,466 of CM047930.1, forward strand.
GGTAAACTAAAATCTAATGACTTGACTTTATACTAAATTTTTCCACCAGTAATCCTTCTGCCGCGAAAATTAATTCTAAACTTAGTTTAGTAGTCATACTATGAATGTGAAGATTACTGCCAAAGAGGATTTCCCGCTGGAATTAATTTTCGCGGGAGAACGTTTATTGGTGGGAAAAGTTAGTATAAAACAAGTAAGTTATGTTAATATGTTTTAGTTTACCTTCATTCTCTGAAGACGACAAATTGGTTATCGCAATGCATGTCATACAGTTTAATTATGAGTGTTGGTGTAGATTTGGTGTAAACAGTGTATTCGGTATGAATATCGCCAACGGTTCTAGAAATTCCAACTCAATAATTAAAAAAATAATAATAAAACGAATATTAAGCAGTCTAACTGTAGACTTATATACGGGTCCTGTCTCGGTGATTCAACTATTAAAGCCACATTTTTTAAAGGCACCTATCAATTAATAACTGTCATGTATTACTGTTAACATACGATACTTTCATTCAAATTTAATCTCAAACACTTAATTTTTGTATATTAGGAAAAAATATCTTACAATTGAAAAAATGATGGAAACTTTTTCGACGAAATCAATTGAATCTAGTCATCACTATATTACATCGCTTTTTCGACTGATTACTGCTTTCCATTATCTTTGCATACTATAAACTAACATAATATAGTTCCTAATTTCTTTGAGGTGGGTTCGCAATCCTGGATATGCTTTTGAGAATTTGACCTAACCTTTCTCAATATTATGCCACAAAGTTAGAATTTGAATTAATCTTTTATAAACAATGCACTCATCCTAACATGGAATTATGATTTCCTTCTAGGACAATCGTTTTATCCGGAAGAGTATGATGTGACTATACATTTGATATCCAACTGTTGTTAACTTTTATTGCTAGTATTAATTTTGTAAATCAAATCCGAATCTGCACGAAAACTATGTTTCAATTGCACACAAACAAACTTGTCTCATTTGTAAATCATCTGTTGAAATGCTTTGTACTTATGAGATTTTAAATATTCACTAAGGTCGGGAATAGTCAATCCCCTATTCGCACGAACAAGTTTGTCCACTTTTTGTACATGTTTTTGAGGTCGAAAGACGTTTAGACTGTTCCTCGTCCTTAACTGACTTATTCCCAGGTTTATAACGTCCATACTATGAGTAAACACTCTTCAGAGTTACTACATTAACACCATATATGTATATGTTACTGTAAATGTCCAATATTAGTGAATGTTGTGAATGTTAAGATGCACCAGTGTATGTCGACAATCACCAATTTCGATGGTGTAACTCGAAAACTGTTCTTAATTTATACTTGAATCGGACATACACCGGTGAATGTTAACATACACGGAGGAGATACTGTGAACCTTAGATTCAGCGATTTACAATTTGTGTGAATGTTAACAAACGCCAGTATTTGTTCGAAAAGCGAGAACGTCATATATTCTGTTCTCTCTTTAATATACGCTGCTTCACTCACTGACCACAGTCGTAAATGCGTCGCTACGCTATTTTGTTTTAACACATGTAAGAGTTTATGTTTGTTTAACCTAACCTAACCTAACCTAACCTGACTTCAGTAGTCATATACTGGCCCAGAACTTCTGTTTTCACACATCATTATTTCTCTATATCAATCAGGGAGTCATGAAAAAGATAAATAACGGTCATTCACCAACTACCTTGGTGGATGTTAACAGGCACCAGAGTATCTTAACATATAGTGGATTCCATACATTCACAGTAGCATATATACTTCAACATTTCGTGAGTTTTACTAGTAATATTTTGCCAACTTGAAATAAAACTGTACATTAACGCTTTGTTAAAGATCCAGGTTCTACTAAACATCTAAACTATCTGACTAATGGTAGCCATACTCGTTCATAATACATAGTAGCATTGTGGATGGCCAAAGGGCCGTTGAGCACATAGGTCTTCAGATAGGCTTGACGTTACCTAAGGCCGATGTCATTTGAGAAGCCGATCAGGCGCTTTTCCTTGAACCCTTTGATGCCAGTTATGAGGCTTGCCCAAGTATATAAACCGTATTCGTATGAGTGCTGGGCAGTCACAGATGACGTGGTCTGTGGTTTCATCCTCCACTATTCACCAACAGCACTTCGAATCGTCCGTGATCAGGGCCGGATTAAGCTAGGGGCTTGGGGGGGCTACAGCCCCAGGTCCAAGAGGGCCCCATCATTCTGTATTTTTTGATGTGTTGATACCACAAATCTAACGTATTGATATTATTTTGTGAATTTTTACGGGTTTTCGAATTCCTTAAGGGGCCCTCGTCATTATTTTAGCCCCGGGCCTTATAAATCTTAATCCGGCCCTGTCCGTGATGCCCATTGTCTGAAGATGGCAACTTAGATTTATTATGATTTGTTTGGTGTGAGACTCACAAGGTCCATCTATGTGTACCTTTGCTTGTCCCATGCCAGGTGTCTATATCATCTCTACCAAGCCTGACTTGCAAGCAGGCCGTCGAGAGATCCGATAAAACACTTTTAGCTACACCAAGGATAGGTTGTAGGCTAATTGGTGAGTTCGCCGATCCCAATCGGGCGAGTGAATCCGGACATCCAAACGAGCTGGATCTTGCAGCCACAGCTATCATATTTTGTAGGACTTTCTTGCATTCCACCACTACCCTAGAGAACACTTGTTCGGCTTTAATGGCTTGTATGGCAGCTCTGAGCAGATTGAGATCACTGTGTTCCTATGACGTCGATTGACTATTGCACGTCCGCATGCCATCACAGCGAATACCTCGGCTTGAAAGACGGTAGTACATGTTCTACATGCGAGAAAATTTCCCTTATTTTAGGGTGTTCTCCTCAGAAACCGACCACCCACGTTTCGATTCACAGGAACGCCTGTGGGAATTGATCTGTGCGATTTATCGTACCTACCGACGTCCAATTGAACTGCGCAGGCAAACCTGTACAGTTAACCTCTACGGTAGACTGAACTTACTCAAAGCATCTTTCAAACTTATTACTTATTGTTTCAACACTTAAGGATATGGCACATCATCGAACTTAATGTCTCCCAAAACTATTATTTATCTCTAACGCACTTATTTTATCATTTTGTTATGTGAAAATGTTTTAAATTCCTTTGGCTTTCAGTTATTTCCTCTATAAACTATTTCAACGAATCATTATTTTGATATCATTGATATCACTATGTAAACAATTATATCAATTTATGATTTTTATCTAAGTATGTCGTTGTTGTAACAACATATTGTATACAAACGACCTAATTTAATGCAAATAACAATTGAATTTAGTACCTGGAGACTTTTATGATTATGATCAAAAAACTTGAAGCATTTGAGATGTGGCTCTATAGACGCATCCTGAAGATACCCTGGACTGACAGAATCACCAACGACGAAGTACTAAGACGCATTGGTGGCAAAAGAAAGCTGTTGACAATTATTAAGATAGAAAATACATCTTACAAAGGACACATCTTACGCAACGACAAATACCTACTGCTACAGAGCATAATGCAGGGCAGAGTAAAGAGAAAGAAAGGCATCGACAGGAAGTAGAAATCCTGACTCTGTAATATAAGAGAATGGATAAATCTCAGCGTCGGAAAATTGTTTCATGTTGCGAGGGACAGAGACGCATTTAAAAACGTGGTCGCCAACCTTCAATGAGAAGACGGCATGAGAAGAAGTAGAAGACTTATTAAAGCTCTGAATTAGAATTATGCTTCTGATGTCAGTACAGTTTTGTCGATATTGATTGTGGATTTTTGATGTTGAAAGCGGTTTTGTCTCATATATAATTCATTATATGGAATTTTATATCCACACATTATTTTTTTATTTCTCTAATGCCATAACTCAATACCAATTATGTGAAGTTGCGCAGCATTTAAAAAGGTTTATCAGACATCATCTTCTAACTACATTTTCTGAATCCTCTGCTACCTTTGCTGACCTTCCAGGCTTTGTTATTATTTCTAATCTTACCTTTTTATTTGACCTAGAATTAATATAATTTTTCTTTCATCCATCCTTACATTTATTTCTTTCATTTTTTTAGTTATCGTTTCTCATGTATAACATAGATGTGGGCCTCATTATTCCATTCTATTAGATTGTTCTTTCAGTTAATATTAATTTTTTATTAACTTGGTCTGTTGCCATTACTTTTTCTTCAATCTATGCTTTTCTCCCCTTTCAGCACTATAATTGAAGTTTATGTATTTATTTTAATTTTCGTCATATTAATTTTCAATTCTTTCATCTTCAATCTCCAATATTGTTAAAGTTTTCTTGTTCCTAATATTACTTCATTTGCATGCACGATTAGTTGCCTTTTATAAAATTTCTCTTTTTCATTGTTCCCAAAAAAAATTTTAGCGCCAGGATGAACAATATATTTTATACTTATCCTTTTTTTGTAAGGATACTAATTTTTTACTGTCTCATTGTCATTTATTAGTTTTATAAATTTTTGCATTCACTCCTTGTTCTTCTAAGTTTTTCTTAATTTTCTCTTAAGCCACTAAAAGGCTTAAAATCTAAAAATAACAATTTTTATTTTATGTTTATGTATGCTTTTTCCCTAATTAGTTTAGTAGTATTTATTGCATTCATTGTTCATCTATCTGAATCTAGAAAGATATTTTGAGATTCAACACTAGTCACTTAGTATCATTGATCATTATAGTTTGTGAAAAAATTTATCACAGCAATATTTTTCGACCTATTGATTATTAGAAATATATTTTGGTACACTGTTATTCAAACAAAGTATATTATTACATTGCTACTTAACCATTTACTCCTACTACTTAAGACATCAAATTAAACAGATCTAGATTTGATATTCTCGAAAGTAAAAACAAAGGGTTTGTTTTCAGAACACATGTTTTTTTATATTTTTCTAATTTCGTTTATGCAAAACATGATTATATTAATTAACCAAAATATAATTCTATAAAGTATGTTGAATATTATTCGGAAATTGACTAATTTTATTTTTCTTTATTTCAGAAGGAACCAACTAGGCACCGCGTTGTTAAAAATACACCAGCTAAAAAACCGCCAGATAAATCAACTCGCTCTTCAACTGCAGAAAAGTAAGTTAAATTAGTAATTACTCAACTAGATCTTGTCTTATTAACTCATTACACAATAAAATGTTTCATCATTCAATAAAATTAATTTATGGTGAAGTCATCCAATAACGATTTCATGTAAATTATATTAGTATAGGCAGTATATCTGACATTCCGCTGTATTGTTGGTTGTCTATGTAGAAGGTAACGTTTCAGTTATTCATGTATTAAATGACAGTTGCATTTAACGGTTTGAATATGATACTAAAATATCCAATGTTATAGGGGGTATAGCTCAGTGGTAGAGCATTCGACTGCAGATCGAGAGGTCCCCGGTTCAAACCCGGGTGCCCCCTTGTTTTTTTATAGCGCACAATGTTTTTTATATTAATGTGTTTTTAAATTGTAGCAATTTTACGTCTTTTCTGTTTTAATATCAGTTTCTTTAAAAATTTTTGAAATACAAATAAAAATTTGACGTTTCCACTTCTTTTAGTTTGTATTAAAATATGATAATGAATCTGACAATAGATCATTTACAATCTACATCGTTAATATCAAAATAAGAATACGATCAAAATAGAAATTTGTTTGTTTTAACAAGAAAGATTAATTTTTCCTTAGTTTCTATATATATAATATATATATTGAAAAAATGAAAAATTGAAGAAAATATAAAAACGAAATTATAAAAGCTATAGAACTTCACTTACAACATCTAACTTCAAATATGAAAATGAAATATACAAATAAATTTATGGTTGTGCTATGGGGGCTTCCATTTCAAGTGTTATAGTACAAATGTTGATGGAAGAGGAAACTGTCCAAAGCAAACTTTATATAAATATTCCATTCTTTTTTCGATATGTAGATGATTGCATTACTGCCGTAACAAAAAATCAAATTAATAATTTTTCCCTAGTCCTTAAATCTCAAATATCAAATTGTGACGCTGTCTACATAGGGCAGACATCTAAATATTTACAAAATAGACTAAAAGGTCATCAATACGATAAAAAAATAGAACTGCATTAACGAACCTTGGAATATCAAAAAAACATAAATTCAATTATAAAGATTAAAAAATCGGTGATCTATTGATCAATATAAATTGTAATTTGTAATATAATTAGTTGTTATTGAATCTCAGCTTTCAAGTAAAAAATAATGATTCCGATTTTTTTTAAAAGTATTTGCGAATATCAGCCGAATTTTTAGTGACCTCGATGAATTTAATTGTGGATTTAAGAAACGTACAGACGGTGGACTACTAAATTCCAGTTTTTTTATACCTGAAACTTGTATCACTAAAGTTACGGTATTCAACAAACCGGAAGATTCGAATTGGATGTTGATATTGACCTAAATATTATAAAATATAGTTATTACTCGTTTAAACATTATACTTTAGGTACATCATTTCTGACTGGAAATAATATATAAATATTTGAAATAGAAATCTAGTTTTACAATTTATACAAGACATATCCTGATTAACTAAAACAAATTAGAGTAATAATATTTGAGGTTGTGAGTGCAATAACGCACTATGATCAATATGTTGAAGATCAAGAAAATTCGTTAGGAAAATGGCAAATATTCCTTCACTTGTTCAAGATCCTATCAATTCCTAATCTTTATTATAGTATGATAATAAGCGCTAAAAGTTATAAAGTTTTCACAACATGTCAAGGAATTTAATTTAATTTTGTAATATGGATGTGGTTTTGTCAACTTTGCAGTTGGTATACGAGGTTTATCTGATAAATTTTCCGACCTAACAAAGAAACCAGATATTTTGATAATAATTTTTAATTTTCAACATTGGCTCCATTAATATATATATATATATATATATATATATATATATATATATATATATATATACCATATTACCATCTCGTCAAAAAATCAGATCTAATTGTGGAAATTCAAGTAAACTCCTGTTGTAGAGCTTCCGTGGACCCCTGGGGGTGCAACTAGACCACTTTGGAAATCATTGCTCTTACATTTTCAACCCATGTAAATAGTTGCGGTATTTTTTCTCAAAATAAACGTTTACCAATGCGGTAACTTCCTAGTTTGATTAAAATATCTTTTCTTGTAAGTGAAACTATAAGGTTAGGAAACAGGAAAAAGAACGAGCGCATGTTGAATGGAGAAGAACTGAGGAAAAAGTAGGTAATTAAACAACGAAAAGTATCTTACTCGGGGCACATCCTGCGTGGACCGAGATATTCAACTCTCAAGCTCATACTGACAAGAAAAATCGACAGAAGAGGACTAAGGCGTAAAAAACATTCTTGGTTACAGAATATAAGAGCATTCAGGGTGCGGCAACAATTATTCGTTGTGCAGAAGATTGGTGCCTTCGGGATAATAGATTAGAAATTTTGGACAAGAGAACACCCACACGCTGCAAAATATAGTACTTGAAGAAGAAGGATTTGAAAAGATTTTTTGCTAACATCATTTATAACTCTTTTCCAGTCTTTACGTATGAAAATATGAGGATGATTTTTTTTGCCTTTTCTATGAATCCAAAATCTTTGTCACAAGGCATATTTGAATAACAGATCAAAAATTTATGATTTACTTCAACTACATAGAGAAACGAAAAGCAGTCAGTACTGTAATTGCACCATTACGATATCTCCACATAAGAGTTTATAATGCATTATCCCACCTCTTCAGAGTTTTTATGTACATTTCTGCAACGGAAGGCACGTATTCGGACACGGAATCATTATATGGTTCCATTTCGGAGATGTCTGAACAGAAATAACGATTGTTTAATTATAAACCTTTGAAAAATATAATGCTGTGAATTATTTCTCTGTTTAGATCTCTTGAAGCCTAAGTTGGGTTGATTCTTTTTGCAACTGATTGATATTGACATAATAATAATAATAATGAAAATATTTACTATGATTAATAATTCCTAAACATAAACTTTTTGATAAAAAATAATTTTCTTTTTAAAATGGAAATGCCCGTCCAATAAGAGAAAAAATATTTATTGAGCCCTAACACCTACACTTTTTCAATAGCTTAATTATCCCTGTTTACATTAGCCCGTAGGTAATTTTATACAAATACCTGAACTGTATTATTCAGAATAATAAACATAAAAATAACATTAAAAATGAGTATTCTGTTGAGTTTCATAGTGAGTGGTTCTCTGTTCATAGTGCAAAAAGTGATTATAAAGACGAAAATGTCGAATCAAACGCGCCGCAGTTGCAAAACTTCTTCTGACAAATTTTGCAATATTTGTGGAGAATTTCTGGTAAAATCCCTTGGTGCTCGAATGTCATTGCAAATTCATTTTCTCCATTCCCATCTGACATTTTTTCCCAAAAATTTGGGAGCAGTCAGTGATGAGCAGGGTGAAAGATTCCACCAAGATATCAGAACAATGGAAATTCGGTATCTATAAAAGTATTATAAACACCTTACGGGTTACAATTATTTTTTTCATATTTTCGTATTTGTATAGGATCATTTTATCACCATATTCTATTCATTGTTGTATTACAACAAAAAAAAATTTTTTCGACCAGTGTTTCAATAATATAAGATTTATCGTTGGCTGATGCCCGTTTCTCGATGCATTTCTTCAGGCATTGCTCTAGTTCATGCCCAGATTTGGTCGTTTATTCTCAAGTCCCCATTACATCGACTGAAAAATGCTAAATAAGCATATTAAATTCATTTTTTCTTCTAATTATTTATTTCTTTATCATTGTCCGTTACGGATATTATAATCGCTTGCTTATACATATTTTCTGGAATCTTGTTAGTATGTGAGAATGAGATAGGAAGCCACGCATATTTGGGTCCACCCTAAAATATTATTTTGATAAGATAATACAAAGAATGTTGTATAACATAAAAAAAAATCAATCGATTTGGAGCTTGAATCAAGTATTGAATATATAACGTTTGTAACTCTTTTTATACTTATTCTTGGGGATGACAAATTTTCAAAGAAAAGATCATTCTTATCACCATAAAAAAGCTTCAGACCAACATTCCATTCGTCCAATATTGAATTTTTTCCATTTAATTTGATTATCCAAACTACTTTGATAACTTCGGTAATTATAAATAGTGAAAATAATATATGAAAAATATTTGCAATTAATTCAATGGAATTATGAACAATTGACGTAACCGTAACTAATTATTATTTCATCATAGAAAAATACATATGGAAAAATTGAAAATTTAAACTACTTTTTTATTGTAAAATAGGATAAAAAAGGATCAAGGGATGTGTCGGGGGAGGGGGGTGTTAAAAGAGTTCTTGCAAGACCGTGGTCAAGACAACCAAGAAGTTTTATGCAAATTTTATATGCAATTACCAGAACACCTGCACGTGTAGATATCTGTACCACAGGAAAAACATTCAACAAGAAGGAAAATGCCTAAAACAAGATGTAAATGCAAAGAAGAATTATAAGCAGTTATAAAAAATCTAATTTATCAACTAATGAATGTCTTAATATGGAAATCCCCCAAAAAATCATCAAAATCATCATTCATTTCAATGTTATAAAACTTCATAATATGATTCTAAAAATTGGATGAAAGGATTAAATTGGAAGCAGTGGATGTTAATTAAGAAAAACCGTTCATAATATTGATATGGAAGAAATGGAGAAGTGAAGGTAATTTGAAATAAAGTAAAAGAATTCTTCGGATCGACCACCTAACCGAGGTAACCCTGGTCGGGTCGACCGTTTGTTGCTTCGTTCTACAAGGTTGAGTGGTTGACTCAATTCGTAGTGACGCAGCTTGTCAGGAGTGTGCTCACGACCACGAAAGATGTTGTATAAATAGTGTTCTTGTGTAGAGCCTAACCTAACCTATCTTAAAAACAATGACCGACGGCTAATTCTACCTTCCATATATTGTAATTACCTCCCTCTAACACCCCCCACAACCACCACAAGTCGATAATGTTTGGGATGATTTTTAGATTATTACCATAACTTCTTCTTTCAAGGCATGTCCACTAATGGATGTTTGCGATAAAATTTTCCATCGTTTCTCTATTTCTTGCAGTGTGTATTAAGGATGGTACATCGTGTACTCCTGTCCACTGCCTGATGTTTCGCAACGAAAATATTTTCTTCCTTCCGATCCCTCCATTTCCTTTACTTTTACCTTCGATTATTAGGTGCAAAAATTGATATTCGTTGCGCATAATACGACCTAATACGCCGTTTTTCTCTTCTTAATTAATTCAAATAATTCACGTTGTTTGCCAAAGCGTCTCAGAATATCTTCGTTTAAAGCACCTTAACGATTCTGCGGTGCAGCCACATCTCGAAAGCTTCCAACTTGTTAACTTTGATAACGATGGGAATTAATTGTGTTATTTTTTTTTAAATTCGTATTTCTATATCCAAAATATTCATTTCTTCTTCAGCCTTTATCATGATTGATTCTATATATTAGCAAGGTTAGAGCAACACTGTATTTAGACATTTCTTTTTTACTGGACACTCTGTATTTTACATATATACATACAGTAAGCAAATTTCAAACTCTCGCATTGTTGTCTTCAATACAATATTGTTTTGTTTCTCTCAGGTTCTAAAACAACTAATATCTTTTTTATAATGATGAATGTAAAATATGAACCCACTGATTTTATCGTTTCTGTACACGATGCCATAATTCAGTGTTCAGATGGGATGGGTTCTATGACGGTTTCATCAGATAGTAGGTAGAAAAACATTATTGCCATGGTTCTGTTATATTTTAAATAGAACAACTTGAATTTCAAGAGAGATTTTCGTTGGATTGTTTGTGAATGGGATGGGGACATTATTCATGCGACGTGATTAATATTTTGGGTTTGGCCCTGATATGGAAAAAATTCTCCTCGGCAGGATATCTTTTGTACTTTTTAATTGTGATGATTAATATAAGTAAATTAAAATGGAAAAATTTAACAAATTGATTAAACTCTTACAAGTTTGGCGATAGATATAGTTACAGTTCTTCCAATATCAATTGCAGATTATAAAAACCTTTGCCGACAATTTTGTTTGATATACCAGGTGTAGATACGTCATTTTATAAATTTATTATTTTTAAAAATATGTATATCTTATGAGAGGAAGCAATCGAATCATTATTGATTGGACGGCATTATACGCCGTTATTTAGACATATGCACTTAATTGTAGTCCTACTAGGAACTTAGGAAAAAATCATTATTATACCTTGTTAACTTGCTACAACTGAATATTAAATTATAAAACGTGAATAGACGAGTAAAATGTACCTGCCTGTAAGGGAGTTTGGTTTAAACAGGGTACATTTTTGTACTCAATTCCTCTATTAGAACTTCGGTAGTCTTTTATCTGACGCAAATAATCTTGTGTTCCGCTATTGATCTCAGCGTTCGGATTTCAGTAGTTCTTAAAAGCCGCTTAGTTATGGTGTTGTCTGTTCTGGTCTCTATCGCGTATGTCATTACTGGTCTCACACAGTTCTTGTATGTTCTGACTTTGGTCCTGGTAGTCATATATTCATTTGGCCAATTTGACGGAATTTGGCAAAAAATTTTGATCAATTTAACTGGGATGTCTTCCTCAACCGTCCTATATCATGGTGCGATTCTTATCTTTTCTGTCTCAACCAAAGTTTTTTTTATATAAAAATAAGTTGCAGCCTTTTTTATTAAACACCTTCATGGACCTCGTTGACTTCTTGAAATGGGAGTTACGTATTGTCGCCGTATCTAAAAAATTAAGATCCTCCTGTTTTGCGCTGAGATCAGTTTCCAAAGAACTGAACTTATCCACCTCCTTAACAGTCGATTATGCCCTTAATGAGTCGCGTCTCAGATATGCTCTCCCCTTCTGGGGTATGTGTTGTGCGACTCAATTTGAGCGAATCTAAAACTACAAAAGAGAGCAGCTAGATATTTACTCGGACAGCAGGGCTCACTGCAGGGACTTCTTCAAAAAAGTAAAAATTCTGACTCTTCCTTCCTTATTCCTTTTTGAATCTGTTTGCCAAATTCGTAAGCACGGTTCTCCAATTTCAGAAAGATAGTGGCACGACTATCCACTTAGGAACGCGGAGGATGGCCTTCACCTACCTACTCCACGTTCAGAATTAGTTAAGGGCTCAATATTTTACAATGCAAAAAATGCACAATCACTTGCCAATTGAAATCAAATCGATATATACTTATTAACTAATTATTATCTATTACTATTACTGTAATTTTGTTACTAATTGTGGTTTTATTCTGTATATTGAAATTTTATTATATTTGTATCTTTATTTAGTTATTTTTATGTTGTTTTTCAGTTTTTACAAGCTTTTGTCTACAAATTGTAACACTTTGTTGGCAATAGAGCATTTCTCACTGTCTACATATATATGTTCCCAATCTTACACCAATGATTTTCAGTTGTTTCCAAGAATGTGCCTCAATTTGTTTGGTGCCGACGTATAAAAATAGAATTCTAGTCCTTGTATTACTGCCATACTTATCCTTTTATGAATTGATACCGTATACTTTAGTTTTGCCCCACCTCTACAATCAAATAACCATAACGAGTTGAACGGTCTTTGCCTGAGTTGATCAACAACAATTAAAAATTGATTTCTACTAAACGATCCATAGAAATGATAGGATATGCAGAACGGTTTTAATTCTTTTGCACGTACCTTTTTCAACGTATCCGGTCATACGCTTCTTGCACATATCAAAATACGAATGTATCATTATAAAAACTACGCAAATTTTGAATTATTGTTATGTTTTGAATAAAATATAAATATAAATAATAATAAAATAAAACTATTATGAATCGGAAGTTTCAATATTTTGTTTCGTTTTTAGATCAACCCCTTCACAAACCAACACCAACAGCTCCATATTTAATTCTCTTAGAAGAGTTCAAGGAGCTCTTTCGCCAGCATTGAAAAAGAAATCGGCGCCAAAACAAAATGCAAAAGTTAACACAGAAACGAAATCTGTAGAAAAAGATACAATCAAAGATAAAGATAAAATCAAAGAAAAAGAGTCGGATAAAGAAAGGAAGTTGTGGTTCAGGAGCTCTTCAAAAGTAAATCTTCGCAAGGAACCGGTAAGCAAATGATCAAATTGCTCAGTTTTCTCTCAATCTAAATCAGTATTTCACAACGTGGGGCCCACGCTCCACAGGAGCGCAATTGGATTGTTAAAGGAGGCAATTCAAGACGAGTTTAACTCTTTCGTTCCGAGTCATTTAAATACAATGTTAAATTTCTGTGCTTAATTTGATTATTAGGTATAATCTGATTTGCTCCCCGAGAAACCCCGTACTTCTCGCTGTAGTATTTTACAGCTTACAGTTGGTGTTAATATGAAATACGTGTCCATAAAAAGTGTTATAAAACTTTCTTTTTTCAATAAATATATTCATAATATAGATATAATTAGTAATTCCCGGACTATCAATTATCGATTTTCTTGAAAATTGGTAAAAAGATAGTATTTATCTATAAGTTTAAAATTAGTTTACCTTCAGTTTCTGAAGATGATAACTTGGTTATCGAAACGTTCGTCAAATGTAATTGTGATTTTGGTGTAGTGGTGGTGTAAACTGTGTATTTAGTATGAATTTCAGAAATTCTAAGTTAATATTTTCCTATTACGTGGAACTAATCAAGTATCTTGTTTATTTAACTGAAAAAAAGGCTGTTGAACTGTCATCACTCACATCAACAGTTGATGGCTTAGATGAACTTTTGAAGAGAGTGTACCTTCAGACTCAGATGTGACTGGGGAACAATCCGGTTGATTGGGGTGGAGTTAAACTAAAAGGCTCTTTAATGCCTACTGAAGATTATATTTTGCCATTGCAAGAAAGGGTGCGGATCCATATGCGGGTGCCGACGAGTCTTGTTTAAACAAGATGCCTATTTTAGACATTAAAGAAGACGTTGATAGCGACGAGGAAGTAGGGCACGTGGACGAACGAGAAGAAGAAGAAGATATTAGTAATGATGAAATATAATTATTTAAAATTGGTTTTCATATTATTTTCTGATTAAAAAATTTTATTGATTTTAAAAATATCTTTATTTTTTATTATTTCTGTAAAAACATTTTATTGAAGGTGGGTTTCATAAGGGTTGAAATATTTAAAAAGCAATACTTCTTAAACATATTGACGAAATATTCTCAATTCAATATAAATAGACTTTTGAATAATTTTTAATTATGAAAGAATCGTTGAGATTATTTCTTATCTTTTCGTATGATTAGGGGATGATTTGGAGGGATTACATGAATCTGATTTATCATAAACGTGTTTGAGAATGTCAACACATTTACGAATAATACATATAAACTTCATTTTACTTGAAACATGCATTAAATCTGAGATTTTAAATTTTTTGCAACAATGGGTAGTTTGCACCCCCGCAAAATATCGAGAAAAATCGAGGTTATAAAAAGTGTCTTTAAAAAAAATTTTCAATACTTCCACCCTCAGATGATGATATTTGGAGGGGCTGCTTGAGTCCGATTAATCATAAACTTGTTCGAAAATATGAACAGATATCGAAGATTTTTAAATTTTTCACCGCTAAAAAATGGGAAACACCCTTCGGCACATGGTCGATTTTGAATAATGGAGTAAGTAGAGTTTGAATCCAAATATATGAGGAACTAATAAAACTCTGGTCGATGCAAAAGCGAAAATATTTGTTTACACAACTACAAAAATGTCAAGTGACTCATACCGATTATTGTCAATCATTCGAATATTCTATCTGCTGATTTAAAGGCCGCTTGACATGATTCAAGACAACGTCCAATGCAAGGCAAGACGCAATATTTCTTGATCAAAAGCATGCACAGATTATTTCATGCAAGATCATCCACATGCGACATTATCGATTTGGAGTCATTTTTATTGGTTGTAAATTGGAATTCTAGAGAGAAATGACTTTCTAATCTGCTGCTATTACGACTCTAACCAAAAATGGCTTAGTTATCTTATGTTTTATTTTCTTTGGGAGTTAATCAAATATTTTTTCTCCATTCTCAAAGTTAATTTTTCTCGTCTATTTCTATAGCTAAACTCATGTTTCGCAATGTCCTATCTAGCCAGGGCTTGGCCCACCATCTCCTGGGTGCTCTTTTCTGCCCATCAGACTCCAAAATTAGGGCAGCAACTGACTAGATTTTCTTATTTACTTCGCCTAGATTTCTTATTTTCATTTTTTACCCGACCACAAAATATAAAATAAAATTTGAGGTTAGGAAATTGTTTACTTTTTATTATGGAATTTCAATCTTGCACGTTGTCTTGCATCATATCAACTTGGATGATGTAGACAATGTTTGTGGATTTTTATATATCAAATATACTGGATCAAGAAGAACACACAGAATTGCAAAATGATTCAGTTAAAACTATATAAATGAGAAATGGTACCGTTTCCATCATCATATTTAGCTGAATGTGGATTTAGTGCTGTGAAAGATTCAGTGGCAAAAAAAATTAACAAAACGTGAAGATATGAAACTGAAGCCAAGCAAATTGGAACCTAACATAAAATATCTATGGAGCAAGCATAAAGCATAAGGAATCAAGTGAATTAAAATAATAAATTAATATAGTGAAATATTTGAATCTCAGTTTTTCATTATATGTTTTGAAAATTCAAGATTTTATAGTTTTACATTTATTGTCATTATTAAAGTAGTAAAAAATAAAACTATTTAATGAAATTGAAAACTATTGATTTAAAAACTAAAATATAACGTAAAAACTAAAAGAAAAGATGGAGGAAATGTACGATAATGCTTCCAGAAGTACCTGGCCCAACACATAAAACACACAAAGTTTGGAAAAATATATATATATTTATTTTTCAACGTAATCTCCATTTTTCGTCAAGCGTCAAGCTCGTCAAAATAGCCATTAACTGCCGACATCGCCTCTTCATTGTTGGAAAATCTTTGACCACCGAACCATTTTTTCAAGTCTTGGAACAGAAAATAATCCGAGGGGCTAAATCTTACGAATAGCACGCATGGGGTAGTTTAGTTCATCAATTTTGACCATTGCAATAATGGATGTGAGAACTGGTTCATTGTCTTCATGAAACACTTTCTTCTTAGCTAAATGCAGCCGTTTTTGTTTTATTTTTTCTCTCAAATATTATTAAGTTCGCATAATACTAATAATAGTCAATGAAAACTGTCCCACGCGTATCCCAAAAAACCGACGCCATAACATTGCCTACAGAAGGAGCGGTCTTTGCCTTTTTGGAGCTGGCTCTCTCTTTTCAGTCCATTGTTTTGATTGTTCTTTTGTTTCGGGTGTAAAGGGATGGACCCACGTTTCATCCATAGCTATAAAACGGCGTAAAAATTCGGCTTCATTTCTGTGAAACATTGCCAAACCCTCAAAACATCTTCATGAAGCTGTTTTTGTTCCATTGTGAGGAAATGCGGCACCCATCTTGCGCACAACTTTCTCATGTTCAAATTTTTATGCCTACTATATCTACTAGCTCGTGCACTTTCAGTCTTTCAGTCCTCTACCGCTTTGTGGATTTTCTTCAACATTTTTACCGTCGTCACCTCATTTGGTCCACCACTGCAATGCTGGTTTTCGCAGGTTGTACGGCCACGTTTAAACTCTGCTATACCCAATATTTTACTGTTGATAAAGAAGGAATAGTCTCAATAGAATATAGTTCAGCTTTTATATTGGTTGGGCTAATGCCTTTCAAGTAACGATGACCAATTTTTTGTTGTTTACAAATTCACTGAAAACGATCACAATTGATAGCTAACAAACAAATATCAAACAACGTAGCGTCTTCAAACTTGAAATATATGTTGTATAGATTGTGTACTTTCTAATACAGTAGTAATTTTCTACAACTAACGCTATCTATAGGTCGGGCCAGTTACTGCTGGTACCATAGTTTTGAAATACGAAAATACATGAAAAAATTCAAGAAATAATATAAATTTAATTATCAAGGACTAAAATTATACTTCATACATTTTAAGGTATTCGCCTAATCGCTCATGTTTTTACTCTTAAGTAGTTACTAACTCAGCTAAGCAAACCTCCTATAATCGTATCTTGAAAACACTAAATGAAACAGTGGTTACGTTCTAAAAATAAGTAGTAACCGAATTAATGAAATTATTACAATTGGTTCTTCCACACTGTTTATTTCATTTCTTTTTCTTACGTAACTATTAAACAAAAAAAATACGAGAGAACTAATCTATTTTCAATTTTCCAAACAAATGAGCAATAATATTTTACATTCTGCCTATAAGAATGAAAAGCATACAATATGTGATCAAATTTACCAAAAAATTGAGATATGAGATGACCTTAAGATTTATCTTATTTTTTCTTCCCGCTGTAAATGTTTCTTATTTACCCAAACTATGATTATATTAACAAATAATTTAGAGATATACTTAATTACTTTTGAAAATATATCCAATAAAAGTAGTTTTCTTTTTTTTGTTTCTATAGATAAAGTCATCAGCCACATCACTCGCTGTCGGTAGTGGTTTACAAAAAGTGTCATCTAGTGAAACTAAGAAAAAACGCCCTGCAACTGTTTTTTCAGATACTAATGTGACATTCAGGAGGTAAGTATTGATGTATACTATTAAATCTTTTGGTCGATTCTACGATAACAAAAAAATTGAAATTACTATTTCTAAATATCTTCCATTAAAATTGGCACTATAATTTGTAAGGATATTGTAGAACATTAAGATCTCAACAACTTTAAAAAACAGATTTTGAATTAATTTCACGTCAAACTCACTAGTGGGTACATAAGTAAATGTTTTAATTATCTTTTATGGAAAATGATGCTTACTAATTATTTATCAAATGTGGAGCACACCAGCCAATCAGTAATTTTTCTGCATACGTAAGAAAAATATGGAAATAACGCGCTCAGCTTAATATGTTTGAACTAGGAGTGTCAATTGTATTTTAAAATTTATCCTAATAATAGTTGATAATCAATTCAATCATCAACAAGCGAATACTGCGCATCTTTCGTGCTTGTCGAGGCCCATTTACTTAATAATCGAACTCTACGATACGTAGAGTATGGAGTCAACAAAAGAAATAATATGCCTCGTCTATCGAAAATAAACGATAAAACGTAGCTAAATAAAAATCCTAATTCATCTCTTGAAATCCGATAGATGTTACCATTAACTAACGAATTCGTCATCTCACACATCAGATCTGGCAGTCCGAAGTACGATATGTTCATGTTAGTGGGTAATGACGGTTTTGATCTGTGTCTGATCATATCTATAAGATAAAATGACAAATATGGACGGAGAGACAGATCATTCGAAAATCTCCTTCGTGTATGTCGTCTAGCTATTTATTCCATGGAAAGAAGCACTTTCAGGATAATATTAACATAACTTTTCCTCATTTTCTTAGAGTTTATACATTATTGCTAGATATGGCTTGTGCTTATGTACAAGCAAAGTATACGGATATTCAAAGATATTTACAATGACAGATTTGGTGGTGTTCAGCTGGGGGGCGCGTCTAAGGTAGCTGGGACACGTGGAGAGGATGCCTCCTGATCGATACCCGCGCAGAGCCATGTATGGAGTTCCTGGAGGACGGCGACTGAGAGGAAGACCGCGCGTTCGCTGGTTGGAGAATGTTGAGGCAGACCTGATGCAGCTAGGGGCTCGATGTTGGAGGCACCATCTCAAGACAGAAAGAATTGGCAGTCGATTGTTGAGAAGGGTTTAGTTCTCAAAGGACCGTAGCGCCGGTTAAAGAAGTAGAAGATCTCATCACAAGACTTTTGAAAATATTTATGACCAGAGAAAAGTCAATTTCGTCCTTAGCGAGATGTTGAAGATTCAAAGATTACATTGAATGAAGAGCATGATTTGTTTAGTTAGGTAATAGACAATTAAGCCGAAATATTAGAGAAAGAAGACATTCCAATTTACTCTCGAAGTTTATAACTGGAAACATTGCTACATTTGGAGTACTAAAAATCTATATGATTTCAACATCGATTGGAATTAAAGGTCTGGTGTAGAGTTTACGCAGATAAATTAATTATGCTAACATGTAGACTGTTTGCTAAGATTGAACAAAAAATATTAGATGTTGTTTATGGCCTAAAATAATCTTCAATCGATGCACATATTTATTGGCATATAATATTACCCCTAAATGGACATCATACTTATATAAAAAATTCAAACCAGAATATGTTAGCGAATAACTATTATTTTTATTATTATTCTTTTTCACTTAGCGTTTCTGCTAAGTTTGCATCGGTTTTGTAACACCGAGTTCACACCGTGCACCTAGAGTGTTACTTGATTCGATGAGTAGTCTGTATTATCACAGAACTTTTCGTACTATGTGTGTCTTACTCAGTATCACTGCTTTTTGCATTTGGAAGAATTAGGCTCGGTTCCCATAATAAACGCATTGTGTGGCAATATCTAAGTTTCTCCAGTTACTATAAGAACAATTTATGATGAAACACTCCAAACTTAAAAAAATGCTCGGATGAAAATGGAGGTAACGGCAGAGAAAATCGCGCAATTTACGAATTTTCCCAAATATTATAGTTTTGGATTGGAAATTCGCTAGTTTAAGTGTGTAGAGTTAAAAACCGATGATGTTAAGAAAGAGAATATGTCTTCTTACAATAAAGTTATTTTTTTTTTAAAAGTGACCCTTCCCATTCGTATACGAACAATTTTTAATTGTACACAGACCGTTTTTTCAATTTTATTCTATATAAAAATAAACCAACCCAAATGACAACCTATAATTTCAATTATTCCTCTTAAACTGACATTAAAGTTCTATCTTTTTAATGTAAGTTACTCAACATTCTTCATTTGCATAATTAAAAATCAAATGTAAATCAGCAAAACATTGATATGAAATATGAATATTTAAAAAAGCCTAAATGAGAAACGTTAATGGCATTTTGTTCTACTCTAGTTATTTATGTATTTCGTATAAATAAATATCTTCATTAATATTCAATTGCTTTCAACTTTTGATCATGATAATGTAATTTACGCATCAGTTAACATTGAATTTATGTTAGATAGTTATGCCTTCCGGCATATTATTGATTATATTGTTGACAGAAAATCTCCAATGTGATGATTGTTTTTTATAGTGTATCGCTTTCATATTCAAACAATATTCTACGGTCCAAATTGTTGATAAACTTGATATCAGAGAAAGGCTGCATCCAATGGAATACCAGATAAAATCCTGTACCAAAACAAATTCTATTGCTACAATTTTTCAACACTTAAGGTTACCTCTTCAAACACTTATGATGGGGTCTTCCATACAGACCATACGAGTTTTATTGTTATGACAACTGTTATGATGTATAATAACACTGATGTCAGAGTTGTAGAAATTTCGTCCTTTTTCATAAAGTTGTTGTTCACTAATCCGTTTCGATTCTTTACCTGTTGAACCATGCAGCCGTTATAATTACACTAACCATTAAAAAGTTTTCAGTATCGTCATGTGTTGTGGCAGAGTCACCATGTGTTGATTGAAGGGTCGCCAAACGTTGTAGAGGGCCTCTTGTTTTTATATATGTGTTTTGCCCCATAGAGGTTGTGTAAGTTTTCCGTACAGCTTCTGTTATATTTGTCTTGAATATACAGAGAAAAGTCAACAAAGAAATACGGGTGATTTGTTTTGTTTACTTCAAATTAATGCTTGGTGATCAAGACAAAGCAAGGGCTCCTCATAAAATGTGCAGAATATGTGAGCAAAATCTGCGCTTGTGGTTTAAGGGTAAGAACACTGCATTTCGTTTTAGCATTCGTGTGTTATGACACGAACAGAAAAATCACACAACCGACTGCTATTTTTGTTCAGCAGACGTGATAGGATTTAATTCGAAAAATAAAAATAAGATATTACACTAACCTTGATTCAGCTATTCATCCAGTGTTCCATAGCTCTGAAATACCAGTTCCGCACCCTCCTCTTTATTCAGATGACATCCTAAGTGATGCAGGGAGGACTCAGAAGCGTTTGCTCCCCAGAACCAATCTAGCTCAAATTTTTCAGTTGACAGGGAATCTCAACTTTTTTCTCAGATTGAACTCAATGACCTAATTAGAGACTGGTCTTTCAAAAGATGCAGCCGAATTGCTAGGTTGAAAGCTAAAAAAACCAATTATCATCTGGTACCTCATTTTTCTGGTACAGACATCAAGAAAGAGAATTTACTCACTATTTCACTAAAGGGTTTATTGTAATGATGTTCGTAGGCTCACGAAATGCTTTGAAACAAAATATAACTATTCAGAAACTCATCCAAAACTAGTCTCAAAGCAATCTTGCTGCATAATGGAAATGTATCTCTTCCAATGAGACACTCAGTTCCAGTTCATACGGAAGAACACGGATGGTTTGTGATGATGATGGTGATGGTTTGTGAAGATTTCAAAATACTAACAATATTGTTGGGCCAACAGTTAGGTTTTACAAAATTTCCTTGTTTTCTATGTTTGTTAGATCATAATGTCAGAGAGCTACAGTGGACAACAACTGACTGGTCACCACGACACGGTTTAACTCCTGGCGAGAAAAATGTTATCAATACCATTTTGGTTCCGCCAAAAAAAGTTTTATAGCCACCTCTTCATATCAAATTGAAGCTCATTAAGCAGTTCGTAAAATCATCGCAAAAAGAAAAGGATTCTTTTAGATATATATGTTCCAAGTTTCCGAAATTGTTAAAGTTAAAGAAGGAGTTACAACTGTCCCCGATATAAGTAAAGTTTTGTCTGATCCCCTCTTTTCTTTCAAAAATTAAGTGCAGAAATGTTTGGGTAATACCAAGGATTCCGAATATTAAACTTTTGTATAGCGTTAAGGGTGGAAGAGGAGCTTGAAATTTCACTCCGTTTCACACAGTGAAAAATTTCACCAGGATGTATCTCATATCGAGAGACGTTACCAAGGAAGATGGGGTGTGTCAGAATTCTAGTGGACTACTGTTGGATGCTTAAACGAGAAACCAAAGAAAGGAACTAAAAACGAGTTCTGCGAAGAATCAAAGAATAGATGAAGAGGTTTCACGAGGAAAAAGGGTGAACATAAGTTGTGTATAAATTCAAATAAAAAAAATGATAATGTGTTTTGAATGATTATTGTGTTTTTATTATAGTAAATGAAGTTATTTTTGAAATCAGCGTACCCAAACATGTAATAAGGTACTTGCATTTTTAAAAAGTATTTATTTTTGGTTCATTAGAGTTCTTGGTATGAAATAATGTCAGAAAGTGAAATATTGGATCAAAAGTGAAAATAATATCCGAATATATAATGGAAAATCGCAAAAATTTCAAATTGTTATCTACATAAGGAAACGATTCTCATTGGTGCTCAGTTGTGACGTCGTAGGTTTAATAAAAACATTTAACAGTTGTCTGCTTGATGGTTACGAGGTTATCGTTGTCGGCAACGTAGCGTCTGCTGTTATGAAACAGTTTTTATTTATAAGTTACGTATAAATAAAACATTTTTCTATATATGAGAATAAAGTGAATAAATCTTTTATAGGTTAAGTTCTTACATTACAAAATGACGTTAAAAATTGAAAGCATATATAATCAATAACCTTAATTACTATAAAATATTAAAATGAGTTAAATTTGAATCTTCTTACATTAAAATGATCCTGGCATTCGAATTTCTGGGTATCATAAAAAAGATTTATCAGGTGTTTTAGTCGTGGTATTTTTACATCTTGGCACAAAACACGATTTATATACTATTTTTTCAAGTTAATTAAAGTTCAATAAAAACACTTATTTTAGAATAACCGAGAGAATAACTGTCGCATTTACTTAAATCATATGTTCAGTGTTTATTTTATACCTATGACGTCACGCAATATGGCGGCTTTACTGAAATGTTTGTACTACCAATAAAATTTTTGAATTTTCAATATTTTATTTCTTTATAAATATTGATCAAAGGATATTAAAAACAAAATTATAATAAAAGTTTTATATAAACTATCCAAAACAATTTTTTTCTCAAAACCATACTCTATTCAGCAAAAATATCTCATGCAGCTGAAAAAAATATTTTTATATAGACCTGTGTTATTAAACTATTCTGTGTGAGAATTTGAATTGTTATGTCTGCACTATATATATATATATATATATATATATATATATATATATATATATATATATATACTTTTTTTAATGTTTTTCCTTTTTTCTTCTATGTATTTTCTATAGTTTACTCTTCTTGAACATTATTCACAAAAAAGTTACTATGGATATTTTATTTTAATATCCAAATAGAATATATCCATATACTCATCTAAAAATTCCATTAGTAATATTTGCAAACTATTATTTTTGCCTCGAAACCGAATAAATTATTTCTTGAAAACAAGGTAGTTAGTTAATATGTCTATAGATTCAGCTAACGATTTATCATAATGTCGGAATAGTCGCATGTTTGAAAAGAATCTATGGGATGCCAGAGTGATTTATTACATCTTAGGGAACAAATAAATGGCAAACATCTGTATATAAGATTATTCAACCGTAAATAAATGTTTTAAAATTCTTATCTTCTTTCATATGAAGGTAGGTATAATAAATGAAGTTAACTTTGCCCATTCCCTTATTTACTGTATATAATTGTTTACAATAAATAGTTTACCCTTCTATAGGGGTAAGGTTGACATAGGGGTTGGTTATACAATTGATGTGTGAAAAAATTAAATGCATTTTTTTTTATTCATCTAGTCATTAATCTCTTGTATAAACTTTTCAAAATGATCTAAAAGTATTCCTCAGATACTTATAAATATACAAAGATGTTGAATACGGTAAAAGTATACATCAGTTTCTTAGGGGATTAGAGGAATTTTTATGTGGGACTAGGTAACCTAGCGAATTTTATTCCGCCTTAGAAATGTTACGAACCAGCTCGCGAAATGGGTCCTTAGGCACTTAGTCCTGTTCAGCTTTTGTTTTTTATAAATGGCGGACGTGCTTATGATATAATTTTTTTAGTAGCAGGCGGTTTATTTACATTATATCTTCTAAAAGATTTCTAGGAAAGTCTATTTATTTATTTCTTTTGTTTCTTCTCTGTTCTAGAACTTTGTAGAATTTTATTTAGGTATATAAATGATTGGTGTGAAGGCAGTTAGTTTAGTTTTAAATAAATAGTCGTAGTGAATAGAACGAATTAGTAAAGTAATTGCAAAAATTATTTAAATTATATTTATAAGTGGATTATTATAAGTTAAGTGTATAAATAAATTAAGAACGTAACAGACAGTGTTTATTAATTAACCTCACGAATCGAAAGAGTGTAAATAAATACAAAAAACGTTACAGAAGCAATAAATAAGCAGATTTTAGATTTAATTAAGGATAATAAATAATACATAATGCGGTATTTTGATGATTCTTTTTTGGTCAGGTATTTTGAAGCATTTATTTTATTATCAGACTCAAGAACAAATAACACAGAATAATTGCCCAATAGAACAAACATGTATTTTCTAGAGTCAGTCCATAAACTTCCAACGATCAGTCAAAGCGAGACGGATCGGAAATTGAATTCGATTAAACTCGAACGTCAAATCGGTTGGGATCACCGGGTTCTTCACTTTCGAATTTTCCTTTGAATATCGTCACGATTACTATAGAGCCAACCTTTAGTCTTAAATTATGCGCTGGTAAGCCAGGCACACCCAAATAAATAAGTACCTCGAATGTCGGATTAAATCCTCGGTCTTCGATAATGTCTGCCACAAAGTAGGTCATTTAGAAACAACTATTGTATTTTTGAACCTTTGCTAGAAAATAATATTCGTATATACAGACGTCCATTGGCACAATGCGAACGCAGTAATCAGTGCTAAAATCGTATCGAAATTATGCTCGATTTTAAATAGGTACTTCTAATTGTTAAGCTCTGAGGTTTTCTCGACGATTTCGTATTACCAACCGAGCCGATTCCAATGCTGCTCCGTTTTTTATTGAGAGGTTGAGTCATAGTAACGCGGCGCTCTTCACGTGCAATTTCTTGTTCTTGTTCAGTTTCCAGGGCCAAGCCTAGGGTATCCGCCGCCCGGGTGCAAGAACAAAATATGCCGCCCTATCAGCGTACCTAGTCAAAATTTGATCAGTGAGGGGAGATATGAGATAAATTTCTAGTCTAGTCGGATAGAAACATTTTGCCTTTTGCCGCCCCGTGTGTTAGAGCCGCCCGGGTGCCATGCACCCCCGGCACGGCTCGGTTCTGTCAGTTTCATTCGCAATGTTTCGAATGCTAGTTGCAACACAGCTTTGTTTCGATCGTATTCAGACAGATCAACCGTCTACTTCAAAACTTCTAATTAACAAATGTTTAATCATACTCAATCATAGATAACATTACGTTTAGCTGTCAGTTGCGTTTTGTTATAGCATTTTTAACAAATGACTGATGTTTTGACTGATAAATTGTTTCATTCTTTTTTTTGCGTTTTGTTATACCACGTTTTATGAAACATTCCTCGGAAGCTATCTACCGACCAATTTTCAGTCAAATCGGTTTGTCCGTTCTTATAAATCGTGTAACTAATACGACTTTCTTTTATATACAAAGATATGGTTTGTTTTAGTAATGGTATTAATATAGAAGAAGTTTCTTCTGCAGAGCTAGGTCTGAGGAGATTTTTTGGTATCGGAATATGGATTTGGCGTTGGCTCAGTGTATTCGCTAAATAGAGTTAACATGAAAGAAAGTGTGGGAACAACTTTAATATTAACTCAATTTTGTGCCCACTATCTATCACGCGGGGAATTAAATTTGGAGTTTGAAAATAAAATTAAAGACAATTATACAAAACGGCCCGACGACCCGAGGAGCTTTTGTGGTTTATTGTGCGGAAGTACATGTAAAGCTGCGGCTGTATTATTCCCTATCGTCGGACAGTTTGCTGTTGATTGAATTCACCAGCAGGAAATCCGCAGAAAATCATTTGCACTAAAGTAACTTTTTCAATGAAATGGTATTATCAGGTCAAACTAATATATAACAAATTCATTTGATTTTTTTTCAGTTAAATGTATGAAATGTTGCCAGAGAAACAAGAATTTTTATTCTCCTAATTCCTTATAAATCTATACACTTAGTCCAGCAATACTATAACCTTCTTAACCCTTACAAAAAATAGTCCGTCTTTCTCCTCAAAACTGTTAACAAGTGATCAGAACGATAAAACATGATACACAAGAAATTACTTACCAAACGTGTTTTTTCCTTATCTTCCATTAGCTCAAAACTCTCAGAGTCCTGCAAACTTTTTCCCATGCATCCCTCGTTAGATTCCTGTCTTTACATGTGTCTAAAGTTTCATTCTACTAGATAGGTCTTGCCTCCACTAATGACATACGGATATCATTATCAATCAATTCACCAATTGCAATCATAATTAGCAAGAACTACCAAAAACAGTTTATTTCACCGAGTAGGCGACTGGAATGGACGGTAAAAAACCGGTCCGTGTATTTAGTCACGTACGCCACTACTTCCCGGTAGTTCCGGCGATACAGCGGCATTGGACTGCTACTTTGATCAGTGGTCGGCGTATCTGCCAGGTCACATTTCCATATGGTTCACTAAAGGAATTTGGACGACCGTTATAAAATCAGTATGTGCAATTAACCTTACCTATATTAAATAAGGACCATTTTACAAGGCGATGAAACTGCCTTTACCCTTTTCGAAGCAGGAGGTTCGCCCTACGCTGTCCATTATCTTTATTGTTTTTCTCGTTTTAGTATTGTAGTATTGAATCCAGGTATTATCTAGAGTTATGGAGGGATGCAAAAAATCCGAATCATTTTGCTTAAACCGCGTCAATGCGACATAGGAAATGTTCAAACGAATGCGCTTTTGGACCAAATTGAGTAAACGAACACCAAATTTGCGGATAGCTTACGTATAATTTTTCAGTACATGACAAATGAGTTGCTTTGATATGCCGATAGCCTTTTCTATCTCTCTAACCTCAATCCGATAGTCGTCCATTACCATTTGGTAAACTTTTCCGATGATATCTCTGGTTGTCGTAGTTTTTCGCCGTCTCTAACTCTCGTTGACAGTCAAGTTAATATGTAACAGCTACTTTGGAATTCGGATACCTAAAATTTCACCAATTGCAATCGTAATTAGGAAGGACTACTAAACCAGTTTATATCACCGAGTAGTGGACTGGAATTGACGGTGCATGTGCCAGGTTACGTTCCCACATGTGGTTTACTAATAATTTTGGACGACCGGTATAAAATCGGCCGTCCAAAATCGGTGTTTTTGGATTTAACCTTACCTAGTTGAAAATAGGTCGCCATCATTTTACCAGGCGGTGAAATCGCCTTTACCCTTCTCGAAACTCGCTCGCCATCGCTGTCCACTGTCTTTATGGTTTTTTGTCGTTTTAATAGTGTAGTCGTGAATTCAGTTATGGAGCGATGCAAAAAACTCATTTTGCTTAAATCGCTTCAATACGACATAGAAAACGAATGCACCAAAGTGACCAAAGTGAATAAATGTCCACCCAGCCTACGGATAGCTTACGTATGCATAATTTTTCAGTTAGTACATGGCAAAAGCGTTCTTTTGATATGCCGAGAGCGTCTAACCTCAATCCGACAATCGTCCATTACCATCTGGTTAACTTTTCCGATTATATCTCTGGTTATCGTAGTTTGTGGCCGTCTCAAACGCTCAAGTTGATATGATACTGCCACGTTTGAATTCAGATGCCCCGCCGGAATATTCATAACATAACAAACTTAATTAAATGAAAAACCCATAAGATGCAAATGTGTCAAAATTTTTCTAAATAATTACTTAAACAATAATTGTCGTGAAGAAACTAATACCTAATTTTTAGTGTACCCTTAAAATTCCAAGGACGGTTAATATAATAAGAGTATTATCCTTATTATCTTACTACAAACTAACGATTATATCAAACGATGAATGTATGGTTTACTTTTATTGAACTTATTGATCGTTTAATGTCATGTTACTGTAAATAAACGCAAAATGTGGAAATATCCTACATCAGGTTTCAGGTAAATAATACAAAACCAGACAATATTTCATAGTCTAATATAAACGACAGTCACTCACAGATTTCCTCAAGGTTGCTCTAGTTATTTCTCATACATGAATCATAATGATTTAATAAATACTAATAAGCACAAATAGTTATGATAATAAATTTAAGTTACACAGTAGCGGATTAGCCACACTGATTCAATCAAATGTGCATCCAAAATTATTAATTAATTTTTATCGATCTTCATAAGGATCCAGTTTATCCTCTTGATTCTACTTTGACGTCAATTTCAATATCTACGAGATAATGATTTCCAACATGCTTCTTATGGGATACTGAAGGTTTTTTATAGTTTTGCATTCTAATTTCCAAGTTTTTGAAGCAGGAAATAGTAGCTTTTTCAAAAACTATTTTTTACCAAATTGAGGACTGACTTTAAACCCTGTTGTTGATTTCTTATATCTGCTTCCAGTTTAATTATAGATGTTTAGAAGCGGAATTGACTGACAAACAAATTAATTTTATTGAATTATTTAAAAACAGTAGAAACTCGATTATTCGGACTATCAACTGCGAAATAATTAAGTAATATTGAGCCAAGTTACAAAAAGAATACCGATTCAATTTTGTTGTACACCTACAAATTAGATAGTGAAGATCGGAGTAAACATCGGAAATTTATGAAAAAATCGAAAAACGAACATTTAGAAGACGATTTGTATTGTTGGTTTTTACAAAAACGGTCAACTGGGCAACCGATATCTGGCCCTTTACTCTGTGAAAAAGCATTACAGTTCAAACATATTGCAGATAAATGAACAGCAGAAAATGCAAGAAGATGAAACAGAAGAAAATCTAGACGTGGAAAATGATGTAGGACCATCTCATGATGAAGCACTTCAGGCTCTTGAATCAGCTCTCAAATTGTTTGAAAAATGATACTGTGAGTTTACTACAGCTGAAACGAATTCGTGATATAGCAGAAATGAAGAGAAAAAGTAGCTTACGTCAAATGCCAGTTACCAAATATTTTAAACCAAATTAAAATTATTATAAAATTACTATTTTTTATTAATATTATTTATTAATAAATATTACTATTATTAAATTTATTTTAATTCACAAAACACGCTTTTCTTCATACATTTGATTATCCCAATCCCTAACGACAACAATTAGTCCGGTTAATCGAGTTTCCACTGTATTTTTAAAAAGTGTAAAAATGCAATAAGCAATGACACATATGCATAAGAAAGGCAATGTTTTAAAAAGGAGTGAAAGCCCATTTTACTTTTCGTTGCGGTGCCGTATTATCCGAACGGGGCATTCTGGTTAACTGCCATTTGGCAAAAAGGTAAATCAGATGTTCCTGAATAACGTATCCAAAATTCGCATAAATTATGGGAGGAGGTTTTGAGAAATCGGTTTTAAGATTTTCTCTTCGGAAATCGCGCAATTAATTCTTCGAAGCCATAAAAAGTAATTCGCTCACGATATGAAGACTATTCTAGCTGAAGATACAAGTATAGAAAAGTGGAATAAGCATTAGCATGTTTTATTTGCTTGTATTTGCTCTGAAGTAACTTACTTTGAAAGCAAAAATGAGGATTTATATTAAAATACGTCCGGGACAGCTGCAATCATAAGTCTTATGTTGATCTTAGATATAATCTTCAAGTACGGGTATTATCATTGTCAAATGAATCTACTTTTAACCTGACTTATGCACAAACTATGACCGACATAATTTAAGGTTTGAATCTACTAGTGAATTCTCTTGAAGATGTAAAAATTTATGTTTAAGTTGAATCAATATCTTTTGCTTAAATTTTCCTAATTTTACCTATGTACATCTATAGTATTGAGGTAGGTGTGTGACCTCGTTTTTTGAACATATTATCAATAAATTACATTTTTTCAACGTTTAACAATAACCAATATTCTTTTGTTGGGCATAAACACAATTATTGGGATTTGCAAAATAAATTACTGATTTTTTATGTATTTCAATTGTTTATCCTTAGATATATTAGTATTGCGATGAGTCAATCCACGTTCTAACCACTTCCATTTTGGCTTCTTCTAAGGGTTTACATTTGTTATTTTTTTAACTTCACTAATATTTTTCATCGTATGCGCTGCGATTTTATAAATCTGGTGATAATCTCTTCATCTAAGATTTCTCTAATTTCAACGGTTAGGATTCTATATTGTCCGTCACTAAACTTTTTTGGCCCACATATTCTTCTTATCATTTTTCTTTCGAAGGTGTTTCGTTTTTCATCATCAGCTTTTGGTAGATTCATCGTTTCTCCTCAATAGGTTACTGTTGCTGTTCTGTATATTTTTATTTTAGTACGTCTACTGTTTTTTTTGCATAGCATTCGAAGTCGCAATTTATGATATGCTCGGTAGCCTGCTTGGATCCTTTGAGTAATTTCCTCTCCTCGTTCATTATTGTTGTTAAATTCATTTAGTTCTAGTCTCCTTTTACTAGCTTCCTGCTCTATCTTCAAGAATGTTTAGGCTCCTTTCACTTCTCATTATTATCGCCATAACATCTGCGTATGCTGATATTTAGATGTAATAATTGTACCTCTCAGCCTGCAATCTTTTAATACTTCATCAAGTGATATATTAAATAGAGTTGTTGATAGTGCGTCATCCTGTCTGATTCTGAACTATAAAAATTGAAAATTGATGAAATAAACATCAACGTTTGTAACGTCGTACGATTAAAGCATTTATATAAAAGTAGCGGTCCCGGCTTTTAAATGTGTATTGACAAAAAGCTCTCAAATGTAGTGCTGAAAAGTTTAATCTGACTGGCCATGTGTGATAAAAGATTCATTTTAAGGCACATTCTAACAATATACCTGATGTAGGCCTCCCATTGTAGTGTAATAAATTCAATTTTCCATATCATTTTTCAGTTAAAAACATAATTATTCAAATACTATTATAACCATAGAAAAACCACCATAACATTAAGTTTTAATTTAGTCCGATATACAGGGCTCTACCAGAGAGAGATCTCAATGAATGATTCATTTTGATATAGGAATACGAACCCTTACGGGGCCTAGTTGCTGGGATATAGAGAGTTCAAAATTTTAAATAAAAAATTTGCCTTAAATCAAGAACACCTTTAAATTTTTTTTTCAAATTTGATGACTAATATTCTTCTTAATAAAGTAATAACACACACACATATATATATATATATATATATATATATATATATATTTTGATATAAACTTTGAAAAAATTTAACCAGTGGCGCACTGTCAGGGTTAGTTGTCACTTTTATCCAACTAGTTGTTACGCCACTGGAGCAAATTCTTTTTTCAATTTTGTTTTAAATTGTCTGATTATTTTTAGTTGAAAAACTAATGACCATTTATGGAGCTAAAATGAACGGTATTGTAGAAATTTACCTCTAAACAAAAGTTTGATAGGACGTAAGACAAATAAATTAATTATTCATTTAATTTCAAATAATGATTAAGCCTAAGTAGTTCAAAACAGATAAAAATTATTCATAATCTCGATTTCAAACAAAAATGTATTACAATAATAACAAAATTGGCAATAAAAATAAAAATAGTAATAGCACAAATTAAATTTAAACAATATTGTATTACAACAATAAAAAATTGATAAAGTTACAGTAGTTGTTCAAACTGTTTGCCGCTTACTTCAATACACTTATTACACCGTTTTGTCATTGAAAAAAGTCTCTGTGAGAATAAATCTGGATAGGATTTAATGATTTCTGCCGCAGCTTGAATTCTAGCTATTAGATCTTGTTCAGATTGAGGACATCATATAGCCCCATAGATAGGATTTAAGTCAAGTGATCTTGGAGGCCAACAACTGGGTCCACCTCGACCAATCAATCCAAAACGTCTGTTTAAGTAATTTCTTACCGCTGTAGCAAAATGAACAGATGCCTCATGTGTTGTCTAATATTTAACGGAACATTTATTTAAGAAAGCGCGTAAAAATTGCTCCATTTAATTTATTGGCTAAAATATAAGGCCCGTTTAAACAATCTTCAACCATACCCACCCACACATTAACCGAATATTTATGCTGAAATCCCCTTCCATGAGCAAAGTGCGGATTTTCCTCATCCCAAACGTGACTATTTCTAGAGCTGACCTTCCCTAGTAAATCTTGCCTCGTCGGTATACAACACATATTTAGTAAAATTTCGATTTTCACAACACTTTTGTAAATACCTGTTTGAAAATTCCATACGCAACTGAAAACCTCTAGGTTCTAATGCTTGAACACTGACCAATTTGTATGGATGTAAAACTTGTTCTTTTAAAACTTTTCATACAATAGAGTGAAAAAATATGCCTACTTGATTATAATTTAGAAATATTGTGTAGTATTTAATTACCGTTTATTTTAGCTCCATATAAGGTTATTAGTTTTTCAACTAAAAATAATTATGTAATTTAAAACAAAATTGAAAGAAGAATTTGCTCCAGTGGCGTAAAAAATAGGGGGATAAAAGTGCGCTACTGGTTAAATTTTTCCAAAGTTTGGTTATGTCAAAATATTACTTTATTAAGTAGCATAGTGGTCTTCAAATTTGAAAAAAAAGGTGTTTTATTGCAAATTTTTTATTTTGATTTAAAGTTTTGAACGCCCTATATTTAAGCAACTAAATATATCAAAATGAATCATTTATTGAGCTCTCTCTGTGGTAGAGCGTTGTCGGTCGAATATAGAAACACCTTGACGCTTAAAAAAACATTTATTGATCTCTTGTTATTCAATTTGTACATTTGCATAAATAATCACTATAAAATACTAACATTGTAATTATCCTCACAACAACAAAAAATGATTTTGTTGTGGGATTATGTGGGCGCACTGGTTAGGTTCTGCCGCCTTCAGCTGCATCCTATTTTATGACAGATTTTTTATATTGGAATTTTATATAAATTATTTAATTTTTTTCAAAAATTTTTTGTCTAAAATTCGCTTTTGTCATGAAGTGATGATATTATTTAGTTTATTTTCTTTAGGAAAATTGACTCGAACTTTTATTTTATTTTCACCATCAACAACTTTTGTTAGAAAGGAAATATGGAATTTAAATTATTCGCTTTCACATTTTATTTGACTCATTGAACCCAAGAAATAAAGCAATTGTAAATTATCACTTCATAGCTTCAACTCCACCTCGCAATCTTTCTAGAAACATTAGTTTTTACGCATTAGTTTTGTATATATAATTTTTTTATTATAAGATGAATATCTACTAAATACGAGGGCCGCACTACACACTCAGCCATTGTTGACATTCAGGCGTCAGTCGGCGTTGTGTTACAGTCACGTAAATATGTCCGTCATTATTGATGCTCCCGCCAGTGTGATGCGAAGTGTGATTCGTTTTCTACAGGCTGAAGGCGATATTGCGGCAGAAATCCATCGGAGAATGAATCGTGTGTATGGGGAAAACTTGATGGTGATGAGTGGTGGTGTTATGCGTGAATGGTGTCGAAAGTTTAAAGATAGCCGTAATAATGTGCATGAAGAAGAGGGCCAAGGACGCAAATCTGTCGTTTCAGATGACTTGGTTCAACAAGTTGACAGAATGGTTGGAGAAAACTGCAGATTTGCCATTACTGCTTTGTCTACGGAATTTCCAGAAGTTTCAAGGTCTGTTTTGTACTCTACTTGAATTCATTGGCGGCAACTTTCTTTGAAAAGGGGATTGAAAAGCTTGTCCACAGATATGACAAATGTCTCAATCTCTTCGGTGATTATGTCGAAAAGTAACCGTAAGTGTGCCAATCTTTTGGTAATAAAATTATTGTTTTATATGATTTGTCTTGTATGTATAGCCTATCGGAGGCTCAAAAAAAAACGACCCTTGTATAATAAAAACCAACCTATTATTCCGAACTGGAAACGTCAAGATTCCAATCCAAATTTTAGAGCGCTGGAATAGGACTAAACAGTAGTCTGAGGTCAGTATTTCACGACAAGAGCTTCGATTAACATCACCTAACTATTTCAAACTTGGTAAAGGTTCATATAATGTGAGCATGCTCTTCGCACATGCAAGTAAAACTTATTTGTTCTATGTGTTTTAGTAGAAATTATGCGTGTTTCTAATTACTCAAGGAAATATAAATTGTATGTAACATTTATGTAAGAATAAAATGATTTTTATGTATTATTTAATCTTTTTTTGTTGGATTGGGACATATATACCCCTGTAGGATGTGTTTGTTCCAACATAAATCTTACGAATTTATCGACCACTGTTTGACAGAGAATTGGAAGACGAGCTTGGTATTTTCATGATATCTAGGTGGATTCTTACAATGACAGTGACGATAACTATGGCACAGATTATAAAGATTCTGATACCTCCATATCTTTTGAATTGAATAGCACGGATTCCTTAAATGATGTCAATATCTTGATGCATGATAATGTACAAATAGTAAAGATAGTAATAACAACTCCGAAAGTGTAAATATCACTGATACAACTTCTGCACAATCAACTAGCAATACTAAATTTATTTGGCACGGCGATATTTATAGGTTTTCCCCAAAAATTTCACAACTTCGAGAGGACAAGGCAATTATTATGGCTAACCCAAGGGTGCGTTAGGTAAGGTTAGGTAAGGATGTAATGAATTCGCTATCCAAACGATTATTACTTATAGAAAGTACACGATTACGAAGGCTAATTTTAAAGAAAAGCAAAAAAATACAAGGCGTTCATGAACTTAATAGAAATAGACTTGCTTATGGCGAATTCCATCACCTTTATCATGAACTTCGCAGTGATCCAATAAGATTTTTTCAGTTTTTGAGAATGTCAGTGGAAACGTTTGATTACATTCTGGGAAAAATCAAGCATCGCCTTCAAAAGAATACAACTACGCTCTTCGATTCCATACTGAATAAAAATATAAACATGAACGCACCACAAAGGCGATGCCGCTCAAAAAACGAACAAGGTCGAAGCTCGAACGGCGCGATGCGTTGCGGTGGTCTTTGGCAATGCGATTACATTCATTTAAAGTCTATAGCCAGAAATATTTTTTAACACCGCTGCAGCAGCATCGCTCGACGCTCACCGCTTGAGCGTTGCCAATGTGAACGCACACTAACAGATGTTCGGTCAAACTTGATTGTTTTTATGAACTATTTTCAAAGAGTCACTTGATGCTGCTACAAAAGTTCAATAACGCAAAGATGACATCTCCAGGAGAATGGAAAGTTATTTTTGGTTGTTCTTTGATAACACAATCGTGTATCATCAATGCTTATGTATTGGTTATATTTTTATTTCAAATAATATAAATAATCATCTTGCTACATATTTTTTTTAAATTTTAGCTGTTAACCTCAGATATTTTATATAGTAATAAATGCTTATAATACTTACTTTTTATTACTTTTTTTATCAATTTTTAAATTATTTTAATACGGATCTTGCATATACAGTATGATGGAAATTAAAGGAAAAAAAATCGTTATTCCGTAAAACGGCAATTTTAAGGAAAAATCCTGAAACCCGTCGATATTTATTTTTAGACAGGCTATTCGTAAGGAAACCTTTTTATTTTTCACGTCATCTATGGGAGCGTGTTAACTTTATCGCTAATATTTCTAAATGGAAATATTTTGTATCACATTATTCTAAAGGTCTTCAAATACCCATTTAGACGTACCAATATGTCTGAGTAACTGATGTGTGTATTTGTTTAAAAATTAATGAATTTTTATTATTACAATTAGTTGAATTATTCATTAAATACAACGAAACTTAAATTGAGTGCTCGAATTGTTTACCTCCAGCTAAAATTCAATGACAAAGACGTACGTTTTCTAATATAAAACTCTAGATAATAGAGGAGAAAGTTGGAAATATTTGTATTTATTTATATTGGTATGTATCGATCTGCGGTATCGATCGGAAGACTTCGACAAAAGTTGGAAAGTAGAAGAAATATCAAAGTCCGTACCGATTCGACAATATACAGATATTTGCAAGCTCTAGAGCCTAGTGCACATCGGCTCTTGCTTGCTTCCATATGCCGTGTCGAACGGGAGACTTCGACAAGAGTTGGAAAATAGTTGAAATAATAGAGAGGAATATTAGATGGATGAATTGGCTGCGCAGAGGCTTCACAGTTACAGAGAGTACAAAGCTCGGTAGGGTATGTCACCCAAAATCCCGGTACACCCAGCTCTGTAGGGTGAACATGCAAAGTCATCCTTTTTTACGCACGCATATCCTTACGATATGTCCAAGATTTCGAAAAATCATTATTTTATCTCTTTGCTATCTCACAAAGTTAAATTAGACAAGTTGTACTGAATCCAACTCTGTGTTATTGTGATTCTATTATTGTTCATATCGCGAAAGCAACGTTGTTATGGCAATTACTATAATATATACACCTTCGTTCCTACATACTGTATTCGGGTAGGAAACGGAAGTGAAGATTCGATAACGGGAAAGTGATTTTGCTTTGATTTGAATGAAAATTATTGATTTTGAAGAAAAAGTGGTATCGAATATCATTAAAAACACAGGGAAGTTTTGTCAACCATATTTTATCTTTGAAGCCCATCTATTAACACAGTATGACATAACCATAAATCGGCTTTGTAATCTGAAACTTTTTCTATAAAATTGTCTGGTTTTTTATTTAAGACGTTATTTGTTAGTATTGAAACTGGACAAAATACAAAACTTGTTTTGAACTCTAATTCAATCACAGCTTTTATAAAATAAAATACATTACTCAACAGTGTTTAAGCAACAATGAGAAACGTTAAAATAAATAAATAAATAAACGTCAAAGTATTTAACACTTATTTTCAATTTATGTTATTACAATAGTCTAAAATAGAAAAAAAATGAAAAACAAAGAAAAATTAACATTATATATATATATATATATATATATATATAAAGTTCGTTATAATTTTTGATACTGTTTATGTAGGACAAACATCAAATTATTCGGATTATAGATCAAAAGTCAGGCATTAAGAAACCATGCTTTTAATTGTAAAAATTTCAAGTTTTTTAAATCCAAATACAAAATATAAAATTAAGAAAACTATTTTGAGGTTCTGAAAATTTATTCACTACAAAATAAATCTATACAATTGTTAAAAATAATAAATAAGGATGGTTTAACGGAAGAGTATCTTTTAAAAGGTTGATAATTTCGCTATGGTGATTATATTGTTAGTTTTCTCCATGTTTTGTACTAGTAGTTTTAATACTAAAATTTCAAGTGTTAAACATTTTACTATTAAAGAAACCCATGATAATCACGTTTATTTTATCCTGAAAGTTCTCGGTGCTGAACATCGTGGACCGTCATTTAGGTCCTCTAACAATTCTAGGAATGGTTGATAAAATCCGTATCTTTATACATAGATTTCCTCGAATGAACGTAAATATGCAATATTTTGCAAGAAATCATTTATATGAAAAACGATGTACAAAGTACGTGTCGCGATTGCTTAATGCTGATCAAAAGCTCACATTAAAAAATCGGAAAAATGTTCACATATTTGTCTCCATATGCTACAAGAGAAGAAGCGAAGTTTTACCTCAGAAACAAAATTACAATCGAAGCAATGAAATCCGAGGCACGTGCTAAAACCATTTTTGTCGGCCAATAAGGTCACGGACGCAGTTTTTGGAGATTCCCTAGACGTAATCT
Organism: Diorhabda elongata; assembly: GCA_026230145.1. Taxonomy (NCBI): domain Eukaryota; kingdom Metazoa; phylum Arthropoda; class Insecta; order Coleoptera; family Chrysomelidae; genus Diorhabda; species Diorhabda elongata. Next base: position 15,360,490 of record CM047930.1, read on the forward strand.
TTATTGAATATTTGGAAACAACTGGTCAGTAATATGTTGTTTACTAACACATTTTAATTTCCAGTGTATAAAAGACCGGATTTGTTATGGAAAAAAGTTTTGTCATGACAATGAGCCCAATTGCGTTACGATTCATTACCTCATCTGTCATATTCATCTTATCTAGTTCCCCCAGATTACTATCTTTTGCTTGGCGGAGAAAACGCTTAGTTTAAAAAAATTGAAACACTAAAATGAAAATAAGTCGTTATTTTTGCATTACTATAAAATATAGTTACTATTGTGTCAAATACATTACATTACATACTACTGCTACTATCCATCGTCTTTTTTTGAAATACTCAAAATATAAATGCATTGCAGACCCAATTTGTATCAATACTTCGAGGAGAATTCAGTTCATGGTTCATCAGTTTTTAAACCTAATGGAGCCAAAGAAATATACAGGAGGACATCATATTTGCTGACAGTCTGCAAGCTGATGTGGTACATCCACTTATTTCGTGAACATTGGAAACATGCCTGACTGTAAAAAAATATAGTGGTGTATTTTTCTTCTAAAAGTCATTTTTCCAACAAACAGCCATCGTATACAAAAGAAAGCTATAAGATTTCAAATTAAGCTGTGTTCTTATATGTCTTCTATCTATATGTCTTTTCAGTCATCGATTTACCTTTACCTTCCGATCTTTTTGTCTATACTTCATTTCGTCTTGTTTATCTTGCTCTCTGATTATCCCTTAGCTTTTGTTCTTTTTTTTCTTACCAGATATTCACATACTTAAAATATTCAAATTTTATTAATACTTCCAAAAGAAATACTCACAAATCTTTTTAAATGAAATGCCAATCTCTTAAGATTGTTTCGATGTAGATAACTGTCCCAGTTTTAAAAAACATTCATTTGCATTTGTACAGTTTTTGGAATGATATATTTTATTCCCGTTGCTTAAAAATGTTAAGTCTATTTCTCAAATAGTTAATATTTTAAGCTTGTGCCCGTACTAAATAATAAGATTCCTCGGCGTGATTTTTCTTTTCTGCTTCATCAACACGAGGTGCAATCTCCTATCGAGGTTAACTCATAAAAAGAGAATAAGAATCTTACTTTTTAAAATTATCACGGTTGAAACTAACTGCCAGTTTTTTCTTACTTATTTCGTCAAGAGGTTGCATACCATTCACCAATTTCCGCCGTGAGAAATTAGAAAATATATTTCTTACCTGCAATAGTTGTAGGTTGTAGACTAGATATTTATAATACATGTGATGAAACTAACGTTTTAATCCGTGAGTGATGAAATATGCATAATAAGGAATTTCACGAACAAAATACAATTTACTTAAAACACAAAAAGTAGAAGTACTTATATGTGAAGAAGTTTTTTTATAACTGTCCCATTTTGGTAATAAAAGGAAAAGTATTTCAAGGAAATCCCATTTTGATCTCCTAACTAAAATTACTATCCCAATTGCTATGAACTGACCATGTTAGATGACGCTGAATCATCTTAGTTACAAATACAGAATATTATTCGCTTTTCATTAAAAATTCCTATATACAGGACGAGTTGAAACTATCTGTATATGGCAAAATATCATGGATATTAAACTGCCCCTCCTTCCTCCTTCAAAAACATCCGATTCCCCTGAATGACCCTGAATTTATAGGTATAGACGTTACTGACCAATTTTCATTACCAAGGAATTTGTAGTGTTAATTTTTGGAAGAGTTTGGATTGAGCTAAGTGAATCAGTGAGTGTGAGGTGATTGCGTGCGTCTGACGAAGCAGCGATGTGTGTAGCTGCATATATTGTAAAGATTCAGCAGATAAAATAAATGGGCTAGGAGGATCTTTGGACATATGTTTGGAGATTAGTGTGATAATAACGACACAGTGTAGCTATGTACAAAGTTTTGGTAGTAAGCTGGGTAATGAATTTGATGCTTTTTATTGCCCATGGCCCAGTCTGAGAATATTTAAGAAGGCATTCAGGAAGGTAGAGATTTAATTCGCCTACGCGGTATCTAATTCTAGCATAGAAAGGTTTGACGATCCTGGGTTTATGTGAAAAAAGATTTGGGAATTTCTTAGAAAAGTAATTTTGATGTCGGATTGAAAGGATTTGAATTTAGCTGCATACGTACAACTCAAATACATTCTTCTGAGGAACAATATTGAATTTAAAAGATAAATTCAACTAGTCACAATGATTACATTTATTATATTTCATCGGTTAGGAGGTTGGACAAAAAATAAAGGTGTGGATCATTATGTAAATCTTGTCGAAATGAAGAAAGCTTTAGTTGGCAGTACAGAAAGGGGTTTTGAATAATAAATTAACTATATGTCCTTTTCGATTTCAATATAAGATTTTCAATTAGTATTCTCTCCATCTTGATCTGTGAGTATAAAAAAAAATCTTTTTTGGCATTGAATTAATGGCGGAAAAGATTTTCAATGGAATAAATGGCTCCTTGAAGCCATTGAAGAGGGAAGAAACAGAACAAATCTAGATTCATACAATAGCAGACGGCAGAATACAGCCGATCCGTTCTTTATAAGGATGTTAAGTCTGAGAGTTTATGTTGAATTACAGAGATGGACTTAAAAGCAAAAAAGTAACGTAAGAGGTTAATAAACTAGGTTACCTCTTTGTAGTACTTTCTCAGTATACTATGATAAATTTGTTGGTACAATGCTCAAAATATTTTCAAGATTTTCTAAGGATATTCTGGTATCATTTGATTTCGATTAGAATTTATTTATTTTGAAACTCAGTCTCCTTAGTGTTATCCTATATATCTCTCGTCAATTATAGTTGTTTATATGGTTACTATTTACTCATAAATCATAGTATCTCTATTTTGTTGCTTCCACTTGTTGGGAATTTGAGGATAATTTTTTATAAAGTAATTTTTATATACTTAAGATTAGTGATTGTCACTCACTCTAATCTAAACGAATCGAACCTGTACTTCCACTTAACATTTCCAAACGTAATACCTTATTCTATGAAACTTAACACACACATTTTTAATATTGTACTTAAAAGATCTGCAACATTCAAAGATCTTGGTACTACATTTGCCCAGTATATTGATATCGTTCTTGGAAGAGCAGAAAGAAAATACTTCTCTTCCTTCCATAATTATAGGCCTATCGCCTGTTCCTTCTTAGATATATTTTCTCATCCTAGCTCTAAATTATATTTCGTGGTCGACCTCTCCTCCGTGTTCAAATTGGATATTTATCCTTTGCTATTTTACGAATAAAATCGTTACCGAAAAATTTAAGTCAATTTGTTTATTGTTGATTATTGAATAACTTTTGTGTTTATTGTGTTATTAAGAAAAAAAATTGAAGTAATACTTTTGGGGTTATTTATATATTTTTTCCATGCTCGTTATAATATTCACCTTTTTTTCAGAGGAAAAGTATACGTGAACAAGTATTAATTCACTCACTTGTTGCATAAATAACTCTTGTTTATGTGTTTTAAAAAAGAAGAAATTAATTAGGTATCTTTTGTTGCCTGTTTTTAATATTTTATAATAAATCTGTACAATAAACGTTTTATCTGATTTGTAAGCAAAAATGTTTTTCTCTAAAATTTCGAAAATATTTTAATAACACATTAGGAGATATTTAGTCCATTGTATAGTCGTAATATACCATAAACTAAATTCTTGTTGATTGGCCGTTCCGTCTCTGCTTTCGATTGAACTTCTTTACCTCCGTTTCACTGATGTCGTCTACCCAACATACACTACATTGCACCGATCCCCACCACGAGTTTTTTACCATCGACTTAACGTTCCGTTTCATCGTGGTCGTTCGACTGGCTGGATTTTGCTGATACCACAATTTCAAATAACAAACGAATAACGTATAATACTCGGTGTGTGCAAGGTGGTTGTGGTCGTTAAACTATTCCGTTGACGCTTATATGATTGTGATGTTATTAATTTATTTATCATTCGAAGAAACTGAGTGTTTTTTGTGTGGAAGGCCTAAGGATTAGGGTTTATATGTACATTTACGGAGTGAGTAGTTTCAATTTAATTTCTTATGTTGTTATTTAAAAGAAGGATTCCTCTCTCTCACTTATATCTTTGCCATACCTGTTTTCTGCTACCTACTTTTTTACGCGATGTTGTAAATATTGTGACGTTGTTTGTTTTGAAATTGCAACTTGGTATTTGTTGGTTCTGCATTCGTACCCATGTATGTTTATGTTACTTAATACAAACTCGATTTAAAAATGTTCAAATACTAATTATGCACGAACGTTACGTGAAAATATTTGGGCAAAAAGAATTCTACTTTCTGAGATATTTCTCAAGAAAAGTGGATTGAATGTGCCACATTATAAAGGAATTTAATCAAAGTAGTATTATATAGATAGATGTGTTTATTTCATTTTTAATGCCGCTTCAAACACACATTTGAACAACAAATTATAGTGAAAAAATATTTCATGGTATCATTATAAATGGCTAAAATGTGTTGAACATCAAATAAATCTTCATAAGTATATTTTTGATAAACTATTGAAAATGTAAAAGTACAATGTTAGAAATAAATGTTATAGAATGTGTTCAATAAACATCAGTTTAAAGTATGTGAGTTGGCATTGAAGTCAGAAAAGTTTTAATTTGGGGTAAAAACCTAATACATATATGTACTATCCAAAAAAAGTAAATTTTCGTATATCAACAAAAAATCCAGCTGGTCTATAATTTAACATTATTCATTTTTTGACTTTTTATGTGTCTACATTAGTTTGGTAAGCTAATTTTAATAAAAAATATTTTTATTTTGATATTTAAAAGATTTGTAGTTAGGTTAAGCTAGCAGAGCTAATTTTGAAAAACTGATTTAGATATATTCAGGAATTTTATGTGCTAATTATGTGCTGGATTTAAAATGTTGTGCTCTTACAGATTTTCTAGAAAAACAACATTTAGAATGCGCGAAAAGCATGTAATGTAATTCTTGTATACTTCGCATTTCGATTAATTAATTATATATTAATAATAATATATATTATATATTAATAATATATGAATAATATAATGACGCTCCTCACTAGACACGAATGAACAGAATCTTCAAAATTTCCTATTTCCAAAAAGGCCCAAAAATTTTGGGTAAAGAATTTAACTAGCACATAAAGAGCACGTAATTTATATGTTTATTTTGTTTTTTTTTACGATATTTTATTAAGCTAGTTGTCGGCTCCATCACGGTAGCAGCGTCAAATTAGCAATTACTGCTAAATTCATATAAAGCTAGCATAAAATTTTGAAAATCAATAAATATCAATGCAACTAGCGAACCAAAATTTATTGCTGCAAGTAAGTACTAGCGAAAATTAGAAAAAAGAGACCGGACAAATTTTTTATACTAGCAGTAATTTTCTTGACACATGCTAGCTTGAACTCGACTTGTTGCACGGAAAATGAAGAGAATTTAGTTTGCTACATTGAACAATGTTCGAATGGGCGTAAAGACTAAGCAACAAAATCGATTTTTAAATGTAGTCCTTTTGGAATAAGTCAGCTCTATTGATCGATTTCAAAAACTTATCAGCTCTTAACCTTAAAAAACCACGTCGATCGCCGCCAGTCTGGTCGAAATTACTTGATTTGTTTGTGAGTTATCGTTGTACCGAAAATAAGGTTTTTTTAACTTTCCGCTAAGAAAATTGAAAATTTTCAAAAATCGGGAAGTTATTGCTTTTATCCCGTTTGTTGAAAACAACAGATCTTTTGAGGTCCTAGGAAGCTTCTCTGAATATTTCCGTGATGATGTCTGTATGTATGTATGTGTGCAACAAATTAGCAGCAAATTTTGGTTCTCTAGTTAACTCGATATTTATTGGTTTATCGAAATTTTATGTTAGCTTTATATGAATTTAGTATTAATTGCGATTTTTCGCGAACGACTTAAGTAACAAAATTGCGGTTTCAGTAACTAAATAGCAACAAAAAAGCTAATTTGACACTGCTACCTTGATAGAGATATAGTTTTCTGCTAGCTTGACCAGCAATGCGGTAATTTGTAAACTTTTTTCAGAAAAAATAAGTAAGTATAAACGCAATTTATATGCAAGGATCTTTCGAATAATGCTCTACCAACTTCAGACGTATGAGCAGCGCATTCGAAATGTTGTTTTTCTAGAAAATCTACAGGAGGTCCAAAAAAGCATAATTTGCACGTAAAATCACTTATTTCCTGAATATATCTAATGCAGTTCTTGAAAATTATCTTGCTAGCTTAACCTACGTAAAATATGTAGTTGGAGATGTGTTGTTTCTCAAATTATTAATATTTTATTTTTCAAATAATATATATACATACACATTTTCCAAATATTGTTTTTTAAACAATTCATATCGATAGTTGGCTAGTCATAAACTTTTGAATAAATTGTCTGCAGGTTTATAGTCTTCGACTTGAGGTCATTGATTTTGTTGATATTGATAGATATACATTTTTGCGGGTATGCACTGATTTCGGAAGCTCTGGTAAACGTTCCCCGTTTCCATGGCATGACACTGTATAAAAGCTAAAAAAACGAATTTGTATTTAATTAATAACTTTTATTATTAATTATTAAACCTTTCCAATAGTTAAAAAATAACATTAGCCACCATTCTTACATTATATGATTTACAAAAAATATTTTTTAAAGTCATTCAGGTCATCTGCATAAGTCAATTAGAGAAGCACCGTTACTCTAACACAACGTATTTTTTTAATAGTACACCCTGTATATATTTCAGCTTTTTAGAATCTATTAAGTCACAAAACAACCGTAAAGACCAAATAAATTAATAGTTCTAAATCTACAGTCGTTTTGAAATTAAAACTATTAAAAAATTGTTTATATTTCGATAAAGTAGTCGACTTTTCTGTCATTAATTGTGTATAAAATATCATAAATTATTTTCCATTTTAATTATGATGAGAGGTTACGGTGACTGTAGAAAAACTTATGAAGAGTTATACGTAATCCAAAACTGCAGTTTAGACAATTAAGAAACTTTTTGTTTTACTAAAAAAAAAACCGTAATTAGTGATATAAAATTCCTGGGAGATTATGCAAAGATATGCAAGAAATTCTTGTACATTATTATGTTTCATTTTTGACTTTTTGTGGGGATATCATTGTGAACGTATTGAATTAAGTATTCCTCAATTTAATACATTATGAAACACAGAAAATATATACAGGCTTTACTAAAAACTACGTTAATAATTTATTTTGTAGTAACGGTGCAACCTGTATACTTCAAACAGTATTGTCTAGATAGATCTTCTATTCAATTTTTTTTAACCTGAACAGATTTCGAATTAGCGAGATTGACGTTTCTTATGCTCAAAATTATAACTGTTCAACTGAGTTATTATCTATCTCTAGAATAACTTATCCATCTCAAAACTTCCTCTTACAGATAAAATCACAGTTACACTATAACATGTTATTAAATCATACATATTTTTCGATTATTACTCATATTCATGGGGCCAGCATCTTCTAAAAGGTACACAAGTTCTTTTCGAGGGATCATTGAAGGCCGATTTGATCTGCTGGTAACTATAAAAAGAATTTGCTGAAAGTTGTCATCTGGTACCAGTTATGTTATTTGTCGAGTTAATTCGTTGTAATAAATCTATAGTGTAGCTCATAAATATGTACAATTAAATACGTACCAATCACAATTTACAATATTCAGTATTTTATGCACAAAGTAAGGGAATTGTGCAGTGGCCGACTAACAGGGGGTGGAAGGGGCAGCCAGCCCAGGCCTCCGATCTTAGAGGGCCCCAAATGCCTCCGCGTTCCTCTAATCAAATTCTAAACAGGACTTTGAAAATATGCTTAGTACCATCGAATTTTTAAAATGAATGGAAGGGCCCACAAGAAGCGCACTCTTGAAGATGATCAAATGAGCTATAATGTCACCTTTCTCTCGTTCTCAGGACGTAAGATGAACTACACGTCTTCAGTGGTAGTGCAATAGAAAGAAACCAAAATTATGCCTTTGTGTGATTTCCCCTTATGTAAAAACACAACAAAAATGTTTAGTGTTTTGTTTTATGAGAATGACGTAACAAACAAATCGCTCGCCTGATGGTAAACGTCACGCTAACCCATAACAGTTCATTGCCATCCAGAATGTAAAAATTCTGCGCGTCTATGCACTGTGCTCGTTACCCCGAGATATTAGTTGTTAAATCTCTTGATGCCCAGTAATTTCTTTGGAAACATTTCTTCCCATTTTCACATTATAATTAGGAATTGAAGGAAGTAAATTTAGTTCAACAATATCTGCGGTCTCCAAAAATGACTCTGGATACAGGAATCACCCAACTAAACGCCTTGAATGAGTATTTAGTGACCGAACGAACCACGATTGTAGATGCTGTAACTTTTGTCATAAAAAAATGCAATGACATGGACATCAACATCGAGAAATGAAGAAGAAGGAAGATAAAAAGAACGATGCCGGGTGAATCAGCTCATGATTATCAATCTAAGAAGAAATACGTCGATCAATGTATGAATGCATAGACCGATTTATGCAGGAATTGTCGTCACGATATGGGGCTATGAAACATATCAATAATATTTTCCAAATTATTGAAACAAAGTTTTTGCTAGAAGCTTCAGATGACGCTCTGACTGTAGCAATTGACAATATGATACAAATTTATGGTGAATTTGACAAGGAGCAAGTTTTCCAAGAAATGGAAAGGTACCGCAGACATGTACCACCGAACGAGTATGGACGTTGCTGCCAAATGGAGAGCACAAGAAATCCTTCAATTTATAATAAAATGGGACTTCAGTGAACGTTACCCTGTATATCGCTTATACTTCAATACTTTTTGACCATTTGCATCTCGGTTGCATCATGCGAGAGGAGTTTTTCGAAACTTAAACTGATTAAAAATTATCTTCGATCTACAATGGGTCAATAACGACTGGCTAATCTAGCCGTGCTTTCAATAGAAAGAAAATTGTCAAAAGGAATCGATTTTACAGAAGTTATTGACGAGTTCAGTAAATTGAAGGCACGAAAACACATACTGTAAAAAACTATCTTTGATTTATTTTATATTGTTATATATGCTTATTTAGCCTAAATAATTTAAGTCGAATTTAAATTTCACTTCCAGATTTTAACGACATAATCATAAACATAAACACTTATTAATACATATAAATGTGAACTGAATAAAAAGCTCTTAAAACTACATTTTTTCAAGCTGGGGCCTCAATCATCTTTGCCGCCCCGAGCCTCTGGCGGGCTTAGTACGCCACTGGAATTGTGCGTTTAAAAACTAGTGATACCTTCTGACGTATGTGTTAAAATAGTACATTGTGCACCTAGGGAGAAAAGTAGAGCATTTTTGTCAAAAATCGCGGGCGGGAAAACCCTACTTTTGTTCCGTGGTGCGTATACTACTTTTTCTTCCGCTGGGATGAAACGTTCGTCTTTTACGTATTCTAATTCACTATCACTAGAATCGTCTAAATTAATTTCAACATTTCAACATTCAACAAGATGAACTTTTCATCCCGGCGAAAAAAAAATTATTTATATGCAGGCTGTTAATTACAAATTTCATCTTTAAATTTGTAAGTGTCTTCTTGTTGGATTTGTGTAACAAAAATTTATTTCCCTACATTAAAATAGGTTTATTGTGTTATAAAATTGTTCTAAAATAATTTCTTCTAATATACGATCAAGGCCTTTATTGCAACCCTTAATAATACCAAAGATATAGTAATACTGCAAAAGGAATATGATAAATAAAACAGAGAAAGAAATCGGCGTTAGAAAGGAAATAAAAAAGAAATTCTGTATACATGTCGTTTGATCTTCAGTAAATCTACTAGTTTGACCAATATACCGTCACAATCGTTATCAAAGACTATTATTTAGGGAATTAACTGTAATTATTGTGACATGGAATATGTTGGGCAAACTAGGAGATCTATTAATGTTCGGTTTCAAGAACACTTGCCCATATAGGACTTTATGATGTGCCCAGTATAGGCCAAGACTTGGGCCAAGTATGTACAACTCTGGCCCTAGCTTGCAAGCCGTTATTGGCCCAGACTTGATGACAACATAAGTAATATTGACATAATAATTGTAACTATTATTAATAGAAATAGGAAAGACAATTTTGAGGAATCAAAAAATGTTAAAATCCGTTCAGTCAACCCGGAGTAATTTATGTATGAAAGAAAATGCTTAAAATTTACACATTTCTTAGGATATCTCGTAATACGAAAAAGATATCGACATGCGGTTTTCGCTATTCTGTTGCTAATTTGGTCTACTTTATATTTCTTAATTAAAACTTGTTTCCATTCAATATTTTTCAAGGATAGCTAGATTTAAAAAAATAATTAAATAGCGCCCTCTAGCGTATACGTTACTCAATAGTTTGTTTCGAAATTATAACTCTTACATTGGTAGAAAGGAGCTCTCTTCAAAAAGACTAAGTTTGCATAGATAGGTTAACTAGGACTGGACTTACAGGCGTTTTTTTATAATAAAGTTCCCGCCTCTTATTTGAAGAGATAGACTAAATTTTAAATGTATCTTAATTAGGCAAAATTTGTAAATTATTCATTTTATAATTTTTGGTATTAAATTACGCTCTCTGGCGGTGGACCTGCAACTCTGTAAATAATTTCCAGGTTTTTGCCGAGCTCACTTTTGTTATAATTTTTTTTCCCGAAGCTGTACTATAAACGGTTCCCGAGATATGGCCGAGAGTCATTCTTATTGGGACACCCGGACATAAAAGTATTAGTTAAATAATTAAACGTATAAAGAAATGATATTATTTTTTATTATTCTATTTTTTGCTGTATCTGCAAAACCTGCTTTTTTTGAGAAATTGGCGATATTATTTTGACTAACACTCTTCCATGCTTTATCTATGAACCTAGCTGCATATAGAAGTGTAATGCTTGACTTTTGTTTTTCTTCGATGTCATAAATAATTTTTTTCACAACCTCCTTCCGGTAAAAGCACTTGAAATTTATAATTATTCCTTGATCAAGGGGTTGCAGTCTTTAAGTTGTATTTGGTGGTAAAAACTGCACAGCAATATTTTTTAAAGGCGGCAATGTATTGTGAGCACTGCAGTTATCAATAAACAGTAAAATTTTTCGCTTTTATTGCTCATCCATGCTTTTTTGTTGGATCTATATTTAACTGGTAAAGATTTCACTTCTCGGAAGCAACGTGGTTTTGTTGATTTGACAATCAGAAACGGCTTCAATTTTTCAGTACCACTTGCATTGCACTGTAACTCTTTCCTTGCTGTGCTTTCCATCAAAACATGATGTGCTGTTAGGTTGACACTTGTAAAATAAACCTAAAAAGAACACGTGAATCTGTACACTTATTATTACTTCATTGTAACATAATTTTAAAAAAGTTAGCGAACCTAGCTCATCGGAATTGAAAATGTCATTAAAGTCATATTCTCTTATTATGGTTTGCAGTTTTAACTTCCAATCGTCACATGTGTCATTGTTTACATCGGCACTCTCACCACAAACTTTACGAAAAACAATGCCGTGCCTCTGCTTAAACTTCTGCAGCCAGCTGTTACTAGCTCTAAAACTATCACAGCCTAAATCTTTTGCATATTATTCAGGTTTCTCGCGCAAGATTGGTCTCGAAATTCTGGAATTTTCGCCGACACACTGCTTAAACCATTTCATCGTGGCTTCTTCAGCCTCTTTCTTTTACGACTACAGTCACTTTCGTAAAATCGAGATAAAATTTCGTCTTTATTTTTCAAAATCGTTGGCAATGTGCTACTAGGAATGCCAAAGTCTTTTGCTATGTCTTGCTTATTCTTTTCACTTGGATCCACAGCTTCAATAATCTTTACTTTATCAGGAATGCTCAGACATTTTAGTTTTCTCTTAGCACCTGCAATGACGGTAGTCGAAATGTAAGTACCAACGCCAACTCATACTTTACGTATATTTATTTGCCTTTAAATTGTCGCATTTCGAGTTGCTGAGGCTTGTGATCGTCTTTTCAAGTTATAGAGGCTATTATGGCTAAATATTGAAAAATAAATGTCGGTCGATCCGACTTCGAATTTTAGAGCTTGTGATTTTACATTGATTTTTTCCGAGTTTGAGAGGATTTCGCACGGGATAAAATTTTTTTCCGAGTTTGAGAGGTTTTCAAGTTAAGGAGGTTCGAGTTAGAGACTATCCACTTTATTAGATCGGTGGGAAATTATATTCATATTCATGTAAATAACTTTCTGTTATGAAGCCAAATGTTACCGAAAATAAATTTGGTAATTATCTAAAAATCATCCCCCACTCTCTATCGACTTGGGATTGTGGGGGTAATAAAGAAAAGTGTACTGAACACAAAAAAATTAATCCAGCCGTCGGTCATCCCTTGTTAAAAAAATAGAGAGGATTGAAGAATAAAAATTGGATATTTTCGAAATTACGTGTGTTAACAAATTATAAATTTTATTTAAAAATATATATACAAACAATACAGCTAAATAGTGAAAATTATATGTAAAAAATATATGAAATTCATTCAGGGGAATTATGAACAATTATAATTGTTATTTGAGGTAGCCATAAATAATTGTTATTTTATCATAGAAAAATACATATGGGAAAATTGGACGTGAGGGATGATTTTTAGATAATTTCCGAAATTTTTTCTGGTTGTTCGGTTTTTTTATTTTGTGTTTTCAAGAATTTTTAATCATTTTCATTGAATCTCTAGATAAAATAAAGTTATACTTATGTTAAGCAGTCAAGCAACTGACCTCATTTACTGTAAATGTGACACTTGAACGTGTTGTTAGTGAAATGTATATTCACTACACCGTAGCACCTTGTAGGTACTATAAAACATATGTCTCACTCTAAATACAGGAAACGTTATAACTAATAAGTTGTGGCTAACGTACCGTTTGAAAGTCGGTCAATTGGTTAATTGCCTTTATTTTTAATACATTCGCTCTTTATAAAATGAATACGAAGAGTTTTTTGCTTCAGGCAGTCACATATCTGTTAGAACACGTGTTACTATACATGTGTTTTATGTTCCTGAGAAGCGTTACAAATTTTATAGGATTTTAATCACTTTAGCTTGGTTTAGTTTTATTGTATGTATGCAATTTTGAAGTTGATTATGATGATGGGACTAACAATACTAGATCGTCTTTTAAGAAGATAAGAAAGAATCTTTAATTCCCTAATATTTAGCAAGATACTTTTAACCCCTTAACGCAAAATTTTTTGAAAAAAACCCCAAAAAAACTATATTTCTGTAAAAATATACTCAGGTTTAACAAATGAAAGAATATTTTTTTTATAATAATTTTTCCCCTTTCTCTGGTGATAGGATAATCATGTAAATGCTGATCTAGACGATCTATTCATTATAATTGATCATATAGTGATAATAATTATTGTAGTTGCCTTTTCAGTGTTGTGTACACTAATAGCAAACAATTTTTTTCTTGCCACTTCATTATCATTACTTTTCCATGTCCAGTAGCTACTATTTCATTCTTTTCCACTTTTTTTGTTTCGAATGAATTTTGATACATCTTTTCTATCCCGTCTTATAGTTTCATGCTTCACTGAATTTTGATATGCTGCGCTTTTGTTTAATTGAAAAGAGTTATGTTTTATTTCGAAATCAATGAGTGTTACAGCTTAAATGTAAAAAATAATAGCAAATTGAAACACAACCCGCTGGAGTTATGGGGTTGAATTCATATTAGTCCAGTCATTTTAGGCATTCTAAACCCTAATCTTCAGAAAAATTCCTAGTGAGCTGAATTTTTGTATACATCTTTATTACGGTGTTGTAATTAAAATGTGAAAAATCGACCATTTTCGGAGTAGATCGCTGAGAAAGCGACTAGAATGCACTCACATACAGTATTGTATACAGAGGTTCAGGAACTGATACATGTTTTATATATAATGAATAATTATCGGACGCTAATGTTGTAGAAGTTTGCGTAGTCTATAAAAAATGCTAGCGTCGCTAGATGGTAATTTTGAATTTTTAAATACTGCGAATTTCGTGAATGTGCATAGTAAAAATTATACGAACAAATTGAGTATTTCGTATTTTAAAACGCCAAACAGAACCGTGTACATCAATATCTTCGCGAAAGACAACCCATAGAGGAAAGTTCCAAGGGCCTAAGCTTGGCGCAACCATATAGAACTCTGGACCAAGCTTGTAAGCCAGGCTTGGCCCAGTCTTGGTACAACCAGTCCTAGCAGTTAAGTTTGGCCCAGTCCTGGCAGTTAAGCTTGGTCCAGTCCTGGTAGTTAAGCTTGGCCCATTCCTGGTAGTTAAGGTTGTCCCAGCGCTGGCATTTAAGCTTGGTCGCCAAGACTGGACCAAGCTTGGTCGCCAAGACTGGATCAAGCTTGGTCACCAAGACTGGGCCATGCTTAAATGCCAGGGCTGGACCAAGCTTAAATGTCAGCGCTGGGACAACCTTAACTGCCAGGACTGGGCCAAGCTTAACTGCCAGGACTGGGCCAAGCTTAACTGCTAGGACTGGGCCAAGCTTAACTTATTCTTATTCATTACATAACTTTTCTTCTTTACCTTTATTTCATTTCTTTATTTTTTTCTATTTAACACGATTTTTTTGATTTTAAAAATAAGTAAATATAAATTTCTATATTTAATCTTACTCTTACTGTAATTAACAATATAAAAATATCAGTTAATTAGTTAAATAAAAATATTAAACACTTGTAGTTTGCACAAGTCTGTAACACTATCGTTAACCTCACTCACAAAGCTGATGTTCACACTTAAATTATTTAAGCTTTACGCGTTCACAAATGAGCTTTTTTTTCTCTATTCAATGCACGCCATCTTTGAACTCGAATATACGCATCAGACATAGTTACTTTTAGCAGTAATAAATAATAAAACACACGCACACTGAATAAACTAGAGATCGGATTGATCAGACCCATATAAAAAAAAGTATGACTGCCGACGGGTGAAAATACTCGAACCAAGCCATATGTGACCGAATAACCGAAGCTTGAGTCCCCAATGAATGATCAAAGCTGTGTTAATCGGGATTGGACCAACCTTGGTCCAAGCCTGAGTAAGTATTGGTATGGGTCAACCATCCTTGGCCCAACCCTGGGTGGCCAATGAATGGCTAAGGTTGGGATACCCAGGCTTGGCCCCAGCTTGGGTAATCATTGGTATGGTCGAAACTGAGTTAAGTAGCATGGCCCACGCATGGGCCAATACAGGTACGCCGAAGCTAGGCTTTCCAGGACTGACCCAGGATTGCCCCCTACCAACCTGGCTAAGATGAGAAATTGATCCAGAACAGTGGGATTGGGAGTTGAAAAATAATATACTACACCATCTTTAGTAATTTATAACAAAAATTGATTGAGTTGTTCAAAAGTTTGGGGATATTGCCGTGGCCTGTCATGCTTGAACGTCGGATCAACAAATGATGAAGATGTAGAAATTAGTCCAATCGACATTTTGTCAGCAACTATTACTGACAGAGAAACTGAAGATGTCGACGATAAATAATGCTGAGGAAACGAGTGCATCGTCATTATATAATCGCTTTCTCAGCTCTCTACTCCAAAGACGGTTGATTTTACAGGAAAATGCAACAGATATTTTTTGTAGATAATTTTATTAGGAAGAATTATTATAATAACCGCTATTGACCTTCGAGCAATAGATCGCGAGATATTTGCGAAAAACTAAATTTCAAGACTTTTTGACCTTTATTAGCCGGCACGATATTAATGTTGATTTTTCACATCTTTATAAAATCGTAATAAAGGTGTATACAAAAATCTAGCTCACAAGGAAGTTTTCCGCAGATAAAACAGAAAATGACTGGCCTATATACAATTTGGAGACCACAAATTGGACTTGATATGTAAGTGCATATGGGAACATTTTTATAAGAATCCCAAGCGAAGTGCATGTCAATTACCTCGTTAAAATAATGTCACATAAGAACGTCGAATTGTTTTTTTATGCAAAGATAGTTATGGAAAAGCTAAACAGAAATAAAGTAGCTCTTGCTCTATTGTTCATTCGTCCATTCAAATTTTTTATTTAGTCTCACTCAGTACATTTAACTGTTGATTGAGGTTATTATAGCCACTCATAACCTTCATGGTACCTGTACTCTTCTGTGGTATAAGTTACAGATCAATGGAAAAAGCACTGGAAAAGAAAGTAGATAAAAGCGAAACCAATTATTGGGATAACTTACAGGGGCTGAGACAGACAAAACCTCTTCTGGGAAACTATAACCAGAATAGATCTGCTGAATGTATCAACCTAAATAAGAACAATCTACGAATACTAGTTCTATCGGGGCACTGTTGCCTCAACAAACACCTGAAGACGCTAGACGAAACCTCTTTGTGCATTAAGGAACTCCAGAGTACCTGGGAGCGTATGAAATAGAAGAAGATCTCTGGCAATAAATAAAGTCATCCCACATCATAGACTTTTTAAAAGGAGTGGGATTGATGGATAAACTGTAAAGATGAGGTTCTCCAGTATCGCAGCAAGAAAGGGGGACACAAGAGATCCTTCGGGTCGCAATGTATACGTGACCTTAAATCCATACATACATACATACAAGATAATAATCTGAAATTCTCAATCGGAAGCCAGTTTTTGATATCGCCTTAAAAAGGTCCGTTGTTTAAAGTCGAATATCAATACCTTGGTATGAGAATTTAGGGGTACTGGAATATTTGCAAACGATATACAAAGAGAGATAACCTGAAAATATATCCAAAGCTTTCATTTTCATTATAAAAATGCTTCGTACAACAAATCTCTTTTGATATGCGAGTTTTTGGCTTTCTGTTATCGTAAATGAGATAGACACCATTTTTGACAATGAGGGGGCCATAGAAGAGCTGGTGGAAGCTATTCCGGAAAGAATGCACGTTGGGAACACACCTCGTATGTTCCAATATTGTCCTATTCGTGGATACTACTAAGATTCTGTTATAACATATATACTTGTAATTTCTGGTTATTATACATAATCATTTTATTTATTTCAAAATTAGATATCCGTTTTCATTTTTAAAAACATTATGGTGTCTTAATTTTTATATCAATGGTTTATTTTCGTCCAGATTTATTCTCGTGATTTGTCTTATAAGTGACTGAGTGTGTAAAATTTTACAATATCTCGTTATTTTTCGCCATATTTGGTCGTCAACAAGACTGTTTTGAAAAACCAATTAATTTACATACGAACAGAAGTGGGTGTTTTGCCTGTCTGCACTTAATGGCTCTACTATGTACTATTATGTTCAAAATTTTATTTGTATTAAACCTTATTTATTGTAGCCGAGCATTTCCTGTGTGGGAAGTACGTGTTAATAATTCTTAAAAGACTCCTACGTATTTTTTTTGCAAATCTACTAAAATCGATAAATGTAGGTAGTTTGAACAAATTTCTCTTCTCATTTCTCTATAACATCTTATTTCTTATGTCAGTATTATACAAATATACTCGGTTTAGAACCGGAAAAACCATAAGGTAGTCCAAATATTTCATATTTTCTAGTTTTCAAAATATTCAATAATTACTATTTTTTACTATTAACGAAGATCGAACTGAGTTTTTGATAGTGCTTGTTTCTTTTTGCCTTTCTGTTCCACGCAGTATGGTCCAACAGTATTATACCATCATGTTTTTGTCTTCAAATCCTTTGTATCGTCTTTCTATTTTCACTATATCCCTCCTTGATCATCGTTCAAGTTTTGTGGGAATTTCGAGCTCTAATATTGAGGATATTCGAGTGAAAAATTATAAATTATAACAGTTTTCGTAAATATTCCTTCTATCACTTTGCTTTTGTAACCAATAGAAAGCCGGACCTTACGAGTACAGATTGAGCGCTTTAACAACGTTCTTGATGGAGACAAATTCAATGCACATGTTCTGTATCATAATGAGGACGAGTTGGCCACAACTTTCTGATTTTTATGATTATGAACAGCATGACTGTTTCAAAAATAGCACAATTTCTTAAATCCAGATTGTTATCCAACGTATAATTGAGACGCGAATCAATTAATATAAACTCGTGGCCATAAATAACGCACCACCTTTTATTTCAATATCAAAACCTAAAATGTTAATCTTTCGGGTTTATTCTTTTCTTTTCTATTACAAAAAGTTAAATTTTTTTTAAATGTTAGCGATAAAATGTTGCAAAATTTCTTATAAGCAAATAGTTGTTTTTGTGGTTTTTTAAAATTATAATTTTATGCATATTTTAATGTTTCTTTCATTCTAGTATTGTACTAACTTGTGGACAACAGTAATTTAAGTCAATAAAGTCGAGACTAGTTAAACAAAAAAATGAATAGTGTTAGGCAGTTAAGTGAACGTGAAGCTGAAAGAATAGCTGAGTTAATTGGACAGGGACAGAGTTATTATGGCAAATCTGTTTGGCGTACACCACACAACCATTGGTAAATTGATGCAAAGATTTTGAGAGACCGGTTCACATTCTAGGAGGTCTGGACAAGGACGTCCTTCAGTTTTAACTCCTCGATATGACCGATTTTTGCAATTAAATTCATTAAGAAATCGGTCAATGACAAGTGTAGAGCTCAACAGCCTTTTACGAGAAGTCCTAAATGTAAATTTCTCTGATAGATCAATAATACCACATCTTCACAGCAGAAGAGCTTTCCAGGCACCTTTGCTAACCAGGCAGCATCGTGTTGGTAGACTATGATTTGCAAAACAACATTAAGATTGGAATTTAGAAAAATAGTGCCAAGTTTTATTTACTGATGAGACAAGAATCATTCTAAGAAGTCCAGTTGGACGTAATCAAATTTGAAGACCGTGAGAAGAAAGATTTGCGCAGTCTTGTATCATTCCCAGGGAGCCGTTCCAAGGAGGGTCTGTCATGTTTTGGGGAGGAATTTGTTTTGATGCCCGCACTAGTGTTTCTTCCTAGACCCGCCCTCAACGCAGATACATAACTGACATTCTTGAAAAACACGTCGTTCCGTTTGGGCCATTTACTGGTGATGATTTTCGTTTAATGCATGATAATGCTAGTCCACATGTTGCGGCCGATGTTCTGAATTACCTAAACGAAGTAGGAATTTATACCCTGGACTGGCTACCAAGAAGTCCAGATATGAATCCTATCGAGCATGTTTGGGACTTTTTAAAACGCCGCATTCGTCGTAGAAATCCATCTCCTCAAAATTAAAATGAGCTTGAGCAAGTGGCATTAGAGGAATGGAAGAACAAACCTCAAGAAGTGATACAGCACCTAATTGAAAGGATGCCCAGGAGAATGTTAGAAATAATAACATCCAGAGGCGGAAATACACGCTACTAGGGTTTTAAAAAAAGGAACATTATTGTTTAGAATGCAAGTTTTATTTTTAAGAATATTTGGTTTTATTGCTATGTTTTCATTTTTATTTTTTTACTCATTAAAAATCACTCAAAGTTACTACACATTTCTTATTATTGCGTCAAAATGATTGAAAAGAAGTTAAACAATAGCAATATCAATTTCAATTTACTAAACAAAAAAGTATTTGCAGAAATCGGGGTGGTGCGTTATTTTCGACCACGAGTGTATATTACGTAATTAAATATATTCAATATATTTTTCAATTTTTAGATTTTCAAAAATTTTCCTTACTTGTTTATTTCATCTTGACCAAAATTATACGCAATGTGTTGTAGTATTCCTTAGTGACTACGCAATTTGAAGGGATTTAAGTGGAAATAAGCCGCCTTCAAATTGTACTTAGAGCCATTTCGTTAAAATGGTTTATATGAGGATAGTCCCAGGAATACCTGGCCCAACGAAGAAAACACAAGTTGTATGAGGTAACACTCCAAACTTTTTAATTAATTTTGGCCACTGTCATAATGGATTTGTGAGCAAGTGCATTGTCTTGATGATACAACACTTTCTTCTTAGCCAAATGCGGCCGTTGATGCTTGATTTTTTCACTCAAATGTTGCAATAAGTTCGCCGATGATAGTTTCTTCTTTTTCAAGATAGTCCATGTGAATTAGTCCAAGCGCATCCCAAAAAACCGACGCCATGACCTTGCCTGCAGTTGGAACGGTCTTTGCCTTCATTGAAGCCGGTTCTACTTTTTCAATTCATTGCTTTGATTGTTCTTTTATTTCGCTCATAGTTATGGAACGGCGCAAAAATTCAGCTTTATTTCTGTGAAACATTGCCAAACACTCGATGGAAACATCTTACGACGCTGTTTTTGTTCCATTGCGAGCGAACGCGGCACCCATCTTGCGCACTGGTCCCTGATGTCCAAATTTCCATTTCCACTCTTTCAAATGTCTACTACTTTTGCTAGCTCGCGCACTTTTAGTCGACTACCATCCAGTACCGCTGGTCCGATTTGCTTCCTCATTTTTGGAGTCGTCACCTCATTCGGTCGACCTCTGCTATGCTGTCTTCACAGGTCGTACGGCCTCGTTTAAGCTCTGAAACCTAATGTTTTACTGTTGATAATGAAGGAGGACCGTCACCGTTTATTACTATGCAGATTTTCAAATCTGAATTTATCAAATTATTCGAAAATGTGTGTATCATAAATGCCACACAGTGTCCGGGAAATAATACGTCATATTATTATTAACTCCAACCTCCCACCGTCAGACACTTTTTGTTACCTCGGTTCAAGAGATCGCTGAAAGACACCTTGAACAAAATTAAAGCCGTTGCGACGAGGTCGCTAAAGGACATCGGGTCTATCAAGTTAGCGGGCAAACCGTTTTCATGCTCACAGAATTTTCCGTTAATCGCGATCCCCTAAAATATGGCTTTTCTTTTTACAATAACTAAAAGTAAGTACATAGATAATTAATTGCCTCTTAGTTTGTCTTTCAAGAAAATACCATGCCGACGTCGGGGCACGTTCTTAAACGCCAACCAAGCGGCAATTATCTATGTAGTTACTTTTAGTTATTGTAAAAAGGAGAGCCAAACTCTAGGAGGTGGTCGGCTGTATTGATACTCAAGATAGCGGGTCACCCCATTATTTTTAAAAATAATTAACGCCATATTCTGGGAATTTAATGGCATACAAACGGCAGTTTTGACCTTGGCCCGCTTACTTGACAGACATCCCTTTGTAGCCTTCCAGGAAACCTATACTGTTTGGAATTCTTGATAACAAAAGTGTATCGACGTATTTCGAAGAATATTGATAGATTGTAATATGCCGATTAATAAATTTTTAAATAAAACCCTTGATGCATTACTTTCCGGACGTACTCTGTATACATTTTCTCTGCATCATTTACAAATAACGTGAGAGCTGAATTTTTTTCTACATTATAATGCATATTAGTAATGACCGAGTATAACCAATATATGATAACGATAAGATTATGAAATTTATTTGAAATAAAACAATGATAAATCATGATGATATCACAGGTAGGGAAAGTTTCAAAATATTTACACCTACATAAAATGATTTGTATAACGTAATAAAGTTTGATTAATTAATTAATCACACAAAAAATAACAAGAAATTATTGTTTTTCTCTTCTCACTCAAAATTTGATAAAATAGCGTTAGTTATTTTTGAATAAAAATATATGTTTTGTTAGATATCTTTCAGTATTGAAGACATAAAATTTTGCGTACTAAATATTTCTTCAACAGTATGTAATACGCTTACCCGAAATATAGTAAAATACTATATATTATAGTAGAATTGGCAACCTAACACATAGCACAAAGTAAACATATGGCGCGTGAGCTACGATTCTACGTTCTAAGCGATTGCCACAAGCTTCCCTTGATCAATACTAGCCCAAATCGGCGACAAGTTCATGTCAAAAACCCCGTTTACTCGCATGTTTTTGTGGGCGCTTGTCGAGGCTCACCATGCAGCAGCATTAACGCAGCATTAAGTTATACGTTGCACATTTTAAGGGTTGCTATTTAATTTTTGATATATGGTAACACTGAAGTTTGACATTTTTAATGGTGGACGTACTTAGTACGTGTTGTCATATAAGTGCTATTTGAGTTGTTTACAAATGCTTGAAATATTCCTCTTTATTATTTTCAACGTGGATTAAACCAACAGGAGTGTGCCGATCAACTCGCAAAAGTTGTTCACGTACGAAGCACTTCAAAGCAAATGGTCGCAATTTTTCGGAATAACTAGATATGTCGCCACCGTTCCTTTAGAGCATCGTAGAACGTTCAATTATGCCGGAAGTGTTCGTAAAAATCAGGAAAACCAATCGTAGAAGACGAATTATTCTCCACCACGCTCTCACACATCAGTTCAAAGAAAAATGTTTTTGAACAGACAAAACATTGATGGATCATACACCGTACAGTCCTTGTTTGGCACCTAATGATTTCTTCTTATTCCCGCTTGAAGAGCGGTTAATGCGTTCAAATTACATGTTTTGGATCGGAATGTAAAAAATACTTCAAGAATTGGTTCAAACCCATGCAAAAGTGTATTGATCTTAATGGACAATATTTTGAAGAACAATAGAGCCGTATCCAATTAAAAAGATTTGTTTTTATTTGTACTATTGTAAGTGACAACCCTGACTCTATTTGAGACACTCTATACATTCGTATGCTATTGTTAAAATACCTATCTATGTGCGCTGTCACGAATTTTCATCAAAATATGTAAATTCCTGTTATTATTTGCAATACCTACTTCAGAAATTGTTTTCCTGGGGATACGGTATCGTATCATTAGATTCGACCTTATCACTGCGCCTACCGTGTTTATATTGAAAGCCTGCAGGTGTCTGCTAATTTAATCATGCGTCATCTTTTATTTTGTAATTTTATGTAATTATTGTAAGGTTTCTTTGTGCACAATAGTGTTTTTCAATTACAATTGTTCTTATTTGTTGCTTTGCGCTTGCACAAAATTTTGTCGCGAGATCGAGATCCCGGTGTATTTTAAATGAGAACCAGAGAAAATGGAAAAAGTTGAAGGCTTGGAAGCGGAGTCTACCGTATTTTTTGTCATATAAAATAGGAAAATTACCATTTTCAATATTTTTTTTTCACATTTTTTCGCAATATTTAAGATACAAATGAGGTTTAAACACTAATAATTCAACACTATCTTGGCTGATAGAAAAAATATTGTCGCTTTTATTAACAAGAAAGAATTTTTTATTCACTTATTGAATCATTGTGAAGCTCACGGAATGTTTCCAAGAAAACATGTAGAAAGAGAATCCTAAACCAACCTTAAAAAGTACAGAAGCAAATCGGAGAACTTGGGTTTTTTATTGGTTAAAAATGTATTGAAATTTTGGCTTCCAACCTTAGGTCTCATTTTTATCTAGAATGCGCAAAAAAACAATTAGAAAAAAATATTGAATATACTTATTAATTTTTCATCATTACCAGAAATATGGTGTACTTCATCAAATTATAACCAGGAAATATTACATATTCGTGATTTACGTCCACGATACGTAATCTCCACAAGGCTATACGAATGTGTATCCTCTTGGCTTCCCTTGCCTGGTCTCTATATCGCTCAGCTTCGCGTCAATATTTCGGGCGCGAGTCACAGGAACTGAGTATGAAAATAAAATGAATGAAGCTTAGGATAGAATGAATCTTCTCTTCTTCTTATTGTGCCGAGTCCGTTATCAGACGTTGGCGATCATGTTGGCTATGATAATTTTGTTTTCTCCACCTCGGAAGAGCGAACTAGTTGTCTGATTGAATCACTGACGTTTTCAATTTCAATTTTTCAACCATTATGTTCTTCTTCCAGGACTCCGTTTTCCCTCTATTTTACCCTGGATGCTAAGGTACAATATATTATACGTGTCAGGACTGCGAATTACATGTGCGGAGTAAGATAATTTTCTGGTCTTAACAGATCTTACAATCTTTCTCCTTTCCCATTTGCACCATAACTTCGTCATTAAGCACTCTATCCTGCCAGCTAATTCGGAGCATACACCTATATGTCCACATTTCAAACGCTTCAAGCTTTTTAAGAGTTGCTTCAGTCAGGGTCCATGCTTCCACACGACATAAAAAATAGAAAACACCTTAAAACCCTGAGGCGGAGCTGTAAACTTAGATCGTAACTACAAAAGATGTTTTTAGTCTAATGAATGCTGCTATAGCTTTCTCAATGCGACATTTTATTTCTTGTTGGTATTAAGTTTTATTGCATAATCCTGACATTCCTCAATTATTTGATCTAATAACGTTTGTAAACCTTCCATTGAGTCAGCTACGAGGACAGTGTCATCGGCGTACCGGAATTTGTTTACGGTCACCCCATTTATTTTTATAACTTATTCAACATCTTCACCGAAGGCCTCCCGGAATATATGTTCCGAGTTGTTCCGATTGGATAAATAGACAATATAGGAAGGTACAACTGCGAATATGAATAATAATTTTTACTTCTTGTGGAGAGTACTATATTTTGTGTTTGTATAGAGGAGTTAAAATTTAAAAAGAATTTTGAGATGTTGAATTTTAGAGGACATCTGGTAAAGAAAAAAGCTTCAAATGTATCCGTTTCCGGTCTAATCACGTCCATATTGTAGTAGACGTAGCAAAAAACTGAATAAATCGAGAGTGTGGATGTCTAACGCTCCTGCCGTCATCACTCGCCAAGACTCATGTTGAGAGCATCTAGGAGACGCCTCGTGAGATTCTGGAGCGGATAGCAAATACATTGTCTTGTAGTTGCAATTCTTCTTAAAAAATTCAATCTGCTAACTCGATTGAACTCAATTTCCAAAGTTACAAAAGTACAACCCCTTGAAGTAATTAATTGTAACCTATCGTTTATTTCAGAATGGTGTAGAGTAATAAAACCTCAATAGGTATGCAAAGGGACCACAGAGTGACCCAACGAATATTTAAGTCACTTGGCATTTATTTCATTGTAAAATTCTTTCTTTTTAACAAGCGCAAGTAGTACCACCCGGGCTGGGGTCAATATATGGGTTTAGCGTATTGTTATCCATTCACAAACACTGATAATAGTGTGCCAAAGGCGTGCCGGTAGGATACTCTTAAAAAGGAAAGCCCAATCTGAAATAGTGTTGGAATTAGGTAGAGGCATTAATAGAAGGTTAAACGGTACCTGTTAAACGCAAAACGTAACTGTATAATCTACTACCTAAGTAATTCCTACACAATATTTCGATATTGACACTTCAGGCCAGAAAACAGACTTTTCCTAATTCTCTTACGCAATTACTTGAAATTTTAATATTACAAACAATACTATTTCAAGATTTACACCTATGGCCGATACCGAAATTGAGCCTAACTGGACGGAATTCCCCATTTTATTACTCTATACCTTTCTGAAATAGACTATAATTTTTTCCAAATATTTCTAATGCAGAGTAACAAAAATTAAATTGATTAACAAACAGAAAACAAAATAAAAATGATAACTTCACCTTTAAGCTTTTTGTAGGTATGTACTGAGGTAAATTGGGTCAACCAAATTATTTGTGGCTCGGATTATGTATCACAATCCTCCTTTCTGCTATTCATTTTCTTAGTTTTCCAATTGTTCTATTAAAATTTTTGAACTCTAAATTTGCTTTTGATTCAAAAACCGCAAGATATATTTTACGGCGATATTAAATGGTTCTCACGAAAATTTCACATTTATTATAATATATTCACTAGACATTTTAAACAAAAACTTTCTCTTTTCTCTCTATCGCCATTCTAATCAACACAGAAAGATTCAATCTGTCTGAAACATACCGGTGTATTGTTGTAATTACTTGATTATCTTCAAAACATCTGCTGTTGACCTCAATTTTTGTGAATGTTATATTCTTGAATTAAATCTGTCTATTCTTCGATGGATTCTAAAGGGTTAGTCTAAATTTTACTAGATTTGAATACCAAGAGTATATATGTTCGCTCAAAGATCGAAAACGGCCAGTGGCCGTTTAAAATAGCCACAACGCTTTCTGTGCGCCTTGCGTTTGCCAAAACGCGTTGTGGCTGTTCTGATATAGCCAGAATCCGAATGAAATTATTTTAGATTTAGAAGACGTCAGCTCACGTAATATAATGCTGTTTATTAATAATCATTTGGTAACAAAATAGTACAACACTCATTATTTGAATAAATATTTAATGACAACGTTTTTATATATGTTTTATATCCATATAATCAATAGTTAATATAAATTGTTAACAGTCGTTTTAATGTAAAAAAGTATGTTATTAAAATCAATCTTCGCTGCATATCCACCTATTTGTTTCTGCATGAGGAATTGTTGTGGTATTTTGAATTGCATTTAACTTTATGTTTGACGCAGTTAGATTAGGTTAGTTATATTAGCTATTGACTATATGGATATGGCGAGACATTTATTTTTAAAATGGAAATACCCATCCAATAATAGAAAAAATATTCATTAATTTATGAATTAAATGAATCTCACCAAGCCACGCTTGCTTATCGCAGACTATCTGGCAGGAATATTTGGAAGAAATTGTGTACATACGCCTTCCGACAGCTTTGGCCAGTAGAAATGCATTTATGTGTACGATTCGATATTTTCATTGGTAAACAGTGGAGAGGATGAGTCCGCGTGGACTGACGGTTTGTGTGATGTTTACCGAATTTTATACGGGGAGTAGATATTATTTAACATTTCTTAATTTGGTATATAAGTGTCGTGCGTATTTATAAATTATAAGAAGCTCAAAAAAGTAGGATCTAAGTTATAAGAAGTAAGAATAACTAGGGACTAATTTATAATAGATATGGAAAATTATTTTTAACAAAGTAGCCAGACGCCAACCAGTAAACTCATTTTTTAACTGTTTTGCGGTATTTAGTACTATAAATCTGAAGTTGTTTGCATTGAAATTTATGGAGCTGGACATCCACAATAAACTAATGAATGAACATATATTTTCAGTTTATTTACTGCAATGTGAAACTGAAAAGTTGAAATATCGTATCGGTACTACTATGACTACAAATATAAATAGTAATAATCAAATAAATTAGGAAACTCAATTACCAATATTTACACACAGTAGAACCACATTCAAATAAAATAAAAGTGTTTTCCCTAAATAAATTGCTTAACTCTTTTTAGTTTTGGTGGTAGTATCCACATGTAGAACACAGAACAGCAATACCGCAGAAGTTTTCTAAAAGTACTTATTCGAAAAGTCCTTAAAGTACATTGTTGTTGATCCTACGGGCTTAATATACGAAATGCGATGCATTTTAGGTTAGTAGACAAAAAGGTTTTTCGGAAAATAATATAAAACACGTGAACTGGCCGAACCAAGTTCCTAGTACGGCAGTAATAATTCATTCAAACATTTAAAATTAGAAAAAATTGTTCCGTCGATTGACACTTAACTTATATGATGTATAACATTCATATTTTGAGAATTTTCTGGTTACGACAATTTTGTTTTTTTCACAAAAAATGTACTCTTAGCATTCGTTGAGGAGGTGTATTGAATCCTTGACCACACACTGCATCTGGAAAGAGGCGCACTACAGCTTCCAAAACTTGTTTGATCTACACAGAACCAATGATCTCTCCAAAACCACTAGGGGCGTCTGAGCATATGAAATTTTTTTCTTCATAAGCTTGGGAACCAACACAGATGTTCTGCGTCGCAAATTGATTCAACTGAGTTTGCGTTGCGAATGTTTACCCGATAAGAATTCTTCACTGAAGATAATTTGTTATTTTTATTTGACGGTCACGCGCTACATCTTTTTTTCCATTTCTGAGTCGATCCTTACAACCATTGTTTCCTTGAAACTTTTTATTAACTTTTGTAATAGCACTTTATGTTTCTACAATTTCTGCCACTTTGAAGTGGTTTTTGAAGTAGAATCTTTGACATTTTAAAATAAAATAGGTGATTTCGTTATTCAAATGGTTCGAAATAAAAATTTCATAATGTTCCAGTAGCACAATTAAACAAATTGCCAGAATTGAACGATATTTAGATCATACTACTTTCAAATTGAAAACATCATCTACAAGAACATCTGATTTTCATTACATATTTGTGTATCAATCCTTTTATGATATTTATTTAGTTATATGATAGATTTTAGATGTTTAATGATTTTTATTGAGCAGTTGTCAACTATTCACCCCCTCATTAGACATTTAGAATTAAATTTCAATAAGTATAAGCTATTTTTATGCTGAAATGCCGAAAAGTATAAAAACCGTAAACCGTCATTGAGAGATTATATCAATGACGCTGCTCATGAGAATCAAAAGTAGACAGTAAGGGGAATACATATTTTTTTACCAAAAAAAACATTAACACAGGGTAGAAAGGATCATATCATATGATTAAGACCCGGATATCATGATCAGTTTCCGAACAACAATGAACGTGATCCGGATTAGTTTCCGAACATTCACATCATAATAGGGTTAACCTAATCATAGTTTTCGAAAAGTCTTATGGTTTACGTGTTGTCTGTAAAATTGAAGAATTGTAACATTAGTTAAGAATGTGAAAAGAAAACAGTACTGTTAGTTAATACGTAATAAAATTATTGGGCTTCTGGTTTAAATAAATAACATAAACTTAAGTTGTATTATTCTCTTAATTCGTGATTTTCCAACCGAAATAATATTACAACTAAAAAATTATCATCAAATTAACCTAGTTATATTGCTCATAAAACTTATTATTTATGATAGTCACGTCTCAGATGGCTCTGAATTATTAGCAGCTATTTGCTTTTTACCTTGAAGGTAATTATCAAGAAATTTATTAATAGAACCGTATTTACTTTCTCATTTAATTCGACATAAGATTTGCTATCCAAATCTCTTATTAGTGAAGTCAGTAACAACTCTGCTTTCTGTCCTTGTCATATACAATTCAAAACTTGTTTTGGGTTTTGGAACAGGTGTTATTAAATTCGTTCCCGGCAGGTATAAGATATAAATATTTCTCTACCTTTTTTATCAGTGGATAAATTTCCTTTCAAATATTTTTATCAAAATTTTATGAAATTATGATGGGCAATTTCAGTTAAGTGTGATAATTTATAATTTATCTTTTTCCACTACTAAATCCTACCTTTTTAATTCATTTACTAATAGAATGATATATGTATGGATTCGGGATCTCGTCTTCAGTGCGACCCAGTCCACTTTTATTGATGCGATATTAGAGAACCCTGTGTTTACAGCTGATCCATTAATCCAACTCCGTCTTCTATTTCATACGCAACTAGGTGTAGTGCTCTGCAGTTCCTTAGTGTTTCATACTTCGAGAGAATGTGGATAGAGGTTTCATCTTCTATGTAACAAAATCTGCACGCCGTATTATCTGCTAGGTCTAGCGTCTTAAGGCATTTGTTGAGGCGTCAGTGGCTCAATAGAACTAGTATTCGTAGATTGTTCTTACTCAGGTAGATACATTCAGCAGATTTACTTTTGTTATAGTTTCCCAGAAGAGTCTTGCCTGTCTCAGTTCCTGTAGGTAATCCCAATAATTGATTTTGCTCCTATCTTCCTTCTTTTCCAGTTTCTTTTGCATTCGTCTGTAGCTGATATCACAGAAGGCTTCGAGTCCCTTGAAGGGCTTGTCTGCCCCCGCTTTAGCGAGCTTATCAGTTATTTCATGATATGAGAGACCTATTTTGTCTAATAGTCACTCGTCGTCCTTGCAACACGAAATCATGGACATTCTCATGTGGTAGCATTTGTGGTTGCTCCACCTACCACTTTTAAACTCACAACACCACCTTTTTCTTTTATTATATGATACTTTCTCTGTATCCACAAGATCTTCGTAAAATAGCGTTGGGGTTCAATCTTTCGAACGCATATATTTAATCACCTCGAATTACTCTAAACGATCTATTTTGTTACTTTTACGGATTCGGGCTTCTACTGTTCGGACTTGTCTATACATAATACGTTACTATGTGACATGATGAAGAATCTCGTACAATGCGATAGATAAACAAACTTTGAAATAATTCCCCATCAATTTTCATGGTTATTATATATATTTACATATTTATATATAGAATTTAATCATTTTAATGAATCAAATTATCGGGAGTCATAGACCCGAACTTATCCATAATTCCTAGATATTTTTAGTCATTAATTTTTATCTTATGTTTGGGTATTTAGTTTTATCATTATTAAAAACAATTGGTTGATATCAATGATTTGTTTATAATGTCTCGTGTTCTTATTGAAAGTCATGCAATTGATATTTTTCCAACAAACACAATTTTATTCATCAAAATTCCAATACTACGATAACGGACATCCTCAATACTACGATTAATACACCGGATTGGTATATGAATACGAGGTCTGGCTATAAATTAACGAGACTGATTACGAAAAAGGGTTTTATTATAAAAATTGTTTTACATTCGTACGTTCCCCTTCAATATACTCCCCTCCCCTCGCCACATACCTTTCCATACGGTTTTTCCATTGATCGAAGCAGTGCTGGGAGTCTTATTTGGCAGATTTTATCTTTGGAAACAAAAAAAGTCGCACGGTGCCAAATCTGGTAAGTACGGCGGGTGTTCGAGCACTGGAGTGCACTTACAGGCCAAATACTGCTTCACAGATAGCGCGTTATGGGCCGGTGCGTTGTCCTGGTGCACAATCGTTTTTTTACGAACTCGCAGTGTTGTCAAAACTGACAAATAGTAAGTTTGGTTGACAGACTGATCCTCTGGAACCAGTTTAGTCATCACGATACCGTTAATGTCGAAAAAAAAACGAATGCGTTGAATTTTGATTTGCTCTCTCGGCCATCACTAAAGCGCTTACACCACTCAAAAACACTTGCACGAGATATAGAATTGTCCTCGTAGGCCTCTTGCAATAATTTATACCACTCAGTCGAAGTTTTCCTCATTTTAATGATACGTTGATCCTGTTTTTCGTCACACATGGTTCTCAGCACGTTCGTTTCAAACCGCTACTGCACAAATACTATAATAGTGACGGAACCGTGTTTTGGGACTTGCATAGACATGCAAAATATCTAGACCCAATGTACCACTCGCTTTGTATCCCACCCGTCTAGGGCGCCCTTTAAGCGCGCAGTCTCGTTATTTAATAGCCAGAACTCGTACGTTATCTGGATTATTAAGATGTTTCTAGAATAAAATGAGGAAAATGGTCCTGTAGGATTGAACAAGACGCCGGTGAAACGAGAATTATTGAGATATAACAGTTCGTGATGAGCTTTCTTTTAATATAGAATTTCCGTGACGCCAAAAGTGTGTCGATTGATAGAATAACTATTTGTATTTTCGAGAAGTGTGCATCAATATTATTCCAAATGTTTACATTGTTTAAGGTCGGACATTCGAAACTTGAATAAATTAGTAAGATTAAATTGTTGTTGAAAGTATGTGATATTTTCAAACAATGGGTTGAATATTTCCACGTATTTAGGCATGTGTTAGTTGTAATTAAGAATCAGTGTAACGACCCGAAAAGAAAAAAAATTATAAACATGGTTTTTCTCATAACAGTCTTCATAAATATCCAGATGTTAAACGAGCGACATAACTAATCTAACTAGGCAACTGTAATTTTGTTACTTGATCAGAAAAATGTATTTACGGACTAGGGCACGAGGGTTTTCATTCAATTTTTCACAAAAAGTAAAACAAAAACGATTAAATTCGAAATATAGTGTTCTATTACTTTTCGAAATATTCGCTGTTCGCGCATCTTTTATTTGACAGTGGGGAAAAAAAGTTATTAGGCGATAAATCGGGTGAATGTCAATGTAGTATGTATGGCGAAAAAAATACCTAAGATAAGAAACAAATCCACCAATTTACAAAGCAGTAATCAGACCTGTGATGACCTCTACTAGAAAAATCAAAAATGAAATAGCTCTTGAAGACTACAGAGGTGAAAGTAGTAGTAAACCGAAAAAGAAGCGAAAACAATAGAGGCGTTGATAACATTAATAGGGATCATAGTGTAAAAAACAATGGAATCAAAATATAAGTTGAATTTCGGACGATAGACTGGTGAAACAAGGGATAAATCTCCAATCGGAACACGGAGTAGAGGTCTACTACGAAAGAGGTGGAGAAACAACTTCCCAGACGATAAGTATTCGAAAGCTCGGAAAATATATTAAAGTCTATTTTGGTGTTTCATTGCCACATTCCCAATAATAAAATATATAAATATCTTTAATCTTCTTCATTTTATTCTGTTATAAAATTAATTTTTTCTGATAATTTTGACGTTTTGATTACTTTCAGCTTTTAGCAAAAGATGAAGCGTCAAAATGTTTATTTAACTTTCAAAAATTATTAAATAAAAATTAATTTTATAACACGATCTTGAGAAACTCATTCATTATAAGTTGGTAACACGTAATACTATTTCTGATATTGAGAAGGTTACGACAAAACAGATGAAACCTATTCCAGAAATGAATTCACCCTCACGATAATGACATTTCTAGCTGATACTTTGAGGGAAATGAATTTAAATATTATGATACTATTTTATTTTGTTTTCTAATAAAATACACCGTATTTTTGACCGCATCTCGTATATATAAGGAAATAAATTCATGTTGTCATTTGTTGTTGTTATTATTGAAGTTCATTACAATGACATGTGTTTTTTTTCCAATTACGAAAGTTTGCTTTTTTCATATTTGTGCGAAAAAGTAAGACAGGATAAATGATTTCGCCGAAACATTTTTGTACTAAAATTTGTGTCTACAGAAAAGTTAATACCGTTGTTTACAAAAAACAAAAGGAACTCCGCTACCGCCGGTTATCCAAATGATTAACAATTCTTGATCTTACAATGAAAAGGAATTGAAAATTGTTCCATATAGTCAACTGAAAGCTATTTGAAATTGACTTATTCTTCTGGTATGGCTCAATAATATGACGTTAATATTCAGAATACGACGTATAGTAACAATAAAAAATAAAAGTTTTTATGTTTCCGCTATAATTTTGTGACAATTGCACTTGCATTATGACAAATTTTCACATATTATGAGGGAAATATTTAGTTACGACTGTTGACAGTGGGTGTTCGCTTTTTCGGCTTTTCGGATTTAAGATTATTTTGCAATTTTTGTATTTAATTTTAGTGTCACATAGAAACTAAATACTCTTGTTAGAAAGTCTCAAATAATGAAGATAATAAATTGGCATTTAAAAATATCAGTACTTGTATTTGGGAGTGACTCAGGTAACTGTATTTACCAATAAATTTGAATTAGCCTGACTATTTCCTTCGAAAAATTTAAGCCAACCAAAAAGCTGTAATATTTTATGTTTACCTAGCAACGATCAAATTTCAGCGATAATACTGCACTAGTGCAAATTATCGATAATTTGCACTAGTGCCAAATTTTCGTTTAGGATTAATAAACATCATTTGGTTTTAATTTTATATTTTAAGAAAAGGAACAATTATTGTTTATTTTAAATTAAATTTTTCTCAGGAAATAGTCTGCCAAAATGCCCTCTCGTGCATGTCAAATTGTCTCATAATTAAATTAAATTAAATTAAAATTAAATTATCGACAATTTGACATGCACTCGGGACATTAATATTGATAATTTCAGGGATGAAGCAACCAATTTTTTTCTATTATCGCATAAATTAATCTTCTGTGGATATTGGCTATATACAGCTATGCAACAAAATCGTTGATGTGTCGAAATCGTCATCTAACATCTCTTGAGCTATCTAACTTTCCATGGATAAAATTTATTGTTATATAAGTTCCCTGTCGTGTATTAAGCGTCAAGCGTCATAACATTTGAAAATTTGGTTTGTCATAGAGTAAATATTGCCGATAGAGAAATGTAAGTGGAATTATACTATTTGAAGAGAGAAAGAGAGCATCGCTTTACCGCTGTCCATTTCTCTCTGCTCATGAAACTCAAAACTTCTCCTCCTAAACCGTTCCTTTCGCTCGAAACTTCTACTTCATGGTGAACCAATCACAATAGAGTAGAGATAGATAGAGAATAGTATACCTATCTTCTTTCTCTCTTTCAACAGTTCAGATCCACTTGAACTAGCTCCTATACCTCTCTCTCTTTCTCTGTATTATTAATTTTATTGTATTTGTACACCCTGATTTGTATAAATATTTTACAGAACTAGTCATCTCCATTAATTCATAGTAGATCTTGTTATGGGATTTCGGTTAGGGTATATATTATTAAACGTGTTGTTCTTAATTAT
Organism: Diorhabda elongata; assembly: GCA_026230145.1. NCBI lineage: Eukaryota > Metazoa > Arthropoda > Insecta > Coleoptera > Chrysomelidae > Diorhabda > Diorhabda elongata. Next base: position 15,394,861 of record CM047930.1, read on the forward strand.
TCCTACGTTCATTGTTAAGTTCTTTCAATTTTATTGAAATATTAATTTGTTCTTCCACAGCTAAATGATTTAATTTTAATACAAACTAACGATAATAGTTTATTAAAAAATTAGTTATTATTTTATAGCTAAAGTTGTATCTGTTAAGAAATTGAATTCTTCTACCATTGTCGAGTCGAAAGAAAACATTGACACAAAATTTACTAAATGAATTTTGAATTCATCTATAATTAAAGGGACTGAGAAGTTAAATAAAGTTAATCAGTTAATGAAACCATATATTATCAAACCAATTTTTAATAGTTTCCGTTAGAAAATTGATATCAGAAACCTTGAGATTTGCGATTTTCGTTTAATAAAAGTTTATTAAAAGTGATTATTTTCGGTTAAATTCTTACTTGAGCTAATGAAATTTGCATTTTTTGTGAGGAAACGGTCTACTACCTAGCCTTACAATGTATATCATAACTAACCGAAAATCATCCCTTTACCCTTTTAGTCCTTAAATTGTTGTGTCATTTCTCTAAATATCATACTAAGACATACGTAATAATGTGATCATACACATATTGACATAATGACATTGTAAGAATGGGTAAATTCCATCCTAGTTTGGTCGAATCTTTACTCTCTCTGCGCACTGGAAGTTTGGCTTTGTCAAGAGATATTCGTTCTACTTTATACCATGCTCTCTTCATGTCTTATGAAAAATATCCACGTCCTTGGATTCAAAACTAAATCCTAAAATGTCCCTGAAATAATATTATGAATAACACAGACCAGCTCCTAGTTTTAAATAAACATCAATATTTATATATTTTATTTTCCAATATTTCTTAAAATAAACCACAAGTGGAAAAAAAGATAATCAAATTAATCAATATTTAATAAAAGAACCGAACTACATTAACTTTAAACGGATTGATTCAACTATAATAAAATTGAACAGGAGATTTGACTATCACAAAAAATACCTAAATATTAGTAAACTTTATTTCATTTAAATTCCTAGTTCCCTTTTACAATCCACTTTCTAGTTCGGTATATTTATGAAAGTTTTTGATTACATTCCATAGTTTATAGGAGTAAGCTCAGCACATGCCTATCAAATCCTTTTCTCTGAGCGGTTTTTTTAAACTTTGTATTTCATTCGTTTCTTGGGAACGAAATCTAAAATTGTTATATCTGAAGATCTAGATGATCAATCGATCAACGGTCTATTCATCGCATTATTTCGGATAAATGGATAATGTTCACTCGGCTATTACCTCAGATTTATAGCATACTTAAATGGATACCTATCTAACAAAAATCGTTATTTAAAAACTAAAAAGTTCGAAGCGTTGATATTTTCATAAAAAACAGAAAGGATAATTAGTTCATTCAGCATCCACATCAGATGTTGAGTTTTTGATAATACTACACTTTATTTAACTTAGTCTGGTAGTTTGTTTGATTGGATGGAATTCTTTAATCAAATTTTCCTTTCGCGTTTTTGGTGATATTAGGGCTGCTACTTATGTACAAAAAAATCAAATATTTATAATTGAATATGGCTTAATTATTTTTCAATATATTGTCTATTAAAATCAATAAAGTTTTGCATTCGTTTGAATCAGTTGTCGAAGCATTTTTTCCATTTCCATACCTAGAGTTGTATAATATAGAGGCATATAGCACGCGCGGACGCCGTACGCCGATACTTTTGCTTTGTTGCAGAAAAATTTCAGTCATTTAAAAGGGCTGAGAAACACAATATCGGCAAGCGCAGATATCAACATCGCATAAAAATCTTGTGTTTGAGTTGAAACATATTGATATTTATCTGCTGCAGATCCAATATAGGACATTTCTTCATAAATTAGAAGAAATAACTACGCATATACTTGAAATTGAATTCAAACTCTTTACTAGTATTGACATTATTAAAATACTTTTATCAAGTAAAGGATTACATCGAAATATTGAACTAATTCTTCAGTGTATATGTGTTGCTTCAATACTCCTGTCCGTTGAATCAGTTTGCGAATCTCTAACATCACAGTAATCGCATAAAAGATAGAGTGATGAAACTGCTCGTCGTCATATGATGATTTCGGTCAATGGACCACTGCCAAATGGGACAGTGTTGTTTTGGAGTTCATGTCAAAATTTTCGGTTAAACAAGGCAAAAGTATTGACTGGCATTTTTTGCGACGTGGCCACAACATTAAAAATTGAATAATATCAAAATCAGTGGATAAAGGGATGAAATTATATTGTTTAAATAGATTAAAATCTATGTGAAATGATTTTGTTATTACATATTATTATTACTAATTTTTTTATATTATTCCAGATACGTGAAACAGATATCAAATCATTATTTTTATTTTTTAATTAGACCTTTTTCTTTCTACTGCGAGCTTGCAGATACTTTTTGTTATTTTCGGTTGTGTACGCAGATACTTTGTAATTTTATATCTGCCCCAAAAACATGTGATTTGAACGCATCAACCGCTTTTCAAGTGTTGACCTCAGAATTTATTTTTGATATACGGGAATAAGAAGAAATCATTGGATGCCGAACAAGAACTGTAAGGCAGATAACCAATCAATCGATTTTTTGACTGTTCAAAAACGTTTTTGTTTGAACTCATTGTCGTGATAGAGATAAATTCGTCTTCTGCGATTGGTTTTCTTCTGGCAAACAAATGTTGATCTACCATTCAGAATTTACCACTCTAAGATGCTGGCGACATGTCCAGTGATTACGAAAAAAAGGCGACCATTTGCTTTGGAGTGCTTCATGAGCGAACAACTTTTGTTGGATTTGGCTCGTCTTGAAAAAAAGACCCGAACAGTCGATTTTTGTTTAATTTCGGGATCATATACATAGTTACATGATTCGTTGCCTGTCACGATTTTATAGACGAATTTTGAAGCACCACAATTGAATTTTCGATATCCAACGCGAACAAATCGTTTTGACAGCTTAATGTTCATGCATTATTGAATGTATACGAGTGGAACTATAATACACAAGGATGTCTCAATTTCACGGTATGTCACATATAATCAGCGTCGTTGTTTTCGGAAAAACAGCTCATTTAACTTAATTTTTATATTCAATAGAATGTTTTATTTTGCATTTTTTCATTCTATAATAGTTTTTTTTTTAATTGGATTAACTTGATTTTACAAATTTTTTAACGATTTTTTCTTGAGTTATTTGTATTTATTACTTATTACTTAATTATTTGTATAAGTAACCGTTTATAAAATGCGGTTTCAAATTTAAAATAGCTTCGATAGCGCAATGGTTTAAAAACGCAGCTTACAATCCTATAGTTTATAGATTGATTCACATTAAAAACATCAATAAATAAATAGATTTTTCTTATTGAAAACTTTTATAAAAAAGAAAATTAAGGAAATTTTTTTTAAAAACCACACTATTTGAAATGCATTAAAATTGAATATGGTTGTAATATGTGAAAAAATAGTGTAATAGTAAATAAACATTGTTACCATAAAGTACGGGAATGTTACGTCTACTTGTTATGGTATAGCTCTTCCAATATCAATTGCAGATTATAAAAACCCTTGGCGACAATTTTGTTTAATCTACCATTGGCGTAGATGCCTCATTTTATAAATTTATTATTTTTATAAATACTTTAAAAAATATGTATATCTTCTACATTATGTATGTATGTATATGTATATCGAATCATTATTAATTAGACGGCATTATACGCCGTTATTTAGACTGATTCACTTAATTGTAGTCATACTTGGAGCTTAGAAAAAAATCATTATTATACCTCGTTAACTTGCTACAATTGAATATTAAATCATTATTACAAAGCAAAAATAAATTCTTACAAATGAAACAAAAAAAAACATTTCAATTCCAAAGTATCTTTATAAATAATAATGGTAGTCAGCATCGTCTGAACTAGAGTCATCATTTTATTAAATTATGAAGGGTTGTACCGCATACTTATCTTCTTCTTTGATAACATGTTCAACACAGTTTTTCCACAACTCTTGGCAGTCTGCTGCTAGAACTTTCTTTATGAGTTCTACAACCTCTTTACTCAATTCTGGAAACTGATTACATTCTCGTAATTCTGATGTTACGTTTGCCCATATTAACTCTTTAGGGTTAAATATGCAATAGCAAGGAGGTAGTCTGAGTATGACCCTATTCTTTGCACAGCTTGTCAATATAATAAGTTTTCTCTAAGTTTAGACCTTTAATAAGAGTAGCAATTCTTTGTTCGTTGGGTCTTTTTTACGATCTCTGACAGGAATAGAAATATTTTTTTAGACATAAATGCTAAAATTTGAGCTTTGTTGCTACTAATATTTGGTATCTTAAGGAGTTGCCGCGAGTGGTAGGATGCGTTGTCCATAAGGATTACTGACTGTGGAAGAATGTTAGATAAAAGCTGTTCATTAAAAAAGTCATATTATAAAGCATTAGACACGAAACCGTCTTTCCTTCCAGCGTGTAACTATTAAAACAACAATTTTTACTATTGTCAACCCAACCGAAATTTACTACATCATGACTGTCAAACCATGTTTCATCTAGGTAAATTATGTGTATAAGAACTTGTCGCCATCGAACGATCCGTGACGATACGGTTATTGCCATCCGTTTATTCAGTTTTTTTGTGTTTAAAACCACATGCTGACAAAACTTGACGCATGTTTCTAAACTATCTTTATTCTGACTTCACTGTGCAATTTCATGTCTTCTTTAGCTCATGGTCTAAAGAACGCCACATTTCCATTCATTAAAGAAATTTATAAATTAATTAATTTCACCAAGCCACACTTGCTTATCGCAGACTGTCTGGCAGGAATATTCCGAAGAAATTGTGTACCTACGCCTTTCGATAGCTTCGGCGAATAGAAATGCATTTATGTTTACGATTCGATGTTGTCATTGCTAAACAGTGGAGATGATGAGTCCACACAGACTGACGGTTTGTTAGATGTTTAACTAATTTTATACGAGGAGTAAACATTATTTTTCATTTCTTAATTTGGTATAAGTGCCGTGCATATTTATGAAATATTGATTGTTCCTGAAACTACTGCAATTGATATTGGAAGGACTATATCAATATGTTCATTTACTGGTTAACTTTATTTTCACACATTATATTGCTTAATAATCTTAAATTTATCTCATGTATATTAGTATCCTTAACCAAGGATTTCAACTTTACTCAATGGAAGACTACTCAGCTAATTATTTAAAAATAATACTTTCTGTATGACTAACTTTCCTTTAAATTTCTGTTCTCATTTATTTTTTACTTTAAAATGTTTTTTTTTTCAAAATGTCCACTCTTAGAATGTAGTTATCTTTTGTTCAAGTGTAATCCAACTGGAAACTAATACAGATAGAATATTCAATTCTAAGATATTCTCGCCCATATTTTCCCTTTTCTGTTTGAATTTTACACTAATTGTGTGTGTTATTGATCCCAAAGAATAAACTTTAGAAATACTTAAAATGCAATTGAACGTATGATTAATTTAAGTACCTACAACACTTATTATTCTTTTTGTTTATTGCAAGAAAGTGATTATTGATGTTCTTAGAAAATTTGCTTGGAAGTGAAATGTTTATCCGACATCGTACTCGGGTCGTATTTCTTCTATATATAAATTTTTTAAGCTGCAGCTGACAGTTTTATTTCGACTTTAATAACATTGTATATTTAATGTATTCACAAAGTGAAAACATGTTAATATTTTTGATATGAGGTATGTGTAAATATATTTGGAATTATTAAAACAAACTTTGTGTTCTAGTTATCGTAATAAAATTCATTTGTAATCTTGGTATAATATTGAACTTTCATTTAACTAAAAAGTAATAAGTCGTAATAAAAGATTGAGTATCCATAAATTGATTCATCGTTGATTCAGTTATCGTCTTCAGAGTTAACAGTTTACCTTCAGTCTCTGAAGACGATAACTTGGTTATCGAAACACGCGTCAGACAGTGTAATGGTGAGTGGTGGTGTAAACAGTGTATTCAGTAAGATTCGTATGGATACCAAAAAATGCAATAGGAGAATATCACCGCTGATTAATACAAGGAAAATCAACTATACGAGTTGATGCCATACGTACATCAAAACGAAATAGTGGAAAACTATGAATATAAAATATAATTAGTAATAATTTACATTCACAGATAATTCATATTCAACAATTTAATTTAGCATTACAGTATGTGATAAGGAAAATTAATAAAAGAAACACAGGAAGGTCAAAAAAGTGATTAAAGAGAAGTAGTTTTATTATTTAACAAGGTGAAAGAAGGGAATTTAAAATAAACCAAGTAAAACCAAAAAATATTAAGATTTGGAGGAATATGATTCGGCAGATTATGGTAAAAACAAGATAATTTGAAAAAATAGAGAAATTGTGATACCTTGGTATTATAATATTTGAAAACTGGCGAAAGAAAGTAAGAAATCTGTTAAATGCAAATAAAGATGATGAGAACTGTTAAGACTATTCAAATTATCAGAAAAAGAATATTGAATAAGAATATACTTGGAACGTAGACAATTGACCGAAGATATGGTGAGGTTAATAAGATGATATATGACACATTTAGAGGAAATAAGTGATTACATATTTCGTGTTGCAGTAGATCCCAGATCGACATAAAAATAGATAATTGAAGTGCAAGTCTAAAAGAAGTCGAAACTTCAAATGTTCATCTGTTTTTAAAAAATTAAAAATTAAAAAAAGAAACTTATTTTTTAATTAGAAGAAACCTTATATCGAGAATATTTAGAACCATAAACATGTCAAAAGGTCTAAGAAATAAGAAATTAAAGAAATTGATAAATATTCATATTCCATGAAATTGATGCGAATTATTTTATAAGACCAATTAGAAAAGTTTTAATTTACTAATAGTAAACAATTTGATTATTAAAATTTATTTCAAATGATGTAATCTAATAACAATAAGTCAAGTGTTTCTTCTAAATATTAAAAAGGATCACATACTTATTATCTGGTTCATTAATACAAGATAAACATTTGATTAAACATATCAAATTCACCATAGTTTGTTTAAAGAATGTGTATAAAAGGGCGCCCAAATGTCGGATGCTGTAACTTAGATAAAAAGTTGATATTCATACATAACAACAATAATGTACGTATATATATATATATATATATATATATATATATATATATATATATAAAGAGAGATTGATTCAATTATTGTTGAATACGAAAAAAATTGTAGAAGATCGCAGCTATTATTTATTTTAGGAACAATTAATAAAATATTCAATATTTACTGCAATTTGTTTGTGTACTGCACAAGTTTGATTAACTCTGTATGTGTGTATATTATGTTTTCTAAATATGACCAATCATTGTCAAATAACCGAGGACTGTACTTTATCTATTATAAAATAAAGAGTTCATTGATATACCAGGGTGGGTTTTAAAGAAACGCTTATAATACGTGGCGGTTCACAGCGTTGTATTTAATTATTATAATTAGTTGATGTGATGTTTTTATTTAAGTTTGATGTTTTTGAATCAATGAGGATGATGGCTTTTTGGTGACTAAAGATCTTGGACAAATTAGTTTATACATGTTTGGATGCGTAAGACAAGAACATAGAGATCAATCAGAAAATACGATTATTTAAAGGATTGAACAATCAACTTCAATTACATATTCTACTAATCATAGCGTTGTAAAAATGAGGTTATACAGAATGAGTTTTATGTATAGAACCCTTATATTATCTCGGATATGTTTTGTACGATTTTTATAAATTTTTGAGTACAAGGGTCTTGTGATATATGGTGGTATTTACATTATTGTTAGATCTTTCCTTTTTCCGGAAAAATAATGAACTTTGTTATTTCAAATAGATCACCATGTATATTTTTCATTTTTCGAAATACTTATTTTTCATCTAATGTTCTATATACCTAAATGCCATATTTTCGAAGTTATAGTTACATTTGCGTTATATCCGCCGAAGTTGAAATAATACATTTAGGTGGCTATAATTGCTACAATAACAAATTTGACGTTTCAATAAATTATTATTGTTGAATTTTATTGAAAGTCACAATGGACCGTTTATCGGAAAAAGAACGAATTGATATTGTAATGATATTAGGATATGGTGATAGGCGTAAAAGTCAACAAGAAACGTGTAATATCTTTAATAATTTATATCTTAACCGAAATCCCATAACAAGATCTACAGTAAATTAGTAACAAGTTTAACGAAACTGGTTCAGTAAAAGATTTATCCAAATCAGGCCGTAGAGAAACTACATCAACTGAAAACAGATCTTTAGATCTTTTTGTCCTGTTAGAAGATGATCCAATACTAGACAAATATCTAGGGAACTTGATATTTCGCAAACATCCGTAATGAAAATGTGACGTGATAATAAATTTTATCCATATAATGTAACGTTGGTTCAAGAGTTGTCAGATGATTTTGGTAGGCGTAAAGAGTTTGCAAATATGTTACAATTAAAACGATCCAAATTACGTAACAATCCTCGTTGGATGCGGGAATCCCACACCCAATATCTCGAAAAACTGAATGTATGGGCTGGAATAATGGGCGACAAAATAATTGCTCCCTTTTTCATTGAGGGTAACTTAAATGGCGTCTTTAGATTTATTGGAAAATAGTATTATACCTGAGTTGGTTCGGATATTTCCAAATCCAAGTAAGTATTTTTAATTACATTTAGAGAAAACTTCATTATTAGAAATTTTCAGACAATAACAATATCCCAAACGACAATATTTGGCTACAACAAGATGGTGTTCCACCTCACTATGCGTGTGTGGTGAGGCAATATCTAAATAATGTGTTTCTCAGAAGATGAATTGGAAGGCGTGGTTTTATCGAATGGCCTCCGCGATTACCCGACATGAATCCTTTAGACTATTTCCTGTGGGGTCACTTAAAAAACATCGTTTAGAGAACAAAATGTATTGCAAAGTTTTAAAAATCGCACGACTTGTTTTATTGAAGTAAATGGACAACATTTTGAACATCTGCTGCAATCGCCTTTACTGTATGCTTTCTAAAATTGAAAATTTTTCTACTTCACAAATATGAATCTACTTCTAACATGACATAAAGTTTAAATATTTGTCTTCAGTTGTTGTAGGTTTCCTGCGCCATGATTTAAATCAATATTTTACTGCACCAGTTTCGTTAAACTTTTTCAAACTTAGTAAGTCTAGACCTTGTTACGAGAATTGTATTAGTTCATAAATTATTAAAGAATATTCAAATTAAACGAGTTTATTCAATCGTAGCCATCTTAATGTACAATATTTATTGTAACTTTGGTGGAGATACTGTAAATGTAGCTATAACCGAATGGCATTTAGGCACAGAGAATATTACATGAAAAAAAATCAGTATTTCTTAAAAACTTCTAAAAACACAAAATATATAGAGTGATCCATTTGAATTAACAAAGCACAATATTTTTCCGGAAAAAGGAAAATTAACAGAAAAGTGGAAAAAGCTCTTGCTGGAATAGTTACTCGCAGGAAAAGGATCATTGGAAGAAATGTTCAGTATGAGGACTGTATTGTCCGTTCTTGTGTTGGGATGCAAAAAAACTATATCTAACTAGTTTGGAAATAAATTTTTCGTGTAATTTGTGTACTGTCGTCACTATTATTTAACAAATGATATAATAAATAATAAACATTAGAATGGGTTGCGTCACTACGAACTTGCCAATTTTATAACCATTAATTGTAGATAATTGGATTTTATTATTCATTGTTCATTCTATAATTTAATTGAGGACCACCTGGTAGCTCTTATTAGTTAATATATTTCCACCTACATATTTCCATAGTCAATTTTTACAATTAAATATGTCAAGTCTACGCTAATTATATGGTTTTAACAATAAAACCAACCTATTCAAATTTATCATAATATAATGTAATATTAATGGGAATTTAATGCATGTTATATAACCATAAATTGGATTCATCAAGAGCTTTTTACTGTTTTACAGTGACCATTTCTGTTTCGATAATGATATGGTTTGAGTAATACATTGTTAAATAGTAAAAGTGCAAATGCCCCAATTCACTTTTCCAGATATTCACTAAAACGTTTTTGAAATCATTTTAGTGTGTTTCACATTTTACCATGTTATCTGATACTGAACTCTTTGAAACGTATGTTTTTAATCATCGCTTGTTGTTCGTCACGATCCATTTTGATGATGAGATGCGACTCTAATTCGTTCTTTCACTAAAAACATCATTCTAATTTAAAATATGATGTTGACAAATTTTTTTATTCATAAATTTATCAGGGGCGGAGCAAACCGACCAGCCCTTGGAAATGTATCGATTTAAAGTAGATAGCAGAACAAGATTCAGAGAGGACCTATCGCGATATATTTTGGTTATTTTATGTCATTATCTCTTATTACCTAAAAAATATAAGATTATTTGTACATTCAATAACGTAATTGAGATAATTTTTTATTCATATAATTTATAATTTACAAACTGTGATTCTAATTATGTGCCGTAATAGTCGTAGAGGGGTTAGAGTGATAATGGGTTTGATGATTGAAAATTATGTACATAGGCTTGTTACCATAATCATTTGGGGGACTATTAGTTATGGTAGCTGATCTCGACTTGTATTTATACGAGGGAGTATGACAACTGGGCGTTATGATGATGATATTGTATAAACCACTTCAACCACCTTTAAATATGGACGTCTATGAGCCTTTTCTAGCATGACAAAGCTCATCGACCATATCGAACTAAGGATCTTCTCCAAGCATTGATGATGAATTTGAAAAAATAATATGAATTTTTGGAATAAATAGTTAAATACCCTGTTGCTACTAAATCGTTTCACATCGTTTTTTTAAAAAAAAAACAAGACGTCCACCAAGAAATCGAATAAATTATTGATAGCTGAGCTCAGTTGAAAGGTGGGATCAAAAGTTCCTATAGGAATATTCAGTAGGATTAGATATCACGATAATGGTTCCTTGAAATAAAATAGCGATGACAATCCCTAGAGAAGTGATTGTAACGACGTTTATTTGACAAGTACGTTAGAAACATCTGTTTTAGTATTCTTAAGTCAGTTGGCGAAGCAGATACAGAGTTTCTTCGGAGCTAGAAAAAAATTCAAAACCATAATATTTACCACCAAGAGCTTACAATTTCACTGAATGTACTTTCTGTATTCATATATTTGTTTTTCCGGACGACATAGTGTAAGTATCTCAACAAACACCTGAAGACGCTAGACCTAGCAGATAATGTAGCGTACAGGTTTTATTGCACAGAGGACGAAACCTCTATCCACAGTCTCTCGAAGTGTTAAAGACTAAGAAACTCCAGAGCACTACACCTGGGATCGCTTGAAATAGAAGACGAAGAACTCTGGCAATTAAAGTCATCCCACATTTTAGACTTTTTAAAAGGAGTGGGATTGATGGGTCAACTGTAAACACTGGGTTCTCCAGTATCGCAGCAAAAAAGGGGGACACAGTAGATCCTTTGGGTCGCAGTGTATACGAGACCCCGAATCTATATTCACATACAATTCACATACTGCTTGTCTATTTCTTTCTGCTACTCGATGATTCATGTTGAAGTAGTTCACTACCAATTTGTAATGTAAGGAATATTTGAATGCTTAGTCTCTTCTCATTCGAAAGATGCATGTTTAGTCTACATCAACAAACAGCTCAATATCTTATTTTGAAACATCATGTAATGTTAAAATTTCCTCTCCAATAGTATCCAATTTTCCTAAACTAATATACCTAACTCAATAAAAATAATCGATAAGCTTTTTTGTTGCTACTGACTCTCTTATTTTTGCAATTCCTAGCCTTTGGCAAATTGGATGAATTACTGAATTTATTCTTTCCAACACCATAACTGGGTAAAAATAATGACATAAATATACCAAAATATTTTTCATATGATTATTAATATAAACTTTTTGTTAGAGAATGGTTCCAAAGTGAAACATAATTCGGATTAAAAGAAACAGAATTTAGTAAGAGAAAAAAAAAGTGCCAAGATTTAGCAAAAGTAAAAACGACACATTCACACAAGTGCCTTTCAAGTGCTTTAAATAAATTTGAATATACGAAATAGTGTAGAATCGACCGAAAGAGTGCCTTTCTAATTTTTTTAAAGATGAAAAGTATTAAAGCGATATTTCGTAGAGGTCAAAATACGAAGATAGAAGGTCAAAATTTAGGAGAAAATAATTTATCTAGAACGTCTTCGGTGACCAATTTAGATGCGGAACCGAAAAGTGCAAAAGGTGCCAGACCGAGAAAAAGTTCTTCTAGAGACCGATTAGATAAGATAGGAGAATCTAAGAAAAATGACAAAAGAGGTAAGGGAATTCGAAACACATTTATTTATACATATTCATAGTTTTTCATGTTTGTTTTTATTATTATTGTAGTTAATTAAAAAATCTGCAGAGCAATCGCCAAATTCCATGATTTTTTTTGTTTAAATGATGATAATTTTAACTCGATCAGATTTATGCCTGGGTGGTAATGGCGGTAATCGCAAAAAGCCAAGGTCCTGTAATGTGGAAATTTTATCTATTTCCAATGTTGTAAATATTTCTTGTCCTCAACCAGTCTTCCATAACTTATGAACATTATAATAAACGAGAGCATGTTCAATTACTAGCACAGACTTTGTGTGTAGATTAGGTTAGGGTAAGCTCGACCTAGATTGGTCATTGGTAATTCGGTGACCTGAGGCCCATTGTGCTCATTTATTTTCCATTATTTGGAACCCAGCTTACAACATAAATACTCTCATCTTTTTCCTTTTCTAGCTCATTTTTAAACATTTCCAACCAAAAATAAAGTTTTTTAATTTCTCGATTTCTTATTCTTCCTAGACACTGCATCGTCTCTTCTATGTTACATACACTCTTTGCAATAGTTATCCGGTGTCACTCCCCAATTCTCGAGTCTTGTGTTCAATGATCTTCTGGATTGAAGGATTGTGAATCTTTTGTTTTCTGCCAAATCTCTCTGGACATCTTGCAATCGTTTCTGTTTGACCATATATCATGATGTTTATAACATTTCTTGTAATGTTCATAATTTACATAATTATGATAATCTCTTGTTTCGATATTAGCCTTAAAAATAAATTTAGCTTTCGGAATGAAACCGGTTTCATTGCCAGCATAAACAATAATTAATCTCGTTATAATCCCTCATTGAAATTCAAACAAGAAGCCACAGTATGAGGGTATTTTTTCTGTAAGTTTTAATGATATTTATATAAGACTTTCGTAAAGCATACACGTTTTTCGTTAAAAGTTTTATTTTTGTTTTTCTCCATAGAAACATACTACCTAAAGAGAATCTCTTCTTAAGTTCTAAGATATTTTTTTTGGCAACTTCTTCAACGGTAAATATATTGGTTATTATTTTCCGTAAACGACATTTATTTACATTGTTAAGTCGATATTAGGTTTTTCATATCTTGAAGATGAAGTGTGCACGTTTTTCCAGTAACAATTCTTCTAATATTTCTTCCGGATCGGGGCAATAACTCGTTCACATAACTTATTAATTGAATTCTAAGTCGTTCTTAAGTTTTATCTCCCTCCATATGTTCAAATACATTAAGAATTACTTCACGAGTTTGACAGATTAAAATTTTTTATTATAATTTACTTTAAAATTTAATCACCAGCTTAATACAGTACCAGAACAGAATTAAAACATTGATCCTATACTGATCAAAATTTGTGCGCGCTACTTCTGACCGTCAAATATTTGTATGCTGTTCTGTATATGGTTGTATTTTAGGAATTACCCGTAATAATAACAAACTAGATTCTGGAGAGAATCCCTACCCGTCTGTGGATTCCCTCCCAGAACAGGAATTGTCACATTTACGAAAACAACTGCAAGAAATGGCACAAGAGAAAAGCAACTTGGCCCTTCAGTTAGGCGAACAAAAAGGTCAATTGAATATATTACAGAAGGAGATACAAAAATTGAAGGTTTGTATATATGTTATTTTCCAATTAACAAGTTCATTAGAATTTTGTGTTCTATTGTTTATCTTGAAAAACACGGTGGCATTAAAGAAACCTGTTTTAAGACGTTAAAATAAAATTAAGAGGTTGCAGTGGGCTAAATAACAGAATTGGAGAGAGTTTTATGGAGATCAGTAAAAGTTTGAGGTTTTTATGCGCAGTCAAAGGAAGAACGGATGTTAGATCCATGTGTATTCTCGACTGTAAAATACATACTATCACTGAGGCTCAGTGATAGTATGGGGATGTTTGGAGGAAGAGCGACTGCAGGCCTCAAAAAATAGAAGGAATTTTGAAGAAACAAGGCCATGAAAAATATAAAAAGAAAATGTAGTACGCTTTAGCATCTTGAAAAAAATTTTCATTACATTTCCTATAAATTTGTTTATATTTCTAATACCACATTTTAAATGGAATATCGGTAAATTTGACAAATTGGCAGGCCTGGAGCCTTTTTGATTTTTGAGGTCTAAAACAAATACTCCGATACGATATTGTTTCGGAAGTAGAGGAAACAGAATAAGAAGCTCTTTGGAAGTGTCCTCACACTGTATAACTCCAAAAAGCTAGATCCACAAGAATCCGCATCTCTGTAACAACAAGTTGCCTTTCCTCACAAGCTTTATTATACTGGCACTGATGAGTTTAAGTTCAGCAGAAACAGTCTAGTGTAGATTTTGTAGGGAGAAAGAAGAATTTCTGGAACTGTTGATATTCGTACTGAACATATTGTTTAGTGCTACCACTACACCAAAACTTACATTACTTTGTCAGATGCACATTTCAATAACTAACTTAAATAAGGTAATCTTAGTTAATTATCTTTTCTGTATCCAGTTCTAGAGTGCATCTAAATTGTAAGCTTGAGGGAGAACCTCTAGAAGTAAAGATCTTCTTGAAGTCAAGAATTCATTAGAACATAAATAAATAAAATTTGAGGTTGAAATAGAATATAACCTATATCTATACCCTGGTGAATTAACTCATCGCCCATTTTATTTGTATGTTAACAATAAGGTGCGTACTGACCCGAGCTTTCGTGCGAGTATGAAAAAGTTTACTCTCCTGAACATATATGCGTTAAAGCACAACACAACCCACTTATTCGTTCAGGAAAATCGTCGATTCAGTTGTTCGTACAAATTTTTAGTCAGTATGTTGAGAAATGGCAGCACTTTGTTATTGTACTCACTTAAGCTCAGATCAGTACGCAGATATAGATAGATCTGCTCAACTAACAAATATTGGAATTAATAATGGTAAAACAAGAAAAATACAATAGAAAGTCAATTTCTTGATAATTGATAAATTGGTAAACCAATCAGCTGAATCATCCTACATGTTTTACTGATTGCTTGAGATTAATACCTCTCTTATAAACCTTTTAGTGAGCTACCTAGGAATATCAGGCCAAAGAAAGTACACAAAATGGAATTTAACCAGTTTATTACAAACGAACATTTATTTGTAGTTTTAATCAAGACATAGAGAAAGTGTAACAAAAAAGTTTAAATGTTCATTTCAATGAGAGGAGTGAAACTCTTTTTGGCCAGCAAGTATTTTCTTGAAGTTTGGAGAGTATGTTGAAGCCGCCATTCTGATGCAGTTGTTCATCAGTCAGTCTGTTTCTATATTTGTTTTTTATGAATTTCATACTTGAAAAAGATGCTTCCTACAAGTATGTAGAACTGAACATAGCTTTCAATCTCAATGCAATTTGAATCACATTTACTTTTCTTTGGGGACTAGAGGCCAGACATTTTCAGTGGTAGAGAGGAATTTTAGATAGGGGTCATTCTGAAAATCAACAACTTCTATTTCAATGGCAGCCTGATCTCCAAAAAAATGTTTTACAACACAAGCTGAAAAATCTTCTGCATCGATCTCTAAAAATTGAGAGTTAACGAACTGTGCCACAATCAATGCGCTTTTAAAATCTTGGAATCGTTGATCAAATTATTGTCTTAAGTCTGAAAGAATTTACGCGAATTCTTGTTTATGGCTAGGGCGTTATGGAGGATTTTGTTTCTCAATGATCTGCTTCAGAGTAGGAAAGTGCTTGTATTCAAACTGGGTTATATTCTTTTCCGACAGCTCGAGCTTTTTTTGAAAATGTGGTTACATCTGAAATCATTCCACCGATATTCTTATCTTTACCTTGAAGCTGCAAGTTTAAACCATTCAACTTTTCAGTTATATCAGTAAAAAAGGAAAAATATTGTAGCCATGTAAGATCTTCCAGTTCAGAGAGATGCTCACCCCGATCTTTCAAGAATTTCACCAGTGCAGATAGCAGCTCTTTGAAACGTGGCATAACTCTGCCTCTACTAAGCAAACGAACTTCTGTATGAAGCAATAGATTACCGTAGTAGACAAAAATTTTAGTATGTCACTGCCTTTACAACACAAGGCAATATATCATTTTCAGTTGTATGGCCAGTAAGCGGCACAACCTTCATCAGCTACTTCTTTTGTGTCAAAATCTTCAAATACCATTCTTTCAAAAATAACCAACTGAGCTGTATTAACTATATTAGTTGATTCGTCAAGTTGTAAGGAAAAACAAGTATAACTATCAAAATCAGTTTTAAACTGTGAAACTAAATCAGAACAACAAAGCTGAACAGATTTAATAGCAGACATGATCTCAGTTTTGTTTTTGAAGTTATTAAAGCAGCTTCTAAAAATGTAGTTTTAATCAACGCATCATCTTCATATGGTTTCCTATGTTGAGCGATTACCTTGGAAACCCGGAATGACGCCCCTGTATCTACCTTGTTCTTGTCTAGTGTTTTAAAATTTGATTGTTGTACATTTAGCTGAGTTTTTAAGCATTCCTCTGTGAACTGTCTTGAAATGACGCTCAACATTTCCTTTCTTTCCAACAGAGACACTCACATTACAAAAGAAACACACACATTTATCTTTAACTTGCGTAAAAAAGTAATAGGTTTCCCACACTGCATGATAGTGATAGGTTTTCAGCTTTTTGTTTGAACTAGCCATAGTAAAAACAAACAAGGAAAGAGCTTAAACGTGTACATGTGATTTAAACACATACGGCATAGACATACTCTCACTCTGGCTACACGCGTGACAATAACAGTCTGAGAAACAAAATGACTAATCGACTGCAGCGCTCCCAGCCAACCCACTGAGCGCCACCGCGAGCTACCCAAAATTAACTCGCGAGCCACCGATGGCTCGCGATTGACTGTTTGGCGACCTAACCTAACTTAATGTACATGTTTAAGCTTGCAGAGGACAAAAATGGATAATTGGGCATATACTTTTTTTTCTTTTTGATAAATTCATATGTTTCCGGATTTTTAGAGAATTAATCAAAATTCATATTCTTAAGTGTTTTCAGGAAGAATCTAATATCCAGTTGGAACATTTAACAGAAGAAAATACGGCACTGAGGAACAGACTGCGAGACGTTGCCCATTCTCCTTTATCTGACAACGAAAAACAACAACTGTTGTTTGAATCCCACAGACATCATAGTTCTGCACCGGCTTCTATAGCAACTAACGTAAGTTCTTTTAATTATTACAATTATCAAGAGGTGTAATAGATTAAATAATAAAAATTATTGTTATTTTGGAGAAAAAGATAGGCATATTTCTATTAAATTCAATATATCTCCTTCTTTATTCATGGTTTTTGAAATAATTTTCCTGCTGTTTCAGGTTATCAGACTGTTTTGTATTTTTCTTTGGTTTCTATTCTATTTAGACATACGCCTTTATGTTAAATATATTTTCCACTTTCTCATTTTTAAGAATTTTAGTGAGGTTTTAGTTTCTATTTTTATGTTCTATACTATTTTCTGATTATTATAGCAATCTTCATATCATAACATATATGATTGAAACAGTATTATGACATTTCAGTATAATTTAACTGAACATGAAGTGTCACGAAATCTCAAATGGTTGCAGATTATTGATTTTATTATAATTGTAGATAATAGATGATGGAAATGGCGGCGATACAACCTGTACTACTCCCGATTGGGACAAACATTCTTCGAGTAATGTTAGCGAAGTATCCGTTGCGTGCCTTCAGGATAAAATAAATCAGATGCAAGAGACGCATTATAGGTAAATTATATTTATAACTATATTTCATCGAAACTTAATTTTTTATATTGTATCTATAATAAATGTATATGAAGGAGCAATGCAATTTATGAAAATGTCTTTTTTATTTTAGACAATCATCCACATTTCCAATAGGGGATTATATCAGACAACATTTTTAATTAAATTTTTAATCCCCAAAATAATTTAATTGTTATTGACCATCGAAGTCATATTGGTAGAAAAGATCCAAAAATAATTCCCTGAACGATATATAAAAGAAATTGAAACTGAATGTATGATAAAGATACTCCCATATTTGGTGAAATGTAGAATGTTTCATTGTAGAATAATATCAATTATCTATAGATATAAATTCAATTCAATTCATTTTTTGGGAATATAATTTCATTCTATAGTTTCTAAGAAACAATCTCGAATGCCTAAGAATATATATAGATTCTCAATTGAGTGCTCGACTGAGGTTTTCTTATTTCTTCAGTTGAGCAAACTATGAAATAGAGCGGATCTGGTCTGGTCAGCTCCCTTTCTCGCCAAATTTTGATTGTCCCTGGATGCTGATACCAAAAATATGTGAACTATGTTTTCTTTGCCGAATTAATTTAGTATTTCAGCCATTCTATCAGCAACTTTCACTTGATTATATGGGATTTGATTGCTCTTAATGACCAGCTGACTGTCAGATCAAATTGCTATATCTGTTTTCTCATAGTTCCTCTCTAAAATGAATAGTTCAGACCTAAAGGGGCTAGAACTTTTGTCTGGGAGGTGCTAAGATGGTCCAAATATTTAGTTCTTGACCCATATACTCCTATTACCATTCCTGATGTTGATTTTGAAGGTGTAATGCCTCACATGGTTCATTTCATTGTGATTAAATGGGTTCCAAGTGCTTAAAGCATTGAAAAATGAGATTATTGAAGTCTAAGGTAATATTGTTCAGTTAGTTACATCACAACAGATCCAAATTGACTAGCTTGCTAGTTAGTAATAACTAATAAATCCAAAAATTTTATTAAAAAAATCTCATCTCTGATTCATAATATCTATAGCTATATAGTATATTGAAATTTAAAATGCACTTAATGTCGACCAAAAAGATATTTTTCCATTTTTTAAATCAGTTTTAGAAGAATTCTTGTTAATATGTTTTAATTTTTTAGGAAACTTCATTTTGAACTCTGGTTAGTAAATTTCTTTATTTGGAACTGAACAGTGTTTTTGGTTTTTGATAATTTAATAGTGTTTTGTGTGTGCTTCCTTAAAATTTGAATAGTATATGAACTATGAAATTACCTAATGGACTTTTAGTATCAAAACGACTTTCCAAATAGAAAAAAAAATAGAAAATTTTTTTGGTTAATCTATAAAACTGAGCACTTTTAATTTAGTAGTTCTGCAGTCGTATAATCCACAATAGTCTGTTTGCAAATAAGAAAGTTTGTTGTTTAATAATAGTACATTATGTTACTACGAGTAGAAGGCTATCATTATTGTTGAACTCAGATTCTTGTACTGCCGAGGTGTTAGCCGAAGCTGTGCAAACTGGGCGAAATATATAATGGGTCTCTAGCTCCGAGTGACATATACTATTTTTTCTTCAAGTAAAAATAATACATTGAAATTTTTCTTCTTAAGACATTTTTACAATACATTTTTCAAAACTGACAAACATCATATTAAATAAAAATTAAATGATAGTTCCTTCTACTTGGTCACAATGCCCATAATAAGACGTTGCTATCTTTTCTCATTATTTTGTGACTAATACAATAATGAGTGTTCACTATTTTACTAGTAAAAGATAAAAACATTCACTGGTTACCATGAAGACAGGAATCAATTTTTGTACAAATCACACATTGCTCTAAAATAAAATCCTTATGAGTATAATTATGGAAAATGGCACCATAAGTACCTTCCCCTAATAAGACCCATTGTATGATTTAGAACTATTTTGGATTCTATTATGTAAGGACATACCTACTAATTAATCGCTCCAAATCTTCATTGATGCTATTTCTTGTAATGTTTGTTATTATACCATCGTGTTAATATCAAGTGTCCTACACAGAAAAAACTTGCTGAAAATATAAAGAGCACTAATTCGCTCTAAGTTCGACTATGCTAACATCATTAACATGTCTGCAAATGGAGCCCAATTAAAAACTCAACTCGGTATACAATACTGCTACCCTATTATGTTTAGGTCAAACCCTACTGGAAATCTTTATTATGAGGCCAGTGAACCCCCACTCTGGTTCTCTCTTATGCAGCTTCTATCTCATTCAATCCGTCAAATCCAGTGCATACTTTGATAATATCATTCCAACAGTCCAACAATTTAATTGTACGTCCTCTCCCTTTGATAGTATAAACATTAATCAAAAATATAAACTTATCCCATAACAGACCTCTACCACTTTAGAATATACCACTCTGGTTAAAAACTTTACATTAGTCTGATATTTCCGTATGTAACTTCGATAAGGAAGAAACCAGTGATAATATTTTATGGTCAGCTTTTTTTGAACTGCTGAGTAGAGAAAAGTACAATATGGTCCTCTACATGGATGCTGAAGCTGGAGTTAGATGCTCTGTAACATCATTATAAAAACACATCGGATCCTATAAAATCTCCTATTTATGTATTGTTCACACTCGTGAACTATTTGCAATATTACAAGCCACTTCTCTCACCTCCATGACTAACCTCCAAATTTCTAGAGATGTAAAAGCATACATGATAAATCTAAATCGTAACACCTAACAAAGTCATTGTAATCATGTTAATTCGGCTCTACGTGACATTCAACCAACAGTTAATGAATCAACTAAGTTTGATTTACCCAGACGAATTATAAGTCATTCGCAGATTATGTATCGGCCACACTCGCCTCACACATAGTTATCTAATGTTAGGATCTTTTACGCCAAACTGCCAACATTACCAGACGAAGCTTACAGTGAAACATATTCTGTCTGTTTAAACTACGCCATGAGACGTCAATAACTTCTATAAAATCGAACTTTCATTTAAATCCAGCATGTGAAGTGAATAAAGTGAGTCAGTTCCTGGAAGAAGAATAGATTATTTCCAAAAGATAATATCTAGAAATTAGACTTCAATTGGTTGTATTTTATCTGTTATCACATGTACGTTAAATATAAGAAAAAAAATGTCCCATATTCCAACTCATTCCAATTAAGGAACATATTTAAATACCAGTCCGAATTCAAACTGACTGTCTCTGTGACTTTATTTCTTGTGAAGGTTACTAATAATTCTACTCGAGACTTAGGTATAACTACAACATCTGAATTTGTCACTGAATTTTTGTGCTTTAACACTGTCTCAACTATATTTTAACATAAAACTAATAGTGTAAAAAAGAAAAAATAGTAGTAACAGAACGTTGTGACATTAAAAGTCCGTTATATTACCTTATTATCTAATTTTTATTATGCCCGGTATTTTTTTCAATGACTTACATGTTTTAAATATTTTTCCCCCAAAACTACTAATATTAATACTTTTTATCAATCCTGGTATTCTCTGGCTTCTATTAAAACTATAAAACACTTATTTATTTTGTGATCAGACCTTTTTTTAAACCACCATTATGCGAACGCTCTTTCATATCAGGGGTTTTATTAATTTCTTTGGCATTGATACAATTTGTAACCATACTTCAATAACCATTGTTTTTTTATCTTACAGTACTAACGAAGAATTACAAGCTACACTACAAGAACTAACTGATCTTCAACGACAACTTACCGAATTACAACAAGAAAACGAACGTCTTAACGAAGAAAAGACTCTCATGTTTGATAGTCTTTGTCGTCAAACCGAAAGACTTAACGATTCACGATCTGAAGTTGAATCGCTCAAACAACTATTGTACCAGGTAATTTTGAATTACTATTATTGTAAATTCTATGTACCCAATAATAAGGAATTTTTATTAGTAAATATTATTAATCTTTTTAGGAAAAAGATGATACCGGACAATTTGAATCTGCAGTAGAAAGAGAACAAAAGTTAGTAGAACTTCTGAAATCTTCGCAAGAAGAAAGGGAAAGTTTGCTGGTAAAAATCGAACAACTCAACAATGAGATTCAAGATACTAGGATAGGAATTAAAGGTAATAAAAAATATATGTTTTAGTAGAAATAAATGTAAATGATTAATGAAATTGACTTTATTTTTGTGGTATATGTATAGGGAGGGTCGAAAAACTGATAAAATTCTTAAATATGGTTTATAACATGACTTTTCTTTAAATTGTTGTGACTTAGTAGTTATTTCTAATAAATACATCTAAATATAAAAACTTAAATTACAGATGTTTTATTACTTTATATGGAGTAATTTTTATAAATACTTTGTGGAATTGTACTGTTATAATATCTTCCCTGAATTTTCTACGCAGTAGCTGTTAGGTTATGGTTATGCTCCTGATACATACTAGTCACCACAAGATCTCTGCTACATTCTCGCAGCATCCTAGCCTTCATAAGTTCCCTTATCTTGTTTCTGACAAATATGGGTTTGTATATCTAATATATAGATTTCTAGAATCTCTGCTACAACTATGTCCATCTAAACTAATTTAACTTTATCGATCGATACATACCTTCTGAGGGAGCCATTGCTATTTAAAGATGAATTTAGGGAATAGCCCAAGCATCATTTTCTATATTATGCCACTGTACCCTACTGTACCCCTTGGGAGTGGTCTTCATATCTTCTTGAGGGTGGAATTTTTTTACATTCTGACTAAAGGAATCGATAGAACAAGTAATTCTAAGAAAAAAATGTTTTTTACGTTTTCTTCGCAAAACTAATATTTTTCGAGTTATTTGTGGTTGAAAGAAAGAAAATCAACATTATTAATAGATTTTTTGCTAATAACTCGAAAAATTTGCTTTTCATCAAAAAACTGTAGAGAGCAAAATTGTAGCTTTTAGAAAAACAAACAAAATCCTTTTTTTTTAAATTTTTCTGCGACCAACACGAACCCAGATAAGGCATGTTAATGGTTAGTTTGTTAGTTAAATGCCAATTTGGAAGATTCAAAGTCAAATAACGGTAAAACTTGGCATTTTTCAAGGAAAACTCAGAATCTTTTGAAAGTTTATAACTAGTACTTTAAAATAATAAAGAACCTCTAGCATGAAAATTGGGCGACTTATGATCAAAATAAGGTCGGTTTCAACTTTTTTCTACGAAAAAATCAGTAAAAACAACCCTCTAACTACCACCCTAATAAAAATAAGTCTTCACTGATGAACATTTAAAAATGATTTTTTGCAAATGCAGATAAGGGTGCGGCACTTTATACGGTTGCAGATTGGTTGGATTGTATTGCAATTTCACTTGTTCTGGGTGTTCAGGTGAAAACTGCAAGCACAAAGACGATATTGACTTTGATGAAGATAAAATTAATGAGACAGATTTGTAAATTTCATTGTATGTAATGCTTGACTATGTATGTATGTAAATTATTTTTTTTTTCTGTTTAGATCAATTAAATTATATTATGAAAATTGCTATGTTATGAAATTGTATCCTACAAAATAAAACATTCCTTATTTAACTTATCGAATTTTTTTTTAAATTAGGGTAGTTTTCACACTTGAAAAATAAAAAGAGTACAACGGTACAATATAGAAACTGAACTAGAGGGTGAAAAGAGCTATAATAATTTGTATCAGAAATTTTCAAATACATTTCAGGAAACTCTAGAAAATATTTCTTGAAAGCGTTTATATTTTGTGTTACAGAAAAAGATGAACAAATATCCCAGTTACGAGATAGAGTAAGAACATTGGAGTGTACCTTAGATGCAAAACATGCTGAACACAAGCTACTCGATCAGGAGTTGGCACAAGCTAAGGACCAATGTAGTGGAAAACAAATTGAAATAAATAGGTTGACAGATTTGCTGGATAATGCAAGAACAAAGGTAATAACTGATTTTACAAAAAAATAGAATATGCTTAACTAGAGGAATACATAAACATTTTAAATTATGTATTTTTAGATCAACGAGTTGGAACAAGATCGAGCACTTAGCGATAAATCTGAATTAGATGAATTACTAGACAATGCAAGAAAAGAAAAAGATAGTTTAGAATCAGAAGTTGCCCATTTGAAGGAACAACTCGCTATAAGTAAAAATGAAATAGAGAAATTAAAAGAGCAAGTATCAATTCTACAAGAAGAGTGTAAGGTAAAATATTAGTTTTTGTTTGGAAAGTTCTATATGATTTTTATAAATAATAATTTTTAGGTTACTAGAAATAATGCTAAAACCACTCAATCTGATCTAGAGTACAAATGTGAAAAATTACTAAAAGAAAAGAATGTTTTAAATGAACAGTTGCAAGAATTTCAAGAAGCTCTGAATGAATTACAGGTAAATACATATTTTATGAGTCGGTATGTTTATGTTTAATGTTTCAAAAATTTTCAGGTTCAGAGTCAATGCCAGTTAGAAGATAAAAGACAGTTATCAGCTGTTCTGTCAGAAACTCAGAGAAATCTTAGTGAAACCGAACAGAAGAATGCGATGTTGGAGAATGAAGTCCACGAGTTGAAGAAACAGAGAGCAGAAGAGGTAAGTATTTGGTTCATTCAGATAACAAAAATTTGAATACTAAAGGCAAGAAGTAGATTTAAAAAGTACACACACGAAAAATTCAATAAATAATGATACTACCCTTTAAACTATAGATTTTATATGTAATATACATTACATGTATACATTGTGAAAACAAATAAACCAGATAATAAAATTAAACATAAGGCAATCCTAATATAATTAAAAATTTGTAATAAAAATCAATATTAATATTAAACCAGTGAGTAGAATGTTCAGAATTGAATATTAGTATCATAAACAGCATAGAAGGCATATTCTAGCAAATATGTACGAAATATTTCAATTTGATTTCAATTGGCAAATGATTGTGCATTTTTTTCGCATTGTACAGTATTGAACTTTCTGCACGTGGAGTAGGTAAGTAAAGATCGTGTTCCGCGTTCCTAAGTGGATAGCTTTGACCTTGAGAGAAAGAGAGGTTCATTAGTTTGTTTGAGATTTCGATAAGGTTTGGTCCTTACATACGAAAGATTCAACTGTAGGGCTGGAGTTGTGGTGGATTTAGAATGGTACTGGCACTGCAATAGAATTAAACAAAAAGGAAGATGAAAAAAGAAAAAAAACGGCAAACGGTTTACAAGGTTACAGGAAAACTGCAGAAAACCTGTAATACCGATGCAATAGAGAAATTATCGAGGAATGCAAGGCAGTTTTCAGGGAGTTCTTTATATGCAGTTCCTAGCATCAAAGGGGAAAATAGAGAAATACAATAGTAGTGACCCAGGGGATGAGAAGTATGTTTTTGGCAAACGAATTGTTTGATTCGATGGGTGTTTGTCAATATCGAGACAAACTATATTGCACTTGTATTCGCTGTACCTAAGAATAGATTATCGCAAGATAAGAGTTTTTTTGGGGAGAGAGTCAGGTAAGATGTGATAGGCGTTTACTTTGTATTTGATTATAGATAGGTTTTAAGATGTAGGAAGTAAGGTAAGGTGGAGGTTAGTCTGAATTTTCCTCAGGGTGCCTTAATGAGACAGGTTCGCCTCCATACTCTGTCCAGAGTATCGTTCAGATCGGCCGTTCAACTTCTCTGCTAATGTCGAGATTTTTCTTTGATTTCAACTGTTTCCTTCATTTGTAGGCACCCAATAATCTAGTTTCAAATATATGTTTACTAAAACTTTACAACCTGTATTTTAATTTGACAAAATATCGTTTGGACAACAGAAGAGGTGCTGGTTTAGTAAAATAGAAAAACATAGTCATAAAATAGGATATATATGAAGATGTCTATTTACTACACTGTAAAAAAACTGACCATATTTAGTACAAATGTCTTTATTTACTGTTTTGTTCCCTTATACAGATCATTTAAAAGATATACATGATTTTTGTTGGTCTGAAAGTGTTGTTGAAGCTCTTCGCATACAAGGCATTATCCACAAGTTTGATGCGTGTACAATAACTCTGTCCCTGGTATATAGCTGTGACTACCCCAACTATGCTATGAATGCTCGAATACTAGATGACAATGCTTTTATGGCAGTTTTCTTATGTAATTACAACAAATATTTTCGCCAACTGCTGTTGACGCTCTGTCTATGGTCCACAACGATGTTGGTCAGATTGGTATTGCTATTTCCAGCTGTAGCCTAGCTATCATCTTTGTATATTAGCAGCTTGTTGTCGATTATTAGTTAAAATTTTGGACCTATTAACCAAACCTAACCATTTTGCACAATCTGTTCTTTTCTATTCGTTCTGTTACCCAAATAAAAAAGTATAAACGAAACTGGAAAGAGTTTACTCCAAATTTCCATTTTTTTTTTAAAAAGATAAATACAAAAAACAAAATAATAAAAGCAAACTGGTCGAAATATTAAAGGGACCGAAAAGTATTGTTGTCTCTGCGCAAGTCGAATTCAAAAGGCAGTGGAACTCTCTCAGTGAATTACCATGAAGTGGGTTTACATCCTAAAAAAGTGCTTCTGAGTGTCAGACTTTATAATACAAAGAGTGTCTTCATGTTTGATGTGGTGTGGTATAATGAACAGACACCTTGAATACTATCTAGGATATTCTTTTCATGCATCTTGTTTTTTATTTAATAACTGATATATTTGAAAGAAAACAAAACTTTTCCATATAATATAATGGTTCACAACACCATAGCAATTTTCAGTTTTTTAAATAAAACTACATAGGTATAAGTTTGAAACAATGATATTAATAATGTTAAATTCTATAAAAGGTACATTTATTTGCATTGACGATTTTATAATACCTCAATTTTTGTTGTAATATAAATTATGATAAGATATGTTGTCAGTTTGGTAAATATTACTCCAGTTAGTCACAAATTTTAATCAGTGAGTAGATCATATATTTAGCAAGTCTTACGTCCAATTGTTTACAAAAAGAAACCATTACCTCTTAGAAACATGGATACTTTAATAGGTAAATAAACCTGATTTTATGTAATGATTATGAAAAGAACTTGTTGTGCATTTTTAATAATGTTGATAATAAATTTTTATGCTCGACTATAAAACTTTTTAATCTCAATACAAACGTTATTTGTGAAATGGGAATATATCAAGAGTAATTTCGGTTTTTAAGTATCAGAGAATAACAATTTTTTATGGATACGTTGATCACACAACACAATTTGAAATAGAATTGTTGGAAAAACAATAAATGCCACACCTACGGGATACTTTGAAAACCATTAGAAGTTAACAAACATTTTTAATAGTGAATTAACAATATACTAGTTATTTTCTAAGATAACAATATAAGTGAAATGAATATTAACTAGGTAGGTTATTTGTATTCTTAATTGTGGGGTAATTCCTCATGATAATATATTCAAAATACCATAACCAGGTTGGGCAAATCTTGATTTCCAAAAAAATAAAAAAAATTGATATATGAGATAATCGTGATTGTATTTATTTTAGATATTTTATGATAGACTTCATTGTTTTATATAAATATCATGAAATTAAGCGACCTTAGTTAAACACAAAGAATATAGTAATATAGTAATATATATATATATATATATATATATATATATTCAGCTATATTATGAGTAGTTTTTTATTTTTTTATTGGGAACTTAGCAAGGAAACACCAAAGTGGACTAACTTTAATATATTTTCCGAACTTTCGAATACTTATATATTCATCGTCTGAGAATTTTATATATTTCTTTTGACATTGACAGGAACATTGAATCATTATTTTCAAACGTCATTTCTAACATTTCTACTCCATCTATTTTTACACTTTTACCGTATATAAAATTAGTTACTCCTAAACTTTCTTGAATCTTTAAACAACACAATATTAAAATAGCATACAGTCAAACACTTAATATTCAATCTATTATTACAAAAGTAAAAGATAACTCACCAATCAATAAATTGCCTAACATAGTATATGAGATACCTTGTTTAAATTGTGACAAAAAGTACATTGGTCAGTCGAAAAGGTCACTGATCAGTTGATTAACTTCTCATAAGAGTGATAGCAGATTATATCCTGATAGATGTTCATTAGCGACTCATGTTTAACATGAAAGGCACAATATGAATTATGAATCTGCCAAACCAATCAAAAATTAATGAAAATTCCTATAGTAACCAGAATAAATATTTCAATTAATCAATATTTCTATCAAAGTCAATTTGAATATTGAATTTTTATTCCATGAGTTTAAAAATTTTTACAAGCTTTAATAATATCAAAATCACCGGAAATCTTAATTAATTATTTTAAAGTAAAATATAATTTTTGTTATACATTTATACATATTTCTTATATTGTATTTGACCATAATTTCAATCCCAGACTATGAATACATAAGTATTCGAAAGCTCGGGAAAATATTGAAGTTAGTCCACTTTGGTCTTTCCTTGCCACGTTCCCAATAAAAAACTACTATATATATATATATATATATATATATATATATATATATATATATATATCTCAGGGGGTCGCACTGCGAATACGGGCGTGGCAAGCCCGAGGTACTCTAGCTAGGCTCACATCTCACTCCCAAGTTGTGATCCTTCCCAAAAACCTTCAAATTTCCCTTTTTTTCATCCTCCCCGATGCTATTAGGTTTACGAGGGCTAGGGGCTTCCTCTTTCTATCCTTCCCAAAAAAAGAAGAAAAAAGAAAAAGAAAATATGATATATGAGTCAACCCAATGAAACAAAGTTTACGGTGCAAGGGAGGGACACCCTAGTACCGGTCGGTGTAGAGAGTGAGAGAGCGGGCTCTTACCGACCGTCAGCCAACTACCGCTATGCAACACAAGAGGGCGACCAGGCTGGGCTGCTGGATACTGATACTGGAAGAGCTGAGAAAAACCCATTTGAGAAAAGTTCTATGATCGACAGGATACCCCCATCGAAGGTGAGAACTCTATCCTTACCTAATCTCAGCCCACCGGGATTACTGGGAGATCGATCGCTGATTATAGAACAAAAATATAAGAGAAAAAGGGAAGAGAGCACTCTGAGCCTTTTGTCTAAAACCAAACAAGCTAAGAAAACTACTCAAGACGTCGGAGCACAAATCTTGAACATAGCGTATAACTTAGCAGAGGAAGCAAAAGCTCTAAATCGCACTGTCCATGAAAGTTCTAATACTAAGAAGGAAATCAGGGAAATATCTGCGACAATACTACGCCTAACGGAGCAATTCGGAGGATATGAAATTCAGGAAGCCCTAAGAAGCCTCTTGTATAAAAAGCAGACAAAAGAAAACGCCAACGAAGAGGCTAAAATAGAACCAGCTGCTAGAAGTAGCACAGATATAGGAGTACAGACTGTTAGTATAATGAAGCAGAACAAGGAAGCGCAGACTAATAATATGGATGTCCAAGAAAAACAAATGACGCTACAAGAGATACAAGAGATATCTGCTCCTGGCATAAATACAAGACTCTTTGCAAAGCATTGTTGAGGTACCCTGGGACGAAAAGTGTTTTGTCCATACAAACGTTATCCAAGATAACCTAGAGAAGATAGCGGTTTCAAATAACCTTGTAGTGTATATAGACCCAAAAACGGCAGGAAAATCAATGGCCATTCGTAAAGTTGCAGAAGCCGTGCCTGAAATTAAAAGACTGGGTTTAATGAACAAACCAGAACCACAACAAGTAGCTTATATTGAGTCTACTAGTAAGGTACACTTTGATGAAACCGATGAACTACAAGAAATTGCGAAGAGTATATTTGTAGCCGGAATAGACGAATCCAAAGAAACAATGGAAGTGCTTTTTGAAATATATTGCTTAACGGCAAAAATAGCCGAACTAGCGCAGAAAAAAGATATAAAGAAACTTACGGTAATATTTCAGAAGGAACTGAATTTATCTGAAATACGTAAAGCATTAGAAATTGCTCTGATGCAGTTTGAACTAAATGTAGAAATTTTTGTCTCAGACGGTATGACACTAAAAAAACAAAATAAACGAAGAGAGTCAAGGGACGAAGCTTTATATATCGAGAGAGGAAATCGTTCTTATGCGGAGCTTTTGAAAGCAGTTAAAGAAGAAGTACATAATAGAAACTTGAACAATAAAGTAAAGGCAGCCCGAATGACAAAGGCCGGAGATTTGCTACTTACAATGGAGCGAAATAGCGGAGGAGCAGACGACATAGCTAACGCATTAAAAGATATAAACGGAGAAGGGAAGATAAGAAAACTTGGGGGACAGGAACCACGAGCGGTCTTACACGTCAGAAATATCGACGCGGTCACAAGTAAAGAAGAGATTGAAACAGCAGTGAAGTCACTTATGGCCGGAAGCGAAACAGATTATGTTTCAGTCAGTAATCTTCGTCCTGGTTTCCGAGAGACTCAGATCGCAACCGTTCTAGTTGACAAAAAAACTGGTAAAAAACTTACGGATAAGGGAAATATAAGAATAGGTTTTGTAAGCTGCACCGTTAGGCAGAGAGTTAATGTGCTAACATGTTACAAATGCTGGGGTATTGGACACACGACGTGGCAATGTAGCGGACCTGATCGATCCAAATGCTGCAAAAACTGCGGAAAGGAGGGACACCAAAAGAATAAATGCACTGAGAAATCTTACTGTTTAATGTGTAGTGAATCTGGTCACAGACCACACACCATGCGTTGCCCAAGATACCGAAGAGATATCACAAAAGGCGATATAGTGGGAACAGGCTAAGAAATGGCTAAATTTGTACAAATAAATCTAGGTCGCAGGCGACCTGCACACGATCTGCTAAAGCAAACAATAATAGTGAACAATATAGACATTTCAATAGTGAGCGAACCGAATAAAATACTCATAAAAGACTCAAAATGGTAGGTTGATGAAAATTTTGATGCAGCTATAGGCATTACCAATAACGATATTCGTGTCCTAAATAGCGGACCAGGCAAGGGCTTCGTGTGGATTGAATACACAGAATTAGTCGTTTTTAGTTGTTACATATCACTTAACCTTACATTAGAAGTATTCGGAATAATTCTGAACCAACTCAAAGACGCCATTGGAACGCGCAATAAGAAATGCTTAATAGCTGGAGATTTTAACGCGAAGGCGGCAATATGGGGGTCGATTGAAAATGACAAAAGGGGTGATATGTTGTCTGAATGGGCCGCAGGCCTAGATTTGGTTTCACTAAATCATGGAAATACTCCTACTTTTTCCCGAGGAAACAGTTCATCACATATAGATGTCACCTTTGTCTCAAATGATATAAACAAAATGTTTGGGAGTTGGCAAGTACTGGACCAAGAAACATTGTCTGATCACAATTACATCTTCTTTGAGATACCGTCTTTAGAAACACAAAAAGTAGCTCCTGAAAAAATTATTAAAGGATGGAAAATAGAAGAAAAGAAAATCCAATACTTCATATCTGAGATAAAACAAAAAATACGAGAAGAAACAGACACCCTAAACCCTCAAGGTCTCATGGCGGCTATTAAAAAGGCTTGTCAACGCACATTTCAGCCCACATACAACTATAGTGGAAAGAGAAAACCAGTATACTGGTGGTCATCACAGATCAGTGAGGCCAGAAAAGAATGCCTTTGTAAAAAGAGATACATGACACGTGCAAACAGAATATCCGGAAGCACAGTCGAAGAAAGAGAGAAAGCAAGAGCCGAATTTAAAGAAAAAAGAAATTACTTGAAAAAAATGATAAAAGACGCGAAGAAACACTCCTGGAAAACAGTTATAGAGGAAGTTCAAAACGATGCTTGGGGAAAAGGCTACCAAATAGTGACAAAAAGATTTCTACTAAGACCGAAAACAGAAATCTCACAGGATATCGTACTTAACGAAGCAAGTGGACTATTTCCAAAATATGAAATAACCACCTGGCCACATATTGACATGGTGAGGACGGATATAATACCATGGACACAGGAAGAACTTGTAACGGCAGCAAATAAAATAAAACCAAAGAAGGCGGCTGGACCAGATAAGCTATCACCAGAGATAACTAAGTGTGTAGTGAAATACCTGCCAGAAAAGTGCCTCGATGTGATGATCAGACAACTGTATGCGGGGAAATTTCCCAAAATATGGAAAGTGGCGAAACTAGTGCTAATAGAAAAGCCCAAAAAAACGGACGATTTAAAAACGTCATACATGCCACTATGTCTCCTGGACTGCATGGGAAAAATTCTTGAACACCTCTTCAAAAATAGATTACTTGCAGAAATAGAAGCAAGAGGAGGTTTTAGCAACTCTCACTTTGGGTTTCAGAAAGGTATTTCCACTGTGGATGCACTAGCTAGAGTTCTAGAAATCGCAAAAGAAGCAAAACATGTGGCATGGGCAAACCGTAAGATATGCTTACTTGTAACGTTAGATGTAAGAAATGCATTCAACTCCGCACCATGGAGAGGAATAGCTGACAGCTTGAAAAAGCGAAACATATCGCCATACCTAATGCGCATGATCACAAGTTATCTAACGGACCGGACACTACTTGTAGGTAATACCATTATGGAAGTAACCTGCGGTGTCCCACAGGGCTCGGTACTTGGCCCTCTCCTTTGGAACTTATATTATGACGACTTGTTGCAACTGGATATGCCAAGCGTAAAATTGGTGGCCTACGCTGACGAACTTGCAGTAGTAGTAACAGGAAAGATAAAGACACAGGTAGTAGTAGAAGCTAACATCGCTATTCAAAGAATAGCTGAATGGATGCATTTGAAAAAACTTGATCTTGCACCTGAAAAAACAGAGGCGGTACTTTTGGGTGATCGAAAGGAAGCAAGAAGACTCACCATCGAAGTCTTGAATAACGAAATCACTACAAAACCGCAAATTAAATATTTGTAACCCTAGACACAGGTGCTACAATGAAAAAACATATTGAAATCGTCTGCAAGAAAGCAGAAGCATCTGCTTTGTCTCTAAGTAGAATAATGCCGCAAAAAAATGGGCCTACAGCAAGTAAACGAGAAATATTATGTGCAGTAACTCACTCGATTTTGTTATATGCGTCTCCCGTATGGTATGAAACGCTGAAATATACCAAATACAGGGATATTTGCCAAAAAGTGCAAAGAAAGTTAGCTTTGAGAGTATGTAGTGCTTTCCGCACAGTCTCCACAAACGCGCTGTTAGTGATTTCAGAAATAATACTTATAGAACTGCAGGCTGAGGAACGATACAAAACAAAAGGCAAACAAAGGAATGAGAAGATAGAGATACGTACTGAAACATTAAATCGGTGGCAGGACAAATGGGAACAAGCAGTAACTGGACAATGGACTAGAAGACTGATTCCAAATATTAGAACGTGGGTAAACAGAAAACATGGAGAGGTGAACTACTATCTTAGTCAAATGTTAACAGGACATGACTGTTTTGAAGCATACTTCCACAGGTTTAAAATCAGTAATACAACGGAATGCACGTACTGTAGACAAATGGATGACGCGGAACACACATTTTTCGTATGTGCAAAATGGAACCCACAGCGAATTGAAGTTGAACAATGTGTAGGAGAAACACTTACTCCAGATAATATTTTACACCATATGTTACAGGATGAAAAAAAATGGAACATAGTATCGGTTATGATCCAGAAAATAATAGAGACAAAAGAAGAAGATAGAAGTAAGCACAGACTAAAATAAGTGTAAGGCAACGCTCGAAATGCTGAAGTAATACTTAACGGTAGTTCCAGCACTCTTCTCAGCAGGTGAATCTACGTATGAGGGGGAAGGGTTTAGTCGGTCGGCAGTACAACAGCCAATAGCCAACCCGACACTATCTAGGCACAATATTGATCACCCTTGAATATTTTTGAAATAAACATCTAGCTATAGCAAATTGCAGTCAAGGCGACAAGGAATTAGTACTTCCAATCAGTTTTTTTGTTGAAATAGCATTGCTGATTGCTTAGAGTTAAATAGCATTCAGAAGAATGTTATTGAAAATCTTGAAAAATTAAAAGTAGATCAAACCAACCATTTACCAGGAGGCATTTAATATTGGGTTTAAATATGAAGCAAAAAAATATTAGACATTTTAAAGCCTATTGCAAGTAGCCATCCGTAAGTAAAACTTTGATGAAAACGATTTTATTTACCGATGGCTACTTAATGTTATTCTAGAATATTGAGGTTACACCAATTCTCCAACAAACTCCAAGCCCAAAAATTTACTGAATATTTGACGGACTATACTTCCATTAACATATTGCTTTTCAAATCTTGAATTTGGTGATCTTGAATGATTTTTCATCTGTGAAGACAATTCGTTCCCAAAGGTCCAGATCACGATACACATGATTAAGTGCAAACACAACTCTGGATTGCTTGCACTCGTTTGAAAGCAAAGCTTTTCTAGCACTTGCACAGTTTTTCGAATCCGAAGCTCTGATTCGTCCACATGCCGTAGGACGGGATCTTGGAAAGTTTGTTGCAAAGCAGCACTAGCATCAATCAAAGGAATGTTCTCTTGAAAAATTAATCAATGCAACATCTTGGGAGTTGTTTTTTCCTTACTCCAGACCCAACCTTTCGGCGCAAGGTCCCGTCTTGTTCCCAAGTACACTTCCACTTCAATTGAACTTGAATTAATTATTGAATTATCTGTCACTGACAATGACAGTATGCTTTTTCAGTGAAGAGAAGTGTACGTCCTCATAACAAGTACATTGTCACTTCAGCTCTTAAGATGTTATGTTTTTGTATAATAAAGAATGAAGGTGAATAGTATCCAGTGATGGTTCACACGAAGTTGTGAAGCTGTTATCATCAGTCAATGAATTTATAGATGTTTAGTTTTTTTCTATATATTGGATTATTCAAATTTAAACAACAGACTAGATGTAGAAAAGGAGGCAAAGCACCATTTTTGTTATGTTGACAAAAAATGAGCAAACTCAAAATTTGTCCAGTTATTTTTTGTTTTTATTTCTAAGTTTATTTTTCTTATTTTTTTTTATTACTTGACAATAAAAAATAGAAGAACGTTTGATTTAAATCTAGGATTTAATCGGAAAAAATTCGCTGGTATCAACCCAACAATGAAAAATACATCACAATTTTGACATCCCAGATTTTGAATTGGGCTCTTCCTGAGAGAAAGTCTATCATCACATAATGTAAACATAAACATTTATATATTTCTTTTACAAATTAGATTTTTATTTTGCATTTAATAATATCTAAGGTATTTTTTTTGTTTCTTGTACCCTCATCCTGATTTCCCACATATTAAAACATTATATTTATATCTATGTTCTATTCAGAATGAAGAATGGGAAAAATTCCAAGATGATCTTTTAACATCTGTTAGGGTAGCAAATGATTTCAAGACTGAAGCTCAGCAAGACCTGCAACGAATGATCATAGAAAATAAACAGTACAGGGAGAGAGAAAGACAATTAAAAGCAGAAATTGAAAAATTGAAGGGTAAGGGTAGTTTTAATTCAGGTGAAATCATAAAATATATAAGACAGTTACAATTAAAGTAAGATAGCATATTTTGAGAAAAGAGTGAAAGCAAAGAATTGTCACACAAAAAGATTTCTTCTTCTTCTTCTCGAGTTTATACCACATTCCATCCAGATACACCTATACAAAGTATTTGTTATCTCATGATTCACAGTTTTTTCTAAATAATGAATGGGAATTGAATAATTTGAGGAAAGTTATGTGAATATAGCCAACAAAAAATAATGGTTTGCTGTGTATTATAACGTTCATTAAGTTATTTTAGAATTATTATTCTATACTTGCAAATTCCAATTTAAGTATTTACTCTTTCTCTAGTTCTATCATTCAGTATATTTTCTTGTACTCCTTTCAGTTATAGATGTCAGAATGGCTAATGCTTTGGCAATGTTATCCTTTATCGTCAATTATCCTACTTGATGGCCAATTAATTTATTTTTCCTCGATTCATCTCCGATTTTTTTATAATTTTGTAGGTTATGCAACACGCAAACATGGAGTATTGATGCATCATCAACTATTTTGAATATTTATAACATATTTACAATAACAACATTCATTTGTATACTACGTGATACTTTGATTGTAACTATTAAAAATCTATTAAGTAGTAGTGATTCCATTAATAACTTAGCTTATTTGTAATTGTACGCCTAGAAACATGTTATATGTATTTAACGTTTACGCCATATTCAAAACTAAAGTCCGATTCTCGGTAATCAATTCAAATGTGACTGTGTGAATAGTTTATGTGCTTTCAAAACTTTTTTGTGCTTCAAAAAACATCCATTACTGCTTTTTGTGTATGTGTGTGTTCGCGCTGGAAAAACATTGGAAAAACTTTACTGTTCTGTATTTCTATTTGAATTAGGTGGAACTTTAAAATCCTCCGATAAAGAGAATCAAGAAATGGATATATTTATAAAGAGACCTAATAGAAATAAAGACAGGGCGAAAAAAGCTGCTGGTGCCATCTCCGAAGGTTCAAAATCAGATAAAACTTTCACTGCACCTCAAACAGTTTCGGTGAAAAGAAGAGAAAATAAAACTTTGAAATCGAAGCGATTAAAAACTCTCTCCGTGGAAGAAGAAACGCTATTAAATTCGTTACATAATTACCATGCCGAGATAGACAAAACAATACCAGATGAATTCTTAACTGAAGAACAAAAGGTAATTAGAAAATTAAAAATCATCTACGAAGATGACTATCTTAAAATTAAACCAGTAGCACCAAAAGCTAAAGATCAACTGGCAATTAGTAAACCACTATTAGATTCAGTTCTAACAAATCCCAAGCTTATGGAAATTCTCAAAAATCCAAAAGTAAAAACCGTCGATGATATGGCCACATTCGAAAAAGAAGCACCAGAAATTAGAAATATCATTCGAGAAATAGATAGAAATACTAAAGGCAAAAGCGATAGCTTAGCTTCACCTATAAACCCAAAACGAATATCTATAATTGGTAGAAGTATGAGCGTTGATCAATTACATCAGTTAGATCCAATCGATACTAATTTAAAGTTATATAGAACAGTAGAAACAGAAGATTTAACTGAAGAAGAATTACCTTTAAGTATAGAACAACGTGTATCGAGCTTAGTACCAAGCGATTCTGTTTCAAATTATAAGAAAAGGTACTCAGATTTTGCTACAGTTGTTAACAGCCAAGCCAGTATTTTTAATCAGAATGTGAAATATTCCACACTAGAAAAAATAGTAAAATCAATACCAAAAAATACGCCAGAATCGAAATTAACTAAAGAACAGCAATTCGCCTTAAAACTACTTACTGCTTTGGAAGAAAGAAAAAACACTTTAAAAAAATCTGATAAAGCTAAAACTTTACCAATAAGCAAACCAACAGAAGAATCAGTACTCAGGAATCCGAAACTAAAAGAAATTATATATGATCCTGATATCAAGGATATTGCTAGACGAAAATCTGATGTACAAAACCAAACTCTTAAGGAACCTCCAAAACTTAGAATAAGTAAAAGTTATGATGATATTACTTTTTCTTTTGATGAAAAATCTCATGTGAGTATGTACCACAGCCCTAGTGATTCCTCACTATCCAGCGCCGAATTTAACATAGTGACCAATGAAGTAGGGCCATACAATGAAAATTCTTTCAAAAACACCTTACGACGTTCTCTTCCAACTCCAAATATTCCCCAAAACGTAGAATTGGTCACTTTTGCAAGACAAAAGTCTGTAGATAAAAATAAAAGCGTATGTAATGTACAAGAAGCTGAAATCATTATTCATAAAGTTTCTTCGATGTCGGAAAAGGAAGATACTAGACCAAACCAAGAAACAGTACCATGTAAAACTACAGAGAGCCCTGTCGACTCCTTAATATATAATGATACTTTAAAGAAGAAATTTGGAGAAGTGGAAGGAGATATAACAGTAGATCTTTTGCAACAAAAAATAAAGAAGGTCACAGAAAATAACATTAGTAATAAAAATATTACCACTGCCGAAAAACCTATTGTTATGGAAAATATTACTACACCTAAAAGACCAGTACTTAATTTTGCAAAAGTGGAAACTATCGCAGTTTCAAAAGTAGATAAACATGATTCTTTAAATTATAATGATACTTTAGAAAGAGCTAAACAAAGAGGACCATACAAATTGCAACAACAAGAACAGAATAAAAATAGCTCTCCTGTTTCTGAGGCTAGTGAAGCTATCAAAAATATTACTGAAAAATTTCAAGTGATTCAAAAACTTATAGATGAAGATAGACAAAAATTGGATTCAATCAATAAAGAAAAAGAGAACATTAATATATCCAATACCGAGAAATTTACAGAAGATAATGAACCTGCGATTGAAAGAAATATTAATAAGTACCAAGTTGACGATCATGAATTAAACGACGATGTAGACGGAGATATTGATTATGATTATCACCAGATATTAAGAGAAAATAGAGCCGGAGTAACTTCACCTCTAAATTACCGTTTAAGTTACAGAGGCGTAGTAAATGAAATCAAGAAGAGGTTTTCTACCGATACTTGTTCCACCGAATCTTTAGAAGAGGATAATGAAGATCATAAATCAGAATCAGATATTGAAATAAGAAATAAAAGTACGGGAGATATTGATAAAGAAATGGAGCATATTTTTGAACATTACTTAAAAACTAGAGTATCTCAGGTGATCAAACAAACCGAAGTTAAACCAAATCAAATTAATTCTACACCAATACAAACAGAAGTTTGTATAATAGAAGATAATAGTTATAATTCTAATAAATCGCATCCCAAAGAGAAAAAAGAAACGAAAATCACGCCAGAATTGACATCAGATATGAGACAAACTGAAAATGAGACAAATATTACTAATATCTCTAAATTATCACCAAAAGAACTCAAATTTTCTGACGATTCTTATTTTGAATTAAAAGATGGACAAGTGACAAATATTAAATTATTTGATGATATAGATGGAGGAATTACTAAACATTCAACTGAAAAGTATGAACCTAAATTTATTTCGAAGCATTTCCTTCCAGAAAAAAGACGTGTCGATTTAAATCTTCATCCACAAGAAGTTTTACCTATTACCGACAATAAAACGTACAAGGAACAACATTCCAATTCAAATTCATCATTCAAAGAAACCAAAAAATCTCACTCCCCTTTAAAACAGCTTATCGATTTTGATCCACTAGAAAAAGCACCAGTTTTTCCAATATCTTCAGATGATAGCAACCTTAATATAGAAAATATACCAAACGTATTGTCGGAACAAACAAAGAGTATGTCCGAATTTCCGCCATCTATTCAAAAAACTGCAAGCTTAAGTGTACATAAAGTATTAACTGATGAAGAGTTGGATATAATTCGTAACGTGAAAAATCAACCACATTCTCGACCTTTATCAGAAATTAATGATGATGATCTTAAGCTTATTCAATCATTAACTTCAAGTTATTTAACTGGTACGGAATACAAATCAGATGCAGTTTCTGCTGAAGATATTACTTCACCTGAAACTGAACAATTTCCATCTGCAGTTTTGAAGGAGAAAGAAATGGATTTGGTTAATATTTCCAATCAGCAATATTCTAATCCAGTCATTCCAATCTCTGATTTAAATCAAGAGGAGTTGGATTTAAGTAGTAAATTATACACTCATAACACAGAACTTCGTAAAACAGCAGATCCAAATATTATACAAACTGTAAAATCGAGTATACACGAAAAACCAGTCACCAGTGGTGAGTCTGAAGATGATAATAGTATAAGATACAAAGACAAAGTCGAAAAGAAGTCTTCAAATGCACCTTATAAAAATGACGAAAAGTTATTGAACAAACTATTAGACAAAGAAAGTAATTCTGTAGATGTATCAATAACACAACCAATTCCTGAGACGAATCAAAAAGTAATCATCAAAACGTCTGAAGTATCTGATCGAAACTCTGATG
Organism: Diorhabda elongata; assembly: GCA_026230145.1. NCBI lineage: Eukaryota > Metazoa > Arthropoda > Insecta > Coleoptera > Chrysomelidae > Diorhabda > Diorhabda elongata. The sequence continues at coordinate 15,435,155 of CM047930.1, forward strand.
GTCTCAAAATAATTCCAATACTTCCCAGAACTAGAGAAAAAACTTCGTCAAACGAAAAAATAGTAACAACTAGTGAAGCAGATAATGCCGATGATTTAGAGACACTACTTGGAAAAATGAGCTCTTCAAGAAATCGAGCTGTGAAGAAAAAAATTCACAAGACTATTGATTTGAATAAACTGCCAGGATTGGATATTGAACAAAGAGAAAAACTCGAGACTACTAATAAATACGAAATAAATACAGATCCACCTAATACCAATGATAATTTTAAACTGGAGAATAAAGGCATTGCTCATACCCTAAATAAATCTGAAAAGATGGTACCAAAAGGAAAAATTATTACTTCGGATATTTCTAGCCCTACACTAAACGAAGCAGGTACCTTAGATAGGAATCAAGAAAGACACTTAATCTTATATAGAAATAAAAAGTCAGTGCCAAGAGAGGTTAAGAGTCTTCATTTTGAACCCGCAATTACGACAACAACAACAGACAGTCTAAATAGACCCAAATCCGCAATGGGATTTACAAAAAACGATAAAAAAGTCAAATCTTTTGCACAACACTTTGAACGATTGTCCCAACAAAGATATAAAAAACCAGATCCAGTTTACGCAAACATAAGCTTCCTATCAAGAACGCAGCGATCGATATCGCCATTGTCAATTAGAATAACTGAGAAGAAGCCTTTACCTGTACCGCGTTCTAAAAATCAAGTCGACAAAGAGTCCCGCACTCTAACTGACAGTTGTTCATATGACAGTTACGTTGTAATGGAAAAAATGACCGAGGGAAATAAAAATTTAAGTGAAACAGGTCAGGACGATGTTGTCCAAGAAATTTCAAGTACATTAGTCAATATACCTAGACAAGATGGACTTCCCTCTGGTATCGAAAAACCAGAACAAGATGAAAAAAAATTGCTTGAACTAGAATCTCAGAATCGTGTTTTAAGTGAAGTTGCAGACGCAATTCGTAATGAGGAGGAAAATGCAACGGGACTTGATTTGGAATCGAGTAAATTGGGTATCAAGAAATCAGAGAAGTTTTCTGATAAAATGGATTTGCCGCCTAACGTTGAGAACGTGCCGGAGAAGGCGGATGAGGGACGAGCAGTAAGTATTCATCTTTTTAATAAGGATATTTTTTAGTGGGTAGTAACAAAATTTTGTTTTTCGAAATGAAATCCTATCTTTCTAAAAGATTCATTATTGGATTTTAAATGTACAGAGTAAAATTTTCACAAAACATGTATATTAATAGATGTTTACTATCTCTATCATCAAATAGAAGTTTGACATAAATTTACATTTCGCGCTTATTTTTAATCAGATATTGCCTGATGAAAGTAGATATATTGTGAGTTTTTTTTTGCTTAAAACTGGTAAAAATAAATCATCATATTTCCTATTAATATAAATTAATATTTGACAAAGTGTAAGATAATACACGAATCTCTTTGGTATGGAATAACATGATTATATATTATTAAATTACAATATCTAGGCTGGCCATACGTCCCGTATTGAACGGGATAGTCCTGTTATTTTAGGCTTTTGTCCCGTCGATTTATGAAAAGTCCCGTTTTTTGCCAGTAATGCGAAAATTTGAATATTTAAGTGTTATAAAATAAATAAAAACTGTTACCTGGTAATTTCTTATTACACATTTGGTAAAGATTTAAATTTACTTCTAGAATATTAATAATGAAATAAATCCTCATGTAGATTTATAATCAGGACATTCAAGTGAAAATGTTCATTGAACTGTCACTGGTATACATATTGATAGAACTGACTATTTCATTAAAATGAATTTGTTTTATTTTAGGGAAAAAAATTTGTAAGAGGATGTTTTGAAGTTTTGTAAATAGCCTGTTATATATTTTGTATCCATAATTTCAAAAACATAATGAGTGTTTTGCATAAACATGCTCAACTATAAAACATTTTTATTTAGTTTTTGGTTAGGCCAGTATTAAATATCCTAAAAATTTTTTGACCTTTTTGTTGTGTCAAAAATAATGTGCATCTTCCGTTTTTGAATTTTTTTTATGTTTTTATGGCCAGCATAACAACATCATATACAAATTCTTAATTCTCAATATTTCCAATGAATACGAGGTCTGGCTATTAAATAATGAGACTGGTTATGAAAAAGGTTTTGATCATAAAACTCGCCACACACCATACGTTTTTTCCATTGATCGAAGCAGCGCTTTTAGAAGCTTTGCCGTTTTTTGCTTTACCGCTTCCATCAACTCAAATCGGGTCCCTTTCAAAGCAGATCTTTTTCTAACCTTTCAAGGAATTCTGAACAGACCTGTTGACGCAAGAGCTTTTTGTTAGGAGTCAGATTTTTTGGCAGTAACTTCGCACAGACTTTTGTCATGTGTAATTCCTCGTGTCAAATTTTTCTGCCCGTTTCTTTATTGGCGTTTATAGCCTCGGCAATCATCCAGATGCTCATTCGACGATCTGAACGCACAATTTGGTTTATTTTGGTCATTGTTTCCGGAGTTGTCACAGGGCAACCTGGGCGCTGGTCATCTTCAGTGCTCTTTCGGCCCTCACTAAAGCGCTAACAACACTCAAAAACATGCGCACCAGATAGAGAATTATTCCCCTAGGCCTCTTGTAACAATTTATAGCACTCAGTTGGAGTTTGTTTCAGTTCAACGAGAAATTTGAGATTGATACGTTGCTCTTAAAAAAACGTTCATTTCAAACTGCTACTGCACAAATACTATAATAGTGACTGAGACGTGTAAACATAAAATATCTAGATACCCAACGCACTACTCGTTTTTTACCCCACCCGTCTAGGGTGCCTCCTAGGCGTGCAGTCTCGTTATTTAATAGCCAATATTCGTATATTTAGCACTAATTAAATCTGAAAAATCTCTGTTCAAAACGAAATTACAAGACAACTGAAGCAGGACAAATTATTCTTAAGATTTTCTTTCCAAATTTTCAAGTAGCTGCCAACTTGTCTATAAAGTTTTAATCATTGTTCCATTGCTATTGCAAATTCATTGAATATATATACTACCTAATAATTATTTTGTTTTTTATATAATGCTTTTGAAGAATATTTTTTTCCAGTTAAAAATCGAATAAAAATAATAATGTTCAAAGAGTTGGAGTCAATTAATTCGAAATATAGAAAAATGCTTTTTATTTAACATAAAATTTAAAATGGAAATATAGACTTGATGAAGATTTGTTTTACAGTAATATTGACTTATATCATTTGACTACTACTAATTTTTGACAATTGATAAATATTTAGGAATTAAGTATGTTTAATATAAAAAAACTGCCTATTTAGGTAATCTAGCAACAATAAAAACAAAAATCCTTATTAAAACTGTGATGAGTAAATTATATTTAAGTGATTTTTCGAACTTTGGGGTATCACTGTATGTGGTTATACTAGTTAATGACTACTTATTTTTTTTCTAATTTTATCGTCATTTTTTCGGACGTTTACTAATTAAATACCTTTTCTTAGGCTACCTCATCCTACTCTGTGATAGCCGTCACAAACACTGCAGAAAAACTAGATATTCGAAATCCTTCAGATGCAGCTATACACACTTCGCACAATAAATCCAACGCTTCAAATTTAAATCTCATAAATCTCGAAAGCCTGGAAACTCAAAGTTTTGACGAAACTCACTCAGGTGTATCTAAAACAACTCCAGAAAACAAATTGATTGGCGAAATAAATAAACCGAAAATGGGTTACGACATTACGTATTTAGGAGAAGTAAGTGATACGGAGAGTTTTGACGATCCAAAATTGTCACTTGATGGCGAAGAAAACAGTTCAAAACCAAAGATTATCGATTTTGTACCCCTGGATGATGCCACAAAACCGTTTTTTGCGAATAGTAACAACATTCCCGATTACAATACTTTAGAAAGAGAAAAAGTATATCACGTATTACAAAGTGCTTCTGCTTCTAAAGTTAAATCCGAAGAAGTTGAAAAAATTGCAGATGATGCAAAAACTGAATTGAAACTTGAAGATGATCAAGTCAGTAATGAACCAATAAAAGAAGTTGATAGTAAATCTGTAGAAGAAAGAAAGGAAAATCGAAGTAAGGAATATGAAGCTGACCTAAATGTCGAATTGGCTGAAAGTTTGATAATTGAAAAACCCCATAAAGAAAACTTGCCTTCAACTCATAGTAGTTATAAGTCTGAGGAGAACAAAATCACATATTCAGCTGCAAAAAAGGTATTTCAAGAATTAGAAGCTAAAAACATCACAAAAGTCGCTTCTAAAGATATTCCACAAAGCGAAAGTGTGAAATCAAGTATTGATATTTCAGTCACAAGAAAATCTACTACATCAACAGAATCCAAATCCGCTGTCAATAATAATGATGAAGAAACGACAGAAGAAGAAATTGATAAAACAATTGAGTAATTCTGTTGAAAATGTGCCTGGTATTGTTATTGTTATTTTTTATTCTTTATCAAGATTTATATAAAATATTAATAAATTAGATGTGTATTTTCTAAAAAACCTGGTTTTAATTAGTTTAAATTTTAGATTTCCAAATAACAAAAGATTTACATTTTTGAATATAAGTTAATAATGCAATATCAAGTCTAAAATTTAATCATCCTTGCTTTCTAGTGTATCTTGGCCTGTCCACTGAATCCTCCTTTAAATGCATTAGTATCTTATCCTACTCACTGAGCAGATCTTTAGCTATTTCAGTGACATGTAGAGCTTCACTGCACCTAAATATTTTCAGAAATTATATAGAAATGAACAATACTTTATCATCTCATCATCATCAACAGGTTCTCCATAACTTAGTGCTTCACAGTAAATATCAATCTTTTCACTCATCTTCGTGGATAATTGTTGGTTCCAAACATGTAAAATTTATGTGTTCAAGGATTGGTGAAACATGACTTGATGTCTGTATGAGTGAATGTGGGTGTTTTGTCAAGAATATAGTACATAAAATAGTGCCAACAATCAAACGAGGTAAATTAAAAGATATAGGAATGGCATAGTTAATAAACTTTCCAAATATTTTGGATTTTTACCTTGATTGTATATCTTACATTGGTACGTATTCTTTACTAGATTAAATATTTCTTGCTATAAAATATATGTTAAGGCGTACAATTACAATTTCTTTTTATACTACACCAAGTTTAATATTTTGCATTTTTTTGAATATTGTAGTGGTATCTGAACCAGTTCCTTTAAGACCTTCCAGTTTTCCAGGGGAAGAAGTGGCTTTACGTAGGAAAAATATTGCTTTGAGTCGTCAAAACAGCAGACAATCTGTTAAATCATTGATTGAAAGTATAGAGAGTCAAGGAAAACCAGTTTTACCCAAAACAAGTGAGTAAACATATTTAGATCATTTGCGATAACTTGGGATTCAATATAAATGAAAATATACTAACCTGCAAATCTAACGCTTATTTGTTATTCGGCTATTAATAAAACAACTTTGGACTTATTTTATTAAATTAATTTTTGTTACTCCCAGTATTTCTATTGAGCAAAAATGTTTTTCTTATTGTCATATCAACGCCAATCACAGATACTATCTAACATTATTTGTAGTTATACAGAATATTAAAAATTTCTTTTTATTTGAAAAGTAAGCACAAGAGGGTAAAACCCGTTGAACTTGAGTAGTTCAAGTGGTGCCCAAGAGATGTTCCTGGATATTTATCTTAAACATCTGTAGGTTGTAGTGCTCGGAAAATACGTGCCTTGGTAGCTGATTCCTCAGGCTTGCACTTTTCCAAAGAAATTAGTCCCGATATATTGAAGTTTTGGACGTCTGCAGGCGAACTCGGTGTTCGTGACCTACGTCTGTCTATCGAGGAGATCTTGCAAAAACTGTTCTAGGCGGGATTGTGTTGAACAGCTTGCAGAAGCATTTGCGGTGGTAGTATCGGTAAAACAGAGTCAGGTTTAACCTAACCAACAAGCAAATATTAAACAAATCATTCTTACGATTTTTCAAATGGAATGCTCTATAGTCCAGAAACATTTTTGAATTCTACATGGAGAATTAAGTCAACTATGAAAAAGATTTCATGTACCTAGGTTTTGGCATTCTTGAGATATTTTGCGAAATTTAAGATTTAGTGTGACAGTTTAATTTCAATGAAGCCATTAAATTTAGACAAGTGATGGTTCCAGCAGTGTTTTAAAATACTTTGAACTATCAATCATGATATTTGTGTTTCCATTATTTCATATATTGAAGTTTACTGTCAAATTTATTCAGACATCAATTACTTTATTACCTCAACTGTAAGACTTTTTAGTTTTCTATTATAGTGCCCAAATACCTATCTCTAATCTTTGAGCACATTAAAAATAGTGCAATTTTTTTCATTAGTAACGTTTGCATAAAATCATAAGAGTATAATGAATTATCATGAATTTTGAAAGCCAATTTTCAAGATTTATGACATGGTAATATCCAAATTAAAACAAAACGATTAGAATCATCTGCAACATATATTACTTTCAGCTTTAAATACTGTATCTCGAAGTAGTTCTACATCATCTATAAATTCAGTAACGTCTGATATAAGAAGCCCTTCTAGTCCTTCTATATTACCAACGCCTTCACCAGTTTCTCCGTTACGTACACCAGATTGGTCAGATATCAACACAAACGTAACTCAGACTAAAACTCCGTTGAAAGAGCAACAGCCCAATAAATTGAATCGAGAATGGAGTAAAAACGTTATAAGTGGCAAGTATTGCTAATTTTTTAGTTTGTCAGGCTCATTTATTGAAAATTTAGAAATCAGTTTATATAAATATTATATTTTAACAGCATTTTCAACCAAATGTTTTTAACATATCGGAAAAACATTTTCACTTGTATGAAGTTCTGAATTGTAATTTAACAGTGAAACAATTTGGATCTCAATTAATTTCTCTTCTTATAAATGGAATTTCCAAGTCTCAAAATAATAAAATACTCGATCACTATCAAAGTTTGTAACTAATATTTGGAACCGTTGGTGATATTCATACTGAATACACTATCTACCTTAAGTATCTAAAGACGATAACTTGGTTATCGAAACGCGCGTTAGACTGTATAATACTTAGTGTTGGTGTAGTGTAAACAGTGTGTTCAGTATAAAACTTCATTTATTTTTGTCTTTTTTGTGGCTTCGGTGGTGATAAATGATCCATAGCAAATCAATTTCAAATTCTTATAAAGTAGACAATTCGTAGTATTTTCAAAATATTTGCGTTGATTTCGAATAATATTTTAGTTTACTCATACTTTCATGTCTACTTATGAATTTTAGTATATTATGTCATGAGTAAGTTTTCTACGATTAAATCACTATATTTTTTCTATAACGCTGTTCATACATTATTAATGCTTTCATGGAAACTGTAAATTCTAACAATTAATGAGAGAGAATAATGAATCCAGGCAACTCATATACGACGATGGTCCCAGAAGTACCTGGCCTGATCTAGATATTGCGGTAGTTGCTTCAATAATTCCACAATTTCGTTGACTATCTTGAAAAAGGAAGAATCATAAACGGCGTGTATTATGCGAATTTATTGCAACGTTTCAGCGAAGAAATCAAGCAAAAATAGCCGCATATGACTAAAAAGAAAGTTTTGTTTCATCAATACAATACACCAGCTCACACAACCAATATTTCAATGGCTAAAATTTTTTGGTTAAAGTATTGATTACTATGTAATGCACCCTATTTGCCAGATTTAGCTCCCTCGGATTATTTTTTGTTTCTGACATGAAAAGTTGAAAAATTAATATTATTTTCCAAAATGTTTGTGTTTTTGATATTGGACCAGGTACTTCTGGGACCAGCCTCGTATAAAGTGTTTTGTAATCTCTTGGTATTTTTCACGATTCTATTTTATGTTTTCATTGAACAAAAGTAAAAAAAAAATCATTGAAATGTCTCCTCCGACTTAATGATTTTATCCAAATTATATACGAGGTCGTCAAATGATAACACAATTCATATATTTTCTATATCCTTTCACACCTTGCATAAGTTTTGAAACTATTTAAAGAAAATGTCACCTCTTTTATGTTCACAATATTCTTTAGTTCTTGATATTTGATTAAATGATATTGGATGGGAGGCTGTATATAGTGATTCATGAGTAAAGTAGCTTTCGTAGAGAATGCTGCCTAATCCCTTTGAGATATAACAAAACAATACATAGAGGGATATTATAGATAGTCCTTGATGACATAAATCTATCTTTTTATTTTCTCTCATTTTTAAAAGTTATATAAAAAATTGATTTATGCTTACTTTTTACCCAAACATAAAAGTGCAATATGTGTTCCAGAATCAATAACGAAGAATGAAATTGTTAAACCTAAAAATGAGGATGGTTATAGAGAAACCATTCTACAGAAAGGAATTGATTTTTCAAGAAGAAACAGTTATTCAGATTTGAGTAAGTATATTCGTTGCCATTTTGATTCAAGCTCATTTATTAGTAACTGTATCAAAATTTTGATACCTGATTTACATATGTATATCTAACAAGTGATACATTTTGATGTCAAGTCACTGCATCACTCTACACTATATAAACATATTGAATGTAGATTGGATGTCTCTAGTTATACATACCCTAACGCTAATAGATTCATTGAATTTCAGATATTTACATTGGCACTCCTTCAATAGCAATTATCAGTTCAATTATTGTCTTTAATACACATCTACCAATGTTGTATATTAACGAATAATTATTATTTATTGTATTTCCATTTTTAGGCGAAAGAAAAGATCCTCTAAATGGATTAGTTAAAAATGGTGGTTCCAAACGAAATGCATTACTAAAATGGTGTCAAAACAAAACCGTTGGGTACAGGAATATCGATATAACAAATTTCAGTAGTTCCTGGAATGACGGACTCGCACTATGTGCATTATTGCATACTTACTTGCCAGACAAGATACCTTATGATAGTTTAACGCCACAAGAAAAACGAAGAAATTTTTCATTGGCATTTTCGGCTGCAGAAAGTGTTGGTGTACCTACAACATTGGTATGAGCGAAATTAGATGAAAATTTATTTTTTCAGGACTTTATTGACATCTTTAAAAAGTATTTATTATTAACTTATACCACTAATAATTTTGTTAGTATTGGCCCCAATGTTCATTCAAAGTGTGCCTTAACAGCTGTTGAAAATAATATTCGTGGATTTTCAATAGCACGCATCAATTATATTGATGTTTTCAGTATTCCAACTGTTAAAATGGCTTGAATAATTATTAAAATTTTTGACTGGGTACTGAATCACATTCTTTTTAAACATATATAAATGACTACATAGATATTTATATTATTTTATAGAAAAATCCATATTATATTATACATGTGTACAAATGCTGCGATTATTTTATTAGAATTTGAAAACATTTTCTTATTTATTCGTAGTGTTGTGTGTGTACCATTCTCACTTCAAGCATTGCTATTCCTATAAACAACCTACCTATCAATTTCCTTGAAACAATTTTAATCGTTTTGTTTTTTTTTAATTATCAAAATACATGTAGGATCACCTTAAAAAATGTTGAATTTTATATTAAAAATCATGAAATATCGAAGTAGATTTTATCTGCAGTAACTTTCAACCACAACCTTCGTAAGTCGGTCCCAGGGAAAACGGTCGGCTGTTTTATTGCTTGTTAAGAGTATTACAAAGCTAAAATCTACATTTAGCACCTTTGCTCTTCTTTGCTCAATTTCAAGTTTGAGGAATCTGTTGAGGTAAATTTCTAATGCAATTCGCAATCTTATTTAGAAGGTTAAGTATAATTGAGTCGTCTTTTGATTCAATATTCATACAAAAAAAAAAGATTTTCTTTTCCAGAAACACTATTCTAGATTATTTGAAATCAAAATGTGAAATATGACAATTCGAATGTGTTATTTACGTCATTTACGTAAAATCTTGAAGCTGACAACCTCTGTGGAACGTGTCAGCAAGGTTTTTAACCTTGATTTGCAATAGAAATGCCAACTTGTTTCTCGTATGCCAAGCATGTGTGCTATGTCTCCACTTTGTCCGCGAATTGCATTAGAAATGCACCCTTATGGAATTGAATTTTCAACGGATTGAAAATATCCACAATATAGTTGGAATATGGCCAACATTCCGTATCCCAACATACGAGGTGTGGCTATTAAATAACGAGACTGCTGATATAAAATATTTTATTATTTGATATTATTCATATTTATTTATTATCACTTTCAATATATATCCCTACATCGCTCCATGCGAATATTCCATTGTTTAGAACATTATAGGAAGTCTTTTTCCCTCAGTTCCTTTAGGACGCGCGCCGTTTTTTTTCCAAAGTTTCAACACACTCCTTTTAATGCAGATTTGTCGCGGTTCGCACGGTGCAGGATCCAGCGAATGGTCTAAAACTTGGCTAGGAACTACATGAAAGACATTGCGGAACGAAGCACTAGTTTTGCACACACTTTTCGCATGTTAAAATGAACATGTAATATTTTCCGTAAATATTCCTATAGATTCATCAAACATACGGATTTATAGCCGACGGTCAGATCCGAATTATCCTCAACATCTTCTCGGCCATCTTGAAAGCGCTTAAATAATTCAAAACACGTGAACGCTACAAACATTCATTATACACACAATTATAATTTTCATGGGTAAATTTCACAACAATCTATTTTTACGTCGATCATTTTTAAGGCAAAACAAAAAACATCCCTTTACAAACGAAGGTCACGGCTATACTGGTTTGTCTACACAGTAGACATCGCATTCGAAAGAGTAGGTTTCAGGCTAAACAGCTGACATTTGCTAATATGTGGCGCATGCGTACTTTGTCTATAGCAACGTTAGTTTCATTACTTGATAGCCACATGAGTAGTGTGTATCTATGGATTATTTAATTCAAATTATGTTGAATAATAAAAATGGTGATTAAATTGTTGTTTCTATCTATGTGTCCAAAAATATTTTTACTAAATTTAGAAAAAAAGGTTAAGCCAATTTTCAAACCATTATTTTATTTTCAGAATATCACTGACATGATTCAGTTGGAGCGGCCGGATTGGCAGCAAGTGATGAGCTATGTAACTGCTTTATATAAACATTTTGAGGCTTAATAAAAAATGAAGAGAAGATGAATATTATGTTTCTGTGATAAGAGCTTTTTCAGTTTTTTTTGAAGTACTGAATAGTAAAATGAAGCAGTTCTACGATTTTTAAGTTACGAGAGGTTAGGGAATGATTAAACCTAAAAAGTTGAAGAAATAAAAAGAAAACCTAAGCTTTCCCTATTATTTAATTGAAATAACAAGGATGTTTTTTACCAAAGAAACATAACTTTTAATTTTTATTTTTGTCTAAATATTAAGAGGGAGTTTTTGATAAGTGTTTTACAAGGAAGAGAATAAAAATTGTATCTATTTGAATATGTATTTTGTATTGATATTTACTCACTTTTATATAATCTAGTCAGTTAGTGTTTAATTTATAAACATTGAATCAACATTCAGTGTACAGGATGTCGCACTTATTAAAATCAATGAAACTAAAAACAAATATATTAACATGAAAATAAACAAAACAAAAATAACACAAAATAATTTGAATTTTTGGTTTAAATATTTTTGGTTCATTCTTGTAATATTACGCTGACATAATTACACAGATGGTATCAAAGCTTTTGACAACACTGTTTTTTAACCTTAAGAATTTGTTGATTATTGCTGCAACCATACAACTGAGTCGAAATTCCAGGGATAATTCAAATATTGAAGTGATACTACAAAATCCTTCAAGATCAAAATATTTTCGATTTGTCACATTTAATTTCGTTGTGACATTTTGTGAAGATAATGTCGACATTTTGACAAAAACGGAATAAGAAAACTTTTGGTAATTAACTAGATTAGGTTACACCCCTCCGATTTCGTTAAAATTTTAGTATTTCATAAAGAAAATTACACTGAACCTATAGGGTGCGGAAAATATTCCTTTAGGTACTTTTTCCGTTTGAAGAATCAAATAATTGTAATAACTTTTCAGTGATTACAATATTTAAATTAATCGTTAAAGAAACAAAAGAGGGACAGAATAGGACATATATATGTAATACTTCTATATGGATAGTTTCTATAAGTGGTAGTTGTTTCGACTAAGGAAGACAGAATGATAACGCTTTCTCTATCTTTCAAAAATTATTAGATTTATGATTCCTAAAAAAAAGTACCTGAAGGGATGATTTCCACCCCCTTTATGTTCAGCGTGATTTTCTCTATAACATACTAAAATTTCAACGAAATCGGAGGATTGTAACCTAATCTTGTTAATTATAAAACTTTTTTTTGGATTTATTATCAATTCAACGTGTCTTGATAAATGAAAAATTTATGGTAAAACTAGAGACGCAAATACAAATCTACATTTTTATTATCAGATTGTGAAAAGGATGATTATAAACATGTACATTTCACTCTTTTTGTCACATCCTAATAATTTTGTTGTTTGTATAGATAATATCGTCGCTTTTTTGACACAAGGAAGTTTAAAAAAATTCTTGTTTTGGGTAATTATCAATTGAAAGTTTTGGGGTATTTGACAGATCAACGGTTATGAACGTTAAACTACTTTTTTAATTAATGTTAAGATTCAGATCAAGGTTTATTAACACAATTTATAGACGTATAATAGTGCTGACTCAAATTTGTAGATATGTTTTATTTTTAAAAATCGGCGTTAACAATATTTGAAAATGGTACATCTTCATTTAATTAGCACCTAAACAGCTTTTTAGTATGCAGTGTAACTAAAATGATAAATCATTACCATTATCAATGAAAATGGTATATATGGCTTAACTATTATTGAGAAACTATATTTTGGTACTAATATACAGCAAAAATAATACGAAGTCATTGCCATTATCAATGAAAATGGTACATATTATTTATATATCAGGTAATATGGAGGCTTTTTTCAAAAATAGTCGTACCGAATTTCCCGAGTTTTCTGATAAAACTAGATACAATTTTTGTTGAGTATCGTTAGTGATGACATCCTGTACAGTTTAAATTTAGTAAAAGTGAAAAGACTGCTTATATTAGGTGAAATAAAATGTATTGTAAACAATGGAAAAAGCTATTTAAATATTTTGATAAATTCGTATTTAAATCCATTCGAATTTCTGTATAATGTAGTTTTAATTTTGTTTTCGATTAGGAGTTTTAAAATCTGTTGCCAACTTTTAAGCTTGAACAAGACCAGTCAAAGTAACTGCTTTGATAGACATTTGAGTCTGGGTTATAATTAAATATTGATTCCTGAGACAAATAAAAGGTACTTCACGAATTTAGTCTCATTTTTAAGACTATCAAAAATTTTATGTGTACGAAAATTGACTTTCCAATTATTTTCTCACGTCCTTAAATTTATAACCAAAAATTTCTAGTTCAACTCCAGTGAGTTGGAATTTTTAAAGGTGTTGGTAGTTTTAAAACACATTATGGGCAATTGCTTATTAGTAGTAAACAATGTTTTAGTTTTAGCTGTCTTCCACCAAATATCACATGCATTAGTAAAAAGATCAAAGTAGCGGCTAAACTTGGAAGTGAGTCAAAATTTAAAAACTCTGATACCATTTTCTTTTCAATCAGGTTACTTTGGATTATTTCCAATAAAATTAAAGTTTTCGATTAAAAATTGGCAACTGTTGGGTGAAATTTCCATTGTGAAAGTTTGATACTGACTATGGGTAGTTAAACAAAAACGCTCATATTTAAAATATTTTTTCCGTTATATATGTTAGATTAAATAAATAATTAAGTTTTGGTTTTGTAATGTTATTATTAAGACGACTTTTCTCTCTTATTAACTAGTCACCATCAAACTTTCAGTTTAAAATGAATTTCATATATTTTTTAGAATAATAAATGCATATATCAGTGTTTCATATAGTTATAGGAAGTTGTCGATACTATTTGTTGTTATTTTCAAGTTAATTGATAACAATTGTTTGTGGAATAAAGTACTATTCGTTTCAACAAATTTTTTTTATTTATTGTACCTATAAAACTGAGAATTATTTAACGCACCGGGAATTTTGAATATAATTTATTATCACATATCAAGGACTATTAATAATCAAAGTGAATAAACTCGTTTTTATCAGATTCCCACCTCTCAATCAGAATAGTCTTAGAGCATTTGAGGACACTCATTGCATAATCATATAAACATAATCCAAATTAGATTAAAAAAGAAGAATCTAGCCAACTGCCTAACATATCTAGCCTTGTAATAATTTCATACAGTTAATATTGAAGGTAGAGTATTATTAGAATATTGGAAAAGAGTGAAAGAGTATCGCTGTACCATTCTTTATCTCTCTTTGCTCGCTATTAAAATCTTGTTTTCTCTTCCTTTTCCGTTTCCGCTGTCTGAATTTCGTCGTCATGACGATCCATTCAGCATATAAAGAGATAGAGAGTGGGATATCGATGTTATTTCAATTCGGGCTAACTTGAAGAAGCTCCTGTATCTTGCTCTCTCTATCTCTAATATCCACAAAAATACTGAATCCTTGAAGCATCTATTGTGGTTAGAGAGACGTCTAGTTACTGTCCATTTGGATCGAAAAGCGAAGCAGTGTAGATATCATTATTACCAATTATTCACTGACTATTTTTTCTGATCATTTCATTCAGCTTTGTTATTTTCATTTTTAAGCCGGTTACAAAATATTAAAAAAATTGAAGTTGGGATTTATTTTAATCTACTTACGGAATTTTTGTTAGGGGCAGCCATGATACATAATATCACAGATGTGTAATATTAATCTATGAAATATTTTGACTTTGGAAAAAGTTGCATGCAATTTCTTGCACTTTGTCTTGTACCATGTCAAGCTGCCTTTAATCAAACTTACGGGTAATTTGTAGTAACTTTTTTATATTTTTTTATTTGGCATCTCCAGGTTTTTTTTCATTCGAATTTTTTGTAGGTTCAATTCTATTTGTTCTTATCATCATACGAGGTATAATAAGAAATACAGAGAATTATTCATTAAAATAAAAAGGTACAGAGCACTTGCTCCATTGAATGATGAGATATATTTCGGGATGTCTTGAAGGATGGTTTCCATCTGATCTGTTGTTGCATTGTTCTATTAGATGAATTTTGTAGTTACCTTTTGCTATGTTCTAATATGTTTCTCTAGTTTTTCATTTCAATTTCAATTAGGTGTGATTCCACTTGTTTTATCCATCATATGAGTTGCCCAAATTTGTCACTGTTAATATAGATGCTGTTGTAAAAAATCTGCTATATTGTTTGTTCGACCCCCGTAACCTCAGTCTTATGTTTAGTAGTATCCAATCAGTTATTTTTTAACAGTGACATTATTTGTATCTATGTATATGTGTTGATATCATTTTATTGCCATAATTTTATATCTTATTTTATGTTCTTCTTTCTGTTTCTATAGCGTTTTATACGATTGATAGTGCCATCGTTTTATGTATCTTTTTTATTGTGTTATTGTTTGTTTTCTTGCCTTGTATAAAAAAGATACTTCGTTTTATGCTATGAGTCACCTAAAATTGAACACCAAAGAAGCGGTTCATGATCATTATTCAGTCAGCTCTGCACTACTATCAGATATAATGTGGAAATTTTGTTGTATGGAAGTGAAACTGTGGAAGCATAATATAAGTTAAACATTCCTGAATATTCGATAACTGTGTAGTTATATAGGCATAGGCCAAATTATTGGGAAAAGAAGGATAATTCAACCAATTTTATAACCTATATATCCTTATCACAGATTCAAATTTTTATAGTAATCAAATAAAGGTAAATGTTAAATTGACAAAAGGAACAAAAGGTCTACTTATAATTACGGTTCTATCTGTAGTCAATTTTAGGTGATAATATGTTCTAAAAATTGTCCGTGAGCTTACTAGACCGCTCAAGTCGAAAATTAGCAGTTTTCACATTTTAATGCCTTTTGGATGGAGCTGTCCATTGCTTGTCTAACAATATTGGTTACATGATATAAATTTTGTTCGCGAACCTGATTGCGAATCAATTTAGGACCGATCGCACGCCCACTTTCGAAATTATCGTCGATGACTTCTCCACCTAAAGTGATCGGACCGGCAAACAAAGCTATAGATTTTAGTGAATCAGAAACCTATCACATGTAGTGATAGCACACAAGTCGGTTGGCATCTCAACACCGCACAAGTTATAATTTTATAACTATTATATCTTGTTTGGTTGGAGTTTATTAGAAATTATGTTTATCTATTAAATAAAAAAATAATAATAACAATTGATCGAAATAATGCAATTTTCAAAATTTATATAGCTTAACGATTTTTAATTATTCTTAATTTAATAAAATGACCAGTCAATACAGCTCAAGTCAATGAGTCAAAGATAAAATGAAAAAATATATGTATTTATTAAATAAAAACACAAAAATTCCATCGTTTTTTTTAAATAGATAGCTTATTACAACTTTGTGAATCAGGTAAAAATGACTTATGCGGTATTGGGACGAAATGGTGATTTGTCTTCTACAATGTACGTAGTACCCTTTTGACATTCCAAAATACGAAAGCCGTTTTGTTTCCAACTTCCGATAAGCTATAAATAAAAGTTCATATAAAACAATAATTTTATTACCAAAAGATTGGTACACTTACGGTTACTTTTCAACATAATCACCGAAGAGATTGAGACAAATCTGTGGAGAAGCTTTTCAATACCCTCTTCAAAGAAAGTTGCCGCCAATGTAGCCTAACCATTCAGTAATAATAGAGTACAAAACAGACCCTCAAACTTCTGAAAATTCCGTAAATAAAGTAGTAATGGTGAATCTGCAATTTTCTTTAACCATTCTGTCAACTCGTTGAACCATGTCATCTGAAGCGACAGATTTGCGTCCTTGGTCCCCTTCCTTATGCACATCATTACGGTCATCTTTAAACTTTCGACACCATTCAAGCACAACACCATCACTCATGAAGTTTTCTCCATACACACGACTCATTCTCCGATGGATTTCTGCAGCACTGCCTTCAGTCTGTAGAAAACGAATCACACCTCGCAATTGACACATGGAGGGAGCATCAATAATGCTGGATACGTTTACGTAGCTATAGCACAACGCCTACTGACGCCAGAATATCAAGCGAAGCTGGTAGTGCGAGAGTTTCGCTGTGGCCTTCAGCGTATTTCTGCTTTTTTCTGCTCGCGTAGCGTCTGCACGGAGCGAACGGAGGCTGAAAAAAAAACAGCCCTCGTATTTCTCATATAAATATTTCCTTTTTCAACTATTTATTTATTTCTTTTAACATAATTTCAGTCCTTTTCTTGTCTCAGATTTAATTTTGTTTTCAATATAATTCTGATTCTGCCGTCTATTTTTTTAACATGATTAATTGCGTGAATGGCTTTTCCATTACTGTCTGGGTAACAACTTGCCGATCGATATTTTAATTTTGTTTTCTTATTGTCTGTTTTTAGATTCTATATTTTATTCATTAGCTAAGGAATACGAATTAATTGAAACAAGCTAGAGGTGAAATTCAATGAATGTTTTAAAAAAATAGTTATAAGAAATGGAAAGCAGTGCAGGAATTTCAAGAGATCGGTTAGAAATAGGCAGATAGAAAAACAAAATTCTCAAGAAAAAGATATAAGGAAATACAGCTTGTAAAGAGAAATGAGATGTATTTAACAATAGATATATTCTGAGTTAGTATATAAGAGAACAGATTTATGAACAGATACGTTTAGGATGTAATATTTCATCAGCAACAGTAAAATAAATAATAGCTTGATAAAAAAAAATACAAGCTGTAATTGTAAACCAAACCAAAAAGTAGAAAATAATTTTTCTCTCAATTGAGGCACTTTAGGTACATTCCCAAACTCACAAAGTCCTTTGCATAATGACCTGTTGCCATATTTGGCTTTATATATGAACTACATTAACCTAGATTTAACACACTCTTTTTCATAGATTTTGTCGGTTAAAAAATTTCCAGATGGGAATTCATCTCTCATTATGGGAAACATTTCGATTTATTACAGATAGAGGTATACCTTTTACTTCAGCTGCGTTCGAGAATTTTTATTAGGACATTTTATCCTTCATGTGAAAGCTGCGGCAGGTATGCCACGGAGTAACGGTCGAATAGAACATCTCAACAGAAACATCTTAACTTTTCTATCAACTATTGTGAATCGGACGAAGTTTCTGACTGAACGAGCCTAAAGACGACAGTACCTACATCGGGTCACTAAGTGTACGCGGCGCGCCGTTTGAACTTGTGCTCAAATACCGAAAGTAAAATTAATACAAAAGCCTTTCAGTGTACAATAGTATGGGGTGCTTGATGTTTAAGGGGGCCTATAGTTTCTCGGGTCAAAAATATCTGTTTTGTTTATAAATTACATCTAGAACATGTGTAGAAAATGTTTGCCTACGGGGTTTCCGGTGAATTAGATCCAAGAGGAGCGGAGACCGTTGACAGACGCTTTCGAATATTGACTAAGAATGTCGTGAAGCGTGGGTTAGCTCAGTTTTGCTGTGGCAGTTAAGAAGCGTATTATATGATGAAATTTTTAGTATATAAAATCACATGCGAGAACTTTCAAAAGCGTTTTTCTTGAAACACCAATTTTCGAAACGATAACCGCCATATTTTAGAAACTACTGGATCTTTAATATGTTATAAACCAGCGGTTGAACTATTATTTTCATGATTACCATGATTGTTTTTCTACGAGGAAAAAATGAGTAAAAAATAGAATGTAATTCTATGTATAAAAAGTCAGTTTTCGTCATTTAGTTTTTTTATTTCTGATAAGCAGAACAGCCGTATCTTGCTTATTGATGTCTTCCTGTCGGCCAATGTAACTTTTATTCTGTTATTATATTTTGACTTCAAACATTTTGTTAGGCTCATTTAAATGTTAATAAAGATTATGCAAAAACAATGAGACTGATTATTTCAATGGTTTGTCCGTAAAAAATTAACAAAAAAGCCGTGAAAAAATGCCCGAGAAACTAGAGGACCCCCTTAATTGATGTAAATATATTCATGGATACTAATATAAATACGGTAATTATAAAAATATACTTCTGTACATGAAATGTGAGATTTGGGTGATATGCAGCCTTCCTTAGATACAAGCATTGTATCTTAGGCATCGTTTCCGTATTATCGAGACTATGGAGTGTATAATCTCCTTAATCAGTACATAAGCAACTCACTAATTTCGAAACCTGGATTACCAGTCTCAATTTTTAGCTATCCTGATGATTCTGGCAAGGATGGATAGATGTATATACATAGCTACTTCACAGACAAAGAATTCTTGAATATGGCCCCAAAGATAACAAAGTCACTGGAGGTGTATTTCAAGGATCAGTGCTAGGTACTCTTTCGTGGCACATCGAGTATGATGGGCTACCTTAATTGGGCTAATTGATACTACTGGAGGAGGCGAACCTCATGGCATTTGCGGACGACGTAGCTGTATTAATTGAGATAAAACGCTTAGAGGAGATCAACGTCACGTTTGATGCCGTCCTCGAAAAAATTTCTAGGTGAATGGACTCAGTCGGCTTAAAACTAGTAAATCACCAAACAGAGGTTGTGCTGATTACGAGTACAAACAGGAAAAAAGGAAAAAAGTGGAGAACATTTATCCGCATATTTGGGAGTTTCCAGGGTGCTCAATATGTACAGGAAATAATGAAAGTGCGGAGCATTTATTCTTCTTATACCTGCGTTTCAGCATACTTTGTCACACCTAAGAAGCTGCAACATGAGTAGAAGTATCGCCTGGAAATATGTTGGAGGTTATTCTCTTAACAGAGACAATCTGGACAGCAACGAGCCATTCGCCACTGATGTGTTGAAGAAACAAAATAGAGAGGGAAGAAGCAATTGACGATAGAGCCTCTTATAGATGGATTATCCTTTCAGGAAGTAATGCCTAACGGTGCGAGGGAAACAGAAGCCAGAGACAGAGGAGGGATTTTAGCTGGCATGGGAAATGTTCAGAGTGCGACGTACTATGCAAAATACCAAGTCCTGAAGATATATAACAGTATTTTTAACCATAACAAAAACCAAAAAATACAGATATACACACATAATATATCAAACAAAAAGTTGTGGGACTAACTAGAAAAAACATTTTTTTTCTAAAAATAGATTTTATTCATCACTGTAATATCCTTCAAGAGCAATACAATCATTCCAACACTTCTTTTGGCAATTACTTCATCATTTAAGCTGCATTTCTTAAGGCGAGAATTTTTTTGAGATCGGCGAATAGCCACTGGGGATCAGATCTGGGCTATACGGTGGGTGGGAAAGCAATTCGTCCAATTTGAATTTCGTTGCCATCGACTTGTGAATCGACATATGAGGCAGTTTTCTTTGATTTTTGCAATCAAACGATACAAGAATTCTATTTAGTATTCGCTATTGATTGTCTCTCCCTTTTGGAGATAGTCGATAAACATGCGCATCACAAAATACTGATGCCATAAACTTTCCAGCTTACTGTTGTGCCATTGGCCGCTTCGGACGTGGTTCACCGGCTACACTCCACTCAGATGATGATCGTTTTGATTCCGGAGTGAGCTGATGCATCCATGTTTCATCCATTGCCACATATCGATGCAAAAAAATCTGATTTATTACGTGTAAACATGGCTAAGCACTGCTCTGAATCATCAACACGTTTTTGATCGACTATGAGTAAACGCGGCACGCATTTTGAAATAACTTTCTAATTGTCAAATGTTCATGTATAATTGTAAACACACTGCCTTCTGACATCTTTACGGCCTCCGCTAGGTCACGCAATTTCAATTTATGATTAGATATAACCAATTTATGGACTTTTTTGATGTTTTCTGAAGTAACCACCTCAATTGTATGATCAGAACGTTCACTATCATCGGTGACTGTACGACCACGTTTAAATTTAAAAAACCAATAACAAATGATTGTTTTCGATGGAGCAGAGTCTGGATAACCCTTTTGAAGCCATTGCTGAGCTTGTACATTTTTTTTCATCAAGTAGTAATGATAAATTAACACATGAAATTGTTTTGAATCTATTGCTTTGAAAATAACAAAAATAGATTCACTTAAATGGCTGTTATTTTTTCTGACTGATCGAATTGTCATGATTTTTCACACATAATCTATTGTCAGTTGGTACTTCATAAAAGTCATATGGATTTGATAATGGCAGCACCATCTGAGTGACAGAGTCAAGTAAAGAAACCGAGTAAAAGGATTTCGTCATATATTATTTTGGTGATCTTGGCAAGAATAATGTAACGAATTTATGAAATTATTGTATTGTTATCATTACTAAGCAAATTTTAAATTTAATTCGGGTAAAATCGATTTCACAAATTTCTTTCTATGTTATTCTGGTGATCTTGACAAGGATAAAGGTATGAATTTATAAACTCATTTTATTGTCATAAATGAGAAATTTGATATTTATCCGACGTTTTGAAGTGCTAGAAAATCGTTACATACTTATATACAAGCGGGTTAGTAAAAAAAAGGGAAATACAAAATGGTATGAATTTCAGATAAAAGTTCTCTTCCCCTTTATCAAGGTTTAAAAAATTGACATGAAGTATGTATATTATATGAGAAAATGTCCCGATAGCAGAACAACTCACGAAATTATTCATACTCGTACCTTTCATATATAATTGCATGATAACGTTGACTAAAAATAAAACTACTAAAATGCAAATTTATTCACCAAAACGGAAATAAACTTTTGAAACCTCGAACCTATCACAAGGTCGCGATACCCGTTTATCCTTGCTGTTAGTCCGGACCTGCTCATAACGACGGCGATGAAAAGGCGTCGCGACGCTGAGATATCAACATGCAACAGGCGTCAGTTTGTTTGCGAAAAGCGTAGCAGGTGGTTCTGAAAAACTAATCGAGATTTTTATCGCGAGTTTTCTCACGCTCTGCAGCGAGTTTTCGGACTTCGCGTTTTCATACTTCTCACTTATAACTACAAACAAGTATCGTTAAAAGTAAGTAAATATTTTTCGGTGAATAAAGAATTGTCGGCAAATATTTTATTCAAGATTAAAAATCATTTGTATGAAAATTTATCATCATCATAATTAGGTTCGATAAAGTTTTCCCATTTATTTATTGATCAGCTCGTTTTAAAATCTGTTATAAAAATATAAAAATTTATTTATGTCAAAGACACCTACCATTTATTAATAAAGTATAATCAAAGATGGTTGGATGCAATCTTCCTCATTCATCAATGAAGTTAACGACGAGTACCTTTTGTACAACTCATTACAAGTGATAAAAGAGTCATTTAAATCTTTTTTCTAAATAAATCAATACAAAGAAAATAAAACTGCATTAACATTCCATGTAATATCAAAAAAATATTAAAATTTTTGAAACGGAATCGAACACAAGAAAAGTCAATGATTAAAAAGACCTTTAACTACAATCTATAAATTTCAATGAAACTACAAATGATTTAATTGAAGACTGCTGCATATTTTTGAAATCTAACAACTTGGCGAAATTTATTTTTTTGTGGTTAAAACATATTTTTATTTTGTTATTCATGTTGCAGATGATCTATTGATTAATATATTTATGCAAATTGTCAATGTCAAATCATACTTTGATAAAAACGGAAAAAGGTGGAAATCTTTCAAATTATAATTTTCATTAAGAAGAGAACTAAAATTATTTTGTTTTTTCACTTTTGTTTCTGTTTATTACCTATCTATAGTTTTTTTTCGTAAAATGCTCTCATCGGGAATTGATTTTTTCAAGAGTATATTCGATGCGAACCACGGAATTAAAGCTTACGTTTCTCGAAAGTCCTTTTATTAAGAGGTGTTCCACACTGTTGGTCTATTTGGTATTATTTATGATATCAGATCTATTGAATATATGGTAGTTACTAGGACCTACATCAATCAAATTGTTATTTTATGAAAATTTCATAAAAGGATATGTTTTTGTTAACAAATGCTAACCAATAACCATAGGGTTTACAAAAAACAGATTCACCATCCAAGTAAAGTTCCGGAAAAGGTTGAATCCACTCAAATATTTTTGAACACATTTCGAGCTCCAACGCTCAAACTCTTTCAAGATATATATGTAAAATACCCATTTATACGGATGACCGTTTTGCAAAACCATTGAAAACATCCTGCTTAAGAAAGAAATTATGATGGGCAGGCTATTTGATGAGGATATGTGATACTAAGAAGCTGATGTGAAAAGACTCAAATTGAAAAATAAATGTAAACTGTAAAAAGGGGGTAAACTTTAGCCAAAGATTACCTGGTCTGAATGTAAATTGTTCGACAGAATATAAGGGTTCACTTAATCCCTATAGGAAAATTGGTCGATGGGTTTTTATATCGGAACCAAAAAGAAAAACAAATGGTGCACTTCACTTTGACAAGCTTATTATTCATAAGAAACATTTAAATAATAGTAACTAAATAGTTAGATTAAGTTAAGTAAGGTTATGGGCTAAAATACAAACTTTATATTTTATATTTATATTTCAATTTGACATTCTTTTAATTTTTCAAGGAAGACGTATATTGTTTCGTACCTGCAGATGCAGGTAGGTAGTTGAGAAAACACCGGTGACGAATTTACATGTCATTAGTAGCGACCCTTTTGAAATACAGGAAAAGTGTCAAACAATTTGCATTCGTCCACTAAGAGGTATAATAAATACTCAAAAATTTTATTAAATATGTACAAAAACTAGAAAAAAACACTAACGTAACTATAAATATATCGTTAAAATTGAAAAATGTGGGCCGCAATGAAATACGCAGAAAATCTAAAAATGCCTAAAATGCAGAAATATGCATGTGATCTGATTCTTATTTTCGACGATCTTTCTGTTTGTTTAATTCTATTGAAAACATTATTATAGAAACATCCGAGATTATATTGATAAAAAAAACGACTTTTTTATCGATGTCCTTTATCGCTTCAAGGATCACCTTGTCTTATTGGAACATTAATGTGAGAAGGATCAATTTCCATGCCATTATCCACTACACACTTTCATTATCTAATGTATATACTGTCGAAAACTTTACTAAGGTAACTAAGATGGATACATTTGTTTATATAGTTTGTGAATATTTAAGGAATTAACAGTACCATTTTTTTCTTAAACATAAGAAATCAATTAACATCAATAATTAAACTTTTAATCTAATTTTTGAATGTTAACAGGAATGGTGCAACTATTGTTACTATAAAAATTTATTATAGGAATTACTGGATGTACTTCTTTATTTTCAATAATGCTGGAAGATGTTGTGGTTTTGGTTTAACACTTGTACAAAAGTTTCAGTCCCTTGTATCATTCTAGCTATTTTTTTTGTTCTCGACGGATTCTTCCACATATTTTATTTGAATTATCAGTCATTCTTTTGGAAAACATTTTTTTGTATTTCTAAAAATTCAGTGTCTGCCTTTATTTACAATGTTAGCTTTGTGACTTCTGTTCATTTTTATTTTATTAAATAAATAAGAGAATAATCAAAGGAGCTATTTTTGAGTAAATTTGTCAAATGTAACATTTCATATTTCAATATAATTTTACTCTTTATTTTAAACCGAAAACAGTATGAAAAAAAAAATTACGATATTCGTCCCTGAAGTTATTATTACGGTACTTGATTAGATATTCTTGACTCGGCTCCTTCGTCGCCTCGTCCATAAAGATCTATCTCTTACCGTACTAAATCACTTCTCGGACTTATAACGTAAATAATTATTCTTGTATTTCATTGCAAATCTGTTTGCAAGTACCTAATAGCCTTTACTATACTAAATCTGATTTTAGTGGGCATTATTTCAACCCTTTTCTGTATGCGTGAAAAAATAAGCTCTTCAAGTGGTAGATGTGTGGTCAAGACTATTATTTCATATATCCTTTAGGAGATGATCTGATTCTATATCCATCTATTGTAATAAAGATAATCAACATTTTTTATTATAATTTTGGAAACAAAGTAAATGTAATTAAAGAAGATCTGTATTTATAACTAATTATGAAAATATTTATAATACGAATTAAGTTAAAAGCACTTAATCATTTTATCATTATAAATCTGCTCAATCTATATCTAATCTAAAAGTATGAAATATTCTTTTCAACATTTTGGCACTATATTATTATTTTGTCTAACCTAACCACAAGACGTACTTCAATTAAAGATTTTAAAGTCATGAATATTACAGACTTCTTTTTCTGGAAGCCTTTGCATTCCAATTAATTTCATTTACATAATTAGATGAAGAATTTTCAATTCACAGAACTTTTTTTGAAAGAATAATACGTGAAATTTAATTTTAGATGTTTTCGATGAATTTTGTTTTAATTTTATGAAATTTTGTAGTCAAAATAAAACTTCAGCTTCAACAGAAATGAGTTAATTAGAAAAAAAAAGAAACTCTCTAATAAGTACATTAAAGTTAGGAAGGAAGGAAATATAAATTAGGAAGACACCATAAAACTAACAAAATGTTCACAATTAAACTAGGTATACAGCATAAAGAGCATCTTGCTACAGATAAGTTCGAAATCAAGTAGAAACTGATCTCTTTTGTATACTATGATTAAAGTAGACAAGAAAGTTTTCCAATACCCTCACGGCGCATCTCCGCTCCGTGATCCAAAGGATTTTTGAGGTATTAGCAGATTAGAAGAATTAAAAACACAAAAGATTCTAGAAATATCGTTATAGTATCCTTTGAAATTACTTGTAGGAATTTTGAAATGTATAACAAAGTACTTAATCAGAGTGTAGGTCATTCTTTCCTTTACTTATCCACCAACTTTGTGTTACTTTTATTTATGCAATTTTAAGTGTTCAATTTTATTATGATTTGCTTATTTTTAAGATAATACAATTTTTGATTATTATTTCTTTTCAACTTCATTCACAAAAAAATCAAAGTTGTCGAAAATCGCACTGCGTGCCAGGGAATGTTGTGAAAAAATTTAATTAATGGAAAGAAAAATGGATAATGATGACTCTCAATAAGGAAGTCTCACAATTCTATTTTTCAAAATTGAAAAAAGAGTATACAATTTTGTATGGTAGAAGATATTTAGGTGTCAGATGTCGATGCTATGAATGAAAAAAGTGATGCATATACTAAACTGGAACACCTGCATTTTATAATTATAGGAGGAGGATTTTCAATCTAATTATGTAGAAACGTGTAGTCGAAGAAGTTATCAAAGGACAACATTTTTTACGATACGCTAACAAGAAATATATCTGCTTAATAACCTGTTGTAATGAACCAGTTGTTAAAGATTCCTTCACCAGTGCAGTTTCAATAAATGTTAAGTTTTCATTTTTAAATCTGGTAAACTCATAAGCTTATATCAACTGTAATAACTTTCATTGAGGTTTCTATATCTAATAAGCTTGATATAACAACAAGGTTTTCCTGTTACTAATCGTTTCGTTCCGTAGAAATGTATGAATAACTTCGACTGGATTATGCGTTCTGAAAGAACCACTTGTTATTAATGACTAATGAAATGAATTATGATATTATCTTCAAGTTAAATGTTAATGATTATATTAATAACAATTAGGACGAAAGGTGACTTATTATTTAATTCTTTACCCGAAATAAGAAAAAACATTTATCAGGGTAATGTATTAAAAAAAATAATTTTCAGTTACAGCCATATACTACGAGAACCCAATAATAACCGGTATAGTATCGCTACGAGAGGATCTCTCATGTTACACGTTTTTTCCGCAGGACCGGCTGTGATATCGAAGTGTTTTGCTTTGTTCTCCAGCAGTGATTGTTTTACTTCAATATTGTTTCGTTTTTTATAACGCAAAGCTTGAGTAAACAACGTGAAGCTGTGAAATTTTGTTGCTAACACTATTTGATATCAAAACAGCTTACAAAAATGGTAAAAATTCAATAATACGAGGGTACTGAATACACTGTTTACACACTACAGTTTACCGCGCATCAGACACTAACACCACACTACTTACACTACCACTACAATTTACCTTCAGACTCTGAAGACGCTAACAAGAAATGGATCTGCTTAATAACCTGTTGGAATCATCCCATTGTTAAAGATTGCTTCATCACTGCGGTTTTAATAAATCTTAAGTCATTTGATTAAGATTTGAATACTTATTTCTTGTAGATAGCAGAATAAAATATTTTGTAAAAATTAGTGTCTTCATCTTCATCTGGTAAACTCATAAGCTTATATCAATCGTAGTAATAAACAGGTTTTATTGAATATATATTGAAGTATATCTAATGAGCTTGATATAACAAAAAAGAGCCAAGGTTTTCCTGGTACTAATCGTTCCGTTCGGTAGAAATTTATGAATAACTTTGACAGGCATTATGCGTTCTGAAAAAACTATTAATTAATTACTAACGAAATAAAATATAATATCTTTAAATTCAATGTTTATGTTAATATGCGTCTGTGATATCGAAGTGTTTTGGTTTCTTCTCCTGCAGTGATTGTTTTACTTGCTCTACTTCAATCTTGTTTCTTATTATATAACGCAAAGTTTGAGTAAACACCGTGAAGTTGTGAAATTTTGTTGCTAATATCAAAACAACTTACAAAGATGGCGGCATGGTAAAAATTCAAATATATGAGGGTACTGAATACACTGTTTACACACTACAGTTTACCGCGCATCAGACAGTGTGTGTTGTGACTTTTGGTGTAGTGGTAGTGTAAGTTGTGTGCTTAGTTTGAATTATTGAAAAAACCTTTCGAAATGTCAAGAAGATTTTGCTACAGTGTTCGTCAAAAAAAAATCCGATTTGTGGCAGTGAGCGTTGTAGTTTTTCTACCATGACAATGTACCTGCATACAGAGGCATTCTGCTCAAAAGTTCTTGGCTAAAAATTGCATGGTCAGGCTGCACCGCGCACCTTACTCGCCCGACCTGGCGTCCTAAGACATTTTCTTATTTCCACGTTTGAACACAACTATGAAAGGATACGATTCTACAACATCGAAGAGCTCAAGGAGAAAACGAAAAAAGTGCTGTTATCCATTTTAACAGATGAGTACAAAATTGTGTCAAACAGTGGAAACACCAATGGAAAAGTACTTTGTAGGGGATAACGTTGTTTCATATAAAATTTGGAACTGAATTATTTTTTTAAATTATTCCGTTTATTTATGGGTCTTACCACATACAAAAAAGAGTTTATGATTTAATTAATAACAGGTATCGCTGGTATTTCTGTTTTAACAAAAAAGTTTCATTATTTTCGTATATATGTGCTTTTATGAGCTACTTCTGTATTGCTGTATAATTTTCGTACATACATAGATAAAACATATTAATTATTTTCATGTACAACCGTTGTTTAGTTGTTTGTTATCATATGATAAGAATTTGGTTGACGCATAGTTTCAGGCGCAAATAAAAATAGAAAATTTATGAATTCTAGATCCTGAAAAAGAATTTTATTTGGGACACAAAGCTTGATGTTATTATATTAGTATTAATAAAAGGATGGCAAGAAAATGTTGTAAATTAAGCTTTACTCAGTAATTACTTTAATAGAATAGAGCAATATCCATTTCTTACTATGTAAATGCAACAGGACTACCCAAATTATTGTATATTATAAAGACATCAACTAGTAAGTGTCTGGTTTTGCAGTCAAAAGCGACTGCAATTTTAATTCCAATATTCACAATGTTTCCCCAGTAAATCGTATTCAGGCTTAATTGAAGTATATATTAGTGATACTGGGATGGCGTGAACAAATAATATTTAATTGGACACTATCAATTTTTCAATGGAACAAAAGGTACAAAAAGTAAAAAAGATCGAACACCTGGAAATATCTTACATAGAATTTACGTTATTTACATTTGAAACATTATATTGAATCAACTCTTCGCTATGGTCTAGTTGTTAGTGATCCAGCAGTGGTTCGGTGCGGTAGAATCTAAAAATGAAATTGCATTAACCAAACAAAATAAAAGAGGGAAATTGAAAAATTATTATTTCTTGAAGTGAGCATACGATAATGCCTAATGACTACTGAGTAGCAATTATTAATTTTATAAAATGGATATTAGACGATTCTCGCATGTTACAGAGCATACAAAATTCCAGGATTCTAAAAACAAATTACCGAACTTTCCATGGGTTTAGTGAAAGTTCCCAGCTATTATCTTCTTTTCCTTGGCGCACTTTATTCCTTTTTTTTCAGTTCTGGTGCTCGCTTTTGGTATGTGTATTGGCAGCCTCTAGAAGCAACGAATTATTAGCTGATTTATTACGATTACAAGCGACCTTAGAAAGTGGATCCTTTTGCTAAAGTGGTACCTACTCCAGTTCTTGCCAATCCTCGGATTGGCAGAATATGTAATAGGTGTTCCCTCTTCTTCTTTGTTCTTGTTCTTCTATTTGTCTTCACCACTAGTCGTGGTCTTGCTGCTTCCACGTCTTTAGATGCCTGACTCCCAGAAGTGCAATGTGCGACATAGTGCCGAGAAACACTCCATAGCCAGTGGATTTTCAAGAGCCAGATACCATACGTTCACGCATTTATATAGCTCAACGTGCTTTTTATGACCCAACTTGTTATCAAATGTTTGCAATGGTACTATGTGAAAACTTATTATATTTTATTTTTCTATTTATCAGACAACAGCTTCACCAAAAGTGACTTGCCGATCAGCTTATGGAGAAATCCACGTTTTCCCACATGATCTAATTATCCCCGACTACCTCTCTCAGATTTTTTATATTAATTTTCTTCACACTGGCCTTACTAATCAATATGTAAAGAAACCATTGAGAGTCGAAGAAGAAAACAAATTCTGAATTACATGACAACTTATTATAACTCAACTGTATAATATATATGTTGGTGGAATTGATTCCTAATTTATAGTCTGTAGCAATTCTAGTGCAGATAAATTTTATTGTAATTCAAAGAATTTACAGGTCTTAATAATTATCTATTGTAAAAATGGTGAAACCGTTTGAGATAAATATAATTTAAATCTAATTTCTTAAAGTAATCGTTTTCTCTGGGTTACCTTCTTCTTCTTGATTCTGGTGAAACTTCTAATATTTTTGCTACTGTTTGTTTCTCCATAACGATGAAAGTTGTACGAGGTCTTTTAGTTAAGTACTAGGCCTGCTGTTGTATATTTTCTGCCATCATCTTCTTCCGCACTAATACACCGAATCAAGCGATTTTTTTAGGTTTTGTCGCAATTCTGGAGGTCTTTAACTATAACATCCGATATTCCCTCCGTTATAGTGATTTGGATGCCTCCAAACGATTCAAAGTGAGGTCCTTTTAAAGTGCACCGAATAGAGTAATTGATTCACAGTCAGTCAAGATGGAACGATCTTCTCATGGACCATCCAGCGGCTCTCAAAGAAGCAGTTGAGCATCGTTTCCATTTTCGACGCTTTCATGGCCCTGCTTGGAACTTCATGTCTATACACCTGTGTATAGCTCATAGAATTGGTAACAAACTCTTCTATACTTCACTGTTAGTTTCAGTCGCCGAGTCGCCTAATTTTGTACAAAATTTGATCCAGACGCGTGATTTCGCCTCTGAAGTTTTGTGACAAGTCCCACTAATACACATATATAATCACACAGCTGACAGAGATCTAATGATTACATGCAGCTGGGAAAAATATGTATGTATTTAGAGCAAATTATGTGCTAGAAATTTCGTTGTTTCAGGATTACCAAAAACGCGTTAACAATATCAGTCTCATTACATAATTTTCACTCCTCGTATATGTTTATCTGTTGATTCATACCTTCTTTTCCGCTTTCGATTGCGATAAAAATACAAAAAATTTCATAGAAACACTCTTTTTTTCTCTATGTATAACACAGTTTGAAAAAACAAACGGAACCAACAAAACTAAAGCTTATCCGATTAGCACTTAAGCGTTTCTATTTTGCATGAAAAGTATTTCCACTGCTTGGTATTGTCCAAACAAACAGCTCCCTCAAATAAAATAAGTATGTAGTTGATTGATAGAATCAATTTATTGTGTTGTAACGATAAATTATATTGGCGCCCTTAATTACTTAGCAGACTAGCCGATGCGACGCATAAAAACAATTGCTGTTATCAAATCTTCCAAATTCGTCTTGTTAAATTTTTTTCTTCATTGATTTTATTTCAATTAAGTAATGAGAAAATGATGTGTCTTCTAGTTAATTTTTTAACCCTCAAACAATTTGAATCAAAATGCAGAAGATTTATGAACATTATTTACAAATATGGATAATTTTTTTTTATTACAAAATTCGCATCAACCGTATACTGGTTATTAGCGATTTAATAAAGATTAAGTATTTTATCTATGAATAATTGTTAAATTAAATTTATGATAGAGATCTGTTTAAGGTAATTTCTAAGGTAAGTAATATTGTATTTTGGTCCTAAAATTTCACGTATTGTTCCGAGTGGTAGATTTGATGATGATCTTTCTGAGTTAAGAGATGGACATTCTGCGATTATGTGTTTTATAGTCAATTTGCAATTGCAGTTGCTACATTTTGGTTCAGGTTTCGCATCAAATAAGTAGCTGTGCGTCAGTCGCGTATGGCCTAGACGCAGACGTGTTAGAAGAACTTCATCTTTGCGATTTATCGGTAGTATTGACCATGGTTTTATTGAGTCTTTCACTTCACGAAGTTTGTGTGTGGATGTTGACCATTTGATCTCCCATTCGTTAAACACTTTACGCTTCAGGATTGTTTTAATATCGATAGTAGTTAAAAAGTTCACGCACTCCGCACTATCACTAATTACAGCTTCCTTAGCCGTCAGGTCTGCCTCTTCGTTTCCTTTTATTATTATTTATTATATGGATAAATGTTTTTGTTTGGCACCATTTCTCTAAGTATTGATACGATGCTTCACACCTCTTACTTTTTTTTGGTAGCAGCATCGACAAGCAATATTTTCTGATTCCTCAATATCCATTTAAAATAACAATGCTTATGATGCTATGCTATCAAATTGAATTAATAAAAATCTAAGAATAGGGAGAGAGAGAAATGATTTATCGTCAAAAAATTGTTACAATTTGTAGACAAAAACTTGTAAAAACTAAATAAAGATAGATTTAATATATAGGACAAAACCATAATGAATAACAAAATTATAGTGATAGGTAATAATTAGAATATAAGTCCATAGCAAAAATTAAGCCAGAATGCAGCATGCCCGGAATTAAATATTATTATTAGAATTGAAGTCATTTACAGAGTAAAAGGCACTTTGATTTCAATTGGCAAGTGATTTTGCATTTTTTGCATTGTAAAATATTGAGTCCTTAACTAATTGTCAACGTGGAGTAAATAGGTAAAGGTCGTTCTAAGTGAATAGCTGTGCAGCGATCTTTCTGAAATTAATTGGAGAAGCATGCTAACGAATTAGACAAATGGATTCAAAGATGAATAAGGAAAGGTCAGAATTTTTAATCTGTTAAAGAAGTCCCTGCATTGAGCTCTGTTGTTTAGTCCGAGTAAATATCTAGCAGCTCTCTTTTGTACTTTTGTAGTTTGAAGATTCGCTCAAATTAAGTCGTACCACACGTACTCCAGAAAGGATCTCTTCCCTTAAGGACTATATCGAAGATGCGACTCAATAAGGGCTGTTAAGGAGATGGATAAGTTCAGTTCTTTGGAAACTGATCTCAGCGCAAAACAGGAGGAGCTTAATTAAATATAATTTCAAGGAATTGTCTACAACAAACAATAAGAATTTTACATACATCAATGGTGTTGTTATTTAATAAAAAAGGCAGCAATGTACTTCTTTATATGATAAAACTTTAGTTTTAGAAACGTTGAGACAGGGAAGATTAGTATTGTACCATGATTTAAGGGTGATTAGGTCACTAGATATAGTCCTATGAAGTACCGTGAGATTAGAGTAGCTCCTAGAGAAACTAGTATCATCTGTAAATAGACACATTTTACCACTGATGTCTAGATAGCGGATGTCGTTTATACACAGAAGAAACAAAATAGGACCTAGTACTGAGCCATGGGGACTCTATTGGCTTACAAGAAGACATTGTTCTATAAACCGTTACAAGCTGACTTCTGTTGGTAAGGCATGACTTGAACCATAGTACTGCAATTTGTTAACTAAAATATTATGATTAACACAATCGAAAGCCTTAGAAAAATCACAAAAGGGAGAATATAGCATCATTTGTGCGTTTGTTACTTAATAACCCAAATTAATGGGAAGTAAGTATTTTATACATAAATAGATATGATAAAAGCCTCTTATTGTCCAATCTGTCTATGATCGTAAATAACGTGGGTAGGAGTTCAATTGGGCGACAGTTCGATGCTTGATTTTTATCTCTTCCTTTATGCAGAGGTATAATTATAGCCGTCTTAAGGCAATTGGGAAAAGGTGAAGGAGAAAAAAAATTATTTACCCACTTCACGGGATATAAGTATATTTACTAGTCTTGAACTTTATTGTTGTTACATTCATCTCTAATGACATGACATGACAAACGCAAGCGGATGTGATTGGCTACGAACTGATGACGAAAAAAGATGAAATTCGTTTATGTTGAAAGACACCAACGGTAGACGGCGACGTCAAACGGCAAATATGAATGCTCTTATGCAATTTTTTAAATTTTTTGATAGCAATCGTCAACGGGAAACGCAAAGTGAAAGTCAAGTTTATAAATCGGCCTTTAATGTATTTCCCGGACTGACAAAGTAATGTACCATATTATGGTATAGCGAATACGTAAATACTAAACAATAAAAGAGCTCGTCAAAAACATAAAAATAATTAACACAGTTTTTATACCCTAGCTGGAAGTTATTTATTATTAGTTATATAGGTCATAGTTAGAAAAACATTCTATTCTCCAGTTTCTTCAATTTAAGATTAACAGTGATACAGTATTTTCATCCCGAAACCCTTATTAAATCTTGATGAAAACAACCCCTTTGTTCATTACTCATACTTCTCAGGGAAAAATCAAATTTGAGTACAGGAAATACATCTACATGGAAATATTCACTCCTATCTGTTGAAAAATTTCTAATAAGTCAACTACAACTATTCTTGTATAGCGCCTTCAGAAAATTTAATGTGCAAAGAATGATGTTACGACTTAGGTACATTTGATGTTTATTTTGACTGGATTATACTCGCTTCGAATAGGCCCGACCCTTCTTCACCTTGGAAAACCAATAATAAACATTCGCAACACGTAAGAAAATATGTCCGCCCGTAAAACTGAACGGCAAAGAAATCTCACAGGATGACGAAGTCAAATATCTGGGTATGCACCAGGGCAAAAATTCAATTGGAGTAAAAATATAAAAACAAATAGGTCACAAGTAGAGAAGTATGTACCGGCTACTGGGTGAAAAAATCCGAATTATCAATTAAAAAAAATTAATTTAGAGAACCATCTTAAAATTAGTTTGGATCTATGGAGTAGGATTAGGGGAACAGCTGCAAATTCACATATTGAAATTTTACATAGATTTCAGTCCAAAAGTCTAAGATAATGGGAGTCTCAGGGTTTATTAACCAATGATGTCATTCACCAGGATGCATGTCTATCGTATATCACAGAAGAAATAAAGGAACACATACAGAAAAACTAAAAATTCATCCAAAGGCATTCGAAAAAAGTAGATTTAGTTATTTAGTGCAAGCAAAACATACATCTGTGTCAGTCCCCGATTTTAACAGACCGTCGAATTGGGCAAAAACGGATATCTGAAGCACTGAATATTTCATACGAACGCGTTCACCATATAGTTCACGTCATGAGAAAACTTGCTGCAAAATAGATCCCCAGATGTTTGAATATTGACTAAAAGCGTGCAAGGGTAGAAGCATCGCGTTCGATCTGTGCTCGATTTGAAAACGATGTAGACTTCTTAAACCGAGTTGTTACTATGGGTGAGACTTTGGTACATTTCTACGATCTGGAAACAAAGCAACAATCGTTGGAATGGTGACACTCTGGTTCTCCAAGACCTAAGAAGTTTCGTGTCCAAAAATCTGCTTGGATTGCCATGGAGTAATCATGTTTGATTTTTTGGATAAGGGTAGAACAATAACTGTTCATGTACTGACCATTCTGTGGGAACAAATTAAAGAGAAAAGACGCGGAAAGCTATACCAAGGTGTTTGTTTTTGCAGGACAAAGCCCCTGCAAAAAATTTGTGATTTATGGTTGGAGTTACTAGAACACCCCACTTATTCATCAGATTTGGCTCCGTCAAATTATCATCTCTTTCCACAACTGAAAAAAAGTTTAAAATTTCGTAAATTTTCTTCCAACGAGGAGGTAATAAAAGCTGTGGAAGTTCTGGTTTGCAGAGCAAGAAGAAACATTTTTTTTTTGAAAGGTTGCAGGTTTGCTGTAATAAATGTATCCAATTAAGAGGAGAATATAATGAGAAATGAAATATTTTGACATTGAAATTTTGTTTGGTTCTACAGTAGGCTAAGAATTTTTCAATATATCCTCGTATAATTTTTATGTTTGTCCTATGGGCGCCAACAAGCAGCTGATCATACTTATTACAAAGTAGAGTAGTATATTTCAAGAGATTCGCCTCCGAAATTAAATAAGTAAAAACTCAACTTCAAAGAAAAAAAATATTATAATTTAATATAAGGTCTATATACTTCAGTGTCCAAATTTATCGAACACGCTATTTAACTGACTATCACGAGCAGTCACAAACATTTTTGGTGAAACATAACTGTAAGAAAGTACATTTTTTAGAGAACATTCTTTTCTGTGACCTCCGTAGTTGTCTGAAAAACTCTACTTTCCGTTAGTGTCTACACTTTTCATTAAACTAGAATCTGAGGTCAACGGAATCTGTTCACTCAAACATAAAAAATAAAATTGTCTTTTAAAATCGTGTCCTCAGCATCAAAGCTTACGTAATACAACAGTAATTGTGTGAATTTTCATATATTTTCCAACTAGATATTCAAGTATTTGTTCTGATTTCCAGATACACAAGAGAATAGGATCCAATTCTGTTGAGTTTTTCATTACGTCGTTCTTATAATGGTCGACTATGGGCAAGAGCAGCAAGCCAATAGGTTCGTTTGTCCGAACGATAGACAGCTAGCATTAAGGGCTAAGTAAGTTCTTATAAATATTTTTTTTATGTTAAACAATATGAATAATAAACGTGATGTAACGAAAATTAACTGAATTGGAACTTTGAAAAATTTGCATTGGTACTATTAATTATATGTTTAAGATGGTATCAAGTAACTATTCGTTTTTTTTTTACTTTTTTACTTTGGGAATTAAATACGAGGTCTGGCTATTAAATCACGAGACTGCACGCCTAGAGGGCTCCCTGGACAGGTGGGATAAAAAACGAGTAGTGAGTTGGGTATCTAGATATCTGGTCTATGCACGTCCCAAAACTTTCCGTCACTATGATAGTATTTGTGCAGTAGCGGTTTGAAAAGAACATGTTTTTTTCTCGTGCCGAAAACCATGTGTGACGTAAAACAATAGCAACGTATGAATATCAAATTTCTAGTTAAATTGAAAAAAACTCCAACTGAGTGCTATAAATTGTTCCTCGAAAGGTTAGAAAAAGATCTTCTTTGACCCGATTTGAGTCGACGGAAGAGGTAAAGCAAAAAACGGCAGAACTCTTAAAGGACCTCACCAAAGAAGACTTCCAGCACTGCTTTGATCAATGGAACAAACTTAAGGAAAGGTGTGTTGTGATGAAAGGGGAGCAATCGAATGTAGAATAATTTTTATAATAAAACCCTTTTTCGTTACCAGTCTCGTTGTTTAATAGCCAGACGTCGTATATCCACAAAAACGAATCATTTGATCTTGCTGGCCAATTTACTTGACATTTGTTGCCATTTTTATCATCCCATCGTTTCTTCGCTCTGGCTATGGTACTCGCATTAAGACCTAGATGACTTGCAAGTCCTCTAATAGAGCAGCCATCTTCTAATTTGGCAATAATGGTCGCTTTCTGGGGCAAGCAGGCAAAAACAGATTTTTCGATTTATTTTCTTGTTATAGTTTCTAAATTAATTGATTTAAAATTGCTACTTTTACCACTTCAGTATTAATACATTAAACATTAAAAATTAAACAAATTTTATGTAATATTTGAAATTACATTTGACGTGACAGCCAAACTTGTAACCTCACTTGCCCAGCTAGAGACTCTTCTTCAGGAAGTACTCGTATTATTCAGCCTGAGTTAATGTATATAAACTGGTATTTAGATGGGGTGAACAATTAATATTAAATTGGATGCCACCAGCTTTTTAACGAACGATGCTTAGAGTGATTAAAAAAAGGTGGAAAAGCTGGACATACCCCTTATGAGTTAAATTAATAAAAACAAACGATTCTCCAAAATAATATATATTGCTGTGAACAATAAAAAAAATTAGCAACAAATAAATTTATCAAAACAATAATAAATTTGCATCAATTGCGCATCCAAAAGAGCACAACGAATAAAAAGCAATTATAAATTAAAAACAACTTAGATCTCTATATATTAAAAATAAGACTGGGAAATCCGGGATGGTTTCAGCTGAATTCCCAGTTGTTGGAGTTGAGTTGAATTTTTTTGTTTGTGGTAAAATTGTTGAATGCTGTAACATACAAAAAAATTGAATTTATATTTTTCTAAAATAATAACTAAACAGGAGTCTGTTCTATTGTATACGTTCTATTCCCCAAATAAATAGAAAATGCGAATTTAAACAAAAACTAATATAATAAATTTGCTTGAAATAAAAGGAAACTGATAAAGGTAATTGGAAGCAACGAGTTTAATTAATTTATCGATAAAGTCGATAACAAATTAATTTCTTCAAAAACTCGAATGTCGGAATAAATAAATCAGAAGTGACTACTGTGCCATAATACAAAGGAATATTCAAAATATTCGAAGAAAACCGTAACAAGACGAGAGGCATTAGCGTTGAGTTCAATTTTTTATTTTTAATTTTAGCAAGCTTTTTATCACAAGAAATCGCGTTGTAGAAAGCTTATGCATACATAAATTTTCATATACGTTTAGGATAATATATATGTAACTTTTCCTTCCTGTTATATGTAAAGTCAAAAAGGAGCTTAAACTTTCCACAACTTCTATAAGAAATACAGAAACACAAAGTGGCAGCATAATGACTAGTCCTTATTATCCTTATTTCAGGAAAATTCTGTTTGAATTTGCGACGAGATGAGAACATGACAAATTTAGAATCGAAAACAAAATAAGGCGATTATTTCTTGCTTTGTCGTTATCCGAAATATACTTTTGCGGTTGTTTTTATTATATAAAACTCATTTAGCAAAGTTAGAGAGTAAACAAGATAAATTGTAAAATATTTCAATATAAACTAACAAAATTATGTACTCAGATTGAGAATATTAATTCGATGGAAGTTTTTTCTAATTATAAATGATTGATCTTCCATTTTTATCTTGTAATTCGAAAAATCTGAGCTTGTTATAAATGTGAAAAATGTTAATTATTATTTTTGACTTCAGAAAATTGCGTTTGAGGGCCCATTTTATTGGACTATAAGAGATTCGCGTTAAAAATTTCGGTTATGTTCTTACCACCAAGTTCAAAGCTTAACTCTCTCTTAATCATGCTTGTATCTGACACATATATACGCTTTTGTGTGATTACCAAATGCAGAATATTTCCGGTTTAAAGTACTCTACATCATGTCCTAGAAGGATAAACCCCCATTGTTGCTATCATTGTCTCAAAACTCAAATATAGTAACCCGTCTACCTGCTATATTCCTCATTTTTTGTCTGACCCATTTTTTTATTTGTGCTTTGAAGATGTTCTAAATTGAAAAAATCCGATTTGAAAGAATTATTTTGGTGTGAAAATATGTAGAAGTAAAAAGTAAAATAGGTAGAAATCAAAGAGGTTATCGATGTAAACCTCAGATACCGTTATAGATCTCCATTCGCAATTCCTTTTTCTTTCCGTTATATTTACTCCTAAGACTATCCGAAAAAAAACAAAAGATCTTCGGTACCGTGGCTTGTAATATTAGAGTCGTTACGACTTTTCAGCTGCTCTGAATTTATACCTAAAAAGATTTTAATATATAGCACTACATTTCATTTTCTTCTTTAAAATACGTGGACTACTCCTAAGGGTGGCTATTTTTTTGAGATTTTTTAACCAATTTCCCAATTGTAGTAGATTGTTTGGGTAGTCGTTTTGGCTCGAAAGCTCCTCTACACCTATATCTAGAAGATATTTTTGTATTTCATTACTTTGCTTCTAAAATATAAAGAATGTTCCCAAATGAGCCTATTTTTTTGGAGATTTAATGTCCCATTTCTCTAGATGTTTGCACTACTCATTCAAGGTGTCTAAGCCTTTTGCTGCAATAGGCATTTTATTCTCAGAATTGATGTTCTGCTGTCTCTATGGCTTGCTCACAGAATCTGTAGTTATGTTCTCCTATAATTATATTATTAAGATGATATATGACGTGACAGTTAGCTATGAGAAGACTGACCATTAGTTTAAATTCGTTTCTGGACATCTCATGAAGTTCTCAGAGTTCTTTGCCGATACGGCTATGAATCTTCTGGCCTAGAAGGTTTATACTGTAAAACTTCATCTAATCCTTTCTGTTCTGTTCGTTGTTGGTGTGATTTCTCATGGGACCACAGTAGGGATCTGGTCTAAAATAATGATCGTTGTCCCCCTAGTGGCTTTACATTAGTGGTATGAGGCTTATATTCAAATATTATGTTAGAAACTACTCGAAAAATAGCGAGTGTTTTTTCTAGTGATATGAACAGCTGATATTTTGGTCCACAAATTCCAAATCCCGTTTCTTTTGCTAGATTCGACTTATATGTATCCCACAGAGATGCATTTCGAACTTGAGGAAGATCTTTATTAACCCATGGCTAGTGATCATTGATAATTATTTCAAATCGGATGTCTGTGTCCATTATGCTAAGCATTTAGCCAATTAGTTCTCCTCTGCTCTCTAGATTTATCGATTTATCCACTTGCAGATATTTTGACTTTAATTTTTTTTCCTGGATTAGTTTGTAGGTTTCGCTAAATACCTCTTTTTTATTATAAGGTTGAGTATACTGTATATTCTTTTGACACTGGTAGGTTCCCAAAAACAGCGA
Source organism: Diorhabda elongata (assembly GCA_026230145.1). Classification (NCBI taxonomy): domain Eukaryota; kingdom Metazoa; phylum Arthropoda; class Insecta; order Coleoptera; family Chrysomelidae; genus Diorhabda; species Diorhabda elongata. The sequence goes on from CM047930.1 coordinate 15,475,558, forward strand.
TCTAGGAGGTCTTACCAACTGGGTTCGTAGTAGATATATAATTCCAGCATTTCAGAAAAATAGCGTCGTTGAACACTATCAGAAGGGCCTAATGAGTCTGGTAATATTTTCCAGTGATGCAAAAAGGACGACTTACATTCGTTTTGTATTCGTAATATGAACAATCAACGATCATTTGGTGAATGGTGTGTAATTTTAGCCATAACAATCACCGGAGTGTAGTTCATCCTGATGGTCAAGCACTTTCTTTTGATTCAAATCCGGTCATTTTTTTGCAATAATCTCCTTTTATTATTTTATACTTTTAAAGGGAGTCGATGAATACAATTTCACGACTAGGTATCCCATCACTTTTCCGGTCAATGAAACCAACTTTGCCTTTATCGGAGCAGGTTTGCTTTTTGCAATACACTGTCTTGACTATTTTTTCATTTTAAGAGAGTGGTAGTGAATCTAGGCTCTATCTATAGTTATAAATTCCGACTCATTTGGTTTAAATCACGTCAATAAAGCCAGGGGATGTCCATTTGTATGCGATTTTGATCCAAGGTGACTCCCTAACATTTATACGACCTGTGCTGAACTTTTTCGATGATATCGCTGGTAGTCGCAGCTTTTGGCCGTCGTGTACGCTTGTCATCAGTCAACTTGTACGATTACGTTTGAATTTAGCTGCTGCAAATTTTACGGATGCAAATTATATCGTCGTACACATAGTCTAACTACTCTTTAATTTGCATAGGTGCATTTCCTTTTAAAAAAATGACACTAGCGCCGAAAATGAATGAAATTGTAGTGAGAATCACTCAGCGTATATATATATATATATATATATATATATATATATATATATATATATATATCAGAGAGGTCAAATTTGTGGGCAATTTTCCGCTTTTCCGACAATTTCTGTCTGATCCATTTTTTCTTCTCACAATATAAAATACAAAAGACACAAAATTTTCACCATTGATGTTGAGTAACTTTTTTCTTCTGGGAACTTATTTTTAATAGTAAACCTAAGGTCTCCACCAAAATAAATATCTGTGGGAATTTCTGTTATTTGAGTATTACTTTTTTGTTCTAATTTGACCGGACTATTACCATGGCATGAATAGAGACCGAAATTTATTTCGCTTTTCTCGAATAATACACTAACAACTACCAGTTCATTTATTAGAACGTTCCTCAAACGTCTTTCCTTTCGTACCTTTTATTGCCGATACTAATATCTTGAATTTTTCCACATAAAATCTGTATATCTCTTCTTTGACTTTATATTATAATAATTTTCAAATAACTGCCAGTATGAACAATCAATAGTCAGGCGGCAGACTGGCGCTTCTTACAATTACACAGCCTTGTGTATTTTTTTTTTCAGGGAAACTTGAGGGAAACATGTAAAGCATAATATTAAATTTGGAAATTTCGAACTATGGAACTATTAACTATTTATTTGATATTGGAGTTTTAAAAATAAATATAAAAAATTAACGTATTAGCTGTTGATCTTCAATTTGATTTATGCTGGGACATCCGATAGATTAATTCAAATATGATGTACTCATAGGAATATCGTTAATTCATTTAAAACATTTGACGTGTAGTTATCATCGTTTAATCCATTAAAATATTTTCATGCTATTGAAATTTGCATGAATACAAAAAAAATGTTTCGAGCCGCATTATTGCTTGAATTAGGCAAATAGTATATACGAGATAAAATAATGTTTTTATCTAAAAATCAATACGTTCAACAAACTAATTACCATACGTTTCTCAACTACATACATTTGTAATCGAGTCGACGAAAAACGAAATCTTATTAGTTAACCCACATTAGCCCAGCGTTACCATACGGTAACGCTTCCACAAATTTATGTAAAGCAATCTATATATTTTATTTGGTCACCTAGTAAGAGATGGCGCCAGTTTAGAAGTGAGAGATGACTAAAGTACATATCTGAACTGTTCTATTCTTTTATTAATTTTTTAGCAGAGTTTTGCCGGTTTAAAAAGTGATCGTTTGTAAAGTGTGTAAAAACATGAAACCTAATTTCGTGTAAGTACAAAATTACTTATTTATTATTCTTTGAAGCTAGAGATGTTTATCTACTTTGTTCCTAATATATGAAAGTATCGAACTCTAACTAATGGATTAAAAATAATTTTTGTTTGGATGTTGTATCTAGATTAGAATATTCCTTTGCGGTACCTTATGGTAACGCTAGGCTAATAGGCAACCTATTTATATTTTTTACGGAAAAATGGTGGGTCAAAACCTACTTTTGCTCCGAAAAAACCCGTGCATAATATTAGGTTTAATTTTTTTTGTGAGTTTTATTTTTACGTATTTTTACAGGCAACTTTCTATATTATAAGAAGCTCTTAAAATGATCTATGAAGAATATCTGAATGCCGAAGCTATATACATCGAACCGCCCGATTGTAACGTTCTTACCTATGAAGAGTCTAGTGATGAAGATGACGAAGGTGACATAGACCATTTACCAGCATGTTAGGCCAGCGGAACTGGTCTTATCAACATAGCCATCAACATAGCCAACTACAAGCAAATGTTAAAAAAATAACACCACTCGAATCCCATAACTATGGTAGAAAACAAAAAGCGGATGAGAAAAAGAAAACCAGCAGTTTTATACACGATAAGAGAAATAGATCTATGGAGATATTGAGCCTACCTTGTGTCGAGAATTTCCATCACCATCCTAGTATGTGAATAAGACGCCTGCGGAATTATTCGAACTTTTTTTATGACGTATGCTCTTTTAGTATTAGAGTATCCTGATTCAAATACGAACAAAGCCTATAAACTTCAACTTTGTGCAGGTATATACTTCTACAGCCGACAGCGACGAAGAAAGTATAGATGGATTCTATGCATACTTAGATTCGCTAACCAAGAAATTGAAGAAACACGATCTTAACATTATTATGGTACGCCAAGATTGGTAAAGGTCGGATCGAGAATGTTTCTGGTGACTTTGGACTGGGCGATAGGAATAACAGAGATGATAGGCTAATACAGTTCTGCCAGGAAAAAGATTTGGTTTAATACTTTCTATGAGCTACATCTTCAGCGTTTTCACACGTGGACATCACCACGAAATAATGAAGAAAAGATCATGAGGAACCAAATTGATTTTATTTGTATCAACAGTCGGTTTAGGAATAGTATTAAAAGCGTTAACACATACCCAAGTGCAGACGCTGACACCGACCATGAACTACTCTTTGACTTTAGAGAAGGATTAGGAACTAGAGAAGCATTATTCGCTATCACAATACTATTACAGAAGTGCAGAGAATACAACAAAAATGTATATGTCTGTTTCATTGATTTCCAGAAGGCCTTTGATAAAGTCCAACACGATAAACTTATAAAGAATTTAACAACTAATAACTTAGATTCAGGCTATATACTATTAATAAAAAATGTCTATTACAATCAAATGGCAGTAGTGCGTGTTGAGGACATTGAGACAAATGAAATCGAAATTCAAAAGGCATTTCGCCTAGGCTGCGTACTTTTTCCACAACTATTTAATCTATATCTCAGTTTTTATTTCAGAAAGTGCTGGAGGAGAAATATGAGGGGGTACACATCTGAGAAACTTTAATCAACAGCTTAAGATTTCTTAAAAAAGAGCTATTCGATAAATTTATAGTTTCAGAAGAAGTGCACATTGCCAATTCTATCTTAAAAAATACAAAGTTTTAACTTTCCCTGCTATTTTCATTTTAGAATCCATTTGTTTGGTTCGCAAACATATTTACTTAACAAATACTCATTTCTGATGTGGTAAAAAATTCCATTATCCTCAGTGCTAAAAAATTATTCAATAAGAATTAAAAAAAGCAAATACATTTAATAAGTTCCAGAGATTGACAAATGCATTTCTGCTTGACCAGATTATTCTGTGGCAGAATTCTATAATTTACGACAGATTCAATAGACTGGCATGATTCAATTCAGTATGGAGTAAGATATTATATGTATCATAATTATTATCACACCAAATTTCTATTGTTATATTATCTATATAAAATTGGGTCGCTTTGTGCATAAAATTTTCTTATGACAATGAAGCTTATATCTGTCTCTGTCTCTCTAATCTAATTGTTTTTCAATAAATACGTATCAAACTCATAAGTAGTTTTCCGGAGTAGTTCCTCTTTGTGACGAGGAGCTAAAGTAGAGGAATTTATTACATGGTCTCTTTGTTAAATCAATAACAATGGATGCATCACCTTCACATGTCATGCAGATGATCCATGTGTGGTGATGGATGAAGGTATTAAAAAGCGGTCTCAAAGGGCTCGTTTATATGTCGCAAATGTAGTGGATAGTCCTGCGAAAATTGACATCATTGATAGCATCGTTGACATGAGTACATTCGAGTTTGATTATTAATGAGCTGCTTCTTCATAATGATAGTTTTCCAAATAATGAAAGTGATCTTGCTAGTAGAATACAGAAAAATATAAAATTGAAAACCGGAGATTAGCTTGAACGTAAGTCTTCCAAGAGGTTTACAAAAATGTAAAATTTATTTTTCCTGATACTGTTATATTTTCTATTCACTCTTATATCATAAATCTTTTGAGGAAGCTTCTTTCCTATAAAATTATGAATAAATTGTATTATATTTTCATTTTCAAGACGATGCAACTACAACGCTCGATCCACACTCTCTTCGACATTACACAGTCTTGATCGGGCATAACATTGAACGTTGCAATTCAACCTAGAGAAATAATAGTTATTTATATATTTAACGGTAACCTATGAGGGTGTTTTTGTAAACAACATTCTTAGAATGTGTAAATAGTACATTGTATCAATAGGTTTAACAAAAAATATTTCAAATTTTGTGTGTCAATGAAAAGTGAAATATAACAAACGTTCTAACTGAAAATTCGAAGAAAAATATTCTAAGCCCGACCTTCGAGACTACCTGCTGTTATCAAATGATTTTCAACTGCGGTTTCCCGGTATCTCTGTAGATATTGTCCGTTTTCACAAAGGACAGGCCATATATCCTATATCCTGATAGTTACTATACCAATGCAAGGTCGTTATTGAGAGCAATTTAAAAACTTCCTGAATCATTTTATTTTTATTTATCGGAAACCTTAACTTTATTCTTCTTTTTTCCACTTATTTCACTTTAATGTTGTTTGCATCCTTTTTCGCATGACTAAGAAGTTTTATCATTTTTTCAGATTAAATACCGGCTGGAGCGTGAAAACAGCTTCATTTGGATACAGTCAAAAAGCTCCGCCAATTTCTCCTTTAGCCGCAGAAGAACAGGAGGCTATCGTTCAAGTTATACAAAGGGCCGAGCAGTTAGATATTTCGGAGCAACAAAGGGTGAGATTTTATCAATTATCGAATCATTTAAAAACAATTTTATAACTCTTACCTAATTTTTGAATACAATTTTTCTTTATAAAAAATTTAAGTATACATCCATCGTTGTGACACTTTTCCGGTTTAGAGGCAAAAAAGACATAATTCCTTTCCCGTGTTCTCCATTTTTTTCAATCAAGAATGTGTTGCAAAGACTGAAATAAATTATAGTTAAACAGTGCAATATTCACGCTATACAGTGGATGTATCAAATCATCCACAAAACACCATATAGCTATAATTCTGGGTATTGCAGTATTTTGTGTCAATTTACCATTCTTCGAACTCAACAGTTTTCGTTTTTATGTGGCATCTAGTTTTTCTGCATCAATCCTTTTTTTAATGATTACGAACTGATTGATGGATAATGCTCAGAGTATTAGCAATCTTTTGATAGTTTATATGTCTATCTATCTCGATATTTCCAATTTTTCGGCTTTCTTACTGAGAAGCCGGCCAGAGCGAAAAATATATCTGACAACTCAATTTTCACCATGGAAACGTTTTAAACAAATACGCACGGTACGAACAACACAAATTTCTTTGCATGTCTTTTCTATAGTGCATAAGCATAATTCAGCGTATTTTTTCAGATATTTAACCCATCTAAAAATTTTTATAACAGTAAGAAAATTTATTACGGGTGCATTCCACTAAGTACTCACGACAAACACGTTCACGAACACGATCTTTCCTGAACCACTTAGGCTAAATTCGCATATCCCGGCAGTCATTTAATCAATTGCATTCTAAATACTTTCTCGGGTATTGGGTACTGTCTGTAGTTTGTTTATTAAAATTTATTATTTGCTTTTGTGCCATGGTGGAAATTGACATAGAATGTTTAATTACATTGGTACAGAATCGACCCATTTTATGGGACAAAACAGAGAGGCCCGAATTCAAACCAGAAGCGCATGGATTGATGTTTTAAGTGAATTAAATAAAGGATGCACCCGCCTCGTTTCTTTTAATATTAATTGGATGAACCGACTGTATCCTATTTTTTCTTTTTCTTTTTAAACGTCTATACAAGATCGTCAATAATATTAAATTAATACGCTCCATAACAAACTACAGAAAATAATTAAGTGATTTCTTAGGCATGCCGTCTAGCTGTCCGGTATATGTGCCCGCCTCTTTTCGTCGTTCAAACGACTGCCGGGGTAATGTGAAATTAGCCTTAGCCAGAGCGTTATAACCGAATAGATTACGAGGCGTTTCGAGCATTGATATGAATATTAACGAACAGCAAAACAGAACAAATAAAAGCGAAGGCTTTAAGAGGTTATATTATAATTTGTAAGTTATTGAATTTTTTAGTGGAATTCTTAACTGATTTATATTAAAGTAAAATCAAAATATTTGTTGGTGCCATACAAGAATACTTCAACGGTACATAATAGTATCCCATACCGTATCAAATAATAAGATATATTCTCATGGTTGCGATCTGCGTTATTTGAGTTTTGAAAATTCTGCTAATCACTTCAATGCTCACTTCGACCTACCTCTTGACAATAGTCATCATGACGTGGTGAGTGATGTTCTCGTTGCGACCACAACGATCGTAGTAGTAGTCCAAAAGAGTATTTAAGGTGCCGTGAAGGCTTACTGGAATGGACTCTACATAGTGAACTAATGATTCAAATGGCATCATTATTGATTCATTCTATTTGTTAGAAGTCAGTAATTTAAAGTAGAAACGCTGAGTGTTCTCCGACACGTGATTGATCCCACATACAACTGAAGAAAACTAAAATAAGCATAGAAATAAACGTTATGACTAATATTCCTAAGGTTGACAACTGAAACAAAGTTAAATTACTAAAAAATGGTTTATTAATCTTTTTTAATTATTATCCTTTACACATAATTATAAAATTTTACATGAACAATTACTGTGATATAACTGAAACAAAAACTACTGGTTCATCACTTTCCTAATGTTTCGTAATTTGTATGTATTTGACCAAATATTGCTCTACAATGAACCAGTGTAAAATTTCGCATCTCTAGGATAGATAGAAAATTAAAAATATTAGGGGTTTGCTCAGTAAGAAGTTTTCGTAAATCCATCCGTATTAAAGATAAAGGGCGTTGAAGAAAAAAATTTACACATTTCTTAGATTTTACCGCAACTACTGGCAAAATTGTTTTGAAATTTTATACGAATATGTTTCGGAAGCCGATACATCCAATAAATTTACTTTATTGTCTGACTCTCATAGAGAGCGCTAGTTACACGGTTCGTACCAAGTAGTATTGAACATAACTTTTTATAGGATATTTTGATTCAAAAATTATAAGATCCTATACTGATTAGACTGGATTTTTGTGAAACGTTACAAGAAACGGAAGCCCACAGTCCCAATTTTTTTAAATGTATCCGTTTCATCAATGTGATCTCATTTTCTCGATAAAACTTATTTAATTCACATAATGCTTACTAATTAATAATAATAATAAATAATAATTTTATCAATACTTTATACCAGCATCGGTTATTACTTCATAATTTTCAAATCAAAATATTCCGAACACGGTTTTACCAAGAGTACTAGCTTATTAAGGAGTTACGAAAATTCTTTACTGAGCAAACGTCAAATATTATTCGACACAACCACAAAACATCAAACTAAAAGTGTTATCTGCCTGCCAATTTCAATTTTTTTTAGCGTATTTACTTTAAACGTAAAGATATTGTTACATGACTTTTCATTTTTTTGGTGCGAATGACAAATGTTTTTATTTGGTTTAGTTCGTTTTCTGTTATTAGAAGACAGTATCGACACATTATGTGTTGAATAATATCGTCACGTGTTATAATAAATCCAATATATCCATAACTGAGGGAAGCCAAACAGAAATATTAAAAGCAGTAACAGATGATATATATCACACCGGCCGATACACGAAGATCTAAAAATCCTTCCATCAACGACGTCATTAAAGAAAAAAGCAACAGTGTCGAGAATCATATAAATCTAGTATTCCACTATATCAGCTTTTATCCTATATAATACAAGTGTTAGCAGAGAATGCTAACTTCTGTTTTTTTTGTCATTATTTATCGTAGATTGGGAAGTTAGTAGAAAAATTAGAGAATATGAGGAGAAACGCTTTGGGAAAAAATTCGTCACAATGTCTTTTGTGTGGAGATGGTTTTGGTTTATTGGGTGCTCAGAAAATTAACTGTATGGATTGTAGACGACAGGCATGTACGAAATGCTCTATTGATACTTTAGCTGGTAAAGGACCAAGGTGAGTAGTGTAGAATTTGAAGTAAGAAGCTTGGGTGCAACGGCTATTAGATAAATTTATTCATACATTTTCATCCTCAAATTGATATTATATTAATCAGAATAGAAACTTTATATTAAAGTTTAAATTCTTGAAAGTTCTAACCTCCTGCTGGCGCTTATTCAATTATTAATTGTCTAGTAGTCCTCACCGACCAATAGCTGCTCTTTGAAATCTTCAGCAACTGAGTAAATCCTGTCATTTTCGGAAGTGCTAATTCATTGGAAAGATAAAGTTAGTTTGTCATTAAATCACTTCTGGTATATGTAGTTTTGTGTTGCAATCGACCGTTATAATTTATTTTTCATTAAAATAATTTAATAATTAGAATAATTTGACATAGTTATTAAGAAATTACATATTTCTTTCGTTTCTATTGTACTAATGTGTCAGCTTTATTTTGTTTTTAACATTAGAATTGTTGTCGTTTCCGATTAACAACTGGGATGAGAGCTCAGCAAAAATAACAGTATATATTAGAATGTTTCAAAAAAATCGACTATTTTTTTTGTATTAATATTGAGAATATTGTTTGAAATGACGAAAAAAAAACCCTGAAAAATTTGGAGCTCTTAATATTTATATTAAGAGATGTCGCGTCGAAAATTTCAATTTAACATTTGATTAACGTGGGAAAATTTTTTTTCAACTTTGGAATTCATTAACTCTTTAACAAGTCAACAAGTCATCGCACTAGTTGAGTTAGAATATATTTTTGTAGACTACTGAGCGCTCTATAAAAAAATATTTTTATAATTTTTTGATATATTTACTTTTTGCAAAAGTTATTTAATGCTAAGATTGGATTGATTTAAAATTTTTACATTTTTCCAATGTTCCGACGCAACCATCATCTTTATGATAAAATTCAATAGGACTTTTTTTGTAGAATAAATAATTTCCAATAACTTATTTCTCAAAAAATTTTTGGTATTTTTTTACCGAGCGTAAATTATTTGCAATAAACTATTTTAATGCTTAAAATTAATTATCATATGAAATAAATAAATTTTCAACCTAAAAATTGAATGTTTATTATAATCAAAGCAATTTATATCGTTACACTAAAAAATTTCTATTACAATTAGGCACTCTTTTTCTGTATTTACTTATAACTAGTAATAAGTATTGTAATTGCTCTGTATTTTTAGTTAAACACTTATTGTATTGTTCAATTATTGCACACACTCTTTAAATCTTCCATCACTAGCCCAAGAGCTCACATCTTTCCCAATGAATTCATGGGACAGATCAAAATCTTTGAAAAAGGATAGAGAATTTATTGACACAAATTCACCCATATCTTTGTCTAATATTGCATTTAAATTGTCTTTTTTTACCTCAAATTTCCTTGCCTTAACATTCTTTCCTTTCCGACAGTTAATATTTAATATCATTTTTTTTTCACTTCAACTTCTACTTCATCATCAAACAAGGAAATTATAACTAGCGTTTTAGTTAAATATCATAGATGATTAATCATTATTTCAGTAACACCTATTGATATTTTAGAATTAAGCAAAAGGTGCAGAAAATCACGTTTTTATATGATTTGTAGTAATGAATGAGCATACTTCTCGAAAACTATTTTTCCACGAGCATTGAGTTTGAACTCGTCTCTAAAAATAAATATTTTCAGACAATAAACTGCCTTCGCCATCCAACGAGCGTTCCATCGGAACGCTCTGTATAGATAGATTCCTACCTAAGCATACAAAAGCTCTCTGACATATTCTCATCTTATTTATTCTCACTTAAGTGCAAAAAGTTCAAGTGCGTTTGTCGGAAAAGTTTCGAGATGCCGTACGCTTACTATTTACTTTACTTACTTTGAAGTATTTTCCTGAAATTTGGTATATTTCATGTAAACATTGTATCATTTGTGAAAATACGATGTGGGTAGGTAAATTCTGAATAGCATTACCAAATTTAATTAGAAATTATTATTGACATATTTGTGAAGATCGATGAAACTCAATTATAAAGAGAGAGAGAAATGCTTTATTGTCAAAAAGTTACGTTGTTACAATTTGTAGACAACAGATTTTAAAAATTAAAAAACAAACATAAAAATGACTAAACAAAGATACAAATAAAAAAAAATTTCAATATACAGAAGAAAACTAAAATTAATAATCAAATTATAGCTAATAGTAATAGGTAATAATTAGTATATAAGTCCATAGCAAAATTAAACCAGTATGGAGCATGTCCGGAATTAAATATTATTAGAATAGAAGTCTTTTACAGAGTAGAAAGCATCTTTCAGTAACTATGCCCTCAAATTATTGCGAAATGTGGGAAAAGATGATATTGATTTGATTTCAATTGGCAAGTGATTGTGCATTTTTTGCATTGTAAAATATTGAGCTCTTAATTAATTCCGAATGTTGAGTAGGTAGGTAAAGATCGTGATCGTGGATAGCCGAGCAACGATCTTTCTGAAATTGGTGAAGTGGGCTTACGAATTAGGCAAACGGATTCAAAGATGAATAAGGAAGGAAGAGTCAGAATTTTAAATATTTTAAAGAAGTCCCTGCAGTGAGCTCCGATGTTTAGTCCGAGTAAATATCTAACAGCTCTCTTTTGTAATTTGAAGATTCGCTCAAATATCGGAGATGTCACTCGATAAAGGCATAATAAACTGTTAAGGAGGTGAATAAGTTCAGTTCGTTGGAAACCGATCTCAGCTCAAAACAGGAGGAATTTAATTTTTTGGATAAGGCGGCCATATTTAACTCCAATTTCAAGGAAGGCTAAGTATTTTACAGATTCAACGACATCAATGGTGGTGATATAAAATATTGATTTTTTAAAATTGGTTTAAGATTCAAGGAAAAAATAACGAATATATATTTCGAGATTCTCCCAAGTTATGAAGAAATGGATCAAATGCGTTAGAGTAAGGAATGTCTCACATTTATCCGGTTGCCCACAAACATTTCATTGACAAATGTCGAGATCAGTTAAACAGAACAGTTAAGTATTTTTCTTATATTCTTGAAATAGATCTTTCATGGAAACTTGAGAATAAATTAAAACAAAAATATTAAAAACTTTCACGCCACCTATCGGAGAGTCGCACTTGCTTCTAATCCTACAATATTTGGGATTAAGATATGAATAACTTTAATTTGTAAGGTATTCACCTGCATTTTTTTAATTGGAAGCGTATGTCAAATTTACTAACCTTAATTTCTGCTATCAGATAATACTTTGTTGAATTTAGTACAAAAAGTATTATTTTAACAACTCTTGTGACTACAAAACAAGTTAATAAGCAAGTAAACCACACACATAAAATGATTAATTTTAAAACGATTATGGCCCATAGTATTCAATAACTGGGCTTTGAATTGAAACAAACGAGTAATTGAGAAATTTGTTAATAACTTCCACGTTTGAACTAGTTATTTCATCAGATATCCCACTTACTATATTCGACGATCCCAGTTTCAGTAAATGACAGTTCCAAACGTCTAGCATTATCGATGCCCTTATTATGGTCACTTTGAAAAATAAGATTTACCCATCATTCCATAGAACGGAATATTTTCAGGATAATAAGTAACTTATCTTCGGTTTCTGTATTTGGTTTTTCACATATAAAATAATTTTTATTTTACAATCTAAATTCGTTTTACTGCGTATTTTCACAAGATAAAAACAGTTTTCTTAATATGAGTATAAAAACTAATTTATGAGACAGATTTATGCTTAATTTTGACAAATTACATCAGAAACATGGGAGACATTAACTATATATTGGCAGTTTAATTTTTGTGTTAAACTGATGTTTTAACAAACGTATAGATTGTATTTTTTATTGTCAGGAAGTACTAAAGCTCTTTTTTATTGATTAATTTAATCAAACCCACTAAGAACATAAAAAATATTGGAATCAATGAACAGATTTCTTCAATATCTTGTAAAAGAGATATGGGCCTAGGGTTCCAGCTAATATTATTGGTTACAATTACCTAATGATATCAACAATCAAAATTACATTATTTATACTCACTATATGGTACGCCAGTTTACAGCCGCTAATATTCAATTTCCAAATGTCATTAATTCATGTATAATTATAACCATTCCAAAGATAGAAGGGAGGGAAATTTTGAATGGTATGGTAAGAGTAAATCTCGAATGTAAATTGAAATTTAATCAAATTTAATGTTGAATTGTGATAGAAAATGTATGATTAAGCTCCAAATAATTCAGTTTTGATGTCGCGTCTAGAAATAATGATAATTTATAATATCAATTTTGTTTGTCCAAGTGTATATAGACAGTACTTAGCTCAGTCATCATATTTCAATATCCAGTGATTTCTACTTTTTATTAATAGGCTGTACAAACCGCATAGGCGTAGGGCAAGAACGGCAACAAGACATTTTTTTCCAGTTGTCAATTGTCTACATAATTTCCTGTTTACAGAGTTTTTCCATTTTTGAACATTACTTGGTCTTCCACAATACAGTAATACTATATTTACCTTGGTCTCTTCTAGGTCCTATTTTGTTTCTATTGTTTATAAACGACCTCATCTATTCAGACATCAGTGGTAAAATATATCTATTTGCAGTTTCTCTTCGAGCAACCCTGATCTCACGGCACTTCATAGGACCATATCTAGTAACCCAATCACCCTTAAATCATGGTATGATTCTAATCTTCTCTGTTTCAACGTTTCTAAAACTAAAGTTTTATCTTATGCTTTGCTGTGGACCATTCCTTGAAATGGGAGTTATATTTTGGCGCCTTATCTAAAAAATTAAGTTCCTCCTGTTTGACGCTGAGATCAGCTTCCAAAGAACTGAACTTATCCATCTCCTTATCATCTCTTATTGAGTCGCAGCTCCGATATTCTGGTAACCTTCTGGGGTACGCGGAGTACAACTTTTACCTACCTACTCTACGTTCAAAATTAGTTTAGGGTTCAATATTTTACATTGCGAAAAATGCACAATTACTTGCCAATTGAAATCAAATCGATATCATCTTTTCTCGCATTCCGCGATAATTTGAGGGTGTATTCACTTGAAAGTGCCTTCTACTCTTCTAATTTAATAATATTATAGTTTAATTACTGGTTTAATTTTTTGGATTTATATACTAATTATTATCTATTACTATTACTCATAATTTTCTGTATATTGAAATTTCATTTTATTTGTTTTATCTTTATTTAGTCATTTTCATGTTTGTTTTTTAGTTTTCACAAGCTTTTGTCTAATAATTTTTTGATAATAAAGCATTTCTCTCTCTCTCATATTATTTTAATGAACACGTAAATATGTAACGCGTAATAAGTAGATTAATAATTTGAAGCATTCAATGATGAGTCAATAAATTATTTCAATAAAATAACAAATAATTCTCAGTATATTTCTTATGTCTGACATTTATTTATCGGCCTTCTTTGATATCCATGTCTCGAATACATATATTACGGTTGGTATCATTATCGATTTATAGTTTTTTTTTAATAAGTACTTTTATTTTCTATCACTACCACTAGATACAAAATTGGAAATTCTCTGGAGATCTATGTATGTGTTAGACATAGAGCATATTGATCCCGTACCTCATCCCGATTCATCTTTAGTGAACAAATCTTCTCTTCTTCCTTTTTTCTCTTTGCTTTTTCAATTGGTTTTTATATGGTGCTATTAAAAATATATTATCTGCAAGAGTTACACTTGGCATAACGATTGTTTATTGTTACTTGATCTGAAATCCTTCTGACTTATATCCGTTTGAAAGTACTTTCTTTTTGAATCTATTCATCCTTATTTATCTTATTCAATACTAGTGATAAAAAACAGACTGGAAATATTATTATTTAGTTCTGAAAAAGTAAATAAATGAATGAATCTCCAAGTAATTTTATTATGTCACAATGCTTTTTTGATTGGTTTTTATTTTTAAATTTGAAATTTGTTTGCCTATCTTCGATAGCTTTGCATCGCGCATCATTTAATCTTTTTATTCAAATATTAATTTAATATTGGTCATTTGCATTAAATATGATGTTCATAACGATAAATATTCACTGATATCAAATGCGTATTTGAAATAGATTTGCGATATATTTAGAATAAAACAATATACAATCACAACAATAAAGCTCGTTTGAATCCAAAAATTTGTGAAATTATGTTACTGTCGCTCTGAATAAATTCTTTTTCGAAATACAAAAAATCAGTTTAAATTCCAGCATGTTGATGCAATTTTTCACGAACAAAGTGCCACGAAAAAAGTTTTGCAAATAATGTAATAATATTCAAACTAGATAAAAAAATTGACGGTGTTGTAGAAATTGTTCGATGTGAGGAAATTTTTTTCATAGTTCTGTGATTTGTATAGTATCAATTCTTTTCAAATTCATCCTAATTCTATGTAAATATCATTACTTAATGGAATATATAGATATTATTATTATTTGGTTAATTTCTGGATGCTGTTATATGTTTACCTGCCAATTTTCACATGTCTATCAACATTCCAAGATTCCAATCAGTTAACGTAGAAAAAAATGCTTTGAATTGTTCAATAAACATTTCTAAATAGTTTAGTCTAGTAAAAAATTGACTAAACCATTCAATAAACGTAAAATTTTTACGTGTCTATCAACATTCCAAAACCCCAATAAGTTTACCCAGCAATAAAATATTCTAAATTGTTCAATAAAGGTCAATTTTTTACTGCAAATGTGTCTGTCAATATTCAAATCATTTTACTTAACAATAAAATATTTCGAATTGTTTAATAAACGCCAAAATTGTACTGCATAGGTGTTTATCAAAATTCCAGTAAGCCAATCAGTTTAATTAGTAATAAATTGTTCCGAGCTGTTCAACGAATGTCAAATTTTCATTGCCTATGTTCTGTTTATCAATGTTTCAACATTTCAATCAGTAAAACTGTTCTGAACAGTTCAACGAATGTCAAATTATTATGTGTTTATCAACATTCCAATACTACAATCATTTATATTAACAATAAATTGTTCGAAAATGTGCAATAAACACAAATTTCACTGCATTGGGAGATCTATCAACATTTCATTACTTCTATCGAATGCGTGCATCGAGCGCACGTGAGTCGAGCGCTCGGTGGTTCGAGCGCACATTTGCAGGTATAAAGATAGTATCTTCAATCCCTGTATTTAGCTCGAAATGTTTATTACCGTAAAAAAAGAAGAAAAGTTATACAAGAGTAAACAACAGAGTTAATACTTTCTCATTAATGCGATTCTAATCATAGTCAAACAAAATATGACGGGGATTTTATACCTAACCTAACCTAGCCTAACCAAAAATGCACTCATTCTTAGAAAAAAAAAAGTTTTCAATTTTTGTGCAATATTTTATATTGAACATATGCTCATTTTGGAAAATCTTAAATGTTGCTGATGGTTTTTCGTTTTGTCTTAATGATAATAATTATTCAAGTTCGTATATTTGCCTACCTCTAGGACTCACTTCGGCAGATCAAATTTTCTTGTGCGCTCGTTGAACGATCTTTCGGATTCGGCACAGGTAGTGTACGCTAGATGCACGAAATGTTTTCTAAATGTGCCTGTGCGCTCGATGCACGTGTGGTCCTCGACCGCACCCCCATATCAGTTTAAATGATATAAACTCTTAAATAAACATCAAAGTTTTACTGAACTTGGGTTTATAAATCAAGCATGGAATGTGTGTGTCTAAGATATGTTATATACAATGTAACCACTATTGAAATTTTATTGGAAGCTTATGTTGTTTTATCACTTTAAATTTTCCCGTTATACCTTCTCAATAGCAATATTACATAAGTAAATACTTTTAAATGAAAATTGATTTCATGACTTTTTGAGGCATTCCATACAATAGTTTTACGGCGGGGTGCGAGCGCACAGGCACATTTACGAAACATTTCGTGCATCTAGTGCACACATTTTTTTTTAAGAATGATTGTATTTTTGGTAGTAGGTTCAAAATAATTAAAAAAATGCGGATTTTGAATTTTTCACAAAAAGCCATATTATTTAAGAATGATTAGGTTAGGTTAGGTTAAGATACTATAACTATGATCGCATTTTTCGTCTTTTTATTTAGAGTAATAATAATTTCAAGCTAAATACAGACATTGATGATACCGTCTTCATACCTACAAATGTGCGCTCGATGTTCAACATAATTTCATCTTGTATGTTACCGAGAAGCACACTTAGATCCATTATTGTTAATCAAAATGTTATTTTTACCTACTGAACCCGTACGTCAATGTGACTTAACATATAATTCATACTGTGAATATTATTACTCAATAAATCAAAGTATCATAAAATAATTGAAATATCGCTTACTACTTCTAAGTTATATGTAGCATAAAATACAGAGGACGTTTCATAAATAATGTCGGTTTATATATGTGGAAATTCCTACGTCTCAATTTGAAGACGTCGTAGTTTGTTAAGGGAAGTTTGTATTTCTATGAGGACAATTACTTTACTTTTTTACAATCATTCTTTCTTTGTTTATTGACGACGTAGTACGTTTTCATAATAAATAGTATGGAGTGCGACAAATATGTCGTGTATGGTTGAGACATTATCGGAAACAAAAGCTTAAAGCAGCCGTGACAGCAAGGAAAATATGTAGAATAGATAGGAAAAGACACAGGTAATTAGCGAACGAAACAGCGTTTCGTTAATCGTTTTGATAGTGGAGATTTGAGGCTTAAAGATCGTTCGCTTTCAGGTCTTTCACCTGTGTCGGATGTTGAGGTTACAAGGGAAGCAGTAGAAAACCAACCGAGTACCAGCACTTGCCTTGGATCTTCTAATTATACCATATATTTTCATTTAAGGTCATTAGGTAAGATCTATAGAAGTTGTCCAGTAGTGTCACAGAAATTAACTGAGATTCAAGTGAAATCTCGAGTAAACATCACCTTGCCATGCAGAAAGATGATCGTTTTGTTAGGCGTGTTGTTACTTGGATTTATCTAAACAACTTGAACATGGAAAATCAGTGATTAGACAAAGGTCGAAAGTTTTGTTGTGTGTCTGATGGAATTATAAATTACTGTACATCGAAATCGTTCTAGATCTATCAATGCCGAGGTATGTAGTGGACAGCGGATGCGAATGTATGGGGTTTTATCAGAGAATTTGGTGGATTTGAATTTCTCCTACTTCTAGCATTTAGTCCGAACCTTGCACCGACAGATTTCTATTTATTCATGTCCATGGCGAATTTTTTGCACGGAAAAAATTTGGAATACAAGGAGATGTTGGAAAAGCTGTGAGACAATTTCTAAAATCTAAGCCCAAAGAATGATTTCACCAAGGTCTCATGGAGCTTGCCTAATGGTCTATGACTGACTTCGAATATTAAGGTTTTCTTTTTGTATGATTATTTAATAAACAAAGTTAACATTGGAAATAGACATTATTTATGAGACGATGCTTACATCTTAATTATTTATTGATACATTTTGAAAAAATCATGCCCCAAAAAAAGTAAGAAAAATCAATCGATCTTAGATTAAACCATGTGTGGAAGTTGCTATCATTTATTTTTGCATGGATAGTTACTAACCTTTTTTATGCTTCATGACTAACCGAAGGAATCTAATCAAAATTTAAAAGCCCAAATTATGAGATAACATATTTTCTAGACACGTTTATCAGACGCAGCCGAAGAGATCACCTTTTCTCGTCAGCCTTTTCTATTTCACCAAAAAAGGGAAATTGAAAATAAAAAAAGTGCTTGTTTCTAGTACCACCACCAAAGAGCACTGGTTGTGTATGATTTGCGCTGAGACTAGGGAAATGTGGAAAAAGTCTGGTGCTTGGTTTTACAAAAGTATACCTAAATACATTCTTCCGGTAGATAATTCTAGATTGACGAGAAATAAAAGTGTTAGAGCTTCCAGAAGACATAAAGATGATGATAGTAGCTCTGATGATGAAAGGAAAATTTGGGGAAGAAGGAAGAGAATGAATTCCAGTACAGAAAGTGCTTTTGGTAAGTAAATAGTATATTTAAATGAAATAATGACGCAAAGCCATACGTTGGCAATAAGTAGAATTAAATTAAAATTTTTTACCGAAAGAAATTAGATATTAGTTAAATCTTTTCGCAGTTTTTGAAACCTCAAATTTTATGAATTTATCATATCATTTTAAGTCGTCGAACTGCTTTATGGATTTTAAATGGAAATATTAAAGGGAAACGTTAAATAATTTTCAATATCAGTCGTAAAGTTGCTATAAATTAACTCATTTTAAAATGAAAAATGAATGGAACTGAGAAGACACATTCTTCTTAGGTATGTTAGTCAGATTAGGAGATCTTTTGTCTCGACTGAGTTGTCAGAAAATCAATGACGTCAAAGCCGTTTGCTTATTAGATTAAACTATTTATATCGATTCGTTTTGGAATCCAAACAGTTGTGTGTAATGAATGATGACTCCAAAATCAACTATAGTAAATAAACAATCACCCTATTGTTCAATATATACATAATCAACCTCTCATATCCCAAATAATAAAATTTACTATCATCTGGTTACCTTCCCTTATTGGCATCGTAGGTAACGAACTAACAGTCCAACAGGCAATAAGTGCTCATACCATCACCGACAATATAGCTATCCATAAGTACTTTAAATCTCATTTCAAAACAAAAACCAAAATGAGGTGGTATCAAAACTTGAATTCTTCCTCACACTTTATATATCACCCTTATTCTAGTAACTTTGCAGGCCTCTCTAGACAAAACTTAACCATTGTAAGAAGGATAAGAATCGGCCACTCAAGACTCACCCATGGATATCTAGTGTCTTCTACCGCCAGATCCATTTGTACCAGCTGTAGTTCCAATTTAACTATGCTCTTCAAAGATTACAGTTTCAGCTCAAGCCTAATTACAAAAACATCCTGAATGACTCGGAGCAAATCTCTTTTATACTTCAATTCCTTAGGGATGTCAAACTTTACCATAATCTACAGAACAATTGTATGAAAATGATTCTATTCTCCTTACCACCAAATATAAATCGATGCTTCTTGGAAGGTTTACTACGGATTCATGTTGGCTTCTATTGATCCTTTCCTTGTTCAATCTTTTGAATCCTACAAGAAACTTATTTCAATAGCATTAGTTGTAGTCTTTATTACATTATATTTTATCACGTGATGATGAAAAATAATGTCTATAGCTTTTAGGTTAGGATTTAACTTTATGTTTACAGTGAATTATTACTTTTGTACACATAATACACCTCAATGATTATCAATGTTCAATGGTTACATTCAAGTATGTTGGAAGTTTATCTATAATTTGTGGTATTCTTGTATTACAACATTTTTTTATCAGAAAATTGATATTTATAACGTTAAGGTTTTCGGCTGAAGATTTTTCTCGGGAATAATTATTTTCCCCCAGTATAACTGGTACTCAGATGGAGGGAACAGTTTGTAATTAAATTGGATGCTTGCAGCTGTTTAAAGAAACGAAATAAAAATAAAAGAAAGGTGGGAACAATTTCTAAATAATTGAATTTGCCAACACCATTAAATCTATCCCCGATGTCATGAGATGGAGCATTGCGAATACAAAGGAGTTTTAAATTGAAAACAACTCAGACTTATATATGTTAGAGATAAGAACAGAGACTTATTTGAGGAAAACCGAGATGATTGCAGCCTCTAAGTTGTAGAGTTGTTGTTGTGGTGGTGTAACTTTTGATGGCTTAGTTCTGTTTCTTATGTACTTCAACCTGGCAGCTTTAGAAGTACGGAAAAAATGAAGTGAGAAATACTGGATATATCTATAAAATGAGCTCCGTTTGATTATAAAAAATTACCGATACAGCACAAATATTTGTTGTAAAAAAATCTGTTAAACTGTTAAACTAATTCTCTACATATCTTGCGAAATTTTGTGGACACTTGTCATAGCGTGGCAAAAGTTTTTGTATGCCTTCTTCTTAGAAGGTTGCTGCCCGTACTTTCAACCATGTGATGCATATTGCTTAGGCTCGTCATCATCATTGAACTTTTGACCACGAAGAAAATATTTTAGGTGTGCTAGAGATAAAAATCACTGGTCGCGAAGTTCGGGCTATGTACGATCAAACACATCTCAGCCAAACAGTTATTTTGTCTCGTTCGAAATGTCAAGGTTTACTAGGACTTAACCTTCGTTCGCGACGAAGTGTACCTCCATTCCATTGATTGCTGTTTGGTTATTGGTACCAAAACTAAGAGAAAGAAAATCATCATCGTCTTAATTGTAGCGTATCAAAAACTGATTACCCATACTTTGTTTTTTGAGTTTACCTGTAACAATTTTCGGTACGCAATTTGAGCGTAGTTTTCAAAAACTCAGTAATAATTCCATTAATTATTAATGATCGTGAGATTTGCTGAAATTCCATAGCAAGAGCACTAACTATGAACTTACCGTTTTGTTTGAGATTCTTTTTAAGTGCGTGAACCAGTTCATCAGTAACCAAAGACGGGCGCCCACTTCGTTCATCATCGTGCACTTGAACACGTTCTTCGTTGAATTGTCTCGAACAAATTCTAATTATTGAATCACTCATAGCATTCTTTTCGTGAACCTCGTTGATTTGTCGATAAATTTTACATGATTTAACTTTCTTTGCATATAGAAAACGACACACAGATCTGATTTCACAAGCGGTGACATTTTCAATTGATACAAAGAACACGTCGTTTGCTTGAGACAGAGAAAATGCCGTAATGTCTGGAATTGCGATCGAAGCGTTGCCGATGATAGTAATTGAAACGAAATTCATATTATTATTATGTTCTATTCATTCTGTTCCTCAACTAAATAGAAAATACGAATTGCCACAGAAATGAATTAACAAAATTGTTAAAGAATATGAAAAAGGATTACATATATAAACAAAGTTAAAAAGACTACAAAAAAATTACCAACCAGTATGAAATGATTTTACCATAAATTTACCAAACTTATCCCTCTGGTAGGCGTTCTAGATTAGGGGGAGACTGAACTTTTATTAAACTTTTCGAATAGAGTGGGAGGTCGACAAGAAATTATTTTCCCTTAGAACTTGAAAGTAGCTGATATACTGAGAAAACTTCGCACCATAATAATTAACTGATGAAATAGAAAAAATATATTGACGAAAAATATAATAAGTGGATCGAACTATTACAAATTGAAAACTCGTTTGAATTTAGGTAGAATTTTCATTAAATTTTTATAAACGTATAATTCAGTATTATGAATATTTGATTAAAAAATTAGCTCTTCCTTGGCCGATTGGATAATATTGATCGAAATTTTTATACTATTTGAGTCAGTATGATATTAGTTGTGTGTTCTTGTTCTCACATTTATTAATGAAGATATTACAACTGTCGATAATCACGTAAAGTAGTTGAAATTTAGAGTTCAAATAGTACTGGTAGCTAGTTCGTTCAAGTGATTTTAAAGTTATTTATACTGAAAGAAAGCATTGGGATTCGAAATTCTCAAGTTAAGGTGAAGAAACAGATGTAATTCTTGACTTTAATAGTGCGAGAAAGATATTTTTTTATTCTTAAAAAGTCCCAGTATAAAATTATTAGTGATGGAACTGTATGTTAATACACTGAATTGAATCCATTGATAATTTTTAAAAATATTATCAGTTTATTATAGTTATTATCCTGTTTTAGTTACATTACATAGATAATATATTGGATTTTCTTCATGATTTTTCAAGTAACTATAAGTATATTTTTTAATCACTTGGTGTTGTCTGTTATTGGAAGAGGGGATCCAATTTTCATATAAAGGATTATTTTCACGTAGTATTTAATCACTTTCCGCTCACTGAGATAGCCATAGTAAAATTATTTTTTCATTCACAACATACTTAAAATCTGAACTAATCTCTCGAAATTGACATGGCGTTGCAACTGTAGTAGCAATATTCACTTTTTATTTCGATAAAATCTTAACTTATTATCATATTTATGGAAATGTATGTAAGTGAACAAAATATCAATTTTATCATTTATTAGTAATTCACCATGTTACAATTGCACTTACACTACTATAAAACTAAATTAAATTTTGTATGATTGAAATTATATCCTGAAAGCTTTTCAGCCTAAAATTATAATCAGTAAATATTTGGTACTTATATTAATTAATCTACACTTTTTTCATGAAAAACAGTTCATACTTCAACATATTTCGAGTTCTGTTACAGCATGTATTGTTTTCCGTCAAATATTTAACCTGTTTCGTAAATTTGTTATCGCGGCACTATATTAAATTCCTTTGTATAACCACTTTCAAAATTGAAAGAAATCAATTTGTACTACGGCAATAAATAACATCTCACGCTTCAACACCTTGGAGTATATAACGTTATTAATAAGAAATTTTTTGGTTCTAATCTTATTCCAGAAACAGATGAAGTTATTCAGTATTTCCAGAAAACCAAATACTATTTTGTAAATGGGATTGTCGAGGATTCGGAGACGAACTAAAAGTAAAAGATGAAGAAGCAAGAGAAATTTTTGTGTGATAGTTCACTCTATCCACAAAAAGAAATGGGGTTTGTTTCTGCATCTGAATCAGATTCAACTGTAATTACTTCGTTATCTGAAAAAATAATAATTTGAACTTGTTGATAATCATCCGCGTTAACAAATATGTTTATCCTGTTAGGTGATTGAATTAACATTACTTCATTTCTATATAATGCGTTACTCTAAATATACAGCAGCGAGTTGTTTTTACGTAAGCTAATTAGCTTATAAGAAGTGTGTGATTGTTTTTAATGGCGAGAAAATGTAACATACTAATCAGACTGTTATTTTTTATTGGCAAATATTTTATCTATTCTGCTAATTAATTGTTGAGGTGCAGTAATCGCTTTTGTCATATGGTCATTTTAAGTAAAAAAAAACGAGTGAATTTATTTTATTCTCTTTTCTAGATGCATTAGATCAAGATCAACCAGTTTATAATAATAACATAACGAGCTTCATATACAGGTGAGTTCGAAATAAGTTATTCTCCAGCGTTTCATCATTTTACCTCAAAATCATGACAATAATCAACAACCAAATAATTTGTTAAATTATGTATAAAACGCTAATAATTGAAACATTTTTAGCAGACAGACAAGTTCCAGTGAATCCCAAGTCTCTAGAGAAATGGATTCTTTGAAAACGCAAGTTAGTTCAATAACTTTAAATGAGACAAAAAGTTATGAAGACTCTGGGACCGAGGGAAGAGGAATAGATGCTGGTGAGCATGCATTTATTCACATTTTTCGCACCTGTTTAATATTTTCTAATTAAGTTTGTAATGATGGTCGTTGCCTCTATTTGTTACTTTATTACTAACAATGGTGAATTTTGATAGAAATATTTTAAAAACATTCTACTTCAGTGAAACCATGTTCTTGACTCAATTAACAAGAGGTTGAGAGTGCTTTGAATGTCCTTGTATGCTTAAAATTCCTCATTAGAATGTTATCAGGATACGGTGATATCGAAGCGGAGGTAAGAAACCAAGCGGCAAAAGTAGCACGAACCTCAACTTACCTGAACGATACAATCTTCCGAAACAAATATATCGGAATCGAGACCAAATCTCGAATCTACAAGGCCTATATTAACATACACAGCGGAAATCAGACCAGATACATCGAACATAAAGAGATCGCTGGAAAAACCCTTTTTGACAGGGAGAGAAGCGAGGACTTCAGAAGAACATGTAAGATTGACAACGTAAACGAATGGATATTGGGAAGGAAGAGAGAGTGGAACGAACACATCGATCGAATGAATGACGACAGGATGATCAAAATAGCTAGAGACAAGTCGCCCTTAGGGCGCCGAAGCGTCGGAAGACCCCGCAAGCGACGTGAGCGATATATGAATGAGAGTGAGTCGGTTAAGATCACAAAAGGTCGGTACATTCTTTGACGTCACAAACAGATAAAAGTGTATTAACTTGTTTGTTGAAACTGACAATTAGCGGATAAAATTTGTCTGTCCCTGTCCACATTACTGAACAGATTTAGCACTATAGGACTTCTGTATCTTCCGGAATATAAAAAATGTACTGAAGGGAAACAATTCGACACCACTATTGACATTGAAAAGGCGCAACACAAGAAGTGAGAGCCATAATGATCCAATCTATGATTTTTACGTTGGGATAAGTACGTAGTAGTATTTTGAAAAAGATCAATTCAAATGTTATGTTTCCTATTCACTTTTACTTACATTATAAACTGCATTTGCTATACCATAACTCATAAAATAATGAATATTTTGGTAATTCTTTCATTCTATTATTAGTATGTATATTTTTTCTTATTATAGATATTTCTGAATGTTCTCGAAGAGAATCTGTGGCTATAAGATCCTCATCAGATTGGAATTGGACCGATACAAGAACCGAAGATAGAGTATCTCCAAGTACATCTAGTGTGAACAGCAGTATATTGAAGGTATTATACCCATCAATAAATTAATTAATTGACATAATAACTTCCATAAATACAAAATAATGATAATAATTATATGTTGAGTAAGTAGAGCCTTTTATTCACGTAAGACTGTTTGACGGAATTAATTTTCTTAAGTGAATAAAATGTTTCTGAAACACGCATGCAACACAATTACATTCATAATTACACAGAATCAGAATAATAGTCTAGTCAACAAGTGCTTTTTAGGTCCAAACTATTTCGCCGGCTTCTAAAAATATTCGATTCGTAATCGCATGTAGAAAGTTTTTGTAAAAATAAAGAACAAATAAGCCTTAGCATTTTCCATTGTATCTCAATTTGTTCATAAGATATAGTTAGAACATAAATAAATAAATGAGATTGATAGAATACAGAAGAAATAAATTGTGAAAATATAAATTAATTATAATTTTTTGTGAAAAAGATAAACGTTGTTTTTTTATTGAATAAAAAATATATTCAAACATTTTTATGGTTTATAACAAATTGTTTATTTAAAAAGAATCAAAATTTCAATGAAACTGATGTTTGTTAGTTATCCAAGAACAAAATAAATTATGATTGAAAGAAATTGTTCCTTAATATCAAATGCAAGTGGCCGAAAAATATTGTTAATTAAAAAATCTTTTTTTAACCAACAAAAAAATTTTTTAAGTTTTTCTTAAAAAAATCATAATTTGCATCGGTGATTATAATTGAAAAAATAATTTCATGGCTTCACGAATTGATAAAAATTGTAAATTTGTGGTTTAACAATTACTTCACCTACAATATTGATATACAAGCTACTTGAAATTGTTAATTAACCATTGCATAACTTATTGAAAAATCATGATAAAAATTTTTTGCCGGTGGATTATTATTTGCTGCTCCTAAATTATTTCGAACTAAAATTTCAATATTTACTATGCTTAAATAATATTTTATGTTAAAATGTTCGAAGGGGCGTGGTTTGCCCTGATCCGAGTACTCGTCTTCGGACGTATTTTCAGACCTCGATAAAAATTATAAATATTGGTCCTAGGATTCTGGAAGCTAGGAATTTTTTTAGAAAATTTCTTTCACTTTTTGAATCTTTTTCCAGCTTTAGAATAACCCAAATAGTTTTTGAAATATGAGCAACTGTTTGCGAGCGCATCTTCAATTTTTTCAAAAACTTTGTACATGCAATTACGAATAGAATAACACCTCAACCATATTTTTAAGAGCCGCGGAAAAAGTTTCGACCTAAAAACTACTTGTTGACTAGACTATAAAAGAAATTTTCAATAAAATTATAATATGACATGTTGCTCCGACAGATGTCATCTCTTTAATTGACATGGTACGCGGAGAAGATACTTTGTAGTAGAGATTTATATCCAGAAATATCTTCTGATAAGGTTGATATAACAATGTTTCCCTTATAGTAGTCGTTGCTTATTAGAGGCATGTATCCATTGAGTCTAGAGATTAATTGAAAATGCGTTTTGAATTGGATTACAAGTATACGCTTGTTATTAATAAGAACGACTGGAAATTCGATAAAAAAGATAACGAAATGTCTATTAATATAAATGTTGCTACTGTTTAAACCAGTACTACATCAAGACTCAATAACAATATCTGACGCGCTTTTCGATAACCTGAAGATGATAATTTGACTATCGAAACGCGCGTCAGACAGTGTAGTTGTGAGTGTTGGTGTAGTGGTGGTGTAAACAGTGTGTTCATTATGAATATCGCTAACTGTTCCAGAAATTCCAACTTAGTTATAAATGTTGCAGTTAATATTAATAATAAATAAGTGAAAAACAATTGATTTAAGAATTGTATTTTTCATTATTACACTAGTATGTACTAGTGGATAGAAAGGTAATACGAGGGTTGCTATTCGAGTTTTGAGATAAACAAATACAAAAATATTTATAACTGGATATGGTTTATTTGTTTTTCAAAATATTTTCTGTTAATATCAATACCCTTTTGCATCAGTTTGATCAATTGTCGCATAATTTGTTCCATTACGATTTAGGTACCTCTAAACCACGTGATTTGAACGCATCAACGACTTCTTTAGGTGTAGAAAAACGTTGACCTCGCAATTCATTCTTGATTGCAGGAATTTGAAATAATCATTGGATCCCAAACAAGGTGAATGTTTTAACTGTTCGAGTTTTTGTTTGAACTGATGTTCGAGAGCTCGCGTTGTCATAGTGGAGAATGATTCGTCTTCTGCGATTTGTTTCCCTGATTTTGTCGAACACTTCTGGCAAACAAATGCTGGTGTACCATTTAGAATGGATCATTCTATATTGCTCTAGTGGAGCGGTGTTGACATGTCCAGGTATTCTAAAAAAAAGGCGACGAATTGCTTCGTGTCGATTGACACAGTTGCCATATTTCATTTATTTAATTTTTTTTGTATTTCTTTTTGTTGTACATAATACTCGGAGTTCATGCTTTATGTGAATATTGTGTGAGTACAAAATATTCTTTCTGAAAAGTCATCCTCGAAAACTTTTATTTCATCTATCCATCTAGTTTTTCTACATTGTTAAAAATATTTTATTTATTTAGTCTCATCACTCTATTCTAAGATTTAATGTGAGATTTAATGAAAAATTTCATGAATGGCTATGTTGTTGTAAATTAATTTCTTGCACTCACATTTGAATTTTTTCTTGATAATTTAGAAAGTATCAGTAATGAATGGGGGAGTGCTTTCATCAGTATAAATATTTTTGAGTAAAGTCATCATCGATTTGGGGATGGAAATATGTTATTCAATTACTGTTGACCTATAATAAGAGACATTGATTCCAAAAACAAGAGGGCCGCAATTTGTCAGTTTTAGTTATTTTTTTCTGGTCAACTATTACCTAAATAAATAATAAATTATAGCTGGGGTATATGAATCGTGTAAACTAGTGTTATTTGGAATCCAAATAACTTTCCAGTTACATTACATTCAGATACAAGTACAGCTCAAAGTATATTTTTTTTTAGATGGGAAATGAAGATAAATCTGGAGATACAATGATGGGCGTAATAGAGCTTTCGTTGACGTACGATCAGGAAGCAAATACTCTTCATTGTGCAGTATACAGAGCTAAAAATCTTATACCAATGGATATGAGTGGTCTTTCAGATCCTTTTTGTAAATTGAATATTTTACCGAATGCAAAAATTTCTACCAGGCTCAGGTGAGAGCCTTTTCCACCCGTGATTTGAGTAGATGAGATTTAATTTATTTTAGGACGAAAACCGTTCACAAAACAAGAAATCCAGAATTCAACGAAAACCTGACGTTTTATGATATCAGCGAAAGCGATTTGATGAAGAAATCGTTACATATTCTAGTAGTAGATGACGATAAATATGGACACGATTATATGGGCGAAACGAGAATCAAACTGGTTAAGCTGAAATATCAGAGTACTATTTATGTAAGTTTTGTTGAATTTCCATTTTATATTCGCTTAAATATACAAAAATTATGTATAATTTTATGAATTACAATTCAATTCAGGCGTAATCCTTTACGGAATTATGTGTTGTAGTTTCAAAGCTGTGCTTTTGAAATTTTGGGTTTCAAATTTTGATAACTAGGTACTACAACTAGTAATTGTAGAAGAAACTTATTAATTGAAGAGTCAATATTAGATGCAACGAGATCTTTCTCATTAACTAACCCGAAACATTATATTTATGGATTTATTTAAAAAAAAATGAAAATTTCCTGTTATAAAATTTGAAAATTTGATTTCATTTAATATTTAACAACAAATAAAAGCGACGAGGTTATTTTTAAATAGTTTTTTTGTACAAATGATCTTTATACAATAATTATTGTTTGGCAAACTAAACGTAGAAAACTATTTGAACTGATGGTTTATTCTTCGATAAGGTGAGTACGAGGTTTTTTGTACAATAAATAAATACATGTTACTAATAAGCCGATTTCGCTTCGATTCAACTTCAATGCTTCTCAGATTGTTGACATTAATAAGCCAAGATATATCATCTAAAATATTATTAAATACTTATATGTGCTAATTAAAACGGATTGAATGTTATGGAATAATGCAAGCATAAAAAACTTTTTAAGAGCAACTTATAAGGCGCGCTCAATTTTTTTGGTAGTCTTGTGATTTGATATTTCGGGAAACCTATACTGATGAAAAATCGACTAGCACAACAGCGTAAATTGTGGTCTCTAAACTAATATTTAAAGTACGAGGTCTGGTTATTAAATAACGAGACAGCGCGCCTAGATAGCGCCCTAGACGGGTGTGGTAAAAAACGAGTAGTGCGTTGAGTATCTAGATATCATGCCTATGCACGTCACAAAACACGTTTCGGTCACTATTATAGTATTTGTGCAGTAGCGGTTTGAAACGAACGTGCTTTTTTCTCGTGTCGAAAACCATGTGTGATCAATCTCAATTTTCTCGTTAAATCGAAAAAAACTCCGACTGAGTACCCTAAATTGTTGCAAGAGGCCTATGGGGACAATTCTCTATCACATGCGCGTGTTTTTGAGTGGTGTATGCCCTTTAGTGATGGTCGATAGAGCACTGAAGATGACCAGCGCCTAGATCGCACTGTGACTGTTTCAGCTCCGGAAAAAGTGACAAAAATCATCCAAATTGTGCGTGCATATCATCGAATGAGCATTCGGATAACTGCCGAGGCTGTAAACGCCGATAAAGAAATGGTTAGAAAAATTTTACACAAGAATTACACATGACAAAAGTCTGTGCGAAGTTGGCGCTACAAAATTTGACTCCTGACCAAAAGATCTTGCGTCAACGGGTCTGTTCAGATTTCCTTTAAAGCAAAGCAAAGCAAAAAACGGCAGAGCTCCTAAAGGCACTTACCAAAAAAGACTTCCAGCAGTGCTTCGATCAATGGAAAAAACGTATGGAAAGGTGTGTGGCGAGGGGAGGGGACTATATTGAAGGGGAACCCTTTTCCGTAGCCAGTCTCGTATGCGTATGTTAGCTCATTCAAAAGTGTTTCAGAATGATTGTCTTAAAAAGAAAGTTAAGTTTCCAGGTTATGTTATAATTTGATCTATATCAGCTAGTGGAGAGGGAAACTACAAGCCGGAGAAGGTATTATTAATGCTGATAAGTACTTTTTCGCATCTCAAAATAACTGCCCCAACTAGAAGATATACATTTGAATAATATTGACTCTATTTTCCAACGAGATTGCGCCGAGTCACCGCGTGTCATACAGCTAAAAAAAGAAGAAATTGGTTGTCAGAAAACAATATTACACAATCATGACTCCGTCTCCAAGAAATTCAGACCAACACCTTTTATTAACCATGAAATTATCAATTGATAAACTAAAGAGCACCACCAAATTTTTCTATATATTGCTCGTTACAGAATGGAAGGTTCGACTAGATATACCGATATACCGATATACCAATATCTTAATCATCTGCAATATTCTTTGTTCCTTGATATACAAACCCCAAATACATATAAATTTGGTTTTTCCATTTTGTTTTTCATCTTTTCTTTGCACTGTCTTCAGTAATTGGTTCCAGCTCTTTCATTTTTCTCATTGTATCTTCTCCCTATCTTCTCCTAATGTTTCCTTGAAATCATCTTTATAGTGAAAGTATGAAAGTGAAGAGTTGAAAATGTATTGACTTTTTTCATAACATAAATCAATAGCGTTGATAAATTTGAAGTATTTGATGAATATCGTTTGTACCTTATACTTTTGAAGCAACTAGAGTTTCAACAAATTAAAATCTTCAATATACCTTTGAATAATGACTGCTGGAATCCCTTCTCATTATTTTATCGTTTTAAATGAGACAAGACAAAGGGCAAATATATAAGTGGCTTCATTATGTGCCAAGAGGGCAACGTAATTAATTTGTTCAGAAGAGGGAAAATGGGAAGCAGATGGAAAAGATAGATCAAACAAAAATTTATAGAACGTTTAATTATATATCAACTTTTGAAATGTGAAAAACCGATACAGATACTAACATTTTTGTCAAAAGAATGTGTAAATGAAAAATTATTTGACATTTTTTTATTTCATAGATTAATTAAAGACAAAATTTATATCTTGTTACGGAAGATTCTGTAGATTCTAAATCGATCCGAGACATTGCAGATTTTATATAAATCGCTTGGTTTGAACTAGATCCGGAATGTCAAGTTTAAATCGCTCATACTACTTGTAAACAGCTACTATTACACTCTCATCGTTTATGTTTCTAATTCTGTTAATTTTTTGAAACAGTCTACTGCGTTGCCTCCCAGCTGTTGACGTCGTTTTTTTGTCGACAGAACACCGACAAAGAGATGCATTACTCGTTTGGGGAGTCTTGTGCCAACAGTAGAATGTCCTATGATCACTCCAAAGGTCTTCTGAATTGAATATCATTAATCCTTTGAAATAGCTGTGGATATAGGGCAACAATTTCTGTTTGACCATATATCTAAGTTTGGCTCTAATTTATGTATCAATAGCATATTTCAACAATTCCATCGGCAAGCACTGTATCTTGGACGCTCTCCTAGTCAAACTTGTTGCAAACCTATCTGTATTGCTTTTGAGGCCACCTTTATAGATTGTCGTATTTCTGCTTGCATAATCATTTTCCCTTAATAGTCATGCAGCATTTCCTATTTCGTAAATTTCCGCTTGAAGGATATAACAACCAGCTATCAGTATATAAAAATTCTATATGTTCCGTTTCTCTAAATACACATTGGCTTCGGTTCCATTGTTTGTTACCGAACCATTTGTGAAGATTTATATATATATATATATATATATATATATATATATATATATATATATATATATATATATATATATATATCCCATTCTTCTCTTGTAGGAATGTTTAAGTGTTGTAGTGATCATACAGACCGTGTTTTAAGCTAATAGATAATTTCCTGCAGGATAGTTTTTTTTGTTCTTAATTCTACAGGACGCAGGCTGAAGATTTTCTCTTCTTCATAGTTCCGATGATTCCAAGTGCTGCATTTTTATCTGATTTTTCTCTATTTCGTTTGTTTTTTCCATAGATACATACCACCATACTTCTACAACTGTATACAACATATTACCTTCGGATGTGGTTCACATTTTTTAGCAAATATCTTACTACGAATATAAAAAGGGGGTATATCATGAGTTTTTATGTCAAATATTTTGTTGAGGTCCAAAGTTTTTTGGAAATTACATATTTATTAATGGAGGACGGAGGACAAAAATCTGTTGAACAATCATCATATCATTAGGATTATTAAAAAATTTATTATTCATTTTTCTACATAGTTCTTAATAAAACACTAACACAAAGTCAATAGATGATTTCTTTATTTGTTATCATTTATATCTAATTAGAATTTTGATTAACAAATTATATATATAGTAATTAAGACAATTCTTTATTTCTCAATTGTGTAGCAACTGAAAATCCAGTATTATCTCCTGCAATATCCATGCAAAATATTTTTTTCTTCGTTGAATTGTGTACGGCTACTCACTGATAATTTCTTTACAAAATGACGGAAGTTACTTAAATGATATCAGGATTTTATTACTTGCTTGATTATTCTTTGGTTTGGTCTGCTGTATACGTTAATAATTATTAGTTAAAAATTAGTTAATTATTACTAGAAACAACTGTAGAAATATAGCATAACCAAATTATTTACATTTGTACGGTTTCTATGGAAGCAGTATCCTTAATAGCTTTTTTACTTGGATTGGGCTTGGGAAGTCCTAAAAAGTATAATTTTTACTGTAACGAAAAATTTCGACACTGACAGCAATCAATTCGAGAATCCACACAAAGTACAGTTTATTTCTGTTCAATTATTTTTCTAAAAAGTTTGGTATTAATACTATTTATGACAAAAATTCGTTACTTTGAATCACACAGACTGAACATTTTATTAGTCGGTTTTATGGAATCTGAAATAATTGTATTTGTAGATTTTATTGATAGATCGTTTATTTTTATATACAAATCTAATGATGTAAATAATTAAAATGGAATGGAATTTTTGATAATTTAGTTATACTTTGATAAAGATCGAAATATGTCGAAACGTCAATTTTTTTACATGTTTTAAAGTCTAATTTTCAATCAGAAGAGACCTAAAAGACGATTTATCAACAAAAACTGAATATGAACTATTCGGTCTAGACTAAATGGCTTACTTGTATTTTTTTCTTTAGAATAAAAGTCTTCGAAACACGTAGTTTTCTCATATTTTTTACACTCATCATAAATTCGTTTGTTTATTTGCGAAATGTTATGTTTGCAAGCTAAAATAGTTACTTTCAAGTCTTCCATTCGTTCTGCTATCGATTCATATGGAATTACAAGTTTCTTAATTGGTATCACTTGCGGTACTTTATTTGGAGATATTTCTGCTAGATGAGTTGTAGTCATATCCGACTTCGATTCATTATTGGACGCTTTAGCTGCCCAGGCTATATTTTTGATACTTGTGGTAGGTGAAGGATGGAAAATATTTTTCTTTTCGTATATATCCTGTGAAATAATTGGATGTAATTTATCTAAAGAACTATATTTATGGCAATATGGCAAGATGGCAATATATATTATTCTATCATGATAATAATTTATAACTAACAAATAAACTTGTTTCGACTGATAATGGTGAAAAAATTACTAGGAATGTAGTTTAACGTGATGCATAGAGATATTAATTCATTCAACCGGAACACACAGAAATTAATAGCAATTAAGTGAACCTGAAATAATGCCCTTCATTTGAGAATTAATCTTTATGTTTTGTTATCTCATTGTAATATAACTCAGCTGAGGTGGTCTCATCAGAAAACATGTCATTTGAATACATTTAATCTTACTGATGTAATCCATTCTAATGAATCTGAATCGTCTTCTAATACAATAAAAATATTTTCTTCTACTCGATGTAGAATTGTAAGCGCTTTATTAGGTTAAGTTTTTCACGGTGCCGGTTTGGTTGTTTGGCCACTCAGAAAATTGGTTTAAATTGAGTGGATATTATTCAACATTACTTTTCAAATGGCATCATGATCAGCTGCGGCCAAAATGATTACTTCAAGCTATTGCTCGGTTGAGCATTATTTTTTTCATTTCAATATTTATTACTTTACAAAA
Source organism: Diorhabda elongata (assembly GCA_026230145.1). Taxonomy (NCBI): domain Eukaryota; kingdom Metazoa; phylum Arthropoda; class Insecta; order Coleoptera; family Chrysomelidae; genus Diorhabda; species Diorhabda elongata. Next base: position 15,509,986 of record CM047930.1, read on the forward strand.
ATTAACTGTTGTCTTTTATCGAAAATAAATTTGTAAAGTAGCTACAGGTATATAGGGTGCATTTTAAATAAGGAATTGCAATTTTTTAATGTCATTTTGTGTACACTTCCTTTTGATTTTCAAGTGAATGAAAAATGTCAATTAACTATCAACACTTTATAAAAAAAATTGACGTGATAAGTACCAGATATGTATCGAATACGACAATCTTCCGATAACATTGTTTTTAAAGTCGACCTTATTAGAATTATTAGAATAAAATCGCCGTTATTTCGATAATTCCCTAATAGTTTTATATTGTTAGATTCATAGACCAAAACTTTCTGTACTATCTGAATCGCATTCGTAGATACGCAATTAAAAATGTCAAATCATTAGACAAATATATCCAATACACCCTATCATTCAGAATATTCATGACTGAAATTGACCGTCTTGCAAGCTCTGGTGTTACCATTACTTTAATTTGGGTACAGTCTCACGCTGGCATACATGGGAATGAACTTGCAAAACAAGCTGCAAAAGAAGCTTCGACGGTTAACCTCCCCAGCGACTCGATACAAGTCTATAATGATGTCATAGTTAACATAAGACGTTCTATACGCGACCGACGCGCAAGCTGCAACACTAATTATATGAAATTCAACGATCCATCGACTTCAGAAACCTACCTTCCATGAGTCGTAGAGACTCAGATTACGCATCGGGCATACTCGAATAACTCGCGTACATTTAATGGCCGCTTCTGATCCTCCCAAATGTTAGCACTGCAAAATACCACTGACAGTCAATACACTAACAAAAACGTGAAAGGGTTACCACTCCTGATCCTTTGAAAGACATCTATATCTATAAAAGAGGATGTCCTGACTGACTGATTCATTCATGTTTGTATCGGTGTGTAACTAAGGTTTATGCGAAATTTCGATTTTTAAAGTGTAAATTTCGATTTTAAAGGGGTATTTGCGAATTCGATTTTTTCGTTTTTCTCGGTCGCTAATTGAGATATCGACTTAGTTTTTGCACTGAAACATTCTCCGTACAAATAGTTAAAAACGAATTATTGCGATTTTCAAGATTCGACTTGGAAAGGGTTCAAAAAGGTGAACAAAAATTTTTATTACGGAACCATATATTTAGCAATTTTTCATGACGAAATGAGATACCAAAGCGATTCTTTTTTAGTAATGGGTTTAGTAATGATTTCTCCATTTTTGGAAATTTCGATTTGATTTCTTTACAAAGGGTTAAATATGAAATTGGGTTTCCAGCGTTCTAGGCAGCCACTTCTGCATAGATATATGATTTTTTGATAATGTGAAGGAGACCGTTTTCAGAAATCATAATAATTTTGTTTCATAAAAATATCTCTCACCGCGGCATACAAGAAATATCGGAATTGGTTCTTTATTTGTTTTCTATTCAAATTATTAATAAGAAATTATGCTATTACGAATTGAAATACGAAATAAATTCCTAATTTACTAGGAATTAAGAATTAAACTATTAATTTACTTTTACTATTGTTTATTGTGGGTCAATAAAAAATCTAACATCACTAGGTGTGATATTTACCGATAATTCTGCAACGATCTTTACCTGTTGAAGTGAATTTGTTGAAGTGTCAAATTTAATGTTGTGTATATAATCTTTATAACACTTCCAAATTGAATTAATACATATAATACATAAGTCATTTCTCGTTGAATTATCCCTATATTACGCGAGGTTCAATAAACCGCGGGCGAAGCCACGACGGGTATTGCTAGTTACTCTATATGGTGAAAATAGTCTATATGGTGAAATTATAAATTCTCAATGTATGTAATCCAAACAATTTGTTAATGTTAAGGTGTCGTAGTTATATCTAATAATTGTATCATAATTGTACCAAGTGTCAATAATCTTAGTTTTCGAGACACGTTAATTAAAAAAAAAAATTAAATCGGGTTCCAGCTTTTGTTCCACGACACCCCCATTTATTTATTAGCGTATTGACTCATTCACAATTTAACCATCTCTATGATCAAATGGAGCACACAAAATTTTGATTATTTCCATTATTTTGTATATTGAATACACTTTAATAAAGTGCGGTTTAACAGATAAATTGCTATCGACGACAGAATTTAAATCCAATTTCAGATTCTACAGACAGATAATACATCAAACATTTGCTTTCGGTTACTTCAGTTTACGGTCGTTGCGTTTAATATTTTCAAACGTTTGTAGTTGGTAGTAATAAACTCAGGGTATGTATTTAGGAATATCCGGGATACTACAATAGAGGAGAAACAAAAAAAGGTCAAGGGGATTTCGTGAAATGAAATATTTCATATCCGTTAGAAATTTAGTGTTTGAATTGAATATATTCGTACCCCACTAGGGGTGTTGAGCGGTAATTATTATTATCCGGAAGACTTATGCACTTCTCAACTAAGAGCAGGTTTATCTATACCATATACAAAGTATCAGAAGAATAAGGTGTTCGGTATGGCTTATTCGACGAGATGAGCTGTTAATCGTTACCTGTCTATTGGTGATAAATAATCAGTGCCGGATAAAGGGCGATTGGAGCGATTGGGTCCAATCGGGCTCTGAATTAGAAAGGGCCTCGCGTTACCATCAAAATGAACACAAAGAATTACCTAAACCTATATCAAATTGCTTTGTGAATATCAACAGAATTTTTAAATAAAGGGCTTCGGAAAAGCAGAAAAACATTCAATTATGATGGCGATAATGAAGATGAAGATACAAGATGTCTTTTTTCAATGTTGTTTTATATAAAATCACTAAAAAACGGTTTTGAACAATTAAAAAAAGAGATTCAAAGTTAACAGAAAATTATAAGCCAAAGGTGGAAGAATCTGATGTAGTGGAGAAAATATTAGTTGAAGAAATGGAATCTATGAAATCAATTTTTCTTCCATAATTTTTTGAAAATATGTTTAAAATGTTGAAATATTTTCGACTAATGATAGAGCAATGATATTTCCGACATTGTTTATTGCGTTCCGAATATTTTTAACAATTTCAGTACATGTTGCTTCTGGAGAGGGATCATTTGAATTGGAACAAAGTCTTTGCCAAATAGATTATGAGCGTTTTCGATGAGGCAAAGTTAAAAACCAAAGTGTACTACTGTAAAGTGTAATATATTCCTAGATTGTGAATACTTATGTATTTATCGTCAATAATAAAATTTACCTACAATGCTATTTTAAATTGTGTTATTTCAATAATCATAATCATTATAATAATGACGCTCAAAGGAAATATTGAGGTATTGAGTATGGTTGTTATATATATATATATATATATATATATATATATATATATATATATATATATATATATATATATATTGATTTCTATTGGTTCGATTATGAATGACATTAAATTTTAAATGTTAGGTCGTTGTGAGTGAAATTGAATTTCATAGATAAGGTAAGGTTAATTGGTTATCGACGGCGTTGTATTCCTTCTATAGAATTTGCTTTATCGAAATCTAGAAGATATGCATAGGTTATTTAAATCAGTTTTCTTATTAATGCATTGGGAGTTTTGGTCAATATAAGTGGTTTCTTCAAAAATAGCTGTTTTCTGTAGTTTTTCTTAGTTGTTAAAACTTTGGCAGGTTCATAATTCATATTGTGTCCGCTAATGAAGACCTGTCAGAATATAATTTGCTATTACTTTTGTGAGAGGCTATCCGATTGATAAGTAACCTCTAACCAATGTACTTTTTGTCAATATGTTAACAATAAATTTCATATATTACGTTAGGCATTTTATTGATTGGTGTTTTATCTTTGAATTTGAATTATATTTAAATATTTATTATATAAAGAAAGCCCTGTACCTATTCGATCCGGGCCTGGTGATAAGGTATATATCATAATTAAGTCTAAAAATGTCAACTTTATCATCATTAAATAAGGGAGAATCTTGATGCTTAAATAGACAGACTTCTATCTTGGACAAGGGAGGTTAATTATGTACAAATATAATGAAATACATATGCAAATACAAGTTTTCTTTTTATGGAATATTAATCTTTCGTGTTTTGGATATGGACCCTATCATATTATTTAATATGTGATATGGAAGCGTAGTCCTAGAACTATAAATTAAATTTGATATTCGCAACTAGGATTTTTAGGAAATAAAAACTGATGGTGTTTCATAAGAACTGTCAGTTTTCATGTAAGAAAATTCCTACGCCTCAATTTAAATTAGTTAAGAGTAGTCTCTAATTATATAATGAGTACAATTGCTGTATTTTCTTTTAATTAATTTCTTTGTTTTTTGACGACATAGTACGGTTTCTAAATGAATAGTATGAAGTACAATAAATGTGAAATTCCTGTATTAATAAGATAATATTGAGAACAAATCGTTGAAGCAGCTGTGGCAGCAAGGAAAATATGGATATTGAAGGAAAATACACATTTAATGAGCGAGCGACACAGCGTTGGTTTGATCGCTTTAATAATGGAGATTTGGCGCTCTAAGATCGTTCGTTCTCATTGGATCCATCTGCGTGGAATATTAAAGTTACAAAGGAAGAAAACCAACCTAGTACCAGCAGTTGCAGATTATCTACTCCCTTCGATCTCATAACGATACATTACCATTAAAAATCACTAGGTGAGATCTATACAATTTGTCGAATAGTGGCATACGAATTAACCGAAATTCCCGCGAAACGTCGAGTAGAGGTGTGTAAACAGCTCTTTGCCGTGCTGAAAGCTGATCCGTTCTACTAGATGCATTATTACTTGCGATGAAAAAAGGATTTATTGCACAAACCTTAACATAAAAAATCAATCTTTAGACAGAGGAAAACTACCAGAACCTGTCGGAAAGCAAGGTCGATATGAGAGAAAAGTCTAGTTTCTGGTGGAAGTTATAGATATAGATGTACTTCGAAGTATGGTAGAGAGCTAATGTCAATGTATATTTCATCCAGGGTCACATAACCGAAAACTAGACAATGCTAAACTACATACTGCGAAAGTTATGCGAAATATGATAAAAGAACTTGCTGATACTAAACTCCCAACACATCCAGCATTTAGTCAGAATACTATTAATTCAGAACCTTGGAGAAATTTTAGCGTGAGAAAATTGTTAAAATCAAAGAAGGTGTCGAAAATGCAGTGCAAACATTTTCTGAATTCAAGCTCAAAGAATGGTTTTACCAAGGTCTCAAAGAGCTTGGTAAAACATGGGGTTTAAGCCATAGAATACGATGGGCTATATTTCAAATATCAAAACTTTCTTTTCGCATGATTATTCAATAAACATAATGAACATTAGACATTGACATTATTCATGAGACACCCTTCATAGAATAGAATGGGATAATATAGAGTTTATTTGACTTAAAATTATTTATACCTTAGTTGAACTGGTATTTTCGACGTAATTCAACTTTTGAAATGGAGAGGTCGTAGAATGTATCATTTCTGAAGAAGGTGGTTTTATGGGTGATGCACAGGTATGGACAAGCTCTATCGTCTCAGTATTAACTGCATCATGGGAATATTCTGAAAAATATACAATTTTAATACAAAACGAAAACTGCAGTAATAAATATATGGACCAACCGATTAATATTTGTTGTAGATAACAACCAAATAGCTAATTTTTATTTTTTAACAATTACATGAGAAGTCAAATTGAAAAAGTCTCGTCCTATACTTGGACAGCTTATCTACATTTTTTGATGTTTCTCTAATTTATTTACACTCTTTTTCGTCGTGGCGTGAATTTATAAATACTGTCTCCTACGTTCTAAATTCACATTACACTTTACTAACTTCTAATAATTACTTATCACTAAAACTAACTTATGCAATTTATTTTAATTCTTAGGTTACTCTTCTATTTTGCTCCGTTCACTATGACTATTTATTATAAACTAATTAATTGCGCTAGCTAACTTGTTTATATATCCGAAACGAAATTCTCAAAATTTCTCGAAAATAAAATAAACAGATCTTCCTAGAAATTTGTTCAAAAGAAACAAATCGCCTTCTATGATAAAAACAGGACGCGACAAATCTTAGAATTTCATTATAAGCGGACAGGGCCGGCTTCATGTCGAGGACGAGCTCATAACATTGTTATCATTTTGTGAAAAGAACGTCTCAATATATAAGAAAAAGATTGTGTATTGCTGTGATTTTCAATTTATTAACAAAAGTTTTTAAATATCATTTATAAGCAAGGTCAGTTCTTTTAGAGAAACTAATTCAATGAAATTGAAAAACAAGATTGTCTTTCTCAAAATATTGTAAACAAAATACTAAGAAAATTTTGGCAAGAAAAACAAATTATCGAATAACTCTCCTGAATGCAGATATCAAAAGAATAATATGAAAATCCCTCCAATATAAACCTAAAATATCTTATTAGGAATATATCTTATGATGTTGAAATTAACCACAAAAGCTTCCAATTCTTCAGAAGTTACTGGAAGATGATCCCGATAGAAGATTGCAACATTCTATTAGTTTATGCTAGAATGAAGGTAAATCGACACAATTGTATACTTATAGACACAAACCGGAAAATATTGATGAGTAAATTCTACTATTGAGTGTATATTTTATTTTAGATCTTTAGACATAGTGGACATGAATTTCAATTGCAAATACTCAATAGAGGACAAAAATATGGACATTCACATGGTTGAAAAATTTTAAATCAATTATTCGATAATTTTGGTATTTATGAAGAATCAAAATTGGAATTTCGCAGTTATGTACAACAAATACACACACTAAAAAATAAACTTTGAAATAACAGTGTGAGACATTATTATGTAAAAAATTGCAAGTAAAAATACTAATCAACAAGTACAAGTATGTTTTCAAGAAAATTAATGGTTGAACTATTAAATTTACTTCAAATTACAGACAGATAGACTCTGTTATTAACCTTCCAAATGTGGGTGTCAAACGGAAGTAAATAAAGTGTACCTAGTACGAGGACCACTCTGTATATTTTCAGATGCCACGAAACTAATGGAGATACAATTGGCTTTTTCAAATACCTAGCTCTAACAACAATTATCACTACCGCGTACCACTATCAAGTACCGCGCTTTTGGTAAATTCCCTCACGAGCAATAGTTAATCTGATATAGCAAATTTAAACGATGACGGATATCGCTGGTGATGAAAGACGAATTCTTTAGTTACTATTGGAAACAATGGGAGAGTGAGACGCAATTTAGTATCAAACGATTGAGGCAACTTTTGGTGTTGAACCATGTACAGTGAATACAATTCTACATAATCATCTTCTTGTGAAAAAAGTTGATCCTAGTTGACACTAAATGTTAGATAATTGTGGATATTGTGGACACCATCTCCAGCAATGGCGAAAAAGCAAAAAAACTATATACGTAGTTTTGTAACGTACTATAGTATTAGTAAAAGTAATTAAGTTTGAGGATCAACATACCGATATGGTTACGGTTAAAGTTGTACTACAAAAACGTTGACATTGGACGTGAATATTAAAATCCTCCCTATTGAACTGATTTTGTTATGTGTGATTTCTGGTTACCTAACCTAACCTATCCTAATGAAATACACATGTAACAGTCAACGATAAGATGAGATAACAAGCAATTCAGCAATTTTTTGAGAACATTCAAAAGATGACTAGTTTTGAGGTCAAAATATATAAAATATATAGCGCAGTGTTGAGCAGTACTCGACTAAATTGTACTCAAAATAGTGCTCGAGTACTCATGAGTACTTTATCATTTTTTATTTTATAGTAGTGAATACTCCTACAGTTGACGAGTAACGAGTAGGAGTACCAAGACGGCGACGCCGATACTCGTAGACAAGGAGCGATAAGAATACTCAGCAATACTTAGCTTTTTGCGTGAACGAGTTAGTACTGTCGCCTATTTTGTTTGAAGGGTGCAGTCAAAAAATATTGTATCTTATTTGAAACAAGATATATAATAAATCGAAACTTTCACCTTATCGTTGGTTATTTGTTTTTTATAAATAAGTTTCTAGTCTCAAATTTAGAGGTGGATCTCTGTGTCATTATATATTTAAATTAAAATGAGAACTTGTACTACATATACATTGGACCCGTATTTCTACCGATATCAACCCGATTGCACCCGACCGTAATAGGAAAACCGAACTCGAGAAGTTTAACACAGGTACCTTTAGTATTTCTTGGTTCCTGACCTGATCTGATGACTCCCGATCATTTTAGATTCTACGACTGTTGAAATATATTTGTTTTTAAACCGGTATCTGACACTATAATGGAATGAATTCAAATTGTTATTTTATCGTAGCGTAACACCGAATTTTCCTTCGGGACTGATACACGTTGGATTGACTACTCAACTCCTCCTTCATATCTCCAATAATATAATCAAAAGTTTCGAACCATTCGGTGATATTCTTTACATTTATCATTGTGCTTCCGCGAATGTCGGCTTGTTGTGGAAATCTAGATCTAGATCTATCCAAATAAAAATTATGCAATCAAGACCTCCTCTTACGTCTCTTTAGGAGGACGGTTGTTTATAACAAATCTCAGAACAAAAGGTCACAACTAGATCGGGTCGGTCAGGATCAGGAGGAAAATGGATATAATGTAGGTAACTTCACTTTCTTTTGATGACGTTACCATTGTCAGTATCAGTTACTTACTATAATTTCTTCTTTTCTTGCTCACCTATCCTTTTAATTAAAAGGATTTAAAATAATTACTTGTACTCGTTACTCATTTCTTCACGAGAATTTTTCTAAAATTTTTGAAAGTCTCATTTGGTCGAGTACTTTTCATAGAAGTATTCGTACTCGGAGACTTTTGAGTACTCGTCAAAGGTATTCATGGTATGTGAAGTACTCATGATTACTTCTGCACAGTATTCAGCACAGCTCTGTTATAGCGTAACAGAATAATAATGGCATATATAGTTGAACGAAAATTTTGAAAATACATTTTTATGAATAAAATGGTGAATCAGATCATTTTTCTATTACACCCTGTACTGTTATACATCCTCGTTTCCACTACACAACCTTATATCGCTGATTTATTGAAATAAAGATCAACCTATTATTGATTTTGTTTGCTTTGGTTCCAAATTTTTTACTACTAACTAATTGTATTATCCTTTATTCTCATAATCTAAACCTTTCTCACCTTGGATATTTGATTGATTTGATTCATCAAGTCCTTTGTTGATAGGTTTTCGTTGGGGTTGAGATATGGGTTTTCCGCTAATAGTTTTTTCTTTGTTGACACATGGAGTCGATTCCTTGGAACTGTATTTACCAGACTGGTTGTTTACATTATTCGGTTTGGTAAATCGCTTTTGAATTGCATCCTTCAAATAGTATAAATAATATATCGTTAATGCAGAAAAATCAGATATTGTCAATTAAAAGTTTGGAAACATATGTTGAACATTTAATATAGTAAAAACAAAATAGGTTGAGCGTTTGATTTTCATATTAAATTGAACGCCATCATCATGTTAAAACGCAAAATATTTAATTACCAATTCAAAGAACGTGTTGAGATCGCAAGCATATTACGAAGTAATTAACGAAAACAAAATTTAATCTAATCTTGGATTTAATTATTTGGGCTTTGTTTATTGTATAAGATTGATTGTCGTTCATTGACGTGAAAAACTGGTATAAATACTGGTAGATGAAATTGAAATTTGCCAAAATAAATTGCGAAAAAACAGTGGGGGAATAATAAATATATTAACATAGCTGGGAACAAAGAAATTATAAAACAAAACAAACATTCGAAAATTTTTAAAGAAGTCAAATCAAATGTAATAAAGCTGTTGTTGTGGCATTACAAAAAAATTATATTGATAAAATTATGAAATTATTGGATAATGAGATAACTTACAAACACAACTTCGATATAGGAGGCACAATCTTATACAAATGCAGAACAATTTATATGGAATATTAAAGAAAAATAAAATGCATTCCTACAAAATGATACTAGCTCGTGGAAGACCATTATATTAGGTGAACGTTTTTTGTGAACAAATGGTGACAATGTTAAATTGGAAGATGTTTCTTTTTGTAATGAGAGCACATTTTCACTTCACGGTCATATTAATCGTCAAAATTGTCGATATTAGACTAATGAGAATCATCATTGGATGAGAAAAGAAAATACGCAATATCCTGAAAAAATTAATGTTTGGTCAGGAAATCAAGAAAAATCATATTATCCCTTTTTCATTTATGGCAGCTTGAATGAAGAAAATTATTTAAAACTTTTCCAAAATAATGTTTAGCAATCTTTGACAAACTTATCCAACAGACCCAAAAGTTCCTTTGAATTTTGCAAGATTTTTTTGATCTGACGTTTTTTTGTGGGGATCCGTCAAAAGTATTGTATAGTCACGCCAGAGATATTGAGTAACGAGCGAGCGGCGAGCATATTGAATACCTCCTACATTGATATTAGTGTTTTTCTACTTTTTGTACACTATTAAGAAATTATCAGTGTTACTTATTAAGTTTTTAATGTAAATATTAGTAAGATAAAATAATTTTTTTGCTACTTTTGTAATAAATCTGAAAAGACTCAATAGTTCCAAAACAGTTGAAGATAGCCAAAGAAATATTGCACAAGAATTATGTCTAGAATTTTTTTAAGAATCCAAATAAATTAAAAATTTACAAGGGGTCTGAAGGTAGAAAGTTGGAATTAGATTATGTCACATTAAACCCTGTATATCATAGCGTTTTTCCATTTTTCCAAATCAGTGGATAGGGAGGCGCGGATCTATAGAACAGTCAGCACGATCTTCTGATCTGACGACATTTATATACCAGATTATCATGCTGCTTAAGACTTCGAGGCGAGCAATTTGACCATCTCCTACATTGCTATAAATATTATTTTGTTTTTGTACAATATCAAAAAATTATCAGTGCTACTTATTAGGTTTTCATTGTAATGTATTTGTATATTATAAATATTTGTAAAATAAAATAATTTTTTTTTGCTAATTTCTATAATAAATATGAAAAGACTCAATTTTTCCAAAACAGTTGAAGATAGGCATATAAATATTGTAGAAGAATTATGTCTAGAAATTTCTGAAGAATCCAAAATATTAATAATTTACGAGAAGCTTAAAATAAGAGTTATTATATTCTGTCACATGAAACATCCTGTATAATATGCAAATCGTGTGTGTATGTGTGTGTCCAAGCGTTTTTCCTAACACTCCCTCATTTATTTATTAATGAACATATTCCATTTGGGTTTTCCGTACTGTAAGGGATTAATGGAGTGGAAAATTTCTCACAATAACGATGATCTAAATAAATCGAAATAATAAAGTAATTACCATTTTGTTGTTCTGCTGCGGTCCTGCTTTTTGGTTTGTATTGCGTTGATTCGAATTATAAAGATATCTATTTGTAGCCTTCTTATCATTACTAGGTTTTTGTTGTCCTGTTTTAATTTCTGAGTTATTACTATATCCCGCTTTTACGTTGAGATTGATGTTAATTCCATTTTTTGCAGATTCTTTTGGAATTGACACTTGTTGCGATTCTCTAAAATATTTGTACAAAAGTCATATTAACTTTTATTTTCTAACATAAACTAAATTCCTGTATGAGGCAGTTCTATACACTAGAAAGTCGAGAATATTTTGTTTTTATAAGAATATTTTGAAAAACGGATTTTTATTGATTTATGCGTTGAACCAAAAAAACAGTACGATCCCAAAGTCACAATACACAACCGGAGCTTGATGTTACGACCGTCACATTGGGTGGGGTCCGAGGAGCGCACGTACATCGAGCGCACAGGCACATTTAGAAAATATTTCTTGCATCTAGCGCATACTACCTGTATAGAATCCGATAGATCGTTCAACGAGCGCACAAGAAAATTTGATCTGTCGAAGTGATTCTTAGAAATGGGCAAACATACGAACTTTTGAATAATTATTATCGTTAAGACAAAACAAAAAACCATCAGCAACATCTATTTTGAATTTTCCAAAGCAAAGCCTTTTAATTTAAGAATGGTTAGGTTAGGGTTAGTTAGAGGACTATGACTATAATGGCCTTGATGAGAAAGTATTAACTCTTATTTGTTACTCTGTTGTTAACTCTTTTATAATTTTTCATCTTTTATTAACTTAATAAGCATTTCAAGCTAAATACAGGTATTGAAGATACCGCCTTTATATGTACAAGTGTGCGCTTGATGCATCCTCATATATAATCTGTGCGCTCGAACCACCGTGCGCTCGACTCACGTGCGCTTGATGCACGCATTTGTCACATCGCTATAGTTCACTTTCCAAATAAAGTTAGGTAGTGTGTGTTTTTTAAAGTTATTTTACGAGTGTTGAACTAGTTTGAATTAGTATAGGGTCAAAATTTATCAAAGAAAATACGACAAAATTACAAACACTAAACATATATAGAGGATCGTCAAAGCAGTGAAAACTCTGTTTGGAAAGTGATCCCCTACGTGTGCTTACAATGGCAGTATGTGACGTCAACACTCCTGTAGTCTATTATCCTTTTCGATTATGTAATTGGAATAGAGATCTAGTATAATCGGGCTTCTAGTTATGTTTTGGCTTACTTGTTAATCTGACGTGTTTTTATATCAGTTACGGCTCCAAGTTTCCGTAAAACAGATGAAGTTCTTGATTTCTTTGTGTTATCGTCTTTAGAAGGAATTATGTAACCGTTGGGAGCACGTTTGAATTTTTCGCCTTCTCCAAGAACAATGTACTTTTCTTTCGAATTTAATGCGTGAAAACTATTTACTGGTTGTAAGGAACTTAATGCTGAAATAATATAAGTTAGTATTATATTGGAACTGTGAAAATGGAAATATACTTTCACAGATTACCTAATAGAAGGAATCGATAATAGCATTATTGTATAATATCTATATAAGTTATCCAATTTTATATTTATTTCAATTAATTCACTTTAACGAAACTGTTCAGGTAATGAGGATGTAGTTTCGGTCTGAGTACAATGCAAACGTGCAATAATGCAAAATGAAATTCACTATATAGAGTTGGTCGGATGTACACGGGAATCAACTCGTAATAAAACTGCTATTTCCTGCTATAATGTCATTCTGGGGCTGTGAAATCAACTTTTGAACAGTATTATCAAAAATATCCTGTTTGTTAATATATTTGGGTCAAATTTAGTTATTGAAACGCAACTTTCTGTTGTCAGCACAAGCTGAAATTCGTTACACATATTTGATTCCATCGATAATACTTTTCAACGTATTGTTGTAAATCAATATGGTGAAAATCAGAATATGGCGATTTATATAAACGGTTTATAATTTGAAATCGAATCAATTGTTTGAATAGTATTGTTCAATATTTGGCTTTCGCCTATTAGTATTTCTAATCCATTGGTGATTTTGAACATAATTCCTCACATGGTCTTCTCTTTTCCATATCATTTCAACATCTCGGATTTTATTAATATAACTATATCTTATCCTCCTATTATTTGTTTTTGTCTCTCAATTCTTATCCTTCCTTATTCCTGTTCATCTAATTTCTCAATATTCTTCTAAACATTTTACTTTATTTCTGGTTTTTTCTTCGTTAGACACGTGGTTTCTGCGACATATGTGACAACGGATCAAATTGTTGCTTTTGAATTTTTAACTTGGTTTAGTTAATGTCTTATCTTTTTTATTCATAGCATGCTCTTTTGATATATCGATTTTTTTCATTTGGAATCGCGCAGGAATATTTGAAACTTTTCAATTTTTCAAAAATTATTTTTCCTATTTTTATATTGGCCCTCTTTATTCTTTCTTTTGTGCTTATCATATTTTGTTTATTTCTAGACTTCTCTGGCTCATCCTATTATCCTTCTTCAAGGTTTTTTTGTCTTGCTATTCTACTATATCTTGTTTCTCATCTGTCAAATCTTCTATGATTGGCAATTCGCTTTTGATCTTTTCGTTATCATCTGTATTAATTTGAATAGTTTTTTTTGTCGGAATTTTATACGATCCAAAACTTGCTTAAAATTGACAAATTATTTGTGTAACTATAAATCATGTTAATGACCATATTTTAAGTAAAATTATGTATCGCGTTTATCGCGGATCTGCCACTTCGAAATTCCTGTTGGTATTATCTGAGTTTCTCTTCTACGTCTTGAGCTATTTTTCTCATATTATTGTTGTATATATGGTGTGTGTGTGTGTTTTAAGCATATGCGGTCATCTTAGATGGCATCTTCATGGTACAGGTACAACGAATGCTCTGAAATGCTGCGAGTGCATCAAATAGGAAGAAACTGCAGACCAAGTTATTTAAGATTCGAGGACATGGGTGAGCCTTACAGTTTACCCAGTGACATCAAGCCTTATTAGCTTCAGATATTGGCTTTTGGTAGTTTAAAATGGGATACAAAGGGTGTATCAGGAGCTCTCTTTGAGCGGTTCATAACTGCAAACTGTATTAATTATGAATGATGTTAATATGTTGTACGTGGAGTACAAACATGATTCCAGTAATACCATATAAATTATTTTCTTTTCTTCTACATGATAAGTATTAAACATTTCATATTTATTAGGTATACAGAACTTCACATAACAGCTACAAAATGTACTCGTATGGTGTAGGGTTCAGGGAAGTACGACGTAATGAATGAAATAATGAGGAAAATAATTGTACAAACTAGCGAATTGAATACTGAGAGTTTAACTAATTATTTTCTAGGTTTTAGAGAAGCTAGAACTGTTAACATTGTAATTTTAAATATCGCCATTCTTAAATAGTGAGTACTAATAACAGTTCAATCGCAGCTAAAGTAGATTAAAAATTACCCGAAATATAAATTTTTCAATTCGTCATGTGCATCTACTACGATTTTAAATAAAAACAAAGTCTTGAACGATAGCAACTCGCAATTAGTAAAGAACTTCCTTTACGAGCAATTGTTTTCTGCTGGTATATCGAATGATGTTACCGTTGAGTATCAAATACGATTTTCAAAAGGCAAAGCGAGCAAGAATTCAGCTGAATACCTTGGAGACGTTCAATAATGATGATGAAACATGATATCACTTTATGATATTCCTATCAGTCATATGATGATGCAAGATGACACGAGAACACCAATGGCGGAAAAACAAAGTTTTTATCCGTGGTACCCGATCAGTGGAAGTCTGAAGATCATCGTTCATCTAGAATAAACTGGTACATCACAAAATGTTTAACTGCAGTTCTTGAGTCGGTCAATATTGTCTTTTTTTCAAAGTAAATAATTTTTGTTCTTTGTTATAAAAAATACTAATATGAAGAAATATAATTCTTACGTACCAATTAACTTTTTCACAGATCCAAATTGTGGATTGATAGTGGATCCCATGAAATTAAGCACTTCTGGCCAAGTTTTCGTGACCATTGGGTTGATTTCACACATGTAGTGCTGATTCTTTCCGTTGATAAAAAGGGTTATGGTTTTAGTTTTTACATTATCTCTCAATGCAGTGGATGGTCTAACAACTTCCGTCATTCTAATGATTTTACTGATGATTTGAAATGAACACAATTAAAATGCTGCGATAGTTGTTGATTGATGACTTACTGAATATGAAAAACTTGACATTTAAGAAACATTTCGATTATGTCAGAAAAGATATGACGCCATAGGTGTGGTTATATCAGTATATAGGCTCTAAGTGCAAATCAAAGCTATAGATTTTATTGATATACTTAGGTTCTAATACTGATGTTCTAATTAAGAGGAATGTATTAATACTGATGCTAGTGACTCTTCTGCATTCAAGCAAGGACGGAATTAATATATAGCACAGGAGTCAGCAATCTTTTAACAAAGAGGCGCCCATGTGGAATTCTGAACAAATCAAAAGTGATACTATAAAAAACTGTATAATTTTTTTGCGATTAAATAATGTATAAAATTTTTAAAAATAATAATAAAGAACTTATAAAATTTCAAGTGATCGACAATATTTCTGAAAATTTCAATTAAAAGGAAACATAGCACAGACTTTACTGTTATGCGAAATATATGTTTTTTTATAACGTAAATAATAATAATTTGGAAGGTATTGTATTTTTTGTTCATGTCTAGTTAATTTTAATACTAAAATCGTTTCTGAATTGTTTTTGTCAGCCTGCTTCCATGTGTATTCAAAATATTTGTGGTAGGAGAAAAAGTTTAGGTCGATTCGAATGCTCAAAACATTGCGAATGCCTCTTTGTTAGGCAAATAACTTTCTCTGGCCAACTAGCCCAATAATTCAGTATTTCCTTTGACTTTTCCTGATTTCCACTTTCTAAAACACTTAGTTTTACAAATTTTGTCTTTGATAAGTCGGAGTTCTTAAATTCAATATGCTCAAGATCAAAATCTTGAATTTCTATTTGTGTGAAAAGAGAATCATTGAAAGGAATACTAGTGAAATCCATTAAGTCTGGTTTTATTAATAAGGAGAACAAGTGACCATATTTATCAACATCTTGACCTGTTTCAGTACCTAAATGTAATATTTAAATTTTTGATATTTTGTGAATATGTTTTGATTCGATTTTTAGATATTTATTTATATATATTAGGTAATATTGCGATAAATACTTCAAACTACAAAAAAGAGTTGTTAGATATTCACTCAGAGTAAACAGCAGAGCTCACTGCCGGAACTTCTTTAAAATATTAAAAATATTGACTTTTCCTTCCTTATTCATCTTTATGGAGTATGACCTCTATGTATCTACTCGACGTTCAGAATTAGTTAAGGCCTCAATAATTTACAATGCAAAAAAATGAACAATCATTTTCCAATTGAAATCAAATCTTTACCCGTGTTTCGCAATAATTTTGAGAAATTTTTTCTGGAAAGTGTCTTCAACTCTATAAATGACTTTGATTATAATACTAATATTTAAGCCCCAGCCTATTATTACATATTTTTGGATTACCATATGGTTCACAAAGTATACATGTACATTTTTAATCTTTTAATTTAGTTTTTCATTGTAGTTTTCTAAAGTATACTTTATATTTAGATTTTATTCTATTTTCTCAGTTCTTCACAAGCTTTTGTCTACAGATTTTGAACAATTTTTCAAAAATGAAGCATTTCTCGCCCTCTCTCTCTTTTTCTCCAAATACATCTATTATCATTTTAAGACTTCCAGGAATCATACCTAATAATATTTGACCCGATACTTGCCACTTAAGGTTTATTACGCCGAAATGATTTATAATCAGATATGATCATCAACTTACGAATCCATTCTTTATTATTTAGTTAAAGAAAGTTTGAGCTTGATTTTCTAGCAAAAGAAATGACATAATTTGTTCCAAACATTCCACAAATCTACTAAGCAGTCGACCGCTTCATAACTAGCGTATATTGCTTTGTAATGGAATATCTGGATTTAAATTTTCCATTTCTTGTAAAAATGATTTGAATTGCTATTGAGTTAATGGAGGATGACGGACAATACATAATATCTTTTACAACAATATTCATTACAGTATTCATCACGGAGTTGAAGCTTTCGCTCGAGATATTCGCGCATAAACTTGCTTGATGAATAATAAAATAAAAATTCAAAAATGGATAAATGAGGGTATTGAAAAGAAATATAAATCCCTTGTGTGTCTAGATTATAGTAGATTGAACAGTTATTCATCCACATGGTTATTGTGGAGAAAAGCGTTTTTTACAATAATATGATGAATTTATGGAAATTTCCATTTCAGGTAACAGTACCCTTAGAGAATTTACGTACTGAACAAAAAGGAGCAGCTTTAACAACAGAATTGACCGAATGGTTCGACGATCTTTGGTCTAGAGGACAAATTTTATTGGGTTTGTGCTATAATACGAAAAAGCGAGCACTCGTAGTGACTGTTGTCAGATGCATTAACTTGTTACCGATGGACAACAATGGATTATCAGACCCATTTGTAAAACTGTAGGTTGTATTTTTTAGTTAATAATGTTGTATAATTTTCACAAATATACAGTGCTTTTCAGATAAAAGTATACACCTTTAATAACTTTTGTAATACTGGTATTTAGAAAAAATCCAAAAACACGTCAATTTATGTTGGAAGGGGCAAGCATTATGGCTTATTTAAACTTACTGGAAAAGCCACCCCCTCACCCCTAGCAGCATCCCCTTTATTTTTTTAAATTACTTTTCATATTTTTTATGTAAAATTTGGATACTCCTCTTTGAGCTGATTTCAAAAATGTATAATACTTGTAGGTTAAAGTGGTTAGTTTATGAGATAAACAATTTTTCTTTTAAGAGCACAAATTTTACTTATTATTTACTTTCACCTTATTTGCCTGTACTAAAATGGGTTGTACAACAGTTCAAACTCTTTAATCTTTTTAACTGTGCTATTTATTATGAAGTTACAATAAGTGTTCAAAATGAGTACCATTCACTTCCAGACAATGGTATAATCTATTTTGAAATGCCTCTCTGACATTGCTGAATACGGCTGGATTTAATTGTCGACATTCATTTTCTATCCTCTCTCGTAAATCATCCAGAGATTCTGGTTGGGTAGCATAAACTTTTGTTTTTAAATACCCCCATAAAAAGAAGTCTAGGGGTGTTAAATTCGGTGACCTAGGTGGCCACTCCATCATCTGCCCCCTTCTACCTATCCAACGAGCGGGGAATGTTTCGTTTAAAAATTGTCGGACAGGCATAGCATAGTGTGGGGGAGCTCCGTCTTGTTGAAATACCAGTAAATCTTCGGGAAGGTTATCATCATTTTCTATTATTGTTGTAATACGTGGGTCAACCCCTTCCCTGAGTAACTCAAGATATGATTCACCATTTAAATTTCCGTTGATGAAGAAAGGTCCGACAATGTGGTCACCTAGGATACCACACCAAACGTTTAACTTTTGGGGATGTTGTGTATGGAATTCACGCATAATATGTGGATCACTTTCAGCCCAATATCTACAATTATGCTTACTTACTAAGCCATTTAATGACCATGAGCATTCATCAGAAAAGCAAATATTGTTTAACAATTGTGGATTGTTATTGATAATTTGCGTCATTGATTCGCAAAACTCTAGACGACGATCAAAATCATCTTCATTCAACTCGTGCACCAACTTAACTTTGTATGGGTGGTACTTGAATTTATGTAGAACTCGGAAAACTGTAGAAGATGAAACACCGATCGCTCTACTTATTGTTGACAACGATTGGGGTTGTTGAGCCTCTAAGCTGACTTGCCCTAAAATTGCCACTTGGATTGCTTCGTTATTTACGAGTCCCTCTCGCTTATGCACTTTATTGCAAACAGACCCTGTTGTGGTAAATTTCTCCATGAGTTGAATTACATACTTATGAGTTGCATGTCTTCCGTCATGTAATTCGTTAAATATTCTAGCAGCAGCTCTTGCACAATTATTATTTTGGTAGTATAAACCTACAATTTCAATTCTTTCTTGCAAAGAGTAAACCATTTCAGAGAAACAAAATAAATAATGTATCAAATTACACTATCAATAGTGACTACAAATTCTAGTTGACAATGTCAAACTTTAATAAAAAGTAGAGTTTTTTGTTGTTTGGATTTTTTAAGTAGAATAAATAGCACAGTTAAAAAGATTAAAGAGTTTGAACTGTTGTAGAACCCATTTTAGTACAGGCAAATAAGGTGAAAGTAAATAATAAGTAAAATTTGTGCTCTTAAAAGAAAAATTGTTTATCTCATAAACTAACCACTTTAACCTACAAGTATTATACATTTTTGAAATCAGCTCAAAGAGGAGTATCCAAATTTTACATAAAAAATATGAAAAGTAATTTAAAAAAATAAAGGGGATGCTGCTAGTGGTGAGGGGGTGGCTTTTCCAGTAAGTTTAAATAAGCCATAATGCTTGCCCCTTCCAACATAAATTGACGTGTTTTTGGATTTTTTCTAAATACCAGTATTACAAAAGTTATTAAAGGTGGATACTTTTATCTGAAAAGCACTGTATATTATAGGCAATTGAAACCTGATCCAAATCATAAGAAACATAAAACTTCCATCAAATGGAAAAATTTGAATCCCGTTTTTAACGAAGAATTTGCTTTCGAAACAAGACCAACTGAACTCAGTACTCAAAGTTTGTATGTCACTGTTTATGATAAAGATTATGGAAAAAGTAATGACTATTTAGGTGGTTTGATTTTAGGCGGTACTGGATCTAAAGGTAAGAAGCTCTTAACCATTTTAACACATCTGATCCTTTATTCACTTTTGAACTGATATATAAAATTAAAAATTATCTTTTTGGAAGCCAGCAACATTTCACCAAAACAGTGGTTTCAGAAAGAGAAAGAGTTATTTGGTTCAAAACAATAATCGAGCTTGTTTCCTCTAAAGATTAAAAAAAAAGTTTGACTGCAATATTGTTTGTTTGATGTACTTGGAGCAAATCTGCTATTTAAATAATCGAAGTTAATCTTTCAAAACGATGCATATAGTTTGCATGCATATGGTTTACTCTTTGGGAGTAATAAAAAAGTAAAACTAATTATCCTTAACAGTTTGTTTTATTTATTGTCAGAGCTATAAATATTTAATGAACATATTTTTTCGCCCCTTTTTTGTTTTTTATTCTGGATATTAATAACTTAACCAATATATTTGATATTTTTAATACAAATATAACGAAAGTATGTTTGCATATTTGTTACAATCTTGTTAGTTACCTCCTATTTATATTTCCTGTCAAAGTGTTATATAAATTTGACAATCATATTCGTTTTAATACATTTGTATTGAAAATATGATTTCGTTGTTAGGTAAATATGGATAAAAACCAATATCAAGCTATAGACATTATTTTTATATAGAAGAACATTCAAATAAACTGAGAAAAAGTTACGTAAATATTAATATGAGAATGTTCTGTTCCATAAAATAATTTGTAAGTGGTTCTCTGATTTTTAAAGTTATGAATACTAGGGATGCTGGACTTGATATATGCTAAAGAAAATTACTCTTGTATTTAGCTTACGTGAAATACTTCATAAATATTTCAACCCAATTGGTACGCAGTATGTTGCATGAAAGGTTATACAGAGTGAGTTTTATGTATGTAATACCTCAATTATCTGAGAAACGGCTTGTATGATTTTTATAAATTTTTGTATACAAGGGTCTTGTGATACGGCCGGTATTATGGTGGAATACATATTGATGTCAGATCTTTCCTTTTTCCGGAAACAAAATGAACTTTGCTATTTCAAATGTATATTTTTCGCTTTTCGAAATCCTTAAGAAATACTTATTATTTTTCATCTAATGTTCTCTATACCTAAATGCCATAATTTCGGAGTTATATAGCTACATTTCCGTTAACTACGCCGAAGTAAAAATAATACATTTAGGTGAGTTCGACTGCTACAATAACAAATTTGACATTTTAATAAATTGTATTGTTTATTGAAAGTCACAATGAACTGTTTATCTGAAAAAGAACGAATTGATATTTTAATGTTATAAGGATATTGTGATAGGCGTAGAAGTCAACAAGAAACGTGTAATACATTGAATAATTTATATCCTAACCGAAATCCCATAACAAGATCTACTGTCAGTAAATTAGTGAAAAAGTTTAACTTTCTATTTCCAAATTTGAAAAAATGGGTTGGTGGAAACTGGAAAGCGATTTTAGATAAATAAAGAAGTGATGGCCGAAAGAATCGCGTATTATGTAGAGATTAATTTGTAGTTTATTTGAGAATTGGAAACTTACTGGACTAAATATGTACAGTTTAAAAATATTATGTTAAACAAAAAAATAGTTTTTTCACAAGTCCCGTTTCTATGAAATTTGCCCTTATAATAATTTATCTAGAACTAAATTCCACGAAATCAACTTTCCTTTGACACAGTTGTTTGTAATAAATTTAGGTTTTCTACTGTTGGACTATTTGACTTGATGAATTGTTAATCAAACACATAAAAATGTATATTTCAATATTTATTTCGGATCGGTTTGGAGTGGTCTTAATAGGATAATCAATACATATGTATCACCTACTAGTGCTGTCACTGGCGGATATTTCTGAAGCCTTCAGAGGAAAGAAGCTAATCCACTAGAAACATAATAATCCATAAACAGAAAATTAGAAAATAGAAAAAAAAACCTTTTACGATTTTCTATAAAGTTTTTGCTATAATTCCCCAACTATTCGATAACATTATCGAGGAAGTGCATTATATTTGGAATACAAGTTTGTTTTCAAGAAGAAACGTGTTAACAAATTGAAAATTGCATAAAATGCACAACTTCCTTATAACTTCAATTGGTGTAAAAATCTCCAATAGTCTTTTTTAACAAAGGATATAGTATTCAAAGGGATATTCGACATTTGAAGTTTTGTATTTGTTGATAAATTTAACATATTTTTATTATTTTCTTAATTTAATCAGTCAAGTCAATCATAGGTATGTTAACACACGCACGCACACACACACACACACACACACACACACAGACACACATACACGTGCGCGTTAGATATCCCATCCCTCTAAGCATCCACCTCCAGATAAATCCACGGATGGATATGAAGGAGGACATTCCACCACCGTTTGTGATTTAGAAAGGTCCTCATCCTCATTTGCGTCTCTGTTCCGCGCGTAGACTCCTTCCTCTCTCCTGAGTTCTATGGGAGATTCTAGGAAGTCTTATCTTTTTGTCAAAAGTTAGCCTGTTGACTATACACTCTTGTCTTTTTGATCTAGACGTCTTAATGTATGTGTGTGTGTTTTCGCTGCCTCGAGTAAACTCTTTCTAACGTTCTTCAGCAAGAAAAGATCTAATCCGAGTGGCCCTTCGCCTTCTCTACAGCTGTTTCCGATTTATAACTCGGCACTTGCTTATAAAAAGTGTCGGGGAATGTCCTCTTGTGGGTTGACTCGAAAACCTAGGATTTTTTTCGTTTTTTTTATTTTCTGTTTTTATCCGTTTTCGGTGTAATTTTTTTTACTTTGTTTTTTAGGTATAAAAATTTGAAACTGGTCTCTTCATTTTAATATTTGCATTATTTACTTATGTACGCAGCTGGTTCATAACCACCACCAGCACAGTGACCCCTGGTTCACATATGAAAAATTGCACCTATTCTTCATCTTTTTTATCATCGCTATGTCTTTTGCCTTTTTTCGGAACTCTTTCCTTACTTTTTTTCATTTAAGCTTTTCGCGTTTCCTAATTTCTCCGTTAGTCTTTTTCAACAGTGCACTTTTTCTTCTTATATAGGGAACTCTAAGTTATTACAGAACTTGATGGCTTATGTTATCTATTGATGGATGATTTTCTTCTCATAGGCACTAGAAATATCGAATGAAGGAACAGGAAAGTAATTTTCTATTACAGGAGCAGAAAATCCTGATGTATTCTCATTAAAGTTATTGAGTGGCCGTTACTGCAGGTAGGGCGGATGAAGAGAGTAGTGTCTAATTACCTGTAGAATCTTGTTAGCTTGTTGTAGCTATGTAAACAGCTTCAGCAAATATGTTACGATTGAGTGGGTATATGTCACCAACTTTGAAATAATTTGCTGCAATTTCTCCAGTTTGGCACTTTAAATATGCCTTACCGAACAGCTCTGCAACGTGGAAATTTGATTTTTTTACATGATTTTATATGTCGAGATCGAATAGCTTTATATTTTTCGTATAGCTGTAATGACCGTTGAGAATCAAGAGCAGTGGTAAGACTTTTAATGGTTTGACGTATTCAACAGAGTGTTGAAATCATTGCGCAAAAAAGTTCGTTTGAATCCAACATAAAGGGTGCACTTTATCTATAGTACCAACTTGAGCTGCTCTCATCAAAACATCAGACATATTTCTACACGAAAAAATCAACATGGGTGGGACAAGAATTTCTATTGGGCTCATACATACCATAATAGTTATTAAGGACCCCCTTTCATATTATGGTATTGCTCTGATTGGTTTTTTTCCCTTTCCGAGATATGATTTTTTATATTTCACTCTGTACCATGTTTAAGATAAGCCCTGCAGAAAAATACTTTTCGGTTTCAATTTTGTCCAGATTATCGTAAAACTCATCCCTTATTTCTTTGGTAATGCCGTTGATTCTTGCTTGATAAATTTCAGTTGGTTGACTTATAGATAAAATTTGCTTATGTCGTTTTATAACTCTTCGACCAGTATCCAGTATCTTCCATTATCTGTATTACGTGAAAGGTTATAGTTTAAGTTTGTAATGTATCTGTCGAAGTAACTTCTCAATCGGCGCATTGTATGTTTAAGAAGTATATTATTTTTCTATTCTATAAAAGGTGAATATAGCACGATACATTTTTATATTTCAAATGGATCAGGCAGCGTTTCCAATAAAAACTCCCAGGTGTATTGACTTTTAACAATAATTATTATTATACCCAGAACTTCTACGAACTGTATATCAAAACCTTTATCATGAATCACTCTATATAATAGTGAAAACCGTATGACCATCCATTCAGTAATATTTGATATTATCGCAGATAGATTAGAAGATGCGGTGGAAGACTTGATAATAATTTTATTATAATGAGATTTCACTACATATTATTTCTTAGTAATAAAGATGAGAGTTATACATTTTCATTAATTGCTTGAACAATCGTGAAAGGAATCTAAGTAAACTTTATTGGAATGAAATTTCTGTTACAGGATTGAGGTTAAAGCATTGGATGGATATGATTCGATATCCTGACCACAGACACGAACAGTGGCATAATTTAACCGAAGATGTATTAGATTGAATCGATACGCCCAATATAATAGATATAAATTGTGATACGGGTTGGAATAGGATTCCATAATACGAGAGTTTGCAGACTTCATATTCGTCTTAAATTTTCTTATTTTAACCCTTGGCACAATGTACGGCATATACACTAATTGAAGAGTGAACTTGATGTTATAAACTAACTAGATATATATTTAATTGATGGGTATGTAATCAAAAAATTAATTTTTATAACAGATTTAGTATATTGAAGTTACGAAAACTGTATTGTTGACCAAAATTCAATTTATTTATGTAAAATGTTGTCAAATGCTTGTAATTATTTTGGAATAAAATATCGTTAAACTACAGTTAATTTATTTCTTCCCAGTAATGGTTTGATTTCTTAAAACTCTCCGTCAGTGCCGAAAGAAATTAAAAATCTTTCTATTGCAATTTTTATATTGAGGAGCATAGACCTATAGCTCCACCTCTAGCACCGGCGATTAAAAATTGTTGATTTAGTATGGAAACAAATTCATTGTGTAATTATCAACCAACACAGCTTCAGCAGAATAGATTGATCACGAAAAGTTGTAACCAATTATTTAAGAAACTCGTTCATTATATTTTGAAAAGAAACGGAGGCCCACAAGAAATTTCAACAAGAGCTCGAAGAAGTATTGTGCTGGAGCAAGCAATATCTTAAGACGTTGAAAGAATGTAGCAGCGGAATGTAGTGTAAATATTTCGGGGTAGACGATATGAAAAATAAAAAAGTTTATAGCTAATTTTTGGGTTTTTATAGCTAATTTTTGGATTTTTCTAACATATTTTGGGTTTTTGTGGCTAATTTCTGAGTTTTTCACGCTAATTTTCGAGTTTTATGGTTAATTTTTGGGTTTTTATGGCTAATTTTTGGTGTTTTATGACTAATTTTTGGGTTTTTGTGGCTAATTTTTGAGTTTTTATGGCAAATTTTTGAGTTTTATAGCTATTTTTTTGGTTTTTATTGCCAATTTTTTAGTTTTCAAGCAATTTTTGGGTTTTTATAGCTAATTTTTGGATTTTTCTAACATATTTTGGGTTTTGTGGCTAATTTCTGAGTTTTTACAGCTAATTTTCAAGTTTTTCTGGCTAATTTTTGAGTATTATGGTTAATTTTTGGGTTTTTATGGCTAATTTTTGGGGTTTTTTGACTAATTTTTTGGTTTTTATTGCCAATTTTTTAGTTTTCTAGCAATTTTTGAGTTTTTCTGGCTAATTTTTGGGGTTTTCTAGCTAATTCTTGAGTTCCCTAGCTAATTTTTGGGTTTTTGTGGCTAATTTCTGAGTTTTTCTAGCTAATTTTTGTGGATAATTTTTGAGTTTTTTTAGCTCATCTTTGGGTATTACAGCTAGAAAAACTCAAAAATTAGCTAGAAAAACTCAGAATTTTGCCATAAAAACCAAAAATTAGCTAGGAAACTCAAGAATTAGCTGGAAAAACTCAGAAATTAGCCACAAAAACCTAAAAATTAGCTAAAAAAACCCAAAAATTAGCCATGAAATTCGAAAAATTAGCCAGAAAAACTCGAAAATTAGATAGAAAACACAAAAATTAGTAGGAAAAACTCAAAAATTAGCTAGAAAAACCCAAAAATTAGCCACAAAAACTCAAAAATTGTTAGAAAACTAAAAATTAGCAATAAAATCTCGAAAATTAGCCATAAAAACCCAAAAATTGCTATAAAAACCCAAAAATTAGCTATAAAAAATAAAAAAATAGCTAGAAAAACCCAAAAATTAGCCATAAAAACCCAAAAATTGCTATAAAAACCCAAAAATTAGCTATAAAAAATCAAAAAATAGCTAGAAAAACCCAAAAATTAGCCTTAAAAACTTAAAAATTGCTAGAAAAACCCAAATAGTAGCCATGAAATTCCAGAAATTAGCCAGAAAAACTCAAAAATTAGCTAGAAAAACCTGAAAATCAGCTATAAAAACCCAAAAATTGCTAAAGAAACCCAAAAATTAGCTATAAGAACTCAAAAAATAGGTAGAAAACTAAGAAATTAGCTAGGAAAACCCTAAAATTAGCCATAAAAACCCAAAATTTGCTAGAAAAACCCGAAAATTAGCCATGAAATTCCAAAAACTAGCCAGAAAAACTCAAAAATTGGCATTAAAACCCAAAAATTAGCTAGAAAAACTCGAAAATTGGCTATAGAACCCAAAAATTGGCTGGAAAACTCAAAAATTAGCAATAAAAACTCAAAAATTGCTATAAAAACCCAAATATTAGCTATAAAAACTCAAATAATTGCTATAAAACCCAAAAACAGGTAGAAAAACCCAAGAATCAGCCATAAAGACCCGGAAATTAGCCATAAAAACCCAAAATTTGCTAGAAAAACCCAAAAATTAGCCATGAAATTCCAAAAATTAGCCAGAAAAACTCAAAAATTGGCATTAAAACCCAAAAATTAGCTAGAAAAACTCGAAAATTAGCTATAGAACCCAAAAATTAGCTAGAAAAACTCGAAAATTAGCTAGAAAAACTAGAAAATCAGCTATAAAAACCCAAATTTTAGCCATAAACACCCAAAAAATAGCTATAAAACCCAAAAATGAGCTATAAAACCCAAAAATTTATGGGTTTTCTAGCTAATGTTTGAGTTCTGTAGCTAATTTTTGGGTTTTTATGGCTAATTTTTGGGTTTTTCTAGCTTATTTTTGGGTTTTATAGCTATTTTTTGAGTTTTTATAGCTAATTTTTGGGTTTTTATAGCAATTTTTGGGTTTTCATGGCTACTTTTGGAGTTTTTATAGCTAATTTCTGAGTTTTTATAGCTAATTTTTGAGTTTTACTAGCTAATTTTTATGTTTTATGGCTAATTTTCAAGTTTTTATGGCTAATATTGGAGTTTTTCTAGCTAATTTCTGAGTTTTTCTAGCTAATTTTTGGGTATTTATAGCTAATTTCTGGGTTTTTGTGGCTAATTTATTAAATTTTATGACTAATTTTTGTGTTTTTCTAGCTAATTTTTGGGTTTTATAGCTATTTTTTGGGTTTTCTAGCCAATTTTTGAGTTTTTCCAGCTAATTTTCGAGTTTTTCTGGCTAATTCTTGGGTTTTATGGCTGATTTTTGTGTTTTTATGGCTAATTTTTCTAATTTTATGGCTAATTTATGTGTTTTTTGCTAATTTTTGGGTTTTATAGCTAATTTTTGGGTTTTATAGCTAATTTTTGGGTTTTTATAGCTGATTTTTAGGTTTTTCTAACAATTTTTGGGTTTTTGTGGCTAATTCATGAGTTTTTCCAGCTAATTTTTGAGTTTTTCTGGCTAATTCTTGGGTTTTATGGCTAATTTTTGGGTGTTTATGGCTAATTTTTGAGTTTTTATGCCTAATTTTTGGGTTTTTGTGGCTGATTTTTGAGTTTTTATAGCTATTTTTTGAGTTTTTTTAGCTAATTTATGGGTTTTTCAGCAATTTTGGGGTTTTTATGGCAAATTTTTGGGTTTTTCTAGCTAATTTTTGAGTTTTCCCGGCTAATTCTTGGGTTTTATAGGTGATTGTTGGGTTTTTCTAGCTGATTTTTGAGTTTTTCCAGCTGATTTTTGGCTTTTCATGACTAATTTTTGGGTTTCTATGGCTAATTTATGGGGTTTTCTAGCTAATTTTTGAGCTTTATAGCTATTTTTTGAGTTTTTATAGCTAATTTTTGGGTTTTTTCTGCAATTTTTGGGTTTTTATGGCTAATTTTTGGGTTTTCCAGCTGAATTTTGTGTTTTTCTAGCTAATTTTTGAGTTTTTCCAGCTAATTTTTGGCTTTTTATGGCTAATTTTTGGGTTTTTATGGCTAATTCATGGGTTTTTCTAGCTAATTTTTGAGCTTTATAGCAATTTTTTGAGTTTTTATAGCTAATTTTTGGGTTTTTATAGCAATTTTCGGGTTTTCATGGCTAATTTTGGAGTTTTTCTAGCTAATTTTTGGATTTTGTAGCTAATTTTTGAGTTTTTTCAGCTCATTTTTGGGTTTTATAGCTAGAACTCAAAAATTAGCCAAAAAATTCAAAAATTAGCTAGAAAAACTCAAAATTTTGCCATAAAAACCAAAAATTAGCTAGGAAAACTCAAGAATTAGCTGGAAAAACTTAGGAATTAGCCACAAAAACCTAAAAATTAGCTACAAAAAACCAAAAATTAGCTATAAAACTCAAGAATTAGCTAGAAAAACTCAAAAATTAGCCATAAAAACCCAAAATTTGCTAGAAAAACTCGAAAATTAGCCATGAAATTCCAGAAATTAGCCAGAAAAACTCAAAAATTAGCTATAAAACTCGAAAATTAGCTAGAAAAACTCGAAAATTAGCTATGAAACCCAAAAATTAATGGGTTTTCTAGCTAACGTTTGAGTTTTCTAGCTAATTTTTGGGGTTTTATGGCTGTTTTGGGTTTAATAGCTATTTTTTGAGTTTTCATAGCTAATTTCCGGGTTTTTATAGCAATTTTTGGCTTTTCATGGCTACTTTTGGAGTTTTTCTAGCTAATTTCTGAGTTTTTATAGCAAATTTTTGAGTTTTTCTGGCTAATTTTTGGGTTTTATGGCTAATTTTCGAGTTTTTATGGCTAATATTGGAGTTTTTCTAGCTAATTTATGAGTTTTTCCAGCCAATTTTTGAGTTTTTCTAGCTATTTTTGGGTTTTTGTGGCTGATTTATTGAATTTTATGGCTAATTTTTGTGTTTTTCTAGCTAATTTTTGGGTTTTATAGCTATTTTTTTGGTTTTCTAGCCAATTTTTGAGATTTTATAGATATTTTTTGGGTTTTGAAGCTAATGTTTGGGTTTTTATAGCTAATTTTTGGATTTTTCTAACAATTTTTGGATTTTTGTTGCTAATTTCTGAGTTTTTCTTGCCAATTCGTGGGTTTTATAGCTAATTTTTGGGTTTTTATAGCTGATTTTTGGTTTTTATGGCAAAATTTTGAGTTTTTATAGCTAATTTTTGGGTTTTTGTGCTATAAAACCCAAAAATTCATGGGTTTTCTAGCTAATTTTTGGGTTTTATGGCTAATTTTTGGGTTTTTCTAGCTAATTTTTGATTTTTTATAGCTAATTTATTTATTAAATTTATCAAAAACCCAAAAATTAGCTATGAAAAATCAAAAATCAGCAAGAAAAACCCAAAAGTTAGCCATAAAAACCCAAAAATTAGCCATAAAACCCGAAAATTAGCTAGAAACCCAAAAATTAGCTAGGAAAACTCGAAAATTAGCTAGAAAAACTAGAAAATTAGCTATAAAAACCCAAATTTTTAGTCATTGAAACCCAAAAAATAGCTATAAAACCCAAGAAATAGCTATAAAACCCAAAAATTTATGGGTTTTCTAGCTAATGTTCGAGTTATCTAGATAATTTTTGGGTTTTTACGGCTAATTTTTGGGTTTTTCTAGCTTATTTTTGAGTTTTCATGACTAATTTTGGAGTTTTTCTAGCTAATTTTTGGGTTTTTGTAGCTAATTTATGATTTTTTATAGCTAATTTATTTATTAAATTTATCAAAAACCCAAAAATTAGCTATGAAAAGTCAAAAATTAGCTAGAAAAACCCAAAAGTTAGCCATAAAAACCCAAAAATTAGCCATTAAAACCCAACAATTAGCTAGAAACTCAAAAATTAGCTAGGAAAACTCGAAATTTAGCTAGAAAAACTCGGAATTTAGCTATAAAAACCCAAATTTTAGCCATAGAAACCCAGAAAATAGCTATAAAACCCAATAAATAGCTATAAAACCCAAAAATTTATGGGTTTTCTAGCTAATGTTTGAGTTTTCTAGGTAATATTTGGGTTTTTATGGCTAATTTTTGGGTTTTTCTAGCTTATTTTTGGGTTTTATAGCTATTTTCTGAGTTTTTATAGCTGATTTTTGGGGTTTTATAGCAATTCTTGGGTTTTCATGGCTAATTTTGGAGTTTTTATAGCTAATTTTTGGGTTTTTATAGCAATTTTTGGGTTTTCATGGCTAAATTTGGAGTTTTTCTAGCTAATTTTTGAGTTTTTGTAGCTAATTTTTGAGTTTTTCCAGCTAATTTTTGGCTTTTTATGGCTAATTTTTGGGTTTTCATGGGTTTTTCTAGCTAATTTTTGAGCTTTATAGCTATTTTTTGAGTTTTTTTAGCTAATTTATGGGTTTTTCAGCAATTTTGGGGTTTTTATGGCTAATTTTTGGGTTTTCTAGCTGATTTTTGTGTTTTTCTAGCTATTTTTTGAGTTTTTATAGGAATTTTTGGGTTTTCATGGCTAATTTTGGAGTTTTTCTAGCCAATTTGTGGGTTTTTGTAGCAAATTTTCGAGTTTTCTCAGCTCATTCTTGGGTTTTATTGCTAGAACTCAAAAATTAGCCACAAAAATTCAAAAATTAGCTGGAAAAACTCAAAATTCTGCCATAAAAACCAAAAATTAGCTAGGGAAACTCGAGAATTAGCTAGGAAAACCCAGGAATTAGCCACAAAAACCTAAAAATTAGCTAGAAAAACCCAAAAATTAGCCATGAAATTCGAAAAATTAGCCAGAAAAACTCGAAAATTAGCCAGAAAAACTCGAAAATCAGCTAGAAAACACAAAAATTAGCCATAAAAAATAAAAAAATAGCTAGAAAAACCCAAAAATTAGCCAAAAAAACCAAAAAATTGCTATAAAAACCCAAAAATTAGCTATAAAAAATCAAAAAATAGCTAGAAAAACCCAAAAATTAGCCTTAAAAACCCAAATATTAGCCATGAAATTCCAGAAATTAGCCAGAAAAACTCAAAAATTAGCATTTAAACCCAAAAATTAGCTAGAAAAACTCGAAAATTAGCTATAGAACCCAAAAATTGGCTGGAAAACTCAAAAATTAGCAATAAAAATTTAAAAATTGCTATAAAAACCCAAATATTAGCTATAAAAACTCTAATAATTGCTATAAAACCCAAAAACAGGTAGAAAAACCCAATAATCAGCCATAAAGACCTGGAAATTAGCCATAAAAACCCGTAAATTAGCTAGAAAAACTCGAAAATTAGCTAGAAAAACTAGAAAATCAGCTATAAAAACCCAAATTTTAGCCATAAACACCCAAAAAATAGCTATAAAACCCAAAAATGAGCTATAAAACCCAAAAATTTATGGGTTTTCTAGCTAATGTTTGAGTTCTGTAGCTAATTTTTGGGTTTTTATGGCTAATTTTTGGGTTTTTCTAGCTTATTTTTGGGTTTTATAGCTATTTTTTGAGTTTTTATAGCTAATTTTTGGGTTTTTATAGAAATTTTTGGGTTTTCATGGCTACTTTTGGAGTTTTTATAGCTAATTTCTGAGTTTTTATAGTTAATTTTCGAGTTTTACTAGCTAATTTTTATGTTTTATGGCTAATTTTCGAGTTTTTATGGCTAATATTGGAGTTTTTCTAGCTAATTTCTGAGTTTTTCTAGCTAATTTTTGGGTATTTATAGCTAATTTCTGGGTTTTTGTGGCTAATTTATTAAATTTTATGACTAATTTTTGTGTTTTTCTAGCTAATTTTTGGGTTTTATAGCTATTTTTTGGGTTTTCTAGCCAACTTTTGAGTTTTTCCAGCTAATTTTTGAGTTTTTCTGGCTAATTCTTGGGTTTTATGGCTGATTTTTGTGTTTTTATGGCTAATATTGGAGTTTTCTAGCTAATTTCTGAGTTTTTCTAGCCAATTTTCGAGTTTTTCTAGCTAATTTTTGGGTTTTGCTAACAATTTTTGGGTTTTTGTGGCTAATTCATGAGTTTTTCCAGCCAATTTTTGAGTTTTTCTGGCTATTTCTTGGGTTTTATGGCTAATTTTTGGGTTTTTATGGCTAATTTTTGAGATTTTATGGCTAATTTTTGGGTTTTTGTGGCTAATTTTTGGGTTTTTGTGGCTAAATTCCAGTTTTTATGGCTAATTTTTGAGTTTTTCTGGCTAACTTCTGGGTTTTATAGCTAATTTTTGGGTTTTATCGCTAATTTTTGGGTTTTTATGGCTAATTTTTGGGTTTTTCTAGCTAATTTTTGAGTTTTTGTAGCTAATTTTTGAGTTTTTCCAGCTAATTTTTGGCTTTTTATGGCTAATTTTTGGGTTTTTATGGGTTTTTCTAGCTAATTTTTGAGCTTTATAGCTATTTTTTGAGTTTTTTTAGCTAATTTATGGGTTTTTCAGCAATTTTGGGGTTTTTATAGCAAACTTTTGGGTTTTTCTAGCTAATTTTTGAGTTTTTCCGGCTAATTCTTGGGTTTTATAGGTGATTGTTGGGTTTTTCTAGCTGATTTTTGAGTTTTTCCAGCTAATTTTTGGCTTTTCATGACTAATTTTTGGGTTTTTATGGCTAATTTATGGGTTTTTCTAGCTAATTTTTGAGCTTTATAGCTATATTTTGAGTTTTTATAGATAATTTTTGGGTTTTTTTCAGCAATTTTTGGATTTTTATGGCTAATTTTTGGGTTTTCTAGCTGATTTTTGTGTTTTTCTAGCTATTTTTTGAGTTTTTATAGCTAATTTTTGTGTTTTTATAGCAATTTTTGGGTTTTCATGGCTAATTTTGGAGTTTTTCTAGCTAATTTTTGGGTTTTTGTAGCAAATTTTCGAGTTTTTTCAGCTCATTCTTGGGTTTTATTGCTAGAACTCAAAAATTAGCCACAAAAATTCAAAAATTAGCTGGAAAAACTCAAAATTTTGCCATAAAAACCAAAAATTAGCTAGGGCAACTCAAGAATTAGCTAGAAAAACTCAGGAATTAGCCACAAAAACCTAAAAATTAGCTAGAAAAACCCAAAAATTAGCCAGAAAAAATAGAAAATCAACTATAAAAACCCAAATTTTAGCCATAAAAACTCAAAAAATAGCTATAAAACCCAAAAATGAGCTATAAAACCCAAAAATTTATGGGTTTTCTAGCTAATGTTTGAGTTCTGTAGCTAATTTTTTGGTTTTTATGGCTAATTTTTGGGTTTTTCTAGCTTATTTTTGGGTTTTATAGCTATTTTTTGAGTTTTTATAGCTAATTTTTGGGTTTTTATAGCAATTTTTGGGTTTTCATGGCTACTTTTGGAGTTTTTATAGCTAATTTCTGAGTTTTTATAGCTAATTTTTGAGTTTTACTAGCTAATTTTTATGTTTTATGGCTAATTTTCGAGTTTTTATGGCTAATATTGGAGTTTTTCTAGCTAATTTCTGAGTTTTTCTAGCTAATTTTTGGGTTTTTGTGGCTAATTTATTAAATTTTATGACTAATTTTTGTGTTTTTCTAGCTAATTTTTGGGTTTTATAGCTATTTTTTGGGTTTTCTAGCCAATTTTTGAGTTTTTCCAGCTAATTTTTGAGTTTTTCTGGCTAATTCTTGGGTTTTATGGCTAATTTCTGGGTTTTTATGGCTAATTTTTGAGATTTTATGGCTAATTTTTGGGTTTTTGTGGCTAATTTTTGGGTTCTTGTGGCTAAATTCGAGTTTTTATGGCTAATTTTTGAGTTTTTCTGGCTAACTTCTGGGTTTTATAGCTAATTTTTGGGTTTTATCGCTAATTTTTGGGTTTTTATGGCTAATTTTTGGGTTTTTCTAGCTAATTTTTGAGTTTTTGTAGCTAATTTTTGAGTTTTTCCAGCTAATTTTTGGCTTTTTATGGCTAATTTTTGGGTTTTTATGGGTTTTTCTAGCTAATTTTTGAGCTTTATAGCTATTTTTTGAGTTTTTTTAGCTAATTTATGGGTTTTTCAGCAATTTTGGGGTTTTTATAGCAAACTTTTGGGTTTTTCTAGCTAATTTTTTAGTTTTTCCGGCTAATTCTTGGGTTTTATAGGTGATTGTTGGGTTTTTCTAGCTGATTTTTGAGTTTTTCCAGCTAATTTTTGGCTTTTCATGACTAATTTTTGGGTTTTTATGGCTAATTTATGGGTTTTTCTAGCTAATTTTTGAGCTTTATAGCTATTTTTTGAGTTTTTATAGCTAATTTTTGGGTTTTTTTCAGCAATTTTTGGATTTTTATGGCTAATTTTTGGGTTTTCTAGCTGATTTTTGTGTTTTTCTAGCTATTTTTTGAGTTTTTATAGCTAATTTTTGTGTTTTTATAGATAATTTTTGGGTTTTATAACTAATTTTTGGGTTTTTATGGCTAATTTTTGAGATTTTATGGCTAATTTTTGGGTTTTTGTGGCTAATTTTTGGGTTCTTGTGGCTAAATTCGAGTTTTTATGGCTAATTTTTGAGATTTTCTGGCTAACTTTTGGGTTTTATAGCTAATTTTTGGGTTTTATCGCTAATTTTTGGGTTTTTATGCCTAATTTTTGGGTTTTTGTGGCTGATTTTTGAGTTTTTATAGCTAATTTTTGAGTTTTTCCGGCTAATTCTTGGGTTTTATAGGTGATTGTTGGGTTTTTCTAGCTGATTTTTGAGTTTTTCCAGCTAATTTTTGGCTTTTCATGACTAATTTTTGGGTTTCTATGGCTAATTTATGGGTTTTTCTAGCTAATTTTTGAGCTTTATAGCTATTTTTTGAGTTTTTATAGCTAATTTTTGGGTTTGTTTCAGCAATTTTTGGGTTTTTATGGCTAATTTTTGGGTTTTCCAGCTGAATTTTGTGTTTTTCGAGCTAATTTTTGAGTTTTTCCAGCTAATTGTCGGATTTTTATGGCTAATTTTTGGGTTTTTGGCTAATTCATGGGTTTTTCTAGCTAATTTTTGAGCTTTATAGCAATTTTTTGAGTTTTTATTGCTAATTTTTGGGTTTTTATAGCAATTTTTGGGTTTTCATGGCTAATTTTGGAGTTTTTTTAGCTAATTTTTGGATTTTTGTAGCTAATTTTCGAGTTTTTTCAGCTCATTTTTGGGTTTTATAGCTAGAACTCAAAAATTGGCCACAAAAATTCAAAAATTAGCTGGAAAAACTCAAAATTTTGCCATAAAAACCAAAAATTAGCTAAGAAAACTCAAGAATTAGCTGGAAAAACTTAGGAATGAGCCACAAAAACCTAAAAATTAGCTACAAAAAACCAAAAATTAGCTATAAAACTCAAAAATCAGCTGGAAAAACTCGAAAATTAGCTAGAAAAACTCGAAAATTAGCTATAAAAACCCAAATTTCAGCCATAAAAACTCAAAAAATAACTATAAAATCCAAAAATTAGCTATAAAACCCAATAATTTATGGGTTTTCTAGCTAACGTTTGAGTTTTCTAGCTAATTTTTGAGTTTTTATGGCTGTTTTGGGTTTTTCTAGCTCATTTTTGGGTTTAATAGCTATTTTTTGAGTTTTCATAGCTAATTTCCAGGTTTTTATAGCAATTGTTGGCTTTTCATGGCTACTTTTGGAGTTTTTCTAGCTAATTTCTGAGTTTTTATAGCAAATTTTCGAGTTTTTCTATATAATTTTTGGGTTTTATAGCTAATTTTCGAGTTTTTATGGCTAATATTGGAGTTTTTCTAGCTAATTTATGAGTTTTTCCAGCCAATTTTTGGATTTTATAGCTATTTTTTGGGTTTTCTAGCCAATTTTTGAGATTTTATAGATATTTTTTGGGTTTTGAAGCTAATGTTTGGGTTTTTATAGCTAATTTTTGGGTTTTTCTAACAATTTTTTGATTTTTGTGGCTAATTTCTGAGTTTTTCTTGCCAATTCGTGGGTTTTATAGCTAATTTTTGATTTTTTATAGCTAATTTATTTATTAAATTTATCAAAAACCCAAAAACTAGCTATGAAAAATCAAAAATCAGCTAGAAAAACCCAAAAGTTAGCCATAAAAACCCAAAAATTAGCCATAAAACCCGAAAATTAGCTAGAAACCCAAAAATTAGCTAGGAAAACTCGAAAATTAGCTAGAAAAACTAGAAAATTAGCTATAAAAACCCAAATTTTCAGCCATAGAAACCCAAAAAATAGCTATAAAACCCAAGAATTAGCTATAAAACCCAAAAATTTATGGGTTTTCTAGCTAATGTTCGAGTTATCTAGATAATTTTTGGGTTTTTATGGCTAATTTTTGGGCTTTTCTAGCTAATTTTTGAGTTTTTCCGGCTAATTATTGGGTTTTATAGGTGATTGTTGGGTTTTTCTAGCTGATTTTTGAGTTTTTCCAGCTAATTTTTGGCTTTTCATGACTAATTTTTGGGTTTTTATGGCTAATTTATGAGTTTTTCTAGCTAATTTTTGAGCTTTATAGCTATTTTTTGAGTCTTTATAGCTAATTTTTGGGTTTTTTTCAGCAATTTTTGGGTTTTCATGGCTAATTTTGGAGTTTTTCTAGCTAATTTTTGGGTTTTTGTAGCTATTTTTTGAGTTTTTTAGCTCATTTTTGGGTTTTATAGCTAGGAAAACTCAAAAATTAGCCACAAAAATTCAAAAATTAGCTAGAAAAACTCAAAATTTTGCCATAAAAACCGAAAATTAGCTAGGAAAACTCAAGAATTAGCTGGAAAAACTCAGGAATTAGCCACAAAAACCTAAAAATTAGCTTTGAAACTCAAGAATTAGCTAGGAAAACTCGAAAATTAGCCATAAAAACCCAAAAGTTGCTAGAAAACTCGAAAATTTGCCATGAAATTCCAGAAATTAGCCAGAAAAATTCAAAAATTAGCCATAAAACTCAAAAATTAGCTAGAAAAACTCGAAAATTAGCTATAAAAACCCAAATTTTAGCCATAGGAACCCAAAAAATAGCTATAAAACCCAAAAAATAGCTATAAAACCCAAAAATTTATGGGTTTTCTAGCTAATGTTCGAGTTTTCTAGATAATTTTTGGGTTTTTATAGCTAATTTCCGAGTTTTTCTAGCTAATTTTTGAGTTTTACTAGCTAGTTTTTGAGTTTCCAGCTAATTTTTGGGTTTTAAGGGCTAATATTTGGGTTTTTATGGCTATCTTTTGGATTTTTCTAGTTAATTTTTGATTTTTCATAGCTAATTTCCAAGTTTTTGATAAATTTAATAAATAAATTAGCTATAAAAAATCAGAAATTAGCTGGAAAAACCCAAAAATTAGCCATAAAACCCAAAAATTGCTATAAAAACCCAAAAATTATCAAGAAAACTCGAACATTAGCTGGAAAACCCATAAATTTTTGGGTTTTATAGCTATTTTTCAGGTTTTATGGCTAATTTTTGGGTTTTTATGGCTAACTTTTGGGTTTTTCTAGCTGATTTCTGATTTTTCATAGCTAATTTTTGGGTTTTTGATAGATTTAATAAATAAATTAGCTATAAAAAATCAGAAATTAGCTAGAAAAACCCACAAATTAGCCATAAAAACCCAAAAATTGCTATAAAAACCCGAAAATTAGCCATAAAACCTGAAAATCAGCTAGAAACCCAAAAATTAGCTAGGAAAACTCGAAAATTATCCAGAAAAACTCGAAAATTAGCTATAATAACCCAAATTTTAGCCATGGAAACCCAAAAAATAGCTAGAAAACCCAAGAAATAGCTATAAAACCCAAAAATTCATAAGTTTTCTAGCTAATGTTTGAGTTTTCTAGATAATTTTTGGGTTTTATGGATATTTTTTGAGTTTTTTCAGCTAATTTATGGGTTTTTCAGCAATTTTGGGGTTTTTATGGCAAACTTTTGGGTTTTTCTAGCTAATTT
This sequence comes from Diorhabda elongata, assembly GCA_026230145.1. NCBI lineage: Eukaryota > Metazoa > Arthropoda > Insecta > Coleoptera > Chrysomelidae > Diorhabda > Diorhabda elongata. Next base: position 15,548,420 of record CM047930.1, read on the forward strand.
TTGAGGTTTTCCGGCTAATTCTTGGGTTTTATAGGTGATTGTTGGGTTTTTCTAGCTGATTTTTGAGTTTTTCGAGCTAATTTTTGGCTTTTCATGACTAATTTTTGGGTTTTTATAGCTAATTTATGGGTTTTTCTAGCTAATTTTTGAGCTTTATAGCTATTTTTTGAGTTTTTATAGCTAATTTTTGGGTTTTTTTCAGCAATTTTTGGGTTTTTATGGCTAATTTTTGGGTTTTCTAGCTGATTTTTGTGTTTTTCTAGCTATTTTTTGAGTTTTTATAGCTAATTTTTGGGTTTTTATAGCAATTTTTGGGTTTTCATGGCTAATTTTGGAGTTTTTCTAGCTAATTTTTGGGTTTTTGTAGCAAATTTTCGAGTTTTTTCAGCTCATTCTTGGGTTTTATTGCTAGAACTCAAAAATTAGCCACAAAAATTCAAAAATTAGCTGGAAAAACTCAAAATTTTGCCATAAAAACCAAAACTTAGCTAGGGAAACTCAAGAATCAGCTAGAAAAACTCAGGAATTAGCCACAAAAACCTAAAAATTAGCTAGAAAAACCCAAAAATTAGCCATGAAATTCGAAAAATTAGCCAGAAAAACTCGAAAATTAGCCAGAAAAACTCGAAAATTAGCTAGAAAACACAAAAATTAGCAGGAAAATCTCAAAAATTAGCTATAAAAACCCAAAAATTGCTATAAAAACCCAAAAATTAGCTATAAGAACTAAAAAATTTTTGAGTTTTTCCAGCTAATTTTCGAGTTTTTCTGGCTAATTCTTGGGTTTTATGGCTGATTTTTGTGTTTTTATGGCTAATATTGGAGTTTTCTAACTAATTTCTGAGTTTTTCTAGCCAATTTTCGAGTTTTTCTAGCTAATTTTTGGGTTTTTCTAACAATTTTTGGGTTTTTGTGGCTAATTCATGAGTTTTTCCAGCTAATTTTTGAGTTTTTCTGGCTAATTCTTGGGTTTTATGGCTAATTTTTGGGTTTTTATGGCTAATTTTTGAGTTTTTATGGCTAATTTTTGGGTTTTTATGGCTAACTTTTGGGTTTTTCTAGCTGATTTCTGATTTTTCATAGCTAATTTTTGGGTTTTTGATAGATTTAATAAATAAATTAGCTATAAAAAATCAGAAATTAGCTAGAAAAACTCACAAATTAGCCATAAAAACCCAAAAATTGCTATAAAAACCCGAAAATTAGCCATAAAACCTGAAAATCAGCTAGAAACCCAAAAATTAGCTAGGAAAACTCGAAAATTATCCAGAAAAACTCGAAAATTAGCTATAAAAACCCAAATTTTAGCCATGGAAACCCAAAAAATAGCTATAAAACCCAAGAAATAGCTATAAAACCCAAAAATTCATGGGTTTTCTAGCTAATGTTTGAGTTTTCTAGATAATTTTTGGGTTTTATGGATATTTTTTGAGTTTTTTTAGCTAATTTATGGGTTTTTCAGCAATTTTGGGGTTTTTATGGCAAACTTTCGGGTTTTTCTAGCTAATTTTTGAGTTTTTCCGGCTAATTCTTGGGTTTTATAGGTGATTGTTGGGTTTTTCTAGCTGATTTTTGAGTTTTTCCAGCTAATTTTTGGCTTTTCATGACTAATTTTTGGGTTTTTATGGCTAATTTATGGGTTTTTCTAGCTAATTTTTGAGCTTTATAGCTATTTTTTGAGTTTTTATAGCTAATTTTTGGGGTTTTTCAGCAATTTTTGGGTTTTTATGGCTAATTTTTGGGTTTTCTAGCTGATTTTTGTGTTTTTCTAGCTATTTTTTGAGTTTTTATAGCTAATTTTTGGGTTTTTATAGCAATTTTTGGGTTTTCATGGCTAATTTTGGAGTTTTTCTAGCTAATTTTTGGGTTTTTGTAGCAAATTTTCGAGTTTTTTCAGCTCATTCTTGGGTTTTATTGCTAGAACTCAAAAATTAGCCACAAAAATTCAAAAATTAGCTGGAAAAACTCAAAATTTTGCCATAAAAACCAAAACTTAGCTAGGGAAACTCAAGAATCAGCTAGAAAAACTCAGGAATTAGCCACAAAAACCTAAAAATTAGCTAGAAAAACCCAAAAATTAGCCATGAAATTCGAAAAATTAGCCAGAAAAACTCGAAAATTAGCCAGAAAAACTCGAAAATTAGCTAGAATACACAAAAATTAGCAGGAAAATCTCAAAAATTAGCTATAAAAACCCAAAAATTGCTATAAAAACCCAAAAATTAGCTATAAGAACTAAAAAATTTTTGAGTTTTTCCAGCTAATTTTCGAGTTTTTCTGGCTAATTCTTGGGTTTTATGGCTGATTTTTGTGTTTTTATGGCTAATATTGGAGTTTTCTAGCTAATTTCTGAGTTTTTCTAGCCAATTTTTGAGTTTTTCTAGCCAATTTTTGGGTTTTTCTAACAATTTTTGGGTTTTTGTGGCTAATTCATGAGTTTTTCCAGCTAATTTTTGAGTTTTTCCAGCTAATTTTTGAGTTTTTCTGGCTAATTCTTGGGTTCTATGGCTAATTTTTGGGTTTTTATGGCTAATTTTTGAGATTTTATGGCTAATTTTTGGGTTTTTGTGGCTAATTTTTGGGTTTTTGTGGCTAAATTCGAGTTTTTATGGCTAATTTTTGGGTTTTATAGCTAATTTTTGGGTTTTATCGCTAATTTTTGGGTTTTTATGCCTAATTTTTGGGTTTTTGTGGCTGATTTTTGAGTTTTTATAGCTAATTTTTGAGTTTTTCTGGCTAATTCTTGGGTTTTATAGGTGATTGTTGGGTTTTTCTAGCTGATTTTTGAGTTTTTCCAGCTAATTTTTGGCTTTTCATGACTAATTTTTGGGTTTCTATGGCTAATTTATGGGTTTTTCTAGCTAATTTTTGAGCTTTATAGCTATTTTTTGAGTTTTTATAGCTAATTTTTGGGTTTTTTTCAGTAATTTTTGGGTTTTTATGGCTAATTTTTGAGCTTTATAGCTATTTTTTGAGTTTTTATAGCTACTTTTTGGGTTTTTTTCAGCAGTTTTTGGGTTTTTATGGCTAATTTTTGGGTTTTTGTGGCTGATGTTTGAGTTTCATGGATAATTTTGGAGTTTTTCTAGCTAATTTTTGGATTTTTGTAGCTAATTATTGAGTTTTTTCAGCTCATTTTTGGGTTTTATAGCTAGAACTCAAAAATTAGCCACAAAAATTCAAAAATTAGCTAGAAAAACTCAAAATTTTGCCATAAAAACCAAAAATTAGCTAAGAAAACTTAAGAATTAGCTGGAAAAACTTAGGAATTAGCCACAAAAACCTAAAAATTAGCTACAAAAAACCAAAAATTAGCTATAAAACTCAAAAATCAGCTGGAAAAACTCGAAAATTAGCTATAAAAACCCAAATTTCAGCCATAAAAACTCAAAAAATAGCTATAAAATCCAAAAATTAGCTATAAAACCCAAAAATTTATGGGTTTTCCAGCTAACGTTTGAGTTTTCTAGCTAATTTTTGGGTTTTTATGGCTGTTTTGGGTTTTTCTAGCTCATTTTTGGGTTTAATAGCTATTTTTTGAGTTTTCATAGCTAATTTTGGAGTTTTTCTAGCTAATTTTTGGGTTTTTGTTGCAAATTTTTGAGTTTTTTCAGCTCATTCTTGAGTTTTATTGCTAGAACTCAAAAATTAGCCACAAAAATTCAAAAATTAGCTAGAAAAACCCAAAAATTAGCCATGAAATTCGAAAAATTAGCCAGAAAAACTCGAAAATTAGCCAGAAAAACTCGAAAATTAGCTAGAAAACACAAAAATTAGCAGGAAAATCTCAAAAATTAGCTATAAAAACCCAAAAATTGCTATAAAAACCCAAAAATTAGCTATAAGAACTAAAAAATTTTTGAGTTTTTCCAGCTAATTTTCGAGTTTTTCTGGCTAATTCTTGGGTTTTATGGCTGATTTTTGTGTTTTTATGGCTAATATTGGAGTTTTCTAACTAATTTCTGAGTTTTTCTAGCCAATTTTCGAGTTTTTCTAGCTAATTTTTGGGTTTTTCTAACAATTTTTGGGTTTTTGTGGCTAATTCATGAGTTTTTCCAGCTAATTTTTGAGTTTTTCTGGCTAATTCTTGGGTTTTATGGCTAATTTTTGGGTTTTTATGGCTAATTTTTGAGATTTTATGGCTAATTTTTGGGTTTTTGTGGCTAATTTTTGGGTTTTTGTGGCTAAATTCGAGTTTTTATGGCTAATTTTTGGGTTTTTATGGCTAACTTTTGGGTTTTCCAAGCTGATTTCTGATTTTTCATAGCTAATTTTTGGGTTTTTGATAGATTTAATAAATAAATTAGCTATAAAAAATCAGAAATAAGCTAGAAAAACCCACAAATTAGCCATAAAAACCCAAAAATTGCTATAAAAACCCGAAAATTAGCCATAAAACCTGAAAATCAGCTAGAAATCCAAAAATTAGCTAGGAAAACTCGAAAATTATCCAGAAAAACTCGAAAATTAGCTATAAAAACCCAAATTTTAGCCATGGAAACCCAAAAAATAGCTATAAATCCCAAGAAATAGCTATAAAACCCAAAAATTCATGGGTTTTCTAGCTAATGTTTGAGTTTTCTAGATAATTTTTGGGTTTTATGGATATTTTTTGAGTTTTTTAGCTAATTTATGGGTTTTTCAGCAATTTTGGGGTTTTTATGGCAAACTTCTGGGTTTTTCTAGCTAATTTTTGAGTTTTTCCGGCTAATTCTTGGGTTTTATAGGTGATTGTTGGGTTTTTCTAGCTGATTTTTGAGTTTTTCCAGCTAATTTTTGGCTTTTCATGACTAATTTTTGGGTTTTTATGGCTAATTTATGGGTTTTTCTAGCTAATTTTTGAGCTTTATAGCTATTTTGTGAGTTTTTATAGCTAATTTTTGGGTTTTTTTCAGCAATTTTTGGGTTTTTATAGCTAATTTTTGGGTTTTTATAGCAATTTTTGGGTTTTCATGGCTAATTTTGGAGTTTTTCTAGCTAATTTTTGGGTTTTTGTAGCAAATTTTCGAGTTTTTCCAGCTCATTCTTGGGTTTTATTGCTAGAACTCAAAAATTAGCCACAAAAATTCAAAAATTAGCTGGAAAAACTCAAATTTTTGCCATAAAAACCAAAACTTAGCTAGGGAAACTCAAGAATCAGTTAGAAAAACTCAGGAATTAGCCACAAAAACCTAAAAATTAGCTAGAAAAACCCAAAAATTAGCCATGAAATTCGAAAAATTAGCCAGAAAAACTCGAAAATTAGCCAGAAAAACTCGAAAATTAGCTAGAAAACACAAAAATTAGCAGGAAAATCTCAAAAATTAGCTATAAAAACCCAAAAATTGCTATAAAAACCCAAAAATTAGCTATGAGAACTAAAAAAATTTTGAGTTTTTCCAGCTAATTTTCGAGTTTTTCTGGCTAATTCTTGGGTTTTATGGCTGATTTTTGTGTTTTTATGGCTAATATTGGAGTTTTCTAGCTAATTTCTGAGTTTTTCTAGCCAATTTTCGAGTTTTTCTAGCTAATTTTTGGGTTTTTCTAACAATTTTTGGGTTTTTGTGGCTAATTTTTGAGATTTTATGGCTAGTTTTTGGGTTTTTGTGGCTAATTTTTGGGTTTTTGTGGCTAAATTCGAGTTTTTATGGCTAATTTTTGAGTTTTTCTGGCTAACTTTTGGGTTTTATAGCTAATTTTTGGGTTTTATCGCTAATTTTTGGGTTTTTATGCCTAATTTTTGGGTTTTTGTGGCTGATTTTTGAGTTTTTATAGCTAATTTTTGAGTTTTTCTGGCTAATTCTTGGGTTTTATAGGTGACTGTTGGGTTTTTCTAGCTGATTTTTGAGTTTTTCCAGCTAATTTTTGGCTTTTCATGACTAATTTTTGGGTTTCTATGGCTAATTTATGGGTTTTTCTAGCTAATTTTTGGGTTTTATAGCTAATTTTTGGGTTTTTATGGCTAATTTTTGAGATTTTATGGCTAATTTTTGGGTTTTTGTGGCTAATTTTTGGGTTTTTGTGGCTAAATTCGAGTTTTTATGGCTAATTTTTGGGTTTTTATGGCTAGCTTTTGGGTTTTTCTAGCTGATTTCTGATTTTTCATAGCTAATTTTTGGGTTTTTTATAGATTTAATAAATAAATTAGCTATAAAAAATCAGAAATTAGCTAGAAAAACCCACAAATTAGCCATAAAAACCCAAAAATTGCTATAAAAACCCGAAAATTAGCCATAAAACCTGAAAATCAGCTAGAAACCCAAAAATTAGCTAGGAAAACTCGAAAATTATCCAGAAAAACTCGAAAATTAGCTATAAAAACCCAAATTTTAGCCATGGAAACCCAAAAAATAGCTATAAAACCCAAGAAATAGCTATAAAAATTCATGGGTTTTCTAGCTAATGTTTGAGTTTTCTAGATAATTTTTGGGTTTTATGGATATTTTTTGAGTTTTTTTAGCTAATTTATGGGTTTTTCAGCAATTTTGGGGTTTTTATGGCAAACTTTTGGGTTTTTCTAGCTAATTTTTGAGTTTTTCCGGCTAATTCTTGGGTTTTATAGGTGATTGTTGGGTTTTTCTAGCTGATTTTTGAGTTTTTCCAGCTAATTTTTGGCTTTTCATGACTAATTTTTGGGTTTTTATGGCTAATTTATGGGTTTTTCTAGCTAATTTTTGAGCTTTATAGCTATTTTTTGAGTTTTTATAGCTAATTTTTGGGGTTTTTTCAGCAATTTTTGGGTTTTTATGGCTAATTTTTGGGTTTTCTAGCTGATTTTTGTGTTTTTCTAGCTATTTTTCGAGTTTTTATAGCTAATTTTTGGGTTTTTATAGCAATTTTTGGGTTTTCATGGCTAATTTTGGAGTTTTTCTAGCTAATTTTCGAGTTTTTTCAGCTCATTCTTAGGTTTTATTGCTAGAACTCAAAAATTAGCCACAAAAATTCAAAAATTAGCTGGAAAAACTCAAAATTTTGCCATAAAAACCAAAACTTAGCTAGGGAAACTCAAGAATCAGCTAGAAAAACTCAGGAATTAGCCACAAAAACCTAAAAATTAGCTAGAAAAACCCAAAAATTAGCCATGAAATTCGAAAAATTAGCCAGAAAAACTCGAAAATTAGCCAGAAAAACTCGAAAATTAGCTAGAAAACACAAAAATTAGCAGGAAAATCTCAAAAATTAGCTATAAAAACCCAAAAATTGCTATAAAAACCCAAAAATTAGCTATAAGAACTAAAAAAATTTTGAGTTTTTCCAGCTAATTTTCGAGTTTTTCTGGCTAATTCTTGGGTTTTATGACTGATTTTTGTGTTTTTATGGCTAATATTGGAGTTTTCTAGCTAATTTCTGAGTTTTTCTAGCCAATTTTCGAGTTTTTCTAGCTAATTTTTGGGTTTTTCTAACAATTTTTGGGTTTTTGTGGCTAATTTTTGAGATTTTATGGCTAATTTTTGGGTTTTTGTGGCTAATATTTGGGTTTTTGTGGCTAAATTCGAGTTTTTATGGCTAATTTTTGAGTTTTTCTGGCTAACTTTTGGGTTTTATAGCTAATTTTTGGGTTTTATCGCTAATTTTTGGGTCTTTATGCCTAATTTTTGGGTTTTTGTGGCTGATTTTTGAGTTTTTATAGCTAATTTTTGAGTTTTTCTGGCTAATTCTTGGGTTTTATAGATGACTGTTTTGTTTTTCTAGCTGATTTTTGAGTTTTTCCAGCTAATTTTTGACTTTTCATGACTAATTTTTGGGTTTCTATGGCTAATTTATGGGTTTTTCTAGCTAATTTTTGAGCTTTATAGCTATTTTTTGAGTTTTTATAGCTAATTTTTGGGTTTTTTTCAGCAATTTTTGGGTTTTCATGGCTAATTTTTGAGCTTTATAGCTATTTTTTGAGTTTTTATAGCTACTTTTTGGGTTTTTTTTCAGCAATTTTTGGGTTTTTATGGCTAATTTTTGGGTTTTTATGGCTAATTCATGGGTTTTCTAGCTAATTTTTGAGCTTTATAGCAATTTTTTGAGTTTTTATTGCTAATTTTTGGGTTTTTATAGCAATTTTTGGGTTTTCATGGCTAATTTTGGAGTTTTTCTAGCTAATTTTTGGATTTTTGTAGCTAATTTTTGAGTTTTTTCAGCTCATTTTTGGGTTTTATCGCTAATTTTCGGGTTTTTATGCCTAATTTTTGGGTTTTTGTGGCTGATTTTTGAGTTTCATGGCTAATTTTGGAGTTTTTCTAGCTAATTTTTGGATTTTTGTAGCTAATTTTTGAGTTTTTTCAGCTCATTTTTGGGTTTTATAGCTAGAACTCAAAAATTAGCCACAAAAATTCAAAAATTAGCTAGAAAAACTCAAAATTTTGCCATAAAAACCAAAAATTAGCTAAGAAAACTCAAGAATTAGCTGGAAAAACTTAGGAATTAGCCACAAAAACCTAAAAATTAGCTACAAAAAACCAAAAATTAGCCATAAAAACTCAAAAAATAGCTATAAAATCCAAAAGTTAGCTATAAAACCCAAAAATTTATGGGTTTTCCAGCTAACGTTTGAGTTTTCTAGCTAATTTTTGGGTTTTTATGGCTGTTTTGGGTTTTTCTAGCTCATTTTTGGGTTTAATAGCTATTTTTTGAGTTTTCATAGCTAATTTCCAGGTTTTTATAGCAATTTTTGGCTTTTCATGGCTACTTTTGGAGTTTTTCTAGCTAATTTCTGAGTTTTTATAGCAAATTTTTGAGTTTTTCTATATAATTTTTGGGTTTTATAGCTAATTTTCGAGTTTTTATGGCTAATATTGGAGTTTTTCTAGCTAATTTATGAGTTTTTCCAGCCAATTTTTGAGTTTTTCTAGCTATTTTTGGGTTTTTGTGGCTGATTCATTAAATTTTATGGCTAATTTTTGTGTTTTTCTAGCTAATTTTTGGATTTTATAGCTACTTTTTGGGTTTTCTAGCCAATTTTTGAGATTTTATAGATATTTTTTGGGTTTTGAAGCTAATGTTTGGGTTTTTATAGCTAATTTTTGGGTTTTTCTAACAATTTTTGGATTTTTGTGGCTAATTTCTGAGTTTTTCTTGCCAATTCGTGGGTTTTATAGCTAATTTTTGATTTTTTATAGCTAATTTATTTATTAAATTTATCAAAAACCCAAAAATTAGCTATGAAAAATCATAAATTAGCTACAAAAACCCAAAAATTAGCTAGAAAAACTCCAAAATTAGTCATGGAAACTCAAGAATATGCTAGAAAAACCCAAAAGTTAGCCATAAAAACCCAAAAATTAGCCATAAAACCCGAAAATTAGCTAGAAACCCAAAAATTAGCTAGAAAAACTCGAAAATTAGCTAGAAAAACTAGAAAATTAGCTATAAAAACCCAAATTTTTAGCCATAGAAACCCAAAAAATAGCTATAAAACCCAAGAATTAGCTATAAAACCCATAAATTTTTGGGTTTTATAGCTAATTCTTGAGTTTCCATGACTAATTTTGGAGTTTTTCTAGCTAGTTTTTGGGTTTTTGTAGCTAATTTATGATTTTTCATAGCTAATTTATTTATTAAATTTATCAAAAACCCAAAAATTAGCTATGAAAAATCAAAAATTAGCTAGAAAAACCCAAAAGTTAGCCATAAAAACCCAAAAATTAGCCCTTAAAACCCAACAATTAGCTAGAAACTTAAAAATTAGCTAGGAAAACTCGAAATTTAGCTAGAAAAACTCGGAAATTAGCTATAAAAACCCAAATTTTAGCCATAGAAACCCAGAAAATAGCTATAGAACCCAAAAAATAGCTATAAAATCCAAAAATTTATGGGTTTTCTAGCTAATGTTTGAGTTTTCTAGGTAATTTTTGGGTTTTTATGGCTAATTTTTGGGTTTTTCTAGCTTATTTTTGGGTTTTATAGCTATTTTCTCAGTTTTTATAGCTAATTTTTGGGGTTTTATAGCAATTCTTGGGTTTTCATGGCTAATTTTGGAGTTTTTCTAGCTAATTTTTGGGTTTTTGTAGCTATTTCTTGAGTTTTTTAGCTCATTTTTGGGTTTTATAGCTAGGAAAACTCAAAAATTAGCCACAAAAATCCAAAACTTAGCTAGAAAAACTCAAAATTTTGCCATAAAACCTAAAAATAAGATAGGAAAACCCACGATTTAGCTGGAAAAACTCAGGCATTAGCCACAAAAACCTAAAAATTAGCTTATTTTTGGATTTTATAGCTATTCTCTGAGTTTTTATAGCTGATTTTTGGGTTTTTATAGCAATTTTTGGGTTTTCATGGCTAATTTTGGAGTTTTTCTAGCTAATTTTTGGGTTTTTGTAGCTAATTTTTGAGTTTTTCCAGCTAATTTTTGGCTTTATAGCTATTTTTTGAGTTTTTATAGCTAATTTTTGGGTTTTTTTCAGCAATTTTTGGGTTTTTATGGCTAATTTTTGGGTTTTCTAGCTGATTTTTGTGTTTTTCTAGCTATTTTTTGAGTTTTTATAGCTAATTTTTGGGTTTTTATAGCAATTTTTGGGTTTTCATGGCTAATTTTGGAGTTTTTCTAGCTAATTTTTGGGTTTTTGTAGCAAATTTTTGAGTTTTTTCAGCTCATTCTTGGGTTTTATTGCTAGAACTCAAAAATTAGCCACAAAAATTCAAAAATTAGCTAGAAAAACTCAAAATTTTGCCATAAAAACCGAAAATTAGCTAGGAAAACTCAAGAATTAGCTGGAAAAACTCAGGAATTAGCCACAAAAACCTAAAAATTAGCTTTGAAACTCAAGAATTAGCTTGGAAAACTCGAAAATTAGCCATAAAAACCCAAAAGTTGCTAGAAAAACCCGAAAATTTGCCATGAAATTCCAGAAATTAGCCAGAAAAATTCAAAAATTAGCCATAAAACCCAAAAATTAGCTAGAAAAACTCGAAAATTAGCTATAAAAACCCAAATTTTAGCCATAGAAACCCAGAAAATAGCTATAGAACCCAAAAAATAGCTATAAAATCCAAAAATTTATGGGTTTTCTAGCTAATGTTTGAGTTTTCTAGGTAATTTTTGGGTTTTTATGGCTAATTTTTGGGTTTTTCTAGCTTATTTTTGGGTTTTATAGCTATTTTCTCAGTTTTTATAGCTAATTTTTGGGGTTTTATAGCAATTCTTGGGTTTTCATGGCTAATTTTGGAGTTTTTCTAGCTAATTTTTGGGTTTTTGTAGCTATTTCTTGAGTTTTTTAGCTCATTTTTGGGTTTTATAGCTAGGAAAACTCAAAAATTAGCCACAAAAATCCAAAACTTAGCTAGAAAAACTCAAAATTTTGCCATAAAACCTAAAAATAAGATAGGAAAACCCACGATTTAGCTGGAAAAACTCAGGCATTAGCCACAAAAACCTAAAAATTAGCTTATTTTTGGATTTTATAGCTATTCTCTGAGTTTTTATAGCTGATTTTTGGGTTTTTATAGCAATTTTTGGGTTTTCATGGCTAATTTTGGAGTTTTTCTAGCTAATTTTTGGGTTTTTGTAGCTAATTTTTGAGTTTTTTCAGCTAATTTTTGGCTTTATAGCTATTTTTTGAGTTTTTATAGCTAACTTTTGGGTTTTTTTCAGCAATTTTTGGGTTTTTATGGCTAATTTTTGGGTTTTCTAGCTGATTATTGTGTTTTTCTAGCTATTTTTTGAGTTTTTATGGCTAATTTTCGAGTTTTCCTAGCTAATTCTTGAGTTTCAAGGCTAATTTTTGGTTTTTTGTAGCTAATTTTTAGGTTTTTGTGGCTGATTCCTGAGTTTTTCCAGCTAATTCTTGAGTTTTCCTATCTAATTTTTAGGTTTTATGGCAAAACTTTGAGTTTTTCTAGCTAAGTTTTGGATTTTTGTGGCTAATTTTTGAGTTTTTCTAGCTATAAAACTCAAAAATGAGCTAAAAAACTCAAAAATAGCTACAAAAACCCAAAAATTAGCTAGAAAAACTCCAAAATTAGCCATGAAAACCCAAGAATTGCTATAAAACCCCAAAAATTAGCTATAAAAACTCAGAAAATAGCTATAAAACTCAAAAGTAAGCTAGAAAAATCCGAAAATTAGCCATAAAAACCCAAAAATTACCTAGAAAACTCAAAAATTAGCTAGGAAAACTCGAAATTTAGCTATAAAAACCCAAATTTTAGCCATAGAAACCCAGAAAATAGCTATAGAACCCAAAAAATAGCTATAAAAGCTAAAAATTTATGGGTTTTCTAGCTAATGTTTGAGTTTTCTAGGTAATTTTTGGTTTTTTATGGCTAATTTTTGGGTTTTTCTAGCTTATTTTTGGGTTTTATAGCTATTTTCTCAGTTTTTATAGCTAATTTTTGGGGTTTTATAGCAATTCTTGGGTTTTCATGGCTAATTTTGGAGTTTTTCTAGCTAATTTTTGGGTTTTTGTAGCTATTTCTTGAGTTTTTTAGCTCATTTTTGGGTTTTATAGCTAGGAAAACTCAAAAATTAGCCACAAAAATCCAGAACTTAGCTAGAAAAACTCAAAATTTTGCCATAAAACCTAAAAATAAGATAGGAAAACCCACGATTTAGCTGGAAAAACTCAGGCATTAGCCACAAAAACCTAAAAATTAGCTTATTTTTGGATTTTATAGCTATTTTCTGAGTTTTTATAGCTAATTTTTGGGTTTTTATAGCAATTTTTGGGTTTTCATGGCTAATTTTGGAATTTTTGCTAGTTAATTTTTGGGTTTTTGTAGCTAATTTTCGAGTTTTTCCAGCTAATTTTTGGCTTTTTATGGCTAATTTTTGGGTTTTTATGGGTTTTTCTAACTAATTTTTGAGCTTTATAGCTATTTTTTGAGTTTTTTTAGCTAATTTATGGGTTTTTCAGCAATTTTGGGGTTTTTATGGCAAACTTTTGGGCTTTTCTAGCTAATTTTTGAGTTTTTCCGGCTAATTCTTGGGTTTTATAGGTGATTGTTGGGTTTTTCTAGCTGATTTTTGAGTTTTTCCAGCTAATTTTTGGCTTTTCATGACTAATTTTTGGGTTTTTATGGCTAATTTATGGGTTTTTCTAGCTAATTTTTGAGCTTTATAGCTATTTTTTGAGTTTTTATAGCTAATTTTTGGGTTTTTTTCAGCAATTTTTGGGTTTTTATGGCTAATTTTTGGGTTTTCTAGCTGATTTTTGTGTTTTTCTAGCTATTTTTTGAGTTTTTATAGCTAATTTTTGGGTTTTCATGACTAATTTTTGGCTATAAGAACTAAAAAAATTTTGAGTTTTTCCAGCTAATTTTCGAGTTTTTCTGGCTAATTCTTGGGTTTTATGGCTGATTTTTGTGTTTTTATGGCTAATATTGGAGTTTTCTAGCTAATTTCTGAGTTTTTCTAGCCAATTTTCGAGTTTTTCTAGCTAATTTTTGGGTTTTTCTAACAATTTTTGGGTTTTTGTGGCTAAATTCGAGTTTTTATGGCTAATTTTTGAGTTTTTCTGGCTAACTTTTGGGTTTTATAGCAAATTTTTGGGTTTTATCGCTAATTTTTGGGTTTTTATGCCTAATTTTTGGGTTTTTGTGGCTGATTTTTGAGTTTTTATAGCTAATTTTTGAGTTTTTCTGGCTAATTCTTGGGTTTTATAGGTGACTGTTGGGTTTTTCTAGCTGATTTTTGAGTTTTTCCAGCTAATTTTTGGCTTTTCATGACTAATTTTTGGGTTTCTATGGCTAATTTATGGGTTTTTCTAGCTAATTTTTGGGTTTTATGGCTAATTTTTGGGTTTTTATGGCTAATTTTTGAGATTTTATGGCTAATTTTTGGGTTTTTGTGGCTAATTTTTGGGTTTTTGTGGCTAAATTCGAGTTTTTATGGCTAATTTTTGGGTTTTTATGGCTAGCTTTTGGGTTTTTCTAGCTGATTTCTGATTTTTCATAGCTAATTTTTGGGTTTTTTATAGATTTAATAAATAAATTAGCTATAAAAAATCAGAAATTAGCTAGAAAAACCCACAAATTAGCCATAAAAACCCAAAAATTGCTATAAAAACCCGAAAATTAGCCATAAAACCTGAAAATCAGCTAGAAACCCAAAAATTAGCTAGGAAAACTCGAAAATTATCCAGAAAAACTCGAAAATTAGCTATAAAAACCCAAATTTTAGCCATGGAAACCCAAAAAATAGCTATAAAACCCAAGAAATAGCTATAAAAATTCATGGGTTTTCTAGCTAATGTTTGAGTTTTCTAGATAATTTTTGGGTTTTATGGATATTTTTTGAGTTTTTTTAGCTAATTTATGGGTTTTTCAGCAATTTTGGGGTTTTTATGGAAAACTTTTGGGTTTTTCTAGCTAATTTTTGAGTTTTTCCGGCTAATTCTTGGGTTTTATAGGTGATTGTTGGGTTTTTCTAGCTGATTTTTGAGTTTTTCCAGCTAATTTTTGGCTTTTCATGACTAATTTTTGGGTTTTTATGGCTAATTTATGGGTTTTTCTAGCTAATTTTTGAGCTTTATAGCTATTTTTTGAGTTTTTATGGCTAATTTTTGGGTTTTCTAGCTGATTTTCGTGTTTTTCTAGCTATTTTTCGAGTTTTTATAGCTAATTTTTGGGTTTTTATAGCAATTTTTGGGTTTTCATGGCTAATTTTGGAGTTTTTTTAGCTAATTTTTGGGTTTTTGTAGCAAATTTTCGAGTTTTTTCAGCTCATTCTTGGGTTTTATTGCTAGAACTCAAAAATTAGCCACAAAAATTCAAAAATTAGCTGGAAAAACTCAAAATTTTGCCATAAAAACCAAAACTTAGCTAGGGAAACTCAAGAATCAGCTAGAAAAACTCAGGAATTAGCCACAAAAACCTAAAAATTAGCTAGAAAAACCCAAAAATTAGCCATGAAATTCGAAAAATTAGCCAGAAAAACTCGAAAATTAGCCAGAAAAACTCGAAAATTAGCTAGAAAACACAAAAATTAGCAGGAAAATCTCAAAAAGTAGCTATAAAAACCCAAAAATTGCTATAAAAACCCAAAAATTAGCTATAAGAACTAAAAAAATTTTGAGTTTTTCCAGCTAATTTTCGAGTTTTTCTGGCTAATTCTTGGGTTTTATGGCTGATTTTTGTGTTTTTATGGCTAATATTGGAGTTTTCTAGCTAATTTCTGAGTTTTTCTAGCCAATTTTCGAGTTTTTCTAGCTAATTTTTGGGTTTTTCTAACAATTTTTGGGTTTTTGTGGCTAAATTCGAGTTTTTATGGCTAATTTTTGAGTTTTTCTGGCTAACTTTTGGGTTTTATAGCTAATTTTTGGGTTTTATCGCTAATTTTTGGGTTTTTATGCCTAATTTTTGGGTTTTTGTGGCTGATTTTTGAGTTTTTATAGCTAATTTTTGAGTTTTTCTGGCTAATTCTTGGGTTTTATAGGTGACTGTTGGGTTTTTCTAGCTGATTTTTGAGTTTTTCCAGCTAATTTTTGGCTTTTCATGACTAATTTTTGGGTTTCTATGGCTAATTTATGGGTTTTTCTAGCTAATTTTTGGGTTTTATGGCTAATTTTTGGGTTTTTATGGCTAATTTTTGAGATTTTATGGCTAATTTTTGGGTTTTTGTGGCTAATTTTTGGGTTTTTGTGGCTAAATTCGAGTTTTTATGGCTAATTTTTGGGTTTTTATGGCTAGCTTTTGGGTTTTTCTAGCTGATTTCTGATTTTTCATAGCTAATTTTTGGGTTTTTTATAGATTTAATAAATAAATTAGCTATAAAAAATCAGAAATTAGCTAGAAAAACCCACAAATTAGCCATAAAAACCCAAAAATTGCTATAAAAACCCGAAAATTAGCCATAAAACCTGAAAATCAGCTAGAAACCCAAAAATTAGCTAGGAAAACTCGAAAATTATCCAGAAAAACTCGAAAATTAGCTATAAAAACCCAAATTTTAGCCATGGAAACCCAAAAAATAGCTATAAAACCCAAGAAATAGCTATAAAAATTCATGGGTTTTCTAGCTAATGTTTGAGTTTTCTAGATAATTTTTGGGTTTTATGGATATTTTTTGAGTTTTTTTAGCTAATTTATGGGTTTTTCAGCAATTTTGGGGTTTTTATGGCAAACTTTTGGGTTTTTCTAGCTAATTTTTGAGTTTTTCCGGCTAATTCTTGGGTTTTATAGGTGACTGTTGGGTTTTTCTAGCTGATTTTTGAGTTTTTCCAGCTAATTTTTGGCTTTTCATGACTAATTTTTGGGTTTCTATGGCTAATTTATGGGTTTTTCTAGCTAATTTTTGGGTTTTATGGCTAATTTTTGGGTTTTTATGGCTAATTTTTGAGATTTTATGGCTAATTTTTGGGTTTTTGTGGCTAATTTTTGGGTTTTCTGGCTGATTTTTGTGTTTTTCTAGCTATTTTTCGAGTTTTTATAGCTAATTTTTGGGTTTTTATAGCAATTTTTGGGTTTTCATGGCTAATTTTGGAGTTTTTCTAGCTAATTTTTGGGTTTTTGTAGCAAATTTTCGAGTTTTTTCAGCTCATTCTTGGGTTTTATTGCTAGAACTCAAAAATTAGCCACAAAAATTCAAAAATTAGCTGGAAAAACTCAAAATTTTGCCATAAAAACCAAAACTTAGCTAGGGAAACTCAAGAATCAGCTAGAAAAACTCAGGAATTAGCCACAAAAACCTAAAAATTAGCTAGAAAAACCCAAAAATTAGCCATGAAATTCGAAAAATTAGCCAGAAAAACTCGAAAATTAGCCAGAAAAACTCGAAAATTAGCTAGAAAACACAAAAATTAGCAGGAAAATCTCAAAAATTAGCTATAAAAACCCAAAAATTGCTATAAAAACCCAAAAATTAGCTATAAGAACTAAAAAAATTTTGAGTTTTTCCAGCTAATTTTCGAGTTTTTCTGGCTAATTCTTGGGTTTTATGACTGATTTTTGTGTTTTTATGGCTAATATTGGAGTTTTCTAGCTAATTTCTGAGTTTTTCTAGCCAATTTTCGAGTTTTTCTAGCTAATTTTTTGGTTTTTCTAACAATTTTTGGGTTTTTGTGGCTAATTTTCGAGATTTTATGGCTAATTTTTGGGTTTTTGTGGCTAATTTTTGTGTTTTTGTGGCTAAATTCGAGTTTTTATGGCTAATTTTTGAGTTTTTCTGGCTAACTTTTGGGTTTTATAGCTAATTTTTGGGTTTTATCGCTAATTTTTGGGTTTTTATGCCTAATTTTTGGGTTTTTGTGGCTAATTTTTGAGTTTTTATAGCTAATTTTTGAGTTTTTCTGGCTAATTCTTGGGTTTTATAGATGACTGTTTTGTTTTTCTAGCTGATTTTTGAGTTTTTCCAGCTAATTTTTGACTTTTCATGACTAATTTTTGGGTTTCTATGGCTAATTTATGGGTTTTTCTAGCTAATTTTTGAGCTTTATAGCTATTTTTTGAGTTTTTATAGCTAATTTTTGGGTTTTTTTCAGCAATTTTTGGGTTTTTATGGCTAATTTTTGAGCTTTATAGCTATTTTTTGAGTTTTTATAGCTACTTTTTGGGTTTTTTTCAGCAATTTTTGGGTTTTTATGGCTAATTTTTGGGTTTTACAGCTGAATTTTGTGTTTTTCGAGCTAATTTTTGAGTTTTTCCAGCTAATTTTTGGCTTTTTATGGCTAATTTTTGGGTTTTTATGGCTAATTCATGGGTTTTCTAGCTAATTTTTGAGCTTTATAGCAACTTTTTGAGTTTTTATTGCTAATTTTTGGGTTTTTATAGCAATTTTTGGGTTTTCATGGCTAATTTTGGAGTTTTTCTAGCTAATTTTTGGATTTTTGTAGCTAATTTTTGAGTTTTTTCAGCTCATTTTTGGGTTTTATCGCTAATTTTTGGGTTTTTATGCCTAATTTTTGGGTTTTTGTGGCTGATTTTTGAGTTTCATGGCTAATTTTGGAGTTTTTCTAGCTAATTTTTGGATTTTTGTAGCTAATTTTTGAGTTTTTTCAGCTCATTTTTGGGTTTTATAGCTAGAACTCAAAAATTAGCCACAAAAATTCAAAAATTAGCTAGAAAAACTCAAAATTTTGCCATAAAAACCAAAAATTAGCTAAGAAAACTCAAGAATTAGCTGGAAAAACTTAGGAATTAGCCACAAAAACCTAAAAATTAGCTACAAAAAACCAAAAATTAGCCATAAAAACTCAAAAAATAGCTATAAAATCCAAAAATTAGCTATAAAACCCAAAAATTTATGGGTTTTCCAGCTAACGTTTGAGTTTTCTAGCTAATTTTTGGGTTTTTATGGCTGTTTTGGGTTTTTCTAGCTCATTTTTGGGTTTAATAGCTATTTTTTGAGTTTTCATAGCTAATTTCCAGGTTTTTATAGCAATTTTTGGCTTTTCATGGCTACTTTTGGAGTTTTTCTAGCTAATTTCTGAGTTTTTATAGCA
This sequence comes from Diorhabda elongata, assembly GCA_026230145.1. NCBI lineage: Eukaryota > Metazoa > Arthropoda > Insecta > Coleoptera > Chrysomelidae > Diorhabda > Diorhabda elongata. Next base: position 15,566,761 of record CM047930.1, read on the forward strand.
AATTTTTGAGTTTTTCTATATAATTTTTGGGTTTTATAGCTAATTTTCGAGTTTTTATGGCTAATATTGGAGTTTTTCTAGCTAATTTATGAGTTTTTCCAGCCAATTTTTGAGTTTTTCTAGCTATTTTTGGGTTTTTGTGGCTGATTCATTAAATTTTATGGCTAATTTTTGTGTTTTTCTAGCTAATTTTTGGATTTTATAGCTACTTTTTGGGTTTTCTAGCCAATTTTTGAGATTTTATAGATATTTTTTGGGTTTTGAAGCTAATGTTTGGGTTTTTATAGCTAATTTTTGGGTTTTTCTAACAATTTTTGGATTTTTGTGGCTAATTTCTGAGTTTTTCTTGCCAATTCGTGGGTTTTATAGCTAATTTTTGATTTTTTATAGCTAATTTATTTATTAAATTTATCAAAAACCCAAAAATTAGCTATGAAAAATCGAAAATCAGCTAGAAAAACCCAAAAGTTAGCCATAAAAACCCAAAAATTAGCCATAAAACCCGAAAATTAGGTAGAAACCCAAAAATTAGCTAGAAAAACTCGAAAATTAGCTAGAAAAACTAGAAAATTAGCTATAAAAACCCAAATTTTTAGCCATAGAAACCCAAAAAATAGCTATAAAACCCAAGAATTAGCTATAAAACCCAAAAATTTATGGGTTTTCTAGCTAATGTTCGAGTTATCTAGATAATTTTTGGGTTTTTATGGCTAATTTTTGGGTTTTTCTAGCATATTCTTGAGTTTCCATGACTAATTTTGGAGTTTTTCTAGCTAATTTTTGGGTTTTTGTAGCTAATTTATCATTTTTCATAGCTAATTTATTTATTAAATTTATCAAAAACCCAAAAATTAGCTATGAAAAATCAAAAATTAGCTAGAAAAAACCAAAAGTTAGCCATAAAAACCCAAAAATTAGCCCTTAAAACCCAACAATTAGCTAGAAACTTAAAAATTAGCTAGGAAAACTCGAAATTTAGCTAGAAAAACTCGGAAATTAGCTATAAAAACCCAAATTTTAGCCATAGAAACCCAGAAAATAGCTATAGAACCCAAAAAATAGCTATAAAATCCAAAAATTTATGGGTTTTCTAGCTAATGTTTGAGTTTTCTAGGTAATTTTTGGTTTTTTATGGCTAATTTTTGGGTTTTTCTAGCTTATTTTTGGGTTTTATAGCTATTTTCTCAGTTTTTATAGCTAATTTTTGGGGTTTTATAGCAATTCTTGGGTTTTCATGGCTAATTTTGGAGTTTTTCTAGCTAATTTTTGGGTTTTTGTAGCTATTTCTTGAGTTTTTTAGCTCATTTTTGGGTTTTATAGCTAGGAAAACTCAAAAATTAGCCACAAAAATCCAAAACTTAGCTAGAAAAACTCAAAATTTTGCCATAAAACCTAAAAATAAGATAGGAAAACCTACGATTTAGCTGGAAAAACTCAGGCATTAGCCACAAAAACCTAAAAATTAGCTTATTTTTGGATTTTATAGCTATTCTCTGAGTTTTTATAGCTGATTTTTGGGTTTTTATAGCAATTTTTGGGTTTTCATGGCTAATTTTGGAGTTTTTCTAGCTAATTTTTGGGTTTTTGTAGCTAATTTTTGAGTTTTTCCAGCTAATTTTTGGCTTTATAGAAATTTTTTGAGTTTTTATAGCTAATTTTTGGGTTTTTTTCAGCAATTTTTGGGTTTTTATGGCTAATTTTTGGGTTTTCTAGCTGATTTTTGTGTTTTTCTAGCTATTTTTTGAGTTTTTATAGCTAATTTTTGGGTTTTTATAGCAATTTTTGGGTTTTCATGGCTAATTTTGGAGTTTTTCTAGCTAATTTTTGGGTTTTTGTAGCAAATTTTTGAGTTTTTTCAGCTCATTCTTGGGTTTTATTGCTAGAACTCAAAAATTAGCCACAAAAATTCAAAAATTAGCTAGAAAAACTCAAAATTTTGCCATAAAAACCGAAAATTAGCTAGGAAAACTCAAGAATTAGCTGGAAAAACTCAGGAATTAGCCACAAAAACCTAAAAATTAGCTTTGAAACTCAAGAATTAGCTAGGAAAACTCGAAAATTAGCCAAAAAAACCCAAAAGTTGCTAGAAAAACCCGAAAATTTGCCATGAAATTCCAGAAATTAGCCAGAAAAATTCGAAAATTAGCCATAAAACCCAAAAATTAGCTAGAAAAACTCGAAAATTAGCTATAAAAACCCAAATTTTAGCCATAGAAACCCCAAAAAATAGCTATAAAACCAAAAAAATAGCTATAAAACCCAAAAATTTATGGGTTTTCTAGCTAATGTTCGAGTTTTCTAGATAATTTTTGGGTTTTTGTGGCTAATTTTTGGGTTTTTCTAGCTTATTTTTGGGTTTTATAGCTATTTTCTGAGTTTTTATAGCTAATTTTCGGGGTTTTATAGCAATTCTTGGGTTTTCATGGCTAATTTTGGAGTTTTTCTAGCTAATTTTTGGGTTTTTGTAGCTATTTTTTGAGTTTTTTAGCTCATTTTTGGGTTTTATAGCTAGGAAAACTCAAAAATTAGCCACAAAAATCCATAACTTACCTAGAAAAACTCGAAATTTTGCCATAAAACCGAAAAATTAGATAGGAAAACTCAAGAATTAGCTGGAAAAACTCAGGAATTAGCCACAAAAACCTAAAAATTAGCTTTGAAACTCAAGAATTAGCTATGAAAACTCGAAAATTAGCCATAAAAACCCAAAAGTTGCTAGAAAAACCCGAAAATTTGCCATGAAATTCCAGAAATTAGCCAGAAAAATTCAAAAATTAGCCATAGAACCCAAAAATTAGCTAGAAAAACTCGAAAATTAGCTATAAAAACCCAAATTTTAGCCATAGGAACCCAAAAAATAGCTATAAAACCCAAAAAATAGCTATAAAACCCAAAAATTTATGGGTTTTCTAGCTAATGTTCGAGTTTTCTAGATAATTTTTGGGTTTTTATAGCTAATTTCCGAGTTTTTCTAGCTAATTTTCGAGTTTTCCTAGCTAGTTTTTGAGTTTCTAGCTAATTTTTGGGTTTTAAGGGCTAATATTTGGGTTTTTATGGCTATCTTTTGGGTTTTTCTAGTTAATTTTTGATTTTTCATAGCTAATTTCTAAGTTTTTGATAAATTTAATAAATAAATTAGCTATAAAAAATCAGAAATTAGCTGGAAAAACCCAAAAATTAGCCATAAAACCCAAAAATTTATGGGTTTTCCAGCTAACGTTTGAGTTTTCTAGCTAATTTTTGGGTTTTTATGGCTGTTTTGGGTTTTTCTAGCTCATTTTTGGGTTTAATAGCTATTTTTTGAGTTTTCATAGCTAATTTCCAGGTTTTTATAGCAATTTTTGGCTTTTCATGGCTACTTTTGGAGTTTTTCTAGCTAATTTCTGAGTTTTTATAGCAAATTTTTGAGTTTTTCTATATAATTTTTGGGTTTTATAGCTAATTTTCGAGTTTTTATGGCTAATATTGGAATTTTTCTAGCTAATTTATGAGTTTTTCCAGCCAATTTTTGAGTTTTTCTAGCTATTTTTGGGTTTTTGTGGCTGATTCATTAAATTTTATGGCTAATTTTTGTGTTTTTCTAGCTAATTTTTGGATTTTATAGCTATTTTTTGGGTTTTCTAGCCAATTTTTGAGATTTTATAGATATTTTTTGGGTTTTGAAGCTAATGTTTGGGTTTTTATAGCTAATTTTTGGGTTTTTCTAACAATTTTTGGATTTTTGTGGCTAATTTCTGAGTTTTTCTTGCCAATTCGTGGGTTTTATAGCTAATTTTTGATTTTTTATAGCTAATTTATTTATTAAATTTATCAAAAACCCAAAAATTAGCTATGAAAAATCGAAAATCAGCTAGAAAAACCCAAAAGTTAGCCATAAAAACCCAAAAATTAGCCATAAAACCCGAAAATTAGCTAGAAACCCAAAAATTAGCTAGAAAAACTCGAAAATTAGCTAGAAAAACTAGAAAATTAGCTATAAAAACCCAAATTTTTAGCCATAGAAACCCAAAAAATAGCTATAAAACCCAAGAATTAGCTATAAAACCCAAAAATTTATGGGTTTTCTAGCTAATGTTCGAGTTATCTAGATAATTTTTGGGTTTTTATGGCTAATTTTTGGGTTTTTCTAGCATATTCTTGAGTTTCCATGACTAATTTTGGAGTTTTTCTAGCTAATTTTTGGGTTTTTGTAGCTAATTTATGATTTTTCATAGCTAATTTATTTATTAAATTTATCAAAAACCCAAAAATTAGCTATGGAAAATCAAAAATTAGCTAGAAAAAACCAAAAGTTAGCCATAAAAACCCAAAAATTAGCCCTTAAAACCCAACAATTAGCTAGAAACTTAAAAATTAGCTAGGAAAACTCGAAATTTAGCTAGAAAAACTCGGAAATTAGCTATAAAAACCCAAATTTTAGCCATAGAAACCCAGAAAATAGCTATAGAACCCAAAAAATAGCTATAAAATCCAAAAATTTATGGGTTTTCTAGCTAATGTTTGAGTTTTCTAGGTAATTTTTGGTTTTTTATGGCTAATTTTTGGGTTTTTCTAGCTTATTTTTGGGTTTTATAGCTATTTTCTCAGTTTTTATAGCTAAGTTTTGGGGTTTTATAGCAATTCTTGGGTTTTCATGGCTAATTTTGGAGTTTTTCTAGCTAATTTTTGGGTTTTTGTAGCTATTTCTTGAGTTTTTTAGCTCATTTTTGGGTTTTATAGCTAGGAAAACTCAAAAATTAGCCACAAAAATCCAAAACTTAGCTAGAAAAACTCAAAATTTTGCCATAAAACCTAAAAATAAGATAGGAAAACCCACGATTTAGCTGGAAAAACTCAGGCATTAGCCACAAAAACCTAAAAATTAGCTTATTTTTGGATTTTATAGCTATTCTCTGAGTTTTTATAGCTGATTTTTGGGTTTTTATAGCAATTTTTGGGTTTTCATGGCTAATTTTGGAGTTTTTCTAGCTAATTTTTGGGTTTTTGTAGCTAATTTTTGAGTTTTTCCAGCTAATTTTTGGCTTTATAGCTATTTTTTGAGTTTTTATAGCTAATTTTTGGGTTTTTTTCAGCAATTTTTGGGTTTTTATGGCTAATTTTTGGGTTTTCTAGCTGATTTTTGTGTTTTTCTAGCTATTTTTTGAGTTTTTATAGCTAATTTTTGGGTTTTTATAGCAATTTTTGGGTTTTCATGGCTAATTTTGGAGTTTTTCTAGCTAATTTTTGGGTTTTTGTAGCAAATTTTTGAGTTTTTTCAGCTCATTCTTGGGTTTTATTGCTAGAACTCAAAAATTAGCCACAAAAATTCAAAAATTAGCTAGAAAAACTCAAAATTTTGCCATAAAAACCGAAAATTAGCTAGGAAAACTCAAGAATTAGCTGGAAAAACTCAGGAATTAGCCACAAAAACCTAAAAATTAGCTTTGAAACTCAAGAATTAGCTAGGAAAACTCGAAAATTAGCCATAAAAACCCAAAAGTTGCTAGAAAAACCCGAAAATTTGCCATGAAATTCCAGAAATTAGCCAGAAAAATTCAAAAATTAGCCATAAAACCCAAAAATTAGCTAGAAAAACTCGAAAATTAGCTATAAAAACCCAAATTTTAGCCATAGAAACCCCAAAAAATAGCTATAAAACCAAAAAAATAGCTATAAAACTCAAAAATTTATGGGTTTTCTAGCTAATGTTCGAGTTTTCTAGATAATTTTTGGGTTTTTGTGGCTAATTTTTGGGTTTTTCTAGCTTATTTTTGGGTTTTATAGCTATTTTCTGAGTTTTTATAGCTAATTTTCGGGGTTTTATAGCAATTCTTGGGTTTTCATGGCTAATTTTGGAGTTTTTCTAGCTAATTTTTGGGTTTTTGTAGCTATTTTTTGAGTTTTTTAGCTCATTTTTGGGTTTTATAGCTAGGAAAACTCAAAAATTAGCCACAAAAATCCAAAACTTACCTAGAAAAACTCGAAATTTTGCCATAAAACCGAAAAATTAGATAGGAAAACTCAAGAATTAGCTGGAAAAACTCAGGAATTAGCCACAAAAACCTAAAAATTAGCTTTGAAACTCAAGAATTAGCTATGAAAACTCGAAAATTAGCCATAAAAACCCAAAAGTTGCTAGAAAAACCCGAAAATTTGCCATGAAATTCCAGAAATTAGCCAGAAAAATTCAAAAATTAGCCATAAAACCCAAAAATTAGCTAGAAAAACTCGAAAATTAGCTATAAAAACCCAAATTTTAGCCATAGAAACCCCAAAAAATAGCTATAAAACCAAAAAAATAGCTATAAAACTCAAAAATTTATGGGTTTTCTAGCTGATGTTCGAGTTTTCTAGATAATTTTTGGGTTTTTGTGGCTAATTTTTGGGTTTTTCTAGCTTATTCTTAGGTTTTATAGCTATTTTCTGAGTTTTTATAGCTAATTTTCGGGGTTTTATAGCAATTCTTGGGTTTTCATGGCTAATTTTGGAGTTTTTCTAGCTAATTTTTGGGTTTTTGTAGCTATTTTTTGAGTTTTTTAGCTCATTTTTGGGATTTATAGCTAGGAAAACTCAAAAATTTGCCACAAAAATCCAAAACTTACCTAGAAAAACTCGAAATTTTGCCATAAAACCGAAAAATTAGATAGGAAAACTCAAGAATTAGCTGGAAAAACTCAGGAATTAGCCACAAAAACCTAAAAATTAGCTTTGAAACTCAAGAATTAGCTATGAAAACTCGAAAATTAGCCATAAAAACCCAAAAGTTGCTAGGAAAACCCGAAAATTTGCCATGAAATTCCAGAAATTAGCCAGAAAAATTCAAAAATTAGCCATAAAACCCAAAAATTAGCTAGAAAAACTCGAAAATTAGCTATAAAAACCCAAATTTCAGCCATAGGAACTCAAAAAATAGCTATAAAACCCAAAAATTTATGGGTTTTCTAGCTAATGTTCGAGTTTTCTAGATAATTTTTGGGTTTTTATAGCTAATTTCCGAGTTTTTCTAGCTAATTTTCGAGTTTTCCTAGCTAGTTTTTGAGTTTCTAGCTAATTTTTGGGTTTTAAGGGCTAATATTTGGGTTTTTATGGCTATCTTTTGGGTTTTTCTAGTTAATTTTTGATTTTTCATAGCTAATTTCTAAGTTTTTGATAAATTTAATAAATAAATTAGCTATAAAAAATCAGAAATTAGCTGGAAAAACCCAAAAATTAGCCATAAAACCCAAAAATTGCTATAAAATCCCAAAAATTATCAAGAAAACTCGAACATTAGCTGGAAAACCCATAAATTTTTGGGTTTTATAGCTATTGTTTGGGTTTTATAGCTATTTTTTGGGTTTCTATGGCTAAAATTTGGGTTTTTATAGCTAATTATCGAGTTTTTCTAGCTAATTTTTGAATTTTTCTGGCTAATTTCTGGAATTTCATGGCAAATTTTCGGGTTTTTCTAGCAACTTTTGGGTTTTTATGGCTAATTTTCGAGTTTTCCTAGCTAATTCTTGAGTTTCAAGGCTAATTTTTGGATTTTGTAGCTAATTTTTAGGTTTTTGTGGCTGATTCCCGAGTTTTTCCAGCTAATTCTTGAGTTTTCCTATCTAATTTTTAGGTTTTATGGCAAAACTTTGAGTTTTTCTAGCTAAGTTTTGAATTTTTGTGGCTAATTTTTGAGTTTTCCTAGCTATAAAACTCAAAAATGAGCTAAAATCTCAAAAAATAGCTACAAAAACCCAAAAATTAGCTAGAAAAAATCCGAAATTAGCCATGAAAACCCAAGAATTGCTATAAAACCCCAAAAATTAGCTATAAAAACTCAGAAAATAGCTATAAAACTCAAAAATAAGCTAGAAAAACCCGAAAATTAGCCATAAAAACCCAAAAATTACCTAGAAAACTCAAAAATTAGCTAGGAAAACTCGAAAATTAGCTAGAAAAATAAAAAATTAGCTAGAAAAACCCAAAAGTTAGCCATAAAAACCCAAAAATTAGCCATAAAACCCGAAAATTAGCTAGAAACCCAAAAATTAGCTAGGAAAACTCGAAAATTAGCTAGAAAAACTAGAAAATTAGCTATAAAAACCCAAATTTTAGCCATAGAAACTCCAAAAAATAGCTATAAAACCAAAAAAATAGCTATAAAACCCAAAAATTTATGGGTTTTCTAGCTGATGTTCGAGTTTTCTGGATAATTTTTGGGTTTTTGTGGCTAATTTTTGGGTTTTTCTAGCTTATTCTTGGGTTTTATAGCTATTTTCTGAGTTTTTATAGCTAATTTTCGGGGTTTTATAGCAATTCTTGGGTTTTCATGGCTAATTTTGGAGTTTTTCTAGCTAATTTTTGGGTTTTTGTAGCTATTTTTTGAGTTTTTTAGCTCATTTTTGGGTTTTATAGCTAGGAAAACTCAAAAATTAGCCACAAAAATCCAAAACTTACCTAGAAAAACTCGAAATTTTGCCATAAAACCGAAAAATGAGATAGGAAAACTCAAGAATTAGCTGGATAAACTCAGGAATTAGCCACAAAAACCTAAAAATTAGCTTTGAAACTCAAGAATTAGCTATGAAAACTCGAAAATTAGCCATAAAAACCCAAAAGTTGCTAGAAAAACCCGAAAATTTGCCATGAAATTCCAGAAATTAGCCAGAAAAATTCAAAAATTAGCCATAAAACCCAAAAATTAGCTAGAAAAACTCGAAAATTAGCTATAAAAACCCAAATTTTAGCCATAGAAACCCCAAAAAATAGCTATAAAATCAAAAAAATAGCTATAAAACCCAAAAATTCATGGGTTTTCTAGCTAATGTTCGAGTTTTCTAGATATTTTTCGAGTTTTTGTGGCTAATTTTTGGGTTTTTCTAGCTTATTTTTGGGTTTTATAGCTATTTTCTGAGTTTTTATAGCTAATTTTCGGGGTTTTATAGCAATTCTTGGGTTTTCATGGCTAATTTTGGAGTTTTTCAGCTCATTTTTGGGTTTTATAGCTAGGAAAACTCAAAACTTAGCCACAAAAATCCAAAACTTACCTAGAAAACCTCGAAATTCTGCCATAAAATCGAAAAATTAGATAGGAAAACTCAAGAATTAGCTGGAAAAACTCAGGAATTAGCCACAAAAACCTAAAAATTAGCTTTGAAACTCAAGAATTAGCTATGAAAACTCGAAAATTAGCCATAAAAACCCAAAAGTTGCTAGAAAACCCGAAAATTTGCCATGAAATTCCAGAAATTAGCCAGAAAAATTCAAAAATTAGCTAGAAAAACTCGATAATTAGCTATAAAAACCCAAATTTTAGCCATAGGAACCCAAAAAATAGCTATAAAACCCAAAAATTTATGGGTTTTCTAGCTAATGTTCGAGTTTTCTAGATAATTTTTGGGTTTTTATAGCTAATTTCCGAGTTTTTCTAGCTAATTTTCGAGTTTTCCTAGCTAGTTTTTGAGTTTCTAGCTAATTTTTGGGTTTTAAGGGCTAATATTTGGGTTTTTATGGCTATCTTTTGGGTTTTTCTAGTTAATTTTTGATTTTTCATAGCTAATTTCTAAGTTTTTGATAAATTTAATAAATAAATTAGCTATAAAAAATCAGAAATTAGCTGGAAAAACCCAAAAATTAGCCATAAAACCCAAAAATTGCTATAAAAACCCAAAAATTATCAAGAAAACTCGAACATTAGCTGGAAAACCCATACATTTTTGGGTTTTATAGCTATTTTTTGGGTTTTATAGCTATTTTTTGGGTTTCTATGGCTAAAATTTGGGTTTTTATAGCTAATTATCGAGTTTTTCTAGCTAATTTTTGAATTTTTCTGGCTAATTTCTGGAATTTCATGGCAAATTTTCGGGTTTTTCTAGCAACTTTTGGGTTTTATGGCTAATTTTCGAGTTTTCCTAGCTAATTCTTGAGTTTCAAGGCTAATTTTTGGTTTTTTGTAGCTAATTTTTAGGTTTTTGTGGCTGATTCCTGAGTTTTTCCAGCTAATTCTTGAGTTTTCCTATCTAATTTTTAGGTTTTATGGCAAAACTTTGAGTTTTTCTAGCTAAGTTTTGGATTTTTGTGGCTAATTTTTGAGTTTTCCTAGCTATAAAACTCAAAAATGAGCTAAAAAACTCAAAAATAGCTACAAAAACCCAAAAATTAGCTAGAAAAACTCCAAAATTAGCCATGAAAACCCAAGAATTGCTATAAAACCCCAAAAATTAGCTATAAAAACTCAGAAAATAGCTATAAAACTCAAAAGTAAGCTAGAAAAATCCGAAAATTAGCCATAAAAACCCAAAAATTACCTAGAAAACTCAAAAATTAGCTAGGAAAACTCGAAAATTAGCTAGAAAAATCAAAAATTAGCTAGAAAAACCCAAAAGTTAGCCATAAAAACCCAAAAATTAGCCCTTAAAACCCAACAATTAGCTAGAAACTCAAAAATTAGCTAGGAAAACTCGAAATTTAGCTAGAAAAACACGGAAATTAGCTATAAAAACCCAAATTTTAGCCATAGAAACCCAGAAAATAGCTATAGAACCCAAAAAATAGCTATAAAAGCTAAAAATTTATGGGTTTTCTAGCTAATGTTTGAGTTTTCTAGGTAATTTTTGGTTTTTTATGGCTAATTTTTGGGTTTTTCTAGCTTATTTTTGGGTTTTATAGCTATTTTCTCAGTTTTTATAGCTAATTTTTGGGGTTTTATAGCAATTCTTGGGTTTTCATGGCTAATTTTGGAGTTTTTCTAGCTAATTTTTGGGTTTTTGTAGCTATTTCTTGAGTTTTTTAGCTCATTTTTGGGTTTTATAGCTAGGAAAACTCAAAAATTAGCCACAAAAATCCAGAACTTAGCTAGAAAAACTCAAAATTTTGCCATAAAACCTAAAAATAAGATAGGAAAACCCACGATTTAGCTGGAAAAACTCAGGCATTAGCCACAAAAACCTAAAAATTAGCTTATTTTTGGATTTTATAGCTATTTTCTGAGTTTTTATAGCTAATTTTTGGGTTTTTATAGCAATTTTTGGGTTTTCATGGCTAATTTTGGAGTTTTTCTAGTTAATTTTTGGGTTTTTGTAGCTAATTTTCGAGTTTTTCCAGCTAATTTTTGGCTTTTTATGGCTAATTTTTGGGTTTTTATGGGTTTTTCTAGCTAATTTTTGAGCTTTATAGCTATTTTTTGAGTTTTTTTAGCTAATTTATGGGTTTTTCAGCAATTTTGGGGTTTTTATGGCAAACTTTTGGGCTTTTCTAGCTAATTTTTGAGTTTTTCCGGCTAATTCTTGGGTTTTATAGGTGATTGTTGGGTTTTTCTAGCTGATTTTTGAGTTTTTCCAGCTAATTTTTGGCTTTTCATGACTAATTTTTGGGTTTTTATGGCTAATTTATGGGTTTTTCTAGCTAATTTTTGAGCTTTATAGCTATTTTTTGAGTTTTTATAGCTAATTTTTGGGTTTTTTTCAGCAATTTTTGGGTTTTTATGGCTAATTTTTGGGTTTTCTAGCTGATTTTTGTGTTTTTCTAGCTATTTTTTGAGTTTTTATAGCTAATTTTTGGGTTTTTATAGCAATTTTTGGGTTTTCATGGCTAATTTTGGAGTTTTTCTAGCTAATTTTTGGGTTTTTGTAGCAAATTTTTGAGTTTGTTCAGCTCATTCTTGGGTTTTATTGCTAGAACTCAAAAATTAGCCACAAAAATTCAAAAATTAGCTAGAAAAACTCAAAATTTTGCCATAAAAACCGAAAATTAGCTAGGAAAACTCAAGAATTAGCTGGAAAAACTCAGGAATTAGCCACAAAAACCTAAAAATTAGCTTTGAAACTCAAGAATTAGCTAGGAAAACTCGAAAATTAGCCATAAAAACCCAAAAGTTGCTAGAAAAACCCGAAAATTTGCCATGAAATTCCAGAAATTAGCCAGAAAAATTCAAAAATTAGCCATAAAACCCAAAAATTAGCTAGAAAAACTCGAAAATTAGCTATAAAAACCCAAATTTCAGCCATAGAAACCCCAAAAAATAGCTATAAACATAAAAAAATAGCTATAAAACCCAAAAATTTATGGGTTTTCTAGCTGATGTTCGAGTTTTCTAGATAATTTTTGGGTTTTTGTGGCTAATTTTTGGGTTTTCTAGCTGATTTTTGTGTTTTTCTAGCTATTTTTTAAGTTTTTATAGCTAATTTTTGGGTTTTTATAGCAATTTTTGGGTTTTCATGGCTAATTTTGGAGTTTTTCTAGCTAATTTTTGGGTTTTTGTAGCAAATTTTTGAGTTTTTTCAGCTCATTCTTGGGTTTTATTGCTAGAACTCAAAAATTAGCCACAAAAATTCAAAAATTAGCTAGGAAAACTCAAAATTTTGCCATGAAAACCGAAAATTAGCTAGGAAAACTCAAGAATTAGCTGGAAAAACTCAGGAGTTTGCCACAAAAACCTAAAAATTAGCTTTGAAACTCAAGAATTAGCTAGGAAAACTCGAAAATTAGCTATAAAAACCCAAATTTTAGCCATAGAAACCCCAAAAAATAGCTATAAAACCAAAAAAATAGCTATAAAACCCAAAAATTTATGGGTTTTCTAGCTGATGTTCGAGTTTTCTAGATAATTTTTGGGTTTTTGTGGCTAATTTTTGGGTTTTTCTAGCTTATTCTTAGGTTTTATAGCTATTTTCTGAGTTTTTATAGCTAATTTTCGGGGTTTTATAGCAATTCTTGGGTTTTCATGGCTAATTTTGGAGTTTTTCTAGCTAATTTTTGGGTTTTTGTAGCTATTTTTTGAGTTTTTTAGCTCATTTAGGAAAACCCGAAAATTTGCCATGAAATTCCAGAAATTAGCCAGAAAAATTCAAAAATTAGCCATAAAACCCAAAAATTAGCTAGAAAAACTCGAAAATTAGCTTTAAAAACCCAAATTTTAGCCATAGGAACCCAAAAAAATAGCTATAAAACCCAAAAAATAGCTATAAAACCCAAAAATTTATGGGTTTTCTAGCTAATGTTCAAGTTTTCTAGATAATTTTTGGGTTTTTATAGCTAATTTCCGAGTTTTTCTAGCTAATTTTCGAGTTTTCCTAGCTAGTTTTTGAGTTTCTAGCTAATTTTTGGGTTTTAAGGGCTAATATTTGGGTTTTTATGGCTATCTTTTGGGTTTTTCTAGTTAATTTTTGATTTTTCATAGCTAATTTCTAAGTTTTTGATGAATTTAATAAATAAATTAACTATAAAAAATCAGAAATTAGCTGGAAAAACTCAAAAATTAGCCATAAAACCCAAAAATTGCTATAAAAACCCAAAAATTATCAAGAAAACTCGAACATTAGCTGGAAAACCCATAAATTTTTGGGTTTTATAGCTATTTTTTGGGTTTTATAGCTATTTTTTGGGTTTCTATGGCTAAAATTTGGGTTTTTATAGCTAATTATTGAGTTTTTCTAGCTAATTTTTGAATTTTTCTGGCTAATTTCTGGAATTTCATGGCAAATTTTCGGGTTTTTCTCGCAACTTTTGGGTTTTTATGGCTAATTTTCGAGTTTTCCTAGCTAATTCTTGAGTTTCAAGGCTAATTTTTGGATTTTGTAGCTAATTTTCAGGTTTTTGTGGCTGACTCCTGTGTTTTTCCAGCTAATTCTTGAGTTTTCCTATCTAATTTTTAGGTTTTATGGCAAAACTTTGAGTTTTGGATTTTTGTGGCTGATTTTCGAGTTTTCCTAGCTATAAAACTCAAAAATGAGCTAAAAAACTCAAAAAATAGCTACAAAAACCCAAAAATTAGCTAGAAAAACTCCAAAATTAGCCATGAAAACCCAAGAATTGCTATAAAACCCCAAAAATTAGCTATAAAAACTCAGAAAATAGCTATAAAACTCAAAAATAAGCTAGAAAAACCCGAAAATTAGCCATAAAAACCCAAAAATTACCTAGAAAACTCAAAAATTAGCTAGGAAAACTCGAAAATTAGCTAGAAAAATAAAAAATTAGCTAGAAAAACCCAAAAGTTAGCCATAAAAACCCGAAAAGTAGCTAGAAACCCAAAAATTAGCTAGGAAAACTCGAAAATTAGCTAGAAAAACTAGAAAATTAGCTATAAAAACCCAAATTTTAGCCGTAGAAACTCCAAAAAATAGCTATAAAACCAAAAAAATAGCTATAAAACCCAAAAATTTATGGGTTTTCTAGCTGATGTTCGAGTTTTCTGGATAATTTTTGGGTTTTTGTGGCTAATTTTTGGGTTTCTCTAGCTTATTCTTGGGTTTTATAGCTATTTTCTGAGTTTTTATAGCTAATTTTCGGGGTTTTATAGCAATTCTTGGCTTCTCATGGCTAATTTTGGAGTTTTTCTAGCTAATTTTTGGGTTTTTGTAGCTATTTTTTGAGTTTTGTAGCTCATTTTTGGGTTTTATAGCTGAGAAAACTCAAAAATTAGCCACAAAAATCCAAAACTTACCTAGAAAAACTCGAAATTTTGCCATAAAACCGAAAAATGAGATAGGAAAACTCAAGAATTAGCTGGAAAAACTCAGGAATTAGCCACAAAAACCTAAAAATTAGCTTTGAAACTCAAGAATTAGCTATGAAAACTCGAAAATTAGCCATAAAAACCCAAAAGTTGCTAGAAAAACCCGAAAATTTGCCATGAAATTCCAGAAATTAGCCAGAAAAATTCAAAAATTAGCCATAAAACCCAAAAATTAGCTAGAAAAACTCGAAAATTAGCTATAAAAACCCAAATTTTAGCCATAGAAACCCCAAAAAATAGCTATAAAACCAAAAAAATAGCTATAAAACCCAAAAATTTATGGGTTTTCTAGCTAATGTTCGAGTTTTCTAGATAATTTTTGGGTTTTTGTGGCTAATTTTTGGGTTTTTCTAGCTTATTTTTGGGTTTTATAGCTATTTTCTGAGTTTTTATAGCTAATTTTCGGGGTTTTATAGCAATTCTTGGGTTTTCATGGCTAATTTTGGAGTTTTTCTAGCTAATTTTTGGGTTTTTGTAGCTATTTTTTGAGTTTTTTAGCTCATTTTTGGGTTTTATAGCTAAGAAAACTCAAAAATTAGCCACAAAAATCCATAACTTACCTAGAAAAAATCGAAATTTTGCCATAAAACCGAAAAATTAGATAGGAAAACTCAAGAATTAGCTGGAAAAACTCAGGAATTAGCCACAAAAACCTAAAAATTAGCTTTGAAACTCAAGAATTAGCTATGAAAACTCGAAAATTAGCCATAAAAACCCAAAAGTTGCTAGAAAAACCCGAAAATTTGCCATGAAATTCCAGAAATTAGCCAGAAAAATTCAAAAATTAGCCATAAAACCCAAAAATTAGCTAGAAAAACTCGAAAATTAGCTTTAAAAACCCAAATTTTAGCCATAGGAACCCAAAAAATAGCTATAAAACCCAAAAAGTAGCTATAAAACCCAAAAATTTATGGGTTTTCTAGCTAATGTTCGAGTTTTCTAGATAATTTTTGGGTTTTTATAGCTAATTTCCGAGTTTTTCTAGCTAATTTTCGAGTTTTCCTAGCTAGTTTTTGAGTTTCTAGCTAATTTTTGGGTTTTAAGGGCTAATATTTGGGTTTTTATGGCTATCTTTTGGGTTTTTCTAGTTAATTTTTGATTTTTCATAGCTAATTTCTAAGTTTTTGATAAATTTAATAAATAAATTAGCTATAAAAAATCAGAAATTAGCTGGAAAAACCCAAAAATTAGCCATAAAACCCAAAAATTGCTATAAAAACCCAAAAATTATCAAGAAAACTCGAACATTAGCTGGAAAACCCATACATTTTTGGGTTTTATAGCTATTTTTTGGGTTTTATAGCTATTTTTTGGGTTTCTATGGCTAAAATTTGGGTTTTTATAGCTAATTATCGAGTTTTTCTAGCTAATTTTTGAATTTTTCTGGCTAATTTCTGGAATTTCATGGCAAATTTTCGGGTTTTTCTAGCAACTTTTGGGTTTTTATGGCTAATTTTCGAGTTTTCCTAGCTAATTCTTGAGTTTCAAGGCTAATTTTTGGTTTTTTGTAGCTAATTTTTAGGTTTTTGTGGCTGATTCCTGAGTTTTTTTGGTTTTTATGGAAAAATTTTGAGTTTTTATAGCTAATTTTTGGGTTTTTGTGCTATAGAACCCAAAAATTTATGGGTTTTCTAGCTAATTTTTGGGTTTTTATGGCTAATTTATTGAGTTTTTCTGGAAATTCATGGCTAATTCTTGGGTTTTTATGGCTAATTTTTGGGTTTTCCTAGCTAATTTCTGATTTTTCATAGCTAATTTATTTATTAAATTTATCAAAAACCCAAAAATTGGCTATGAAAAATCGAAAATCAGCTAGAAAAACCCAAAAGTTAGCCATAAAAACCCAAAAATTAGCCATAAAACCTGAAAATTAGCTAGAAACCCAAAAATTAGCTAGGAAAACTCGAAAATTAGCTAGAAAAACTCGAAAATTAGCTATAAAAACCCAAATTTTCAGCCATAGAAACCCAAAAAATAGCTATAAAACCCAAAAATTTATGGGTTTTCTAGCTAATGTTTGAGTTTTCTAGGTAATTTTTGGGTTTTTATGGCTAATTTTTGGGTTTTTCTAGCTTATTTTTGAGTTTTATAGCTATTTTCTGAGTTTTTATAGCTAATTTTTGGGGTTTTATAGCAAATCTTGAGTTTTCATGGCTAATTTTGGAGTTTTTCTAGCTAATTTTTGGGTTTTTGTAGCTAATTTTTGGGTTTTTGTAGCTATTTTTTGGGTTTTATAGCTGTTTTCTGGGTTTTCTAGTCAATTTCTGAGTTTTTATAAATAATTTTTGGGTTTTATAGCTAATTTTTGGGTTTTTATAGCTAATTTTTGGGTTTTTCTAACAATTTTTGGGTTTTTATGGCAAAATTTTGAGTTTGTATGGCTAATATTGGAGTTTTCTAGCTAATTTCTGAGTTTTTCTAGCCAATTTTTGAGATTTTCTAGCTAATTTTTGGGTTTTTATAGCTGATTTTTGGGTTTTTGTGGCTATATTTTCTAATTTTATGGCTAATTTTTGTGTTTTTCTAGCTAATTTTTGGGTTTTTATAGCAAAATTTTGACTTTTTATAGCTAATATTGGAGTTTTCTAGCTAATTTCTGAGTTCTTCTAATTTTTGTGTTTTTCTAGCTAAATTTTGGGTTTTATAGCTATTTTTTGGGTTTTCTAGCCAATTTTTGAGTTTTTATAGATATTTTTTGGGTTTTGAAGCTAATTTTTGGGTTTTTATAGCTAATTTTTGGTTTTTCTAACAATTTTTGGATTTTTATGGCTAATGTTTGAGTTTTTCTAGCTAATTTATGAGTTTTTCTAGCCAATTTTTGAGTTTTTCTAGCTAATTTTTGGGTTTTTGTGGCTAATTTATTAAATTTCATGGCTAATTTTTGTGTTTTTCTAGCTAATTTTTGGGTTTTATAGCTATTTTTTGGGTTTTCTAGCCAATTTTTGAGTTTTTATAGATAATATTTGGGTTTTTGTGGCTAATTTCTGTCTTTTCCTCGCTAATTCTTGGTTTTTATGGCTAATTTTTGGGTTTTTATGGCAAAATTTTGACTTTTTATGGCTGATATTGGAGTTTTCTAGCTAATTTCTGAGTTTTTCTAGCCAATTTTTGAGTTTTTTTAGCTAACTCTTGGGGTTTATAGCTGATTTTTGGGTTTTTATAGCTAATTTTTAGGTTTGTGTAGCTAATTCCTGAGTTTACTAGCTAATTATTGAGTTTTCCCAGCTAATTTTTGGTTTTTATGGCAAAATTTTGAGTTTTTCTAGCTAATTTTTGGATTTTTGTGCTATAAAACTCAAAAATTCATGGGTTTTCTAGCTAATGTGTGAGTTTTCTAGCTAATTTTTGGGTTTTTATGGCTAATTTTTGGATTTTTCTAGCTAATTTTTGAGCTTTATAGCTATTTTTTGAGTTTTTATAGCTAATTCTTGGGTTTTATAGCTAATTTTTGGGTTTATAGCTAATTTTTTGGTTTGTGTGGCTAATTCCTGAGTTTTTCTAGTTAATTCTTGAGTTTTCCTAGCTAATTTTTGGGTTTTATGGCTAATGTTTCAGTTTTTCTAGCTAATTTTTTGGTTTTATAGCTATTTTTTGGTTTTCTAGCTAATTTTTGGGTTTTTATGGCTAATTTTTGGGTTTTTCTAGCTAATTTTCGCTTTTTTCTAGCTAATTTTTGGGTTTTATGGCTAATTTTTTGAGTTTTTCTGGAATTTCATGGCTAATATTTGGGTTTTTATAGCAATTTTTGGGTTTTTCTAGCTAATTTCTGATTTTTTATAGCTAATTTATTTATTAAATTTATCAAAAACCCAAAAATTAACTATGAAAAATTAAAATTTAGCTAGAAAAACCCAAAAATTAGCCATAAAAACCCAAAAATTAGCTAGGAAAACTCAAGAATTAGCTGGAAAAACTCAGGAATTAGCCACACAAACCTAAAAATTAGCTATAAAAACCCAAAAATTAGCTATAAAACCCAAGAATTGGCAAGAAAAACTCAGAAATTAGCAACAAAAACCCAAAACATATCTATAAAAACTCAATAATAGCTAGAAAAACTCAAAAATTGGCTAGAAAAACTCATGAATTAGCTGGAAAAACTCCAATATTAGCCATAAAAACTCGAAAATTGGCCATAAAACCCAAAAATTAGCTAGAAAAACTCAAAAATTTGCTATAAAAACTCAGAAATTAGCTAGAACAACTCCAAAAGTAGCCATGAAAAGCCAAAAATTGCTATAAAAACCCGGAAATTAGCTATGAAAACAAAAAAAATAGCTATAAAACCCAAAAATTTTTGGGTTTTATGGCTAGTTTTCGAGTTTTTATGGCTAATATCGGAGTTTTTCTAGCTAATTTATAATTTATGAGTTTTTCTAGCCAATTTTTGAGTTTTTCTAGCTAATTTTTGGGTTTTTGTGGCTAATTTATTAAATTTTATGGCTGATTTATTAAATTTTATGGCTAATTTTTGTGTTTTTCTAGCTAATTTTTGGGTTTTATAGCTATTTTTTGGGTTTTCTAGCCAATTTTTGAGTTTTTATAGATATTTTTTGGGTTTTTAAGCTAATTTTTGGGTTTTTATAGCTAATTTTTGGGTTTTTCTAACAATTTTTGGATTTTTATGGCTAATGTTTGAGTTTTTCTAGTTAATTTTTGGGTTTTATGGCTAATCTTCGAGTTTTTATGGCTAATATTGGAGTTTTTCTAGCTAATTTATGAGTTTTTCTAGCCAATTTTTGAGTTTTTCTAGCTAATTTTTGGGTTTTCGTGGCTAATTTATTAAATTTTATGGCTAATATATTAAATTTTATGGCTAATTTTTGTGTTTTTCTAGCTAATTTTTGGGTTTTATAGCTATTTTTTGAGTTTTCTAGCCAATTTTTGAGTTTTTATAGATAATTTTTGGGTTTTTGTGGCTAATTTCTGTCTTTTCCTCGCTAATTCTTAGTTTTTATAGCTAATTTTTGGGTTTTTGTGCTATAAAACCCAAAAATTTATGGGTTTTCTAGCTAATTTTTGGGTTTTTATGGCTAATTTTTTGAGTTTTTCTGGAAATTCATGGCTAATTTTTGGGTTTTTCTAGCAATTTTTGGGTTTTTATGGCTAATTTTTGGGTTTTTCTAGCTAATTTCTAATTTTTTATAGCTATTTTATCTATTAAATTTATCAAAAACCCAAAAATTAGCAATGAAAAATCGAAAATCAGCTAGAAAAACCCAAAAGTTAGCCATAAAAACCCAAAAATTAGCCATAAAACCTGAAAATTAGCTAGAAACCCAAAAATTAGCTAGGAAAACTCGAAAATTAGCTAGAAAAACTCGAAAATTAGCTATAAAAACCCAAATTTTCAGCCATAGAAACCCAAAAAATAGCTATAAAACCCAAAAATTTATGGGTTTTCTAGCTAATGTTTGAGTTTTCTAGGTAATTTTTGGGTTTTTATGGCTAATTTTTGGGTTTTTCTAGCTTATTTTTGTGTTTTATAGCTATTTTCTGAGTTTTTATAGCTAATTTTTGGGGTTTTATAGCAAATCTTCAGTTTTCATGGCTAATTTTGGAGTTTTTCTAGCTAATTTTTGGGTTTTTGTAGCTATTTTTTGAGTTTTTTAGCTCATTTTTGGGTTTTATAGCTAGGAAAACTCAAAAATTAGCCACAAAAATCCAAAACTTACCTAGAAAAACTCGAAATTTTGCCATAAAACCGAAAAATTAGATAGGAAAACTCAAGAATTAGCTGGAAAAACTCAGGAATTAGCCACAAAAACCTAAAAATTAGCTTTGAAACTCAAGAATTAGCTATGAAAACTCGAAAATTAGCCATAAAAACCCAAAAGTTGCTAGAAAAACCCGAAAATTTCCCATGAAATTCCAGAAATTAGCCAGAAAAATTCAAAAATTAGCCATAAAACCCAAAAATTAGCTAGAAAAACTCGAAAATTAGCTATAAAAACCCAAATTTTGGCCATAGAAACCCCAAAAAATAGCTATAAAACCAAAAAAATAGCTATAAAACCCAAAAATTTATGGGTTTTCTAGCTAATGTTCGAGTTTTCTAGATAATTTTTGGGTTTTTATAGCTAATTTCCGAGTTTTTCTAGCTAATTTTCGAGTTTTCCTAGCTAGTTTTTGAGTTTCTAGCTAATTTTTGGGTTTTAAGGGCTAATATTTGGGTTTTTATGGCTATCTTTTGGGTTTTTCTAGTTAATTTTTGATTTTTTATAGCTAATTTCTAAGTTTTTGATAAATTTAATAAATAAATTAGCTATAAAAAATCAGAAATTAGCTGGAAAAACCCAAAAATTAGCCATAAAACCCAAAAATCGCTATAAAAACCCAAAAATTATCAAGAAAACTCGAACATTAGCTGGAAAACCCATACATTTTTGGGTTTTATAGCTATTTTTTGGGTTTTATAGCTATTTTTTGGACTTCTATGGCTAAAATTTGGGTTTTTATAGCTAATTATCGAGTTTTTCTAGCTAATTTTTGAATTTTTCTGGCTAATTTCTGGAATTTCATGGCAAATTTTCGGGTTTTTCTAGCAACTTTTGGGTTTTTATGGCTAATTTTCCAGTTTTCCTAGCTAATTCTTGAGTTTCAAGGCTAATTTTTGGTTTTTTGTAGCTAATTTTTAGGTTTTTGTGGCTGATTTTTGGTTTTTATGGCAAAATTTTGAGTTTTTATAGCTAATTTTTGGGTTTTTGTGCTATAGAACCCAAAAATTTATGGGTTTTCTAGCTAATTTTTGGGTTTTTATGGCTAATTTATTGAGTTTTTCTGGAAATTCTAATTTTTGGGTTTTCCTAGCTAATTTCTGATTTTTCATAGCTAATTTATTTATTAAATTTATCAAAAACCCAAAAATTAGCTATAAAAAATCGAAAATCAGCTAGAAAAACCCAAAAGTTAGCCATAAAAACCCAAAAATTAGCCATAAAACCTGAAAATTAGCTAGAAACCCAAAAATTAGCTAGGAAAACTCGAAAATTAGCTAGAAAAACTCGAAAATTAGCTATAAAAACCCAAATTTCCGGGTTTTCTAACAATTTTTGGGTTTTTATGGCAAAATTTTGAGTTTGTATGGCTAATATTGGAGTTTTCTAGCCAATTTTTGAGATTTTCTAGCTAATTTTTGGGTTTTTATAGCTAATTTTTGGGTTTTTGTGGCTATATTTTCTAATTTTATGGCTAATTTTTGTAGGTTTTTATAGCTAATTTTTGGGTTTTTGTAGCTAATTTTTGGGTTTTTGTAGCTATTTTTTGGGTTTTATAGCTGTTTTCTGGGTTTTCTAGTCAATTTCTGAGTTTTTATAAATAATTTTTGGGTTTTATAGCTAATTTTTGGGTTTTTATAGCTAATTTTTGGGTTTTTCTAACAATTTTTGGGTTTTTATGGCAAAATTTTGAGTTTGTATGGCTAATATTGGAGTTTTCTAGCTAATTTCTGAGTTTTTCTAGCCAATTTTTGAGATTTTCTAGCTAATTTTTGGGTTTTTATAGCTGATTTTTGGGTTTTTGTGGCTATATTTTCTAATTTTATGGCTAATTTTTGTGTTTTTCTAGCTAATTTTTGGGTTTTTATAGCAAAATTTTGACTTTTTATAGCTAATATTGGAGTTTTCTAGCTAATTTTTGAGTTCTTCTAATTTTTGTGTTTTTCTAGCTAAATTTTGGGTTTTATAGCTATTTTTTGGGTTTTCTAGCCAATTTTTGAGTTTTTATAGATATTTTTTGGGTTTTGAAGCTAATTTTTGGGTTTTTATAGCTAATTTTTGGGTTTTTCTAACAATTTTTGGATTTTTATGGCTAATGTTTGAGTTTTTCTAGCTAATTTATGAGTTTTTCTAGCCAATTTTTGAGTTTTTCTAGCTAATTTTTGGGTTTTTGTGGCTAATTTATTAAATTTTATGGCTAATTTTTGTGTTTTTCTAGCTAATTTTTGGGTTTTATAGCTATTTTTTGGGTTTTCTAGCCAATTTTTGAGTTTTTATAGATAATATTTGGGTTTTTGTGGCTAATTTCTGTCTTTTCCTCGCTAATTCTTGGTTTTTATGGCTAATTTTTGGGTTTTTATGGCAAAATTTTGACTTTTTATGGCTGATATTGGAGTTTTCTAGCTAATTTCTGAGTTTTTCTAGCCAATTTTTGAGTTTTTTTAGCTAACTCTTGGGTTTTATAGCTGATTTTTGGGTTTTTATAGCTAATTTTCAGGTTTGTGTGGCTATATCCTGAGTTTACTAGCTAATTCTTGAGTTTTCCCAGCTAATTTTTGGTTTTTATGGCAAAATTTTGAGTTTTTTTAGCTAATTTTTGGATTTTTGTGCTATAAAACTCAAAAATTCATGGGTTTTCTAGCTAATGTGTGAGTTTTCTAGCTAATTTTTGGGTTTTTATGG
Source organism: Diorhabda elongata (assembly GCA_026230145.1). Taxonomy (NCBI): domain Eukaryota; kingdom Metazoa; phylum Arthropoda; class Insecta; order Coleoptera; family Chrysomelidae; genus Diorhabda; species Diorhabda elongata. The sequence continues at coordinate 15,589,627 of CM047930.1, forward strand.
CTAATTTTTGGATTTTTCTAGCTAATTTTTGAGCTTTATAGCTATTTTCTGAGTTTTTATAGCTAATTCTTGGGTTTTATAGCTAATTTTTGGGTTTATAGCTAATTTTTTGGTTTGTGTGGCTAATGTTTAAGTTTTTCTAGCTAATTTTTTGGTTTTATAGCTATTTTTTGGTTTTCTAGCTAATTTTTGGGTTTTTATGGCTAATTTTTGGGTTTTTATAGCTAATTTTTGGGTTTTTGTGGCTATATTTTCTAATTTTATGGCTAATTTTTGTGTTTTTCTAGCTAATTTTTGGGTTTTTGTAGCTAATTTTTGGGTTTTTGTAGCTATTTTTTGGGTTTTATAGCTGTTTTCTGGGTTTTCTAGTCAATTTCTGAGTTTTTATAAATAATTTTTGGGTTTTATAGCTAATTTTTGGGTTTTTATAGCTAATTTTTGGGTTTTTCTAACAATTTTTGGGTTTTTATAGCAAAATTTTGACTTTTTATAGCTAATATTGGAGTTTTCTAGCTAATTTCTGAGTTCTTCTAATTTTTGTGTTTTTCTAGCTAAATTTTGGGTTTTATAGCTATTTTTTGGGTTTTCTAGCCAATTTTTGAGTTTTTATAGATATTTTTTGGGTTTTGAAGCTAATTTTTGGGTTTTTATAGCTAATTTTTGGGTTTTTCTAACAATTTTTGGATTTTTATGGCTAATGTTTGAGTTTTTCTAGCTAATTTATGAGTTTTTCTAGCCAATTTTTGAGTTTTTCTAGCTAATTTTTGGGTTTTTGTGGCTAATTTATTAAATTTTATGGCTAATTTTTGTGTTTTTCTAGCTAATTTTTGGGTTTTTATGGCTAATTTTTGGGTTTTTATAGCTAATTTTTGGGTTTTTGTGGCTATATTTTCTAATTTTATGGCTAATTTTTGTGTTTTTCTAGCTAATTTTTGGGTTTTTGTAGCTAATTTTTGGGTTTTTGTAGCTATTTTTTGGGTTTTATAGCTGTTTTCTGGGTTTTCTAGTCAATTTCTGAGTTTTTATAAATAATTTTTGGGTTTTATAGCTAATTTTTGGGTTTTTATAGCTAATTTTTGGGTTTTTCTAACAATTTTTGGGTTTTTATGGCAAAATTTTGAGTTTGTATGGCTAATATTGGAGTTTTCTAGCTAATTTCTGAGTTTTTCTAGCCAATTTTTGAGATTTTCTAGCTAATTTTTGGGTTTTTATAGCTGATTTTTGGGTTTTTGTGGCTATATTTTCTAATTTTATGGCTAATTTTTGTGTTTTTCTAGCTAATTTTTGGGTTTTTATAGCAAAATTTTGACTTTTTATAGCTAATATTGGAGTTTTCTAGCTAATTTCTGAGTTCTTCTGATTTTTGTGTTTTTCTAGCTAAATTTTGGGTTTTATAGCTATTTTTTGGGTTTTCTAGCCAATTTTTGAGTTTTTATAGATATTTTTTGGGTTTTGAAGCTAATTTTTGGGTTTTTATAGCTAATTTTTGGGTTTTTCTAACAATTTTTGGATTTTTATGGCTAATGTTTGAGTTTTTCTAGCTAATTTATGAGTTTTTCTAGCCAATTTTTGAGTTTTTCTAGCTAATTTTTGGGTTTTTGTGGCTAATTTATTAAATTTTATGGCTAATTTTTGTGTTTTTCTAGCTAATTTTTGGGTTTTATAGCTATTTTTTGGGTTTTCTAGCCAATTTTTGAGTTTTTATAGATAATATTTGGGTTTTTGTGGCTAATTTCTGTCTTTTCCTCGCTAATTCTTGGTTTTTATGGCTAATTTTTGGGTTTTTATGGCAAAATTTTGACTTTTTATGGCTGATATTGGAGTTTTCTAGCTAATTTCTGAGTTTTTCTAGCCAATTTTTGAGTTTTTTTAGCTAACTCTTGGGGTTTATAGCTGATTTTTGGGTTTTTATAGCTAATTTTTAGGTTTGTGTAGCTAATTCCTGAGTTTACTAGCTAATTATTGAGTTTTCCCAGCTAATTTTTGGTTTTTATGGCAAAATTTTGAGTTTTTCTAGCTAATTTTTGGATTTTTGTGCTATAAAACTCAAAAATTCATGGGTTTTCTAGCTAATGTGTGAGTTTTCTAGCTAATTTTTGGGTTTTTATGGCTAATTTTTGGATTTTTCTAGCTAATTTTTGAGCTTTATAGCTATTTTTTGAGTTTTTATAGCTAATTCTTGGGTTTTATAGCTAATTTTTGGGTTTATAGCTAATTTTTTGGTTTGTGTGGCTAATTCCTGAGTTTTTCTAGTTAATTCTTGAGTTTTCCTAGCTAATTTTTGGGTTTTATGGCTAATGTTTAAGTTTTTCTAGCTAATTTTTTGGTTTTATAGCTATTTTTTGGTTTTCTAGCTAATTTTTGGGTTTTTATGGCTAATTTTTGGGTTTTTCTAGCTAATTTTCGCTTTTTTCTAGCTAATTTTTGGGTTTTATGGCTAATTTTTTGAGTTTTTCTGGAATTTCATGGCTAATATTTGGGTTTTTATAGCAATTTTTGGGTTTTTATGGCTAATTTTTGGGTTTTTCTAGCTAATTTCTGATTTTTTATAGCTAATTTATTTATTAAATTTATCAAAAACCCAAAAATTAACTATGAAAAATTAAAAATTAGCTAGAAAAACCCAAAAATTAGCCATAAAAACCCAAAAATTAGCTAGGAAAACTCAAGAATTAGCTGGAAAAACTCAGGAATTAGCCACACAAACCTAAAAATTAGCTATAAAAACCCAAAAATTAGCTATAAAACCCAAGAATTGGCAAGAAAAACTCAGAAATTAGCAACAAAAACCCAAAACATATCTATAAAAACTCAATAATAGCTAGAAAAACTCAAAAATTGGCTAGAAAAACTCATGAATTAGCTGGAAAATTAGCTATAAAAACCCAAATTTTCAGCCATAGAAACCCAAAAAATAGCTATAAAACCCAAAAATTTATGGGTTTTGCTAATGTTTGAGTTTTCTAGGTAATTTTTGGGTTTTTATGGCTAATTTTTGGGTTTTTCTAGCTTATTTTTGTGTTTTATAGCTATTTTCTGAGTTTTTATAGCTAATTTTTGGGGTTTTATAGCAAATCTTCAGTTTTCATGGCTAATTTTGGAGTTTTTCTAGCTGATTTTTGGGTTTTTGTAGCTATTTTTTGAGTTTTTTAGCTCATTTTTGGGTTTTATAGCTAGGAAAACTCAAAAATTAGCCACAAAAATCCAAAACTTACCTAGAAAAACTCGAAATTTTGCCATAAAACCGAAAAATTAGATAGGAAAACTCAAGAATTAGCTGGAAAAACTCAGGAATTAGCCACAAAAACCTAAAAATTAGCTTTGAAACTCAAGAATTAGCTATGAAAACTCGAAAATTAGCCATAAAAACCCAAAAGTTGCTAGAAAAACCCGAAAATTTGCCATGAAATTCCAGAAATTAGCCAGAAAAATTCAAAAATTAGCCATAAAACCCAAAAATTAGCTAGAAAAACTCGAAAATTAGCTATAAAAACCCAAATTTTAGCCATAGAAACCCCAAAAAATAGCTATAAAACCAAAAAAATAGCTATAAAACCCAAAAATTTATGGGTTTTCTAGCTAATGTTCGAGTTTTCTAGATAATTTTTGGGTTTTTATAGCTAATTTCCGAGTTTTTCTAGCTAATTTTCGAGTTTTCCTAGCTAGTTTTTGAGTTTCTAGCTAATTTTTGGGTTTTAAGGGCTAATATTTGGGTTTTTATGGCTATCTTTTGGGTTTTTCTAGTTAATTTTTGATTTTTCATAGCTAATTTCTAAGTTTTTGATAAATTTAATAAATAAATTAGCTATAAAAAATCAGAAATTAGCTGGAAAAACCCAAAAATTAGCCATAAAACCCAAAAATCGCTATAAAAACCCAAAAATTATCAAGAAAACTCGAACATTAGCTGGAAAACCCATACATTTTTGGGTTTTATAGCTATTTTTTGGGTTTTATAGCTATTTTTTGGGTTTCTATGGCTAAAATTTGGGTTTTTATAGCTAATTATCGAGTTTTTCTAGCTAATTTTTGAATTTTTCTAGCTAATTTCTGGAATTTCATGGCAAATTTTCGGGTTTTTCTAGCAACTTTTGGGTTTTTATGGCTAATTTTCCAGTTTTCCTAGCTAATTCTTGAGTTTCAAGGCTAATTTTTGGTTTTTTGTAGCTAATTTTTAGGTTTTTGTGGCTGATTTTTGGTTTTTATGGCAAAATTTTGAGTTTTTATAGCTAATTTTTGGGTTTTTGTGCTATAGAACCCAAAAATTTATGGGTTTTCTAGCTAATTTTTGGGTTTTTATGGCTAATTTATTGAGTTTTTCTGGAAATTCTAATTTTTGGGTTTTCCTAGCTAATTTCTGATTTTTCATAGCTAATTTATTTATTAAATTTATCAAAAACCCAAAAATTAGCTATAAAAAATCGAAAATCAGCTAGAAAAACCCAAAAGTTAGCCATAAAAACCCAAAAATTAGCCATAAAACCTGAAAATTAGCTAGAAACCCAAAAATTAGCTAGGAAAACTCGAAAATTAGCTAGAAAAACTCGAAAATTAGCTATAAAAACCCAAATTTCCGGGTTTTCTAACAATTTTTGGGTTTTTATGGCAAAATTTTGAGTTTGTATGGCTAATAGTGGAGTTTTCTAGCTAATTTCTGAGTTTTTCTAGCCAATTTTTGAGATTTTCTAGCTAATTTTTGGGTTTTTATAGCTAATTTTTGGGTTTTTGTGGCTATATTTTCTAATTTTATGGCTAATTTTTGTGTTTTTCTAGCTAATTTTTGGGTTTTATGGCTAATTTTTGAGTTAAGAAAAACCAAAAAATTAGTCATAAAAACCCAAAAAGTGCTAGAATAACCCAAAAATTAGATATAAAAACCCACAAATTAGCCACAAAAACCCAAAAATTAGCCATAAAACCCGAAAGTTAGCTAGAAACCCAAAAATTAGCTAGGAAAACTCGAAAATTAGCTAGAAAAACTCGAAAATCAGCTATGAAAACCCAAATTTCAGCCATGGAAACCCAAAAAATAGCTATAAAACCCAAGAAATTGCCATAAAACCCAAAAATTTATGGGTTTTCTAGCTAATGTTTGAGTTTTCCAGATAATTTTTGGGTTTTTTTGGCTAATTTTCGAGTTTTTATGGCTAATATTGGAGTTTTTCTAGCTAATTTATAATTTATGAGTTTTTCTAGCCAATTTTTGAGTTTTTCTAGCTAATTTTTGGGTTTTTGTGGCTAATTTATTGAATTTTATGGCTAGTTTATTGAATTTTATGGCTAATTTTTGTGTTTTTCTAGCTAAATTTTGGGTTTTATAGCTATTTTTTGGGTTTTCTAGCCAATTTCTGAGTTTTTATAGATAATTTTTGGGTTTTTGTGGCTAATTTCTGTGTTTTTCTCGCTAATTTTTGGGTTTTATGGCTAATTTTTGGGTTTTTATAGCAAAATTTTGACTTTTTATAGCTAATATTGGAGTTTTCTAGCTAATTTCTGAGTTCTTCTAATTTTTGTGTTTTTCTAGCTAAATTTTGGGTTTTATAGCTATTTTTTGGGTTTTCTAGCCAATTTTTGAGTTTTTATAGATATTTTTTGGGTTTTGAAGCAAATTTTTGGGTTTTTATAGCTAATTTTTGGGTTTTTCTAACAATTTTTGGATTTTTATGGCTAATGTTTGAGTTTTTCTAGCTAATTTATGAGTTTTTCTAGCCAATTTTTGAGTTTTTCTAGCTAATTTTTGGGTTTTTGTGGTTAATTTATTAAATTTTATGGCTAATTTTTGTGTTTTTCTAGCTAATTTTTGGGTTTTATAGCTATTTTTTGGGTTTTCTAGCCAATTTTTGAGTTTTTATAGATAATATTTGGGTTTTTGTGGCTAATTTCTGTCTTTTCCTCGCTAATTCTTGGTTTTTATGGCTAATTTTTGGGTTTTTATGGCAAAATTTTGACTTTTTATGGCTGATATTGGAGTTTTCTAGCTAATTGCTGAGTTTTCTAGCCAATTTTTGAGTTTTTTTAGCAAACTCTTGGGGTTTATAGCTGATTTTTGGGTTTTTATAGCTAACTTTTAGGTTTGTGTGGCTAATTCCTGAGTTTACTAGCTAATTCTTGAGTTTTCCCAGCTAATTTTTGGTTTTTATGGCAAAATTTTGAGTTTTTCTAGCTAATTTTTGGATTTTTGTGCTATAAAACTCAAAAATTCATGGGTTTTCTAGCTAATGTGTGAGTTTTCTAGCTAATTTTTGGGTTTTTATGGCTAATTTTTGGATTTTTCTAGCTAATTTTTGAGCTTTATAGCTATTTTTTGAGTTTTTATAGCTAATTCTTGGGTTTTATAGCTAATTTTTGGGTTTTATAGCTAATGTTTTGGTTTGTGTGGCTAATTCCTGAGTTTTTCTAGTTAATTCTTGAGTTTTCCTAGCTAATTTTTGGGTTTTATGGCTAATGTTTAAGTTTTTCTAGCTAATTTTTTGGTTTTATAGCTATTTTTTGGTTTTCTAGCTAATTTTTGGGTTTTTATGGCTAATTTTTGGGTTTTTCTAGCTAATTTTCGCTTTTTTCTAGCTAATTTTTGGGTTTTATGGCTAATTTTTTGAGTTTTTCTGGAATTTCATGGCTAATATTTGGGTTTTTATAGCAATTTTTGGGTTTTTATGGCTAATTTTTGGGTTTTTCTAATTAATAAATTAGCCACAAAAATCCAAAAATTAGCTAGAAAAACTTAAAAATTGGCTAGAAAAACTCCAATATTAGCCATAAAAACTCGAAAATTAGCCATAAAACCCAAAAATTAGCTAGAAAAACTCAAACATTAGCACTTTTTGGGTTTTTATGACTAACTTTTGGGTTTTTCTAGCTAATTTTTGATATTTCATAGCAAATTTTTGGGTTTTTGATGAATTTAATAAATAAATTAGCTATGAAAAATCAAAAATTAGCTAGAAAAACCCAAAACTTAGCCATAAAAACCCAAAAATTGCTAGAAAAACCCAAAAATTAGCCATGAAATTCCAGAAATTATCCGGAAAAACTCAAAAATTAGTCATAAAACCCAAAAATTAGCTAGAAGAACACAAAAATTAGCCATAAAATTAGTAAATATAGCCACAAAAACCCAAAAATTAGCTATAAAAACCCAAAAATTCCAGCTTATTTTTGGGTTTTATAGCTATTCTTTGGGTTTTTATGGCAAATTTTCGAGTTTTTCTAGCTAATTTTTGGGTTTTATGGCTAATTTTCGAGTTTTTATGGCTGATATTGGAGTTTTTCTAGCTAATTTAGAGTTTTTCTAGCCAATTTTTGAGTTTTTCTAGCTATTTTTGAGTTTTTGTGGCTAATTTATTGAATTTTATGGCTAATTTTTGTGTTTTTCTAGCTTATTTTTGGGTTTTATAGCTATTTTTTGGGTTTTCTAGCCAATTTTTGGGTTTTTCCAGCTTATTTTTGGGTTTTATAGCTATTCTTTGAGTGTTTATAGCTTATTTTTGGGTTTTTATAGCAATTTTTGGGTTTTCATGGCTACTTTTGGAGTTTTTCCAGCTAATTCCTGAGTTTTTCTAGCTAATTTTTGGGTTTTTATAGCTAATTTTTGGGTTTTTGTGGCAATTTTATCAAATTTTATGGTTAATTTCTGTGTTTTTCTTCTATTTGGGTTTTTGTGGCTAATTTCTGTCTTTTCCTCGCTAATTCTTGGTTTTTATGGCTAAATTTTGGTTTTTTATGGCAAAATTTTTACTTTTTATGGCTGATATTGGAGTTTTCTAGCTAATTTCTGAGTTTTTCTAGCCAATTTTTGAGTTTTTTTAGCTAACTCTTGGGTTTTATAGCTGATTTTTGGGTTTTTATAGCTAATTTTCAGGTTTGTGTGGCTATATCCTGAGTTTACTAGCTAATTCTTGAGTTTTCCCAGCTAATTTTTGGTTTTTATGGCAAAATTTTGAGTTTTTTTAGCTAATTTTTGGATTTTTGTGCTATAAAACTCAAAAATTCATGGGTTTTCTAGCTAATGTGTGAGTTTTCTAGCTAATTTTTGGGTTTTTATGGCTAATTTTTGGATTTTTCTAGCTAATTTTTGAGCTTTATAGCTATTTTCTGAGTTTTTATAGCTAATTCTTGGGTTTTATAGCTAATTTTTGGGTTTTATGGCTAATTTTCGAGTTTTTATGGCTAATATTGTTTTTCTAGCCAATTTTTGAGTTTTTCTAGCTAATTTTTGGGTTTTTGTGGCTAATTTATTAAATTTTATGGCTAATTTATTAAATTTTATGTGTAATTTTTGTGTTTTTCTAGCTAATTTTCGGGTTTTATAGCTATTTTTTGGGTTTTCTAGCCAATTTTTGAGTTTTTATAGATAATTTTTGGGTTTTTGTGGCTAATTTCTGTGTTTTTCTCGCTAATTCTTGGGTTTCATGGCTAATTTTTGGGTTTTATGGCAAAATTTTGACTTTTTATGGCTAATATTGGAGTTTTCTAGCTAATTTCTGAGTTCTTCTAGCCAATTTTTGAGTTTTTCTAGCTAATTCTTGGGTTTTATAGCTGATTTTTGGGTTTTTATAGCTAATTTTTAGGTTTGTGTGGCTAATTCCTGAGTTTACTAGCTAATTCTTGAGTTTTCCTAGCTAATTTTTGGTTTTTATGGCAAAATTTTGAGTTTTTCTAGCTAATTTTTGGGTTTTTGTAGCTAATTTTTTGTTTTGTATGGCTAATTCCTGAGTTTTTCTAGCTAATTCTTGAGTTTTTCCAGCTAATTTTTGAGCTTTATAGCTATTTTTTGAGTTTTTATAGCTAATTCTTGGGTTTTATAGCTAATTTTTGGGTTTTATGGCTAATTTTCGAGTTTTTATGGCTAATATTGGAGTTTTTATAGCCAATTTTTGAGTTTTTCTAGCTAATTTTTGGGTTTTTGTGGCTAATTTATTGAATTTATGGCTAATTTATTAAATTTTATGGCTAATTTTTGTGTTTTTCTAGCTAATTTTTGGGTTTTATAGCTATATTTTGGGTTTTCCAGCCAATTTTTGAGTTATTATAGATAATTTTTGGGTTTTTGTGGCTAATTTCTGTGTTTTTCTCGCTAATTCTTGGGTTTTATGGCTAATTTTTGGGTTTTTATGGCAAAATTTTGACTTTTTATGGCTAATATTGGAGTTTTCTAGCTAATTTCTGAGTTCTTCTAGCCAATTTTTGAGTTTTTCTAGCTAATTCTTGGGTTTTATAGCTGATTTTTGGGTTTTTATAGCTAATTTTTAGGTTTGTGTGGATAATTCCTGAGTTTACTAGCTAATTCTTGAGTTTTCCTAGCTAATTTTTGGTTTTTGTGGCAAAATTTTGAGTTTTTCTAGCTAATTTTTGGGTTTTTGTAGCTAATTTTTTGGTTTGTGTGGCTAATTCCTGAGTTTTTCTAGCTAATTCTTGAGTTTTCCTAGCTATTTATTGGATTTATGGCTAATGTTTGAGTTTTTCTAGCTACTTTTTGGGTTTTATAGCTATTTTTTGAGTTTTTCTAGCTAATTTTTGGGTTTTATGGCTAATTTTCGAGTTTTTATGGCTAATATTGGAGTTTTTCTAGGTAATTTATAATTTATGAGTTTTTCTAGCCAATTTTTGAGTTTTTCTAGCTAATTTTTGGGTTTTTGTGGCTAATTTAATAAATTTTATGACTGATTTATTAAATTTTATGGCAAATTTTTGAGTTTTTCTAGCTAATTTTTGGGTTTTATGGCTAATTTTCGAGTTTTTATGGCTAATGTTGGGGTTTTTCTAGCTAATTTATGAGTTTTTCTAGCCAATTTTTGAGTTTTTCTAGCTATTTTTGGGTTTTTGTGGCTAATTTATTAAATTTTATGGCCAATTTTTGTGTTTTTCTAGCTAATTTTTGGGTTTTATAGCTATTTTTTGGGTTTTCTAGCCAATTTTTGGGTTTTTCCAGCTTATTTTTGGGTTTTATAGCTATTCTTTGAGTTTTTATAGCTAATTTTTGGGTTTTTGTAGCTACTTTTTGGGTTTTTTAGCTCATTTTTGGGTTTTATAGCTAGGAAAACTCAAGAATTAGCCACAAAAATCCGAAAATTAGCTACAAAAAACCAAAAATTAGCTATAAAACTCAAGAATTAGCTAGAAAAACTCGAAAATTAGCTATAAAAACCCAAAATTTGCCATGAAATTCCAGAAATTAGCCAGAAAAATTCAAAAATTAGCCATAAAACCCAAAAATTAGCTGGAAAAACTCAAAAATATGCTAGAAAAACTCATAAATTATAAATTACCTAGAAAAACTCCAATATTAGCCATAAAAACTCGAAAATTAGCCATAAAACCCAAAAATTAGCTAGGAAAACTGAAAAAATAGCTATAAAACCCAAAAATTAGCTAGAAAAACTCAAACATTAGCCATAAATCCAATAAATAGCTAGGAAAACTCAAGAATTAGCTAGAAAAACTCAGGAATTAGCCACACAAACCTAAAAATTAGCTATAAAAACCCAAAAATCAGCTATAAAACCCAAGAATTATTTATAAAAACTCAAAAATTGACTAGAAAACCCAAAAAATAACTATAAAACCCAAAAATTAGCTAGAAAAACACAAAAATTAACCATAAAATTTAATAAATTTGCCACAAAAACCCAAAAATTAGCTATAAAAACCCAAAAATTAGCTAGAAAAACTCAGAAATTAGCTAGAAAAACTCCAATATTAGCCATAAAAACTCGAAAATCAGCCATAAAACCCAAAAATTAGCTAGAAAAACTCAAAATTTTGTCATAAAAACCAAAAATTAGCTAGGTAAACTCAAGAATTAGCTAGTAAACTCAGGAATTAGCCACACAAACCTAAAAATTAGCTATAAAAACCCAAAAATCAGCTATAAAACCCAAGAATTAGCTGAAAAAACTCAAAAATTGGCTATAAAAACTCAGAAATTAGCTAGAAAACTCCAATATCAGCCATAAAAAGTCAAAATTTTGCCATAAAAACCCAAAAATTAGCCATAAAAACCAAGAATTAGCGAGGAAAAGACAGAAATTAGCCACAAAAACCCAAAAATTATCTATAAAAACTCAAAAATTGGCTAGAAAACCCAAAAAATAGCTATAAAACCCAAAAATTAGCTAGAAAAACACAAAAATTAGCCATAAAATTTAATAAATTAGCCATAAAATTTAATAAATTAGCCACAAAAATCCAAAAATTAGCTAGAAAAACTTAAAAATTGGCTAGAAAAACTCCAATATTAGCCATAAAAACTCGAAAATTAGCCATAAAACCCAAAAATTAGCTAGAAAAACTCAAACATTAGCACTTTTTGGGTTTTTATGACTAACTTTTGGGTTTTTCTAGCTAATTTTTGATATTTCATAGCAAATTTTTGGGTTTTTGATGAATTTAATAAATAAATTAGCTATGAAAAATCAAAAATTAGCTAGAAAAACCCAAAACTTAGCCATAAAAACCCAAAAATTGCTAGAAAAACCCAAAAATTAGCCATGAAATTCCAGAAATTATCCGGAAAAACTCAAAAATTAGTCATAAAACCCAAAAATTAGCTAGAAGAACACAAAAATTAGCCATAAAATTAGTAAATATAGCCACAAAAACCCAAAAATTAGCTATAAAAACCCAAAAATTCCAGCTTATTTTTGGGTTTTATAGCTATTCTTTGGGTTTTTATGGCAAATTTTCGAGTTTTTCTAGCTAATTTTTGGGTTTTATGGCTAATTTTCGAGTTTTTCCAGCTAATTTATGAGTTTTTCTAGCCAATTTTTGAGTTTTTCTAGCTATTTTTGGGTTTTTATAGCAATTTTTGGGTTTTCATGGCTACTTTTGGAGTTTTTCCAGCTAATTTCTGAGTTTTCCTAGCTAATTTTTGGGTTTTTATAGCTAATTTTTGGGTTTTTGTGGCAATTTTATCAAATTTTATGGTTAATTTCTGTGTTTTTCTAGCTTATTTTTGGGTTTTATAGCTGTTTTTTGGGTTTTCTAGTCAATTTTTGAGTTTTTATAAATAATTTTTGGGTTTTATAGCTAATTTTTGGGTTTTTATAGCTAATTTTTGGGTTTTTCTAACAATTTTTGGGTTTTTGTGGCTAATTTTTGGGTTTTTATGGCAAAATTTTGAGTTTGTATGGTTAATATTGGAGTTTTCTAGCTAATTTCTGAGTTTTTCTAGCCAATTTTTGAGTTTTCCTAGCTAATTTTTGGGTTTTTATAGCTAATTTTTGGGTTTTTGTGGCTATATTTACTAATTTTATGGCTAATTTTTGTGTTCTTCTAGCTAATTTTTGGGTTTTATGGCTAATTTTTGAGTTTTTCCGGATAATTTCTGGAATTTCATGGCTAATTTTTGGGTTTTTCTAGCAATTTTTGGGTTTTTATGGCTAAGTTTTGGGTTTTTCTAGCTAATTTTTGATTTTTCATAGCTAATTTATTTATTAAATTCATCAAAAACCCAAAAATTTGCTATGGAATATCAAAAATTAGCTAGAAAAACCCAAAAGTTAGTCATAAAAACCCAAAAAGTGCTAATGTTTGAGTTTTTCTAGCTAATTTTTGGGTTTTATGGCTAATTTTCGAGTTTTTATGGCTAATATTGGAGTTTTTCTAGCCAATTTTTAAGTTTTTCTAGCTAATTTTTGGATTTTTGTGGCTAATTTATTAAATTTTATGGCTAATTTATTAAATTTTATGGCTAATTTTTGTGTTTTTCTAGCTAATTTTTGGGTTTTATAGCTATTTTTTTGGTTTTCTAGCCAATTTTTGAGTTTTTATAGATAATTTTTGGGTTTTTGTGGCTAATTTCTGTCTTTTCCTCGCTAATTCTTGGTTTTTATGGCTAATTTTTGGGTTTTTATGGCAAAATTTTGACTTTTTATGGCTGATATTGGAGTTTTCTAGCTAATTTCTGAGTTTTTATAGCCAATTTTTGAGTTTTTTCAGCTAATTATTGGGTTTTATAGCTGATTTTTGGGTTTTTATAGCTAATTTTTAGGTTTGTGTGGCTAATTCCTGAGTTTACTAGCTAATTCTTGAGTTTTCCTAGCTAATTTTTGGTTTTTATGGCAAAATTTTGAGTTTTTCTAGCTAATTTTTGGGTTTTATGGCTGATTTTCGAGTTTTTATGGCTAATATTGGAGTTTTTCTAGCTAATTTCTGAGTTTTTCTAGCTAATTTTTGGGTTTTTATAGCTAATTTTTGGGTTTTTGTGGCAAATTTATTAAATTTTATGGTTAATTTTTGTGTTTTTCTAGCTAATTTTTGGGTTTTATAGTTATTTTTTGGGTTTTCTAGTCAATTTTTGAGTTTTTATAAATAATTCTTGGTTTTTATAGCTGATTTTTGGGTTTTTATAGCTAATTTTTAGGTTTGTGTGGCTAATTCCTGAGTTTTTCTAGCTAATTCTTGAGTTTTCCTAGCTATTTATTGGATTTATGGCTAATGTTTGAGTTTTTCTAGCTAATTTTTGGGTTTTATAGCTATTTTTTGAGTTTTTCTAGCTAATTTTTGGGTTTTATGGCTAATTTTCGAGTTTTTATGGCTAATATTGGAGTTTTTCTAGCTAATTTATGAGTTTTTCTAGCCAATTTTTGAGTTTTTCTAGCTATTTTTGGGTTTTTGTGGCTAATTTATTAAATTTTATGGCTAATTTTTGTGTTTTTCTAGCTAATTTTTGGGTTTTATAGCTATTTTTTGGGTTTTCTAGCCAATTTTTGGGTTTTTCCAGCTTATTTTTGGGTTTTATAGCTATTCTTTGAGTTTTTATAGCTAATTTTTGGGTTTTTGTAGCTACTTTTTGAGTTTTTTAGCTCATTTTTGGGTTTTATAGCTAGGAAAACTCAAGAATTAGCCACAAAATTCCGAAAATTAGCTACAAAAAACCAAAAATTAGCTATAAAACTCAAGAATTAGCTAGAAAAACTCGAAAATCAGCTATAAAAACCCAAAATTTGCCATGAAATTCCAGAAATTAGCCAGAAAAATTCAAAAATTAGCCATAAAACCCAAAAATTAGCTGGAAAAACTCAAAAATTGGCTAGAAAAACTCATAAATTATAAATTACTTAGAAAAACTCCAATATTAGCCATAAAAACTCGAAAATTAGCCATAAAACCCAAAAATTAGCTAGAAAAACTCAAAAAATAGCTATAAAACCCAAAAATTAGCTAGAAAAACTCAAACATTAGCCATAAATCCAATAAATAGCTAGGAAAACTCAAGAATTAGCTAGAAAAACTCAGGAATTAGCCACACAAACCTAAAAATTAGCTATAAAAACCCAAAAATCAGCTATAAAACCCAAGAATTATTTATAAAAACTCAAAAATTGACTAGAAAACCCAAAAAATAACTATAAAACCCAAAAATTAGCTAGAAAAACACAAAAATTAACCATAAAATTTAATAAATTTGCCACAAAAACCCAAAAATTAGCTATAAAAACCCAAAAATTAGCTAGAAAAACTCAGAAATTAGCTAGAAAAACTCCAATATTAGCCATAAAAACTCGAAAATCAGCCATAAAACCCAAAAATTAGCTAGAAAAACTCAAAATTTTGCCATAAAAACCAAAAATTAGCTAGGAAAACTCAAGAATTAGCTAGTAAACTCAGGAATTAGCCACACAAACCTAAAAATTAGCTATAAAAACCCAAAAATCAGCTATAAAACCCAAGAATTAGCTGAAAAAACTCAGAAATTGGCTATAAAAACTCAGAAATTAGCTAGAAAACTCCAATATCAGCCATAAAAAGTCAAAATTTTGCCATAAAAACCCAAAAATTAGCCATAAAAACCAAGAATTAGCGAGGAAAAGACAGAAATTAGCCACAAAAACCCAAAAATTATCTATAAAAACCCAAAAATTGGCTAGAAAACCCAAAAAATAGCTATAAAACCCAAAAATTAGCTAGAAAAACACAAAAATTAGCCATAAAATTTAATAAATTAGCCATAAAATTTAATAAATTAGCCACAAAAATCCAAAAATTAGCTAGAAAAACTTAAAAATTGGCTAGAAAAACTCCAATATTAGCCATAAAAACTCGAAAATTAGCCATAAAACCCAAAAATTAGCTAGAAAAACTCAAAAAATAGCTATAAAACCCAAAAATTAGCTAGAAAAACTCAAACATTAGCCATAAATCCAATAAATAGCTAGGAAAACTCAAGAATTAGCTAGAAAAACTCAGGAATTAGCCACACAAACCTAAAAATTAGCTATAAAAACCCAAAAATCAGCTATAAAACCCAAGAATTATTTATAAAAACTCAAAAATTGACTAGAAAACCCAAAAAATAACTATAGAACCCAAAAATTAGCTAGAAAAACACAAAAATTAACCATAAAATTTAATAAATTTGCCACAAAAACCCAAAAATTAGCTATAAAAACCCAAAAATTAGCTAGAAAAACTCAGAAATTAGCTAGAAAAACTCCAATATTAGCCATAAAAACTCGAAAATCAGCCATAAAACCCAAAAATTAGCTAGAAAAACTCAAAATTTTGCCATAAAAACCAAAAATTAGCTAGGAAAACTCAAGAATTAGCTAGTAAACTCAGGAATTAGCCACACAAACCTAAAAATTAGCTATAAAAACCCAAAAATCAGCTATAAAACCCAAGAATTAGCTGAAAAAACTCAGAAATTGGCTATAAAAACTCAGAAATTAGCTAGAAAACTCCAATATCAGCCATAAAAAGTCAAAATTTTGCCATAAAAACCCAAAAATTAGCCATAAAAACCAAGAATTAGCGAGGAAAAGACAGAAATTAGCCACAAAAACCCAAAAATTATCTATAAAAACTCAAAAATTGGCTAGAAAACCCAAAAAATAGCTATAAAACCCAAAAATTAGCTAGAAAAACACAAAAATTAGCCATAAAATTTAATAAATTAGCCATAAAATTTAATAAATTAGCCACAAAAATCCAAAAATTAGCTAGAAAAACTTAAAAATTGGCTAGAAAAACTCCAATATTAGCCATAAAAACTCGAAAATTAGCCATAAAACCCAAAAATTAGCTAGAAAAACTCAAACATTAGCACTTTTTGGGTTTTTATGACTAACTTTTGGGTTTTTCTAGCTAATTTTTGATATTTCATAGCAAATTTTTGGGTTTTTGATGAATTTAATAAATAAATTAGCTATGAAAAATCAAAAATTAGCTAGAAAAACCCAAAACTTAGCCATAAAAACCCAAAAATTGCTAGAAAAACCCAAAAATTAGCCATGAAATTCCAGAAATTATCCGGAAAAACTCAAAAATTAGTCATAAAACCCAAAAATTAGCTAGAAGAACACAAAAATTAGCCATAAAATTAGTAAATATAGCCACAAAAACCCAAAAATTAGCTATAAAAACCCAAAAATTCCAGCTTATTTTTGGGTTTTATAGCTATTCTTTGGGTTTTTAAGGCAAATTTTCGAGTTTTTCTAGCTAATTTTTGGGTTTTATGGCTAATTTTCGAGTTTTTATTGCTGATATTGGAGTTTTTCTAGCTAATTTAGAGTTTTTCTAGCCAATTTTTGAGTTTTTCTAGCTATTTTTGGGTTTTTGTGGCTAATTTATTAAATTTTATGGCTAATTTTTGTGTTTTTCTAGCTTATTTTTGGGTTTTATAGCTATTTTTTGGGTTTTCTAGCCAATTTTTGGGTTTTTCCAGCTTATTTTTGGGTTTTATAGCTATTCTTTGAGTGTTTATAGCTTATTTTTGGGTTTTTATAGCAATTTCTGGGTTTTCATGGCTACTTTTGGAGTTTTTCTAGCTAATTTCTGAGTTTTTCTAGCTAATTTTTGGGTTTTTATAGCTAATTTTTGGGTTTTTGTGGCAATTTTATTAAATTTTATGGTTAATTTCTGTGTTTTTCTAGCTAATTTTTGGGTTTTATAGCTGTTTTTTGGGTTTTCTAGTCAATTTTTGAGTTTTTATAAATAATTTTTGGGTTTTATAGCTAATTTTTGGGTTTTTATAGCTAATTTTTGGGTTTTTCTAACAATTTTTGGGTTTTTGTGGCTAATTTTTGGGTTTTTATGGCAAAATTTTGAGTTTGTATGGTTAATATTGGAGTTTTCTAGCTAATTTCTGAGTTTTTCTAGCCAATTTTTGAGTTTTCCTAGCTAATTTTTGGGTTTTTATAGCTAATTTTTGGGTTTTTGTGGCTATATTTACTAATTTTATGGCTAATTTTTGTGTTCTTCTAGCTAATTTTTGGGTTTTATGGCTAATTTTTGAGTTTTTTCCGGATAATTTCTGGAATTTCATGGCTAATTTTTGGGTTTTTCTAGCAGATTTTGGGTTTTTATGGCTAAGTTTTGGATTTTTCTAGCTAATTTTTGATTTTTCATAGCTAATTTATTTATTAAATTCAAAAACCCAAAAATTTGCTATGGAATATCAAAAATTAGCTAGAAAAACCCAAAAGTTAGTCATAAAAACCCAAAAAGTGCTAATGTTTGAGTTTTTCTAGCCAATTTTTAAGTTTTTCTAGCTAATTTTTGGATTTTTGTGGCTAATTTATTGATTTTTATGGCTAATTTATCAAATTTTATGGCTAATTTTTGTGTTTTTCTAGCTAATTTTTGGGTTTTATAGCTATTTTTTGGGTTTTCTAGCCAATTTTTGAGTTTTTATAGATAATTTTTGGGTTTTTGTGGCTAATTTCTGTCTTTTCCTCGCTAATTCTTGGTTTTTATGGCTAATTTTTGGGTTTTTATGGCAAAATTTTGACTTTTTATGGCTGATATTGGAGTTTTCTAGCTAATTTCTGAGTTTTTATAGCCAATTTTTGAGTTTTTTCAGCTAATTCTTGGGTTTTTGTGGCAAATTTATTAAATTTTATGGTTAATTTTTGTGTTTTTCTAGCGAATTTTTGGGTTTTATAGTTATTTTTTAGGTTTTCTAGTCAATTTTTGAGTTTTTATAAATAATTCTTGGGTTTTATAGCTGATTTTTGGGTTTTTATAGCTAATTTTTAGGTTTGTGTGGCTAATTCCTGAGTTTACTAGCTAATTCTTGAGTTTTCCTAGCTAATTTTTGGTTTTTATGGCAAAATTTTGAGTTTTTCTAGCTAATTTTTGGGTTTTATGGCTAATTTTCGTGTTTTTATGGCTAATATTGGAGTTTTTCTAGCTAATTTCTGAGTTTTTCTAGCTAATTTTTGGGTTTTTATAGCTAATTTTTGGGTTTTTGTGGCAAATTTATTAAATTTTATGGTTAATTTTTGTGTTTTTCTAGCTAATTTTTGGGTTTTATAGTTGTTTTTTGGGTTTTCTAGTCAATTTTTGAGTTTTTATAAATAATTTTTGGGTTTTATAGCTAATTTTTGGGTTTTTATAGCTAATTTTTGGGTTTTTCTAACAATTTTTGGGTTTTTGTGGCTAATTTTTGGGTTTTTATGGCAAAATTTTGAGTTTGTATGGTTAATATTGGAGTTTTCTAGCTAATTTCTGAGTTTTTCTAGCCAATTTTTGAGTTTTCCTAGCTAATTTTTGGGTTTTTATAGCTAATTTTTGGGTTTTTGTGGCTATATTTACTAATTTTATGGCTAATTTTTGTGTTCTTCTAGCTAATTTTTGGGTTTTATGACTAATTTTTGAGTTTTTCCGGATAATTTCTGGAATTTCATGGCTAATTTTTGGGTTTTTCTAGCAATTTTTGGGTTTTTATGGCTAAGTTTTGGGTTTTTCTAGCTAATTTTTGATTTTTCATATCTAATTTATTTATTAAATTCATCAAAAACCCAAAAATTTGCTATGAAATATCAAAAATTAGCTAGGAAAACCCAAAAGTTAGTCATAAAAACCCAAAAAGTGCTAATGTTTGAGTTTTTCTAGCTAATTTTTGGGTTTTATGGCTAATTTTCGAGTTTTTATGGCTAATATTGGAGTTTTCCTAGCCAATTTTTAAGTTTTACTAGCTAATTTTTGGATTTTTGTGGCTAATTTATTAAATTTTATGGCTAATTTTTGTGTTTTTCTAGCTAATTTTTGGGTTTTATAGCTATTTTTTGGGTTTTCTAGCCAATTTTTGAGTTTTTATAGATAATTTTTGGGTTTTTGTGGCTAATTTCTGTCTTTTCCTCGCTAATTCTTGGTTTTTATGGCTAATTTTTGGGTTTTTATTGCAAAATTTTGACTTTTTATGGCTGATATTGGAGTTTTCTAGCTAATTTCTGAGTTTTTATAGCCAATTTTTGAGTTTTTTCAGCTAATTCTTGGGTTTTATAGCTGATTTTTGGGTTTTTATAGCTAATTTTTAGGTTTGTGTGGCTAATTCCTGAGTTTACTAGCTAATTCTTGAGTTTTCCTAGCTAATTTTTGGTTTTTATGGCAAAATTTTGAGTTTTTCTAGCTAATTTTTGGGTTTTATGGCTAATTTTCGAGTTTTTATGGCTAATATTGGAGTTTTTCTAGCTAATTTCTGAGTTTTTCTAGCTAATTTTTGGGTTTTTATAGCTAATTTTTGGGTTTTTGTGGCAAATTTATTAAATTTTATGGTTAATTTTTGTGTTTTTCTAGCTAATTTTTGGGTTTTATAGTTATTTTTTGGGTTTTCTAGTCAATTTTTGAGTTTTTATAAATAATTTTTGGGTTTTATAGCTAATTTTTGGGTTTTTATAGCTAATTTTTGGGTTTTTCTAACAATTTTTGGGTTTTTGTGGCTAATTTTTGGGTTTTTATGGCAAAATTTTGAGTTTGTATTGTTAATATTGGAGTTTTCTAGCTAATTTCTGAGTTTTTCTAGCCAATTTTTGAGTTTTCCTAGCTAATTTTTGGGTTTTTATAGCTAATTTTTGGGTTTTTGTGGCTATATTTACTAATTTTATGGCTAATTTTTGTGTTCTTCTAGCTAATTTTTGGGTTTTATGACTAATTTTTGAGTTTTTCCGGATAATTTCTGGAATTTCATGGCTAATTTTTGGGTTTTTCTAGCAATTTTTGGGTTTTTATGGCTAAGTTTTGGGTTTTTCTAGCTAATTTTTGATTTTTCATAGCTAATTTATTTATTAAATTCATCAAAAACCCAAAAATTGTTAGAAAAACCCAAAAATTAGCTATAAAAACCCAAAAATTAGCTATAAAACCCAAAAATTATTTATAAAAACTCAAAAATTGACTAGAAAACCTAAAAAATAACTATAAAACCCAAAAATTAGCTAGAAAAACACAAAAATTAACCATAAAATTTAATAAATTTGCCACAAAAACCCAAAAATTAGCTATAAAAACCCAAAAATTAGCTAGAAAAACTCAGAAATTAGCTAGAAAAACTCCAATATTAGCCATAAAAACTCGAAAATTAGCCATAAAACCCAAAAATTAGCTAGAAAAACTCAAAATTTTGCCATAAAAACCAAAAATTAGCTAGGAAAACTCAAGAATTAGCTATTAAACTCAGGAATTAGCCACACAAACCTAAAAATTAGCTATAAAAACCCAAAAATCAGCTATAAAACCCAAGAATTAGCTGAAAAAACTCAAAAATTGGCTATAAAAACTCAGAAATTAGCTAGAAAACTCCAATATCAGCCATAAAAAGTCAAAATTTTGCCATAAAAACCCAAAAATTAGCCATAAAAACCAAGAATTAGCGAGGAAAAGACAGAAATTAGCCACAAAAACCCAAAAATTATCTATAAAAACTCAAAAATTGGCTAGAAAACCCAAAAAATAGCTATAAAACCCAAAAATTAGCTAGAAAAACACAAAAATTAGCCATAAAATTTAATAAATTAGCCATAAAATTTAATAAATTAGCCACAAAAACCCAAAAATTAGCTAGAAAAACTCAAAAATTGGCTAGAAAAACTCCAATTACAGCCATAAAAACTCGAAAATTAGCCATAAAACCCAGAAATTAGCTATAAAACCCAAGAATTAGCTATAAAAACTCAAAAAATAGCTATAAAGCTCAAAAATTAGCTAGAAAAATCCAAAAATTAGCCATAAAAACCCAAAAATTAGCTAGAAAACTCACACATTAGCTAGAAATCCCATGAATTTTTGAGTTTTATAGCACAAAAATCCAAAAATTAGCTAGAAAAACTCAAAATTTTGCCATAAAAACCATAAATTAGCTAGGAAAATCCAAGAATTAGCTAGTAAACTCAGGAATTAGCCACACAAACCTAAAAATTAGCTATAAAAAATTCAAAAATCAGCTATAAAACCCAAGAATTAGCTGGAAAAACTCAAAAATTGGCTATAAAAACTCAGAAATTAGCTAGAAAACTCCAATATCAGCCATAAAAAGTCAAAATTTTGCCATAAAAACCCAAAAATTAGCCATAAAAACCAAGAATTAGCGAGGAAAAGACAGAAATTAGCCACAAAAACCGAAAAATTATCTATAAAAACTCAAAAATTGGCTAGAAAACCCAAAAAATAGCTATAAAACCCAAAAATTAGCTAGAAAAACACAAAAATTTTATGACTAATTTTTGAGTTTTTCCGGATAATTTCTGGAATTTCATGGCTAATTTTTGGGTTTTTCTAGCAATTTTTGGGTTTTTATGGCTAAGTTTTGGGTTTTTCTAGCTAATTTTTGATTTTTCATAGCTAATTTATTTATTAAATTCATCAAAAACCCAAAAATTTGCTATGAAATATCAAAAATTAGCTAGAAAAACCCAAAAGTTAGTCATAAAAACCCAAAAAGTGCTAATGTTTGAGTTTTTCTAGCTAATTTTTGGGTTTTATGGCTAATTTTCGAGTTTTTATGGCTAATATTGGAGTTTTTCTAGCCAATTTTTAAGTTTTTCTAGCTAATTTTTGGATTTTTGTGGCTAATTTATTAAATTTTATGGCTAATTTTTGTGTTTTTCTAGCTAATTTTTGGGTTTTATAGCTATTTTTTGGGTTTTCTAGCCAATTTTTGAGTTTTTATAGATAATTTTTGGGTTTTTGTGGCTAATTTCTGTCTTTTCCTCGCTAATTCTTGGTTTTTATGGCTAATTTTTGGGTTTTTATGGCAAAATTTTGACTTTTTATGGCTGATATTGGAGTTTTCTAGCTAATTTCTGAGTTTTTAAAGCCAATTTTTGAGTTTTTTCAGCTAATTCTTGGGTTTTATAGCTGATTTTTGGGTTTTTATAGCTAATTTTTAGGTTTGTGTGGCTAATTCCTGAGTTTACTAGCTAATTCTTGAGTTTTCCTAGCTAATTTTTGGTTTTTATGGCAAAATTTTGAGTTTTTCTAGCTAATTTTTGGGTTTTATGGCTAATTTTCGAGTTTTTATGGCTAATATTGGAGTTTTTCTAGCTAATTTCTGAGTTTTTCTAGCTAATTTTTGGGTTTTTATAGCTAATTTTTGGGTTTTTGTGGCAAATTTATTAAATTTTATGGTTAATTTTTGTGTTTTTCTAGCTAATTTTTGGGTTTTATAGTTATTTTTTGGGTTTTCTAGTCAATTTTTGAGTTTTTATAAATAATTTTTGGGTTTTATAGCTAATTTTTGGGTTTTTATAGCTAATTTTTGGGTTTTTCTAACAATTTTTGGGTTTTTGTGGCTAATTTTTGGGTTTTTATGGCAAAATTTTGAGTTTGTATGGTTAATATTGGAGTTTTCTAGCTAATTTCTGAGTTTTTCTAGCCAATTTTTGAGTTTTCCTAGCTAATTTTTGGGTTTTTATAGCTAATTTTTGGGTTTTTGTGGCTATATTTACTAATTTTATGGCTAATTTTTGTGTTCTTCTAGCTAATTTTTGGGTTTTATGGCTAATTTTTGAGTTTATCTGGCTAATTTCTGGAATTTCATGGCTAATTTTTGGGTTTTTCTAGCAATTTTTGGGTTTTTATGGCTAAGTTTTGGGTTTTTCTAGCTAATTTTTGATTTTTCATAGCTAATTTATTTATTGAATTCATCAAAAACCCAAAAATTTGCTATGAAATATCAAAAATTAGCTAGAAAAACCCAAAAGTTAGTCATAAAAACCCAAAAAGTGCTAATTTCTGAGTTTTTCTAGCTAATTTTTGGGTTTTTATAGCTAATTTTTGGGTTTTTGTGGCAAATTTATTAAATTTTATGGTTAATTTTTGTGTTTTTCTAGCTAATTTTTGGGTTTTATAGTTATTTTTTGGCTATAAAAACTCAGAAATTAGCTAGAAAACTCCAATATCAGCCATAAAAAGTCAAAATTTTGCCATAAAAACCCAAATTCATTCAAATTCATATAAAAACCCAAAAAGTGCTAATGTTTGAGTTTTTCTAGCTAATTTTTGGGTTTTATGGCTAATTTTCGAGTTTTTATGGCTAATATTGGAGTTTCTCTAGCCAATTTTTGAGTTTTTCTAGCTAATTTTTGGGTTTTTGTGGCTAATTTATTGAATTTTATGGCTAATTTATTAAATTTTATGGCTAATTTTTGTGTTTTTCTAGCTAATTTTTGGGTTTTATAGCTATTTTTTGGGTTTTCTAGCCAATTTTTGAGTTTTTATAGATAATTTTTCGGTTTTTGTGGCTAATTTCTGTCTTTTCCTCGCTAATTCTTGGTTTTTATGGCTAATTTTTGGGTTTTTATGGCAAAATTTTGACTTTTTATGGCTGATATTGGAGTTTTCTAGCTAATTTCTGAGTTTTTATAGCCAATTTTTGAGTTTTTCCAGCTAATTCTTGGGTTTTATAGCTGATTTTTGGGTTTTTTATAGCTAATTTTTAGGTTTGTGTGGCTAATTCCTGAGTTTACTAGCTAATTCTTGGATTTTCCTAGCTAATTTTTGGTTTTTATGGCAAAATTTTGAGTTTTTCTAGCTAATTTTTGGATTTTTGTGCTATAAAACTCAAAAATTCATGGGTTTTCTAGCTAATGTGTGAGTTTTCTAGCTAATTTTTGGGTTTTTATGGCTAATTTTCGGATTTTTCTAGCTAATTTTTGAGCTTTATAGCTATTTTTTGAGTTTTTATAGCTAATTTTTGGGTTTTATAGCTAATTTCTGGGTTTTATGGCTAATTTTCGAGTTTTTATGGCTATAATTGGAGTTTTTCTAGCCAATTTTTGAGTTTTTCTAGCTAATTTTTGGGTTTTTGTGGCTAATTTATTAAATTTTATGGCTAATTTATTGAATTTTATGTCTAATTTTTTTGTTTTTCTAGCTAATTTTTGGGTTTTATAGCTATTTTTTGGGTTTTCTAGCCAATTTTTGAGTTTTTATAGATAATTTTTGGGTTTTTGTGGCGATAAAAACACAGAAATTAGCCACAAAAACCCAAAAATTATCTATAATAACTCAAAAATTGGCTAGAAAGCCCAAAAAATAGCTATAAAACCCAAAAATTAGCTGAAAAAACACAAAAATTAGCCATAAAATTTAATAAATTAGCCAAAAATTTAATAAATTAGCCACAAAAACCCAAAAATTAGCTATGAAAAATCAAAAATTAGCTAGAAAAGCCCAAAAGTTAGTCATAAAAACCCAAAAAGTGCTAATGTTTGAGTTTTCCTAGCTAATTTTTGGTTTTTATGGCAAAATTTTGAGTTTTTCTAGCTAATTTTTGGGTTTTTGTAGCTAATTTTTTGGTTTGTGTGGCTATTTTTTGGGTTTTCTAGCCAATTTTTGAGTTTTTATAGATAATTTTTGGGTTTTATAGCTAATATTTGGGTTTTTATGGCTAAGTTTTGGGTTTTTCTAGCTTATTTTCGGGTTTTATAGCTATTTTTCGAGTTTTTCTAGCTAATTTTTGGGTTTTATGGCTAATTTTCGAGTTTTTATGGCTGATATTGGAGTTTTTCTAGCTAAATTATAATTTATGAGTTTTTCTAGCCAATTTTTGAGTTTTTCTAGCTAATTTTTGGGTTTTTGTGGCTAATTTATTAAATTTTATGGCTGATTTATTAAATTTTATGGCTAATTTTTGTGTTCTTCTAGCTAATTTTTGGGTTTTATAGCTATTTTTTGGGTTTTCTAGCCAATTTTTGAGTTTTTATAGATATTTTCAGGGTTTTGAACCAAATTTTTGGGTTTTTATAGCTAATTTTTGGGTTTTTCTAACAATTTTTGGATTTTTATGGCTAATGTTTGAGATTTTCCAGTTAATTTTTGGGTTTTATGGCTAATTTTCGAGTTTTTATGGCTAATATTGGAGTTTTTCTAGCTAATTTATGAGTTTTTCTAGCCAATTTTTGAGTTTTTATAGATAATTTTTGGGTTTTTGTGGCTAATTTCTGTCTTTTTCTCGCTAATTCTTGGTTTTTATGGCTAACTTTTGGGTTTTAATGGCAAAATTTTGACTTTTTATGGCTGATATTGGAGTTTTCTAGCTAATTTCTGAGATTTATAGCCAATTTTTGAGTTTTTTTAGCTAATTCTTGGGTTTTTTAGCTCATTTTTGGGTTTTATATCTAGGAAAACTCAAGAATTAGCCACAAAAATCCGAAAATTAGCTACAAAAAACCAAAAATTAGCTATAAAACTCAAGAATTAGCTAGAAAAACTCGAAAATTAGCTATCAAAACCCAAAATTTGCCATGAAACTCCAGAAATGAAATTAGCCAGAAAAATTCAAAAATTAGCCATAAAACCCAAAAATTAGCTGGAAAAACTCCAAATTTAGCTAAGAAAACTAGAAAATTAGCTATAAAAACCCAAAAATTAGCTATAAATTTCAAAGAATAGCTATAAAACCCAAAAATTAGCTATAAAACCCAAAAATTTATGGGTTTTCTAGCTAATTTTTGGGTTTTTATGGCTAATTTTTGGGTTTTTCCAGCTTATTTTTGGGTTTTATGGCTAATTTTCGAGTTTTTATGGCTGATATTGGAGTTTTTCCAGCTAATTTATGAGTTTTTCTAGCCAATTTTTGAGTTTTTCTAGCTATTTTTGGGTTTTTGTGGCTAATTTATTAAATTTTATG
Organism: Diorhabda elongata; assembly: GCA_026230145.1. NCBI lineage: Eukaryota > Metazoa > Arthropoda > Insecta > Coleoptera > Chrysomelidae > Diorhabda > Diorhabda elongata. The sequence continues at coordinate 15,615,476 of CM047930.1, forward strand.
GCTAATTTTTGTGTTTTTCTAGCTAATTTTTGGGTTTTATAGCTATTTTTTGGGTTTTCTAGCCAATTTTTGGGTTTTTCCAGCTTATTTTTGGGTTTTATAGCTATTCTTTGAGTTTTTATAGCTTATTTTTGGGTTTTTATAGCAATTTTTGGGTTTTCATGGCTACTTTTGGAGTTTTTCTAGCTAATTTCTGAGTTTTTCTAGCTAATTTTTGGGTTTTTATAGCTAATTTTTGGGTTTTTGTGGCAAATTTATTAAATTTTATGGTTAATTTTTGTGTTTTTCTAGCTAATTTTTGGGTTTTATAGCTGTTTTTTGGGTTTTCTAGTCAATTTTTGAGTTTTTATAAATAATTTTTGGGTTTTTATAGCTAATTTTTGGGTTTTTCTAACAATTTTTGGGTTTTTGTGGCTAATTTTTGGGTTTTTATGGCAAAATTTTGAGTTTGTATGGTTAATATTGGAGTTTTCTAGCTAATTTCTGAGTTTTTCTAGCCAATTTTTGAGTTTTCCTAGCTAATTTTTGTGTTCTTCTAGCTAATTTTTGGGTTTTATGGCTAATTTTTGAGTTTTTCTGGCTAATTTCTGGAATTTCATGGCTAATTTTTAGGTTTTTCTAGCAATTTTTGGGTTTTTATGGCTAAGTTTTGGGTTTTTCTAGCTAATTTTTGATTTTTCATAGCTAATTTATTTATTAAATTCATCAAAAACCCAAAAAATTAGCTGGAAAAACTCCAAAATTAGCTAAGAAAACTAGAAAATTAGCTATAAAAACCCAAAAATTAGCTATAAATTTCAAAGAATAGCTATAAAACCCAAAAATTAGCTATAAAACCCAAAAATTTATGGGTTTTCTAGCTAATTTTTGGGTTTTTATGGCTAATTTTTGGGTTTTTCCAGCTTATTTTTGGGTTTTATGGCTAATTTTCGAGTTTTTATGGCTGATATTGGAGTTTTTCTAGCTAATTTATGAGTTTTTCTAGCCAATTTTTGAGTTTTTCTAGCTATTTTTGGGTTTTTGTGGCTAATTTATTAAATTTTATGGCTAATTTTTGTGTTTTTCTAGCTAATTTTTGGGTTTTATAGCTATTTTTTGGGTTTTCTAGCCAATTTTTGGGTTTTTCCAGCTTATTTTTGGGTTTTATAGCTATTCTTTGAGTTTTTCCAGCTTATTTTTGGGTTTTATGGCTAATTTTCGAGTTTTTATGGCTGATATTGGAGTTTTTCTAGCTAATTTATGAGTTTTTCTAGCCAATTTTTGAGTTTTTCTAGCTATTTTTGGGTTTTTGTGGCTAATTTATTAAATTTTATGGCTAATTTTTTTGTTTTTCTAGCTAATTTTTGGGTTTTATAGCTATTTTTTGGGTTTTCTAGCCAATTTTTGGGGTTTTCCAGCTTATTTTTGGGTTTTATAGCTATTCTTTGAGTTTTTCTAGCTAATTTTTGGGTTTTATGGCTAATTTTCGAGTTTTTATGGCTAATATTGGAGTTTTTCTAGCTAATTTCTGAGTTTTTCTAGCTAATTTTTGGGTTTTTATAGCTAATTTTTGGGTTTTTGTGGCAAATTTATTAAATTTTATGGTTAATTTTTGTGTTTTTCTAGCTAATTTTTGGGTTTTATAGCTGTTTTTTGGGTTTTCTAGTCAATTTTTGAGTTTTTATAAATAATTTTTGGGTTTTTATAGCTAATTTTTGGGTTTTTCTAACAATTTTTGGGTTTTTGTGGCTAATTTTTGGGTTTTTATGGCAAAATTTTGAGTTTGTATGGTTAATATTGGAGTTTTCTAGCTAATTTCTGAGTTTTTCTAGCCAATTTTTGAGTTTTCCTAGCTAATTTTTGGGTTTTTATAGCTAATTTTTGGGTTTTTGTGGCTATATTTACTAATTTTATGGCTAATTTTTGTGTTCTTCTAGCTAATTTTTGGGTTTTATGGCTAATTTTTGAGTTTTTCTGGCTAATTTCTGGAATTTCATGGCTAATTTTTAGGTTTTTCTAGCAATTTTTGGGTTTTTATGGCTAAGTTTTGGGTTTTTCTAGCTAATTTTTGATTTTTCATAGCTAATTTATTTATTAAATTCATCAAAAACCCAAAAATTTGCTATGAAATATCAAAAATTATCTAGAAAAACCCAAAAGTTAGTCATAAAAACCCAAAAATTGCCAATTTTTGAGTTTTTCTAGCTAATTTTTGGGTTTTTGTGGCTAATTTATTAAATTTTATGGCTAATTTATTAAATTTTATGGCTAATTTTTGTGTTTTTCTAGCTAATTTTTGGGTTTTATAGCTATTTTTTGGGTTTTCTAGCCAATTTTTGAGTTTTTATAGATAATATTTGGGTTTTTGTGGCTAATTCCTTTCTTTTCCTCGCTAATTCTAGGTTTTTATGGCTAATTTTTGGTTTTTTATGGCAAAATTTTGACTTTTTATGGCTGATATTGGAGTTTTCTAGCTAATTTCTGAGTTTTTCTAGCCAATTTTTGAGTTTTTTTAGCTAACTCTTGGGTTTTATAGCTGATTTTTGGGTTTTTATAGCTAATTTTTAGGTTTGTGTGGCTATATCCTGAGTTTACTAGCTAATTCTTCAGTTTTCCCAGCTAATTTTTGGTTTTTATGGCAAAATTTTGAGTTTTTCTAGCTAATTTTTGGATTTTTGTGCTATAAAACTCAAAAATTCATGGGTTTTCTAGCTAATGTGTGAGTTTTCTAGCTAATTTTTGGGTTTTTATGGCTGATTTTTGGATTTTTCTAGCTAATTTTTGAGCTTTATAGCTATTTTTTGAGTTTTTATAGCTAATTCTTGGGTTTTATAGCTAATTTTTGGGTTTTATGGCTAATTTTCGAGTTTTTATGGCTAATATTGGAGTTTTTATAGCCAATTTTTAGTTTTTCTAGCTAATTTTTGGGTTTTTGTGGCTAATTCATTAAATTTATGGCTAATTTATTAAATTTTATGGCTAATTTTTGTGTTTTTCTAGCTAATTTTTGGGTTTTATAGCTATTTTTTGGGTTTTCTAGCCAATTTTTGAGTTATTATAGATAATTTTTGGGTTTTTGTGGCTAATTTCTGTGTTTTTCTCGCTAATTCTTGGGTTTTATGGCTAATTTTTGGGTTTTTATGGCAAAATTTTGACTTTTTATAGCTAATATTGGAGTTTTCTAGCTAATTTCTGAGTTCTTCTAGCCAATTTTTGAGTTTTTCTAGCTAATTCTTGGGTTTTATAGCTGATTTTTGGGTTTTTATAGCTAATTGTTAGGTTTGTGTGGCTAATTCCTGAGTTTACTAGCTAATTCTTGAGTTTTCCTAGCTAATTTTTGCTTTTTGTGGCAAAATTTTGAGTTTTTCTAGCTAATTTTTGGGTTTTTGTAGCTAATTTTTTGGTTTGTGTGGCTAATTCCTGAGTTTTTCTAGCTAATTCTTGAGTTTTCCTAGCTATTTATTGGATTTATGGCTAATGTTTGAGTTTTTCTAGCTAATTTTTGGGTTTTATAGCTATTTTTTGAGTTTTTCTAGCTAATTTTTGGGTTTTATGGCTAATTTTCGAGTTTTTATGGCTAATATTGGAGTTTTTCTAGGTAATTTATAATTTATGAGTTTTTCTAGCCAATTTTTGAGTTTTTCTACCTAATTTTTGGGTTTTTGTGGCTAATTTATTAAATTTTATGACTGATTTATTAAATTTTATGGCTAATTTTTGTGTTTTTCTAGCTAATTTTTGGGTTTTATAGCTATTCTTTGGGTTTTTATGGCAAATTTTTGAGTTTTTCTAGCTAATTTTTGGGTTTTATGGCTAATTTTCGAGTTTTTATGGCTAATATTGGAGTTTTTCTAGGTAATTTATAATTTATGAGTTTTTCTAGCCAATTTTTGAGTTTTTCTAGCTATTTTTGGGTTTTTGTGGCTAATTTATTAAATTTTATGGCTAATTTTTGTGTTTTTCTAGCTAATTTTCGGGTTTTATAGCTATTTTTTGGGTTTTCTAGCCAATTTTTGGGGTTTTCCAGCTTATTTTTGGGTTTTATAGCTATTCTTTGAGTTTTTATAGCTAATTTTTGGGTTTTTGTAGCTATTTTTTGAGTTTTTTAGCTCATTTTTGAGTTTTATAGCTAGGAAAACTCAAAACCTAGCCACAAAAATCCAAAACTTAGTTAGAAAAACTCAAAATTTTGCCATAAAACCTAAAAATTAGATAGGAAAACTCCAGAATTAGCTGGAAAAACTCAGGAAATAGCCACAAAAACCTAAAAATTAGCTACAAAAAACCAGAAATTAGCTTTGAAACTCAAGAATTAGCTAGGGAAACTCGAAAATTAGCCATAAAAATCCAAAAGTTGCTAGAAAAACCCGAAAATTTGCCATGAAATTCCAGAAATTAGCCAGAAAAATTCAAAAATTAGCCATAAAACTCAAAAATTAGCTAGAAAAACTCGAAAATTAGCTATAAAAACCCAAATTTTAGCCATAGAAACCCAAAAAATAGCTATAAAACCCAAAAAATAGCTATAAAACCCAACAATTTATGGGTTTTCTAGCTAATGTTCGAGTTTTCTAGATAATTTTCGGGTTTTTATGGCTAATTTTTGGGTTTTTCTAGCTTATTCTTGGGTTTTATAGCTATTTTCTGAGTTTTTATAGCTAATGATTGGGTTTTTATAGCAATTTTTGGGTTTTCATGGCTAATTTTGAAGTTTTTCTAGCTAATGTTTGGGTTTTTGTAGCTACTTTTTGAGTTTTTTAGCTCATTTTTGGGTTTTATAGCTAGGAAAACTCAAGAATTAGCCACAAAAATCCGAAAATTAGCTACAAAAAACCAAAAATTAGCTATAAAACTCAAGAATTAGCTAGAAAAACTCGAAAATTAGCTATAAAAACCCAAAATTTGCCATGAAATTCCAGAAATTAGCCAGAAAAATTCAAAAATTAGCCATAAAACCCAAAAATTAGCTGGAAAAACTCCAAAATTAGCTAAGAAAACTAGAAAATTAGCTATAAAAACCCAAAAATTAGCTATAAATTTCAAAGAATAGCTATAAAACCCAAAAATTAGCTATAAAACCCAAAAATTAGCTATAAAACCCAAAAATTTATGGGTTTTCTAGCTAATTTTTGGGTTTTTATGGCTAATTTTTGGGTTTTATAGCTATTCTTTGGGTTTTTATGGCAAATTTTTGAGTTTTTCTAGCTAATTTTTGGGTTTTATGGCTAATTTTCGAGTTTTTATAGCTGATATTGGAGTTTTTCTAGCTAATTTATGAGTTTTTCTAGCCAATTTTTGAGTTTTTCTAGCTATTTTTGGGTTTTTGTGGCTAATTTATTAAATTTTATGGCTAATTTTTGTGTTTTTCTAGCTAATTTTTGGGTTTTATAGCTATTTTTTGGGTTTTCTAGCCAATTTTTGGGTTTTTCCAGCTTATTTTTGGGTTTTATAGCTATTCTTTGAGTTTTTATAGCTTATTTTTGGGTTTTTATAGCAATTTTTGGGTTTTCATGGCTACTTTTGGAGTTTTTCTAGCTAATTTCTGAGTTTTTCTAGCTAATTTTTGGGTTTTTATAGCTAATTTTTGGGTTTTTGTGGCAAATTTATTAAATTTTATGGTTAATTTTTGTGTTTTTCTAGCTAATTTTTGGGTTTTATAGCTGTTTTTTGGGTTTTCTAGTCAATTTTTGAGTTTTTATAAATAATTTTTGGGTTTTTATAGCTAATTTTTGGGTTTTTCTAACAATTTTTGGGTTTTTGTGGCTAATTTTTGGGTTTTTATGGCAAAATTTTGAGTTTTTATGGTTAATATTGGAGTTTTCTAGCTAATTTTTGAGTTTTCCTAGCTAATTTTTGGGTTTTTATAGCTAATTTTTGGGTTTTTGTGGCTATATTTACTAATTTTATGGCTAATTTTTGTGTTCTTCTAGCTAATTTTTGGGTTTTATGGCTAATTTTTGAGTTTTTCTGGCTAATTTCTGGAATTTCATGGCTAATTTTTAGGTTTTTCTAGCAATTTTTGGGTTTTTATGGCTAAGTTTTGGGGTTTTCTAGCTAATTTTTGATTTTTCATAGCTAATTTATTTATTAAATTCATCAAAAACCCAAAAATTTGCTATGAAATATCAAAAATTAGCTAGAAAAACCCAAAAGTTAGTCATAAAAACCCAAAAATTGCCAATTTTTGAGTTTTTCTAGCTAATTTTTGGGTTTTTGTGGCTAATTTATTAAATTTTATGGCTAATTTTTGTGTCTTTCTAGCTAATTTTTGGGTTTTATAGCTGTTTTTTGGGTTTTCTAGTCAATTTTTGAGTTTTTATAAATAATTTTTGGGTTTTTATAGCTAATTTTTGGGTTTTTCTAACAATTTTTGGGTTTTTGTGGCTAATTTTTGGGTTTTTATGGCAAAATTTTGAGTTTTTATGGTTAATATTGGAGTTTTCTAGCTAATTTTTGAGTTTTCCTAGCTAATTTTTGGGTTTTTATAGCTAATTTTTGGGTTTTTGTGGCTATATTTACTAATTTTATGGCTAATTTTTGTGTTCTTCTAGCTAATTTTTGGGTTTTATGGATAATTTTTGAGTTTTTCTGGCTAATTTCTGGAATTTCATGGCTAATTTTTAGGTTTTTCTAGCAATTTTTGGGTTTTTATGGCTAAGTTTTGGGTTTTTCTAGCTAATTTTTGATTTTTCATAGCTAATTTATCTATTAAATTCATCAAAAACCCAAAAATTTGCTATGAAATATCAAAAATTAGCTAGAAAAACCCAAAAGTTAGTCATAAAAACCTAAAAATTGCCAATTTTTGAGTTTTTCTAGCCAATTTTTGAGTTTTTCTAGCTATTTTTTGGTTTTTGTGGCTAATTTATTAAATTTTATGGCTAATTTTTGTGTTTTTCTAGCTAATTTTTGGGTTTTATAGCTATTTTTTGGGTTTTCTAGCCAATTTTTGGGTTTTTCCAGCTTATTTTTGGGTTTTATAGCTATTCTTTGAGTTTTTCCAGCTTATTTTTGGGTTTTATGGCTAATTTTCGAGTTTTTATGGCTGATATTGGAGTTTTTCTAGCTAATTTATGAGTTTTTCTAGCCAATTTTTGAGTTTTTCTAGCTATTTTTGGGTTTTTGTGGCTAATTTATTAAATTTTATGGCTAATTTTTGTGTTTTTCTAGCTAATTTTTGGGTTTTATAGCTATTTTTTGGGTTTTCTAGCCAATTTTTGGGTTTTTCCAGCTTATTTTTGGGTTTTATAGCTATTCTTTGAGTTTTTCTAGCTAATTTTTGGGTTTTATGGCTAATTTTCGAGTTTTTATGGCTAATATTGGAGTTTTTCTAGCTAATTTCTGAGTTTTTCTAGCTAATTTTTGGGTTTTTATAGCTAATTTTTGGGTTTTTGTGGCAAATTTATTAAATTTTATGGTTAATTTTTGTGTTTTTCTAGCTAATTTTTGGGTTTTATAGCTGTTTTTTGGGTTTTCTAGTCAATTTTTGAGTTTTTATAAATAATTTTTGGGTTTTTATAGCTAATTTTTGGGTTTTTCTAACAATTTTTGGGTTTTTGTGGCTAATTTTTGGGTTTTTATGGCAAAATTTTGAGTTTGTATGGTTAATATTGGAGTTTTCTAGCTAATTTCTGAGTTTTTCTAGCCAATTTTTGAGTTTTCCTAGCTAATTTTTGGGTTTTTATAGCTAATTTTTGGGTTTTTGTGGCTATATTTACTAATTTTATGGCTAATTTTTGTGTTCTTCTAGCTAATTTTTGGGTTTTATGGCTAATTTTTGAGTTTTTCTGGCTAATTTCTGGAATTTCATGGCTAATTTTTAGGTTTTTCTAGCAATTTTTGGGTTTTTATGGCTAAGTTTTGGGTTTTTCTAGCTAATTTTTGATTTTTCATAGCTAATTTATTTATTAAATTCATCAAAAACCCAAAAATTTGCTATGAAATATCAAAAATTAGCTAGAAAAACCCAAAAGTTAGTCATAAAAACCCAAAAATTGCCAATTTTTGAGTTTTTCTAGCTAATTTTTGGGTTTTTGTGGCTAATTTATTAAATTTTATGGCTAATTTATTAAATTTTATGGCTAATTTTTGTGTTTTTCTAGCTAATTTTTGGGTTTTATAGCTATTTTTTGGGTTTTCTAGCCAATTTTTGAGTTTTTATAGATAATATTTGGGTTTTTGTGGCTAATTCCTTTCTTTTCCTCGCTAATTCTTGGTTTTTATGGCTAATTTTTGGTTTTTTATGGCAAAATTTTGACTTTTTATGGCTGATATTGGAGTTTTCTAGCTAATTTCTGAGTTTTTCTAGCCAATTTTTGAGTTTTTTTAGCTAACTCTTGGGTTTTATAGCTGATTTTTGGGTTTTTATAGCTAATTTTTAGGTTTGTGTGGCTATATCCTGAGTTTACTAGCTAATTCTTCAGTTTTCCCAGCTAATTTTTGGTTTTTATGGCAAAATTTTGAGTTTTTCTAGCTAATTTTTGGATTTTTGTGCTATAAAACTCAAAAATTCATGGGTTTTCTAGCTAATGTGTGAGTTTTCTAGCTAATTTTTGGGTTTTTATGGCTGATTTTTGGATTTTTCTAGCTAATTTTTGAGCTTTATAGCTATTTTTTGAGTTTTTATAGCTAATTCTTGGGTTTTATAGCTAATTTTTGGGTTTTATGGCTAATTTTCGAGTTTTTATGGCTAATATTGGAGTTTTTATAGCCAATTTTTGAGTTTTTCTAGCTAATTTTTGGGTTTTTGTGGCTAATTCATTAAATTTATGGCTAATTTATTAAATTTTATGGCTAATTTTTGTGTTTTTCTAGCTAATTTTTGGGTTTTATAGCTATTTTTTGGGTTTTCTAGCCAATTTTTGAGTTATTATAGATATTTTTGGGTTTTTGTGGCTAATTTCTGTATTTTTCTCGCTAATTCTTGGGTTTTATGGCTAATTTTTGGGTTTTTATGGCAAAATTTTGACTTTTTATAGCTAATATTGGAGTTTTCTAGCTAATTTCTGAGTTCTTCTAGCCAATTTTTGAGTTTTTCTAGCTAATTCTTGGGTTTTATAGCTGATTTTTGGGTTTTTATAGCTAATTTTTAGGTTTGTGTGGCTAATTCCTGAGTTTACTAGCTAATTCTTGAGTTTTCCTAGCTAATTTTTGCTTTTTGTGGCAAAATTTTGAGTTTTTCTAGCTAATTTTTGGGTTTTTGTAGCTAATTTTTTGGTTTGTGTGGCTAATTCCTGAGTTTTTCTAGCTAATTCTTGAGTTTTCCTAGCTATTTATTGGATTTATGGCTAATGTTTGAGTTTTTCTAGCTAATTTTTGGGTTTTATAGCTATTTTTTGAGTTTTTCTTGCTAACTTTTGGGTTTTATGGCTAATTTTCGAGTTTTTATGGCTAATATTGGAGTTTTTCTAGGTAATTTATAATTTATGAGTTTTTCTAGCCAATTTTTGAGTTTTTCTACCTAATTTTTGGGTTTTTGTGGCTAATTTATTAAATTTTATGATTGATTTATTAAATTTTATGGCTAATTTTTGTGTTTTTCTAGCTAATTTTTGGGTTTTATAGCTATTCTTTGGGTTTTTATGGCAAATTTTTGAGTTTTTCTAGCTAATTTTTGGGTTTTATGGCTAATTTTCGAGTTTTTATGGCTAATATTGGAGTTTTTCTAGGTAATTTATAATTTATGAGTTTTTCTAGCCAATTTTTGAGTTTTTCTAGCTATTTTTGGGTTTTTGTGGCTAATTTATTAAATTTTATGGCTAATTTTTGTGTTTTTCTAGCTAATTTTCGGGTTTTATAGCTATTTTTTGGGTTTTCTAGCCAATTTTTGGGTTTTTCCAGCTTATTTTTGGGTTTTATAGCTATTCTTTGAGTTTTTATAGCTAATTTTTGGGTTTTTTAGCTCATTTTTGAGTTTTATAGCTAGGAAAACTCAAAACCTAGCCACAAAAATCAAAAACTTAGTTAGAAAAACTCAAAATTTTGCCATAAAACCTAAAAATTAGATAGGAAAACTCCAGAATTAGCTGGAAAAACTCAGGAAATAGCCACAAAAACCTAAAAATTAGCTACAAAAAACCAGAAATTAGCTTTGAAACTCAAGAAATAGCTAGGGAAACTCGAAAATTAGCCATAATAATCCAAAAGTTGCTAGAAAAACCCGAAAATTTGCCATGAAATTCCAGAAATTAGCCAGAAAAATTCAAAAATTAGCCATAAAACTCAAAAATTAGCTAGAAAAACTCGAAAATTAGCTATAAAAACCCAAATTTTAGCCATAGAAACCCAAAAAATAGCTATAAAACCCAAAAAATAGCTATAAAACCCAACAATTTATGGGTTTTCTAGCTAATGTTCGAGTTTTCTAGATAATTTTCGGGTTTTCATGGCAAATTTTGAAGTTTTTCTAGCTAATTTTTGGGTTTTTGTAGCTACTTTTTGAGTTTTTTAGCTCATTTTTGGGTTTTATAGCTAGGAAAACTCAAGAATTAGCCACAAAAATCCGAAAATTAGCTACAAAAAACCAAAAATTAGCTATAAAACTCAAGAATTAGCTAGAAAAACTCGAAAATTAGCTATAAAAACCCAAAATTTGCCATGAAATTCCAGAAATTAGCCAGAAAAATTCAAAAATTAGCCATAAAACCCAAAAATTAGCTGGAAAAACTCCAAAATTAGCTAAGAAAACTAGAAAATTAGCTATAAAAACCCAAAAATTAGCTATAAATTTCAAAGAATAGCTATAAAACCCAAAAATTAGCTATAAAACCCAAAAATTAGCTATAAAACCCAAAAATTTATGGGTTTTCTAGCTAATTTTTGGGGTTTTATGGCTAATTTTTGGGTTTTTCCAGCTTATTTTTGGGTTTTATAGCTATTCTTTGGGTTTTTATGGCAAATTTTTGAGTTTTTCTAGCTAATTTTTGGGTTTTATGGCTAATTTTCGAGTTTTTATGGCTGATATTGGAGTTTTTCTAGCTAATTTATGAGTTTTTCTAGCCAATTTTTGAGTTTTTCTAGCTATTTTTGGGTTTTTGTGGCTAATTTATTAAATTTTATGGCTAATTTTTGTGTTTTTCTAGCTAATTTTTGGGTTTTATAGCTATTTTTTGGGTTTTCTAGCCAATTTTTGGGTTTTTCCAGCTTTTTTTTGGGTTTTATAGCTATTCTTTGAGTTTTTATTTATTAAATTTTATGGTTAATTTTTGTGTTTTTCTAGCTAATTTTTGGGTTTTATAGCTGTTTTTTGGGTTTTCTAGTCAATTTTTGAGTTTTTATAAATAATTTTTGGGTTTTTATAGCTAATTTTTGGGTTTTTCTAACAATTTTTGGGTTTTTGTGGCTAATTTTTGGGTTTTTATGGCAAAATTTTGAGTTTTTATGGTTAATATTGGAGTTTTCTAGCTAATTTTTGAGTTTTCCTAGCTAATTTTTGGGTTTTTATAGCTAATTTTTGGGTTTTTGTGGCTATATTTACTAATTTTATGGCTAATTTTTGTGTTCTTCTAGCTAATTTTTGGGTTTTATGGCTAATTTTTGAGTTTTTCTGGCTAATTTCTGGAATTTCATGGCTAATTTTTAGGTTTTTCTAGCAATTTTTGGGTTTTTATGGCTAAGTTTTGGGTTTTTCTAGCTAATTTTTGATTTTTCATAGCTAATTTATTTATTAAATTCATCAAAAACCCAAAAATTTGCTATGAAATATCAAAAATTAGCTAGAAAAACCCAAAAGTTAGTCATAAAAACCCAAAAATTGCCAATTTTTGAGTTTTTCTAGCTAATTTTTGGGTTTTTGTGGCTAATTTATTAAATTTTATGGCTAATTTATTAAATTTTATGGCTAATTTTTGTGTTTTTCTAGCTAATTTTTGGGTTTTATAGCTATTTTTTGGGTTTTCTAGCCAATTTTTGAGTTTTTATAGATAATATTTGGGTTTTTGTGGCTAATTCCTTTCTTTTCCTCGCTAATTCTTGGTTTTTATGGCTAATTTTTGGTTTTTTATGGCAAAATTTTGACTTTTTATGGCTGATATTGGAGTTTTCTAGCTAATTTCTGAGTTTTTCTAGCCAATTTTTGAGTTTTTTTAGCTAACTCTTGGGTTTTATAGCTGATTTTTGGGTTTTTATAGCTAATTTTTAGGTTTGTGTGGCTATATCCTGAGTTTACTAGCTAATTCTTCAGTTTTCCCAGCTAATTTTTGGTTTTTATGGCAAAATTTTGAGTTTTTCTAGCTAATTTTTGGATTTTTGTGCTATAAAACTCAAAAATTCATGGGTTTTCTAGCTAATGTGTGAGTTTTCTAGCTAATTTTTGGGTTTTTATGGCTAATTTTTGGATTTTTCTAGCTAATTTTTGAGCTTTATAGCTATTTTTTGAGTTTTTATAGCTAATTCTTGGGTTTTATAGCTAATTTTTGGGTTTTATGTCTAATTTTCGAGTTTTTATGGCTAATATTGGAGTTTTTATAGCCAATTTTTGAGTTTTTCTAGCTAATTTTTGGGTTTTTGTGGCTAATTCAATAAATTTATGGCTAATTTATTGAATTTTTTGGCTAATTTTTGTGTTTTTCTAGCTAATTTTTGGGTTTTATAGCTATTTTTTGGGTTTTCTAGCCAATTTTTGAGTTATTATAGATAATTTTTGGGGTTTTGTGGCTAATTTCTGTGTTTTTCTCGCTAATTCTTGGGTTTTATGGCTAATTTTTGGGTTTTTATGGCAAAATTTTGACTTTTTATAGCTAATATTGGAGTTTTCTAGCTAATTTCTGAGTTCTTCTAGCCAATTTTTGAGTTTTTCTAGCTAATTCTTGGGTTTTATAGCTGATTTTTGGGTTTTTATAGCTAATTTTTAGGTTTGTGTGGCTAATTCCTGAGTTTACTAGCTAATTCTTGAGTTTTCCTAGCTAATTTTTGGTTTTTGTGGCAAAATTTTGAGTTTTTCTAGCTAATTTTTGGGTTTTTGTAGCTAATTTTTTGGTTTGTGTGGCTAATTCCTGAGTTTTTCTAGCTAATTCTTGAGTTTTCCTAGCTATTTATTGGATTTATGGCTAATGTTTGAGTTTTTCTAGCTAATTTTTGGGTTTTATAGCTATTTTTTGAGTTTTTCTAGCTAATTTTTGGGTTTTATGGCTAATTTTCGAGTTTTTATGGCTAATATTGGAGTTTTTCTAGGTAATTTATAATTTATGAGTTTTTCTAGCCAATTTTTGAGTTTTTCTACCTAATTTTTGGGTTTTTGTGGCTAATTTATTAAATTTTAAGACTGATTTATCAAATTTTATGGCTAATTTTTGTGTTTTTCTAGCTAATTTTTGGGTTTTATAGCTATTCTTTGGGTTTTTATGGCAAATTTTTGAGTTTTTCTAGCTAATTTTTGGGTTTTATGGCTAATTTTCGAGTTTTTATGGCTAATATTGGAGTTTTTCTAGCTAATTTATGAGTTTTTCTAGCCAATTTTTGAGTTTTTCTAGCTATTTTTGGGTTTTTGTGGCTAATTTATTAAATTTTATGGCTAATTTTTGTGTTTTTCTAGCTAATTTTCGGGTTTTTATAGCTATTTTTTGGGTTTTCTAGCCAATTTTTGGGTTTTCCCAGCTTATTTTTGGGTTTTATAGCTATTCTTTGAGTTTTTATAGCTAATTTTTGGGTTTTTGTAGCTACTTTTTGAGTTTTTTAGCTCATTTTTGGGTTTTATAGCTAAGAAAACTCAAGAATTAGCCACAAAAATCCGAAAATTAGCTACAAAAAACCAAAAATTAGCTATAAAACTCAAGAATTAGCTAGAAAAACTCGAAAATTAGCTATAAAAACCCAAAATTTGCCATGAAATTCCAGAAATTAGCCAGAAAAATTCAAAAATTAGCCATAAAACCCAAAAATTAGCTGGAAAAAACCAAAAATTTATGGGTTTTCTAGCTAATTTTTGGGTTTTTATGGCTAATATTTGGGTTTTTGTGGCTATATTTACTAATTTTATGGCTAATCTTTGTGTTCTTCTAGCTAATTTTTGGGTTTTATGACTAATTTTTGAGTTTTTCCGGATAATTTCTGGAATTTCATGGCTTATTTTTGGGTTTTTATAGCAATTTTTGGGTTTTCATGGCTACTTTTGGAGTTTTTCTAGCTAATTTCTGAGTTTTTCTAGCTAATTTTTGGGTTTTTATAGCTAATTTTTGGGTTTTTGTGGCAATTTTATTAAATTTTATGGTTAATTTCTGTGTTTTTCTAGCTAATTTTTGGGTTTTATGGCTAATTTTCGAGTTTTTATGGCTAATATTGGAGTTTTTCTAGCTAATTTCTGAGTTTTTCTAGCTAATTTTTGGGTTTTATGGCTAATTTTTGAGTTTATCTGGCTAATTTCTGGAATTTCATGGCTAATTTTTGGGTTTTTCTAGCAATTTTTGGGTTTTTATGGCTAAGTTTTGGGTTTTTCTAGCTAATTTTTGATTTTTCATAGCTAATTTATTTATTGAATTCATCAAAAACCCAAAAATTTGCTATGAAATATCAAAAATTAGCTAGAAAAACCCAAAAGTTAGTCATAAAAACCCAAAAAGTGCTAATGTTTGAGTTTTTCTAGCTAATTTTTGGGTTTTATGGCTAATTTTCGAGTTTTTATGGCTAATATTGGAGTTTTTCTAGCCAATTTTTGAGTTTTTCTAGCTAATTTTTGGGTTTTTGTGGCTAATTTATTGAATTTTATGGCTAATTTATTGAATTTTATGGCTAATTTTTGTGTTTTTCTAGCTAATTTTTGGGTTTTATAGCTATTTTTTGGGTTTTCTAGCCAATTTTTGAGTTTTTATAGATAATTTTTCGGTTTTTGTGGCTAATTTCTGTCTTTTCCTCGCTAATTCTTGGTTTTTATGGCTAATTTTTGGGTTTTTTATGACAAAATTTTGACTTTTTATGGCTGATATTGGAGTTTTCTAGCTAATTTCTGAGTTTTTATAGCCAATTTTTGAGTTTTTCCAGCTAATTCTTGGGTTTTATAGCTGATTTTTGGGTTTTTATAGCTAATTTTTAGGTTTGTGTGGCTAATTCCTGAGTTTACTAGCTAATTCTTGAGTTTTCCTAGCTAATTTTTGGTTTTTATGGCAAAATTTTGAGTTTTTCTAGCTAATTTTTGGATTTTTGTGCTATAAAACTCAAAAATTCATGGGTTTTCTAGCTAATGTGTGGGTTTTCTAGCTAATTTTTGGGTTTTTATGGCTAATTTTTGGATTTTTCTAGCTAATTTTTGAGCTTTATAGCTATTTTTTGAGTTTTTATAGCTAATTCTTGGGTTTTATAGCTAATTTATGGGTTTTATGGCTAATTTTCGAGTTTTTATGGCTAATATTGGAGTTTTTCTAGCCAATTTTTGAGTTTTTCTAGCTAATTTATGGGTTTTTGTGGCTAATTTATTAAATTTTATGGCTAATTTATTGAATTTTATGTCTAATTTTTGTGTTTTTCTAGCTAATTTTTGGGTTTTATAGCTATTTTCTGTGTTTTTATCGCCACAAAAACCCAAAAATTATCTATAAAAACTCAAAAATTGGCTAGAAAACCCAAAAAATAGCTATAAAACCCAAAAATTAGCTGAAAAAACACAAAAAATAGCCATAAAATTTAATAAATTAGCCAAAAATTTAATAAATTAGCCACAAAAACCCAAAAATTAGCTATGAAAAATCAAAAATTAGCTAGAAAAACCCAAAAGTTAGTCATAAAAACCCAAAAAGTGCTAATGTATGAGTTTTTCTAGCCAATTTTTGAGTTTTTCTAGCTAATTTTTGAGTTTTTGTGGCTAATTTATTAAATTTTATGGCTAATTTATTAAATTTTATGGCTAATTCCTGTGTTTTTCTCGCTAATTCTTGGGTTTTATGGCTAATTTTCGGGTTTTTATGGCAAAATTTTGACTTTTTATGGCTAATATTGGAGTTTTCTAGCTAATTTTTGAGTTCTTCTAGCCAATTTTTGAGTTTTTCTAGCTAATTCTTGTGTTTTATAGCTGATTTTTGGGTTTTTATAGCTAATTTTTAGGTTTGTGTGGCTAGTTCTTGAGTTTACTAGCTAATTCTTGAGTTTTCCTAGCTAATTTTTGGTTTTTATGGCAAAATTTTGAGTTTTTCTAGCTAATTTTTGGGTTTTTGTAGCTAATTTTTTGGTTTTTTTGGCAATTTTATTAAATTTTATGGTTAATTTCTGTGTTTTTCTAGCTAATTTTTGGGTTTTTATAGCTAATTTTTGGGTTTTTGTGGCAAATCTATTAAATTTTATGGTTAATTTTTGTGTTTTTCCAGCTAATTTTTGGGTTTTATAGTTGTTTTTTGGGTTTTCTAGTCAATTTTTGAGTTTTTATAAATAATTTTTGGTTTTTATAGCTAATTTTTGGGTTTTTATAGCTAATTTTTGGGTTTTTCTAACAATTTTTGGGTTTTTGCGGCTAATTTTTGGGTTTTTATGGCAAAATTTTGAGTTTGTATGGTTAATATTGGAGTTTTCTAGCTAATTTCTGAGTTTTTCTAGCCAATTTTTGAGTTTTCCTAGCTAATTTTTGGGTTTTTATAGCTAATTTTTGGGTTTTTGTGGCTATATTTACTAATTTTATGGCTAATTTTTGTGTTCTTCTAGCTAATTTTTGGGTTTTATGACTAATTTTTGAGTTTTTCCGGATAATTTCTGGAATTTCATGGCTAATTTTTGGGTTTTTCTAGCAATTTTTGGGTTTTTATGGCTAAGTTTTGGGTTTTTCTAGCTAATTTTTGATTTTTCATAGCTAATTTATTTATTAAATTCATCAAAAACCCAAAAACTTGCTATGAAATATCAAAAATTAGCTAGAAAAACCCAAAAGTTAGTCATAAAAACCCAAAAAGTGCTAATGTTTGAGTTTTTCTAGCTAATTTTTGGGTTTTATGGCTAATTTTCGAGTTTTTATGGCTAATATTGGAGTTTTTCTAGCCAATTTTTGAGTTTTTTTAGCTAATTTTTGGATTTTTGTGGCTAATTTATTAAATTTTATGGCTAATTTATTAAATTTTATGGCCAATTTTTGTGTTTTTCTAGCTAATTTTTGGGTTTTATAGCTATTTTTTGGGTTTTCTAGCCAATTTTTGAGTTTTTATAGATAATTTTTGGATTTTTGTGGCTAATTTCTGTCTTTTCCTCGCTAATTCTTGGTTTTTATGGCTAATTTTTGGGTTTTGACTTTTTTTGGCTGATATTGGAGTTTTCTAGCTAATTTCTGAGTTTTTATAGCCAATTTTTGAGTTTTTCTAGCTAATTCTTGTGTTTTATAGCTGATTTTTGGGTTTTTATAGCTAATTTTTAGGTTTGTGTGGCTAGTTCTTGAGTTTACTAGCTAATTCTTGAGTTTTCCTAGCTAATTTTTGGTTTTTATGGCAAAATTTTGAGTTTTTCTAGCTAATTTTTGGGTTTTTGTAGCTAATTTTTTGGTTTTTTTGGCAATTTTATTAAATTTTATGGTTAATTTCTGTGTTTTTCTAGCTAATTTTTGGGTTTTTATAGCTAATTTTTGGGTTTTTGTGGCAAATCTATTAAATTTTATGGTTAATTTTTGTGTTTTTCCAGCTAATTTTTGGGTTTTATAGTTGTTTTTTGGGTTTTCTAGTCAATTTTTGAGTTTTTATAAATAATTTTTGGTTTTTATAGCTAATTTTTGGGTTTTTATAGCTAATTTTTGGGTTTTTCTAACAATTTTTGGGTTTTTGCGGCTAATTTTTGGGTTTTTATGGCAAAATTTTGAGTTTGTATGGTTAATATTGGAGTTTTCTAGCTAATTTCTGAGTTTTTCTAGCCAATTTTTGAGTTTTCCTAGCTAATTTTTGGGTTTTTATAGCTAATTTTTGGGTTTTTGTGGCTATATTTACTAATTTTATGGCTAATTTTTGTGTTCTTCTAGCTAATTTTTGGGTTTTATGACTAATTTTTGAGTTTTTCCGGATAATTTCTGGAATTTCATGGCTAATTTTTGGGTTTTTCTAGCAATTTTTGGGTTTTTATGGCTAAGTTTTGGGTTTTTCTAGCTAATTTTTGATTTTTCATAGCTAATTTATTTATTAAATTCATCAAAAACCCAAAAACTTGCTATGAAATATCAAAAATTAGCTAGAAAAACCCAAAAGTTAGTCATAAAAACCCAAAAAGTGCTAATGTTTGAGTTTTTCTAGCTAATTTTTGGGTTTTATGGCTAATTTTCGAGTTTTTATGGCTAATATTGGAGTTTTTCTAGCCAATTTTTGAGTTTTTTTAGCTAATTTTTGGATTTTTGTGGCTAATTTATTAAATTTTATGGCTAATTTATTAAATTTTATGGCCAATTTTTGTGTTTTTCTAGCTAATTTTTGGGTTTTATAGCTATTTTTTGGGTTTTCTAGCCAATTTTTGAGTTTTTATAGATAATTTTTGGATTTTTGTGGCTAATTTCTGTCTTTTCCTCGCTAATTCTTGGTTTTTATGGCTAATTTTTGGGTTTTTATGGCAAAATTTTGACTTTTTTTGGCTGATATTGGAGTTTTCTAGCTAATTTCTGAGTTTTTATAGCCAATTTTTGAGTTTTTTTAGCTAATTCTTGGGTTTTTTAGCTCATTTTTGGGTTTTATATCTAGGAAAACTCAAGAATTAGCCACAAAAATCCGAAAATTAGCTACAAAAAACCAAAAATTAGCTATAAAACTCAAGAATTAGCTAGAAAAACTCGAAAATTAGCTATCAAAACCCAAAATTTGCCATGAAATTCCAGAAATGAAATTAGCCAGAAAAATTCAAAAATTAGCCATAAAACCCAAAAATTAGCTGGAAAAACTCCAAATTTAGCTAAGAAAACTAGAAAATTAGCTATAAAAACCCAAAAATTAGCTATAAATTTCAAAGAATAGCTATAAAACTCAAAAATTAGCTATAAAACCCATAAATTTAAAAATGCTAGAAAAATCCAAAAATTAGTTATAAAAACCCACAAATTAGCCACAAAAACCCAAAAATTAGCCATAAAACCCGAAAGTTAGCTAGAAACCCAAAAATTAGCTAGGAAAACTCGAAAATTAGCTAGAAAAACACGAAAATCTGCTATGAAAACCCAAATTTCAGCCAAAGAAACCCATAGCTGATTTTTGGGTTTTTATAGCTAATTTTTAGGTTTGTGTGGCTAGTTCTTGAGTTTACTAGCTAATTCTTGAGTTTTCCTAGCTAATTTTTGGTTTTTATGGCAAAATTTTGAGTTTTTCTAGCTAATTTTTGGGTTTTTGTAGCTAATTTTTTGGTTTTTTTGGCAATTTTATTAAATTTTATGGTTAATTTCTGTGTTTTTCTAGCTAATTTTTGGGTTTTTATAGCTAATTTTTGGGTTTTTGTGGCAAATCTATTAAATTTTATGGTTAATTTTTGTGTTTTTCCAGCTAATTTTTGGGTTTTATAGTTGTTTTTTGGGTTTTCTAGTCAATTTTTGAGTTTTTATAAATAATTTTTGGTTTTTATAGCTAATTTTTGGGTTTTTATAGCTAATTTTTGGGTTTTTCTAACAATTTTTGGGTTTTTGCGGCTAATTTTTGGGTTTTTATGGCAAAATTTTGAGTTTGTATGGTTAATATTGGAGTTTTCTAGCTAATTTCTGAGTTTTTCTAGCCAATTTTTGAGTTTTCCTAGCTAATTTTTGGGTTTTTATAGCTAATTTTTGGGTTTTTGTGGCTATATTTACTAATTTTATGGCTAATTTTTGTGTTCTTCTAGCTAATTTTTGGGTTTTATGACTAATTTTTGAGTTTTTCCGGATAATTTCTGGAATTTCATGGCTAATTTTTGGGTTTTTCTAGCAATTTTTGGGTTTTTATGGCTAAGTTTTGGGTTTTTCTAGCTAATTTTTGATTTTTCATAGCTAATTTATTTATTAAATTCATCAAAAACCCAAAAACTTGCTATGAAATATCAAAAATTAGCTAGAAAAACCCAAAAGTTAGTCATAAAAACCCAAAAAGTGCTAATGTTTGAGTTTTTCTAGCTAATTTTTGGGTTTTATGGCTAATTTTCGAGTTTTTATGGCTAATATTGGAGTTTTTCTAGCCAATTTTTGAGTTTTTTTAGCTAATTTTTGGATTTTTGTGGCTAATTTATTAAATTTTATGGCTAATTTATTAAATTTTATGGCCAATTTTTGTGTTTTTCTAGCTAATTTTTGGGTTTTATAGCTATTTTTTGGGTTTTCTAGCCAATTTTTGAGTTTTTATAGATAATTTTTGGATTTTTGTGGCTAATTTCTGTCTTTTCCTCGCTAATTCTTGGTTTTTATGGCTAATTTTTGGGTTTTTATGGCAAAATTTTGACTTTTTTTGGCTGATATTGGAGTTTTCTAGCTAATTTCTGAGTTTTTATAGCCAATTTTTGAGTTTTTATAGATATTTTTAGGGTTTTGAACCAAATTTTTGGGATTTTATAGCTAATTTTTGGGTTTTTCTAACAATTTTTGGATTTTTATGGCTAATGTTTGAGTTTTTCCAGTTAACTTTTGGGTTTAATGGCTAATTTTCGAGTTTTTATGGCTAATATTGGAGTTTTTCTAGCTAATTTATGAGTTTTTCTAGCCAATTTTTGAGTTTTTATAGATAATTTTTGGGTTTTTGTGGCTAATTTCTGTCTTTTCCTCGCTAATTCTTGGTTTTTATGGCTAACTTTTGGGTTTTAATGGCAAAATTTTGACTTTTTATGGCTGATATTGGAGTTTTCTAGCTAATTTCTGAGATTTATAGCCAATTTTTGAGTTTTTTTAGCTAATTCTTGGGTTTTTTAGCTCATTTTTGGGTTTTATATCTAGGAAAACTCAAGAATTAGCCACAAAAATCCGAAAATTAGCTACAAAAAACCAAAAATTAGCTATAAAACTCAAGAATTAGCTAGAAAAACTCGAAAATTAGCTATCAAAACCCAAAATTTGCCATGAAATTCCAGAAATGAAATTAGCCAGAAAAATTCAAAAATTAGCCATAAAACCCAAAAATTAGCTGGAAAAACTCCAAATTTAGCTAAGAAAACTAGAAAATTAGCTATAAAAACCCAAAAATTAGCTATAAATTTCAAAGAATAGCTATAAAACTCAAAAATTAGCTATAAAACCCATAAATTTAAAAATGCTAGAAAAATCCAAAAATTAGTTATAAAAACCCACAAATTAGCCACAAAAACCCAAAAATTAGCCATAAAACCCGAAAGTTAGCTAGAAACCCAAAAATTAGCTAGGAAAACTCGAAAATTAGCTAGAAAAACACGAAAATCTGCTATGAAAACCCAAATTTCAGCCAAAGAAACCCAAAAAATAGCTATAAAACCCAAGAAATTGCTATAAAACCCAAAAATTTATGGGTTTTCTAGCTAATGTTTGAGTTTTCTAGATAATTTTTGGGTTTTTTGGCTAATTTTCGAGTTTTTATGGCTAATATTGGAGTTTTTCTAGCCAATTTTTGAGTTTTTCTAGCTAATTTTTGGGTTTTTGTGGCTAATTTATTAAATTTTATGGCTAGTTTATTAAAATTTATGGCTAATTTTTGTGTTTTTCTAGCTAATTTTTGGGTTTTATAGCTATTTTTTGGGTTTTCTAGCCAATTTTTGAGTTATTATAGATAATTTTTGGGTTTTTGTGGCTAATTTCTGTGGTTTTCTCGCTAATTCTTGGGTTTTATGGCTAATTTTTGGGTTTTTATGGCAAAATTTTGACTTTTTATAGCTAATATTGGAGTTTTCTAGCTAATTTCTGAGTTCTTCTAGCCAATTTTTGAGTTTTTCTAGCTAATTCTTGGGTTTTCTAGCTAATTTTTGGGTTTTATAGCTATTTTTTGAGTTTTTCTAGCTAATTTTTGGGTTTTATGGCTAATTTTCGAGTTTTCATGGCTAATATTGGAGTTTTTCTAGGTAATTTATAATTTATGAGTTTTTCTAGCCAATTTTTGAGTTTTTCTAGCTAATTTTTGGGTTTTTGTGGCTGATTTATTAAATTTTATGACTGATTTATTAAATTTTATGGCTAATTTTTGTGTTTTTCTAGCTAATTTTTGGGTTTTATAGCTAGTCTTTGGGTTTTTATGGCAAATTTTGGAGTTTTTCTAGCTAATTTTTGGGTTTTATGGCTAATTTTCGAGTTTTTATGGCTAATATTGGAGTTTTTCTAGCTAATTTATGAGTTTTTCTAGCCAATTTTTGAGTTTTTCTAGCTATTTTTGGGTTTTTGTGGCTAATTTATTAAATTTTATGGCTAATTTTTGTGTTTTTCTAGCTAATTTTCGGGTTTTATAGCTATTTTTTGGGTTTTCTAGCCAATTTTTCGGTTTTTCCAGCTTATTTTTGGGTTTTATAGCTATTCTTTGAGTTTTTATAGCTAATTTTTGGGTTTTTGTAGCTACTTTTTGAGTTTTTTAGCTCATTTTTGGGTTTTATAGCTAAGAAAACTCAAGAATTAGCCACAAAAATCCGAAAATTAGCTACAAAAAACCAAAAATCAGCTATAAAACTCAAGAATTAGCTAGAAAAACTCGAAAATTAGCTATAAAAACCCAAAATTTGCCATGAAATTCCAGAAATTAGCCAGAAAAATTCAAAAATTGGCCATAAAACCCAAAAATTAGCTGGAAAAACTCCAAAATTAGCTAAGAAAACTGGAAAATTAGCTATAAAAACCCAAAAATTAGCTATAAATTTCAAAGAATAGCTATAAAACCCAAAAATTAGCTATAAAACCCAAAAATTTATGGGTTTTCTAGCTAATTTTTGGGTTTTTATGGCTAATTTTTGGGTTTTTGTGGCTATATTTACTAATTTTATGGCTAATTTTTGTGTTCTCATAGCTAATTTTTGGGTTTTATGACTAATTTTTGAGTTTTTCCGGATAATTTCTGGAATTTCATGGCTTATTTTTGGGTTTTTATAGCAATTTTTGGGTTTTCATGGCTACTTTTGGAGTTTTTCCAGCTAATTTTTGGGTTTTATAGTCAATTTTTGAGTTTTTATAAATAATTTTTGGGTTTTATAGCTAATTTTTGGGTTTTTATAGCTAATTTTTGGGTTTTTCTAACAATTTTTGGGTTTTTGCGGCTAATTTTTGGGTTTTTATGGCAAAATTTTGAGTTTGTATGGTTAATATTGGAGTTTTCTAGCTAATTTCTGAGTTTTTCTAGCCAATTTTTGAGTTTTCCTAGCTAATCTATTAAATTTTATGGTTAATTTTTGTGTTTTTCCAGCTAATTTTTGGGTTTTATAGTCAATTTTTGAGTTTTTATAAATAATTTTTGGGTTTTATAGCTAATTTTTGGGTTTTTATAGCTAATTTTTGGGTTTTTCTAACAATTTTTGGGTTTTTGCGGCTAATTTTTGGGTTTTTATGGCAAAATTTTGAGTTTGTATGGTTAATATTGGAGTTTTCTAGCTAATTTCTGAGTTTTTCTAGCTAATTTTTGGGTTTTTATAGCTAATTTTTGGGTTTTTATAGCTAATTTTTGGGTTTTTGTGGCTATATTTACTAATTTTATGGCTAATTTTTGTGTTCTTCTAGCTAATTTTTGGGTTTTATGACTAATTTTTGAGTTTTTCCGGATAATTTCTGGAATTTCATGGCTAATTTCTGGGTTTTTCTAGCAATTTTTGGGTTTTTATGGCTAAGTTTTGGGTTTTTCTAGCTAATTTTTGATTTTTCATAGCTAATTTATTTATTAAATTCATCAAAAACCCAAAAACTTGCTATGAAATATCAAAAATTAGCTAGAAAAACCCAAAAGTTAGTCATAAAAACCCAAAAAGTGCTAATGTTTGAGTTTTTCTAGCTAATTTTTGGGTTTTATGGCTAATTTTCGAGTTTTTATGGCTAATATTGGAGTTTTTCTAGCCAATTTTTAAGTTTTTCTAGCTAATTTTTGGATTTTTGTGGCTAATTTATTAAATTTTATGGCTAATTTATTAAATTTTATGGCTAATTTTTGTGTTTTTCTAGCTAATTTTTGGGTTTTATAGCTATTTTTTGGGTTTTCTAGCCAATTTTTGAGTTTTTATAGATAATTTTTGGGTTTTTGTGGCTAATTTCTGTCTTTTCCTCGCTAATTCTTGGTTTTTATGGCTAATATTTGGGTTTTTATGGCAAAATTTTGACTTTTTTTGGCTGATATTGGAGTTTTCTAGCTAATTTCTGAGTTTTTATAGCCAATTTTTGAGTTTTTTCAGCTAATTCTTGGGTTTTATAGCTGATTTTTGGGTTTTTATAGCTAATTTTTAGGTTTGTGTGGCTAATTCCTGAGTTTACTAGCTAATTCTTGAGTTTTCCTAGCTAATTTTTGGTTTTTATGGCAAAATTTTGAGTTTTTCTAGCTAATTTTTGGGTTTTATGGCTAATTTTCGAGTTTTTATGGCTAATATTGGAGTTATTCTAGCTAATTTCTGAGTTTTTCTAGCTAATTTTTGGGTTTTTATAGCTAATTTTTGGGTTTTTGTGGCAAATTTATTAAATTTTATGGTTAATTTTTGTGTTTCTCTAGCTAATTTTTGGGTTTTATAGTTATTTTTTGGGTTTTCTAGTCAATTTTTGAGTTTTTATAAATAATTTTTGGGTTTTATAGCTAATTTTTGGGTTTTTATAGCTAATTTTTGGGTTTTTCTAACAATTTCTGGGTTTTTGTGGCTAATTTTTGGGTTTTTATGGCAAAATTTTGAGTTTGTATGGTTAATATTGGAGTTTTCTAGCTAATTTCTGAGTTTTTCTAGCCAATTTTTGAGTTTTCCTAGCTAATTTTTGGGTTTTTATAGCTAATTTTTGGGTTTTTGTGGCTATATTTACTAATTTTATGGCTAATTTTTGTGTTCTTCTAGCTAATTTTTGGGTTTTATGGCTAATTTTTGAGTTTATCTGGCTAATTTCTGGAATTTCATGGCTAATTTTTGGGTTTTTCTAACAATTTTTGGGTTTTTATGGCTAAGTTTTGGGTTTTTCTAGCTAATTTTTGATTTTTCATAGCTAATTTATTTATTGAATTCATCAAAAACCCAAAAATTTGCTATGAAATATCAAAAATTAGCTAGAAAAACCCAAAAGTTAGTCATAAAAACCCAAAAAGTGCTAATGTTTGAGTTTTTCTAGCTAATTTTTGGGTTTTATGGCTAATTTTCGAGTTTTTATGGCTAATATTGGAGTTTTTCTAGCCAATTTTTGAGTTTTTCTAGCTAATTTTTGGGTTTTTGTGGCTAATTTATTGAATTTTATGGCTAATTTATTAAATTTTATGGCTAATTTCTGTCTTTTCCTCGCTAATTCTTGGTTTTTATGGCTAATTTTTGGGTTTTTATGGCAAAATTTTGACTTTTTATGGCTGATATTGGAGTTTTCTAGCTAATTTCTGAGTTTTTATAGCCAATTTTTGAGTTTTTCCAGCTAATTCTTGGGTTTTATAGCTGATTTTTGGGTTTTTATAGCTAATTTTTAGGTTTGTGTGGCTAATTCCTGAGTTTACTAGCTAATTCTTGAGTTTTCCTAGCTAATTTTTGGTTTTTATGGCAAAATTTTGAGTTTTTCTAGCTAATTTTTGGATTTTTGTGCTATAAAACTCAAAAATTCATGGGTTTTCTAGCTAATGTGTGAGTTTTCTAGCTAATTTTTGGGTTTTTATGGCTAATTTTTGGATTTTTCTAGCTAATTTTTGAGCTTTATAGCTATTTTTTGAGTTTTTATAGCTAATTCTTGGGTTTTATAGCTAATTTCTGGGTTTTATGGCTAATTTTCGAGTTTTTATGGCGAATATTGGAGTTTTTCTAGCCAATTTTTGAGTTTTTCTAGCTAATTTTTGGGTTTTTGTGGCTAATTTATTGAATTTTATGGCTAATTTATTGAATTTTATGTCTAATTTTTGTGTTTTTCTAGCTAATTTTTGGGTTTTATAGCTATTTTTTGGGTTTTCTAGCCAATTTTTGAGTTTTTATAGATAATTTTTGGGTTTTTGTGGCAATAAAAACACAGAAATTAGCCACAAAAACCCAAAAATTATCTATAATAACTCAAAAATTGGCTAGAAAACCCAAAAAATAGCTGTAAAACCCAAAAATTACCTGAAAAAACACAAAAATTAGCCATAAAATTTAATAAATTAGCCAAAAATTTAATAAATTAGCCACAAAAACCCAAAAATTAGCTATGAAAAATCAAAAGTTAGCTAGAAAAACCCAAAAGTTAGTCATAAAAACCCAAAAAGTGCTAATGTTTGAGTTTTTCTAGCTAATTTTTGGGTTTTATGGCTAATTTTCGAGTTTTTATGGCTAATATTGGAGTTTTTCTAGCTAATGTATGAGTTTTTCTAGCCAATTTTTGAGTTTTTCTAGCTAATTTTTGAGTTTTTGTGGCTAATTTATTAAATTTTATGGCTAATTTCTGTGTTTTTCTCGCTAATTCTTGGGTTTTATGGCTAATTTTCGGGTTTTTATGGCAAAATTTTGACTTTTTATGGCTAATATTGGAGTTTTCTAGCTAATTTCTGAGTTCTTCTAGCCAATTTTTGAGTTTTTCTAGCTAATTCTTGTGTTTTATAGCTGATTTTTGGGTTTTTATAGCTAATTTTTAGGTTTGTGTGGCTAGTTCTTGAGTTTACTAGCTAATTCTTGAGTTTTCCTAGCTAATTTTTGGTTTTTATGGCAAAATTTTGAGTTTTTCTAGCTAATTTTTGGGTTTTTGTAGCTAATTTTTGTGTTTTTGTAGCTAATTTTTTGGTTTGTGTGGCTAATTCCTGAGTTTTTCTAGCTAATTCTTGAGTTTTCCTAGCTTATTTTTGGGTTTTATAGCTATTCTTTGGGTTTTTATGGCAAATTTTTGAGTTTTTCTAGCTAATTTTTGAGTTTTAATGGCTAATTTTTGGGTTTTTGTGGCTATATTTACTAATTTTATGGCTAATTTTTGTGTTCTTCTAGCTAATTTTTGGGTTTTATGACTAATTTTTGAGTTTTTCCAGATAATTTCTGGAATTTCATGGCTTATTTTTGGGTTTTTATAGCAATTTTTGGGTTTTCATGGCTACTTTTGGAGTTTTTCTAGCTAATTTCTGAGTTTTTCTAGCTAATTTTTGGGTTTTATTGCTAATTTTCGAGTTTTTATGGCTAATATTGGAGTTTTTCTAGCTAATTTCTGAGTTTTTCTAGCTAATTTTTGGGTTTTTATAGCTAATTTTTGGGTTTTTGTGGCAAATTTATTAAATTTTATGGTTAATTTTTGTGTTTTTCCAGCTAATTTTTGGGTTTTATAGTTGTTTTTTGGGTTTTCTAGTCAATTTTTGAGTTTTTATAAATAATTTTTGGGTTTTATAGCTAATTTTTGGGTTTTTGTGGCAATTTTATTAAATTTTATGGTTAATTTCTGTGTTTTTCCAGCTAATTTTTGGGTTTTATGGCTAATTTTCGAGTTTTTATGGCTAATATTGGAGTTTTTCTAGCTAATTTCTGAGTTTTTCTAGCTAATTTTTGGGTTTTTATAGCTAATTTTTGGGTTTTTGTGGCAAATTTATTAAATTTTATGGTTAATTTTTGTGTTTTTCTAGCTAATTTTTGGGTTTTATAGTTGTTTTTTGGGTTTTCTAGTCAATTTTTGAGTTTTTATAAATAATTTTTGGGTTTTATAGCTAATTTTTGGGTTTTTATAGCTAATTTTTGGGTTTTTATAGCTAATGTTTGGGTTTTTCTAACAATTTTTGGGTTTTGTGGCTAATTTTTGGGTTTTTATGGCAAAATTTTGAGTTTGTATGGTTAATATTGGAGTTTTCTAGCTAATTTCTGAGTTTTTCTAGCCAATTTTTGAGTTTTCCTAGCTAATTTTTGGGTTTTTATAGCTAATTTTTGGGTTTTTGTGGCTATATTTACTAATTTTATGGCTAATTTTTGTGTTCTTCTAGCTAATTTTTGGGTTTTATGACTAATTTTTGAGTTTTTCCGTATAATTTCTGGAATTTCATGGCTAATTTTTGGGTTTTTCTAGCAATTTTTGGGTTTTTATGGCTAAGTTTTGGGTTTTTCTAGCTAATTTTTGATTTTTCATAGCTAATTTATTTATTAAATTCATCAAAAACCCAAAAATTTGCTATGAAATATCAAAAATTAGCTAGAAAAACCCAAAAGTTAGTCATAAAAACCCAAAAAGTGCTAATGTTTGAGTTTTTCTAGCTAATTTTTGGGTTTTATGGCTAATTTTCGAGTTTTTATGGCTAATATTGGAGTTTTTCTAGCCAATTTTTAAGTTTTTCTAGCTAATTTTTGGATTTTTGTGGCTAATTTATTAAATTTTATGGCTAATTTATTAAATTTTATGGCTAATTTTTGTGTTTTTCTAGCTAATTTTTGGGTTTTATAGCTATTTTTTGGGTTTTCTAGTCAATTTTTGAGTTTTTATAGATAATTTTTGGGTTTTTGTGGCTAATTTCTGTCTTTTCCTCGCTAATTCTTGGTTTTTATGGCTAATTTTTGGGTTTTTATGGCAAAATTTTGACTTTTTATGGCTGATATTGGAGTTTTCTAGCTAATTTCTGAGTTTTTATAGCCAATTTTTGAGTTTTTTCAGCTAATTCTTGGGTTTTATAGCTGATTTTTGGGTTTTTATAGCTAATTTTTAGGTTTGTGTGGCTAATTCCTGAGTTTACTAGCTAATTCTTGAGTTTTCCTAGCTAATTTTTGGTTTTTATGGCAAAATTTTGAGTTTTTCTAGCTAATTTTTGGGTTTTATGGCTAATTTTCGAGTTTTTATGGCTAATATTGGAGTTTTTCTAGCTAATTTCTGAGTTTTTCTAGCTAATTTTTGGGTTTTTATAGCTAATTTTTGGGTTTTTGTGGCAAATTCATTAAATTTTATGGTTAATTTTTGTGTTTTTCTAGCTAATTTTTGGGTTTTATAGTTATTTTTTGGGTTTTCTAGTCAATTTTTGAGTTTTTATAAATAATTCTTGGGTTTTATAGCTGATTTTTGGGTTTTTATAGCTAATTTTCAGGTTTGTGTGGCTAATTCCTGAGTTTACTAGCTAATTCTTGAGTTTTCCTAGCTAATTTTTGGTTTTTATGGCAAAATTTTGAGTTTTTCTAGCTAATTTTTGGGTTTTATGGCTAATTTTCGAGTTTTTATGGCTAATATTGGAGTTTTTCTAGCTAATTTCTGAGTTTTTCTAGCTAATTTTTGGGTTTTTATAGCTGATTTTTGGGTTTTTGTGGCAAATTTATTAAATTTTATGGCTAATTTTTGTGTTTTTCTAGCTAATTTTTGGGTTTTATAGCTATTTTTTGGGTTTTCTAGCCAATTTTTGAGTTTTTATAAATAATTTTTGGGTTTTTGTGGCTAATTTCTGTGTTTTTCTCGCTAATTCTTGGGTTTTATGGCTAATTTTTGGGTTTTTATGGCAAAATTTTGACTTTTTATGGCTAATATTGGAGTTTTCTAGCTAATTTCTGAGTTCTCCTAATTTTTGTGTTTTTCTAGCTAAATTTTGGGTTTTTAAAGCTATTTTTTGGGTTTTCTAGCCAATTTTTGAGTTTTTATAGATATTTTTTGGGTTTTGAAGCTAATTTTTGGGTTTTTATAGCTAATTTTTGGGTTTTTCTAACAATTTTTGGATTTTTATGGCTAATGTTTGAGTTTTTCTAGTTAATTTTTGGGTTTTATGGCTAATTTTCGAGTTTTTATGGCTAATATTGGAGTTTTTCTAGCTAATTTCTGAGTTTTTCTAGCTAATTTTTGGGTTTTTATAGCTAATTTTTGGGTTTTTGTGGCAAATTTATTAAATTTTATGGCTAATTTTTGTGTTTTTCTAGCTAATTTTTGGGTTTTCTAGCCAATTTTTGAGTTTTTATAGATAATATTTGGGTTTTTGTGGCTAATTTCTGTCTTTTTCTCGCTAATTCTTGGTTTTTATGGCTAATTTTTGGTTTTTTATGGCAAAATTTTGACTTTTTATGGCTGATAGTGGAGTTTTCTAGCTAATTTCTGAGTTTTTCTAGCCAATTTTTGAGTTTTTTTAGCTAACTTTTGGGTTTTATAGCTGATTTTTGGGTTTTTATAGCTAATTTTTAGGTTTGTGTGGCTAATTCCTGAGTTTTTCCAGCTAATTCTTGAGTTTTCCTATCTAATTTTTCGGTTTTATGGCAAAATTTTTAGTTTTTCTAGCTAAGTTTTGGATTTTTGTGGCTAATTTTTGAGTTTTCCTAGCTATAAAACCCAAAAATGAGCTAAAAAACTCAAAAAATAGCTACAAAAACCCAAAAATTAGCTAGAAAAACTCCAAAGTTAGCCATGAAAACCCAAGAATTGCTATAAAACCCCGAAAATTAGCTATAAAAACTCAGAAAATAGCTATAAAACCCAAAAATAAGCTAAAAAAACCCAAAAATTAGCCATAAAAACCCAAAAATTACCTAGAGAACTCAAACATTAGCTAGAAAACCCATAAATTTTAGGGTTTTAAAGCTATTTTTTGGGTTTTATAGCTATTTTCTGGGTTTCTATGGCTAAAATTTGGGTTTTTATAGCTAATTTCCGAGTTTTTCTAGATAATTTTCGAGTTTTCCCAGCTAATTTTTGAGTTTCTAGCTAATTTTTGGGTTTTTGATAAATTTAGTAAATAAATTAGCTATAAAAAATCAGAAATTAGCTACAAAAACCCAAGATGTAGCTAGAAAAACTCCAAAATTAGTCATGAAAACCCAAAAATAAGCTAGAAAAACCCAAAAATTAGCCATAAAAACCCAAAAATTATCTAGAAAACTCAAACATTAGCTAGAAAACCCATAAATTTTTGGGTTTTATAGCTATTTTTTGAGTTTTTATGGCTGAAATTTGGGTTTTCATAGCTAATTTTCGAGTTTTTCTAGCAAATTTCGGGTTTTTATGGCTAATTTCTGTGTTTTTCTAGCTAATTTTTGGGATTTATAGCTATTTTTTGGGTTTTCTAGCCAATTTTTGAGTTTTTATAGATAATATTTGGGTTTTTGTGGCTAATTTCTGTCTTTTCCTCGCTAATTCTTGGTGTTTATGGCTAATTTTTGGGTTTTTATGGCAAAATTTTGACTTTTTATGGCTGATATTGGAGTTTTCTAGCTAATTTCTGAGTTTTTCTAGCCAATTTTTGAGTTTTTTTAGCTAACTCTTGGGTTTTATAGCTGATTTTTGGGTTTTTATAGCTAATTTTTGAGTTTTCCTAGCTAATTTTTGGGTTTTTATAGCTAATTTTTGGGTTTTTGTGGCTATATTTACTAATTTTATGGCTAATTTTTGTGTTCTTCTAGCTAATTTTTGGGTTTTATGACTAATTTTTGAGTTTTTCCGGATAATTTCTGGAATTTCATGGCTAATTTTTGGGTTTTTCTAGCAATTTTTGGGTTTTTATGGCTAAGTTTTGGGTTTTTCTAGCTAATTTTTGATTTTTCATAGCTAATTTATTTATTAAATTCATCAAAAACCCAAAAACTTGCTATGAAATATCAAAAATTAGCTAGAAAAACCCAAAAGTTAGTCATAAAAACCCAAAAAGTGCTAATGTTTGAGTTTTTCTAGCTAATTTTTGGGTTTTATGGCTAATTTTCGAGTTTTTATGGCTAATATTGGAGTTTTTCTAGCCAATTTTTGAGTTTTTTTAGCTAATTTTTGGATTTTTGTGGCTAATTTATTAAATTTTATGGCTAATTTATTAAATTTTATGGCCAATTTTTGTGTTTTTCTAGCTAATTTTTGGGTTTTATAGCTATTTTTTGGGTTTTCTAGCCAATTTTTGAGTTTTTATAGATAATTTTTGGATTTTTGTGGCTAATTTCTGTCTTTTCCTCGCTAATTCTTGGTTTTTATGGCTAATTTTTGGGTTTTTATGGCAAAATTTTGACTTTTTTTGGCTGATATTGGAGTTTTCTAGCTAATTTCTGAGTTTTTATAGCCAATTTTTGAGTTTTTATAGATATTTTTAGGGTTTTGAACCAAATTTTTGGGATTTTATAGCTAATTTTTGGGTTTTTCTAACAATTTTTGGATTTTTATGGCTAATGTTTGAGTTTTTCCAGTTAACTTTTGGGTTTAATGGCTAATTTTCGAGTTTTTATGGCTAATATTGGAGTTTTTCTAGCTAATTTATGAGTTTTTCTAGCCAATTTTTGAGTTTTTATAGATAATTTTTGGGTTTTTGTGGCTAATTTCTGTCTTTTCCTCGCTAATTCTTGGTTTTTATGGCTAACTTTTGGGTTTTAATGGCAAAATTTTGACTTTTTATGGCTGATATTGGAGTTTTCTAGCTAATTTCTGAGATTTATAGCCAATTTTTGAGTTTTTTTAGCTAATTCTTGGGTTTTTTAGCTCATTTTTGGGTTTTATATCTAGGAAAACTCAAGAATTAGCCACAAAAATCCGAAAATTAGCTACAAAAAACCAAAAATTAGCTATAAAACTCAAGAATTAGCTAGAAAAACTCGAAAATTAGCTATCAAAACCCAAAATTTGCCATGAAATTCCAGAAATGAAATTAGCCAGAAAAATTCAAAAATTAGCCATAAAACCCAAAAATTAGCTGGAAAAACTCCAAATTTAGCTAAGAAAACTAGAAAATTAGCTATAAAAACCCAAAAATTAGCTATAAATTTCAAAGAATAGCTATAAAACTCAAAAATTAGCTATAAAACCCATAAATTTAAAAATGCTAGAAAAATCCAAAAATTAGTTATAAAAACCCACAAATTAGCCACAAAAACCCAAAAATTAGCCATAAAACCCGAAAGTTAGCTAGAAACCCAAAAATTAGCTAGGAAAACTCGAAAATTAGCTAGAAAAACACGAAAATCTGCTATGAAAACCCAAATTTCAGCCAAAGAAACCCAAAAAATAGCTATAAAACCCAAGAAATTGCTATAAAACCCAAAAATTTATGGGTTTTCTAGCTAATGTTTGAGTTTTCTAGATAATTTTTGGGTTTTTTGGCTAATTTTCGAGTTTTTATGGCTAATATTGGAGTTTTTCTAGCCAATTTTTGAGTTTTTCTAGCTAATTTTTGGGTTTTTGTGGCTAATTTATTAAATTTTATGGCTAGTTTATTAAAATTTATGGCTAATTTTTGTGTTTTTCTAGCTAATTTTTGGGTTTTATAGCTATTTTTTGGGTTTTCTAGCCAATTTTTGAGTTATTATAGATAATTTTTGGGTTTTTGTGGCTAATTTCTGTGGTTTTCTCGCTAATTCTTGGGTTTTATGGCTAATTTTTGGGTTTTTATGGCAAAATTTTGACTTTTTATAGCTAATATTGGAGTTTTCTAGCTAATTTCTGAGTTCTTCTAGCCAATTTTTGAGTTTTTCTAGCTAATTCTTGCGTTTTCTAGCTAATTTTTGGGTTTTATAGCTATTTTTTGAGTTTTTCTAGCTAATTTTTGGGTTTTATGGCTAATTTTCGAGTTTTCATGGCTAATATTGGAGTTTTTCTAGGTAATTTATAATTTATGAGTTTTTCTAGCCAATTTTTGAGTTTTTCTAGCCAATTTTTGAGTTTTTCTAGCTATTTTTGGGTTTTTGTGGCTAATTTATTAAATTTTATGGCTAATTTTTGTGTTTTTCTAGCTAATATTGGAGTTTTCTAGCTAATTTTTGAGTTCTTCTAGCCAATTTTTCGGTTTTTCCAGCTAATTCTTGTGTTTTATAGCTGATTTTTGGGTTTTTATAGCTAATTTTTAGGTTTGTGTGGCTAGTTCTTGAGTTTACTAGCTAATTCTTGAGTTTTCCTAGCTAATTTTTGGTTTTTATGGCAAAATTTTGAGTTTTTCTAGCTAATTTTTGGGTTTTTGTAGCTAATTTTTTGGTTTTTTTGGCAATTTTATTAAATTTTATGGTTAATTTCTGTGTTTTTCTAGCTAATTTTTGGGTTTTTATAGCTAATTTTTGGGTTTTTGTGGCAAATCTATTAAATTTTATGGTTAATTTTTGTGTTTTTCCAGCTAATTTTTGGGTTTTATAGTTGTTTTTTGGGTTTTCTAGTCAATTTTTGAGTTTTTATAAATAATTTTTGGTTTTTATAGCTAATTTTTGGGTTTTTATAGCTAATTTTTGGGTTTTTCTAACAATTTTTGGGTTTTTGCGGCTAATTTTTGGGTTTTTATGGCAAAATTTTGAGTTTGTATGGTTAATATTGGAGTTTTCTAGCTAATTTCTGAGTTTTTCTAGCCAATTTTTGAGTTTTCCTAGCTAATTTTTGGGTTTTTATAGCTAATTTTTGGGTTTTTGTGGCTATATTTACTAATTTTATGGCTAATTTTTGTGTTCTTCTAGCTAATTTTTGGGTTTTATGACTAATTTTTGAGTTTTTCCGGATAATTTCTGGAATTTCATGGCTAATTTTTGGGTTTTTCTAGCAATTTTTGGGTTTTTATGGCTAAGTTTTGGGTTTTTCTAGCTAATTTTTGATTTTTCATAGCTAATTTATTTATTAAATTCATCAAAAACCCAAAAACTTGCTATGAAATATCAAAAATTAGCTAGAAAAACCCAAAAGTTAGTCATAAAAACCCAAAAAGTGCTAATGTTTGAGT
This sequence comes from Diorhabda elongata, assembly GCA_026230145.1. Lineage (NCBI taxonomy): Eukaryota > Metazoa > Arthropoda > Insecta > Coleoptera > Chrysomelidae > Diorhabda > Diorhabda elongata. The sequence continues at coordinate 15,649,990 of CM047930.1, forward strand.
TTTTCTAGCTAATTTTTGGGTTTTATGGCTAATTTTCGAGTTTTTATGGCTAATATTGGAGTTTTTCTAGCCAATTTTTGAGTTTTTTTAGCTAATTTTTGGATTTTTGTGGCTAATTTATTAAATTTTATGGCTAATTTATTAAATTTTATGGCCAATTTTTGTGTTTTTCTAGCTAATTTTTGGGTTTTATAGCTATTTTTTGGGTTTTCTAGCCAATTTTTGAGTTTTTATAGATAATTTTTGGATTTTTGTGGCTAATTTCTGTCTTTTCCTCGCTAATTCTTGGTTTTTATGGCTAATTTTTGGGTTTTTATGGCAAAATTTTGACTTTTTTTGGCTGATATTGGAGTTTTCTAGCTAATTTCTGAGTTTTTATAGCCAATTTTTGAGTTTTTATAGATATTTTTAGGGTTTTGAACCAAATTTTTGGGATTTTATAGCTAATTTTTGGGTTTTTCTAACAATTTTTGGATTTTTATGGCTAATGTTTGAGTTTTTCCAGTTAACTTTTGGGTTTAATGGCTAATTTTCGAGTTTTTATGGCTAATATTGGAGTTTTTCTAGCTAATTTATGAGTTTTTCTAGCCAATTTTTGAGTTTTTATAGATAATTTTTGGGTTTTTGTGGCTAATTTCTGTCTTTTCCTCGCTAATTCTTGGTTTTTATGGCTAACTTTTGGGTTTTAATGGCAAAATTTTGACTTTTTATGGCTGATATTGGAGTTTTCTAGCTAATTTCTGAGATTTATAGCCAATTTTTGAGTTTTTTTAGCTAATTCTTGGGTTTTTTAGCTCATTTTTGGGTTTTATATCTAGGAAAACTCAAGAATTAGCCACAAAAATCCGAAAATTAGCTACAAAAAACCAAAAATTAGCTATAAAACTCAAGAATTAGCTAGAAAAACTCGAAAATTAGCTATCAAAACCCAAAATTTGCCATGAAATTCCAGAAATGAAATTAGCCAGAAAAATTCAAAAATTAGCCATAAAACCCAAAAATTAGCTGGAAAAACTCCAAATTTAGCTAAGAAAACTAGAAAATTAGCTATAAAAACCCAAAAATTAGCTATAAATTTCAAAGAATAGCTATAAAACTCAAAAATTAGCTATAAAACCCATAAATTTAAAAATGCTAGAAAAATCCAAAAATTAGTTATAAAAACCCACAAATTAGCCACAAAAACCCAAAAATTAGCCATAAAACCCGAAAGTTAGCTAGAAACCCAAAAATTAGCTAGGAAAACTCGAAAATTAGCTAGAAAAACACGAAAATCTGCTATGAAAACCCAAATTTCAGCCAAAGAAACCCAAAAAATAGCTATAAAACCCAAGAAATTGCTATAAAACCCAAAAATTTATGGGTTTTCTAGCTAATGTTTGAGTTTTCTAGATAATTTTTGGGTTTTTTGGCTAATTTTCGAGTTTTTATGGCTAATATTGGAGTTTTTCTAGCCAATTTTTGAGTTTTTCTAGCTAATTTTTGGGTTTTTGTGGCTAATTTATTAAATTTTATGGCTAGTTTATTAAAATTTATGGCTAATTTTTGTGTTTTTCTAGCTAATTTTTGGGTTTTATAGCTATTTTTTGGGTTTTCTAGCCAATTTTTGAGTTATTATAGATAATTTTTGGGTTTTTGTGGCTAATTTCTGTGGTTTTCTCGCTAATTCTTGGGTTTTATGGCTAATTTTTGGGTTTTTATGGCAAAATTTTGACTTTTTATAGCTAATATTGGAGTTTTCTAGCTAATTTCTGAGTTCTTCTAGCCAATTTTTGAGTTTTTCTAGCTAATTCTTGGGTTTTCTAGCTAATTTTTGGGTTTTATAGCTATTTTTTGAGTTTTTCTAGCTAATTTTTGGGTTTTATGGCTAATTTTCGAGTTTTCATGGCTAATATTGGAGTTTTTCTAGGTAATTTATAATTTATGAGTTTTTCTAGCCAATTTTTGAGTTTTTCTAGCTAATTTTTGGGTTTTTGTGGCTGATTTATTAAATTTTATGACTGATTTATTAAATTTTATGGCTAATTTTTGTGTTTTTCTAGCTAATTTTTGGGTTTTATAGCTAGTCTTTGGGTTTTTATGGCAAATTTTGGAGTTTTTCTAGCTAATTTTTGGGTTTTATGGCTAATTTTCGAGTTTTTATGGCTAATATTGGAGTTTTTCTAGCTAATTTATGAGTTTTTCTAGCCAATTTTTGAGTTTTTCTAGCTATTTTTGGGTTTTTGTGGCTAATTTATTAAATTTTATGGCTAATTTTTGTGTTTTTCTAGCTAATTTTCGGGTTTTATAGCTATTTTTTGGGTTTTCTAGCCAATTTTTCGGTTTTTCCAGCTTATTTTTGGGTTTTATAGCTATTCTTTGAGTTTTTATAGCTAATTTTTGGGTTTTTGTAGCTACTTTTTGAGTTTTTTAGCTCATTTTTGGGTTTTATAGCTAAGAAAACTCAAGAATTAGCCACAAAAATCCGAAAATTAGCTACAAAAAACCAAAAATCAGCTATAAAACTCAAGAATTAGCTAGAAAAACTCGAAAATTAGCTATAAAAACCCAAAATTTGCCATGAAATTCCAGAAATTAGCCAGAAAAATTCAAAAATTAGCCATAAAACCCAAAAATTAGCTGGAAAAACTCCAAAATTAGCTAAGAAAACTGGAAAATTAGCTATAAAAACCCAAAAATTAGCTATAAATTTCAAAGAATAGCTATAAAACCCAAAAATTAGCTATAAAACCCAAAAATTTATGGGTTTTCTAGCTAATTTTTGGGTTTTTATGGCTAATTTTTGGGTTTTTGTGGCTATATTTACTAATTTTATGGCTAATTTTTGTGTTCTCATAGCTAATTTTTGGGTTTTATGACTAATTTTTGAGTTTTTCCGGATAATTTCTGGAATTTCATGGCTTATTTTTGGGTTTTTATAGCAATTTTTGGGTTTTCATGGCTACTTTTGGAGTTTTTCCAGCTAATTTTTGGGTTTTATAGTCAATTTTTGAGTTTTTATAAATAATTTTTGGGTTTTATAGCTAATTTTTGGGTTTTTATAGCTAATTTTTGGGTTTTTCTAACAATTTTTGGGTTTTTGCGGCTAATTTTTGGGTTTTTATGGCAAAATTTTGAGTTTGTATGGTTAATATTGGAGTTTTCTAGCTAATTTCTGAGTTTTTCTAGCCAATTTTTGAGTTTTCCTAGCTAATCTATTAAATTTTATGGTTAATTTTTGTGTTTTTCCAGCTAATTTTTGGGTTTTATAGTCAATTTTTGAGTTTTTATAAATAATTTTTGGGTTTTATAGCTAATTTTTGGGTTTTTATAGCTAATTTTTGGGTTTTTCTAACAATTTTTGGGTTTTTGCGGCTAATTTTTGGGTTTTTATGGCAAAATTTTGAGTTTGTATGGTTAATATTGGAGTTTTCTAGCTAATTTCTGAGTTTTTCTAGCTAATTTTTGGGTTTTTATAGCTAATTTTTGGGTTTTTATAGCTAATTTTTGGGTTTTTGTGGCTATATTTACTAATTTTATGGCTAATTTTTGTGTTCTTCTAGCTAATTTTTGGGTTTTATGACTAATTTTTGAGTTTTTCCGGATAATTTCTGGAATTTCATGGCTAATTTCTGGGTTTTTCTAGCAATTTTTGGGTTTTTATGGCTAAGTTTTGGGTTTTTCTAGCTAATTTTTGATTTTTCATAGCTAATTTATTTATTAAATTCATCAAAAACCCAAAAACTTGCTATGAAATATCAAAAATTAGCTAGAAAAACCCAAAAGTTAGTCATAAAAACCCAAAAAGTGCTAATGTTTGAGTTTTTCTAGCTAATTTTTGGGTTTTATGGCTAATTTTCGAGTTTTTATGGCTAATATTGGAGTTTTTCTAGCCAATTTTTAAGTTTTTCTAGCTAATTTTTGGATTTTTGTGGCTAATTTATTAAATTTTATGGCTAATTTATTAAATTTTATGGCTAATTTTTGTGTTTTTCTAGCTAATTTTTGGGTTTTATAGCTATTTTTTGGGTTTTCTAGCCAATTTTTGAGTTTTTATAGATAATTTTTGGGTTTTTGTGGCTAATTTCTGTCTTTTCCTCGCTAATTCTTGGTTTTTATGGCTAATATTTGGGTTTTTATGGCAAAATTTTGACTTTTTTTGGCTGATATTGGAGTTTTCTAGCTAATTTCTGAGTTTTTATAGCCAATTTTTGAGTTTTTTCAGCTAATTCTTGGGTTTTATAGCTGATTTTTGGGTTTTTATAGCTAATTTTTAGGTTTGTGTGGCTAATTCCTGAGTTTACTAGCTAATTCTTGAGTTTTCCTAGCTAATTTTTGGTTTTTATGGCAAAATTTTGAGTTTTTCTAGCTAATTTTTGGGTTTTATGGCTAATTTTCGAGTTTTTATGGCTAATATTGGAGTTATTCTAGCTAATTTCTGAGTTTTTCTAGCTAATTTTTGGGTTTTTATAGCTAATTTTTGGGTTTTTGTGGCAAATTTATTAAATTTTATGGTTAATTTTTGTGTTTCTCTAGCTAATTTTTGGGTTTTATAGTTATTTTTTGGGTTTTCTAGTCAATTTTTGAGTTTTTATAAATAATTTTTGGGTTTTATAGCTAATTTTTGGGTTTTTATAGCTAATTTTTGGGTTTTTCTAACAATTTCTGGGTTTTTGTGGCTAATTTTTGGGTTTTTATGGCAAAATTTTGAGTTTGTATGGTTAATATTGGAGTTTTCTAGCTAATTTCTGAGTTTTTCTAGCCAATTTTTGAGTTTTCCTAGCTAATTTTTGGGTTTTTATAGCTAATTTTTGGGTTTTTGTGGCTATATTTACTAATTTTATGGCTAATTTTTGTGTTCTTCTAGCTAATTTTTGGGTTTTATGGCTAATTTTTGAGTTTATCTGGCTAATTTCTGGAATTTCATGGCTAATTTTTGGGTTTTTCTAACAATTTTTGGGTTTTTATGGCTAAGTTTTGGGTTTTTCTAGCTAATTTTTGATTTTTCATAGCTAATTTATTTATTGAATTCATCAAAAACCCAAAAATTTGCTATGAAATATCAAAAATTAGCTAGAAAAACCCAAAAGTTAGTCATAAAAACCCAAAAAGTGCTAATGTTTGAGTTTTTCTAGCTAATTTTTGGGTTTTATGGCTAATTTTCGAGTTTTTATGGCTAATATTGGAGTTTTTCTAGCCAATTTTTGAGTTTTTCTAGCTAATTTTTGGGTTTTTGTGGCTAATTTATTGAATTTTATGGCTAATTTATTAAATTTTATGGCTAATTTCTGTCTTTTCCTCGCTAATTCTTGGTTTTTATGGCTAATTTTTGGGTTTTTATGGCAAAATTTTGACTTTTTATGGCTGATATTGGAGTTTTCTAGCTAATTTCTGAGTTTTTATAGCCAATTTTTGAGTTTTTCCAGCTAATTCTTGGGTTTTATAGCTGATTTTTGGGTTTTTATAGCTAATTTTTAGGTTTGTGTGGCTAATTCCTGAGTTTACTAGCTAATTCTTGAGTTTTCCTAGCTAATTTTTGGTTTTTATGGAAAAATTTTGAGTTTTTCTAGCTAATTTTTGGATTTTTGTGCTATAAAACTCAAAAATTCATGGGTTTTCTAGCTAATGTGTGAGTTTTCTAGCTAATTTTTGGGTTTTTATGGCTAATTTTTGGATTTTTCTAGCTAATTTTTGAGCTTTATAGCTATTTTTTGAGTTTTTATAGCTAATTCTTGGGTTTTATAGCTAATTTCTGGGTTTTATGGCTAATTTTCGAGTTTTTATGGCGAATATTGGAGTTTTTCTAGCCAATTTTTGAGTTTTTCTAGCTAATTTTTGGGTTTTTGTGGCTAATTTATTGAATTTTATGGCTAATTTATTGAATTTTATGTCTAATTTTTGTGTTTTTCTAGCTAATTTTTGGGTTTTATAGCTATTTTTTGGGTTTTCTAGCCAATTTTTGAGTTTTTATAGATAATTTTTGGGTTTTTGTGGCAATAAAAACACAGAAATTAGCCACAAAAACCCAAAAATTATCTATAATAACTCAAAAATTGGCTAGAAAACCCAAAAAATAGCTGTAAAACCCAAAAATTACCTGAAAAAACACAAAAATTAGCCATAAAATTTAATAAATTAGCCAAAAATTTAATAAATTAGCCACAAAAACCCAAAAATTAGCTATGAAAAATCAAAAGTTAGCTAGAAAAACCCAAAAGTTAGTCATAAAAACCCAAAAAGTGCTAATGTTTGAGTTTTTCTAGCTAATTTTTGGGTTTTATGGCTAATTTTCGAGTTTTTATGGCTAATATTGGAGTTTTTCTAGCTAATGTATGAGTTTTTCTAGCCAATTTTTGAGTTTTTCTAGCTAATTTTTGAGTTTTTGTGGCTAATTTATTAAATTTTATGGCTAATTTCTGTGTTTTTCTCGCTAATTCTTGGGTTTTATGGCTAATTTTCGGGTTTTTATGGCAAAATTTTGACTTTTTATGGCTAATATTGGAGTTTTCTAGCTAATTTCTGAGTTCTTCTAGCCAATTTTTGAGTTTTTCTAGCTAATTCTTGTGTTTTATAGCTGATTTCTGGGTTTTTATAGCTAATTTTTAGGTTTGTGTGGCTAGTTCTTGAGTTTACTAGCTAATTCTTGAGTTTTCCTAGCTAATTTTTGGTTTTTATGGCAAAATTTTGAGTTTTTCTAGCTAATTTTTGGGTTTTTGTAGATAATTTTTGTGTTTTTGTAGCTAATTTTTTGGTTTGTGTGGCTAATTCCTGAGTTTTTCTAGCTAATTCTTGAGTTTTCCTAGCTTATTTTTGGGTTTTATAGCTATTCTTTGGGTTTTTATGGCAAATTTTTGAGTTTTTCTAGCTAATTTTTGAGTTTTAATGGCTAATTTTTGGGTTTTTGTGGCTATATTTACTAATTTTATGGCTAATTTTTGTGTTCTTCTAGCTAATTTTTGGGTTTTATGACTAATTTTTGAGTTTTTCCAGATAATTTCTGGAATTTCATGGCTTATTTTTGGGTTTTTATAGCAATTTTTGGGTTTTCATGGCTACTTTTGGAGTTTTTCTAGCTAATTTCTGAGTTTTTCTAGCTAATTTTTGGGTTTTATTGCTAATTTTCGAGTTTTTATGGCTAATATTGGAGTTTTTCTAGCTAATTTCTGAGTTTTTCTAGCTAATTTTTGGGTTTTTATAGCTAATTTTTGGGTTTTTGTGGCAAATTTATTAAATTTTATGGTTAATTTTTGTGTTTTTCCAGCTAATTTTTGGGTTTTATAGTTGTTTTTTGGGTTTTCTAGTCAATTTTTGAGTTTTTATAAATAATTTTTGGGTTTTATAGCTAATTTTTGGGTTTTTGTGGCAATTTTATTAAATTTTATGGTTAATTTCTGTGTTTTTCCAGCTAATTTTTGGGTTTTATGGCTAATTTTCGAGTTTTTATGGCTAATATTGGAGTTTTTCTAGCTAATTTCTGAGTTTTTCTAGCTAATTTTTGGGTTTTTATAGCTAATTTTTGGGTTTTTGTGGCAAATTTATTAAATTTTATGGTTAATTTTTGTGTTTTTCTAGCTAATTTTTGGGTTTTATAGTTGTTTTTTGGGTTTTCTAGTCAATTTTTGAGTTTTTATAAATAATTTTTGGGTTTTATAGCTAATTTTTGGGTTTTTATAGCTAATTTTTGGGTTTTTATAGCTAATGTTTGGGTTTTTCTAACAATTTTTGGGTTTTGTGGCTAATTTTTGGGTTTTTATGGCAAAATTTTGAGTTTGTATGGTTAATATTGGAGTTTTCTAGCTAATTTCTGAGTTTTTCTAGCCAATTTTTGAGTTTTCCTAGCTAATTTTTGGGTTTTTATAGCTAATTTTTGGGTTTTTGTGGCTATATTTACTAATTTTATGGCTAATTTTTGTGTTCTTCTAGCTAATTTTTGGGTTTTATGACTAATTTTTGAGTTTTTCCGTATAATTTCTGGAATTTCATGGCTAATTTTTGGGTTTTTCTAGCAATTTTTGGGTTTTTATGGCTAAGTTTTGGGTTTTTCTAGCTAATTTTTGATTTTTCATAGCTAATTTATTTATTAAATTCATCAAAAACCCAAAAATTTGCTATGAAATATCAAAAATTAGCTAGAAAAACCCAAAAGTTAGTCATAAAAACCCAAAAAGTGCTAATGTTTGAGTTTTTCTAGCTAATTTTTGGGTTTTATGGCTAATTTTCGAGTTTTTATGGCTAATATTGGAGTTTTTCTAGCCAATTTTTAAGTTTTTCTAGCTAATTTTTGGATTTTTGTGGCTAATTTATTAAATTTTATGGCTAATTTATTAAATTTTATGGCTAATTTTTGTGTTTTTCTAGCTAATTTTTGGGTTTTATAGCTATTTTTTGGGTTTTCTAGTCAATTTTTGAGTTTTTATAGATAATTTTTGGGTTTTTGTGGCTAATTTCTGTCTTTTCCTCGCTAATTCTTGGTTTTTATGGCTAATTTTTGGGTTTTTATGGCAAAATTTTGACTTTTTATGGCTGATATTGGAGTTTTCTAGCTAATTTCTGAGTTTTTATAGCCAATTTTTGAGTTTTTTCAGCTAATTCTTGGGTTTTATAGCTGATTTTTGGGTTTTTATAGCTAATTTTTAGGTTTGTGTGGCTAATTCCTGAGTTTACTAGCTAATTCTTGAGTTTTCCTAGCTAATTTTTGGTTTTTATGGCAAAATTTTGAGTTTTTCTAGCTAATTTTTGGGTTTTATGGCTAATTTTCGAGTTTTTATGGCTAATATTGGAGTTTTTCTAGCTAATTTCTGAGTTTTTCTAGCTAATTTTTGGGTTTTTATAGCTAATTTTTGGGTTTTTGTGGCAAATTCATTAAATTTTATGGTTAATTTTTGTGTTTTTCTAGCTAATTTTTGGGTTTTATAGTTATTTTTTGGGTTTTCTAGTCAATTTTTGAGTTTTTATAAATAATTCTTGGGTTTTATAGCTGATTTTTGGGTTTTTATAGCTAATTTTTAGGTTTGTGTGGCTAATTCCTGAGTTTACTAGCTAATTCTTGAGTTTTCCTAGCTAATTTTTGGTTTTTATGGCAAAATTTTGAGTTTTTCTAGCTAATTTTTGGGTTTTATGGCTAATTTTCGAGTTTTTATGGCTAATATTGGAGTTTTTCTAGCTAATTTCTGAGTTTTTCTAGCTAATTTTTGGGTTTTTATAGCTGATTTTTGGGTTTTTGTGGCAAATTTATTAAATTTTATGGCTAATTTTTGTGTTTTTCTAGCTAATTTTTGGGTTTTATAGCTATTTTTTGGGTTTTCTAGCCAATTTTTGAGTTTTTATAAATAATTTTTGGGTTTTTGTGGCTAATTTCTGTGTTTTTCTCGCTAATTCTTGGGTTTTATGGCTAATTTTTGGGTTTTTATGGCAAAATTTTGACTTTTTATGGCTAATATTGGAGTTTTCTAGCTAATTTCTGAGTTCTCCTAATTTTTGTGTTTTTCTAGCTAAATTTTGGGTTTTTAAAGCTATTTTTTGGGTTTTCTAGCCAATTTTTGAGTTTTTATAGATATTTTTTGGGTTTTGAAGCTAATTTTTGGGTTTTTATAGCTAATTTTTGGGTTTTTCTAACAATTTTTGGATTTTTATGGCTAATGTTTGAGTTTTTCTAGTTAATTTTTGGGTTTTATGGCTAATTTTCGAGTTTTTATGGCTAATATTGGAGTTTTTCTAGCTAATTTCTGAGTTTTTCTAGCTAATTTTTGGGTTTTTATAGCTAATTTTTGGGTTTTTGTGGCAAATTTATTAAATTTTATGGCTAATTTTTGTGTTTTTCTAGCTAATTTTTGGGTTTTATAGCTATTTTTTTGGTTTTCTAGCCAATTTTTGAGTTTTTATAGATAATATTTGGGTTTTTGTGGCTAATTTCTGTCTTTTTCTCGCTAATTCTTGGTTTTTATGGCTAATTTTTGGTTTTTTATGGCAAAATTTTGACTTTTTATGGCTGATAGTGGAGTTTTCTAGCTAATTTCTGAGTTTTTCTAGCCAATTTTTGAGTTTTTTTAGCTAACTTTTGGGTTTTATAGCTGATTTTTGGGTTTTTATAGCTAATTTTTAGGTTTGTGTGGCTAATTCCTGAGTTTTTCCAGCTAATTCTTGAGTTTTCCTATCTAATTTTTCGGTTTTATGGCAAAATTTTTAGTTTTTCTAGCTAAGTTTTGGATTTTTGTGGCTAATTTTTGAGTTTTCCTAGCTATAAAACCCAAAAATGAGCTAAAAAACTCAAAAAATAGCTACAAAAACCCAAAAATTAGCTAGAAAAACTCCAAAGTTAGCCATGAAAACCCAAGAATTGCTATAAAACCCCGAAAATTAGCTATAAAAACTCAGAAAATAGCTATAAAACCCAAAAATAAGCTAAAAAAACCCAAAAATTAGCCATAAAAACCCAAAAATTACCTAGAGAACTCAAACATTAGCTAGAAAACCCATAAATTTTAGGGTTTTAAAGCTATTTTTTGGGTTTTATAGCTATTTTCTGGGTTTCTATGGCTAAAATTTGGGTTTTTATAGCTAATTTCCGAGTTTTTCTAGATAATTTTCGAGTTTTCCCAGCTAATTTTTGAGTTTCTAGCTAATTTTTGGGTTTTTGATAAATTTAGTAAATAAATTAGCTATAAAAAATCAGAAATTAGCTACAAAAACCCAAGATGTAGCTAGAAAAACTCCAAAATTAGTCATGAAAACCCAAAAATAAGCTAGAAAAACCCAAAAATTAGCCATAAAAACCCAAAAATTATCTAGAAAACTCAAACATTAGCTAGAAAACCCATAAATTTTTGGGTTTTATAGCTATTTTTTGAGTTTTTATGGCTGAAATTTGGGTTTTCATAGCTAATTTTCGAGTTTTTCTAGCAAATTTCGGGTTTTTATGGCTAATTTCTGTGTTTTTCTAGCTAATTCTTGGTGTTTATGGCTAATTTTTGGGTTTTTATGGCAAAATTTTGACTTTTTATGGCTGATATTGGAGTTTTCTAGCTAATTTCTGAGTTTTTCTAGCCAATTTTTGAGTTTTTTTAGCTAACTCTTGGGTTTTATAGCTGATTTTTGGGTTTTTATAGCTAATTTTTAGGTTTGTGTGGCTATATCCTGAGTTTACTAGCTAATTCTTCAGTTTTCCCAGCTAATTTTTGGTTTTTATGGCAAAATTTTGAGTTTTTCTAGCTAATTTTTGGGTTTTTGTAGCTAATTTTTGTTTTTTTGTAGCTAATTTTTTGGTTTGTGTGGCTAATTCCTGAGTTTTTCTAGCTAATTCTTGAGTTTTCCTAGCTAATTTTTGGGATTTATGGCTAATGTTTGAGTTTTTCTAGCTAATTTTTGGGTTTTCTAGCCAATTTTTGAGTTTTTATAGATAATTTTTGGGTTTTATAGCTAATATTTGGGTTTTTATGGCAAAGTTTTGGGTTTTTCTAGATTATTTTTGGGTTTTATAGCTATTTTTTGAGTTTTTCTAGCTAATTTTTGGGTTTTATGGCTAATTTTCGAGTTTTTATGGCTAATATTGGAGTTTTTCTAGCTAATTTATAATTTTTGGGTTTTTCTAGCTAATTTTTGGGTTTTATGGCTAAATTTTTGAGTTTTTCTGGAATTTCATGGCTAATTTTTGGGTTTTTCTAGCAATTTTTGGGTTTTTATGGCTAATATTGGAGTTTTTCTAGCTAATTTCTGAGTTTTTCTAGCTAATTTTTGGGTTTTTATAGCTAATTTTTGGGTTTTTGTGGCAAATTTATTAAATTTTATGGCTAATTTTTGTGTTTTTCTAGCTAATTTTTGGGTTTTATAGCTATTTTTTGGGTTTTCTAGCCAATTTTTGAGTTTTTATAAATAATTTTTGGGTTTTTGTGGCTAATTTCTGTGTTTTTCTCGCTAATTCTTGGGTTTTATGGCTAATTTTTGGGTTTTTATGGCAAAATTTTGACTTTTTATGGCTAATATTGGAGTTTTCTAGCTAATTTCTGAGTTCTCCTAATTTTTGTGTTTTTCTAGCTAAATTTTGGGTTTTTAAAGCTATTTTTTGGGTTTTCTAGCCAATTTTTGAGTTTTTATAGATATTTTTTGGGTTTTGAAGCTAATTTTTGGGTTTTTATAGCTAATTTTTGGGTTTTTCTAACAATTTTTGGATTTTTATGGCTGATGTTTGAGTTTTTCTAGTTAATTTTTGGGTTTTATGGCTAATTTTCGAGTTTTTATGGCTAATATTGGAGTTTTTCTAGCTAATTTCTGAGTTTTTCCAGCTAATTTTTGGGTTTTTATAGCTAATTTTTGGGTTTTTGTGGCAAATTTATTAAATTTTATGGCTAATTTTTGTGTTTTTCTAGCTAATTTTTGGGTTTTATAGCTATTTTTTGGGTTTTCTAGCCAATTTTTGAGTTTTTATAGATAATATTTGGGTTTTTGTGGCTAATTTCTGTCTTTTTCTCGCTAATTCTTGGTTTTTATGGCTAATTTTTGGTTTTTTATGGCAAAATTTTGACTTTTTATGGCTGATAGTGGAGTTTTCTAGCTAATTTCTGAGTTTTTCTAGCCAATTTTTGAGTTTTTTTAGCTAACTTTTGGGTTTTATAGCTGATTTTTGGGTTTTTATAGCTAATTTTTAGGTTTGTGTGGCTAAATCCTGAGTTTTTCCAGCTAATTCTTGAGTTTTCCTATCTAATTTTTCGGTTTTATGGCAAAATTTTTAGTTTTTCTAGCTAAGTTTTGGATTTTTGTGGCTAATTTTTGAGTTTTCCTAGCTATAAAACCCAAAAATGAGCTAAAAAACTCAAAAAATAGCTACAAAAACCCAAAAATTAGCTAGAAAAACTCCAAAGTTAGCCATGAAAACCCAAGAATTGCTATAAAACCCCGAAAATTAGCTATGGCTAATTTTTGGGTTTTTCTAGCTTATTTTTGGGTTTTATAGCTATTTTCTGAGTTTTTATAGCTAATGTTTGGGTTTGTATAGCAATTTTTGGGTTTTCATGGCTAATTTTGAAGTTTTTCTAGCTAATTTTTGGGTTTTTGTAGCTACTTTTTGAGTTTTTTAGCTCTTTTTTGGGTTTTATAGCTAGGAAAACTCAAGAATTAGCCACAAAAATCCGGAAATTAGCTACAAAAAACCAAAAATTAGCTATAAAACTCAAGAATTAGCTAGAAAAACTCGAAAATTAGCTATAAAAACCCAAAATTTGCCATGAAATTCCAGAAATTAGCCAGAAAAATTCAAAAATTAGCCATAAAACCCAAAAATTAGCTGGAAAAACTCCAAAATTAGCTAAGAAAACTAGAAAATTAGCTATAAAAACCCAAAAATTTGCTATAAATTTCAAAGAATAGCTATAAAACCCAAAAATTAGCTATAAAACCCAAAAATTTATGGGTTTTCTAGCTAATTTTTGGGTTTTTATGGCTAATTTTTGGGTTTTTCCAGCTTATTTTTGGGTTTTATAGCTATTCTTTGGGTTTTTATGGCAAATTTTTGAGTTTTTCTAGCTAATTTTTGGGTTTTATGGCTAATTTTCGAGTTTTTATGGCTGATATTGTAGTTTTTCTAGCTAATTTATGAGTTTTTCTAGCCAATTTTTGAGTTTTTCTAGCTATTTTTGGGTTTTTGTGGCTGATTTATTAAATTTTATGGCTAATTTTTGTGTTTTTCTAGCTAATTTTTGGGTTTTATAGCTATTTTTTGGGTTTTCTAGCCAATTTTTGGGTTTTTCCAGCTTATTTTTGGGTTTTATAGCTATTCTTTGAGTTTTTATAGCTTATTTTTGGGTTTTTATAGCAATTTTTGGGTTTTCATGGCTACTTTTGGAGTTTTTTTAGCTGATTTCTGAGTTTTTCTAGCTAATTTTTGGGTTTTTATAGCTAATTTTTGGGTTTTTGTGGCAAATTTATTAAATTTTATGGTTAGTTTTTGTGTTTTTCTAGCTAATTTTTGGGTTTTATAGCTGTTTTTTGGGTTTTCTAGTCAATTTTTGAGTTTTTATGAATAATTTTTGGGTTTTATAGCTAATTTTTGGGTTTTTATAGCTAATTTTTGGATTTTTCTAACAATTTTTGGGTTTTTGTGGCTAATTGTTGGGTTTTTATGGCAAAATTTTGAGTTTGTATGGTTAATATTGGAGTTTTCTAGCTAATTTCTGAGTTTTTCTAGCCAATTTTTGAGTTTTCCTAGCTAATTTTTGGGTTTTTATAGCTAATTTTTGGGTTTTTGTGGCTATATTTACTAATTTTATGGCTAATTTTTGTGTTCTTCTAGCTAATTTTTGGGTTTTATGGCTAATTTTTGAGTTTTTCTGGCTAATTTTTGGAATTTCATGGCTAATTTTTGGGTTTTTCTAGCAATTTTTGGGTTTTTATGGCTAAGTTTTGGGTTTTTCTAGCTAATTTTTGATTTTTCATAGCTAATTTATTTATTAAATTCATCAAAAACCCAAAAATTTGCTATGAAATATCAAAAATTAGCTAGAAAAACCCAAAAGTTAGTCATAAAAACCCAAAAATTGCCAATTTTTGAGTTTTTCTAGCTAATTTTTGGGTTTTTGTGGCTAATTTATTAAATTTTATGGCTAATTTATTAAATTTCATGGCTAATTTTTGTGTTTTTCTAGCTAATTTTTGGGTTTTATAGCTATTTTTTGGGTTTTCTAGCCAATTTTTGAGTTTTTATAGATAATATTTGGGTTTTTGTGGCTAATTTCTGTCTTTTCCTCGCTAATTCTTGGTTTTTATGGCTAATTTTTGGTTTTTTATGGCAAAATTTTGACTTTTTATGGCTGATATTGGAGTTTTCTAGCTAATTTCTGAGTTTTTCTATCCAATTTTTGAGTTTTTTTAGCTAACTCTTGGGTTTTATAGCTGATTTTTGGGTTTTTATAGCTAATTTTTAGGTTTGTGTGGCTATATCCTGAGTTTACTAGCTAATTCTTGAGTTTTCCCAGCTAATTTTTGGTTTTTATGGCAAAATTTTGAGTTTTTCTAGCTAATTTTGGGATTTTTGTGCTATAAAACTCAAAAATTCATGGGTTTTCTAGCTAATGTGTGAGTTTTCTAGCTAATTTTTGGATTTTTCTAGCTAATTTTTGAGCTTTGTAGCTATTTTTTGAGTTTTTATAGCTAATTCTTGGGTTTTATAGCTAATTTTTGGGTTTTATGGCTAATTTTCGAGTTTTTATGGCTAATATTGGAGTTTTTATAGCCAATTTTTGAGTTTTTCTAGCCAATTTTTGGGTTTTTGTGGCTAATTCATTAAATTTATGGCTAATTTATTAAATTTTATGGCTAATTTTTGTGTTTTTCTAGCTAATTTTTGGGTTTTATAGCTATTTTTTGGGTTTTATAGCCAATTTTTGAGTTATTATAGATAATTTTTGGATTTTTGTGGCTAATTTCTGTGTTTTTCTCGTTAATTCTTGGGTTTTATGGCTAATTTTTGGGTTTTTATGGCAAAATTTTGACTTTTTATAGCTAATATTGGAGTTTTCTAGCTAATTTCTGAGTTCTTCTAGCCAATTTTTGAGTTTTTCTTGCTAATTCTTGGGTTTTGTAGCTGATTTTTGGGTTTTTATAGCTAATTTTTAGGTTTGTGTGGCTAATTCCTGAGATTTTCTAGCTAATTCCTGAGTTTTCCTAGCTAATTTTTGGTTTGTACGGCAAAATTTTAAGTTTTTCTAGCTAATTTTTGGGTTTTTGTAGCTAATTTTTTGGTTTGTGTGGCTAATTCCTGAGTTTTTCTAGCTAATTCTTGAGTTTTCCTAGCTAATTTTTGGGTTTTATGACTAAATTTCGAGTTTTTCTAGCTAATTTTCGAGTTTTTGTGGCTGATTTTTTAGTTTTTTTAGCTCATTTTCGGGTTTTATACTTATTTTTTGAGTGTTTATTGTTTTTATAGCTAGAACTCTGAAAATTAGCTAGAAAAACTCAGAAATTAGCCACATAAACCAAAAATCAGCAAGAAACCCAAAAATTAGCTGTAAAAACTGAAATTTTATAGGTAATTTTTGGGTTTTTATAGCAATTTTTGGGGTTTTATGGCTAATTTTGGAGTTTTTCTAGCTAAGTTTTGGATTCTTCTAGCTAACTTTTGGGCTTTATAGCTAATTTTCGAGTTTTTCTGGCTAATTTTTGGGTTTTATGGCAAATTTTTGGGTTTTTATGGCTGATTTTTGGGTTTTTATGGCTAATTTTTGGGTTTTTCTAGATAATTTTTAGGTTTAATAGCTAATTTCTGGGTTTTCTAGCCAATTTTTAAGTTTTCTAGCTAATTTTTGGGTTTTATTGCTAATTTTTGGGTTTTCATAGCCAATTTTTGTGTTTTTATAACAATTTTTGGATTTTTGTGGCTAATTCCTGAGTTTTTCCAGCTAATTTTTGAGTTTTTCTGACTAATTTTTGGGTTTCTATGGCTAATTTTTGAGTTTTTCTAGTTAATTCTTGGGTTTTATAGCTAGTTTTTAGGTTTGTGTGGCTAATTCCTGAGTTTTTTTAGCTAACTCTTGAGTTTTCCTAGCTAATTTTTGGTTTTCATGGCAAAATTTTGAGTTTTTCTAGCTAATTTTTGGGTTTTTGTGCTATAAAACCCGAAGATTTATGGGTTTTCTAGCTAATGTTTGAGTTTCTAGCTAATTTTTGGGTTTTATGGCTAATTTTTTGAGTTTTTCTGGAATTTCATGGCTAATATTTGGGTTTTTTAGCAATTTTTGGGTTTCTATGGCTAATTTTTGGGTTTTTCTAGCCAATTTCTGATTTTTTATAGCGAATTTATTTATTAAATTGATCAAAAACCCAAAAATTAGCTATGAAAAATCAAAAATTAGCTAGAAAAACCCAAAAATTAGCCATAAAAACCCAGAAATTAGCTAGGAAAACCCAAGAATTAGCTAGAAAAACTCAGGAATTAGCCACACAAACCTAAAAATTAGCTATAAAAACCCAAAAATTAGCTATAAAACCCAAGAATTGGCAAGAAAAACTCAGAAATTAGCCACAAAAATCCAAAAATTGTTAGAAAAACCCAAAAATTAGCTATAAAAACCCAAAATCTAGCTTCAAAACACAAAACATATCTATAAAAACTCAAAAATTGGCTAGAAAACCCAAAAAATAGCTATAAAACCCAAAAATTAGCTAGAAAAACTCAAAAATTGGCTAGAAAAACTTATAAATTAGCTAGAAAAACTCAAAAATTTGCTATAAAAACTCAGAAATTAGCTAGAACAACTCCAAAAGTAGCCATGAAAAGCCAAAAGTTGCTATAAAGACCCGGAAATTAGCTATGAAAACTCCAAAAATAGCTATAAAACCCAAAAATAAGCTAGAAAAACCCAAAACAGCCATAAAAACCCAAAAATTGGGTTTTTCTAGCTAATTTTCGTTTTTTTCTAGCTAATTTTTGGGTTTTATGGCTAATTTTTTGAGTTTTTTTGGAATTTCATGGCTAATATTTGGGTTTTTATAGCAATTTTAGGGTTTTTATAGCTAATTTTTGGGTTTTTCTAACAATTTTTGGATATTTATGGCTTTTGTTTGAGTTTTTCTGGCTAATTTTTGGGTTTTATAGCTATTTTTTGGGTTTTCTAGCCAAATTTTTGAGTTTTTATAGATAATTTTTGGGTTTTATAACTAATTTTTGGGTTTTTATGGCTAAGTTTTGGGGTTTTCTAGCTTATTTTTGAATTTTATAGCTATTTTTTGAGTTTTTATAGCTAATTCTTGGGTTTTATAGCTAATTTATGGGTTTTATGGCTAATTTTCGAGTTTTTATGGCTAATATTGGAGTTTTTCTAGCCAATTTTTGAGTTTTTCTAGCTAATTTTTGGGTTTTTGTGGCTAATTTATTAAATTTTATGGCTAATTTATTGAATTTTATGTCTAATTTTTGTGTTTTTCTAGCTAATTTTTGGGTTTTATAGCTATTTTCTGTGTTTTTATCGCCACAAAAACCCAAAAATTATCTATAAAAACTCAAAAATTGGCTAGAAAACCCAAAAAATAGCTATAAAACCCAAAAATTAGCTGAAAAAACACAAAAATTAGCCATAAAATTTAATAAATTAGCCAAAAATTTAATAAATTAGCCACAAAAACCCAAAAATTAGCTATGAAAAATCAAAAATTAGCTAGAAAAACCCAAAAGTTAGTCATAAAAACCCAAAAAGTGCTAATGTTTGAGTTTTTCTAGCTAATTTTTGGGTTTTATGGCTAATTTTCGAGTTTTTATGGCTAATATTGGAGTTTTTCTAGCTAATGTATGAGTTTTTCTAGCCAATTTTTGAGTTTTTCTAGCTAATTTTTGAGTTTTTGTGGCTAATTTATTAAATTTTATGGCTAATTTATTAAATTTTATGGCTAATTTCTGTGTTTTTCTCGCTAATTCTTGGGTTTTATGGCTAATTTTCGGGTTTTTATGGCAAAATTTTGACTTTTTATGGCTAATATTGGAGTTTTCTAGCTAATTTTTGAGTTCTTCTAGCCAATTTTTGAGTTTTTCTAGCTAATTCTTGTGTTTTATAGCTGATTTTTGGGTTTTTATAGCTAATTTTTAGGTTTGTGTGGCTAGTTCTTGAGTTTACTAGCTAATTCTTGAGTTTTCCTAGCTAATTTTTGGTTTTTATGGCAAAATTTTGAGTTTTTCTAGCTAATTTTTGGGTTTTTGTAGCTAATTTTTTGGTTTTTGTGGCAATTTTATTAAATTTTATGGTTAATTTCTGTGTTTTTCTAGCTAATTTTTGGGTTTTATGGCTAATTTTCGAGTTTCTATGGCTAATATTGGAGTTTTTCTAGCTAATTTCTGAGTTTTTCTAGCTAATTTTTGGGTTTTTATAGCTAATTTTTGGGTTTTTGTGGCAAATCTATTAAATTTTATGGTTAATTTTTGTGTTTTTCCAGCTAATTTTTGGGTTTTATAGTTGTTTTTTGGGTTTTCTAGTCAATTTTTGAGTTTTTATAAATAATTTTTGGGTTTTATAGCTAATTTTTGGGTTTTTATAGCTAATTTTTGGGTTTTTCTAACAATTTTTGGGTTTTTGCGGCTAATTTTTGGGTTTTTATGGCAAAATTTTGAGTTTGTATGGTTAATATTGGAGTTTTCTAGCTAATTTCTGAGTTTTTCTAGCCAATTTTTGAGTTTTCCTAGCTAATTTTTGGGTTTTTATAGCTAATTTTTGGGTTTTTGTGGCTATATTTACTAATTTTATGGCTAATTTTTGTGTTCTTCTAGCTAATTTTTGGGTTTTATGACTAATTTTTGAGTTTTACCGGATAATTTCTGGAATTTCATGGCTAATTTTTGGGTTTTTCTAGCAATTTTTGGGTTTTTATGGCTAAGTTTTGGGTTTTTCTAGCTAATTTTTGATTTTTCATAGCTAATTTATTTATTAAATTCATCAAAAACCCAAAAACTTGCTATGAAATATCAAAAATTAGCTAGAAAAACCCAAAAGTTAGTCATAAAAACCCAAAAAGTGCTAATGTTTGAGTTTTTCTAGCTAATTTTTGGGTTTTATGGCTAATTTTCGAAATTTTATGGCTAATATTGGAGTTTTTCTAGCCAATTTTTGAGTTTTTCTAGCTAATTTTTGGATTTTTGTGGCTAATTTATTAAATTTTATGGCTAATTTATTAAATTTTATGGCCAATTTTTGTGTTTTTCTAGCTAATTTTTGGGTTTTATAGCTATTTTTTGGGTTTTCTAGCCAATTTTTGAGTTTTTATAGATAATTTTTGGGTTTTTGTGGCTAATTTCTGTCTTTTCCTCGCTAATTCTTGGTTTTTATGGCTAATTTTTGGGTTTTTATGGCAAAATTTTGACTTTTTTTGGCTGATATTGGAGTTTTCTAGCTAATTTCTGAGTTTTTATGGCCAATTTTTGAGTTTTTATAGATATTTTTAGGGTTTTGAACCAAATTTTTGGGTTTTTATAGCTAATTTTTGGGTTTTTCTAACAATTCTTGGATTTTTATGGCTAATGTTTGAGTTTTTCCAGTTAATTTTTGGGTTTAATGGCTAATTTTCGAGTTTTTATGGCTAATATTGGAGTTTTTCTAGCTAATTTATGAGTTTTTCTAGCCAATTTTTGAGTTTTTATAGATAATTTTTGGGTTTTTGTGGCTAATTTCTGTCTTTTCCTCGCTAATTCTTGGTTTTTATGGCTAACTTTTGGGTTTTAATGGCAAAATTTTGACTTTTTATGGCTGATATTGGAGTTTTCTAGCTAATTTCTGAGATTTATAGCCAATTTTTGAGTTTTTTTAGCTAATTCTTGGGTTTTTCAGCTCATTTTTGGGTTTTATATCTAGGAAAACTCAAGAATTAGCCACAAAAATCCGAAAATTAGCTACAAAAAACCAAAAATTAGCTATAAAACTCAAGAATTAGCTAGAAAAACTCGAAAATTAGCTATCAAAACCCAAAATTTGCCATGAAATTCCAGAAATGAAATTAGCCAGAAAAATTCAAAAATTAGCCATAAAACCCAAAAATTAGCTGGAAAAACTCCAAATTTAGCTAAGAAAACTAGAAAATTAGCTATAAAAACCCAAAAATTAGCTATAAATTTCAAAGAATAGCTATAAAACTCAAAAATTAGCTATAAAACCCATAAATTTGAAAATGCTAGAAAAATCCAAAAATTAGATATAAAAACCCACAAATTAGCCACAAAAACCCAAAAATTAGCCATAAAACCCGAAAGTTAGCTAGAAACCCAAAAATTAGCTAGGAAAACTCGAAAATTAGCTAGGAAAACTCGAAAATCAGCTATGAAAACCCAAATTTCAGCCAAAGAAACCCAAAAAATAGCTATAAAACCCAAGAAATTGCTATAAAACCCAAAAATTTATGGGTTTTCTAGCTAATGTTTGAGTTTTCTAGATAATTTTTGGGTTTTTTGGCTAATTTTCGAGTTTTTATGGCTAATATTGGAGTTTTTCTAGCTAATTTATAATTTATGAGTTTTTCTAGCCAATTTTTGAGTTTTTCTAGCTAATTTTTGGGTTTTTGTGGCTAATTTATTAAATTTTATGGCTAGTTTATTAAATTTTATGGCTAATTTTTGTGTTTTTCTAGCTAATTTTTGGGTTTTATAGCTATTTTTTGGGTTTTCTAGCCAATTTTTGAGTTATTATAGATAATTTTTGGGTTTTTGTGGCTAATTTCTGTGTTTTTCTCGCTAATTCTTGGGTTTTATGGCTAATTTTTGGGTTTTTATGGCAAAATTTTGACTTTTTATGGCTAATATTGGAGTTTTCTAGCTAATTTCTGAATTCTCCTAATTTTTGTGTTTTTCTAGCTAAATTTTGGGTTTTTAAAGCTATTTTTTGGGTTTTCTAGCCAATTTTTGAGTTTTTATAGATATTTTTTGGGTTTTGAAGCTAATTTTTGGGTTTTTATAGCTGATTTTTGGGTTTTTCTAACAATTTTTGGATTTTTATGGCTAATGTTTGAGTTTTTCTAGTTAATTTTTGGGTTTTAATGGCTAATTTTTGGGTTTTTGTGGCTATATTTACTAATTTTATGGCTAATTTTTGTGTTCTTCTAGCAAATTTTTGGGTTTTATGACTAATTTTTGAGTTTTTCCAGATAATTTCTGGAATTTCATGGCTTATTTTTGGGTTTTTATAGCAATTTTTGGGTTTTCATGGCTACTTTTGGAGTTTTTCTAGCTAATTTCTGAGTTTTTCTAGCTAATTTTTGGGTTTTATGGCTAATTTTCGAGTTTTTATGGCTAATATTGGAGTTTTTCTAGCTAATTTCTGAGTTTTTCTAGCTAATTTTTGGGTTTTTATAGCTAATTTTTGGGTTTTTATAGCTAATTTTTGGGTTTTTGTGACAAATTTATTAAATTTTATGGTTAATTTTTGTGTTTTTCCAGCTAATTTTTGGGTTTTATAGTTGTTTTTTGGGTTTTCTAGTCAATTTTTGAGTTTTTATAAATAATTTTTGGGTTTTATAGCTAATTTTTGGGTTTTTGTGGCAATTTTATTAAATTTTATGGTTAATTTCTGTGTTTTTCCAGCTAATTTTTGGGTTTTATGGCTAATTTTCGAGTTTTTATGGCTAATATTGGAGTTTTTCTAGCTAATTTCTGAGTTTTTCTAGCTAATTTTTGGGTTTTTATAGCTAATTTTTGGGTTTTTGTGGCAAATTTATTAAATTTTATGGTTAATTTTTGTGTTTTTCTAGCTAATTTTTGGGTTTTATAGTTGTTTTTTGGGTTTTCTAGTCAATTTTTGAGTTTTTATAAATAATTTTTGGGTTTTATAGCTAATTTTTGGGTTTTTATAGCTAATTTTTGGGTTTTTCTAACAATTTTTGGGTTTTGTGGCTAATTTTTGGGTTTTTATGGCAAAATTTTGAGTTTGTATGGTTAATATTGGAGTTTTCTAGCTAATTTCTGAGTTTTTCTAGCCAATTTTTGAGTTTTCCTAGCTAATTTTTGGGTTTTTATAGCTAATTTTTGGGTTTTTGTGGCTATATTTACTAATTTTATGGCTAATTTTTGTGTTCTTCTAGCTAATTTTTGGGTTTTATGACTAATTTTTGAGTTTTTCCGTATAATTTCTGGAATTTCATGGCTAATTTCTGGGTTTTTCTAGCAATTTTTGGGTTTTTATGGCTAAGTTTTGGGTTTTTCTAGCTAATTTTTGATTTTTCATAGATAATTTATTTATTAAATTCATCAAAAACCCAAAAATTTGCTATGAAATATCAAAAATTAGCTAGAAAAACCCAAAAGTTAGTCATAAAAACCCAAAAAGTGCTAATGTTTGAGTTTTTCTAGCTAATTTTTGGGTTTTATGGCTAATTTTCGAGTTTTTATGGCTAATATTGGAGTTTTTCTAGCCAATTTTTAAGTTTTTCTAGCTAATTTTTGGATTTTTGTGGCTAATTTATTAAATTTTATGGCTAATTTATTAAATTTTATGGCTAATTTTTGTGTTTTTCTAGCTAATTTTTGGGTTTTATAGCTATTTTATGGGTTTTCTAGTCAATTTTTGAGTTTTTATAGATAATTTTTGGGTTTTTGTGGCTAATTTCTGTCTTTTCCTTGCTAATTCTTGGTTTTTATGGCTAATTTTTGGGTTTTTATGGCAAAATTTTGAATTTTTATGGCTGATATTGGAGTTTTCTAGCTAATTTCTGAGTTTTTATAGCCAATTTTTGAGTTTTTTCAGCTAATTCTTGGGTTTTATAGCTGATTTTTGGGTTTTTATTGCTAATTTTTAGGTTTGTGTGGCTAATTCCTGAGTTTACTAGCTAATTCTTGAGTTTTCTTAGCTAATTTTTGGTTTTTATGGCAAAATTTTGAGTTTTTCTAGCTAATTTTTGGGTTTTATGGCTAATTTTCGAGTTTTTATGGCTAATATTGGAGTTTTTCTAGCTAATTTCTGAGTTTTTCTAGCTAATTTTTGGGTTTTTATAGCTAATTTTTGGGTTTTTGTGGCAAATTTATTAAATTTTATGGTTAATTTTTGTGTTTCTCTAGCTAATTTTTGGGTTTTATAGTTATTTTTTGGGTTTTCTAGTCAATTTTTGAGTTTTTATAAATAATTCTTGGGTTTTATAGCTGATTTTTGGGTTTTTATAGCTAATTTTTAGGTTTGTGTGGCTAATTCCTGAGTTTACTAGCTAATTCTTGAGTTTTCCTAGCTAATTTTTGGTTTTTATGGCAAAATTTTTAGTTTTTCTAGCTAATTTTTGGGTTTTATGGCTAATTTTCGAGTTTTTATGGCTAATATTGGAGTTTTTCTAGCTAATTTCTGAGTTTTTCTAGCTAATTTTTGGGTTTTTATAGCTAATTTTTGGGTTTTTGTGGCAAATTTATTAAATTTTATGGCTAATTTTTGTGTTTTTCTAGCTAATTTTTGGGTTTTATAGCTATTTTTTGGGTTTTCTAGCCAATTTTTGAGTTTTTATAAATAATTTTTGGGTTTTTGTGGCTAATTTCTGTGTTTTTCTCGCTAATTCTTGGGTTTTATGGCTAATTTTTGGGTTTTTATGGCAAAATTTTGACTTTTTATGGCTAATATTGGAGTTTTCTAGCTAATTTCTGAGTTCTCCTAATTTTTGTGTTTTTCTAGCTAAATTTTGGGTTTTTAAAGCTATTTTTTGGGTTTTCTAGCCAATTTTTGAGTTTTTATAGATATTTTTTGGGTTTTGAAGCTAATTTTTGGGTTTTTATAGCTAATTTTTGGGTTTTTCTAACAATTTTTGGATTTTTATGGCTAATGTTTGAGTTTTTCTAGTTAATTTTTGGGTTTTATGGCTAATTTTCGAGTTTTTATGGCTAATATTGGAGTTTTTCTAGCTAATTTCTGAGTTTTTCTAGCTAATTTTTGGGTTTTTATAGCTAATTTTTGGGTTTTTGTGGCAAATTTATTAAATTTTATGGCTAATTTTTGTGTTTTTCTAGCTAATTTTTGGGTTTTATAGCTATTTTTTGGGTTTTCTAGCCAATTTTTGAGTTTTTATAGATAATATTTGGGTTTTTGTGGCTAATTTGTCTTTTTCTCGCTAATTCTTGGTTTTTATGGCTAATTTTTGGTTTTTTATGGCAAAATTTTGACTTTTTATGGCTGATAGTGGAGTTTTCTAGCTAATTTCTGAGTTTTTCTAGCCAATTTTTGAGTTTTTTTAGCTAACTTTTGGGTTTTATAGCTGATTTTTGGGTTTTTATAGCTAATTTTTAGGTTTGTGTGGCTAATTCCTGAGTTTTTCCAGCTAATTCTTGAGTTTTCCTATCTAATTTTTCGGTTTTATGGCAAAATTTTTAGTTTTTCTAGCTAAGTTTTGGATTTTTGTGGCTAATTTTTGAGTTTTCCTAGCTATAAAACCCAAAAATGAGCTAAAAAACTCAAAAAATAGCTACAAAAACCCAAAAATAAGCTAAAAAAACCCAAAAATTAGCCATAAAAACCCAAAAATTACCTAGAGAACTCAAACATTAGCTAGAAAACCCATAAATTTTAGGGTTTTAAAGCTATTTTTTGAGTTTTATAGCTATTTTCTGGGTTTCTATGGCTAAAATTTGGGTTTTTATAGCTAATTTCCGAGTTTTTCTAGATAATTTTCGAGTTTTCCCAGCTAATTTTTGAGTTTCTAGCTAATTTTTGGGTTTTTGATAAATTTAGTAAATAAATTAGCTATAAAAAATCAGAAATTAGCTACAAAAACCCAAGATGTAGCTAGAAAAACTCCAAAATTAGTCATGAAAACCCAAAAAAAAGCTAGAAAAACCCAAAAATTAGCCATAAAAACCCAAAAATTATCTAGAAAACTCAAACATTAGCTAGAAAACCCATAAATTTTTGGGTTTTATAGCTATTTTTTGAGTTTTTATGGCTGAAATTTGGGTTTTCATAGCTAATTTTCGAGTTTTTCTAGCAAATTTTGGGTTTTTATGGCTAATTTCTGTGTTTTTCTAGCTAATTTTTGGGTTTTATAGCTATTTTTTGGGTTTTCTAGCCAATTTTTGAGTTTTTATAGATAATATTTGGGTTTTTGTGGCTAATTTCTGTCTTTTCCTCGCTAATTCTTGGTGTTTATGGCTAATTTTTGGGTTTTTATGGCAAAATTTTGACTTTTTATGGCTGATATTGGAGTTTTCTAGCTAATTTCTGAGTTTTTCTAGCCAATTTTTGAGTTTTTTTAGCTAATTCTTAGGTTTTATAGCTGATTTTTGGGTTTTTATAGCTAATTTTAGGTTTGTGTGGCTAATTCCTGAGTTTACTAGCTAATTCTTGAGTTTTCCTAGCTACTTTTTGGTTTTTATGGCAAAATTTTGAGTTTTTCTAGCTAATTTTTGGGTTTTTGTAGCTAATTTTTGTTTTTTTGTAGCTAATTTTTTGGTTTGTGTGGCTAATTCCTGAGTTTTTCTAGCTATTTCTTGAGTTTTCCTAGCTAATTTTTGGGATTTATGGCTAATGTTTGAGTTTTTCTAGCTAATTTTTGGGTTTTCTAGCCAATTTTTGAGTTTTTATAGATAATTTTTGGGTTTTATAGCTAATATTTGGGTTTTTATGGCAAAGTTTTGGGTTTTTCTAGCTTATTTTTGGGTTTTATAGCTATTTTTTGAGTTTTTCTAGCTAATTTTTGGGTTTTATGGCTAAATTTTTGAGTTTTTCTGGAATTTCATGGCTAATTTTTGGGTTTTTCTAGCAATTTTTGGGTTTTTATGGCTAATTTTTGGGTTTTTCTAGCTAATTTCTTATTTTTTATAGCTAATTTATTTATTAAATTTATCAAAAACCCAAAAATTAGCTATGAAAAATCGAAAATCAGCTAGAAAATCCCAAAAGTTAGCCATAAAAACCCAAAAATTAGCCATAAAACCTGAAAATTAGCTAGAAACCCAAAAATTAGCTAGAAAAACTCGAAAATTAGCTATAAAAACCCAAATTTTCAGCCATAGAAACCCAAAAAATAGCTATAAAACCCAAAAATTTATGGGTTTTCTAGCTAATGTTTGAGTTTTCTAGGGAATTTTTGGGTTTTCATGGCTAATTTTTGGGTTTTTTTAGTTATTTTCGAGTTTTATAGCTATTTTCTGAGTGTTTATAGCTAATTTTTGGAGTTTTATAGCAAATCTTGAGTTTTCATGGCTAATTTTGGAGTTTTTCTAGCTACTTTTTGGGTTTTTGTAGCTATTTTTTGAGTTTTTTAGCTCATTTTTGAGTTTTATAGCTAGGAAAACTCGAAACCTAGCCACAAAAATCCAAAACTTAGTTAGAAAAACTCAAAATTTTGCCATAAAACCTAAAAATTAGATAGGAAAACTCAAGAATTAGCTGGAAAAACTCAGGAAATAGCCACAAAAACCTAAAAATTAGCTACAAAAAACCAGAAATTAGCTTTGAAACTCAAGAATTAGCTAGGGAAACTCGAAAATTAGCCATAAAAATCCAAAAGTTGCTAGAAAAACCCGAAAATTTGCCATGAAATTCCAGAAATTAGCCAGAAAAATTCAAAAATTAGCCATAAAACTCAAAAATTAGCTAGAAAAACTCGAAAATTAGCTATAAAAACCCAAATTTTAGCCATAGAAATCCAAAAAATAGCTATAAAACCCAAAAAATAGCTATAAAACCCAACAATTCATGGGTTTTCTAGCTAATGTTCGAGTTTTCTAGATAATTTCCGGGTTTTTATGGCTAATTTTTGGGTTTTTCTAGCTTATTTTTGGGTTTTATAGCTATTTTCTGAGTTTTTATAGCTAATGTTTGGGTTTTTATAGCAATTTTTGGGTTTTCATGGCTAATTTTGAAGTTTTTCTAGCTAATTTTTGGGTTTTTGTGGCTGATTTATTAAATTTTATGACTGATTTATTAAATTTTATGGCTAATTTTTGTGTTTTTCTAGCTAATTTTTGGTTTTTATAGCTAGTCTTTGGGTTTTTATGGCAAATTTTGGAGTTTTTCTAGCTAATTTTTGGGTTTTATGGCTAATTTTCGAGTTTTTATGGCTAATATTGGAGTTTTTCTAGCTAATTTATGAGTTTTTCTAGCCAATTTTTGAGTTTTTCTAGCTATTTTTGGGTTTTTGTGGCTAATTTATTAAATTTTATTGCTAATTTTTGTGTTTTTCTAGCTAATTTTCGGGTTTTATAGCTATTTTTTGGGTTTTCTAGCCAATTTTTCGGTTTTTCCAGCTTATTTTTGGGTTTTATAGCTATTCTTTGAGTTTTTATAGCTAATTTTTGGGTTTTTGTAGCTACTTTTTGAGTTTTTTAGCTCATTTTTGGGTTTTATAGCTAAGAAAACTCAAGAATTAGCCACAAAAATCCGAAAATTAGCTACAAAAAACCAAAAATTAGCTATAAAACTCAAGAATTAGCTAGAAAAACTCGAAAATTAGCTATAAAAACCCAAAATTTGCCATGAAATTCCAGAAATTAGCCAGAAAAATTCAAAAATTAGCCATAAAACCCAAAAATTAGCTGGAAAAACTCCAAAATTAGCTAAGAAAACTAGAAAATTAGCTATAAAAACCCAAAAATTAGCTATAAATTTCAAAGAATAGCTATAAAACCCAAAAATTAGCTATAAAACCCAAAAATTCATGGGTTTTCTAGCTAATTTTTGGGTTTTTATGGCTAATTTTTGGGTTTTTCCAGCTTATTTTTGGGTTTTATAGCTATTCTTTGGGTTTTTATGGCAAATTTTTGAGTTTTTCTAGCTAATTTTTGGGTTTTATGGCTAATTTTCGAGTTTTTATGGCTGATATTGTAGTTTTTCTAGCTAATTTATGAGTTTTTCTAGCCAATTTTTGAGTTTTTCTAGCTATTTTTGGGTTTTTGTGGCTAATTTATTAAATTTTATGGCTAATTTTTGTGTTTTTCTAGCTAATTTTTGGGTTTTATAGCTATTTTTTGGGTTTTCCAGCCAATTTTTGGGTTTTTCCAGCTTATTTTTGGGTTTTATAGCTATTCTTTGAGTTTTTATAGCTTATTTTTGGGTTTTCATGGCTACTTTTGGAGTTTTTCTAGCTGATTTCTGAGTTTTTCTAGCTAATTTTTGGGTTTTTATAGCTAATTTTTGGGTTTTTGTGGCAAATTTATTAAATTTTATGGTTAGTTTTTGTGTTTTTCTAGTCAATTTTTGAGTTTTTATGAATAATTTTTGGGTTTTATAGCTAATTTTTGGGTTTTTATAGCTAATTTTTGGATTTTTCTAACAATTTTTGGGTTTTTGTGGCTAATTGTTGGGTTTTTATGGCAAAATTTTGAGTTTGTATGGTTAATATTGGAGTTTTCTAGCTAATTTCTGAGTTTTTCTAGCCAATTTTTGAGTTTTCTTAGCTAATTTTTGGGTTTTTATAGCTAATTTTTGGGTTTTTGTGGCTATATTTACTAATTTTATGGCTAATTTTTGTGTTCTTCTAGCTAATTTTTGGGTTTTATGGCTAATTTTTGAGTTTTTCTGGCTAATTTCTGGAATTTCATGGCTAATTTTTGGGTTTTTCTAGCAATTTTTGGGTTTTTATGGCTAAGTTTTGGGTTTTTCTAGCTAATTTTTGATTTTTCATAGCTAATTTATTTATTAAATTCATCAAAAACCCAAAAATTTGCTATGAAATATCAAAAATTAGCTAGAAAAACCCAAAAGTTAGTCATAAAAACCCAAAAATTGCCAATTTTTGAGTTTTTCTAGCTAATTTTTGGGTTTTTGTGGCTAATTTATTAAATTTTATGGCTAATTTATTAAATTTCATGGCTAATTTTTTTGTTTTTCTAGCTAATTTTTGGGTTTTATAGCTATTTTTTGGGTTTTCTAGCCAATTTTTGAGTTTTTATAGATAATATTTGGGTTTTTGTGGCTAATTTCTGTCTTTTCCTCGCTAATTCTTGGTTTTTATGGCTAATTTTTGGTTTTTTATGGCAAAATTTTGACTTTTTATGGCTGATATTGGAGTTTTCTAGCTAATTTCTGAGTTTTTCTAGCCAATGTTTGAGTTTTTTTAGCTAACTCTTGGGTTTTATAGCTGATTTTTGGGTTTTTATAGCTAATTTTTAGGTTTGTGTGGCTATATCCTGAGTTTACTAGCTAATTCTTGAGTTTTCCCAGCTAAT
The DNA here is from genome assembly GCA_026230145.1 of Diorhabda elongata. NCBI lineage: Eukaryota > Metazoa > Arthropoda > Insecta > Coleoptera > Chrysomelidae > Diorhabda > Diorhabda elongata. The sequence continues at coordinate 15,679,556 of CM047930.1, forward strand.
TTTTGGTTTTTATGGCAAAATTTTGAGTTTTTCTAGCTAATTTTGGGATTTTTGTGCTATAAAACTCAAAAATTCATGGGTTTTCTAGCTAATGTGTGAGTTTTCTAGCTAATTTTTGGATTTTTCTAGCTAATTTTTGAGCTTTATAGCTATTTTTTGAGTTTTTATAGCTAATTCTTGGGTTTTATAGCTAATTTTTGGGTTTTATGGCTAATTTTCGAGTTTTTATGGCTAATATTGGAGTTTTTATAGCCAATTTTTGAGTTTTTCTAGTTAATTTTTGGGTTTTTGTGGCTAATTCATTAAATTTATGGCTAATTTATTAAATTTTATGGCTAATTTTTGTGTTTTTCTAGCTAATTTTTGGGTTTTATAGCTATTTTTTGGGTTTTCTAGCCAATTTTTGAGTTATTATAGATAATTTTTGGATTTTTGTGGCTAATTTCTGTGTTTTTCTCGTTAATTCTTGGGTTTTATGGCTAATTTTTGGGTTTTTATGGCAAAATTTTGACTTTTTATAGCTAATATTGGAGTTTTCTAGCTAATTTCTGAGTTCTTCTAGCCAATTTTTGAGTTTTTCTAGCTAATTCTTGGGTTTTGTAGCTGATTTTTGGGTTTTTATAGCTAATTTTTAGGTTTGTGTGGCTAATTCCTGAGTTTACTAGCTAATTCTTGAGTTTTCCTAGCTAATTTTTGGTTTTTGTGGCAAAATTTTGAGTTTTTCTAGCTAATTTTTGGGTTTTTGTAGCTAATTTTTTGGTTTGTGTGGCTAATTCCTGAGATTTTCTAGCTAATTCCTGAGTTTTCCTAGCTAATTTTTGGTTTGTACGGCAAAATTTTAAGTTTTTCTAGCTAATTTTTGGGTTTTTGTAGCTAATTTTTTGGTTTGTGTGGCTAATTCCTGAGTTTTTCTAGCTAATTCTTGAGTTTTCCTAGCTAATTTTTGGGTTTTATGACTAAATTTCGAGTTTTTCTAGCTAATTTTCGAGTTTTTGTGGCTGATTTTTTAGTTTTTTTAGCTCATTTTCGGGTTTTATACTTATTTTTTGAGTGTTTATTGTTTTTATAGCTAGAACTCTGAAAATTAGCTAGAAAAACTCAGAAATTAGCCACATAAACCAAAAATCAGCAAGAAACCCAAAAATTAGCTGTAAAAACTGAAATTTTATAGGTAATTTTTGGGTTTTTATAGCAATTTTTGGGGTTTTATGGCTAATTTTGGAGTTTTTCTAGCTAAGTTTTGGATTCTTCTAGCTAACTTTTGGGCTTTATAGCTAATTTTCGAGTTTTTCTGGCTAATTTTTGGGTTTTATGGCAAATTTTTGGGTTTTTATGGCTGATTTTTGGGTTTTTATGGCTAATTTTTGGGTTTTTCTAGATAATTTTTAGGTTTAATAGCTAATTTCTGGGTTTTCTAGCCAATTTTTAAGTTTTCTAGCTAATTTTTGGGTTTTATTGCTAATTTTTGGGTTTTCATAGCCAATTTTTGTGTTTTTATAACAATTTTTGGATTTTTGTGGCTAATTCCTGAGTTTTTCCAGCTAATTTTTGAGTTTTTCTGACTAATTTTTGGGTTTCTATGGCTAATTTTTGAGTTTTTCTAGTTAATTCTTGGGTTTTATAGCTAGTTTTTAGGTTTGTGTGGCTAATTCCTGAGTTTTTTTAGCTAACTCTTGAGTTTTCCTAGCTAATTTTTGGTTTTCATGGCAAAATTTTGAGTTTTTCTAGCTAATTTTTGGGTTTTATGGCTAATTTTTTGAGTTTTTCTGGAATTTCATGGCTAATATTTGGGTTTTTTAGCAATTTTTGGGTTTCTATGGCTAATTTTTGGGTTTTTCTAGCTAATTTCTGATTTTTTATAGCGAATTTATTTATTAAATTGATCAAAAACCCAAAAATTAGCTATGAAAAATCAAAAATTAGCTAGAAAAACCCAAAAATTAGCCATAAAAACCCAGAAATTAGCTAGGAAAACCCAAGAATTAGCTAGAAAAACTCAGGAATTAGCCACACAAACCTAAAAATTAGCTATAAAAACCCAAAAATTAGCTATAAAACCCAAGAATTGGCAAGAAAAACTCAGAAATTAGCCACAAAAATCCAAAAATTGTTAGAAAAACCCAAAAATTAGCTATAAAAACCCAAAATCTAGCTTCAAAACCCAAAACATATCTATAAAAACTCAAAAATTGGCTAGAAAACCCAAAAAATAGCTATAAAATCCAAAAATTAGCTAGAAAAACACAAAAATTAGCCATAAAATTTAATAAATTAGCCACAAAAACCCAAAAATAGCTAGAAAAACTCAAAAATTGGCTAGAAAAACTCATAAATTAGCTGGAAAAACTCAAAAATTAGCCATAAAACCCAAAAATTAGCTAGAAAAACTCAGAAATTTGCTATAAAAACTCAGAAATTAGCTAGAACAACTCCAAAAGTAGCCATGAAAAGCCAAAAGTTGCTATAAAAATCCGGAAATTAGCTATGAAAACTCAAAAAATAGCTATAAAACCCAAAAATAAGCTATAAAAACCCAAAACAGTTATAAAAACCCAAAAATTAGCTAGAAAACTCAAACGTTAGCTAGAAAACCCATAAATTTTTGGGTTTTATAGCTAATTTTTGGGTTTTATAGCTATTTTTTGAGTTTTTATGGCTAAAATTTGGGTTTTTATAGCTAATTTTCGAGTTTTTCTACCTAATTTTCGAGTTTTTCTAGCTGATTTTTGTGTATTATAGCTAATTTTTGAGTTTTTCTGGCTAATTTCTGGAATTTCGTGGCTAATTTTCGGTTTTTTCTAGCAAATTTTGGGTTTTTATGGCTACTTTTATAGCTATTGTTTGAGTTTTTCTAGCTAATTTTTGGGTTTTATGGCTAATTTTCGAGTTTTTATGGCTAATATTGGAGTTTTTCTAGCTAATTTATAATTTATGAGTTTTTCTAGCCAATTTTTGAGTTTTTCTAGCTAATTTTTGGGTTTTATAGCTAATTTTTGGGTTTTTCTAACAATTTTAGGGTTTTTGTGGCTAATTTCTGAGTTTTTCCAGCTAATTTTTGAGTTTTTCTAACAATTTTCGGATTTTTGTGGCTAAATATTGGGTTTTATAGCTGATTTTTGGGTTTTTATAGCTAATTTTCAGGTTTGTGTGGCTAATTCCTGAGTTTTCTAGCTAATTCTCGAGTTTTCATAGCTAATTTTTGGTTTTTATGGCGATATTTTGAGTTTTTCCAGCTAATTTTTGGGTTTTTGTGCTATAAAACTAAAAATTCTTGGGTTTTCTAGCTAATGTGTGAGTTTTCTAGCTAATTTTTGGGTTTTTATGGCTAATTTTTGGATTTTTCTAGCTAATTTTCGAACTTTATAGCTATTTTTTGAGTTTTTATAGCTAATTCTTGAGTTTTATAGCTAATTTTTTGGTTTGTGTGGCTAATTCCTGAGATTTTCTAGCTAATTCCTGAGTTTTCCTAGCTAATTTTTGGTTTGTACGGCAAAATTTTAAGTTTTTCTAGCTAATTTTTGGGTTTTTGTAGCTAATTTTTTGGTTTGTGTGGCTAATTCCTGAGTTTTTCTAGCTAATTCTTGAGTTTTCCTAGCTAATTTTTGGGTTTTATGGCTAATGTTTAAGTTTTTCTAGCTAATTTTTTGGTTTTATAGCTATTTTTGGGTTTTTTAGCTAATTTTTGGGTTTTTATAGCTAATTTTTGGGTTTTTCTAACAATTTTTGGATATTTATGGCTTTTGTTTGAGTTTTTCTGGCTAATTTTTGGGTTTTATAGCTATTTTTTGGGTTTTCTAGCCAATTTTTGAGTTTTTATAGATAATTTTTGGGTTTTATAACTAATTTTTGGGTTTTTATGGCTAAGTTTTGGGGTTTTCTAGCTTATTTTTGAATTTTATAGCTATTTTTTGAGTTTTTATAGCTAACTTCCGGGTTTTTATAGCAATTTTTGGCTTTTCATGGCTACTTTTGGAGTTTTTCTAGCTAATTCCTGAGTTTTTCTAGCCAATTTTTGAGTTTTTCTATCTTATTTTTGGGTTTTCATGGCTAATTTTTGGGTTTTTCTAGCTAATTTTCGCTTTTTTCTAGCTAATTTTTGGGTTTTATGGCTAATTTTTTGAGTTTTTCTGGAATTTCATGGCTAATATTTGGGTTTTTATAGCAATTTTTGGGTTTTTATGGCTAATTTTTGGGTTTTTCTAGCTAATTTCTGATTTTTTATAGCTAATTTATCTATTAAATTTATCAAAAACCCAAAAATTAGCTATGAAAAATCAAAAATTAGCTAGAAAAACCCAAAAATTAGCCATAAAAACCCAAAAATTAGCTAGGAAAACTCAAGAATTAGCTAGAAAAACTCAGGAATTAGCCACACAAACCTCAAAATTAGCTATAAAAACCCAAAAATTAGCCATAAAACCCAAGAATTGGCAAGAAAAACTCAGAAATTAGCCACAAAAATCCAAAAATTGTTAGAAAAACCCAAAAATTAGCTATAAAAACCAAAATCTAGCTTCAAAACCCAAAACATATCTATAAAAACTCAAAAATTGGCTAGAAAAACACAAAAATTAGCCATAAAATTTAATAAATTAGCCACAAAAACCCAAAAATAGCTAGAAAAACTCAAAAATTGGCTAGAAAAACTTATAAATTAGCTGGAAAAACTCGAAAGTTAGCCATAAAACCCAAAATTTAGCTAGAAAAACTCAAAAATTTGCTATCAAAACTCAGAAATTAGCTAGAACAACTCCAAAAGTAGCCATGAAAAGCCAAAAGTTGCTATAAAAACCCGGAAATTAGCTATGAAAACTCAAAAAATAGCTATAAAACCCAAAAATAAGCTAGAAAAACCCAAAACAGCCATAAAAACCCAAAAATTAGCTGGAAAACCCATAAATTTTTGGGTTTTATAGCTAATTTTTGGGTTTTATAGCTATTTTTCGAGTTTTTATGGCTTAAATTTGGGTTTTTATAGCTAATTTTCGAGTTTTTCTACCTATTTTTCGAGTTTTTCTAGCTGATTTTTGGGTATTATAGCTAATTTTTGAGTTTTTCTGGCTAATTTCTGGAATTTCGTGGCTAATTTTCGGTTTTTTCTAGCAAATTTTGGGTTTTTATGGCTACTTTCATAGCTATTTTTTGAGTTTTTCTAGCTAATTTTCGAGTTTTTATGGCTAATATTGGAGTTTTTCTAGCTAATTTATAATTTATGAGTTTTTCTAGCCAATTTTTGAGTTTTTCTAGCTAATTTTTGGGTTTTTGTGGCTAATTTATTAAATTTTATGGCTGATTTATTAAATTTTATGGCTAATTTTTGTGTTTTTCTAGCTAATTTTTGGGTTTTATAGCTAATTTTTGGGTTTTTCTAACAATTTTTGGATTTTTATGGCCTTTGTTTAAGTTTTTCTAGCTAATTTTTGGGTTTTTGTAGCTAATTTTTTGGTTTGTGTGGCTAATTCCTGAGTTTTTCTAGCTAATTCTTGAGTTTTCCTAGCTAATTTTTGGGTTTTATGGCTAATGTTTAAGTTTTTCTAGCTAATTTTTTGGTTTTATAGCTATTTTTGGGTTTTCTAGCTAATTTTTGGGTTTTTATGGCTAATTTTTGGGTTTTTCTAGCTAATTTTCGTTTTTTTCTGGCTAATTTTTGGGTTTTATAGCTATTTTTTGGGTTTTCTAGCCAATTTTTGAGTTTTTATAGATAATTTTTGGGTTTTATAACTAATTTTTGGGTTTTTATGTCTAAGTTTTGGGGTTTTCTAGCTTATTTTTGGGTTTTATAGCTATTTTTTGAGTTTTTATAGGTAACTTCCGGGTTTTTATTGCAATTTTTGGCTTTTCATGGCTACTTTTGGAGTTTTTCTAGCTAATTCCTGAGTTTTTTTAGCTAATTTTTGGGTTTCATGGCTAATTTTCGAGTTTTTATGGCTAATATTGGAGTTTTTCTATCTAATTTATGAGTTTTTCTAGCCAATTTTTGAGTTTTTCTAGCTTATTTTTGGGTTTTCATGGCTAATTTTTGGGTTTTTCTAGCTAATTTTCGCTTTTTTCTAGCTAATTTTTAGGTTTTATGGCTAATTTTTCGAGTTTTTCTGGAATTTCATGGCTAATATTTGGGTTTTTATAGCAATTTTTGGGTTTTTATGGATAATTTTTGGGTTTTTCTAGCTAATTTCTGATTTTTTATAGCTAATTTATTTATTAAATTTATCAAAAACCCAAAAATTAGCTATGAAAAATCAAAAATTAGCTAGAAAAACCCAAAAATTAGCCATAAAAACCCAAAAATTAGCTAGGAAAACTCAAGAATTAGCTAGAAAAACTCAGGAATTAGCCACACAAACCTAAAAATTAGCTATAAAAACCCAAAAATTAGCTATAAAACCCAAGAATTGGCAAGAAAAACTCAGAAATTAGCCACAAAAATCCAAAAATTGTTAGAAAAACCCAAAAATTAGCTATAAAAACCCAAAATCTAGCTTCAAAACCCAAAACATATCTATAAAAACTCAAAAATTGGCTAGAAAACCCAAAAAATAGCTATAAAACCCAAAAATTAGCTAGAAAAACACAAAAATTAGCCATAAAATTTAATAAATTAGCCACAAAAACCCAAAAATAGCTAGAAAAACTCAAAAATTGGCTAGAAAAACTCATAAATTAGCTGGAAAAACTCGAAAATTAGCCATAAAACCCAAAAGTTAGCTAGAAATACTCAAAAAATAGCTATAAAACCCAAAAATAAGCTAGAAAAACCCAAAACAGCCATAAAAACCCAAAAATTAGCTAGAAAACTCAAACGTTAGCTAGAAAACCCATAAATTTTTGGGTTTTATAGCTAATTTTTGGGTTTTATAGCTATTTTTTGAGTTTTTATGGCTTAAATTTGGGTTTTTATAGCTAATTTTCGAGTTTTTCTACCTAATTTTCGAGTTTTTCTAGCTGATTTTTGGGTATTATAGCTAATTTTTGAGTTTTTCTGGCTAATTTCTGGAATTTCGTGGCTAATTTTCGGTTTTTTCTAGCAAATTTTGGGTTTTTATGGCTACTTTTATAGCTATTGTTTGAGTTTTTCTAGCTAATTTTTGGGTTTTATGGCTAATTTTCGAGTTTTTATGGCTAATATTGGAGTTTTTCTAGCTAATTTATAATTTATGAGTTTTTCTAGCCAATTTTTGAGTTTTTCTAGCTAATTTTTGGGTTTTTGTGGCTAATTTATTAAATTTTATGGCTGATTTATTGAATTTTATGGCTAATTTTTGTGTTTTTCTAGCTAATTTTTGGGTTTTATAGCTATTTTTTGGGTTTTCTAGCCAATTTTTGAGTTTTTATAGATAATTTTTGGGTTTTATAACTAATTTTTGGCTTTTCATGGCTACTTTTGGAGTTTTTCTAGCTAATTTCTGAGTTTTTCTAGCTAATTTTTGGGTTTCATGGCTAATTTTCGAGTTTTTATGGCTAATATTGGAGTTTTTCTAGCTAATTTATGGGTTTTTGTAGCTAATTTTTGGGTTTTTATAGCTAATTTTTAGGTTTGTGTGGCTAATTCCTGAGTTTTTCTAGCTAATTCTTGAGTTTTCCTAGCTAATTTTTGGTTTTTATGGCGAAATTTTGAGTTTTTCTAGCTAATTTTTGGGTTTTTGTGCTATAAAACCCAGAAATTTATGTGTTTTCTACCTAATGTTTGAGTTTTCCCGGCTAATTTCTGGAATTTCATGGCTAATTTTTGGGTTTTTCTAGCAATTTTCGAGTTTTTATGGCTAATATTGGAGTTTTTCCAGCTAATTTCTGAGTTTTTCCAGCCAATTTTTGAGTTTTTATAGCTAATTTTTGGGTTTTATAGCTAATTTTTGGGTTTTTCTAACAATTTTAGGGTTTTTGTGGCTAATTTCTGAGTTTTTCTAGCTAATTTTTGAGTTTTTCTAACAATTTTCGGATTTTTGTGGCTAAATCTTGGGTTTTATAGCTGATTTTTGGGTTTTTATAGCTAATTTTCAGGTTTGTGTGGCTAATTCCTGAGTTTTCTAGCTAATTCTCGAGTATTCCTAGCTAATTTTTGGTTTTTATGGCAAAATTTTGAGTTTTATAGCTAATTTTTGGGTTTTTATGGCTAATTTTTGGGGTTTTCCATATAATTTTCGCTTTTTTCTAGCTAATTTTTGGGTTTTATGGCTAATTTTTGAGTTTTCCCGGCTAATTTCTGGAATTTCATGGCTAATTTTTGGGTTTTCTAGCAATTTTCGAGTTTTTATGGCTAATATTGGAATTATTCCAGCTAATTTCTAAGTTTTTCCAGCCAATTTTTGAGTTTTTATAGCTAATTTGTGGGTTTATAGCTAATTTTTGGGGTTTTTGAGGCTAATTTATCAAATATTATGGCTAATTTTTGTGTTTTTCTAGCTAATTTTTGGGTTTTATAGCTAATTTTTGGGTTTTTCTAACAATTTTAGGGTTTTTGTGGCTAATTCCTGAGTTTTTCTAGCTAATTTTTGAGTTTTTCTAACAATTTTCGGATTTTTGTGGCTAAATCTTGGGTTTTATAGCTGATTTTTGGGTTTTTATAGCTAATTTTCAGGTTTGTGTGGCTAATTCCTGAGTTTTCTAGCTAATTCTCGAGTTTTCCTAGCTAATTTTTGGTTTTTATGGCGATATTTTGAGTTTTTCCAGCTAATTTTTGGGTTTTTGTGCTATAAAACTAAAAATTCATGGGTTTTCTAGCTAATGTGTGAGTTTTCTAGCTAATTGTTGGGTTTTTATGGCTAATTTTTGGATTTTTCTAGCTAATTTTTGAGCTTTATAGCTATTTTTTGAGTTTTTATAGCTAATTCTTGGGTTTTATAGCTAATTTTTGGGTTTTTATAGCTAATTTTTGGGTTTTTGTAGCTAATTTTTTGGTTTGTGTGGCTAATTCCTGAGTTTTTCTAGCTAATTCTTGAGTTTTCCTAGCTAATTTTTGGGTTTTATGGCTAATGTTCAAGTTTTTCTAGCTAATTTTTTGGTTTTATAGCTATTTTTGGGTTTTCTAGCTAATTTTTGGGTTTTCTAGCTAATTTTTGGGTTTTTATGGCTAATTTGTGGGTTTTTCTAGCTAATTTTCGTTTTTTTCTAGCTAATTTTTGGGTTTTATGGCTAATTTTTTGAGTTTTTCTGGAATTTCATGGCTAATATTTGGGTTTTTATAGCAATTTTTGGGTTTTTATAGCTAATTTTTGGGTTTTTCCAACAATTTTTGGATTTTTATGGCTTTTGTTTGAGTTTTCCTGGCTAATTTTTGGGTTTTATAGCTATTTTTTGGGTTTTCTAGCCAATTTTTGAGTTTTTATAGATAATTTTTGGGTTTTATAACTAATTTTTGGGTTTTTATGGCTAAGTTTTGGGGTTTTCTAGCTTATTTTTGGGTTTCATAGCTATTTTTTGAATTTTTATAGCTAACTTCCGGGTTTTTATAGCAATTTTTGGCTTTTCATGGCTACTTTTGGAGTTTTTCTAGCTAATTCCTGAGTTTTTCTAGCTAATTTTTGGGTTTCATGGCTAATTTTCGAGTTTTTATGGCTAATATTGGAGTTTTTCTAGCTAATTTATGAGTTTTTCCAGCCAATTTTTGAGTTTTTCTAGCTTATTTTTGGGTTTTCATGGCTAATTTTTGGGTTTTTCTAGCTAATTTTCGCTTTTTTCTAGCTAATTTTTGGGTTTTATGGCTAATTTTTTGAGTTTTTCTGGAATTTCATGGCTAATATTTGGGTTTTTATAGCAATTTTTGGGTTTTTATGGCTAATTTTTGGGTTTTTCTAGCTAATTTCTGATTTTTTATAGTAATTTATTCATTAAATTTATCAAAAACCCAAAAATTAGCTATGAAAAATCAAAAATTAGCTAGAAAAACCCAAAAATTAGCCATAAAAACCCAAAAATTAGCTAGAAAAACTCAAAAATTTGCTATAAAAACTCAGAAATTAGCTAGAACAACTCCAAAAGTAGCCATGAAAAGCCAAAAGTTGCTATAAAAAACCGGAAATTAGCTATGAAAACTCAAAAAATAGCTATAAAACCCAAAAATAAGCTAGAAAAACCCAAAACAGCCATAAAAACCCGAAAATTAGCTAGAAAACCCATAAATTTTTGGGTTTTATAGCTAATTTTTGGGTTTTATAGCTATTTTTCGAGTTTTTATGGCTTGAATTTGGGTTTTTATAGCTAATTTTCGAGTTTTTCTACCTATTTTTCGAGTTTTTCTAGCTGATTTTTGGGTATTATAGCTAATTTTTGAGTTTTTCTGGCTAATTTCTGGAATTTCGTGGCTAATTTTCGGTTTTTTATAGCAATTTTTGGCTTTTCATGGCTACTTTTGGAGTTTTTCTAGCTAATTCCTGAGTTTTTCTAGCCAATTTTTGAGTTTTTCTATCTTATTTTTGGGTTTTCATGGCTAATTTTTGGGTTTTTCTAGCTAATTTTCGCTTTTTTCTAGCTAATTTTTGGGTTTTATGGCTAATTTTCGAGTTTTTATGGCTAATATTGGAGTTTTTCTAGCTAATTCCTGAGTTTTTCTAGCCAATTTTTGAGTTTTTCTAGCTTATTTTTGGGTTTTCATGGCTAATTTTGAAGTTTTTCTAGCTAATTTTTGGGTTTTTGTAGCTAATTTTTGGGTTTTTATAGCTAATTCTTTGGTTTGTGTGGCTAATTCCTGAGATTTTCTAGCTAATTCCTGAGTTTTCCTAGCTAATTTTTGGTTTGTACTGCAAAATTTTAAGTTTTTCTAGCTAATTTTTGGGTTTTTGTAGCTAATTTTTTGGTTTGTGTGGCTAATTCCTGAGTTTTTCTAGCTAATTCTTGAGTTTTCCTAGCTAATTTTTGGGTTTTATGGCTAATGTTTAAGTTTTTCTAGCTAATTTTTTGGTTTTATAGCTATTTTTTTGTTTTCTAGCTAATTTTTGGGTTTTTATGGCTAATTTTTGGGTTTTTCTAGCTAATTTTCGTTTTTTTCTAGCTAATTTTTGGGTTTTATGGCTAATTTTTTGAGTTTTTCTGGAATTTCATGGCTAATATTTGGGTTTTTATAGCAATTTTTGGGTTTTTATAGCTAATTTTTGGGATTTTCTAACAATTTTTGGATTTTTATGGCCTTTGTTTGATTTTTCCTGGCTAATTTTTGGGTTTTATAGCTATTTTTTGGGTTTTCTAGCCAATTTTTGAGTTTTTATAGATAATTTTTGGGTTTTATAACTAATTTTTGGGTTTTTATGGCTAAGTTTTGGGGTTTTCTAGCTTATTTTTGGGTTTCATAGCTATTTTTTGAGTTTTTATAGCTAACTTCCGGGTTTTTATAGCAATTTTTGGCTTTTCATGGCTACTTTTGGAGTTTTTCTAGCAAATTCCTGAGTTTTTCTAGCTAATTTTTGGGTTTCATGGCTAATTTTCGAGTTTTTATGGCTAATATTGGAGTTTTTCTAGCTAATTTATGAGTTTTTCTAGCCAATTTTTGAGTTTTTCTAGCTGATTTTTGGGTTTTCATGGCTAATTTTTGGGTTTTTCTAGCTAATTTTCGCTTTTTTCTAGCTAATTTTTGGGTTTTTATAGCTAATTCTTTGGTTTGTGTGGCTAATTCCTGAGATTTTCTAGCTAATTCCTGAGTTTTCCTAGCTAATTTTTGGTTTGTACGGCAAAATTTTAAGTTTTTATAGCTAATTTTTGGGTTTTTGTAGCTAATTTTTTGGTTTGTGTGGCTAATTCCTGAGTTTTTCTAGCTAATTCTTGAGTTTTCCTAGCTAATTTTTGGGTTTTATGGCTAATGTTTAAGTTTTTCTAGCTAATTTTTTGGTTTTATAGCTATTTTTGGGTTTTCTAGCTAATTTTTGGGTTTTTATGGCTAATTTTTGGGTTTTTCTAGCTAATTTTCATGGCTAATATTTGGGTTTTTATAGCAATTTTTGGGTTTTTATAGCTAATTTTTGGGTTTTTCTAACAATTTTTGGATTTTTATGGCTTTTGTTTGAGTTTTTCTGGCTAATTTTTGGGTTTTATAGCTATTTTTTGGGTTTTCTAGCCAATTTTTGAGTTTTTATAGATAATTTTTGGGTTTTATAACTAATTTTTGAGTTTTTCTAGCTAATTTTTGGGTTTCATGGCTAATTTTCGAGTTTTTATGGCTAATATTGGAGTTTTTCTAGCTAATTTATGAGTTTTTCTAGCCAATTTTTGAGTTTTTCTAGCTTATTTTTGGGTTTTCATGGCTAATTTTGAAGTTTTTCTAGCTAATTTTTGGGTCTTTGTAGCTAATTTTTGGGTTTTTATAGCTAATTTTTAGGTTTGTGTGGCTAATTCCTGAGTTTTTCTAGCTAATTCTTGAGTTTTCCTAGCTAATTTTTGGTTTTTATGGCGAAATTTTGAGTTTTTCTAGCTAATTTTTGGGTTTTTGTGCTATAAAACCCAGAAATTTATGTGTTTTCTAGCTAATGTTTGAGTTTTCTAGCTAATTTTTGGGTTTTTATGGCTAATTTTTGGGTTTTTCCAGCTATTTTTGGCTTTTTTCTAGCTAATTTTTGGGTTTTATGGCTAATTTTTGAGTTTTCCTGGCTAATTTCTGGAAATTCATGGCTAATTTTTGGGTTTTTCTAGCAATTTTCGAGTTTTTATAGCTAATTTGTGGGTTTATAGCTAATTTTTGGGTTTTTCTAACAATTTTAGGGTTTTTGTGGCTAATTTCTGAGTTTTTCTAGCTAATTTCTGAGTTTTTCTAACAATTTTTGGATTTTTGTGGCTAATTCTTGGGTTTTATAGCTGATTTTTGGGTTTTTCCAGCTCATTTTTGGGTTTTCATGGCTAATTTTGGAGTTTTTCCAGCTAATTTTTGGGTTTTTGTAGCTAATTTTTGAGTTTTTTTAGCTCATTTTTGAGTTTTGAGTTTTCATGGCGAAATTTTGAGTTTTTCTAGCTAATTTTTGGGTTTTTGTGCTATAAAACCCGAAGATTTATGGGTTTTCTAGCTGATGTTTGAGTTTTCTAGCTAATTTTTGGGTTTTTATGGCTAATTTTTGGGTTTTTCTAACAATTTTTGGGTTTTTATGACTAATTTTTGGGTTTTTGTAGCTAATTTTTGGGTTTTTATAGCTAATTTTCAGGTTTGTGTGGCTAATTCCTGAGTTTTTCTAGCTAACTCTTGAGTTTTCCTAGCTAATTTTTGGTTTTCATGGCAAAATTTTGAGTTTTCCTAGCTAATTTTTGGGTTTTTGTGCTATAAAACCCGAAGATTTATGGGTTTTCTAGCTAATGTTTGAGTTTTCTAGCTAATGTTTGAGTTTTCTAGCTAATTTTTGGGTTTTTATGGTTAATTTTGGAGTTTTTCTAGCTAATTTCTGAGTTTTTATAGCTAGTTTTTGAGTTTTTCTAGCTTATTTTTGGGTTTTATACCTAATTTTTGGGTTTTTATAGCTAATTTTTGGGTTTTTCTAACAATTTTTGGGTTTTTGTGGCTAATTTCTGTGTTTTTCTCGCTAATTCTTGGGTTTTATGGCTAATTTTTGAGTTTTTGTAGCTAATTTTTGGGTTTTTATAGCTAATTTTTGGGTTTGTGTGGCTAACTCCTGAGTTTTTCTAGCTAATTCTTGAGTTTTCCTAGCTATATTTTGGTTTTTATGGCAAAATTTTGAGTTTTATAGCTAATTTTTGGGTTTTTATGGCTAATTTTCGGGTTTTTCCAGATAATTTTCGCTTTTTTCTAGCTAATTTTTGGGTTTTATGGCTAATTTTTGAGTTTTCCCGGCTAATTTCTGGAATTTCATGGCTAATTTTTGGGTTTTTCTAGCAATTTTCGAGTTTTTATGGCTAATATTGGAGTTTTTCCAGCTAATTTCTGAGTTTTTCCAGCCAATTTTTGAGTTTTTATAGCTAATTTTTGGTTTTTATAGCTAATTTTTGGGTTTTTCTAACAATTTTAGGGTTTTTGTGGCTAATTTCTGAGTTTTTCTAGCTAATTTTTGAGTTTTTCTAACAATTTTCGGATTTTTGTGGCTAAATCTTGGGTTTTATAGCTGATTTTTGGGTTTTTATAGCTAATTTTCAGGTTTGTGTGGCTAATTCCTGAGTTTTCTAGCTAATTCTCGAGCATTCCTAGCTAATTTTTGGTTTTTATGGCAAAATTTTGAGTTTTATAGCTAATTTTTGGGTTTTTATGGCTAATTTTTGGGGTTTTCCATATAATTTTCGCTTTTTTCTAGCTAATTTTTGGGTTTTATGGCTAATTTTTGAGTTTTCCCGGCTAATTTCTGGAATTTCATGGCTAATTTTTGGGTTTTTCTAGCAATTTTCGAGTTTTTATGGCTAATATTGGAATTTTTCCAGCTAATTTCTGAGTTTTTCCGGCCAATTTTTGAGTTTTTATAGCTAATTTGTGGGTTTATAGCTAATTTTTGGGTTTTTGAGGCTAATTTATCAAATATTATGGCTAATTTTTGTGTTTTTCTAGCTAATTTTTGGGTTTTATAGCTAATTTTTGGGTTTTTCTAACAATTTTACGGTTTTTGTGGCTAATTCCTGAGTTTTTCTAGCTGATTTTTGAGTTTTTCTAACAATTTTCGGATTTTTGTGGCTAAATCTTGGGCTTTATAGCTGATTTTTGGGTTTTCATAGCTAATTTTCAGGTTTGTGTGGCTAATTCCTGAGTTTTCTAGCTAATTCTCGAGTTTTCCTAGCTAATTTTTGGTTTTTATGGCGATATTTTGAGTTTTTCCAGCTAATTTTTGGGTTTTTGTGCTATAAAACTAAAAATTCATGGGTTTTCTAGCTAATGTGTGAGTTTTCTAGCTAATTTTTGGGTTTTTATGGCTAATTTTTGGATTTTTCTAGCTAATTTTTGAGCTTTATAGCTATTTTTTGGGTTTTCTAGCCAATTTTTGAGTTTTTATAGATAATTTTTGGGTTTTATAACTAATTTTTGGGTTTTTATGGCTAAGTTTTGGGTTTTTCTAGCTTATTTTTGGGTTTTATAGCTATTTTTTGAGTTTTTATAGCTAACTTCCGGGTTTTTATAGCAATTTTTGGCTTTTCATGGCTACTTTTGGAGTTTTTCTAGCTAATTTCTGAGTTTTTCTAGCTAATTTTTGGGTTTCATGGCTAATTTTCGAGTTTTTATGGCTAATATTGGAGTTTTTCTAGCTAATTTATGAGTTTTTGTAGCTAATTTTTGGGTTTTTATAGCTAATTTTTTGGTTTGTGTGGCTAATTCCTGAGATTTTCTAGCTAATTCCTGAGTTTTCCTAGCTAATTTTTGGTTTGTACGGCAAAATTTTAAGTTTTTCTAGCTAATTTTTGGGTTTTTGTAGCTAATTTTTTGGTTTGTGTGGCTAATTCCTGAGTTTTTCTAGCTAATTCTTGAGTTTTCCTAGCTAATTTTTGGGTTTTATGGCTAATGTTTAAGTTTTTCTAGCTAATTTTTTGGTTTTATAGCTATTTTTGGGTTTTCTAGCTAATTTTTGGGTTTTTATGGCTAATTTTTGGGTTTTTCTAGCTAATTTTCGTTTTTTTCTAGCTAATTTTTGGGTTTTATGGCTAATTTTTTGAGTTTTTCTGGAATTTCATGGCTACAATTTGGGTTTTTATAGCAATTTTTGGGTTTTTATAGCTAATTTTTGGGTTTTTCTAACAATTTTTGGATTTTTATGGCTTTTGTTTGAGTTTTTCTGGCTAATTTTTGGGTTTTATAGCTATTTTTTGGGTTTTCTAGCCAATTTTTGAGTTTTTATAGATAATTTTTGGGTTTTATAACTAATTTTTGGGTTTTTATGGCTAAGTTTTGGGGTTTTCTAGCTTATTTTTGGGTTTTATAGCTATTTTTTGAGTTTTTCTAGCTAATTCCTGAGTTTTTCTAGCCAATTTTTGAGTTTTTCTAGCTTATTTTTGGGTTTTCATGGCTAATTTTTGGGTTTTTCTAGCTAATTTTCGCTTTTTTCTAGCTAATTTTTGGGTTTTATGGCTAATTTTTTGAGTTTTTCTGGATTTTCATGGCTAATATTTGGGTTTTTATAGCAATTTTTGGGTTTTTATGGCTAATTTTTGGGTTTTTCTAGCTAATTTCTGATTTTTCATAGTAACTTATTTATTAAATTTATCAAAAACCCAAAAATTAGCTATGAAAAATCAAAAATTAGCTAGAAAAACCCAAAAATTAGCCATAAAAACCCAAAAATTAGCTAGGAAAACTCAAGAATTAGCTAGAAAAACTCAGGAATTAGCCACACAAACCTAAAAATTAGCTATAAAAACCCAAGAATTAGCTATAAAACCCAAGAATTGGCAAGAAAAACTCAGGAATTTGGCCACAAAAACCCAAAAATTGTTAGAAAAACCCAAAAATTAGCTATAAAAACCCAAAATCTAGCTTCAAAACCCAAAACATATCTATAAAAACTCAAAAATTGGCTAGAAAACCCAAAAAATAGCTATAAAACCCAAAAATTAGCTAGAAAAACACAAAAATTAGCCATAAAATTTAATAAATTAGCTACAAAAACCCAAAAATAGCTAGAAAAACTCAAAAATTGGCTAGAAAAACTCGAAAATTAGCCATAAAACCCAAAAATCAGCTAGAAAAACTCAAAAATTTGCTATAAAAACTCAGAAATTAGCTAGAACAACTCCAAAAGTAGCCATGAAAAGCGAAAAGTTGCTATAAAAACCCGGATATTAGCTATGAAAACTCAAAAAATAGCTATAAAACCCAAAAATAAGCTAGAAAAACCCAAAACAGTTATAAAAACCCAAAAATTAGCTAGAAAACTCAAACGTTAGCTAGAAAACCCATAAATTTTTGGGTTTTATAGCTAATTTTTGGGTTTTATAGCTATTTTTTGAGTTTTTATGGCTTAAATTTGGGTTTTTATAGCTAATTTTCGAGTTTTTCTACCTAATTTTCGAGTTTTTCTAGCTGATTTTTGGGTATTATAGCTAATTTTTGAGTTTTTCTGGCTAATTTCTGGAATTTCGTGGCTAATTTTCGGTTTTTTCTAGCAAATTTTGGGTTTTTATGGCTACTTTAATAGCTATTTTTTGAGTTTTTCTAGCTAATTTTTGGGTTTTATGGCTAATTTTCGAGTTTTTATGGCTAATATTGGAGTTTTTCTAGCTAATTTATAATTTATGAGTTTTTCTAGCCAATTTTTGAGTTTTTCTAGCTAATTTTTGGGTTTTTGTGGCTAATTTATTAAATTTTATGGCTGATTTATTAAATTTTATGGCTAATTTTTGTGTTTTTCTAGCTAATTTTTGGGTTTTATAGCTAATTTTTGGGTATTTCTAACAATTTTTGGATTTTTATGGCTTTTGTTTGAGTTTTTCCGGCTAATTTTTGGGTTTTATAGCTATTTTTTGGGTTTTCTAGCAAATTTTTGAGTTTTTATAGATAATTTTTGGGTTTTATAACTAATTTTTGGTTTTTATGGCGAAATTTTGAGTTTTTCTAGCTAATTTTTGGGTTTTTGTGCTATAAAACCCAGAAATTCATGTGTTTTCTAGCTAATGTTTGAGTTTTCTAGCTAATTTTTGGGTTTTTATGGCTAATTTTTGGGTTTTTCCAGCTATTTTTGGCTTTTTTCTAGCTAATTTTTGGGTTTTATGGCTAATTTTTGAGTTTTCCTGGCTAATTTCTGGAAATTCATGGCTAATTTTTGGGTTTTTCTAGCAATTTTCGAGTTTTTATAGCTAATTTGTGGGTTTATAGCTAATTTTTGGGTTTTTTAACAATTTTAGGGTTTTTGTGGCTAATTTCTGAGTTTTTCTAGCTAATTTCTGAGTTTTTCTAACAATTTTTGGATTTTTGTGGCTAATTCTTGGGTTTTATAGCTGATTTTTGGGTTTTTCCAGCTCATTTTTGGGTTTTCATGGCTAATTTTGGAGTTTTTCTAGCTAATTTTTGGGTTTTTGTAGCTAATTTTTGAGTTTTTTTAGCTCATTTTTGAGTTTTGAGTTTTCATGGCGAAATTTTAAGTTTTTCTAGCTAATTTTTGGGTTTTTGTGCTATAAAACCCGAAGATTTATGGGTTTTCTAGCTAATGTTTGAGTTTTCTAGCTAATTTTTGGGTTTTTATGGCCAATTTTTGCGTTTTTGTGGCTAATTTCTGTGTTTTTCTCGCTAATTCTTGGGTTTTATGGCTAATTTTTGGGTTTTTGTAGCTAATTTTTGGGATTTTATAGCTAATTTTTAGGTTTGTGTGGCTAATTCCTGAGTTTTTCTAGCTAATTCTTGAGTTTTCCTAGCTAATTTTTGGTTTTTATGGCAAAATTTTGAGTTTTATAGCTAATTTTTGGGTTTTTATGGCTAATTTTTGGGTTTTTCTAGCTTATTTTTGGGTTTTTCCAGCTCATTTTTGGGTTTTCATGGCTAATTTTGGAGTTTTTCTAGCTAATTTTTGGGTTTTTGTAGCTAATTTTTTAGTTTTTTTAGCTCATTTTTGAGTTTTATAGCTAATTTTTGGGTTTTTATGGCTAATTTTCGGGTTTTTCCAGATAATTTTCGCTTTTTTCTAGTTAATTTTTGGGTTTTATGGCTAATTTTTGAGTTTTCCCGGCTAATTTCTGGAATTTCATGAATAATTTTTGGGTTTTTCTAGCAATTTTCGAGTTTTTATGGCTAATATTGGAGTTTTTCCAGCTAATTTCTGAGTTTTTCCAGCCACTTTTTGAGTTTTTATAGCTAATTTTTGGGTTTTATAGCTAATTTTTGGGTTTTTCTAACAATTTTAGGGTTTTTGTGGCTAATTTCTGAGTTTTTCTAGCTAATTTTTGAGTTTTTCTAACAATTTTCGGATTTTTGTGGCTAAATCTTGGGTTTTATAGCTGATTTTTGGGTTTTTATAGCTAATTTTCAGGTTTGTGTGGCTAATTCCTGAGTTTTCTAGCTAATTCTCGAGTTTTCCTAGCTAATTTTTGGTTTTTATGGCAAAATTTTGAGTTTTATAGCTAATTTTTGGGTTTTTATGGCTAATTTTTGGGGTTTTCCATATAATTTTCGCTTTTTTCTAGCTAATTTTTGGGTTTTATGGCTAATTTTTGATTTTTCCCGGCTAATTTCTGGAATTTCATGGCTAATTTTTGGGTTTTTCTAGCAATTTTCGAGTTTTTATGGCTAATATTGGAATTTTTCCAGCTAATTTCTGAGTTTTTCCAGCCAATTTTTGAGTTTTTATAGCTAATTTGTGGGTTTATAGCTAATTTTTGGGTTTTTGAGGCTAATTTATCAAATATTATGGCTAATTTTTGTGTTTTTCTAGCTAATTTTTGGGTTTTATAGCTAGTTTTTGGGTTTTTCTAACAATTTTAGGATTTTTGTGGCTAATTTCTGAGTTTTTCTAGCTAATTTTTGAGTTTTTCTAACAATTTTCGGATTTTTGTGGCTAAATTTTGGGTTTTATAGCTGATTTTTGGGTTTTTATAGCTAATTTTCAGGTTTGTGTGGCTAATTCCTGAGTTTTCTAGCTAATTCTTGAGTTTTCCTAGCTAATTTTTGGTTTTTATGGCGATATTTTGAGTTTTTCCAGCTAATTTTTGGGTTTTTGGACTATAAAACTAAAAATTCAGCTAATGTGTGAGTTTTCTAGCTAATTTTTGGGTTTTTATGGCTAATTTTTGGATTTTTCTAGCTAATTTTTGAGCTTTATAGCTATTTTTTGAGTTTTTATAGCTGATTCTTGGGTTTTATAGCTAATTTTTGGGTTTTTATAGCTAATTTTTGGGTTTTTGTAGCTAATTTTTTGGTTTGTGTCGCTAATTCCTGAGTTTTTCTAGCTAATTCTTGAGTTTTCCTAGCTAATTTTTGGGTTTTATGGCTAATGTTTGAGTTTTTCTAGCTAATTTTTTGGTTTTATAGCTATTTTTGGGTTTTCTAGCTAATTTTTGGGTTTTTATGGCTAATTTTTGGGTTTTTCTAGCTAATTTTCGTTTTTTTCTAGCTAATTTTTGGGTTTTATGGCTAATTTTTTGAGTTTTTCTGGAATTTCATGGCTAATATTTGGGTTTTTATAGCAATTTTTGGGTTTTTATAGCTAATTCTTGGGTTTTTCTAACAATTTTTGGATTTTTATGGCTTTTGTTTGAGTTTTCCTGGCTAATTTTTGGGTTTTATAGCTATTTTTTGGGTTTTCTAGCCAATTTTTGAGTTTTTTCAGACAATTTTTGGGTTTTATAACTAATTTTTGGGTTTTTATGGCTAAGTTTTGGGGTTTTCTAGCTTATTTTTGGGTTTCATAGCTATTTTTTGAGTTTTTATAGCTAACTTCCGGGTTTTTATAGCAATTTTTGGCTTTTCATGGCTACTTTTGGAGTTTTTCTAGCTAATTCCTGAGTTTTTCTAGCTAATTTTTGGGTTTCATGGCTAATTTTCGAGTTTTTATGGCTAATATTGGAGTTTTTCTAGCTAATTTATGAGTTTTTCTAGCCAATTTTTGAGTTTTTCTAGCTTATTTTTGGGTTTTCATGGCTAATTTTTGGGTTTTTCTAGCTAATTTTCGCTTTTTTCTAGCTAATTTTTGGGTTTTATGGCTAATTTTTTGAGTTTTTCTGGAATTTCATGGCTAATATCTGGGTTTTTATAGCAATTTTTGGGTTTTTATGGCTAATTTTTGGGTTTTTCTAGCTAATTTTTGATTTTTCATAGCTAATTTTTGGGTTTTTGATAAATTTAATGAATAAATTACTATAAAAAATCAGAAATTAGCTAGAAAAACCCAAAAATTAGCTAGGAAAACTCAAGAATTAGCTAGAAAAACTCAGGAATTAGCCACACAAACCTAAAAATTAGCTATAAAAACCCAAAAATTAGCTATAAAACCCAAGAATTGGCAAGAAAAACTCAGAAATTAGCCACAAAAATCCAAAAATTGTTAGAAAAACCCAAAAATTAGCTATAAAAACCCAAAATCTAGCTTCAAAACCCAAAACATATCTATAAAAACTCAAAAATTGGCTAGAAAACCCAAAAAATAGCTATAAAACCCAAAAATTAGCTAGAAAAACACAAAAATTAGCCATAAAATTTAATAAATTAGCTACAAAAACCGAAAAATAGCTAGAAAAACTCAAAAATTGGCTAGAAAAACTCATAAATTAGCTGGAAAAACTCGAAAATTAGCCATAAAACCCAAAAATTAGCTAGAAAAACTCAAAAATTTGCTATAAAAACTCAGAAATTAGCTAGAACAACTCCAAAAGTAGCCATGAAAAGCCAAAAGTTGCTATAAAAACCCGGATATTAGCTATGAAAACTCAAAAAATAGCTATAAAACCCAAAAATAAGCTAGAAAAACCCAAAACAGTTATAAAAACCCAAAAATTAGCTAGAAAACTCAAACGTTAGCTAGAAAACCCATAAATTTTTGGGTTTTATAGCTAATTTTTGGGTTTTATAGCTATTTTTTGAGTTTTTATGGCTTAAATTTGGGTTTTTATAGCTAATTTTCGAGTTTTTCTACCTAATTTTCGAGTTTTTCTAGCTGATTTTTGGGTATTATAGCTAATTTTTGAGTTTCTCTGGCTAATTTCTGGAATTTCGTGGCTAATTTTCGGTTTTTTCTAGCAAATTTTGGGTTTTTATGGCTACTTTTATAGCTATTGTTTGAGTTTTTCTAGCTAATTTTTGGGTTTTATGGCTAATTTTCCAGTTTTTATGGCTAATATTGGAGTTTTTCTAGCTAATTTATAATTTATGAGTTTTTCTAGCCAATTTTTGAGTTTTTCTAGCTAATTTTTGGGTTTTTGTGGCTAATTTATTAAATTTTATGGCTGATTTATTAAATTTTATGGCTAATTTTTGTGTTTTTCTAGCTAATTTTTTGGTTTTTCTAACAATTTTTGGATTTTTATGGCTTTTGTTTGAGTTTTTCTGGCTAATTTTTGGGTTTTATAGCTATTTTTTGGGTTTTCTAGCCAATTTTTGAGCTTTTATAGATAATTTTTGGGTTTTATAACTAATTTTTGGGTTTTTATGGCTAAGTTTTGGGTTTTTCTAGCTTATTTTTGGGTTTTATAGCTATTTTTTGAGTTTTTATAGCTAACTTCCGGGTTTTTATAGCAATTTTTGGCTTTTCATGGCTACTTTTGGAGTTTTTCTAGCTAATTTCTGAGTTTTTCTAGCTAATTTTTGGGTTTCATGGCTAATTTTCAAGTTTTTATGGCTAATATTGGAGTTTTTCTAGCTAATTTATGAGTTTTTCTAGCCAATTTTTGAGTTTTTCTAGCTTATTTTTGGGTTTTCATGGCTAATTTTGAAGTTTTTCTAGCTAATTTTTGGGTTTTTGTAGCTAATTTTTGGGTTTTTATAGCTAATTCTTTGGTTTGTGTGGCTAATTCCTGAGATTTTCTAGCTAATTCCTGAGTTTTCCTAGCTAATTTTTGGTTTGTACGGCAAAATTGTAAGTTTTTCTAGCTAATTTTTGGGTTTTTGTAGCTAACTTTTTGGTTTGTGTGGCTAATTCCTTAGTTTTTCTAGCTAATTCTTGAGTTTTCCTATCTAATTTTTGGGTTTTATGGCTAATATTTAAGTTTTTCTAGCTAATTTTTTGGTTTTATAGCTATTTTTGGGTTTTCTAGCTAATTTTTGGGTTTTTATGGCTAATTTTTGGGTTTTTCTAGCTAATTTTCGTTTTTTTCTAGCTAATTTTTGGGTTTTATGGCTAATTTTTTGAGTTTTTCTGGAATTTCATGGCTAATATTTGGGTTTTTATAGCAATTTTTGGGTTTTTATAGCTAATTTTTGGGTTTTCTAGCCAATTTTTGAGTTTTTATAGATAATTTCTGGGTTTTATAACTAATTTTTGGGTTTTTATGGCTAAGTTTTGGGGTTTTCTAGCTTATTTTTGGGTGTTATAGCTATTTTTTGAGTTTTTATAGCTAACTTCCGGGTTTTTATAGCAATTTTTGGCTTTTCATTGCTACTTTTGGAGTTTTTCTAGCTAATTCCTAAGTTTTTCTAGCTAATTTTTGGGTTTCATGGCTAATTTTCGAGTTTTTATGGCTAATATTGGAGTTTTTCTAGCTAATTTATGAGTTTTTTCAGCCAATTTTTGAGTTTTTCTAGCTTATTTTTGGGTTTTCATGGCTAATTTTTGGGTTTTTCTAGCTAATTTTCGCTTTTTTCTAGCTAATTTTTGGGTTTTATGGCTAATTTTTCGAGTTTTTCTGGAATTTCATGGCTAATATTTGGGTTTTTATAGCAATTTTTGGGTTTTTATGGCTAATTTTTGGGTTTTTCTAGCTAATTTCTGATTTTTTATAGCTAGTTTATTTATTAAATTTATCAAAAACCCAAAAATTAGCTATGAAAAATCAAAAATTAGCTAGAAAAACCAAAAAATTAGCCATAAAAACCCAAAAATTAGCTAGGAAAACTCAAGAATTAGCTAGAAAAACTCAGGAATTAGCCACACAAACCTAAGAATTAGCTATAAAAACCCAAAAATTAGCTATAAAACCCAAGAATTGGCAAGAAAAACTCCGAATCTAGCCACAAAAATCCAAAAATTGTTAGAAAAACCCAAAAATTAGCTATAAAAAACCAAAATCTAGCTTCAAAACCCAAAACATATCTATAAAAACTCAAAAATTGGCTAGAAAACCCAAAAAATAGCTATAAAACCCAAAAATTAGCTAGAAAAACACAAAAATTAGCCATAAAATTTAATAAATTAGCTACAAAAACCCAAAAATAGCTAGAAAAACTCAAAAATTGGCTAGAAAAACTCATAAATTAGCTGGAAAAACTCGAAAATTAGCCATAAAACCCAAAAATTAGCTAGAAAAACTCAAAAATTTGCTATAAAAACTCAGAAATTAGCTAGAACAACTCCAAAAGTAGCCATGAAAAGCCAAAAGTTGCTATAAAAACCCGGATATTAGCTATGAAAACTCAAAAAATAGCTATAAAACCCAAAAATAAGCTAGAAAAACCCAAAACAGTTATAAAAACCCAAAAATTAGCTAGAAAACTCAAACGTTAGCTAGAAAACCCATAAATTTTTGGGTTTTATAGCTAATTTTTGGGTTTTATAGCTATTTTTTGAGTTTTTATGGCTTAAATTTGGGTTTTTGTAGCTAATTTTCGAGTTTTTCTACCTAATTTTCGAGTTTTTCTAGCTGATTTTTGGGTATTATAGCTAATTTTTGAGTTTCTCTGGCTAATTTCTGGAATTTCGTGGCTAATTTTCGGTTTTTTCTAGCAAATTTTGGGTTTTTATGGCTACTTTTATAGCTATTGTTTGAGTTTTTCTAGCTAATTTTTGGGTTTTATGGCTAATTTTCCAGTTTTTATGGCTAATATTGGAGTTTTTCTAGCTAATTTATAATTTATGAGTTTTTCTAGCCAATTTTTGAGTTTTTCTAGCTAATTTTTGGGTTTTTGTGGCTAATTTATTAAATTTTATGGCTGATTTATTAAATTTTATGGCTAATTTTTGTGTTTTTCTAGCTAATTTTTGGGTTTTATAGCTAATTTTTGGGTTTTTCTAACAATTTTTGGATTTTTATGGCTTTTGTTTGAGTTTTTCTGGCTAATTTTTGGGTTTTATAGCTATTTTTTGGGTTTTCTAGCCAATTTTTGAGTTTTTATAGATAATTTTTGGGTTTTATAACTAATTTTTGGGTTTTTATGGCTAAGTTTTGGGTTTTTCTAGCTTATTTTTGGGTTTTATAGCTATTTTTTGAGTTTTTATAGCTAACTTCCGGGTTTTTATAGCAATTTTTGGCTTTTCATGGCTACTTTTGGAGTTTTTCTAGCTAATTTCTGAGTTTTTCTAGCTAATTTTTGGGTTTCATGGCTAATTTTTAAGTTTTTATGGCTAATATTGGAGTTTTTCTAGCTAATTTATGAGTTTTTCTAGCCAATTTTTGAGTTTTTCTAGCTTATTTTTGGGTTTTCATGGCTAATTTTGAAGTTTTTCTAGCTAATTTTTGGGTTTTCGTAGCTAATTTTTGGGTTTTTATAGCTAATTCTTTGGTTTGTGTGGCTAATTCCTGAGATTTTCTAGCTAATTCCTGAGTTTTCCTATCTAATTTTTGGTTTGTACGGCAAAATTTTAAGTTTTTCTAGCTAATTTTTGGGTTTTTGTAGCTAATTTTTTGGTTTGTGTGGCTAATTCCTGAGTTTTTCTAGCTAATTCTTGAGTTTTCCTAGCTAATTTTTGGGTTTTATGGCTAATATTTAAGTTTTTCTAGCTAATTTTTTGGTTTTATAGCTATTTTTGGGTTTTCTAGCTAATTTTTGGGTTTTTATGGCTAATTTTTGGGTTTTTCTAGCTAATTTTCGTTTTTTCTAGCTAATTTTTGGGTTTTATGGCTAATTTTTTGAGTTTTTCTGGAATTTCATGGCTAATATTTGGGTTTTTATAGCAATTTTTGGGTTTTTATAGCTAATTTTTGGGTTTTTCTAACAATTTTTGGATTTTTATGGCTTTTGTTTGAGTTTTTCTGGCTAATTTTTGGGTTTTATATCTATTTTTTGGGTTTTCTAGCCAATTTTTGAGTTTTTATGGAAAATTTTTGGGTTTTATAACTAATTTTTGGGTTTTTATGGCTAAGTTTTGGGTTTTTCTAGCTTATTTTTGGGTTTTATAGCTATTTTTTGAGTTTTTATAGCTAACTTCCGGGTTTTTATAGCAATTTTTGGCTTTTCATTGCTACTTTTGGAGTTTTTCTAGCTAATTCCTAAGTTTTTCTAGCTAATTTTTGGGTTTCATGGCTAATTTTCGAGTTTTTATGGCTAATATTGGAGTTTTTCTAGCTAATTTATGAGTTTTTCTAGCCAATTTTTGAGTTTTTCTAGCTTATTTTTGGGTTTTCATGGCTAATTTTGAAGTTTTTCTAGCTAATTTTTGGGTTTTTGTAGCTAATTTTTGGGTTTTTATAGCTAATTCTTTGGTTTGTGTGGCTTATTCCTGAGATTTTCTAGCTAATTCCTGAGTTTTCCTAGCTAATTTTTGGTTTGTACGGCAAAATTTTAAGTTTTTCTAGCTAATTTTTGGGTTTTTGTAGCTAATTTTTTGGTTTGTGTGGCTAATTCCTGAGTTTTTCTAGCTAATTCTTGAGTTTTCCTAGCTAATTTTTGGGTTTTATGGCTAATGTTTAAGTTTTTCTAGCTAATTTTTTGGTTTTATAGCTATTTTTGGGTTTTCTAGCTAATTTTTGGGTTTTTATGGCTAATTTTTGGGTTTTTCTAGCTAATTTTCGTTTGTTTCTAGCTAATTTTTGGGTTTTATGGCTAATTTTTTGAGTTTTTCTGGAATTTCATGGCTAATATTTGGGTTTTTATAGCAATTTTTGGGTTTTTATAGCTAATTTTTGGGTTTTTCTAACAATTTTTGGATTTTTATGGCTTTTGTTTGAGTTTTTCTGGCTAATTTTTGGGTTTTATAGCTATTTTTTGGGTTTTCTAGCCAATTTTTTAGTTTTTATAGATAATTTTTGGGTTTTATAACTAATTTTTGGGTTTTTATGGCTAAGTTTTGGGGTTTTCTAGCTTATTTTTGGGTTTTATAGCTATTTTTTGAGTTTTTATAGCTAACTTCCGGGTTTTTATAGCAATTTTTGGCTTTTCATGGCTACTTTTGGAGTTTTACTAGCTAATTCCTGAGTTTTTTTAGCTAATTTTTGGGTTTTATGGCTAATTCTTCGAGTTTTTCTGGAATTTCATGGCTAATATTTGGGTTTTTATAGCAATTTTTGGTTTTTTATGGCTAATTTTTGGGTTTTTCTAGCTAATTTCTGATTTTTTATAGCTAATTTATTTATTAAATTTATCAAAAACCCAAAAATTAGCTATGAAAAATCAAAAATTAGCTAGAAAAACCCAAAAATTAGCCATAAAAACCCAAAAATTAGCTAGGAAAACTCAAGAATTAGCTAGAAAAACTCAGGAATTAGCCACACAAACCTAAAAATTAGCTATAAAAACCCAAAAATTAGCTATAAAACCCAAGAATTGGCAAGAAAAACTCAGAAATTAGCCACAAAAATCCAAAAATTGTTAGAAAAACCCAAAAATTAGCTATAAAAACCCAAAATCTAGCTTCAAAACCCAAAACATATCTATAAAAACTCAAAAATTGGCTAGAAAACCCAAAAAATAACTATAAAACCCAAAAATTAGCTAGAAAAACACAAGAATTAGCTAGAAAAACTCAGGAATTAGCCACACAAACCTAAAAATTAGCTAGAAAAACTCAAAAATTTGCTATAAAAACTCAGAAATTAGCTAGAACAACTCCAAAAGTAGCCATGAAAAGCCAAAAGTTGCTATAAAAACCCGGAAATTAGCTATGAAAACTCAAAAAATAGCTATAAAACCCAAAAATAAGCTAGAAAAACCCAAAACAGCCATAAAAACCCAAAAATTAGCTAGAAAACTCAAACGTTAGCTAGAAAACCCATAAATTTTTGGGTTTTATAGCTAATTTTTGGGTTTTATAGCTATTTTTTGAGTTTTTATGGCTTAAATTTGGGTTTTTATAGCTAATTTTCGAGTTTTCCTGGCTAATTTCTGGAATTTCGTGGCTAATTTTCGGTTTTTTCTAGCAAATTTTGGGTTTTTATGGCTACTTTTATAGCTATTGTTTGAGTTTTTCTAGCTAATTTTTGGGTTTTATGGCTAATTTTCGAGTTTTTATGGCTAATATTGGAGTTTTTCTAGCTAATTTATAATTTATGAGTTTTTCTAGCCAATTTTTGAGTTTTTCTAGCTAATTTTTGGGTTTTTGTGGCTAATTTATTAAATTTTATGGCTGATTTATTAAATTTTATGGCTAATTTTTGTGTTTTTCTAGCTAATTTTTGGGTTTTATAGCTAATTTTTGGGTTTTTCTAACAATTTTTGGATTTTTATGGCTTTTGTTTGAGTTTTTCTGGCTAATTTTTGGGTTTTATAGCTATTTTTTGGGTTTTCTAGCCAATTTTTGAGCTTTTATAGATAATTTTTGGGTTTTATAACTAATTTTTGGGTTTTTATGGCTAAGTTTTGGGTTTTTCTAGCTTATTTTTGGGTTTTATAGCTATTTTTTGAGTTTTTATAGCTAACTTCCGGGTTTTTATAGCAACTTTTGGCTTTTCATTGCTACTTTTGGAGTTTTTATAGCTAATTCCTAAGTTTTTCTAGCTAATTTTTGGGTTTCATGGCTAATTTTGGAGTTTTTATGGCTAATATTGGAGTTTTTCTAGCTAATTTATGAGTTTTTCTAGCCAATTTTTGAGTTTTTCTAGCTTATTTTTGGGTTTTCATGGCTAATTTTGAAGTTTTTCTAGCTAATTTTTGGGTTTTTGTAGCTAATTTTTGGGTTTTTATAGCTAATTCTTTGGTTTGTGTGGCTTATTCCTGAGATTTTCTAGCTAATTCCTGAGTTTTCCTAGCTAATTTTTGGTTTGTACGGCAAAATTTTAAGTTTTTCTAGCTAATTTTTGGGTTTTTGTAGCTAATTTTTTGGTTTGTGTGGCTAATTCCTGAGTTTTTTTAGCTAATTCTTGAGTTTTCCTAGCTAATTTTTGGGTTTTATGGCTAATGTTTAAGTTTTTCTAGCTAATTTTTTGGTTTTATAGCTATTTTTGGGTTTTCTAGCTAATTTTTGGGTTTTTATGGCTAATTTTTGGGTTTTTCTAGCTAATTTTCGTTTTTTTCTAGCTAATTTTTGGGTTTTATGGCTAATTTTTTGAGTTTTTCTGGAATTTCATGGCTAATATTTGGGTTTTTATAGCAATTTTTGGGTTTTTATAGCTAATTTTTGGGTTTTTCTAACAATTTTTGGATTTTTATGGCTTTTGTTTGAGTTTTTCTGGCTAATTTTTGGGTTTTATAGCTATTTTTTGGGTTTTCTAGCCAATTTTTTAGTTTTTATAGATAATTTTTGGGTTTTATAACTAATTTTTGGGTTTTTATGGCTAAGTTTTGGGGTTTTCTAGCTTATTTTTGGGTTTTATAGCTATTTTTTGAGTTTTTATAGCTAACTTCCGGGTTTTTATAGCAATTTTTGGCTTTTCATGGCTACTTTTGGAGTTTTACTAGCTAATTCCTGAGTTTTTTTAGCTAATTTTTGGGTTTTATGGCTAATTTTTCGAGTTTTTCTGGAATTTCATGGCTAATATTTGGGTTTTTATAGCAATTTTTGGGTTTTTATGGCTAATTTTTGGGTTTTTCTAGCTAATTTCTGATTTTTTATAGCTAATTTATTTATTAAATTTATCAAAAACCCAAAAATTAGCTATGAAAAATCAAAAATTAGCTAGAAAAACCCAAAAATTAGCCATAAAAACCCAAAAATTAGCTAGGAAAACTCAAGAATTAGCTAGAAAAACTCAGGAATTAGCCACACAAACCAAAAAATTAGCTATAAAAACCCAAAAATTAGCTATAAAACCCAAGAATTGGCAAGAAACACTCAGAAATTAGCCACAAAAATCCAAAAATTGTTAGAAAAACCCAAAAATTAGCTATAAAAACCCAAAATCTAGCTTCAAAACCCAAAACATATCTATAAAAACTCAAAAATTGGCTAGAAAACCCAAAAAATAACTATAAAACCCAAAAATTAGCTAGAAAAACACAAGAATTAGCTAGAAAAACTCAGGAATTAGCCACACAAACCTAAAAATTAGCTAGAAAAACTCAAAAATTTGCTATAAAAACTCAGAAATTAGCTAGAACAACTCCAAAAGTAGCCATGAAAAGCCAAAAGTTGCTATAAAAACCCGGAAATTAGCTATGAAAACTCAAAAAATAGCTATAAAACCCAAAAATAAGCTAGAAAAACCCAAAACAGCCATAAAAACCCAAAAATTAGCTAGAAAACCCATAAATTTTTGGGTTTTATAGCTAATTTTTGGGTTTTATAGCTATTTTTTGAGTTTTTATGGCTTAAATTTGGGTTTTTATAGCTAATTTTCGAGTTTTTCTACCTAATTTTCGAGTTTTTCTAGCTGATTTTTGGGTATTATAGCTAATTTTTGAGTTTTTCTGGCTAATTTCTGGAATTTCGTGGCTAATTTTCGGTTTTTTCTAGCAAATTTTGGGTTTTTATGGCTACTTTTATAGCTATTGTTTGAGTTTTTCTAGCTAATTTTTGGGTTTTATGGCTAATTTTCGAGTTTTTATGGCTAATATTGGAGTTTTTCTAGCTAATTTATAATTTATGAGTTTTTCTAGCCAATTTTTGAGTTTTTCTAGCTAATTTTTGGGTTTTTGTGGCTAATTTATTAAATTTTATGGCTGATTTATTAAATTTTATGGCTAATTTTTGTGTTTTTCTAGCTAATTTTTGGGTTTTATAGCTAATTTTGGGTTTTTCTAAAAATTTTTGGATTTTTATAGCTTTTGTTTGAGTTTTTCTGGCTAATTTTTGGGTTTTATAGCTATTTTTTGGGTTTTCTAGCCAATTTTTGAGTTTTTATAGATAATTTTTGGGTTTTATAACTAATTTTTGGGTTTTTATGGCTAAGTTTTGGGTTTTTCTAGCTTATTTTTGGGTTTTATAGCTATTTTTTGAGTTTTTATAGCAAACTTCCGGGTTTTTATAGCAATTTTTGGCTTTTCATGGCTACTTTTGGAGTTTTTCTAGCTAATTTCTGAGTTTTTCTAGCTAATTTTTGGGTTTCATGGCTAATTTTCGAGTTTTTATGGCTAACATTGGAGTTTTTCTAGCTAATTTATGAGTTTTTCTAGCCAATTTTTGAGTTTTTCTAGCTTATTTTTGGGTTTTCATGGCTAATTTTGAAGTTTTTCTAGCTAATTTTTGGGTTTTTGTAGCTAATTTTTGGGTTTTTATAGCTAATTTTTAGGTTTGTGTGGCTAATTCCTGAGTTTTTCTAGCTAATTCTTGAGTTTTCCTAGCTAATTTTTGGTTTTTATGGCGAAATTTTGAGTTTTTCTAGCTAATTTTTGGGTTTTTGTGCTATAAAACCCAGAAATTTATGTGTTTTCTAGCTAATGTTTGAGTTTTCTAGCTAATTTTTGGGTTTTTATGGCTAATTTTTGGGTTTTTCCAGCTATTTTTGGCTTTTTTCTAGCTAATTTTTGAGTTTTATGGCTAATTTTTGAGTTTTCCTGGCTAATTTCTGGAAATTCATGGCTAATTTTTGGGTTTTTCTAGCAATTTTCGAGTTTTTATAGCTAATTTGTGGGTTTATAGCTAATTTTTGGGTTTTTCTAACAATTTTAGGGTTTTTGTGGCTAATTTCTGAGTTTTTCTAGCTAATTTCTGAGTTTTTCTAACAATTTTTGGATTTTTGTGGCTAATTCTTGGGTTTTATAGCTGATTTTTGGGTTTTTCCAGCTCATTTTTGGGTTTTCATGGCTAATTTTGGAGTTTTTCTAGCTAATTTTTGGGTTTTTGTAGCTAATTTTTGAGTTTTTTTAGCTCATTTTTGAGTTTTATAGCTAATTTTTGGGTTTTTATAGCTAATTTTTAGGTTTGTGTGGCTAATTCCTGAGTTTTTTTAGCTAATTTTTGGTTTTCATGGCGAAATTTTGAGTTTTTCTAGCTAATTTTTGGGTTTTTGTGCTATAAAACCCGAAGATTTATGGGTTTTCTAGCTAATGTTTGAGTTTTCTAACAATTTTTGGGTTTTTGTGGCTAATTTCTGTGTTTTTCTCGCTAATTCTTGGGTTTTATGGCTAATTTTTGGGTTTTTGTAGCTAATTTTTGGGTTTTTCTAACAATTTTTGGGTTTTTGTGGCTAATTTCTGTGTTTTTCTCGCTAATTCTTGGGTTTTATGGCTAATTTTTGGGTTTTTGTAGCTAATTTTTGGGTTTTTATAGCTAATTTTTAGGTTTGTGTGGCTAATTCCTGAGTTTTTCTAGCTAATTCTTGAGTTTTCCTAGCTAATTTTTGGTTTTTATGGCAAAATTTTGAGTTTTATAGCTAATTTTTGGGTTTTTATGGCTAATTTTTGGGTTTTTCTAGCTTATTTTTGGGTTTTTTCAGCTCATTTTTGGGTTTTCATGGCTAATTTTGGAGTTTTTCTAGCTAATTTTTGGGTTTTTGTAGCTAATTTTTTAGTTTTTTAGCTCATTTTTGAGTTTTATAGCTAATTTTTGGGTTTTTATAGCTAATTTTTGTGTTTGTGTGGCTAATTCCTGAGTTTTTTTGGCTAACTCTTGAGTTTTCCTAGCTAATTTTTGGTTTTCATGGCAAAATTTTGAGTTTTCCTAGCTAATTTTTGGGTTTTTGTGCTATAAAACCCGAAGATTTATGGGTTTTCTAGCTAATGTTTGAGTTTTCTAGCTAATGTTTGAGTTTTCTAGCTAATTTTTGGGTTTTTATGGCTAATTTTGGAGTTTTTCTAGCTAATTTTTGAGTTTTTATAGCTAGTTTTTGAGTTTTTCTAGCTAATTTTTGGGTTTTATACCTAATTTTTGGGTTTTTATAGCTAATTTTTGGGTTTTTCTAACAATTTTTGGGTTTTTGTGGCTAATTTCTGTGTTTTTCTCGCTAATTCTTGGGTTTTATGGCTAATTTTTGAGTTTTTGTAGCTAATTTCTGAGTTTTTATAGCTAATTTTTGGGTTTGTGTGGCTAACTCCTGAGTTTTTCTAGCTAATTCTTGAGTTTTCCTAGCTAATTTTTGGTTTTTATGGCAAAATTTTGAGTTTTATAGCTAATTTTTGGGTTTTTATGGTTAATTTTCGGGTTTTTCCAGATAATTTTCGCTTTTTTCTAGCTAATTTTTGGGTTTTATGGCTAATTTTTGAGTTTTCCCGGCTAATTTCTGGAATTTCATGGCTAATTTTTGGGTTTTTCTAGCAATTTTCGAGTTTTTATGGCTAATATTGGAGTTTTTCCAGCTAATTTCTGAGTTTTTCCAGCCAATTTTTGAGTTTTTATAGCTAATTTTTGGGTTTTATAGCTAATTTTTGGGTTTTTCTAACAATTTTAGGGTTTTTGTGGCTAATTTCTGAGTTTTTCTAGCTAATTTTTGAGTTTTTCTAACAATTTTCGGATTTTTGTGGCTAAATCTTGGGTTTTATAGCTGATTTTTGGGTTTTTATAGCTAATTTTCAGGTTTGTGTGGCTAATTCTTGAGTTTTCTAGCTAATTCTCGAGTATTCCTAGCTAATTTTTGGTTTTTATGGCAAAATTTTGAGTTTTATAGCTAATTTTTGGGTTTTTATGGCTAATTTCTGGGGTTTTCCATATAATTTTCGCTTTTTTCTAGCTAATTTTTGGGTTTTATGGCTAATTTTTGAGTTTTCCCGGCTAATTTCTGGAATTTCATGGCTAATTTTTGGGTTTTTCTAGCAATTTTCGAGTTTTTATGGCTAATATTGGAATTTTTCCAGCTAATTTCTGAGTTTTTCCAGCCAATTTTTGAGTTTTTATAGCTAATTTGTGGGTTTATAGCTAATTTTTGGGTTTTTGAGGCTAATTTATCAAATATTATGGCTAATTTTTGTGTTTTTCTAGCTAATTTTTGGGTTTTATAGCTAATTTTTGGGTTTTTCTAACAATTTTAGGGTTTTTGTGGCTAATTCCTGAGTTTTTCTAGCTAATTTTTGAGTTTTTCTAACAATTTTCGGATTTTTGTGGCTAAATCTTGGGTTTTATAGCTGATTTTTGGGTTTTTATAGCTAATTTTCAGGTTTGTGTGGCTAATTCCTGAGTTTTCTAGCTAATTCTCGAGTTTTCCTAGCTAATTTTTGGTTTTTATGGCGATATTTTGAGTTTTTCCAGCTAATATTTGGGTTTTTGTGCTATAAAACCAAAAATTCATGGGTTTTCTAGCTAATGTGTGAGTTTTCTAGCTAATTTTTGGGTTTTTATGGCTAATTTTCGGATTTTTCTAGCTAATTTTTGAGCTTTATAGCTATTTCTTGAGTTTTTATAGCTAATTCTTGGGTTTTATAGCTAATTTTTGGGTTTTTATAGCTAATTTTTTGGTTTGTGTGGCTAATTCCTGAGATTTTCTAGCTAATTCCTGAGTTTTCCTATCTAATTTTTGGTTTGTACGGCAAAATTTTAAGTTTTTCTAGCTAATTTTTGGGTTTTTGTAGCTAATTTTTTGGTTTGTGTGGCTAATTCCTGAGTTTTTCTAGCTAATTTTTGGGTTTTATGGCTAATGTTTAAGTTTTTCTAGCTAATTTTTTGGTTTTATAGCTATTTTTGGGTTTTCTAGCTATTTTTTGGGTTTTTATGGCTAATTTTTGGGTTTTTCTAGCTAATTTTCATTTTTTTCTAGCTAATTTTAGGGTTTTATGGCTAATTTTTTGAGTTTTTCTGGAATTTCATGGCTAATATTTGGGTTTTTATAGCAATTTTTGGGTTTTTATAGCTAATTTTTGGGTTTTTCTTACAATTTTTGGATTTTTATGGCTTTTGTTTGAGTTTTTCTGGCTAATTTTTGGGTTTTATAGCTATTTTTTGGGTTTTCTAGCCAATTTTTGAGTTTTTATAGATAATTTTTGGGTTTTATAACTAATTTTTGGGTTTTTATGGCTAAGTTTTGGGGTTTTCTAGCTTATTTTTGGGTTTTATAGCTATTTTTTGAGTTTTTATAGCTAACTTCCGGGTTTTTATAGCAATTTTTGGCTTTTCATGGCTACTTTTGGAGTTTTTCTAGCTAATTCCTGAGTTTTTCTAGCTAATTTTTGGGTTCCATGGCCAATTTTCGAGTTTTTATGGCTAATATTGGAGTTTTTCTATCTAATTTATGAGTTTTTCTAGCCAATTTTTGAGTTTTTCTAGCTTATTTTTGGGTTTTCATGGCTAATTTTTGGGTTTTTCTAGCTAATTTTCGCTTTTTTCTAGCTAATTTTTGGGTTTTATGGCTAATTTTTTGAGTTTTTCTGGAATTTCATGGCTAATATTTGGGTTTTTATAGCAATTTTTGGGTTTTTATGGCTAATTTTTGGGTTTTTCTAGCTAATTTCTGATTTTTTATAGCTAATTTATCTATTAAATTTATCAAAAACCCAAAAATTAGCTATGAAAAATCAAAAATTAGCTAGAAAAACCCAAAAATTAGCCATAAAAACCCAAAAATTAGCTAGGAAAACTCAAGAATTAGCTAGAAAAACTCAGGAATTAGCCACACAAACCTAAAAATTAGCTATAGAAACCCAAAAATTAGCTATAAAACCCAAGAATTGGCAAAAAAAACTCAGAAATTAGCCACAAAAATCCAAAAATTGATAGAAAAACCCAAAAATTAGCTATAAAAACCCAAAATCTAGCTTCAAAACCCAAAACATATCTATAAAAACTCAAAAATTGGCTAGAAAACCCAAAAAATAGCTATAAAACCCAAAAATTAGCTAGAAAAACACAAAAATTAGCCATAAAATTTAATAAATTAGCCACAAAAACTCAAAAATAGCTAGGAAAACTCAAAAATTGGCTAGAAAAACTTATAAATTAGCTGGAAAAACTCGAAATCTAGCCATAAAACCCAAAAATTAGCTAGAAAAACTCAAAAATTTGCTATAAAAACTCAGAAATTAGCTAGAACAACTCCAAAAGTAGCCATGAAAAGCCAAAAGTTGCTATAAAAACCCGGAAATTAGCTATGAAAACTCAAAAAATAGCTATAAAACCCAAAAATAAGCTAGAAAAACCCAAAACAGCCATAAAAACCCAAAAATTAGCTAGAAAACCCATAAATTTTTGGGTTTTATAGCTAATTTTTGGGTTTTATAGCTATTTTATGAGTTTTTATGGCTTAAATTTGGGTTTTTATAGCTGATTTTCGAGTTTTTCTACCTAATTTTCGAGTTTTTCTAGCTGATTTTTGGGTATTATAGCTAATTTTTGAGTTTTTCTGGCTAATTTCTGGAATTTCGTGGCTAATTTTCGGTTTTTTCTAGCAAATTTTGGGTTTTTATAGAAATTTTTGGGTTTTTATGACTAATTTTTGGGTTTTTCTAGCTAATTTCTGATTTTTTATAGCTAATTTATCTATTAAATTTATCAAAAACCCAAAAATTAGCTATGAAAAATCAAAAATTAACTAGAAAAACACAAAAATTAGCCATAAAATTTAATAAATTAGCCACAAAAACCCAAAAAAAGCTAGAAAAACTCAAAAATTGGCTAGAAAAACTCATAAATTAGCTGGAAAAACTCGAAAATTAGCCATAAAACCCAAAAATTAGCTAGAAAAACTCAAAAATTTGCTATAAAAACTCAGAAATTAGCTAGAACAACTCCAAAAGTAGCCATGAAAAGCCAAAAGTTGCTATAAAAACCCGGAAATTAGCTATGAAAACTCAAAAAATAGCTATAAAACCCAAAAATAAGCTAGAAAAACCCAAAACAGCCATAAAAACCCAAAAATTAGCTAGAAAACCCATAAATTTTTGGGTTTTATAGCTAATTTTTGGGTTTTATAGCTATTTTATGAGTTTTTATGGCTTAAATTTGGGTTTTTATAGCTAATTTTCGAGTTTTTCTACCTAATTTTCGAGTTTTTCTAGCTGATTTTTGGGTATTATAGCTAATTCTTGAGTTTTTCTGGCTAATTTCTGGAATTTCGTGGCTAATTTTCGGTTTTTTCTAGCAAATTTTGGGTTTTTATGGCTACTTTTATAGCTATTTCTTGAGTTTTCCTAGCTAATTTTTGGGTTTTATGGCTAATTTTCGAGTTTTTATGGCTAATATTGGAGTTTTTCTAGCTAATTTATAATTTATGAGTTTTTCTAGCCAATTTTTGAGTTTTTCTAGCTAATTTTTGGGTTTTTGTGGCTAATTTATTAAATTTTATGGCTGATTTATTAAATTTTATGGCTAATTTTTGTGTTTTTCTAGCTAATTTTTGGGTTTTTCTAACAATTTTTGGATTTTTATGGCTTTTGTTTGAGTTTTTATGGCTAAGTTTTGGGTTTTTCTAGCTTATTTTTGGGTTTTATAGCTATTTTTTGAGTTTTTATAGCTAACTTCCGGGTTTTTATAGCAATTTTTGGCTTTCATGGCTACTTTTGGAGTTTTTCTAGCTAATTTCTGAGTTTTTCTAGCTAATTTTTGGGTTTCAAGGCTAATTTTCGAGTTTTTATGGCTAATATTGGAGTTTTTCTAGCTAATTTATGAGTTTTTCTAGCCAATTTTTGAGTTTTTCTAGCTTATTTTTGGGTTTTCATGGCTAATTTTGAAGTTTTTCCAGCTAATTTTTGGGTTTTTGTAGCTAATTTTTGGGTTTTTATAGCTAATTTTTTGGTTTGTGTGGCTAATTCCTGAGATTTTCTAGCTAATTCCTGAGTTTTCCTAGCTAATTTTTGGTTTGTACGGCAAAATTTTAAGTTTTTCTAGCTAATTTTTGGGTTTTTGTAGCTAATTTTTTGGTTTGTGTGGCTAATTCCTGAGTTTTTCTAGCTAATTCTTGAGTTTTCCTAGCTAATTTTTGGGTTTTATGGCTAATGTTTAAGTTTTTCTAGCTAATTTTTTGGTTTTATAGCTATTTTTGGGTTTTCTAGCTAATTTTTGGGTTTTTATGGCTAATTTTTGGGTTTTTCTAGCTAATTTTCGTTTTTTTCTAGCTAATTTTTGGGTTTTATGGCTAATTTTTTGAGTTTTTCTGGAATTTCATGGCTAATTTTTGGGTTTTTCTAGCTAATTTCTGATTTTTTATAGCTAATTTATCTATTAAATTTATCAAAAACCCAAAAATTAGCTATGAAAAATCAAAAATTAGCTAGAAAAACCCAAAAATTAGCCATAAAAACCCAAAAATTAGCTAGGAAAACTCAAGAATTAGCTAGAAAAACTCAGGAATTAGCCACACAAACCTAAAAATTAGCTATAGAAACCCAAAAATTAGCTATAAAACCCAAGAATTGGCAAAAAAAACTCAGAAATTAGCCACAAAAATCCAAAAATTGATAGAAAAACCCAAAAATTAGCTATAAAAACCCAAAATCTAGCTTCAAAACCCAAAACATATCTATAAAAACTCAAAAATTGGCTAGAAAACCCAAAAAATAGCTATAAAACCCAAAAATTAGCTAGAAAAACACAAAAATTAGCCATAAAATTTAATAAATTAGCCACAAAAACTCAAAAATAGCTAGGAAAACTCAAAAATTGGCTAGAAAAACTTATAAATTAGCTGGAAAAACTCGAAATCTAGCCATAAAACCCAAAAATTAGCTAGAAAAACTCAAAAATTTGCTATAAAAACTCAGAAATTAGCTAGAACAACTCCAAAAGTAGCCATGAAAAGCCAAAAGTTGCTATAAAAACCCGGAAATTAGCTATGAAAACTCAAAAAATAGCTATAAAACCCAAAAATAAGCTAGAAAAACCCAAAACAGCCATAAAAACCCAAAAATTAGCTAGAAAACCCATAAATTTTTGGGTTTTATAGCTAATTTTTGGGTTTTATAGCTATTTTATGAGTTTTTATGGCTTAAATTTGGGTTTTTATAGCTGATTTTCGAGTTTTTCTACCTAATTTTCGAGTTTTTCTAGCTGATTTTTGGGTATTATAGCTAATTTTTGAGTTTTTCTGGCTAATTTCTGGAATTTCGTGGCTAATTTTCGGTTTTTTCTAGCAAATTTTGGGTTTTTATGGCTACTTTTATAGCTATTTCTTGAGTTTTCCTAGCTAATTTTTGGGTTTTATGGCTAATTTTCGAGTTTTTATGGCTAATATTGGAGTTTTTCTAGCTAATTTATAATTTATGAGTTTTTCTAGCCAATTTTTGAGTTTTTCTAGCTAATTTTTGGGTTTTTGTGGCTAATTTATTAAATTTTATGGCTGATTTATTAAATTTTATGGCTAATTTTTGTGTTTTTCTAGCTAATTTTTGGGTTTTTCTAACAATTTTTGGATTTTTATGGCTTTTGTTTGAGTTTTTATGGCTAAGTTTTGGGTTTTTCTAGCTTATTTTTGGGTTTTATAGCTATTTTTTGAGTTTTTATAGCTAACTTCCG
Organism: Diorhabda elongata; assembly: GCA_026230145.1. Taxonomy (NCBI): domain Eukaryota; kingdom Metazoa; phylum Arthropoda; class Insecta; order Coleoptera; family Chrysomelidae; genus Diorhabda; species Diorhabda elongata. The sequence continues at coordinate 15,718,426 of CM047930.1, forward strand.
GGTTTTTATAGCAATTTTTGGCTTTCATGGCTACTTTTGGAGTTTTTCTAGCTAATTTCTGAGTTTTTCTAGCTAATTTTTGGGTTTCAAGGCTAATTTTCGAGTTTTTATGGCTAATATTGGAGTTTTTCTAGCTAATTTATGAGTTTTTCTAGCCAATTTTTGAGTTTTTCTAGCTTATTTTTGGGTTTTCATGGCTAATTTTGAAGTTTTTCCAGCTAATTTTTGGGTTTTTGTAGCTAATTTTTGGGTTTTTATAGCTAATTTTTTGGTTTGTGTGGCTAATTCCTGAGATTTTCTAGCTAATTCCTGAGTTTTCCTAGCTAATTTTTGGTTTGTACGGCAAAATTTTAAGTTTTTCTAGCTAATTTTTGGGTTTTTGTAGCTAATTTTTTGGTTTGTGTGGCTAATTCCTGAGTTTTTCTAGCTAATTCTTGAGTTTTCCTAGCTAATTTTTGGGTTTTATGGCTAATGTTTAAGTTTTTCTAGCTAATTTTTTGGTTTTATAGCTATTTTTGGGTTTTCTAGCTAATTTTTGGGTTTTTATGGCTAATTTTTGGGTTTTTCTAGCTAATTTTCGTTTTTTTCTAGCTAATTTTTGGGTTTTATGGCTAATTTTTTGAGTTTTTCTGGAATTTCATGGCTAATATTTGGGTTTTTATAGCAATTTTTGGGTTTTCATAGCTAATTTTTGGGTTTTTCTAACAATTTTTGGATTTTTATGGCTTTTGTTTGAGTTTTTCTGGCTAATTTTTGGGTTTTATAGCTATTTTTTGGGTTTTCTAGCCAATTTTTGAGTTTTTATAGATAATTTTTGGGTTTTATAACTAATTTTTGGGTTTTTATGGCTAAGTTTTGGGTTTTTCTAGCTTATTTTTGGGTTTTATAGCTATTTTTTGAGTTTTTATAGCTAACTTCCGGGTTTTTATAGCAATTTTTGGCTTTTCATGGCTACTTTTGGGGTTTTTCTAGCTAATTTCTGAGTTTTTCTAGCTAATTTTTGGGTTTCATGGCTAATTTTCGAGTTTTTATGGCTAATATTGGAGTTTTTCTAGCTAATTTATGAGTTTTTCTAGCCAATTTTTGAGTTTTTCTAGCTTATTATTGGGTTTTCATTTCTAATTTTGAAGTTTTTCTAGCTAATTTTTGGGTTTTTGTAGCTAATTTTTGGGTTTTTATAGCTAATTTTTTGGTTTGTGTGGCTAATTCCTGAGATTTTCTAGCTAATTCCTGAGTTTTCCCAGCTAATTTTTGGTTTGTACGGCAAAATTTTAAGTTTTTCTAGCTAATTTTTGGGTTTTTGTAGCTAATTTTTTGGTTTGTGTGGCTAATTCCTGAGTTTTTCTAGCTAATTCTTGAGTTTTCCTAGCTAATTTTTGGGTTTTATGGCTAATGTTTAAGTTTTTCTAGCTAATTTTTTGGTTTTATAGCTATTTTTGGGTTTTCTAGCTAATTTTTGGGTTTTTATGGCTAATTTTTGGGTTTTTCTAGCTAATTTTCGTTTTTTTCTAGCTAATTTTTGGGTTTTATGGCTAATTTTTTCAGTTTTTCTGGAATTTCATGGCTACAATTTGGGTTTTTATAGCAATTTTTGGGTTTTTCTAGCTAATTTTTGGGTTTCATGGCTAATTTTCGAGTTTTTATGGCTAATATTGGAGTTTTTCTAGCTAATTTATGAGTTTTTCTAGCCAATCTTTGAGTTTTTCTAGCTTATTATTGGGTTTTCATGGCTAATTTTGAAGTTTTTCTAGCTAATTTTTGGGTTTTTGTAGCTAATTTTTGGGTTTTTATAGCTAATTTTTTGGTTTGTGTGGCTAATTCCTGAGATTTTCTAGCTAATTCCTGAGTTTTCCCAGCTAATTTTTGGTTTGTACGGCAAAATTTTAAGTTTTTCTAGCTAATTTTTGGGTTTTCGTAGCTAATTTTTTGGTTTGTGTCGCTAATTCCTGAGTTTTTCTAGCTAATTCTTGAGTTTTCCTAGCTAATTTTTGGGTTTTATGGCTAATGTTTAAGTTTTTCTAGCTAATTTTTTGGTTTTATAGCTATTTTTGGGTTTTCTAGCTAATTTTTGGGTTTTTATGGCTAATTTTTTCAGTTTTTCTGGAATTTCATGGCTACAATTTGGGTTTTTATAGCAATTTTTGGGTTTTTATAGCTAATTTTTGGGTTTTTCTAACAATTTTTGGATTTTTATGGCTTTTGTTTGAGTTTTTCTGGCTAATTTTTGGGTTTTATAGCTATTTTTTGGGTTTTCTAGCCAATTTTTGAGTTTTTATAGATAATTTTTGGGTTTCATGGCTAATTTTCGAGTTTTTATGGCTAATATTGGAGTTTTTCTAGCTAATTTGTGAGTTTTTCTAGCCAATTTTTGAGTTTTTCTAGCTTATTTTTGGGTTTTCATGGCTAATTTTTGGGTTTTTCTAGCTAATTTTCGCTTTTTTCTAGCTAATTTTTGGGTTTTTTGGCTAATTTTTGAGTTTTTCTGGAATTTCATGGCTAATATTTGGGTTTTTATAGCAATTTTTGGGTTTTTATGGCTAATTTTTGTGTTTTTCTAGCTAATTTCTGATTTTTTATAGTAATTTATTTATCAAATTTATCAAAAACCCAAAAATTAACTATGAAAAATCAAAAATTAGCTAGAAAAACCCAAAAATTAGCCATAAAAACCCAAAAATTAGCTAGGAAAACTCAAGAATTAGCTAGAAAAACTCAGGAATTAGCCACACAAACCTAAAAATTAGCTATAAAAACCCAAAAATTAGCTATAAAACCCAAGAATTGGCAAGAAAAACTCAGAAATTAGCCACAAAATTCCAAAAATTGTTAGAAAAACCCAAAAGTTAGCTATAAAAACCCAAAATCTAGCTTCAAAACCCAAAACATATCTATAAAAACTCAAAAATTGGCTAGAAAACCCAAAAAATAGCTATAAAACCCAAAAATAAGCTAGAATAAGCTAGATAATTTTTGGGTTTTATAACTAATTTTTGGGTTTTTATGGCTAAGTTTTGGGTTTTTCTAGCTTATTTTTGGGTTTTATAGCTATTTTTTGAGTTTTTATAGCAAACTTCCGGGTTTTTATAGCAATTTTTGGCTTTTCATCGCTACTTTTGGAGTTTTTCTAGCTAATTTCTGAGTTTTTCTAGCTAATTTTTGGGTTTCATGGCTAATTTTCGAGTTTTTATGGCTAATATTGGAGTTTTTCTAGCTAATTTATGAGTTTTTCTAGCCAATTTTTGAGTTTTTCTAGCTTATTTTTGGGTTTTCATGGCTAATTTTGAAGTTTTTCTAGCTAATTTTTGGGTTTTTGTAGCTAATTTTTGGGTTTTTATAGCTAATTTTTAGGTTTGTGTGGCTAATTCCTGAGTTTTTCTAGCTAATTCTCGAGTTTTCCTAGCTAACTTTTGGTTTTTATGGCGAAATTTTGAGTTTTTCTAGCTAATTTTTGGGTTTTTGTGCTATAAAACCCAGAAATTTATGTGTTTTCTAGCTAATGTTTGAGTTTTCTAGCTATATTTTGGGTTTTATGGCTAATTTTTTAGTTTTCCTGGCTAATTTCTGGAAATTCATGGCTAATTTTTGGGTTTTTCTAGCAATTTTCGAGTTTTTATAGCTAATTTGTGGGTTTATAGCTAATTTTTGGGTTTTTCTAACAATTTTAGGGTTTTTGTGGCTAATTTCTGAGTTTTTCTAGCTAATTTCTGAGTTTTTCTAACAATTTTTGGATTTTTGTGGCTAATTCTAGGGTTTTATAGCTGATTTTTGGGTTTTTCCAGCTCATTTTTGGGTTTTCATGGCTAATTTTGGAGTTTTTCTAGCTAATTTTTGGGTTTTTGTAGCTAATTTTTGAGTTTTTTTAGCTCATTTTTGAGTTTTATAGCTAATTTTTGGGTTTTTATAGCTAATTTTTAGGTTTGTGTGGCTAATTCCTGAGTTTTTTTAGCTAATTTTTGGTTTTCATGGCGAAATTTTGAGTTTTTCTAGCTAATTTTTGGGTTTTTGTGCTATGAAACCCGAAGATTTATGGGTTTTCTAGCTAATGTTTGAGTTTTCTAGCTAATTTTTGGGTTTTTATGGCCAAATTTTTGGGTTTTTCTAACAATTTTTGGGTTTTTGTGGCTAATTTCTTTGTTTTTCTCGCTAATTCTTGGGTTTTATGGCTAATTTTTGGGTTTTTGTGGCTAATTTTTGGGTTTTTCTAACAATTTTTGGGTTTTTGTGGCTAATTTCTGTGTTTTTCTCGCTAATTCTTGGGTTTTATGGCTAGTTTTTGGGTTTTTGTAGCTAATTTTTGGGTTTTTATAGCTAATTTTTAGGTTTGTGTGGCTAATTCCTGAGTTTTTCTAGCTAATTCTTGAGTTTTCCTAGCTAATTTTTGGTTTTTATGGCAAAATTTTGAGTTTTATAGCTAATTTTTGGGTTTTTATGGCTAATTTTTGGGTTTTTCTAACAATTTTTGGATTTTTATGGCTTTTGTTTGAGTTTTTCTGGCTAATTTTTGGGTTTTATAGCTATTTTTTGGGTTTTCTAGCCAATTTTTGAGTTTTTATAGATAATTTTTGGGTTTTATAACTAATTTTTGGGTTTTTATGGCTAAGTTTTGGGTTTTTCTAGCTTATTTTTGGGTTTTATAGCTATTTTTTGAGTTTTTATAGCTAACTTCCGGGTTTTTATAGCAATTTTTGGCTTTTCATGGCTACTTTTGGGGTTTTTCTAGCTAATTTCTGAGTTTTTCTAGCTAATTTTTGGGTTTCATGGCTAATTTTCGAGTTTTTATGGCTAATATTGGAGTTTTTCTAGCTAATTTATGAGTTTTTCTAGCCAATTTTTGAGTTTTTCTAGCTTATTATTGGGTTTTCATTTCTAATTTTGAAGTTTTTCTAGCTAATTTTTGGGTTTTTGTAGCTAATTTTTGGGTTTTTATAGCTAATTTTTTGGTTTGTGTGGCTAATTCCTGAGATTTTCTAGCTAATTCCTGAGTTTTCCCAGCTAATTTTTGGTTTGTACGGCAAAATTTTAAGTTTTTCTAGCTAATTTTTGGGTTTTTGTAGCTAATTTTTTGGTTTGTGTGGCTAATTCCTGAGTTTTTCTAGCTAATTCTTGAGTTTTCCTAGCTAATTTTTGGGTTTTATGGCTAATGTTTAAGTTTTTCTAGCTAATTTTTTGGTTTTATAGCTATTTTTGGGTTTTCTAGCTAATTTTTGGGTTTTTATGGCTAATTTTTGGGTTTTTCTAGCTAATTTTCGTTTTTTTCTAGCTAATTTTTGGGTTTTATGGCTAATTTTTTCAGTTTTTCTGGAATTTCATGGCTACAATTTGGGTTTTTATAGCAATTTTTGGGTTTTTCTAGCTAATTTTTGGGTTTCATGGCTAATTTTCGAGTTTTTATGGCTAATATTGGAGTTTTTCTAGCTAATTTATGAGTTTTTCTAGCCAATCTTTGAGTTTTTCTAGCTTATTATTGGGTTTTCATGGCTAATTTTGAAGTTTTTCTAGCTAATTTTTGGGTTTTTGTAGCTAATTTTTGGGTTTTTATAGCTAATTTTTTGGTTTGTGTGGCTAATTCCTGAGATTTTCTAGCTAATTCCTGAGTTTTCCCAGCTAATTTTTGGTTTGTACGGCAAAATTTTAAGTTTTTCTAGCTAATTTTTGGGTTTTCGTAGCTAATTTTTTGGTTTGTGTCGCTAATTCCTGAGTTTTTCTAGCTAATTCTTGAGTTTTCCTAGCTAATTTTTGGGTTTTATGGCTAATGTTTAAGTTTTTCTAGCTAATTTTTTGGTTTTATAGCTATTTTTGGGTTTTCTAGCTAATTTTTGGGTTTTTATGGCTAATTTTTTCAGTTTTTCTGGAATTTCATGGCTACAATTTGGGTTTTTATAGCAATTTTTGGGTTTTTATAGCTAATTTTTGGGTTTTTCTAACAATTTTTGGATTTTTATGGCTTTTGTTTGAGTTTTTCTGGCTAATTTTTGGGTTTTATAGCTATTTTTTGGGTTTTCTAGCCAATTTTTGAGTTTTTATAGATAATTTTTGGGTTTCATGGCTAATTTTCGAGTTTTTATGGCTAATATTGGAGTTTTTCTAGCTAATTTGTGAGTTTTTCTAGCCAATTTTTGAGTTTTTCTAGCTTATTTTTGGGTTTTCATGGCTAATTTTTGGGTTTTTCTAGCTAATTTTCGCTTTTTTCTAGCTAATTTTTGGGTTTTTTGGCTAATTTTTGAGTTTTTCTGGAATTTCATGGCTAATATTTGGGTTTTTATAGCAATTTTTGGGTTTTTATGGCTAATTTTTGTGTTTTTCTAGCTAATTTCTGATTTTTTATAGTAATTTATTTATCAAATTTATCAAAAACCCAAAAATTAACTATGAAAAATCAAAAATTAGCTAGAAAAACCCAAAAATTAGCCATAAAAACCCAAAAATTAGCTAGGAAAACTCAAGAATTAGCTAGAAAAACTCAGGAATTAGCCACACAAACCTAAAAATTAGCTATAAAAACCCAAAAATTAGCTATAAAACCCAAGAATTGGCAAGAAAAACTCAGAAATTAGCCACAAAATTCCAAAAATTGTTAGAAAAACCCAAAAGTTAGCTATAAAAACCCAAAATCTAGCTTCAAAACCCAAAACATATCTATAAAAACTCAAAAATTGGCTAGAAAACCCAAAAAATAGCTATAAAACCCAAAAATAAGCTAGAATAAGCTAGATAATTTTTGGGTTTTATAACTAATTTTTGGGTTTTTATGGCTAAGTTTTGGGTTTTTCTAGCTTATTTTTGGGTTTTATAGCTATTTTTTGAGTTTTTATAGCAAACTTCCGGGTTTTTATAGCAATTTTTGGCTTTTCATCGCTACTTTTGGAGTTTTTCTAGCTAATTTCTGAGTTTTTCTAGCTAATTTTTGGGTTTCATGGCTAATTTTCGAGTTTTTATGGCTAATATTGGAGTTTTTCTAGCTAATTTATGAGTTTTTCTAGCCAATTTTTGAGTTTTTCTAGCTTATTTTTGGGTTTTCATGGCTAATTTTGAAGTTTTTCTAGCTAATTTTTGGGTTTTTGTAGCTAATTTTTGGGTTTTTATAGCTAATTTTTAGGTTTGTGTGGCTAATTCCTGAGTTTTTCTAGCTAATTCTCGAGTTTTCCTAGCTAACTTTTGGTTTTTATGGCGAAATTTTGAGTTTTTCTAGCTAATTTTTGGGTTTTTGTGCTATAAAACCCAGAAATTTATGTGTTTTCTAGCTAATGTTTGAGTTTTCTAGCTATATTTTGGGTTTTATGGCTAATTTTTTAGTTTTCCTGGCTAATTTCTGGAAATTCATGGCTAATTTTTGGGTTTTTCTAGCAATTTTCGAGTTTTTATAGCTAATTTGTGGGTTTATAGCTAATTTTTGGGTTTTTCTAACAATTTTAGGGTTTTTGTGGCTAATTTCTGAGTTTTTCTAGCTAATTTCTGAGTTTTTCTAACAATTTTTGGATTTTTGTGGCTAATTCTAGGGTTTTATAGCTGATTTTTGGGTTTTTCCAGCTCATTTTTGGGTTTTCATGGCTAATTTTGGAGTTTTTCTAGCTAATTTTTGGGTTTTTGTAGCTAATTTTTGAGTTTTTTTAGCTCATTTTTGAGTTTTATAGCTAATTTTTGGGTTTTTATAGCTAATTTTTAGGTTTGTGTGGCTAATTCCTGAGTTTTTTTAGCTAATTTTTGGTTTTCATGGCGAAATTTTGAGTTTTTCTAGCTAATTTTTGGGTTTTTGTGCTATGAAACCCGAAGATTTATGGGTTTTCTAGCTAATGTTTGAGTTTTCTAGCTAATTTTTGGGTTTTTATGGCCAAATTTTTGGGTTTTTCTAACAATTTTTGGGTTTTTGTGGCTAATTTCTGTGTTTTTCTCGCTAATTCTTGGGTTTTATGGCTAATTTTTGGGTTTTTGTGGCTAATTTTTGGGTTTTTCTAACAATTTTTGGGTTTTTGTGGCTAATTTCTGTGTTTTTCTCGCTAATTCTTGGGTTTTATGGCTAGTTTTTGGGTTTTTGTAGCTAATTTTTGGGTTTTTATAGCTAATTTTTAGGTTTGTGTGGCTAATTCCTGAGTTTTTCTAGCTAATTCTTGAGTTTTCCTAGCTAATTTTTGGTTTTTATGGCAAAATTTTGAGTTTTATAGCTAATTTTTGGGTTTTTATGGCTAATTTTTGGGTTTTTCTAGCTTATTTTTGGGTTTTTTCAGCTCATTTTTGGGTTTTCATGGCTAATTTTGGAGTTTTTCTAGCTAATTTTTGGGTTTTTGTAGCTAATTTTTTAGTTTTTTAGCTCATTTTTGAGTTTTATAGCTAATTTTTGGGTTTTTATAGCTAATTTTTGTGTTTGTGTGGCTAATTCCTGAGTTTTTTTAGCTAACTCTTGAGTTTTCCTAGCTAATTTTTGGTTTTCATGGCAGAATTTTGAGTTTTCCTAGCTAATTTTTGGGTTTTTGTCCTATAAAACCCGAAGATTTATGGGTTTTCTAGCTAATGTTTGAGTTTTCTAGCTAATGTTTGAGTTTTCTAGCTAATTTTTGGGTTTTTATGGCTAATTTTGGAGTTTTTCTAGCTAATTTCTGAGTTTTTATAGCTAGTTTTTGAGTTTTTCTAGCTAATTTTTGGGTTTTACACCTAATTTTTGGGTTTTTATAGCTAATTTTTGGGTTTTTCTAACAATTTTTGGGTTTTTGTGGCTAATTTCTGTGTTTTTCTCGCTAATTCTTGGGTTTTATGGCTAATTTTTGAGTTTTTGTAGCTAATTTTTGAGTTTTTATAGCTAATTTTTGGGTTTGTGTGGCTAACTCCTGAGTTTTTCTAGCTAATTCTTGAGTTTTCCTAGCTAATTTGTGGTTTTTATGGCAAAATTTTGAGTTTTATAGCTAATTTTTGGGTTTTTATGGCTAATTTTCGGGTTTTTCCAGATAATTTTCGCTTTTTTCTAGCTAATTTTTGGGTTTTATGGCTAATTTTTGAGTTTTCCCGGCTAATTTCTGGAATTTCATGGCTAATTTTTGGGTTTTTCTAGCAATTTCCGAGTTTTTATGGCTAATATTGGAGTTTTTCCAGCTAATTTCTGAGTTTTTCCAGCCAATTTTTGAGTTTTTATAGCTAATTTTTGGGTTTTATAGCTAATTTTTGGGTTTTTCTAACAATTTTAGGGTTTTTGTGGCTAATTTCTGAGTTTTTCTAGCTAATTTTTGAGTTTTTCTAACAATTTTCGGATTTTTGTGGCTAAATCTTGGGTTTTATAGCTGATTTTTGGGTTTTTATAGCTAATTTTCAGGTTTGTGTGGCTAATTCCTGAGTTTTCTAGCTAATTCTCGAGTATTCCTAGCTAATTTTTGGTTTTTATGGCAAAATTTTGAGTTTTATAGCTAATTTTTGGGTTTTTATGGCTAATTTTTGGGGTTTTCCATATAATTTTCGTTTTTTTCTAGCTAATTTTTGGGTTTTATGGCTAATTTTTGAGTTTTCCCGGCTAATTTCTGGAATTTCATGGCTAATTTTTGGGTTTTTCTAGCAATTTTCGAGTTTTTATGGCTAATATTGGAATTTTTCCAGCTAATTTCTGAGTTTATCCAGCCAATTTTTGAGTTTTTATAGCTAATTTGTGGGTTTATAGCTAATTTTTGGGTTTTTGAGGCTAATTTATCAAATATTATGGCTAATTTTTGTGTTTTTCTAGCTAATTTTTGGGTTTTATAGCTAATTTTTGGGTTTTTCTAACAATTTTAGGGTTTTTGTGGCTAATTCCTGAGTTTTTCTAGCTAATTTTTGAGTTTTTCTAACAATTTTCGGATTTTTGTGGCTAAATCTTGGGTTTTATAGCTGATTTTTGGGTTTTTATAGCTAATTTTCAGGTTTGTGTGGCTAATTCCTGAGTTTTCTAGCTAATTCTCGAGTTTTCCTAGCTGATTTTTGGTTTTTATGGCGATATTTTGAGTTTTTCCAGCTAATTTTTGGGTTTTTGTGCTATAAAACTAAAAATTCATGGGTTTTCTAGCTAATGTGTGAGTTTTCTAGCTAATTTTTGGGTTTTTATGGCTAATTTTTGGATTTTTCTAGCTAATTTTTGAGCTTTATAGCTATTTTTTGAGTTTTTATAGCTAATTCTTGGGTTTTATAGCTAATTTTTGGGTTTTTATAGCTAATTTTTTGGTTTGTGTGGCTAATTCCTGAGATTTTCTAGCTAATTCCTGAGTTTTCCTATCTAATTTTTGGTTTGTACGGCAGAATTTTAAGTTTTTCTAGCTAATTTTTGGGTTTTTGTAGCTAATTTTTTGGTTTGTGTGGCTAATTCCTGAGTTTTTCTAGCTAATTTTTGGGTTTTATGGCTAATGTTTAAGTTTTTCTAGCTAATTTTTTGGTTTTATAGCTATTTTTGGGTTTTCTAGCTATTTTTTGGGTTTTTATGGCTAATTTTTGGGTTTTTCTAGCTAATTTTCATTTTTTTCTAGCTAATTTTTGGGTTTTATGGCTAATTTTTTGAGTTTTTCTGGAATTTCATGGCTAATATTTGGGTTTTTATAGCAATTTTTGGGTTTTTATAGCTAATTTTTGGGTTTTCCTAACAATTTTTGGATTTTTATGGCTTTTGTTTGAGTTTTTCTGGCTAATTTTTGGGTTTTATAGCTATTTTTTGGGTTTTCTAGCCAATTTTTGAGTTTTTATAGATAATTTTTGGGTTTTATAACTAATTTTTGGGTTTTTATGGCTAAGTTTTGGGGTTTTCTAGCTTATTTTTGGGTTTTATAGCTATTTTTTGAGTTTTTATAGCTAACTTCCGGGTTTTTATAGCAATTTTTGGCTTTTCATGGCTACTTTTGGAGTTTTTCTAGCTAATTCCTGAGTTTTTCTAGCTAATTTTTGGGTTTCATGGCCAATTTTCGAGTTTTTATGGCTAATATTGGAGTTTTTCTATCTAATTTATGAGGTTTTCTAGCCAATTTTTGAGTTTTTCTAGCTTATTTTTGGGTTTTCATGGCTAATTTTTGGGTTTTTCTAGCTAATTTTCGCTTTTTTCTAGCTAATTTTTGGGTTTTATGGCTAATTTTTTGAGTTTTTCTGGAATTTCATGGCTAATATTTGGGTTTTTATAGAAATTTTTGGGTTTTTATGACTAATTTTTGGGTTTTTCTAGCTAATTTCTGATTTTTTATAGCTAATTTATCTATTAAATTTATCAAAAACCCAAAAATTAGCTATGAAAAATCAAAAATTAACTAGAAAAACACAAAAATTAGCCATAAAATTTAATAAATTAGCCACAAAAACCCAAAAAAAGCTAGAAAAACTCAAAAATTGGCTAGAAAAACTCATAAATTAGCTGGAAAAACTCGAAAATTAGCCATAAAACCCAAAAATTAGCTAGAAAAACTCAAAAATTTGCTATAAAAACTCAGAAATTAGCTAGAACAACTCCAAAAGTAGCCATGAAAAGCCAAAAGTTGCTATAAAAACCCGGAAATTAGCTATGAAAACTCAAAAAATAGCTATAAAACCCAAAAATAAGCTAGAAAAACCCAAAACAGCCATAAAAACCCAAAAATTAGCTAGAAAACCCATAAATTTTTGGGTTTTATAGCTAATTTTTGGGTTTTATAGCTATTTTATGAGTTTTTATGGCTTAAATTTGGGTTTTTATAGCTAATTTTCGAGTTTTTCTACCTAATTTTCGAGTTTTTCTAGCTGATTTTTGGGTATTATAGCTAATTCTTGAGTTTTTCTGGCTAATTTCTGGAATTTCGTGGCTAATTTTCGGTTTTTTCTAGCAAATTTTGGGTTTTTATGGCTACTTTTATAGCTATTTCTTGAGTTTTCCTAGCTAATTTTTGGGTTTTATGGCTAATTTTCGAGTTTTTATGGCTAATATTGGAGTTTTTCTAGCTAATTTATAATTTATGAGTTTTTCTAGCCAATTTTTGAGTTTTTCTAGCTAATTTTTGGGTTTTTGTGGCTAATTTATTAAATTTTATGGCTGATTTATTAAATTTTATGGCTAATTTTTGTGTTTTTCTAGCTAGTTTTTGGGTTTTTCTAACAATTTTTGGATTTTTATGGCTTTTGTTTGAGTTTTTCTGGCTAATTTTTGGGTTTTATAGCTACTTTTTGGGTTTTCTAGCCAATTTTTGAGTTTTTATAGATAATTTTTGGGTTTTATAACTAATTTTTGGGTTTTTATGGCTAAGTTTTGGGTTTTTCTAGCTTATTTTTGGGTTTTATAGCTATTTTTTGAGTTTTTATAGCTAACTTCCGGGTTTTTATAGCAATTTTTGGCTTTTCATGGCTACTTTTGGGGTTTTTCTAGCTAATTTCTGAGTTTTTCTAGCTAATTTTTGGGTTTCATGGCTAATTTTCGAGTTTTTATGGCTAATATTGGAGTTTTTCTAGCTAATTTATGAGTTTTTCTAGCCAATTTTTGAGTTTTTCTAGCTTATTATTGGGTTTTCATGGCTAATTTTGAAGTTTTTCTAGCTAATTTTTGGGTTTTTGTAGCTAATTTTTGGGTTTTTATAGCTAATTTTTTGGTTTGTGTGGCTAATTCCTGAGATTTTCTAGCTAATTCCTGAGTTTTCCTAGCTAATTTTTGGTTTGTACGGCAAAATTTTAAGTTTTTCTAGCTAATTTTTGGGTTTTTGTAGCTAATTTTTTGGTTTGTGTGGCTAATTCCTGAGTTTTTCTAGCTAATTCTTGAGTTTTCCTAGCTAATTTTTGGGTTTTATGGCTAATGTTTAAGTTTTTCTAGCTAATTTTTTGGTTTTATAGCTATTTTTGGGTTTTCTAGCTAATTTTTGGGTTTTTATGGCTAATTTTTGGGTTTTTCTAGCTAATTTTCGTTTTTTTCTAGCTAATTTTTGGGTTTTACGGCTAATTTTTTGAGTTTTTCTGGAATTTCATGGCTAATATTTGGGTTTTTATAGCAATTTTTGGGTTTTTATAGCTAATTTTTGGGTTTTTCTAACAATTTTTGGATTCTTATGGCTTTTGTTTGAGTTTTTCTGGCTAATTTTTGGGTTTTATAGCTATTTTTTGGGTTTTCTAGCCAATTTTTGAGTTTTTATAGATAATTTTTGGGTTTTATAACTAATTTTTGGGTTTTTATGGCTAAGTTTTGGGTTTTTCTAGCTTATTTTTGGGTTTTATAGCTATTTTTTGAGTTTTTATAGCTAACTTCCGGGTTTTTATAGCAATTTTTGGCTTTTCATGGCTACTTTTGGGGTTTTTCTAGCTAATTTCTGAGTTTTTCTAGCTAATTTTTGGGTTTCATGGCTAATTTTCGAGTTTTTATGGCTAATATTGGAGTTTTTCTAGCTAATTTATGAGTTTTTCTAGCCAATTTTTGAGTTTTTCTAGCTTATTATTGGGTTTTCATGGCTAATTTTGAAGTTTTTCTAGCTAATTTTTGGGTTTTTGTAGCTAATTTTTGGGTTTTTATAGCTAATTTTTTGGTTTGTGTGGCTAATTCCTGAGATTTTCTAGCTAATTCCTGAGTTTTCCCAGCTAATTTTTGGTTTGTACGGCAAAATTTTAAGTTTTTCTAGCTAATTTTTGGGTTTTTGTAGCTAATTTTTTGGTTTGTATGGCTAATTCCTGAGTTTTTCTAGCTAATTCTTGAGTTTTCCTAGCTAATTTTTGGGTTTTATGGCTAATGTTTAAGTTTTTCTAGCTAATTTTTTGGTTTTATAGCTATTTTTGGGTTTTCTAGCTAATTTTTGGGTTTTTATGGCTAATTTTTGGGTTTTTCTAGCTAATTTTCGTTTTTTTCTAGCTAATTTTTGGGTTTTATGGCTAATTTTTGGGTTTTTCTAGCTAATTTTCGCTTTTTTCTAGCTAATTTTTGGGTTTTATGGCTAATTTTTTGAGTTTTTCTGGAATTTCATGGCTAATATTTGGGTTTTTATAGAAATTTTTGGGTTTTTATGGCTAATTTCTGATTTTTTATAGTAATTTATTTATTAAATTTATCAAAAACCCAAAAATTTACTATGAAAAATCAAAAATTAGCTAGAAAAACCCAAAATTTAGCCATAAAAACCCAAAAATTAGCTAGGAAAACTCAAGAATTAGCTAGAAAAACTCAGGAATTAGCCACACAAACCTAAAAATTAGCTATAAAAACCCAAAAATTAGCTATAAAACCCAAGAATTGGCAAGAAAAACTCAGAAATTAGCCACAAAAATCCAAAAATTGTTAGAAAAACCCAAAATTTTGCCATGAAAACCAAAAATTATCTAGGAAAACTCAAGAATTAGCCAAAAAAACTCAGGAATTAGCCACACAAACACAAAAATTAGCTATAAAAACCCAAAAATTAGCTATAAAACTCAAAAATGAGCTGAAAAAACTAAGAAATTAGCTATAAAAACCCAAAAATAGCTAGAAAAACTCAAAAATTGGCTAGAAAAACTCATAAATTAGCTGGAAAAACTCAAAAATTAGCCATAAAACCCAAAAATTAGCTAGAAAAACTCAGAAATTTGCTATAAAAACTCAGAAATTAGCTAGAACAACTCCAAAAGTAGCCATGAAAAGCCAAAAGTTGCTATAAAAATCCGGAAATTAGCTATGAAAACTCAAAAAATAGCTATAAAACCCAAAAATAAGCTATAAAAACCCAAAACAGTTATAAAAACCCAAAAATTAGCTAGAAAACTCAAACGTTAGCTAGAAAACCCATAAATTTTTGGGTTTTATAGCTAATTTTTGGGTTTTATAGCTATTTTTTGAGTTTTTATGGCTAAAATTTGGGTTTTTATAGCTAATTTTCGAGTTTTTCTACCTAATTTTTGAGTTTTTCTAGCTGATTTTTGTGTATTATAGCTAATTTTTGAGTTTTTCTGGCTAATTTCTGGAATTTCGTGGCTAATTTTCGGTTTTTTCTAGCAAATTTTGGGTTTTTATGGCTACTTTTATAGCTATTGTTTGAGTTTTTCTAGCTAATTTTTGGGTTTTATGGCTAATTTTCGAGTTTTTATGGCTAATATTGGAGTTTTTCTAGCTAATTTATAATTTATGAGTTTTTCTAGCCAATTTTTGAGTTTTTCTAGCTAATTTTTGGGTTTTTGTGGCTAATTTATTAAATTTTATGTCTGATTTATTAAATTTTATGGCTAATTTTTGTGTTTTTCTAGCTAATTTTTGGGTTTTATAGCTAATTTTTGGGTTTTTCTAACAATTTTTGGATTTTTATAGCTTTTGTTTGAGTTTTTCTGGCTAATTTTTGGGTTTTATAGCTATTTGTTGGGTTTTCTAGCCAATTTTTGAGTTTTTATAGATAATTTTTGGGTTTTATAACTAATTTTTGGGATTTTATGGCTAAGTTTTGGGTTTTTCTAGCTTATTTTTGGGTTTTATAGCTATTTTTTAAGTTTTTATAGCAAACTTCCGGGTTTTTATAGCAATTTTTGGCTTTTCATGGCTACTTTTGGAGTTTTTCTAGCTAATTTCTGAGTTTTTCTAGCTAATTTTTGGGTTTCATGGCTAATTTTCGAGTTTTTATGGCTAATATTGGAGTTTTTCTAGCTAATTTATGAGTTTTTCTAGCCAATTTTTGAGTTTTTCTAGCTTATTTTTGGGTTTTCATGGCTAATTTTGAAGTTTTTCTAGCTAATTTTTGGGTTTTTGTAGCTAATTTTTGGGTTTTTATAGCTAATTTTTAGGTTTGTGTGGCAAATTCCTGAGTTTTTCTAGCTAATTCTTGAGTTTTCCTAGCTAATTTTTGGTTTGTACGGCAAAATTTTCAGTTTTTCTAGCTAATTTTTGGGTTTTTGTAGCTAATTTTTTGGTTTGTGTGGCTAATTCCTGAGTTTTTCTAGCTAATTCTTGAGTTTTCCTAGCTAATTTTTGGGTTTTATGGCTAATGTTTAAGTTTTTCTAGCTAATTTTTTGGTTTTATAGCTATTTTTGGGTTTTCTAGCTAATTTTTGGGTTTTTATGGCTAATTTTTGGGTTTTTCTAGCTAATTTTCGTTTTTTTCTAGCTAATTTTTGGGTTTTATGGCTAATTTTTTGAGTTTTGCTGGAATTTCATGGCTAATATTTGGGTTTTTATAGCAATTTTTGGGTTTTTATAGCTAACTTCCGGGTTTTTTTAGCTAATTTTTGGGTTTCATGGCTACTTTTGGAGTTTTTATGGCTAATATTGGAGTTTTTCTAGCTAATTTATTGTTTTTCTAGCCAATTTTTGAGTTTTTCTAGCTTATTTTTGGGTTTTCATGGCTAATTTTTGGGTTTTTCTAGCTAATTTTCGCTTTTTTCTAGCTAATTTTTGGGTTTTATGGCTAATTTTTCGAGTTTTTCTGGAATTTCATGGCTAATATTTGGGTTTTTATAGCAATTTTTGGGTTTTTATGGCTAATTTTTGGGTTTTTCTAGCTAATTTCTGATTTTTTATAGCTAATTTATTTATTAAATTTATCAAAAACCCAAAAATTAGCCATAAAAACCCAAAAATTAGCTAGGAAAACTCAAGAATTAGCTAGAACAACTCAGGAATTAGCCACACAAACCTAAAAATTAGCTATAAAAACCCAAAATCTAGCTTCAAAACTCAAAACATATCTATAAAAAGTCAAAAATTGGCTAGAAAACTCATAAATTAGCTGGAAAAACTCGAAAATTAGCCATAAAACCCAAAAATTAGCTAGAAAAACTCAAAAATTTGCTATAAAAACTCAGAAATTAGCTAGAACAACTCCAAAAGTAGCCATGAAAAGCCAAAAGTTGCTATAAAAACCCGGAAATTAGCTATGAAAACTCAAAAAATAGCTATAAAACCCAAAAATAAGCTAGAAAAACCTAAAACAGCCATAAAAACCCAAAAATTAGCTAGAAAACTCAAACGTTAGCTAGAAAACCCATAAATTTTTGGGTTTTATAGCTAATTTTTGGGTTTTATAGCTATTTTTTGAGTTTTTATGGCTTAAATTTGGGTTTTTATAGCTAATTTTTGAGTTTTTCTACCTAATTTTCGAGTTTTCCTAGCTGATTTTTGGGTATTATAGCTAATTTTTGGAATTTCGTGGCTAATTTTCGGTTTTTTCTAGCAAATTTTGGGTTTTTATGGCTACTTTTATAGCTATTGTTTGAGTTTTTCTAGCTAATTTTTGGGTTTTATGGCTAATTTTCGAGTTTTTATGGCTAATATTGGAGTTTTTCTAGCTAATTTATAATTTATGAGTTTTTCTAGCCAATTTTTGAGTTTTTCTAGCTAATTTTTGGGTTTTTGTGGCTAATTTATTAAATTTTATGTCTGATTTATTAAATTTTATGGCTAATTTTTGTGTTTTTCTAGCTAATTTTTGGGTTTTATAGCTAATTTTTGGGTTTTTCTAACAATTTTTGAATTTTTATAGCTTTTGTTTGAGTTTTTCTGGCTAATTTTTGGGTTTTATAGCTATTTGTTGGGTTTTCTAGCCAATTTTTGAGTTTTTATAGATAATTTTTGGGTTTTATAACTAATTTTTGGGATTTTATGGCTAAGTTTTGGGTTTTTCTAGCTTATTTTTGGGTTTTATAGCTATTTTTTAAGTTTTTATAGCAAACTTCCGGGTTTTTATAGCAATTTTTGGCTTTTCATGGCTACTTTTGGAGTTTTTCTAGCTAATTTCTGAGTTTTTCTAGCTAATTTTTGGGTTTCATGGCTAATTTTCGAGTTTTTATGGCTAATATTGGAGTTTTTCTAGCTAATTTATGAGTTTTTCTAGCCAATTTTTGAGTTTTTCTAGCTTATTTTTGGGTTTTCATGGCTAATTTTGAAGTTTTTCTAGCTAATTTTTGGGTTTTTGTAGCTAATTTTTGGGTTTTTATAGCTAATTTTTAGGTTTGTGTGGCAAATTCCTGAGTTTTTCTAGCTAATTCTTGAGTTTTCCTAGCTAATTTTTGGTTTGTACGGCAAAATTTTAAGTTTTTCTAGCTAATTTTTGGGTTTTTGTAGCTAATTTTTTGGTTTGTGTGGCTAATTCCTGAGTTTTTCTAGCTAATTCTTGAGTTTTCCTAGCTAATTTTTGGGTTTTATGGCTAATGTTTAAGTTTTTCTAGCTAATTTTTTGGTTTTATAGCTATTTTTGGGTTTTCTAGCTAATTTTTGGGTTTTTATGGCTAATTTTTGGGTTTTTCTAGCTAATTTTCGTTTTTTTCTAGCTAATTTTTGGGTTTTATGGCTAATTTTTTGAGTTTTGCTGGAATTTCATGGCTAATATTTGGGTTTTTATAGCAATTTTTGGGTTTTTATAGCTAACTTCCGGGTTTTTTTAGCTAATTTTTGGGTTTCATGGCTACTTTTGGAGTTTTTATGGCTAATATTGGAGTTTTTCTAGCTAATTTATTGTTTTTCTAGCCAATTTTTGAGTTTTTCTAGCTTATTTTTGGGTTTTCATGGCTAATTTTTGGGTTTTTCTAGCTAATTTTCGCTTTTTTCTAGCTAATTTTTGGGTTTTATGGCTAATTTTTCGAGTTTTTCTGGAATTTCATGGCTAATATTTGGGTTTTTATAGCAATTTTTGGGTTTTTATGGCTAATTTTTGGGTTTTTCTAGCTAATTTCTGATTTTTTATAGCTAATTTATTTATTAAATTTATCAAAAACCCAAAAATTAGCTATGAAAAATCAAAAATTAGCTAGAAAAACCCAAAAATTAGCCATAAAAACCCAAAAATTAGCTAGGAAAACTCAAGAATTAGCTAGAACAACTCAGGAATTAGCCACACAAACCTAAAAATTAGCTATAAAAACCCAAAATCTAGCTTCAAAACTCAAAACATATCTATAAAAAGTCAAAAATTGGCTAGAAAACTCATAAATTAGCTGGAAAAAACTCGAAAATTAGCCATAAAACCCAAAAATTAGCTAGAAAAACTCAAAAATTTGCTATAAAAACTCAGAAATTAGCTAGAACAACTCCAAAAGTAGCCATGAAAAGCCAAAAGTTGCTATAAAAACCCGGAAATTAGCTATGAAAACTCAAAAAATAGCTATAAAACCCAAAAATAAGCTAGAAAAACCTAAAACAGCCATAAAAACCCAAAAATTAGCTAGAAAACTCAAACGTTAGCTAGAAAACCCATAAATTTTTGGGTTTTATAGCTAATTTTTGGGTTTTATAGCTATTTTTTGAGTTTTTATGGCTTAAATTTGGGTTTTTATAGCTAATTTTTGAGTTTTTCTACCTAATTTTCGAGTTTTCCTAGCTGATTTTTGGGTATTATAGCTAATTTTTGGAATTTCGTGGCTAATTTTCGGTTTTTTCTAGCAAATTTTGGGTTTTTATGGCTACTTTTATAGCTATTGTTTGAGTTTTTCTAGCTAATTTTTGGGTTTTATGGCTAATTTTCGAGTTTTTATGGCTAATATTGGAGTTTTTCTAGCTAATTTATAATTTATGAGTTTTTCTAGCCAATTTTTGAGTTTTTCTAGCTAATTTTTGGGTTTTTGTGGCTAATTTATTAAATTTTATGTCTGATTTATTAAATTTTATGGCTAATTTTTGTGTTTTTCTAGCTAATTTTTGGGTTTTATAGCTAATTTTTGGGTTTTTCTAACAATTTTTGGATTTTTATAGCTTTTGTTTGAGTTTTTCTGGCTAATTTTTGGGTTTTATAGCTATTTTTTGGGTT
Source organism: Diorhabda elongata (assembly GCA_026230145.1). NCBI lineage: Eukaryota > Metazoa > Arthropoda > Insecta > Coleoptera > Chrysomelidae > Diorhabda > Diorhabda elongata. Next base: position 15,738,054 of record CM047930.1, read on the forward strand.
TTCTAGCCAATTTTTGAGTTTTTATAGATAATTTTTGGGTTTTATAACTAATTTTTGGGTTTTTATGGCTAAGTTTTGGGTTTTTCTAGCTTATTTTTGGGTTTTATAGCTATTTTTTAAGTTTTTATAGCAAACTTCCGGGTTTTTATAGCAATTTTTGGCTTTTCATGGCTACTTTTGGAGTTTTTCTAGCTAATTTCTGAGTTTTTCTAGCTAATTTTTGGGTTTCATGGCTAATTTTCGAGTTTTTATGGCTAATATTGGAGTTTTTCTAGCTAATTTATGAGTTTTTCTAGCCAATTTTTGAGTTTTTCTAGCTTATTTTTGGGTTTTCATGGCTAATTTTGAAGTTTTTCTAGCTAATTTTTGGGTTTTTGTAGCTAATTTTTGGGTTTTTATAGCTAATTTTTAGGTTTGTGTGGCTAATTCCTGAGTTTTTCTAGCTAATTCTTGAGTTTTCCTAGCTAATTTTTGGTTTTTATGGCGAAATTTTGAGTTTTTCTAGCTAATTTTTGGGTTTTTGTGCTATAAAACCCAGAAATTCATGTGTTTTCTAGCTAATGTTTGAGTTTTCTAGCTAATTTTTGGGTTTTTATGGCTAATTTTTGGGTTTTTCCAGCTATTTTTGGCTTTTTTCTAGCTAATTTTTGGGTTTTATGGCTAATTTTTGAGTTTTCCTGGCTAATTTCTGGAAATTCATGGCTAATTTTTGGGTTTTTCTAGCAATTTTCGAGTTTTTATAGCTAATTTGTGGGTTTATAGCTAATTTTTGAGTTTTTCTAACAATTTTAGGGTTTTTGTGGCTAATTTCTGAGTTTTTCTAGCTAATTTCTGAGTTTTTCTAACAATTTTTGGATTTTTGTGGCTAATTCTTGGGTTCTATAGCTGATTTTTGGGTTTTTCCAGCTCATTTTTGGGTTTTCATGGCTAATTTTGGAGTTTTTCTAGCAAATTTTTGGGTTTTTGTAGCTAATTTTTTAGTTTTTTCAGCTCATTTTTGAGTTTTATAGCTAATTTTTGGGTTTTTATAGCTAATTTTTAGGTTTGTGTGGCTAATTCCTGAGTTTTTTTAGCTAATTTTTGGTTGTTATGGCGAAATTTTGAGTTTTTCTAGCTAATTTTTGGGTTTTTGTGCTATAAAACCCGAAGATTTATGGGTTTTCTAGCTAATGTTTGAGTTTTCTAGCTAATTTTTGGGTTTTTATGGCTAATTTTTGGGTTTTTCTAACAATTTTTGGGTTTTTGTGGCTAATTTCTGTGTTTTTCTCGCTAATTCTTGGGTTTTATGGCTAATTTTTGGGTTTTTGTAGCTAATTTTTGGGTTTTTCTAACAATTTTTGGGTTTTTGTGGCTAATTTCTGTGTTTTTCTCGCTAATTCTTGGGTTTTATGGCTAATTTTTGGGTTTTTGTAGCTAATTTTTGGGTTTTTATAGCTAATTTTTAGGTTTGTGTGGCTAATTCCTGAGTTTTTCTAGCTAATTCTTGAGTTTTCCTAGCTAATTTTTGGTTTTTATGGCAAAATTTTGAGTTTTATAGCTAATTTTTGGGTTTTTTTGGCTAATTTTTGGGTTTTTCTACCTTATTTTTGGGTTTTTCCAGCTCATTTTTGGGTTTTTATGGCTAATTTTGGAGTTTTTCTAGCTAATTTTTGGGTTTTTGTAGCTAACTTTTTAGTTTTTTTAGCTCATTTTTGAGTTTTATAGCTAATTTTTGGGTTTTTATAGCTAATTTTTGTGTTTGTGTGGCTAATTCCTGAGTTTTTTGGCTAATTCTTGAGTTTTCCTAGCTAATTTTTGGTTTTCATGGCAAAATTTTGGGTTTTTCTAGCTACTTTTTGGGTTTTTGTGCTATAAAACCCGAAGATTTATGGGATTTTCTAGCTACTTTTTGGGTTTTTGTGCTATAAAACCCGAAGATTTATGGGTTTTCTAGCTAATGTTTGAGTTTTCTAGCTAATTTTAGGGTTTTTATGGCTAATTTTGGAGTTTTTCTAGCTAATTTCTGAGTTTTTATAGCTAGTTTTTGAGTTTTTCTAGCTAATTTTTGGGTTTTATACCTAATTTTTGGGTTTTTATAGCTAATTTTTGGGTTTTTCTAACAATTTTTGGGTTTTTGTGGCTAATTTCTGTGTTTTTCTCGCTAATTCTTGGGTTTTATGGCTAATTTTTGGGTTTTTGTAGCTAATTTTTGGGTTTTTATAGCTAATTTTTGGGTTTGTGTGGCTAACTCCTGAGTTTTTCTAGCTAATTCTTGAGTTTTCCTAGCTAATTTTTTGTTTTTATGGCAAAATTTTGAGTTTTATAGCTAATTTTTGGGATTTCATGGCTAATTTTCGGGTTTTTCCAGATAATTTTCGCTTTTTTCTAGCTAATTTTAGGGTTCTATGGCTAATTTTTGAGTTTTCCCGGCTAATTTCTAGAATTTCATGGCTAATTTTTGGGTTTTTCTAGCAATTTCCGAGTTTTTATAGCTAATATTGGAGTTTTTCCAGCTAATTTCTGAGTTTTTCCAGCCAATTTTTGAGTTTTTATAGCTAATTTTTGGGATTTATAGCTAATTTTTGGGTTTTTCTAACAATTTTAGGGTTTTTGCGGCTAATTTCTGAGTTTTTCTAGCTAATTTTTGAGTTTTTCAAACAATTTTCGGATTTTTGTGGCTAAATCTTGGGTTTTATAGCTAATTTTTGGGTTTTTATAGCTAATTTTTAGGTTTGTGTGGCTAATTCCTGAGTTTTTCTAGCTAATTCTTGAGTTTTCCTAGCTAATTTTTGGTTTTTATGGCGAAATTTTGAGTTTTTCTAGCTAATTTTTGGGTTTTTGTGCTATAAAACCCAGAAATTCATGTGTTTTCTAGCTAATGTTTGAGTTTTCTAGCTAATTTTTGGGTTTTTATGGCTAATTTTTGGGTTTTTCCAGCTATTTTTGGCTTTTTTCTAGCTAATTTTTGGGTTTTATGGCTAATTTTTGAGTTTTCCTGGCTAATTTCTGGAAATTCATGGCTAATTTTTGGGTTTTTCTAGCAATTTCCGAGTTTTTATAGCTAATTTGTGGGTTTATAGCTAATTTTTGAGTTTTTCTAACAATTTTAGGGTTTTTGTGGCTAATTTCTGAGTTTTTCTAGCTAATTTCTGAGTTTTTCTAACAATTTTTGGATTTTTGTGGCTAATTCTTGGGTTCTATAGCTGATTTTTGGGTTTTTCCAGCTCATTTTTGGGTTTTCATGGCTAATTTTGGAGTTTTTCTAGCAAATTTTTGGGTTTTTGTAGCTAATTTTTTAGTTTTTTCAGCTCATTTTTGAGTTTTATAGCTAATTTTTGGGTTTTTATAGCTAATTTTTAGGTTTGTGTGGCTAATTCCTGAGTTTTTTTAGCTAATTTTTGGTTTTCATGGCGAAATTTTGAGTTTTTCTAGCTAATTTTTGGGTTTTTGTGCTATAAAACCCGAAGATTTATGGGTTTTCTAGCTAATGTTTGAGTTTTCTAGCTAATTTTTGGGTTTTTATGGCTAATTTTTGGGTTTTTCTAACAATTTTTGGGTTTTTGTGGCTAATTTCTGTGTTTTTCTCGCTAATTCTTGGGTTTTATGGCTAATTTTTGGGTTTTTGTAGCTAATTTTTGGGTTTTTCTAACAATTTTTGGGTTTTTGTGGCTAATTTCTGTGTTTTTCTCGCTAATTCTTGGGTTTTATGGCTAATTTTTGGGTTTTTGTAGCTAATTTTTGGGTTTTTATAGCTAATTTTTAGGTTTGTGTGGCTAATTCCTGAGTTTTTCTAGCTAATTCTTGAGTTTTCCTAGCTAATTTTTGGTTTTTATGGCAAAATTTTGAGTTTTATAGCTAATTTTTGGGTTTTTTTGGCTAATTTTTGGGTTTTTCTACCTTATTTTTGGGTTTTTCCAGCTCATTTTTGGGTTTTTATGGCTAATTTTGGAGTTTTTCTAGCTAATTTTTGGGTTTTTGTAGCTAACTTTTTAGTTTTTTTAGCTCATTTTTGAGTTTTATAGCTAATTTTTGGGTTTTTATAGCTAATTTTTGTGTTTGTGTGGCTAATTCCTGAGTTTTTTGGCTAATTCTTGAGTTTTCCTAGCTAATTTTTGGTTTTCATGGCAAAATTTTGGGTTTTTCTAGCTACTTTTTGGGTTTTTGTGCTATAAAACCCGAAGATTTATGGGATTTTCTAGCTACTTTTTGGGTTTTTGTGCTATAAAACCCGAAGATTTATGGGTTTTCTAGCTAATGTTTGAGTTTTCTAGCTAATTTTAGGGTTTTTATGGCTAATTTTGGAGTTTTTCTAGCTAATTTCTGAGTTTTTATAGCTAGTTTTTGAGTTTTTCTAGCTAATTTTTGGGTTTTATACCTAATTTTTGGGTTTTTATAGCTAATTTTTGGGTTTTTCTAACAATTTTTGGGTTTTTGTGGCTAATTTCTGTGTTTTTCTCGCTAATTCTTGGGTTTTATGGCTAATTTTTGGGTTTTTGTAGCTAATTTTTGGGTTTTTATAGCTAATTTTTGGGTTTGTGTGGCTAACTCCTGAGTTTTTCTAGCTAATTCTTGAGTTTTCCTAGCTAATTTTTGGTTTTTATGGCAAAATTTTGAGTTTTATAGCTAATTTTTGGGATTTCATGGCTAATTTTCGGGTTTTTCCAGATAATTTTCGCTTTTTTCTAGCTAATTTTAGGGTTTTATGGCTAATTTTTGAGTTTTCCCGGCTAATTTCTAGAATTTCATGGCTAATTTTTGGGTTTTTCTAGCAATTTCCGAGTTTTTATAGCTAATATTGGAGTTTTTCCAGCTAATTTCTGAGTTTTTCCAGCCAATTTTTGAGTTTTTATAGCTAATTTTTGGGATTTATAGCTAATTTTTGGGTTTTTCTAACAATTTTAGGGTTTTTGCGGCTAATTTCTGAGTTTTTCTAGCTAATTTTTGAGTTTTTCAAACAATTTTCGGATTTTTGTGGCTAAATCTTGGGTTTTATAGCTGATTTTTGGGTTTTTATAGCTAATTTTCAGGTTTGTGTGGCTAATTCCTGAGTTTTCTAGCTAATTCTCGAGTTTTCCTAGCTAATTTTTGGTTTTTATGGCAAAATTTTGAGTTTTATAGCTAATTTTTGGGTTTTTCTAGCTAATTTTTGGGTTTCATGGCTAATTTTCGAGTTTTTATGGCTAATATTGGAGTTTTTCTAGCTAATTTATGAGTTTTTCTAGCCAATTTTTGAGTTTTTCTAGCTTATTTTTGGGTTTTCATGGCTAATTTTGAAGTTTTTCTAGCTAATTTTTGGGTTTTTGTAGCTAATTTTTGGGTTTTTATAGCTAATTTTTAGGTTTGTGTGGCTAATTCCTGAGTTTTTCTAGCTAATTCTTGAGTTTTCCTAGCTAATTTTTGGTTTTTATGGCGAAATTTTGAGTTTTTCTAGCTAATTTTTGGGTTTTTGTGCTATAAAACCCAGAAATTCATGTGTTTTCTAGCTAATGTTTGAGTTTTCTAGCTAATTTTTGGGTTTTTATGGCTAATTTTTGGGTTTTTCCAGCTATTTTTGGCTTTTTTCTAGCTAATTTTTGGGTTTTATGGCTAATTTTTGAGTTTTCCTGGCTAATTTCTGGAAATTCATGGCTAATTTTTGGGTTTTTCTAGCAATTTTCGAGTTTTTATAGCTAATTTGTGGGTTTATAGCTAATTTTTGAGTTTTTCTAACAATTTTAGGGTTTTTGTGGCTAATTTCTGAGTTTTTCTAGCTAATTTCTGAGTTTTTCTAACAATTTTTGGATTTTTGTGGCTAATTCTTGGGTTCTATAGCTGATTTTTGGGTTTTTCCAGCTCATTTTTGGGTTTTCATGGCTAATTTTGGAGTTTTTCTAGCAAATTTTTGGGTTTTTGTAGCTAATTTTTTAGTTTTTTCAGCTCATTTTTGAGTTTTATAGCTAATTTTTGGGTTTTTATAGCTAATTTTTAGGTTTGTGTGGCTAATTCCTGAGTTTTTTTAGCTAATTTTTGGTTTTCATGGCGAAATTTTGAGTTTTTCTAGCTAATTTTTGGGTTTTTGTGCTATAAAACCCGAAGATTTATGGGTTTTCTAGCTAATGTTTGAGTTTTCTAGCTAATTTTTGGGTTTTTATGGCTAATTTTTGGGTTTTTCTAACAATTTTTGGGTTTTTGTGGCTAATTTCTGTGTTTTTCTCGCTAATTCTTGGGTTTTATGGCTAATTTTTGGGTTTTTGTAGCTAATTTTTGGGTTTTTCTAACAATTTTTGGGTTTTTGTGGCTAATTTCTGTGTTTTTCTCGCTAATTCTTGGGTTTTATGGCTAATTTTTGGGTTTTTGTAGCTAATTTTTGGGTTTTTATAGCTAATTTTTAGGTTTGTGTGGCTAATTCCTGAGTTTTTCTAGCTAATTCTTGAGTTTTCCTAGCTAATTTTTGGTTTTTATGGCAAAATTTTGAGTTTTATAGCTAATTTTTGGGTTTTTTTGGCTAATTTTTGGGTTTTTCTACCTTATTTTTGGGTTTTTCCAGCTCATTTTTGGGTTTTTATGTCTAATTTTGGAGTTTTTCTAGCTAATTTTTGGGTTTTTGTAGCTAACTTTTTAGTTTTTTTAGCTCATTTTTGAGTTTTATAGCTAATTTTTGGGTTTTTATAGCTAATTTTTGTGTTTGTGTGGCTAATTCCTGAGTTTTTTGGCTAATTCTTGAGTTTTCCTAGCTAATTTTTGGTTTTCATGGCAAAATTTTGGGTTTTTCTAGCTACTTTTTGGGTTTTTGTGCTATAAAACCCGAAGATTTATGGGTTTTTCTAGCTACTTTTTGGGTTTTTGTGCTATAAAACCCGAAGATTTATGGGTTTTCTAGCTAATGTTTGAGTTTTCTAGCTAATTTTAGGGTTTTTATGGCTAATTTTGGAGTTTTTCTAGCTAATTTCTGAGTTTTTATAGCTAGTTTTTGAGTTTTTCTAGCTAATTTTTGGGTTTTATACCTAATTTTTGGGTTTTTATAGCTAATTTTTGGGTTTTTCTAACAATTTTTGGGTTTTTGTGGCTAATTTCTGTGTTTTTCTCGCTAATTCTTGGGTTTTATGGCTAATTTTTGGGTTTTTGTAGCTAATTTTTGGGTTTTTATAGCTAATTTTTGGGTTTGTGTGGCTAACTCCTGAGTTTTTCTAGCTAATTCTTGAGTTTTCCTAGCTAATTTTTGGTTTTTATGGCAAAATTTTGAGTTTTATAGCTAATTTTTGGGATTTCATGGCTAATTTTCGGGTTTTTCCAGATAATTTTCGCTTTTTTCTAGCTAATTTTAGGGTTTTATGGCTAATTTTTGAGTTTTCCCGGCTAATTTCTAGAATTTCATGGCTAATTTTTGGGTTTTTCTAGCAATTTCCGAGTTTTTATAGCTAATATTGGAGTTTTTCCAGCTAATTTCTGAGTTTTTCCAGCCAATTTTTGAGTTTTTATAGCTAATTTTTGGGATTTATAGCCAATTTTTGGGTTTTTCTAACAATTTTAGGGTTTTTGCGGCTAATTTCTGAGTTTTTCTAGCTAATTTTTGAGTTTTTCAAACAATTTTCGGATTTTTGTGGCTAAATCTTGGGTTTTATAGCTGATTTTTGGGTTTTTATAGCTAATTTTCAGGTTTGTGTGGCTAATTCCTGAGTTTTCTAGCTAATTCTCGAGTTTTCCTAGCTAATTTTTGGTTTTTATGGCAAAATTTTGAGTTTTATAGCTAATTTTTGGGTTTTTATGGCTAATTTTTGGGTTTTTCCATATAATTTTCGCTTTTTTCTAGCTAATTTTTGGGTTTTATGGCTAATTTTTGAGTTTTCCCGGCTAATTTCTGGAATTTCATGGCTAATTTTTGGGTTCTTCTAGCAATTTTCGAGTTTTTATGGCTAATATTGGAATTTTTCCAGCCAATTTTTGAGTTTTATAGCTAATTTTTGGGTTTTTATGGCTAATTTTTGGGTTTTTCTAGCTTATTTTTGGGTTTTTCCAGCTCATTTTTGGTTTTTTATGGCTAATTTTGGAGTTTTTCTAGCTAATTTTTGGGTTTTTGTAGCTAATTTTTTAGTTTTTTCAGCTCATTTTTGAGTTTTATAGCTAATTTTTGGGTTTTTATAGCTAATTTTTGTGTTTGTGTGGCTAATTCCTGAGTTTTTTTGGCTAATTCTTGAGTTTTCCTAGATAATTTTTGGTTTTCATGGCAAAATTTTGGGTTTTTCTAGCTAATTTTTGGGTTTTTGTGCTATAAAACCCGAAGATTTATGAGTTTTCTAGCTAATTTTTGGGTTTTTATGGCTAATTTTGGAGTTTTTCTAGCTAATTTCTGAGTTTTTATAGCTAGTTTTTGAGTTTTTCTAGCTAATTTTTGGGTTTTATACCTAATTTTTGGGTTTTTATAGCTAATTTTTGGGTTTTTCTAACAATTTTTGGGTTTTTGTGGCTAATTTCTGTGTTTTTCTCGCTAATTCTTGGGTTTTATGGCTAATTTTTGGGTTTTTGTAGCTAATTTTTGGGTTTTTATAGCTAATTTTTGGGTTTTAAGGCAAAATTTTGAGTTTTATAGCTAATTTTTGGGATTTTATGGCTAATTTTCGGGTTTTTCCAGATAATTTTCGCTTTTTTCTAGCTAATTTTTGGGTTTTATGGCTAATTTTTGAGTTTTCCCGGCTAATTTCTGGAATTTCATGGCTAATTTTTGGGTTTTTCTAGCAATTTTCGAGTTTTTATGGCTAATATTGGAGTTTTTCCAGCTAATTTCTGAGTTTTTCCAGCCAATTTTTGAGTTTTTATAGCTAATTTTTGGGATTTATAGCTAATTTTTGGGTTTTTCTAACAATTTTAGGGTTTTTGTGGCTAATTTCTGAGTTTTTCTAGCTAATTTTTGAGTTTTTCGAACAATTTTCGGATTTTTGTGGCTAAATCTTGGGTTTTATAGCTGATTTTTGGGTTTTTATAGCTAATTTTCAGGTTTGTGTGGCTAATTCCTGAGTTTTCTAGCTAATTCTCGAGTTTTCCTAGCTAATTTTTGGTTTTTATGGCAAAATTTTGAGTTTTATAGCTAATTTTTGGGTTTTTCTAACAATTTTTGGATTTTTATGGCTTTTGTTTGAGTTTTTCTGGCTAATTTTTGGGTTTTATAGCTATTTTTTGGGTTTTCTAGCCAATTTTTGAGTTTTTATAGATAATTTTTGGGTTTTATAACTAATTTTTGGGTTTTTATGGCTAAGTTTTGGGTTTTTCTAGCTTATTTTTGGGTTTTTATAGCTAATTTTTGTGTTTGTGTGGCTAATTCCTGAGTTTTTTTGGCTAATTCTTGAGTTTTCCTAGATAATTTTTGGTTTTCATGGCAAAATTTTGGGTTTTTCTAGCTAATTTTTGGGTTTTTGTGCTATAAAACCCGAAGATTTATGAGTTTTCTAGCTAATTTTTGGGTTTTTATGGCTAATTTTGGAGTTTTTCTAGCTAATTTCTGAGTTTTTATAGCTAGTTTTTGAGTTTTTCTAGCTAATTTTTGGGTTTTATACCTAATTTTTGGGTTTTTATAGCTAATTTTTGGGTTTTTCTAACAATTTTTGGGTTTTTGTGGCTAATTTCTGTGTTTTTCTCGCTAATTCTTGGGTTTTTGTAGCTAATTTTTGGGTTTTTATAGCTAATTTTTGGGTTTTAAGGCAAAATTTTGAGTTTTATAGCTAATTTTTGGGATTTTATGGCTAATTTTCGGGTTTTTCCAGATAATTTTCGCTTTTTTCTAGCTAATTTTTGGGTTTTATGGCTAATTTTTGAGTTTTCCCGGCTAATTTCTGGAATTTCATGGCTAATTTTTGGGTTTTTCTAGCAATTTTCGAGTTTTTATGGCTAATATTGGAGTTTTTCCAGCTAGATTCTGAGTTTTTCCAGCCAATTTTTGAGTTTTTATAGCTAATTTTCGGGATTTATAGCTAATTTTTGGGTTTTTCTAACAATTTTAGGGTTTTTGTGGCTAATTTCTGAGTTTTTCTAGCTAATTTTTGAGTTTTTCGAACAATTTTCGGATTTTTGTGGCTAAATCTTGGGTTTTATAGCTGATTTTTGGGTTTTTATAGCTAATTTTCAGGTTTGTGTGGCTAATTCCTGAGTTTTCTAGCTAATTCTCGAGTTTTCCTAGCTAAATTTTGGTTTTTATGGCAAAATTTTGAGTTTTATAGCTAATTTTTGGGTTTTTCTAACAATTTTTGGATTTTTATGGCTTTTGTTTGAGTTTTTCTGGCTAATTTTTGGGTTTTATAGCTATTTTTTGGGTTTTCTAGCCAATTTTTGAGTTTTTATAGATAATTTTTGGGTTTTATAACTAATTTTTGGGTTTTTATGGCTTAGTTTTGGGTTTTTCTAGCTTATTTTTGGGTTTTATAGCTATTTTTTGAGTTTTTATAGCTAACTTCCGGGTTTTTATAGCAATTTTTGGCTTTTCATGGCTACTTTTGGAGTTTTTCTAGCTAATTTCTGAGTTTTTCTAGCTAATTTTTGGGTTTCATGGCTAATTTTCAAGTTTTTATGGCTAATATTGGAGTTTTTCTAGCTAATTTATGAGTTTTCCTAGCCAATTTTTGAGTTTTTCTAGCTTATTTTTGGGTTTTCATGGCTAATTTTGAAGTTTTTCTAGCTAATTTTTGGATTTTTGTAGCTAATTTTTGGGTTTTTATAGCTAATTTTTTGGTTTGTGTGGCTGATTCCTGAGATTTTCTAGCTAATTCCTGAGTTTTCCTAGCTAATTTTTGGTTTGTACGGCAAAATTTTAAGTTTTTCTAGCTAATTTTTGGGTTTTTGTAGCTAATTTTTTGGTTTGTGTGGCTAATTCCTGAGTTTTTCTAGCTAATTCTTGAGTTTTCCTAGCTAATTTTTGGGTTTTATGGCTATTGTTTAAGTTTTTCTAGCTAATTTTTTGGTTTTATAGCTATTTTTGGGTTTTCTAGCTAATTTTTGGGTTTTTATGGCTAATTTTTGGGTTTTTCTAGCTAATTTTCGTTTTTTTCTAGCTAATTTTTGGGTTTTATGGCTAATTTTTTGAGTTTTTCTGGAATTTCATGGCTAATATTTGGGTTTTTATAGCAATTTTTGGGTTTTTATAGCTAATTTTTGGGTTTTTCTAACAATTTTTGGATTTTTATGGCTTTTGTTTGAGTTTTTCTGGCTAATTTTTGGGTTTTATAGCTATTTTTTGGGTTTTCTAGCCAATTTTTGAGTTTTTATAGATAATTTTTGGGTTTTATAACTAATTTTTGGGTTTTTATGGCTAAGTTTTGGGGTTTTCTAGCTTATTTTTGGGTTTTATAGCTACTTTTGGAGTTTTTATGGCTAATATTGGAGTTTTTCTAGCTAATTTATGAGTTTTTCTAGCCAATTTTTGAGTTTTTCTAGCTTATTTTTGGGTTTTCATGGCTAATTTTTGGGTTTTTCTAGCTAATTTCCGCTTTTTTCTAGCTAATTTTTGGGTTTTATGGCTAATTTTTCGAGTTTTTATGGCTAATATTGGAGTTTTTCTAGCTAATTTATGAGTTTTTCTAGCCAATTTTTGAGTTTTTCTAGCTTATTTTTGGGTTTTCATGGCTAATTTTTGGGTTTTTCTAGCTAATTTCCGCTTTTTTCTAGCTAATTTTTGGGTTTTATGGCTAATTTTTCGAGTTTTTCTGGAATTTCATGGCTAATATTTGGGTTTTTATAGCAATTTTTGGGTTTTTATGGCTAATTTTTGGGTTTTTCTAGCTAATTTCTGATTTTTTATAGCTAATTTATTTATTAAATTTATCAAAAACCCAAAAATCAGCTATGAAAAATCAAAAATTAGCTAGAAAAACCCAAAAATTAGCCATAAAAACCCAAAAATTAGCTAGGAAAACTCAAGAATTAGCTAGAACAACTCAGGAATTAGCCACACAAACCTAAAAATTAGCTATAAAAACCCAAAATCTAGCTTCAAAACTCAAAACATATCTATAAAAAGTCAACAATTGGCTAGAAAACCCAAAAAATAGCTATAAAACCCAAAAATTAGCTAGAAAAACACAAAAATTAGCCATAAAATTTAATAAATTAGCCACAAAAACCCAAAAATAGCTAGAAAAACTCAAAAATTGGCTAGAAAAACTCATAAATTAGCTGGAAAAACTCGAAAATTAGCCATAAAACCCAAAAATTAGCTAGAAAAACTCAAAAATTTGCTATAAAAACTCAGAAATAAGCTAGAACAACTCCAAAAGTAGCCATGAAAAGCCAAAAGTTGCTATAAAAACCCGGAAATTAGCTATGAAAACTCAAAAAATAGCTATAAAACCCAAAAATAAGCTAGAAAACCCCAAAACAGCCATAAAAACCCAAAAATTAGCTAGAAAACTCAAACGTTAGCTAGAAAACCCATAAATTTTTGGGTTTTATAGCTAATTTTTGGGTTTTATAGCTATTTTTTGAGTTTTTATGGCTTAAATTTGGGTTTTTATAGCTAATTTTCGAGTTTTTCTACCTAATTTTCGAGTTTTTCTAGCTAATTTTTGGAATTTCGTGGCTAATTTTCGGTTTTTTCTAGCAAATTTTGGGTTTTTATGGCTACTTTTATAGCTATTGTTTGAGTTTTTCTAGCTAATTTTTGGGTTTTATGGCTAATTTTCGAGTTTTTATGGCTAATATTGGAGTTTTTCTAGCTAATTTATAATTTATGAGTTTTTCTAGCCAATTTTTGAGTTTTTCTAGCTAATTTTTGGGTTTTTGTGGCTAATTTATTAAATTTTATGGCTGATTTATTAAATTTTATGGCTAATTTTTGTGTTTTTCTAGCTAATTTTTGGGTTTTATAGCTAATTTTTGGGTTTTTCTAACAATTTTTGGATTTTTATAGCTTTTGTTTGAGTTTTTCTGGCTAATTTTTTGGTTTTATAGCTATTTTTTGGGTTTTCTAGCCAATTTTTGAGTTTTTATAGATAATTTTTGGGTTTTATAACTAATTTTTGGGTTTTTATGGCTAAGTTTTGGGTTTTTCTAGCTTATTTTTGGGTTTTATAGCTATTTTTTAAGTTTTTATAGCAAACTTCCGAGTTTTTATAGCAATTTTTGGCTTTTCATGGCTACTTTTGGAGTTTTTCTAGCTAATTTTTGGGTTTCATGGCTAATTTTCGAGTTTTTATGGCTAATATTGGAGTTTTTCTAGCTAATTTATGAGTTTTTCTAGCCAATTTTTGAGTTTTTCTAGCTTATTTTTGGGTTTTCATGGCTAATTTTGAAGTTTTTCTAGCTAATTTTTGGGTTTTTGTAACTAATTTTTGGGTTTTTATAGCTAATTTTTAGGTTTGTGTGGCTAATTCCTGAGTTTTTCTAGCTAATTCTTGAGTTTTCCTAGCTAATTTTTGGTTTTTATGGCGAAATTTTGAGTTTTTCTAGCTAATTTTTGGGTTTTTGTGCTATAAAACCCAGAAATTTATGTGTTTTCTAGCTAATGTTTGAGTTTTCTAGCTAATTTTTGGGTTTTTATGGCTAATTTTTGGGTTTTTCCAGCTATTTTTGGCTTTTTTCTAGCTAATTTTTGGGTTTTATGGCTAATTTTTGAGTTTTCCTGGCTAATTTCTGGAAATTCATGGCTAATTTTTGGGTTTTTCTAGCAATTTTCGAGTTTTTATAGCTAATTTGTGGGTTTATAGCTAATTTTTGGGTTTTTCTAACAATTTTAGGGTTTTTGTGGCTAATTTCTGAGTTTTTCTAGCTAATTTCAGAGTTTTTCTAACAATTTTTGGATTTTTGTGGCTAATTCTTGGGTTTTATAGCTGATTTTTGGGTTTTTCCAGCTCATTTTTGGGTTTTCATGGCTAATTTTGGAGTTTTTCTAGCTAATTTTTGGGTTTTTGTAGCTAATTTTTGAGTTTTTTTAGCTCATTTTTGAGTTTTTCTAGCTAATTTTTGGGTTTTTGTAGCTAATTTTTTAGTTTTTTCAGCTCATTTTTGAGTTTTATAGCTAATTTTTGGGTTTTTATAGCTAATTTTTGTGTTTGTGTGGCTAATTCCTGAGTTTTTTTGGCTAATTCTTGAGTTTTCCTAGCTAATTTTTGGTTTTCATGGCAAAATTTTGGGTTTTTCTAGCTAATTTTTGGGTTTTTGTGCTATAAAACCCGAAGATTTATGGGTTTTCTAGCTAATGTTTGAGTTTTCTAGCTAATTTTTGGGTTTTTATGGCTAATTTTGGAGTTTTTCTAGCTAATTTTTGGGTTTTATACCTAATTTTTGGGTTTTTATAGCTAATTTTTGGGTTTTTCTAACAATTTTTGGGTTTTTGTGGCTAATTTCTGTGTTTTTCTCGCTAATTCTTGGGTTTTATGGCTAATTTTTGGGATTTTGTAGCTAATTTTTGGGATTTTATAGCTAATTTTCGGGTTTTTCCAGATAATTTCCGCTTTTTTCTAGCTAATTTTTGGGTTTTATGGCTAATTTTTGAGTTTTCCCGGCTAATTTCTGGAATTTCATGGCTAATTTTTGGGTTTTTCTAGCAATTTTAGGGTTTTTGTGGCTAATTTCTGAGTTTTTCTAGCTAATTTTTGAGTTTTTCTAACAATTTTCGGATTTTTGTGGCTAAATCTTGGGTTTTATAGCTGATTTTTGGGTTTTTATAGCTAATTTTCAGGTTTGTGTGGCTAATTCCTGAGTTTTCTAGCTAATTCTCGAGTTTTCCTAGCTAATTTTTGGTTTTTATGGCAAAATTTTGAGTTTTATAGCTAATTTTTGGGTTTTTATGGCTAATTTTTGGGTTTTTCCAGCTAATTTCTGAGTTTTTCCAGCCAATTTTTGAGTTTTTATAGCTAATTTTTGGGATTTATAGCTAATTTTTGGGTTTTTCTAACAATTTTAGGGTTTTTGTGGCTAATTTCTGAGTTTTTCTAGCTAATTTTTGAGTTTTTCTAACAATTTTCGGATTTTTGTGGCTAAATCTTGGGTTCTATAGCTGATTTTTGGGTTTTTATAGCTAATTTTCAGGTTTGTGTGGCTAATTCCTGAGTTTTCTAGCTAATTCTCGAGTTTTCCTAGCTAATTTTTGGTTTTTATGGCAAAATTTTGAGTTTTATAGCTAATTTTTGGGTTTTTATGGCTAATTTTTGGGTTTTTCCATATAATTCTCGCTTTTTTCTAGCTAATTTTTGGGTTTTATGGCTAATTTTTGAGTTTTCCCGGCTAATTTCTGGAATTTCATGGCTAATTTTTGGGTTCTTCTAGCAATTTTCGAGTTTTTATGGCTAATATTGGAATTTTTCCAGCCAATTTTTGAGTTTTTATAGCTACTTTTTGGGATTTATAGCTAATTTTTGGGTTTTTCTAACAATTTTAGGGTTTTTGTGGCTAATTTCTGAGTTTTTCTAGCTAATTTTTGAGTTTTTCGAACAATTTTCGGATTTTTGCGGCTAAATCTTGGGTTTTATAGCTGATTTTTGGGTTTTTATAGCTAATTTTCAGGTTTGTGTGGCTAATTCCTGAGTTTTCTAGCTAATTCTCGAGTTTTCCTAGCTAATTTTTGGTTTTTATGGCAAAATTTTGAGTTTTATAGCTAATTTTTGGGTTTTTATGGCTAATTTTTGGGTTTTTCCAGCTAATTTCTGAGTTTTTCCAGCCAATTTTTGAGTTTTTATAGCTAATTTTTGGGATTTATAGCTAATTTTTGGGTTTTTCTAACAATTTTAGGGTTTTTGTGGCTAATTTCTGAGTTTTTCTAGCTAATTTTTGAGTTTTTCTAACAATTTTCGGATTTTTGTGGCTAAATCTTGGGTTCTATAGCTGATTTTTGGGTTTTTATAGCTAATTTTCAGGTTTGTGTGGCTAATTCCTGAGTTTTCTAGCTAATTCTCGAGTTTTCCTAGCTAATTTTTGGTTTTTATGGCAAAATTTTGAGTTTTATAGCTAATTTTTGGGTTTTTATGGCTAATTTTTGGGTTTTTCCATATAATTCTCGCTTTTTTCTAGCTAATTTTTGGGTTTTATGGCTAATTTTTGAGTTTTCCCGGCTAATTTCTGGAATTTCATGGCTAATTTTTGGGTTCTTCTAGCAATTTTCGAGTTTTTATGGCTAATATTGGAATTTTTCCAGCCAATTTTTGAGTTTTATAGCTAATTTTTGGGTTTTTATGGCTAATTTTTGGGTTTTTCTAGCTTATTTTTGGGTTTTTCCAGCTCATTTTTGGGTTTTTATGGCTAATTTTGGAGTTTTTCTAGCTAATTTTTGGGTTTTTGTAGCTAATTTTTTAGTTTTTTCAGCTCATTTTTGAGTTTTATAGCTAATTTTTGGGTTTTTATAGCTAATTTTTGTGTTTGTGTGGCTAATTCCTGAGTTTTTTTGGCTAATTCTTGAGTTTTCCTAGCTAATTTTTGGTTTTCATGGCAAAATTTTGGGTTTTTCTAGCTAATTTTTGGGTTTTTGTGCTATAAAACCCGAAGATTTATGGGTTTTCTAGCTAATGTTTAAGTTTTCTAGCTAATGTTTGAGTTTTCTAGCTAATTTTTGGGTTTTTATGGCTAATTTTGGAGTTTTTCTAGCTAATTTCTGAGTTTTTATAGCTAGTTTTTGAGTTTTTCTAGCTAATTTTTGGGTTTTATACCTAATTTTTGGGTTTTTATAGCTAATTTTTGGGTTTTTCTAACAATTTTTGGGTTTTTGTGGCTAATTTCTGTGTTTTTCTCGCTAATTCTTGGGTTTTATGGCTAATTTTTGGGTTTTTGTAGCTAATTTTTGGGTTTGTGTGGCTAACTCCTGAGTTTTCCTAGCTAATTCTTGAGTTTTCCCAGCTAATTTTTGGTTTTTATGGCAAAATTTTGAGTTTTATAGCTAATTTTTGGGATTTTATGGCTAATTTTCGGGTTTTTCCAGATAATTTTCGCTTTTTTCTAGCTAATTTTTGGGTTTTATGGCTAATTTTTGAGTTTTCCCGGCTAATTTCTGGAATTTCATGGCTAATTTTTGGGTTTTTATGGCTAATATTGGAGTTTTTCCAGCTAATTTCTGAGTTTTTCCAGCCAATTTTTGAGTTTTTATAGCTACTTTTTGGGATTTATAGCTAATTTTTGGGTTTTTCTAACAATTTTAGGGTTTTTGTGGCTAATTTCTGAGTTTTTCTAGCTAATTTTTGAGTTTTTCGAACAATTTTCGGATTTTTGCGGCTAAATCTTGGGTTTTATAGCTGATTTTTGGGTTTTTATAGCTAATTTTCAGGTTTGTGTGGCTAATTCCTGAGTTTTCTAGCTAATTCTCGAGTTTTCCTAGCTAATTTTTGGTTTTTATGGCAAAATTTTGAGTTTTATAGCTAATTTTTGGGTTTTTATGGCTAATTTTTGGGTTTTTCCATATAATTCTCGCTTTTTTCTAGCTAATTTTTGGGTTTTATGGCTAATTTTTGAGTTTTCCCGGCTAATTTCTGGAATTTCATGGCTAATTTTTGGGTTCTTCTAGCAATTTTCGAGTTTTTATGGCTAATATTGGAATTTTTCCAGCCAATTTTTGAGTTTTATAGCTAATTTTTGGGTTTTTATAGCTAATTTTTGTGTTTGTGTGGCTAATTCCTGAGTTTTTTTGGCTAATTCTTGAGTTTTCCTAGCTAATTTTTGGTTTTCATGGCAAAATTTTGGGTTTTTCTAGCTAATTTTTGGGTTTTTGTGCTATAAAACCCGAAGATTTATGGGTTTTCTAGCTAATGTTTGAGTTTTCTAGCTAATTTTTGGGTTTTTATGGCTAATTTTGGAGTTTTTCTAGCTAATTTTTGGGTTTTATACCTAATTTTTGGGTTTTTATAGCTAATTTTTGGGTTTTTCTAACAATTTTTGGGTTTTTGTGGCTAATTTCTGTGTTTTTCTCGCTAATTCTTGGGTTTTATGGCTAATTTTTGGGATTTTGTAGCTAATTTTTGGGATTTTATGGCTAATTTTCGGGTTTTTCCAGATAATTTCCGCTTTTTTCTAGCTAATTTTTGGGTTTTATGGCTAATTTTTGAGTTTTCCCGGCTAATTTCTGGAATTTCATGGCTAATTTTTGGGTTTTTCTAGCAATTTTAGGGTTTTTGTGGCTAATTTCTGAGTTTTTCTAGCTAATTTTTAAGTTTTTCTAACAATTTTCGGATTTTTGTGGCTAAATCTTGGGTTTTATAGCTGATTTTTGGGTTTTTATAGCTAATTTTCAGGTTTGTGTGGCTAATTCCTGAGTTTTCTAGCTAATTCTCGAGTTTTCCTAGCTAATTTTTGGTTTTTATGGCAAAATTTTGAGTTTTATAGCTAATTTTTGGGTTTTTATGGCTAATTTTTGGGTTTTTCCAGCTAATTTCTGAGTTTTTCCAGCCAATTTTTGAGTTTTTATAGCTAATTTTTGGGATTTATAGCTAATTTTTGGGTTTTTCTAACAATTTTAGGGTTTTTGTGGCTAATTTCTGAGTTTTTCTAGCTAATTTTTGAGTTTTTCTAACAATTTTCGGATTTTTGTGGCTAAATCTTGGGTTCTATAGCTGATTTTTGGGTTTTTATAGCTAATTTTCAGGTTTGTGTGGCTAATTCCTGAGTTTTCTAGCTAATTCTCGAGTTTTCCTAGCTAATTTTTGGTTTTTATGGCAAAATTTTGAGTTTTATAGCTAATTTTTGGGTTTTTATGGCTAATTTTTGGGTTTTTCCATATAATTCTCGCTTTTTTCTAGCTAATTTTTGGGTTTTATGGCTAATTTTTGAGTTTTCCCGGCTAATTTCTGGAATTTCATGGCTAATTTTTGGGTTCTTCTAGCAATTTTCGAGTTTTTATGGCTAATATTGGAATTTTTCCAGCCAATTTTTGAGTTTTATAGCTAATTTTTGGGTTTTTATGGCTAATTTTTGGGTTTTTCTAGCTTATTTTTGGGTTTTTCCAGCTCATTTTTGGGTTTTTATGGCTAATTTTGGAGTTTTTCTAGCTAATTTTTGGGTTTTTGTAGCTAATTTTTTAGTTTTTTCAGCTCATTTTTGAGTTTTATAGCTAATTTTTGGGTTTTTATAGCTAATTTTTGTGTTTGTGTGGCTAATTCCTGAGTTTTTTTGGCTAATTCTTGAGTTTTCCTAGCTAATTTTTGGTTTTCATGGCAAAATTTTGGGTTTTTCTAGCTAATTCTTGGGTTTTTGTGCTATAAAACCCGAAGATTTATGGGTTTTCTAGCTAATGTTTAAGTTTTCTAGCTAATGTTTGAGTTTTCTAGCTAATTTTTGGGTTTTTATGGCTAATTTTGGAGTTTTTCTAGCTAATTTCTGAGTTTTTATAGCTAGTTTTTGAGTTTTTCTAGCTAATTTTTGGGTTTTATACCTAATTTTTGGGTTTTTATAGCTAATTTTTGGGTTTTTCTAACAATTTTTGGGTTTTTGTGGCTAATTTCTGTGTTTTTCTCGCTAATTCTTGGGTTTTATGGCTAATTTTTGGGTTTTTGTAGCTAATTTTTGGGTTTGTGTGGCTAACTCCTGAGTTTTCCTAGCTAATTCTTGAGTTTTCCTAGCTAATTTTTGGTTTTTATGGCAAAATTTTGAGTTTTATAGCTAATTTTTGGGATTTTATGGCTAATTTTCGGGTTTTTCCAGATAATTTTCGCTTTTTTCTAGCTAATTTTTGGGTTTTATGGCTAATTTTTGAGTTTTCCCGGCTAATTTCTGGAATTTCATGGCTAATTTTTGGGTTTTTCTAGCAATTTTCGAGTTTTTATGGCTAATATTGGAGTTTTTCCAGCTAATTTCTGAGTTTTTCCAGCCAATTTTTGAGTTTTTATAGCTAATTTTTGGGATTTATAGCTAATTTTTGGGTTTTTCTAACAATTTTAGGGTTTTTGTGGCTAATTTCTGAGTTTTTCTAGCTAATTTTTGAGTTTTTCGAACAATTTTTGGATTTTTGCGGCTAAATCTTGGGTTTTATAGCTGATTTTTGGGTTTTTATAGCTAATTTTCAGGTTTGTGTGGCTAATTCCTGAGTTTTCTAGCTAATTCTCGAGTTTTCCTAGCTAATTTTTGGTTTTTATGGCAAAATTTTGAGTTTTATAGCTAATTTTTGGGTTTTTATGGCTAATTTTTGGGTTTTTCCATATAATTCTCGCTTTTTTCTAGCTAATTTTTGGGTTTTATGGCTAATTTTTGAGTTTTCCCGGCTAATTTCTGGAATTTCATGGCTAATTTTTGGGTTCTTCTAGCAATTTTCGAGTTTTTATGGCTAATATTGGAATTTTTCCAGCCAATGTTTGAGTTTTATAGCTAATTTTTGGGTTTTTATGGCTAATTTTTGGGTTTTTCTAGCTTATTTTTGGGTTTTTCCAGCTCATTTTTGGGTTTTCATGGCTAATTTTGGAGTTTTTCTAGCTAATTTTTGGGTTTTTATAGCTAATTTTTTAGTTTTTTCAGCTCATTTTTGAGTTTTATAGCTAATTTTTGGGTTTTTATAGCTAGTTTTTGTGTTTGTGTGGCTAATTCCTGAGTTTTTTTGGCTAATTCTTGAGTTTTCCTAGCTAATTTTTGGTTTTCATGGCAAAATTTTGGAGTTTTTCTAGCTAATTTCTGAGTTTTTATAGCTAGTTTTTGAGTTTTTCTAGCTAATTTTTGGGTTTTATACCTAATTTTTGGGTTTTATAGCTAATTTTTGGGTTTTTCTAACAATTTTTGGGTTTTTGTGGCTAATTTCTGTGTTTTTCTCGCTAATTCTTGGGTTTTATGGCTAATTTTTGGGTTTTTGTAGCTAATTTTTGGGTTTTTATAGCTAATTTGTGGGTTTGTGTGGCTAACTCCTGAGTTTTTCTAGCTAATTCTTGAGTTTTCCTAGCTAATTTTTGGTTTTTATGGCAAAATTTTGAGTTTTATAGCTAATTTTTGGGATTTTATGGCTAATTTTTGGGTTTTTCCAGATAATTTTCGCTTTTTTCTAGCTAATTTTTGGGTTTTATGGCTAATTTTTGAGTTTTCCCGGCTAATTTCTGGAATTTCATGGCTAATTTTTGGGTTTTTCTAGCAATTTTCGAGTTTTTATGGCTAATATTGGAGTTTTTCCAGCTAATTTCTGAGTTTTTCCAGCCAATTTTTGAGTTTTCCTAGCTAATTTTTGGTTTTCATAGCAAAATTTTGGGTTTTTCTAGCTAATTTTTGGGTTTTTGTGCTATAAAACCCGAAGATTTATGGGTTTTCTAGCTAATGTTTGAGTTTTCTAGCTAATTTTTGGGTTTTTATTGCTAATTTTGGAGTTTTTTTAGCTAATTTCTGAGTTTTTATAGCTAGTTTTTGAGTTTTTCTAGCTAATTTTTGGGTTTTATACCTAATTTTTGGGTTTTTATAGCTAATTTTTGGGTTTTTCTAACAATTTTTGGGTTTTTGTGGCTAATTTCTGTGTTTTTCTCGCTAATTCTTGGGTTTTATGGCTAATTTTTGGGTTTTTGTAGCTAATTTTTGGGTTTTTATAGCTAATTTTTGGGTTTGTGTGGCTAACTCCTGAGTTTTTCTAGCTAATTCTTGAGTTTTCCTAGCTAATTTTTGGTTTTTATGGCAAAATTTTGAGTTTTATAGCTAATTTTTGGGATTTTATGGCTAATTTTCGGGTTTTTCCAGATAATTTGCGCTTCTTTCTAGCTAATTTTTGGGTTTTATGGCTAATATTTGAGTTTTCCCGGCTAATTTCTGGAATTTCATGGCTAATTTTTGGGTTTTTCTAGCAATTTTCGAGTTTTTATGGCTAATATTGGAGTTTTTCCTGCTAATTTCTGAGTTTTTCCAGCCAATTTTTGAGTTTTTATAGCTAATTTTTGGGATTTATAGCTAATTTTTGGGTTTTTCTAGCTAATTTTTGGGTTTTTGTGCTATAAAACCCGAAGATTTATGGGTTTTCTAGCTAATGTTTGAGTTTTCTAGCTAATTTTTGGGTTTTTATGGCTAATTTTGGAGTTTTTCTAGCTAATTTCTGAGTTTTTATAGCTAGTTTTTGAGTTTTTCTAGCTAATTTTTGGGTTTTATACCTAATTTTTGGGTTTTTATAGCTAATTTTTGGGTTTTTCTAACAATTTTTGGGTTTTTGTGGCTAATTTCTGTGTTTTTCTCGCTAATTCTTGAGTTTTCCTAGCTAATTTTTGGTTTTTATGGCAAAATTTTGAGTTTTATAGCTAATTTTTGGGATTTTATGGCTAATTTTTGGGTTTTTGTAGCTAATTTTTGGGTTTTTATAGCTAATTTTTGGGTTTGTGTGGCTAACTCCTGAGTTTTTCTAGCTAATTCTTGAGTTTTCCTAGCTAATTTTTGGTTTTTATGGCAAAATTTTGAGTTTTATAGCTAATTTTTGGGATTTTATGGCTAATTTTCGGGTTTTTCCAGATAATTTTCGCTTTTTTCTAGCTAATTTTTGGGTTTTATGGCTAATTTTTGAGTTTTCCCGGCTAATTTCTGGAATTTCATGGCTAATTTTTGGGTTTTTCTAGCAATTTTCGAGTTTTTATGGCTAATATTGGAGTTTTTCCAGCTAATTTCTGAGTTTTTCCAGCCAATTTTTGAGTTTTTATAGCTAATTTTCGGGATTTATAGCTAATTTTTGGGTTTTTCTAACAATTTTAGGGTTTTTGTGGCTAATTTCTGAGTTTTTCTAGCTAATTTTTGAGTTTTTCGAACAATTTTCGGATTTTTGTGGCTAAATCTTGGGTTTTATAGCTGATTTTTGGGTTTTTATAGCTAATTTTCAGGTTTGTGTGGCTAATTCCTGAGTTTTCTAGCTAATTCTCGAGTTTTCCTAGCTAAATTTTGGTTTTTATGGCAAAATTTTGAGTTTTATAGCTAATTTTTGGGTTTTTCTAACAATTTTTGGATTTTTATGGCTTTTGTTTGAGTTTTTCTGGCTAATTTTTGGGTTTTATAGCTATTTTTTGGGTTTTCTAGCCAATTTTTGAGTTTTTATAGATAATTTTTGGGTTTTATAACTAATTTTTGGGTTTTTATGGCTTAGTTTTGGGTTTTTCTAGCTTATTTTTGGGTTTTATAGCTATTTTTTGAGTTTTTATAGCTAACTTCCGGGTTTTTATAGCAATTTTTGGCTTTTCATGGCTACTTTTGGAGTTTTTCTAGCTAATTTCTGAGTTTTTCTAGCTAATTTTTGGGTTTCATGGCTAATTTTCAAGTTTTTATGGCTAATATTGGAGTTTTTCTAGCTAATTTATGAGTTTTCCTAGCCAATTTTTGAGTTTTTCTAGCTTATTTTTGGGTTTTCATGGCTAATTTTGAAGTTTTTCTAGCTAATTTTTGGGTTTTTGTAGCTAATTTTTGGGTTTTTATAGCTAATTTTTTGGTTTGTGTGGCTGATTCCTGAGATTTTCTAGCTAATTCCTGAGTTTTCCTAGCTAATTTTTGGTTTGTACGGCAAAATTTTAAGTTTTTCTAGCTAATTTTTGGGTTTTTGTAGCTAATTTTTTGGTTTGTGTGGCTAATTCCTGAGTTTTTCTAGCTAATTCTTGAGTTTTCCTAGCTAATTTTTGGGTTTTATGGCTATTGTTTAAGTTTTTCTAGCTAATTTTTTGGTTTTATAGCTATTTTTGGGTTTTCTAGCTAATTTTTGGGTTTTTATGGCTAATTTTTGGGTTTTTCTAGCTAATTTTCGTTTTTTTCTAGCTAATTTTTGGGTTTTATGGCTAATTTTTTGAGTTTTTCTGGAATTTCATGGCTAATATTTGGGTTTTTATAGCAATTTTTGGGTTTTTATAGCTAATTTTTGGGTTTTTCTAACAATTTTTGGATTTTTATGGCTTTTGTTTGAGTTTTTCTGGCTAATTTTTGGGTTTTATAGCTATTTTTTGGGTTTTCTAGCCAATTTTTGAGTTTTTATAGATAATTTTTGGGTTTTATAACTAATTTTTGGGTTTTTATGGCTAAGTTTTGGGGTTTTCTAGCTTATTTTTGGGTTTTATAGCTACTTTTGGAGTTTTTATGGCTAATATTGGAGTTTTTCTAGCTAATTTATGAGTTTTTCTAGCCAATTTTTGAGTTTTTCTAGCTTATTTTTGGGTTTTCATGGCTAATTTTTGGGTTTTTCTAGCTAATTTCCGCTTTTTTCTAGCTAATTTTTGGGTTTTATGGCTAATTTTTCGAGTTTTTATGGCTAATATTGGAGTTTTTCTAGCTAATTTATGAGTTTTTCTAGCCAATTTTTGAGTTTTTCTAGCTTATTTTTGGGTTTTCATGGCTAATTTTTGGGTTTTTCTAGCTAATTTCCGCTTTTTTCTAGCTAATTTTTGGGTTTTATGGCTAATTTTTCGAGTTTTTCTGGAATTTCATGGCTAATATTTGGGTTTTTATAGCAATTTTTGGGTTTTTATGGCTAATTTTTGGGTTTTTCTAGCTAATTTCTGATTTTTTATAGCTAATTTATTTATTAAATTTATCAAAAACCCAAAAATCAGCTATGAAAAATCAAAAATTAGCTAGAAAAACCCAAAAATTAGCTATAAAAACCCAAAATCTAGCTTCAAAACTCAAAACATATCTATAAAAAGTCAACAATTGGCTAGAAAACCCAAAAAATAGCTATAAAACCCAAAAAGTAGCTAGAAAAACACAAAAATTAGCCATAAAATTTAATAAATTAGCCACAAAAACCCAAAAATAGCTAGAAAAACTCAAAAATTGGCTAGAAAAACTCATAAATTAGCTGGAAAAACTCGAAAATTAGCCATAAAACCCAAAAATTAGCTAGAAAAACTCAAAAATTTGCTATAAAAACTCAGAAATAAGCTAGAACAACTCCAAAAGTAGCCATGAAAAGCCAAAAGTTGCTATAAAAACCCGGAAATTAGCTATGAAAACTCAAAAAATAGCTATAAAACCCAAAAATAAGCTAGAAAACCCCAAAACAGCCATAAAAACCCAAAAATTAGCTAGAAAACTCAAACGTTAGCTAGAAAACCCATAAATTTTTGGGTTTTATAGCTAATTTTTGGGTTTTATAGCTATTTTTTGAGTTTTTATGGCTTAAATTTGGGTTTTTATAGCTAATTTTCGAGTTTTTCTACCTAATTTTCGAGTTTTTCTAGCTAATTTTTGGAACTTCGTGGCTAATTTTCGGTTTTTTCTAGCAAATTTTGGGTTTTTATGGCTACTTTTATAGCTATTGTTTGAGTTTTTCTAGCTAATTTTTGGGTTTTATGGCTAATTTTCGAGTTTTTATGGCTAATATTGGAGTTTTTCTAGCTAATTTATAATTTATGAGTTTTTCTAGCCAATTTTTGAGTTTTTCTAGCTAATTTTTGGGTTTTTGTGGCTAATTTATTAAATTTTATGGCTGATTTATTAAATTTTATGGCTAATTTTTGTGTTTTTCTAGCTAATTTTTGGGTTTTATAGCTAATTTTTGGGTTTTTCTAACAATTTTTGGATTTTTATAGCTTTTGTTTGAGTTTTTCTGGCTAATTTTTGGGTTTTATAGCTATTTTTTGGGTTTTCTAGCCAATTTTTGAGTTTTTATAGATAATTTTTGGGTTTTATAACTAATTTTTGGGTTTTTATGGCTAAGTTTTGGGTTTTTCTAGCTTATTTTTGGGTTTTATAGCTATTTTTTAAGTTTTTATAGCAAACTTCCGAGTTTTTATAGCAATTTTTGGCTTTTCATGGCTACTTTTGGAGTTTTTCTAGCTAATTTTTGGGTTTCATGGCTAATTTTCGAGTTTTTATGGCTAATATTGGAGTTTTTCTAGCTAATTTATGAGTTTTTCTAGCCAATTTTTGAGTTTTTCTAGCTTATTTTTGGGTTTTCATGGCTAATTTTGAAGTTTTTCTAGCTAATTTTTGGGTTTTTGTAACTAATTTTTGGGTTTTTATAGCTAATTTTTAGGTTTGTGTGGCTAATTCCTGAGTTTTTCTAGCTAATTCTTGAGTTTTCCTAGCTAATTTTTGGTTTTTATGGCGAAATTTTGAGTTTTTCTAGCTAATTTTTGGGTTTTTGTGCTATAAAACCCAGAAATTTATGTGTTTTCTAGCTAATGTTTGAGTTTTCTAGCTAATTTTTGGGTTTTTATGGCTAATTTTTGGGTTTTTCCAGCTATTTTTGGCTTTTTTCTAGCTAATTTTTGGGTTTTATGGCTAATTTTTGAGTTTTCCTGGCTAATTTCTGGAAATTCATGGCTAATTTTTGGGTTTTTCTAGCAATTTTCGAGTTTTTATAGCTAATTTGTGGGTTTATAGCTAATTTTTGGGTTTTTCTAACAATTTTAGGGTTTTTGTGGCTAATTTCTGAGTTTTTCTAGCTAATTTCACAGTTTTTCTAACAATTTTTGGATTTTTGTGGCTAATTCTTGGGTTTTATAGCTGATTTTTGGGTTTTTCCAGCTCATTTTTGGGTTTTCATGGCTAATTTTGGAGTTTTTCTAGCTAATTTTTGGGTTTTTGTAGCTAATTTTTGAGTTTTTTTAGCTCATTTTTGAGTTTTATAGCTAATTTTTGGGTTTTTATAGCTAATTTTTAGGTTTGTGTGGCTAATTCCTGAGTTTTTTTAGCTAATTTTTGGTTTTCATGGCGAAATTTTGAGTTTTTGTAGCTAATTTCTGAGTTTTTCCAGCCAATTTCTGAGTTTTTATAGCTAATTCTTGGGTTTTATGGCTAATTTTTGGGTTTTTGTAGCTAATTTTTGGGTTTTTCTAACAATTTTTGGGTTTTTGTGGCTAATTTCTGTGTTTTTCTCGCTAATTCTTGGGTTTTATGGCTAATTTTTGGGTTTTTGTAGCTAATTTTTGGGTTTTTATAGCTAATTTTTAGGTTTGTGTGGCTAATTCCTGAGTTTTTCTAGCTAATTCTTGAGTTTTCCTAGCTAATTTTTGGTTTTTATGGCAAAATTTTGAGTTTTATAGCTTATTTTTGGGTTTTTCCAGCTCATTTTTGGGTTTTTATAGCTAATTTTGGAGTTTTTCTAGCTAATTTTTGGGTTTTTGTAGCTAATTTTTTAGTTTTTTTAGCTCATTTTTGAGTTTTATAGCTAATTTTTGGGTTTTTATAGCTAATTTTTGTGTTTGTGTGGCTAATTCCTGAGTTTTTTTGGCTAATTCTTGAGTTTTCCTAGCTAATTTTTGGTTTTCATGGCAAAATTTTGGGTTTTTCTAGCTAATTTTTGGGTTTTTGTGCTATAAAACCCGAAGATTTATGGGTTTTCTAGCTAATGTTTGAGTTTTCTAGCTAATTTTTGGGTTTTTATGGCTAATTTTGGAGTTTTTCTAGCTAATTTTTGGGTTTTATACCTAATTTTTGGGTTTTTATAGCTAATTTTTGGGTTTTTCTAACAATTTTTGGGTTTTTGTGGCTAATTTCTGTGTTTTTCTCGCTAATTCTTGGGTTTTATGGCTAATTTTTGGGATTTTGTAGCTAATTTTTGGGATTTTATGGCTAATTTTCGGGTTTTTCCAGATAATTTCCGCTTTTTTCTAGCTAATTTTTGGGTTTTATGGCTAATTTTTGAGTTTTCCCGGCTAATTTCTGGAATTTCATGGCTAATTTTTGGGTTTTTCTAGCAATTTTAGGGTTTTTGTGGCTAATTTCTGAGTTTTTCTAGCTAATTTTTAAGTTTTTCTAACAATTTTCGGATTTTTGTGGCTAAATCTTGGGTTTTATAGCTGATTTTTGGGTTTTTATAGCTAATTTTCAGGTTTGTGTGGCTAATTCCTGAGTTTTCTAGCTAATTCTCGAGTTTTCCTAGCTAATTTTTGGTTTTTATGGCAAAATTTTGAGTTTTATAGCTAATTTTTGGGTTTTTATGGCTAATTTTTGGGTTTTTCCAGCTAATTTCTGAGTTTTTCCAGCCAATTTTTGAGTTTTTATAGCTAATTTTTGGGATTTATAGCTAATTTTTGGGTTTTTCTAACAATTTTAGGGTTTTTGTGGCTAATTTCTGAGTTTTTCTAGCTAATTTTTGAGTTTTTCTAACAATTTTCGGATTTTTGTGGCTAAATCTTGGGTTCTATAGCTGATTTTTGGGTTTTTATAGCTAATTTTCAGGTTTGTGTGGCTAATTCCTGAGTTTTCTAGCTAATTCTCGAGTTTTCCTAGCTAATTTTTGGTTTTTATGGCAAAATTTTGAGTTTTATAGCTAATTTTTGGGTTTTTATGGCTAATTTTTGGGTTTTTCCATATAATTCTCGCTTTTTTCTAGCTAATTTTTGGGTTTTATGGCTAATTTTTGAGTTTTCCCGGCTAATTTCTGGAATTTCATGGCTAATTTTTGGGTTCTTCTAGCAATTTTCGAGTTTTTATGGCTAATATTGGAATTTTTCCAGCCAATTTTTGAGTTTTATAGCTAATTTTTGGGTTTTTATGGCTAATTTTTGGGTTTTTCTAGCTTATTTTTGGGTTTTTCCAGCTCATTTTTGGGTTTTTATGGCTAATTTTGGAGTTTTTCTAGCTAATTTTTGGGTTTTTGTAGCTAATTTTTTAGTTTTTTCAGCTCATTTTTGAGTTTTATAGCTAATTTTTGGGTTTTTATAGCTAATTTTTGTGTTTGTGTGGCTAATTCCTGAGTTTTTTTGGCTAATTCTTGAGTTTTCCTAGCTAATTTTTGGTTTTCATGGCAAAATTTTGGGTTTTTCTAGCTAATTTTTGGGTTTTTGTGCTATAAAACCCGAAGATTTATGGGTTTTCTAGCTAATGTTTAAGTTTTCTAGCTAATGTTTGAGTTTTCTAGCTGATTTTTGGGTTTTTATGGCTAATTTTGGAGTTTTTCTAGCTAATTTCTGAGTTTTTATAGCTAGTTTTTGAGTTTTTCTAGCTAATTTTTGGGTTTTATACCTAATTTTTGGGTTTTTATAGCTAATTTTTGGGTTTTTCTAACAATTTTTGGGTTTTTGTGGCTAATTTCTGTGTTTTTCTCGCTAATTCTTGGGTTTTATGGCTAATTTTTGGGTTTTTGTAGCTAATTTTTGGGTTTGTGTGGCTAACTCCTGAGTTTTCCTAGCTAATTCTTGAGTTTTCCTAGCTAATTTTTGGTTTTTATGGCAAAATTTTGAGTTTTATAGCTAATTTTTGGGATTTTATGGCTAATTTTCGGGTTTTTCCAGATAATTTTCGCTTTTTTCTAGCTAATTTTTGGGTTTTATGGCTAATTTTTGAGTTTTCCCGGCTAATTTCTGGAATTTCATGGCTAATTTTTGGGTTTTTCTAGCAATTTTCGAGTTTTTATGGCTAATATTGGAGTTTTTCCAGCTAATTTCTGAGTTTTTCCAGCCAATTTTTGAGTTTTTATAGCTAATTTTTGGGATTTATAGCTAATTTTTGGGTTTTTCTAACAATTTTAGGGTTTTTGTGGCTAATTTCTGAGTTTTTCTAGCTAATTTTTGAGTTTTTCGAACAATTTTCGGATTTTTGCGGCTAAATCTTGGGTTTTATAGCTGATTTTTGGGTTTTTATAGCTAATTTTCAGGTTTGTGTGGCTAATTCCTGAGTTTTCTAGCTAATTCTCGAGTTTTCCTAGCTAATTTTTGGTTTTTATGGCAAAATTTTGAGTTTTATAGCTAATTTTTGGGTTTTTATGGCTAATTTTTGGGTTTTTCCATATAATTCTCGCTTTTTTCTAGCTAATTTTTGGGTTTTATGGCTAATTTTTGAGTTTTCCCGGCTAATTTCTGGAATTTCATGGCTAATTTTTGGGTTCTTCTAGCAATTTTCGAGTTTTTATGGCTAATATTGGAATTTTTCCAGCCAATTTTTGAGTTTTATAGCTAATTTTTGGGTTTTTATGGCTAATTTTTGGGTTTTTCTAGCTTATTTTTGGGTTTTTCCAGCTCATTTTTGGGTTTTCATGGCTAATTTTGGAGTTTTTCTAGCTCATTTTCGAGTTTTATAGCTAATTTTTGGGTTTTTATAGCTAATTTTTGTGTTTGTGTGGCTAATTCCTGAGTTTTTTTGGCTAATTCTTGAGTTTTCCTAGCTAATTTTTGGTTTTCATGGCAAAATTTTGGGTTTTTCTAGCTAATTTTTGGGTTTTTGTGCTATAAAACCCGAAGATTCATGGGTTTTCTAGCTAATGTTTAAGTTTTCTAGCTAATGTTTGAGTTTTCTAGCTAATTTTTGGGTTTTTATGGCTAATTTTGGAGTTTTTCTAGCTAATTTCTGAGTTTTTATAGCTAGTTTTTGAGTTTTTCTAGCTAATTTTTGGGTTTTATACCTAATTTTTGGGTTTTTATAGCTAATTTTTGGGTTTTTCTAACAATTTTTGGGTTTTTGTGGCTAATTTCTGTGTTTTTCTCGCTAATTCTTGGGTTTTATGGCTAATTTTTGGGTTTTTGTAGCTAATTTTTGGGTTTTTATAGCTAATTTTTGGGTTTGTGTGGCTAACTCCTGAGATTTTCTAGCTAATTCTTGAGTTTTCCTAGCTAATTTTTGGTTTTTATGGCAAAATTTTGAGTTTTATAGCTAATTTTTGGGATTTTATGGCTAATTTTTGGGTTTTTCCAGATAATTTTCGCTTTTTTCTAGCTAATTTTTGGGTTTTATGGCTAATTTTTGAGTTTTCCCGGCTAATTTCTGGAATTTCATGGCTAATTTTTGGGTTTTTCTAGCAATTTTCGAGTTTTTATGGCTAATATTGGAGTTTTTCCAGCTAATTTCTGAGTTTTTCCAGCCAATTTTTGAGTTTTCCTAGCTAATTTTTGGTTTTCATAGCAAAATTTTGGGTTTTTCTAGCTAATTTTTGGGTTTTTGTGCTATAAAACCCGAAGATTTATGGGTTTTCTAGCTAATGTTTGAGTTTTCTAGCTAATTTTTGGGTTTTTATGGCTAATTTTGGAGTTTTTCTAGCTAATTTCTGAGTTTTTATAGCTAGTTTTTGAGTTTTTCTAGCTAATTTTTGGGTTTTATACCTAATTTTTGGGTTTTTATAGCTAATTTTTGGGTTTTTCTAACAATTTTTGGGTTTTTGTGGCTAATTTCTGTGTTTTTCTCGCTAATTCTTGGGTTTTATGGCCAATTTTTGGGTTTTTGTAGCTAATTTTTGGGTTTTTATAGCTAATTTTTGGGTTTGTGTGGCTAACTCCTGAGTTTTTCTAGCTAATTCTTGAGTTTTCCTAGCTAATTTTTGGTTTTTATGGCAAAATTTTGAGTTTTATAGCTAATTTTTGGGATTTTATGGCTAATTTTCGGGTTTTTCCAGATAATTTGCGCTTCTTTCTAGCTAATTTTTGGGTTTTATGGCTAATATTTGAGTTTTCCCGGCTAATTTCTGGAATTTCATGGCTAATTTTTGGGTTTTTCTAGCAATTTTCGAGTTTTTATGGCTAATATTGGAGTTTTTCCAGCTAATTTCTGAGTTTTTCCAGCCAATTTTTGAGTTTTTATAGCTAATTTTTGGGATTTATAGCTAATTTTTGGGTTTTTCTAACAATTTTAGGGTTTTTGTGGCTAATTTCTGAGTTTTTCTAGCTAATTTTTGAGTTTTTCTAACAATTTTCGGATTTTTGTGGCTAAATCTTGGGTTTTATAGCTGATTTTTGGGTTTTTATAGCTAATTTTCAGGTTTGTGGGGCTAATTCCTGAGTTTTCTAGCTAATTCTCGAGTTTTCTTAGCTAATTTTTGGTTTTTATGGCAAAATTTTGAGTTTTATAGCTAATTTTTGGGTTTTTATGGCTAATTTTTGGGTTTTTCCATATAATTCTCGCTTTTTTCTAGCTAATTTTTGGGTTTTATGGCTAATTTTTGAGTTTTCCCGGCTAATTTCTGGAATTTCATGGCTAATTTTTGGGTTCTTCTAGCAATTTTCGAGTTTTTATGGCTAATATTGGAATTTTTCCAGCCAATTTTTGAGTTTTATAGCTAATTTTTGGGTTTTTATGGCTAATTTTTGGGTTTTTCTAGCTTATTTTTGGGTTTTTCCAGCTCATTTTTGGGTTTTTATGGCTAATTTTGGAGTTTTTCTAGCTAATTTTTGGGTTTTTGTAGCTAATTTTTTAGTTTTTTCAGCTCATTTTTGAGTTTTATAGCTAATTTTTGGGTTTTTATAGCTAATTTTTGTGTTTGTGTGGCTAATTCCTGAGTTTTTTTGGCTAATTCTTGAGTTTTCCTAGCTAATTTTTGGTTTTCATGGCAAAATTTTGGGTTTTTCTAGCTAATTTTTGGGTTTTTGTGCTATAAAACCCGAAGATTTATGGGTTTTCTAGCTAATGTTTAAGTTTTCTAGCTAATGTTTGAGTTTTCTAGCTAATTTTTGGGTTTTTATGGCTAATTTTGGAGTTTTTCTAGCTAATTTCTGAGTTTTTATAGCTAGTTTTTGAGTTTTTCTAGCTAATTTTTGGGTTTTATACCTAATTTTTGGGTTTTTATAGCTAAGTTTTGGGTTTTTCTAACAATTTTTGGGTTTTTGTGGCTAATTTCTGTGTTTTTCTCGCTAATTCTTGGGTTTTATGGCTAATTTTTGGGTTTTTGTAGCTAATTTTTGGGTTTTTATAGCTAATTTTTGGGTTTGTGTGGCTAACTCCTGAGTTTTTCTAGCTAATTCTTGAGTTTTCCTAGCTAATTTTTGGTTTTTATGGCAAAATTTTGAGTTTTATAGCTAATTTTTGGGATTTTATGGCTAATTTTCGGGTTTTTCCAGATAATTTTCGCTTTTTTCTAGCTAATTTTTGGGTTTTATGGCTAATTTTTGAGTTTTCCCGGCTAATTTCTGGAATTTCATGGCTAATTTTTGGGTTTTTCTAGCAATTTTCGAGTTTTTATGGCTAATATTGGAGTTTTTCCAGCTAATTTCTGAGTTTTTCCAGCCAATTTTTGAGTTTTTATAGCTAATTTTTGGGATTTATAGCTAATTTTTGGGTTTTTCTAACAATTTTAGGGTTTTTGTGGCTAATTTCTGAGTTTTTCTAGCTAATTTTTGAGTTTTTCGAACAATTTTCGGATTTTTGTGGCTAAATCTTGGGTTTTATAGCTGATTTTTGGGTTTTTATAGCTAATTTTCAGGTTTGTGTGGCTAATTCCTGAGTTTTATAGCTAATTCTCGAGTTTTCCTAGCTAATTTTTGGTTTTTATGGCAAAATATTGAGTTTTATAGCTAATTTTTGGTTTTTATGGCTAATTTTTGGGTTTTTCCATATAATTTTCGCTTTTTTCTAGCTAATTTTTGGGTTTTATGGCTAATTTTTGAGTTTTCCCGGCTAATTTCTGGAATTTCATGGCTAATTTTTGGGTTCTTCTAGCAATTTTCGAGTTTTTATGGCTAATATTGGAATTTTTCCAGCCAATTTTTGAGTTTTTATAGCTAATTTGTGGGTTTATAGTTTATTTTTGGTTTTCATGGCAAAATTTTGAGTTTATCTAGCTAATTTTTGGGTTTTTGTGCTATAAAACCCGAAGATTTATGGGTTTTCTAGCTAATGTTTGAGTTTTCTAGCTAATTTTTGGGTTTTTATGGCTAACTTTGGAGTTTTTCTAGCTAATTTCTGAGTTTTTATAGCTAAATTTTGAGTTTTTCTAGCTAATTTTTGGGTTTTTATAGCTAATTTTTGGGTTTTTCTAACAATTTTTGGGTTTTTGTGGCTAATTTCTGTGTTTTTCTCGCTAATTCTTGGGTTTTATGGCTAATTTTTGGGTTTTTGTAGCTAATTTTTGGGTTTTTATAGCTAATTTTTAGGTTTGTGTGGCTAATTCCTGAGTTTTTCTAGCTAATTCTTGAGTTTTCCTAGCTAATTTTTGGTTTTTATGGCAAAATTTTGAGTTTTATAGCTAATTTTTGGGTTTTTATGGCTAATTTTTCGGTTTTTCTAGCTAATTTTCGGGTTTTTCCAGCTCATTTTTGGGTTTTCATGGCTAATTTTGGAGTTTTTCTAGCTAATTCTTGAGTTTTCCTAGCTAATTTTTGGTTTTCATGGCAAAATTTTGGGTTTTTCTAGCTAATTTTTGGGTTTTTGTGCTATAAAACCCGAAGATTTATGGGTTTTCTAGCTAATGTTTAAGTTTTCTAGCTAATGTTTGAGTTTTCTAGCTAATTTTTGGGTTTTTATGGCTAATTTTGGAGTTTTTCTAGCTAATTTCTGAGTTTTTATAGCTAGTTTTTGAGTTTTTCTAGCTAATTTTTGGGTTTTTATAGCTAATTTTTGGGTTTTTCTAACAATTTTTGGGTTTTTGTGGCTAATTTCTGTGTTTTTCTCGCTAATTCTTGGGTTTTATGGCTAATTTTTGGGTTTTTGTAGCTAATTTTTGGGTTTTTATAGCTAATTTTTGGGTTTGTGTGGCTAACTCCTGAGTTTTTCTAGCTAATTCTTGAGTTTTCCTAGCTAATTTTTGGTTTTTATGGCAAAATTTTGAGTTTTATAGCTAATTTTTGGGATTTTATGGCTAATTTTCGGGTTTTTCCAGATAATTTTCGCTTTTTTCTAGCTAATTTTTGGGTTTTATGGCTAATTTTTGAGTTTTCCCGGCTAATTTCTGGAATTTCATGGCTAATTTTTGGATTTTTCTAGCAATTTTCGAGTTTTTATGGCTAATATTGGAGTTTTTCCAGCTAATTTCTGAGTTTTTCCAGCCAATTTTTGAGTTTTTATAGCTAATTTTTGGGATTTATAGCTAATTTTTGGGTTTTTCTAACAATTTTAGGGTTTTTGTGGCTAATTTCTGAGTTTTTCTAGCTAATTTTTGAGTTTTTCGAACAATTTTTGGATTTTTGCGGCTAAATCTTGGGTTTTATAGCTGATTTTTGGGTTTTTATAGCTAATTTTCAGGTTTGTGTGGCTAATTCCTGAGTTTTATAGCTAATTCTCGAGTTTTCCTAGCTAATTTTTGGTTTTTATGGCAAAATATTGAGTTTTATAGCTAATTTTTGGTTTTTATGGCTAATTTTTGGGTTTTTCCATATAATTTTCGCTTTTTTCTAGCTAATTTTTGGGTTTTATGGCTAATTTTTGAGTTTTCCCGGCTAATTTCTGGAATTTCATGGCTAATTTTTGGGTTCTTCTAGCAATTTTCGAGTTTTTATGGCTAATATTGGAATTTTTCCAGCCAATTTTTGAGTTTTTATAGCTAATTTGTGGGTTTATAGTTTATTTTTGGTTTTCATGGCAAAATTTTGAGTTTATCTAGCTAATTTTTGGGTTTTTGTGCTATAAAACCCGAAGATTTATGGGTTTTCTAGCTAATGTTTGAGTTTTCTAGCTAATTTTTGGGTTTTTATGGCTAACTTTGGAGTTTTTCTAGCTAATTTCTGAGTTTTTATAGCTAAATTTTGAGTTTTTCTAGCTAATTTTTGGGTTTTTATAGCTAATTTTTGGGTTTTTCTAACAATTTTTGGGTTTTTGTGGCTAATTTCTGTGTTTTTCTCGCTAATTCTTGGGTTTTATGGCTAATTTTTGGGTTTTTGTAGCTAATTTTTGGGTTTTTATAGCTAATTTTTAGGTTTGTGTGGCTAATTCCTGAGTTTTTCTAGCTAATTCTTGAGTTTTCCTAGCTAATTTTTGGTTTTTATGGCAAAATTTTGAGTTTTATAGCTAATTTTTGGGTTTTTATGGCTAATTTTTCGGTTTTTCTAGCTTATTTTTGGGTTTTTCCAGCTCATTTTTGGGTTTTCATGGCTAATTTTGGAGTTTTTCTAGCTAATTCTTGAGTTTTCCTAGCTAATTTTTGGTTTTCATGGCAAAATTTTGGGTTTTTCTAGCTAATTTTTGGGTTTTTGTGCTATAAAACCCGAAGATTTATGGGTTTTCTAGCTAATGTTTAAGTTTTCTAGCTAATGTTTGAGTTTTCTAGCTAATTTTTGGGTTTTTATGGCTAATTTTGGAGTTTTTCTAGCTAATTTCTGAGTTTTTATAGCTAGTTTTTGAGTTTTTCTAGCTAATTTTTGGGTTTTATACCTAATTTTTGGGTTTTTATAGCTAATTTTTGGGTTTTTCTAACAATTTTTGGGTTTTTGTGGCTAATTTCTGTGTTTTTCTCGCTAATTCTTGGGTTTTATGGCTAATTTTTGGGTTTTTGTAGCTAATTTTTGGGTTTTTATAGCTAATTTTTGGGTTTGTGTGGCTAACTCCTGAGTTTTTCTAGCTAATTCTTGAGTTTTCCTATCTAATTTTTGGTTTTTATGGCAAAATTTTGAGTTTTATAGCTAATTTTTGGGATTTTATGGCTAATTTTCGGGTTTTTCCAGATAATTTTCGCTTTTTTCTAGCTAATTTTTGGGTTTTATGGCTAATTTTTGAGTTTTCCCGGCTAATTTCTGGAATTTCATGGCTAATTTTTGGATTTTTCTAGCAATTTTCGAGTTTTTATGGCTAATATTGGAGTTTTTCCAGCTAATTTCTGAGTTTTTCCAGCCATTTTTTGAGTTTTTATAGCTAATTTGTGGGTTTATAGCTAATTTTTGGGTTTTTCTAACAATTTTAGGGTTTTTGTGGCTAATTTCTGAGTTTTTCTAGCTAATTTTTGAGTTTTTCGAACAATTTTTGGATTTTTGCGGCTAAATCTTGGGTTTTATAGCTGATTTTTGGGTTTTTATAGCTAATTTTCAGGTTTGTGTGGCTAATTCCTGAGTTTTCTAGCTAATTCTCGAGTTTTCCTAGCTAATTTTTGGTTTTTATGGCAAAATTTTGAGTTTTATAGCTAATTTTTGGGTTTTTCCATATAATTTTCGCTTTTTTCTAGCTAATTTTTGGGATTTATAGCTAATTTTTGGGTTTTTCTAACAATTTTAGGGTTTTTGTGGCTAATTTCTGAGTTTTTCTAGCTAATTTTTGAGTTTTTCGAACAATTTTCGGATTTTTGTGGCTAAATCTTGGGTTTTATAGCTGATTTTTGGGTTTTTATAGCTAATTTTCAGGTTTGTGTGGCTAATTCCTGAGTTTTCTAGCTAATTCTCGAGTTTTCCTAGCTAATTTTTGGTTTTTATGGCAAAAGTTTGAGTTTTATAGCTAATTTTTGGTTTTTATGGCTAATTTTTGGGTTTTTCCATATAATTTTCGCTTTTTTCTAGCTAATTTTTGGGTTTTATGGCTAATTTTCGAGTTTTTATGGCTAATATTGGAATTTTTCCAGCCAATTTTTGAGTTTTTATAGCTAATTTGTGGGTTTATAGTTTATTTTTGGTTTTCATGGCAAAATTTTGAGTTTATCTAGCTAATTTTTGGGTTTTTGTGCTATAAAACCCGAAGATTTATGGGTTTTCTAGCTAATGTTTGAGTTTTCTAGCTAATTTTTGGGTTTTTATGGCTAACTTTGGAGTTTTTCTAGCTAATTTCTGAGTTTTTATAGCTAAATTTTGAGTTTTTCTAGCTAATTTTTGGGTTTTATACCTAATTTTTGGGTTTTTATAGCTAATTTTTGGGTTTTTGTGGCTAATTTCTGTGTTTTTCTCGCTAATTCTTGGGTTTTATGGCTAATTTTTGGGTTTTTGTAGCTAATTTTTGGGTTTTTATAGCTAATTTTTAGGTTTGTGTGGCTAATTCCTGAGTTTTTCTAGCTAATTCTTGAGTTTTCCTAGCTAATTTTTGGTTTTTATGGCAAAATTTTGAGTTTTATAGCTAATTTTTGGGTTTTTATGGCTAATTTTTCGGTTTTTCTAGCTTATTTTTAGGTTTTTCCAGCTCATTTTTGGGTT
This sequence comes from Diorhabda elongata, assembly GCA_026230145.1. Taxonomy (NCBI): domain Eukaryota; kingdom Metazoa; phylum Arthropoda; class Insecta; order Coleoptera; family Chrysomelidae; genus Diorhabda; species Diorhabda elongata. The sequence goes on from CM047930.1 coordinate 15,775,571, forward strand.
TTCATGGCTAATTTTGGAGTTTTTCTAGCTAATTTTTGGGTTTTTGTAGCTAATTTTTTAGTTTTTTTAGCTCATTTTTGAGTTTTATAGCTAATTTTTGGGTTTTTATAGCTAATTTTTAGGTTTGTGTGGCTAATTCCTGAGTTTTTTAGCTAACTCTTGAGTTTTCCTAGCTAATTTTTGGTTTTCATGGCAAAATTTTGAGTTTTTCTAGCTAATTTTTGGGTTTTTGTGCTATAAAACCCGAAGATTTATGGGTTTTCTAGCTAATGTTTGAGTTTTTTCTAGCTAATGTTTGAGTTTTCTAGCTAATTTTTGGGTTTTTATGGCTAATTTTGGAGTTTTTCCAGCTAATTTCTGAGTTTTTATAGCTAGTTTTTGAGTTTTTCTAGCTAATTTTTGGGATTTATACCAAATTTTTGGGTTTTTATAGCTAATTTTTGGGTTTTTCTAACAATTTTTGGGTTTTTCTAACAATTTTTGGGTTTTTGTGGCTAATTTCTGTGTTTTTCTCGCTAATTCTTGGGTTTTATGGCTAATTTTTGGGTTTTTGTAACTAATTTTTGGGTTTTTATAGCTAATTTTTGGGTTTGTGTGGCTAACTCCTGAGTTTTTCTAGCTAATTCTTGAGTTTTCCTAGCTAATTTTTGGTTTTTATGGCAAAATTTTGAGTTTTATAGCTAATTTTTGGGTTTTTATGGCTAATTTTCGGGTTTTTCCAGATAATTTTCGCTTTTTTCTAGCTAATTTTTGGGTTTTATGGCTAATTTTTGAGTTTTCCCGGCTAATTTCTGGAATTTCATGGCTATTTTTTGGGTTTTTCTAGCAATTTTCGAGTTTTTATGGCTAATATTGGAGTTTTTCCAGCTAATTTCTGAGTTTTTCCAGCCAATTTTTGAGTTTTTATAGCTAATTTTCAGGTTTGTGTGGCTAATTCCTGAGTTTTAAGGCTGATTTTTGGGTTTTTATAGCTAATTTTCAGGTTTGTGTGGCTAATTCCTGAGTTTTCTAGCTAATTCTCGAGTTTTCCTAGCTAATTTTTGGTTTTTATGGCAAAATTTTGAGTTTTATAGCTAATTTTTGGGTTTTTATGGCATTTTTGGGTTTTTCCAGATAATTTTCGCTTTTTTCTAGCTAATTTTTGGGTTTTATGGCTAATTTTTGAGTTTTCCCGGCTAATTTCTGGAATTTCATGGCTAATTTTTAGGTTTTTCTAGCAATTTTCGAGTTTTTATGGCTAATATTGGAGTTTTTCCAGCTAATTTCTGAGTTTTTCCAGCCATTTTTTGAGTTTTTATAGCTAATTTGTGGGTTTATAGCTAATTTTTGGGTTTTTGAGGCTAATTTATCAAATTTTATGGCTAATTTTTGTGTTTTTCTAGCTAATTTTTGGGTTTTTGAGGCTAATTTATCAAATTTTATGGCTAATTTTTGTGTTTTTCTAGCTAATTTTTGGGTTTTATAGCTAATTTTTGGGTTTTTCTAACAATTTTAGGGTTTTTGTGGCTAATTCCTGAGTTTTTCTAGCTAATTTTTGAGTTTTTCTAACAATTTTCGGATTTTTGTGGCTAAATCTTGGGTTTTATAGCTGATTTTTGGGTTTTTATAGCTAATTTTCAGGTTTGTGTGGCTAATTCCTGAGTTTTCTAGCTAATTCACGAGTTTTCCTAGCTAATTTTTGGTTTTTATGGCGATATTTTGAGTTTTTCCAGCTAATTTTTGGGTTTTTGTGCTATAAAACTAAAAATTCATGGGTTTTCTAGCTAATGTGTGAGTTTTCTAAATAATTTTTGGGTTTTTATGGCTAATTTTTGGATTTTTCTAGCTAATTTTTGAGCTTTTTAGCTATTTTTTGAGTTTTTATAGCTAATTCTTGGGTTTTATAGCTAATTTTTTGGTTTGTGTGGCTAATTCCTGAGATTTTCTAGCTAATTCCTGAGTTTTCCTAGCTAATTTTTGGGTTTTATGGCTAATGTTTAAGTTTTTCTAGCTAATTTTTTGGTTTTATAGCTATTTCTGGGTTTTCTAGCTAATTTTTGGGTTTTTATGGCTAATTTTTGGGTTTTTCTAGCTAATTTTCGTTTTTTTCTAGCTAATTTTTGGGTTTTATGGCTAATTTTTTGAGTTTTTCTGGAATTTCATGGCTAATATTTGGGTTTTTATAGCAATTTTTGGGTTTTTATAGCTAATTTTTGGGTTTTCCTAACAATTTTTGGATTTTTATGGCTTTTGTTTGAGTTTTTCTGGCTAATTTTTGGGTTTTATAGCTATTTTTTGGGTTTTCTAGCCAATTTTTGAGTTTTTATAGATAATTTTTGGGTTTTATAACTAATTTTTGGGTTTTTATGGCTAAGTTTTGGGGTTTTCTAGCTTATTTTTGGGTTTTATAGCTATTTTTTGAGTTTTTATAGCTAACTTCCGGGTTTTTATAGCAATTTTTGGCTTTTCATGGCTACTTTTGGAGTTTTTCTAGCTAATTCCTGAATTTTTCTAGCTAATTTTTGGGTTTCATGGCTAATTTTCGAGTTTTTATGGCTAATATTGGAGTTTTTCTAGCTAATTTATGAGTTTTTCTAGCCAATTTTTGAGTTTTTCTAGCTTATTTTTGGGTTTTCATGGCTAATTTTTGGGTTTTTCCAGCTAATTTTCGCTTTTTTCTAGCTAATTTTTGGGTTTCATGGCTAATTTTCGAGTTTTTATGGCTAATATTGGAGTTTTTCTAGCTAATTTATGAGTTTTTCTATCCAATTTTTGAGTTTTTCTAGCTTATTTTTGGGTTTTCATGGCTAATTTTGAAGTTTTTCTAGCTAATTTTTGGGTTTTTGTTGCTAATTTTTAGGTTTGTGTGGCTAATTCCTGAGTTTTTCTAGCTAATTCTTGAGTTTTCCTAGCTAATTTTTGGTTTTTATGGCGAAATTTTGAGTTTTTCTAGCTAATTTTTGGGTTTTTGTGCTATAAAACTAAAAATTCATGGGTTTTCTAGCTAATGTGTGAGTTTTCTAGCTAATTTTTGGGTTTTTATGGCTAATTTTTGGATTTTTCTAGCTAATTTTTGAGCTTTATAGCTATTTTTATGAGTTTTTATAGCTAATTCTTGGCTTTTATAGCTAATTTTTGGGTTTTTATAGCTAATTTTTTGGTTTGTGTGGCTAATTCCTGAGATTGTCTAGCTAATTCCTGAGTTTTCCTAGCTAATTTTTGGTTTGTACGGCAAAATTTTATGTTTTTCTAGGTAATTTTTGGGTTTTTGTAGCTAATTTTTTGGTTTGTGTGGCTAATTCCTGAGTTTTTCTAGCTAATTCTTGAGTTTTCCTAGCTAATTTTTGGGTTTTATGGCTGATGTTTAAGTTTTTCTAGCTAATTTTTTGGTTTTCTAGCTTATTTTTGGGTTTCATAGCTATTTTTTGAGTTTTTATAGCTAACTTCCGGGTTTTTATAGCAATTTTTGGCTTTTCATGGCTACTTTTGGAGTTTTTCTAGCTAATTCCTGAGTTTTTCTAGCCAATTTTTGAGTTTTTCTATCTTATTTTTGGGTTTTCATGGCTAATTTTTGGGTTTTTCCAGCTAATTTTCGCTTTTCTCTAGCTAATTTTTGGGTTTTATGGCTAATTTTTTGAGTTTTTCTGGAATTTCATGGCTAATATTTGGGTTTTTATAGCAATTTTTGGGTTTTATAGCTAATTTTTGGGTTTTATAACTATTTTTTGAGTTTTTATGGCTTAAATTTGGGTTTTTATAGCTAATTTGCGAGTTTTTCTACCTAATTTTCGAGTTTTTCTAGCTGATTTTTGGGTATTATAGCTAATTTTTGAGTTTTTCTGGCTAATTTCTGGAATTTCGTGGCTAATTTTCGGTTTTTTCTAGCAAATTTTGGGTTTTTATGGCTACTTTTATAGCTATTGTTTGAGTTTTTCTAGCTAATTTTTGGGTTTTATGGCTAATTTTCGAGTTTTTATGGCTAATATTGGAGTTTTTCTAGCTAATTTATAATTTATGAGTTTTTCTAGCCAATTTTTGAGTTTTTCTAGCTAATTTTTGGGTTTTTGTGGCTAATTTATTAAATTTTATGGCTGATTTATTAAATTTTATGGCTAATTTTTGTGTTTTTCTAGCTAATTTTTGGGTTTTATAGCTAATTTTTGGGTTTTTCTAAAAATTTTTGGATTTTTATAGCTTTTGTTTGAGTTTTTCTGGCTAATTTTTGGGTTTTATAGCTATTTTTTGGGTTTTCTAGCCAATTTTTGAGTTTTTATAGATAATTTTTGGGTTTTATAACTAATTTTTGGGTTTTTATGGCTAAGTTTTGGGTTTTTCTAGCTTATTTTTGGGTTTTATAGCTATTTTTTGAGTTTTTATAGCAAACTTCCGGGTTTTTATAGCAATTTTTGGCTTTTCATGGCTACTTTTGGAGTTTTTCTAGCTAATTTCTGAGTTTTTCTAGCTAATTTTTGGGTTTCATGGCTAATTTTCGAGTTTTTATGGCTAATATTGGAGTTTTTCTAGCTAATTTATGAGTTTTTCTAGCCAATTTCTGAGTTTTTCTAGCTTATTTTTGGGTTTTCATGGCTAATTTTGAAGTTTTTCTAGCTAATTTTTGGGTTTTTGTAGCTAATTTTTGGGTTTTTGTAGCTAATTTTTGGGTTTTTATAGCTAATTTTTGGTTTTTATGGCGAAATTTTGAGTTTTTCTAGCTAATTTTTGGGTTTTTGTGCTATAAAACCCAGAAATTCATGTGTTTTCTAGCTAATGTTTGAGTTTTCTAGCTTATTTTTGGGTTTTTATGGCTAATTTTTGGGTTTTTCCAGCTATTTTTGGCTTTTTTCTAGCTAATTTTTGGGTTTTATGGCTAATTTTTGAGTTTTCCTGGCTAATTTCTGGAAATTCATGGCTAATTTTTGGGTTTTTCTAGCAATTTTCGAGTTTTTATAGCTAATTTGTGGGTTTATAGCTAATTTTTGGGTTTTTCTAACAATTTTAGGGTTTTTGTGGCTAATTCCTGAGTTTTTCTAGCTAATTTTTGAGTTTTTCTAACAATTTTCGGATTTTTGTGGCTAAATCTTGGGTTTTATAGCTGATTTTTGGTTTTTTATAGCTAATTTTCAGGTTTGTGTGGCTAATTCCTGAGTTTTCTAGCTAATTCACGAGTTTTCCTAGCTAATTTTTGGTTTTTATGGCGATATTTCGAGTTTTTCCAGCTAATTTTTGGGTTTTTGTGCTATAAAACTAAAAATTCATGGGTTTTCTAGCTAATGTGTGAGTTTTCTAGCTAATTTTTGGGTTTTTATGGCTAATTTTTGGATTTTTCTAGCTAATTTTTGAGCTTTATAGCTATTTTTTGAGTTTTTATAGCTAATTCTTGGGTTTTATAGCTAATTTTTGGGTTTTTATAGCTAATTTTTTGGTTTGTGTGGCTAATTCCTGAGATTTTCTAGCTAATTCCTGAGTTTTCCTAGCTAATTTTTGGTTTGTACGGCAAAATTTCAAGTTTTTCTAGCTAATTTTTGGGTTTTTGTAGCTAATTTTTTGGTTTGTGTGGCTAATTCCTGAGTTTTTCTAGCTAATTCTTGAGTTTTCCTAGCTAATTTTTGGGTTTTATGGCTAATGTTTAAGTTTTTCTAGCTAATTTTTTGGTTTTATAGCTATTTCTGGGTTTTATAGCTAATTTTTGGGTTTTTATGGCTAATTTTTGGGTTTTTCTAGCTAATTTTCGTTTTTTTCTAGCTAATTTTTGGGTTTTATGGCTAATTTTTTGAGTTTTTCTGGAATTTCATGGCTAATATTTGGGTTTTTATAGCAATTTTTGGGTTTTTATAGCTAATTTTTGGGTTTTCCTAACAATTTTTGGATTTTTATGGCTTTTGTTTGAGTTTTTCTGGCTAATTTTTGGGTTTTATAGCTATTTTTTGGGTTTTCTAGCCAATTTTTGAGTTTTTATAGATAATTTTTGGGTTTTATAACTAATTTTTGGGTTTTTATGGCTAAGTTTTGGGGTTTTCTAGCTTATTTTTGGGTTTTATAGCTATTTTTTGAGTTTTTATAGCTAACTTCCGGGTTTTTACAGCAATTTTTGGCTTTTCATGGCTACTTTTGGAGTTTTTCTAGCTAATTCCTGGGTTTTTCTAGCTAATTTTTGGGTTTCATGGCTAATTTTCGAGTTTTTATGGCTAATATTGGAGTTTTTCTAGCTAATTTATGAGTTTTTCTAGCCAATTTTTGAGTTTTTCTAGCTTATTTTTGGGTTTTCATGGCTAATTTTGAAGTTTTTCTAGCTAATTTTTGGGTTTTTGTAGCTAATTTTTAGGTTTGTGTGGCTAATTCCTGAGTTTTTCTAGCTAATTCTTGAGTTTTCCTAGCTAATTTTTGGTTTTTATGGCGAAATTTTGAGTTTTTCTAGCTAATTTTTGGGTTTTTGTGCTATAAAACCCAGAAATTTATGTGTTTTCTAGCTAATTTTTGGGTTTTTATGGCTAATTTTTGGGTTTTTCCAGCTATTTTTGGCTTTTTTCTAGCTAATTTTTGGGTTTTATGGCTAATTTTTGAGTTTTCCTGGCTAATTTCTGGAAATTCATGGCTAATTTTTGGGTTTTTCTAGCAATTTTCGAGTTTTTATAGCTAATTTGTGAGTTTATAGCTAATTTTTGGGGTTTTCTAACAATTTTAGGGTTTTTGTGGCTAATTTCTGAGTTTTTCTAGCTAATTTCTGAGTTTTTCTAACAATTTTTGGATTTTTGTGGCTAATTCTTGGGTTTTATAGCTGATTTTTGGGTTTTTCCAGCTCATTTTTGGGTTTTCATGGCTAATTTTGGAGTTTTTCTAGCTAATTTTTGGGTTTTTGTAGCTAATTTTTGAGTTTTTTCAGCTCATTTTTGAGTTTTATAGCTAATTTTTGGGTTTTTATAGCTAATTTTTAGGTTTGTGTGGCTAATTCCTGAGTTTTTTTAGCTAACTCTTGAGTTTTCCTAGCTAATTTTTGGTTTTCATGGCAAAATTTTGAGTTTTTCTAGCTAATTTTTGGGTTTTTGTGCTATAAAACCCGAAGATTTATGGGTTTTCTAGCTAATGTTTGAGTTTTCTAGCTAATTTTTGGGTTTTTATGGCTAATTTTGGAGTTTTTCTAGCTAATTTCTGAGTTTTTATAGCTAAATTTTGAGTTTTTCTAGCTAATTTTTGGGTTTTATACCTAATTTTAGGGTTTTTATAGCTAATTTTTGGGTTTTTCTAACAATTTTTGGGTTTTTGTGGCTAATTTCTGTGTTTTTCTCGCTAATTCTTGGGTTTTATGGCTAATTTTTGGGTTTTTGTAGCTAATTTTTGGGTTTTTATAGCTAATTTTTAGGTTTGTGTGGCTAATTCCTGAGTTTTTCTAGCTAATTCTTGAGTTTTCCTAGCTAATTTTTGGTTTTTATGTTAAAATTTTGAGTTTTATAGCTTATTTTTGGGTTTTTATGGCTAATTTTTTGGTTTTTCCAGCTAATTTTCGCTTTTTTCTAGCTAATTTTTGGGTTTTATGGCTAATTTTTGAGTTTTCCCGGCTAATTTCTGGAATTTCATGGCTAATTTTTGGGTTTTTCTAGCAATTTTCGAAATTTTATGGCTAATATTGGAGTTTTTCCAGCTAATTTTGTGAGTTTTTTCAGCCAATTTTTGAGTTTTTATAGCTAATTTGTGGGTTTATAGCTAATTTTTGGGTTTTTGAGGCTAATTTATCAAATTTTATGGCTAATTTTTGTGTTTTTCTAGCTAATTTTTGGTTTTTCTAGCTAATTTTTGGGTTTTATGGCTAATTTTTTGAGTTTTTCTGGAATTTCATGGCTAATATTTGGGTTTTTATAGCAATTTTTGGGTTTTATAGCTAATTTTTGGGTTTTATAGCTATTTTTTGAGTTTTTATGGCTTAAATTTGGGTTCTTATAGCTAATTTTCGAGTTTTTCTACCTAATTTTCGAGTTTTTCTAGCTGATTTTTGGGTATTATAGCTAATTTTTGAGTTTTTCTGGCTAATTTCTGGAATTTCGTGGCTAATTTTCGGTTTTTTCTAGCAAATTTTGGGTTTTTATGGCTACTTTTATAGCTATTGTTTTAGTTTTTCTAGCTAATTTTTGGGTTTTATGGCTAATTTTCGAGTTTTTATGGCTAATATTGGAGTTTTTCTAGCTAATTTATAATTTATGAGTTTTTCTAGCCAATTTTTGAGTTTTTCTAGCTAATTTTTGGGTTTTCATGGCTAATTTTGAAGTTTTTCTAGCTAATTTTTGGGTTTTTGTAGCTAATTTTTGGGTTTTTATAGCTAATTTTTAGGTTTGTGTGGCTAATTCCTGAGTTTTTCTAGCTAATTCTTGAGTTTTTCTAGCTAATTTTTGGGTTTTATGGCTAATTTTTTGAGTTTTTCTGGAATTTCATGGCTAATATTTGGGTTTTTATAGCAATTTTTGGGTTTTATAGCTAATTTTTGGGTTTTATAGCTATTTTTTGAGTTTTTATGGCTTGAATTTGGGTTTTTATAGCTAATTTTCGAGTTTTTCTACCTAATTTTCGAGTTTTTCTAGCTGATTTTTGGGTATTATAGCTAATTTTTGAGTTTTTCTGGCTAATTTCTGGAATTTCGTGGCTAATTTTCGGTTTTTTCTGGCAAATTTTGGGTTTTTATGGCTACTTTTATAGCTATTGTTTGAGTTTTTCTAGCTAATTTTTGGGTTTTATGGCTAATTTTCGAGTTTTTATGGCTAATATTGGAGTTTTTCTAGCTAATTTATAATTTATGAGTTTTTCTAGCCAATTTTTGAGTTTTTCTAGCTAATTTTTGGGTTTTTGTGGCTAATTTATTAAATTTTATGGCTGATTTATTAAATTTTATGGCTAATTTTTGTGTTTTTCTAGCTAATTTTTGGGTTTTATAGCTAATTTTTGGGTTTTTCTAAAAATTTTTGGATTTTTATAGCTTTTGTTTGAGTTTTTCTGGCTAATTTTTGGGTTTTATAGATATTTTTTGGGTTTTCTAGCCAATTTTTGAGTTTTTATAGATAATTTTTGGGTTTTATAACTAATTTTTGGGTTTTTATGGCTAAGTTTTGGGTTTTTCTAGCTTATTTTTGGGTTTTATAGCTATTTTTTGAGTTTTTATAGCAAACTTCCGGGTTTTTATAGCAATTTTTGGCTTTTCATGGCTACTTTTGGAGTTTTTCTAGCTAATTTCTGAGTTTTTCTAGCTAATTTTTGGGTTTCATGGCTAATTTTCGAGTTTTTATGGCTAATATTGGAGTTTTTCTAGCTAATTTATGAGTTTCTCCAGCCAATTTTTGAGTTTTTCTAGCTTATTTTTGGGTTTTCATGGCTAATTTTGAAGTTTTTCTAGCTAATTTTTGGGTTTTTGTAGCTAATTTTTGGGTTTTTATAGCTAATTTTTAGGTTTGTGTGGCTAATTCCTGAGTTTTTCTAGCTAATTCTTGAGTTTTCCTAGCTAATTTTTGGTTCTTATGGCGAAATTTTGAGTTTTTCTAGCTAATTTTTGGGTTTTTGTGCTATAAAACCCAGAAATTTATGTGTTTTCTAGCTGATGTTTGAGTTTTCTAGCTAATTTTTGGGTTTTTATGGCTAATTTTTGGGTTTTTCCAGCTATTTTTGGCTTTTTTCTAGCTAATTTTTGGGTTTTATGGCTAATTTTTGAGTTTTCCTGGCTAATTTCTGGAAATTCATGGCTAATTTTTGGGTTTTTCTAGCAATTTTCGAGTTTTTATAGCTAATTTGTGGGTTTATAGCTAATTTTTGGGTTTTTCTAACAATTTTAGGGTTTTTGTGGCTAATTTCTGAGTTTTTCTAGCTAATTTCTGAGTTTTTCTAACAATTTTTGGATTTTTGTGGCTAATTCTTGGGTTTTATAGCTGATTTTTGGGTTTTTCCAGCTCATTTTTGGGTTTTCATGGCTAATTTTGGAGTTTTTCTAGCTAATTTTTGGGTTTTTGTAGCTAATTTTTGAGTTTTTTTAGCTCATTTTTGAGTTTTATGGTTATTTTTTGGGTTTTTATAGCTAATTTTTAGGTTTGTGTGGCTAATTCCTGAGTTTTTTTAGCTAATTTTTGGTTTTCATGGCGAAATTTTGAGTTTTTCTAGCTAATTTTTGGGTTTTTGTGCTATAAAACCCGAAGATTTATGGGTTTTCTAGCTAATGTTTGAGTTTTCTAGCTAATTTTTGGGTTTTTGTGGCTAATTTCTGTGTTTTTCTCGCTAATTCTTGGGTTTTATGGCTAATTTTTGGGTTTTTGTAGCTAATTTTTGGGTTTTTATAGCTAATTTTTAGGTTTGTGTGGCTAATTCCTGAGTTTTTCTAGCTAATTCTTGAGTTTTCCTAGCTAATTTTTGGTTTTTATGGCAAAATTTTGAGTTTTATAGCTAATTTTTGGGTTTTTATGGCTAATATTTGGGTTTTTCTAGCTTATTTTTGGGTTTTTCCAGCTCATTTTTGGGTTTTCATGGCTAATTTTGGAGTTTTTCTAGCTAATTTCTGGGTTTTTGTAGCTAATTTTTTAGTTTTTTAGCTCATTTTTGAATTTTATAGCTAATTTTTGGGTTTTTATAGCTAATTTTTGTGTTTGTGTGGCTAATTCCTGAGTTTTTTTAGCTAACTCTTGAGTTTTCCTAGCTAATTTTTGGTTTTCATTGCAAAATTTTGAGTTTTCCTAGCTAATTTTTGGGTTTTTGTGCTATAAAACTCGAAGATTTATGGGTTTTCTAGCTAATGTTTGAGTTTTCTAGCTGATGTTTGAGTTTTCTAGCTAATTTTTGGGTTTTTATGGCTAATTTTGGAGTTTTTCTAGCTAATTTCTGAGTTTTTATAGCTAGTTTTTGAGTTTTTCTAGCTAATTTTTGGGTTTTATACCTAATTTTTGGGTTTTTATAGCTAATTTTTGGGTTTTTGTGGCTAATTTCTGAGTTTTTCTAGCTAATTTTTGAGTTTTTCTAACAATTTTCGGATTTTTGTGGCTAAATCTTGGGTTTTATAGCTGATTTTTGGGTTTTTATAGCTAATTTTCAGGTTTGTGTGGCTAATTCCTGAGTTTTCTAGCTAATTCTCGAGTATTCCTAGCTAATTTTTGGTTTTTATGGCAAAATTTTGAGTTTTATAGCTAATTTTTGGGTTTTTATGGCTAATTTTCGGGGTTTTCCATATAATTTTCGCTTTTTTCTAGCTAATTTTTGGGTTTTATGGCTAATTTTTGAGTTTTCCCGGCTAATTTCTGGAATTTTATGGCTAATTTTTGGGTTTTTCTAGCAATTTTCGAGTTTTTATGGCTAATATTGGAATTTTTCCAGCTAATTTCTGAGTTTTTCCAGCCAATTTTTGAGTTTCTATAGCTAATTTGTGGGTTTATAGCTAATTTTTGGGTTTTTGAGGCTAATTTATCAAATATTATGGCTAATTTTTGTGTTTTTCTAGCTAATTTTTGGGTTTTATAGCTAATTTTTGGGTTTTTCTAACAATTTTAGGGTTTTTGTGGCTAATTCCTGAGTTTTTCTAGCTAATTTTTGAGTTTCTCTAACAATTTTCGGATTTTTGTGGCTAAATCTTGGGTTTTATAGCTGATTTTTGGGTTTTTATAGCTAATTTTCAGGTTTGTGTGGCTAATTCCTGAGTTTTCTAGCTAATTCTCGAGTTTTCCTAGCTAATTTTTGGTTTTTATGGCGATATTTTGAGTTTTTCCAGCTAATTTTTGGGTTTTTGTGCTATAAAACTAAAAATTCATGGGTTTTATAGCTAATGTGTGAGTTTTCTAGCTAATTTTTGGGTTTTTATGGCTAATTTTTGGATTTTTCTAGCTAATTTTTGAGCTTTATAACTATTTTTTGAGTTTTTATAGCTAATTCTTGGGTTTTATAGCTAATTTTTGGGTTTTTATAGCTATTTTTTTGGTTTGTGTGGCTAATTCCTGAGATTTTCTAGCTAATTCCTGAGTTTTCCTAGCTAATTTTTGGTTTGTACGGCAAAATTTTAAGTTTTTCTAGCTAATTTTTGGGTTTTTGTAGCTAATTTTTTGGTTTGTGTGGCTAATTCCTGAGTTTTTCTAGCTAATTCTTGAGTTTTCCTAGCTAATTTTTGGGTTTAATGGCTAATGTTTAAGTTTTTCTAGCTAATTTTTTGGTTTTATAGCTATTTTTGGGTTTTCTAGCTAATTTTTGGGTTTTTATGGCTAATTTTTGGGTTTTTCTAGCTAATTTTCATTTTTTTCTAGCTAATTTTTGGGTTTTATGGCTAATTTTTTGAGTTTTTCTGGAATTTCATGGCTAATATTTGGGTTTTTATAGCAATTTTTGGGTTTTTATAGCTAATTTTTGGGTTTTTCTAACAATTTTTGGATTTTTATGGCTTTTGTTTGAGTTTTTCTGGCTAATTTTTGGGTTTTATAGCTATTTTTTGGGTTTTCTAGCCAATTTTTGAGTTTTTATAGATAATTTTTGGGTTTTATAACTAATTTTTGGGTTTTTATGGCTAAGTTTTGGGGTTTTCTAGCTTATTTTTGGGTTTTATAGCTATTTTTTGAGTTTTTATAGCTAACTTCCGGGTTTTTATAGCAATTTTTGGCTTTTCATGGCTACTTTTGGAGTTTTTCTAGCTAATTCCTGAGTTTTTATAGCTAATTTTTGGGTTTCATGGCCAATTTTCGAGTTTTTATGGCTAATATTGGAGTTTTTCTAGCTAATTTTTGAGTTTTTCTAGCTTATTTTTGGGTTTTCATGGCTAATTTTTGGGTTTTTCTAGCTAATTTTCGCTTTTTTCTAGCTAATTTTTGGGTTTTATGGCTAATTTTTTGAGTTTTTCTGGAATTTCATGGCTAATATTTGGGTTTTTATAGCAATTTTTGGGTTTTTATGGCTAATTTTTGGGTTTTTCTAGCTAATTTCTGATTTTTTATAGCTAATTTATCTATTAAATTTATCAAAAACCCAAAAATTAGCTATGAAAAATCAAAAATTAGCTAGAAAAACCCAAAAATTAGCCATAAAAACCCAAAAATTAGCTAGGAAAACTCAAGAATTAGCTAGAAAAACTCAGGAATTAGCCACACAAACCTAAAAATTAGCTATAGAAACCCAAAAATTAGCTATAAAACCCAAGAATTGGCAAGAAAAACTCAGAAATTAGCCACAAAAATCCAAAAATTGTTAGAAAAACCCAAAAATTAGCTATAAAAACCCAAAATCTAGCTTCAAAACCCAAAACATATCTTTAAAAACTCAAAAATTGGCTAGAAAACCCAAAAAATAGCTATAAAACCCAAAAATTAGCTAGAAAAACACAAAAATTAGCCATAAAATTTAATAAATTAGCCACAAAAACCCAAAAATAGCTAGAAAAACTCAAAAATTGGCTAGAAAAACTCATAAATTAGCTGGAAAAACTCGAAAATTAGCCATAAAACCCAAAAATTAGCTAGAAAAACTCAAAAATTTGCTATAAAAACTCAGAAATTAGCTAGAACAACTCCAAAAGTAGCCATGAAAAGCCGAAAGTTGCTATAAAAACCCGGAAATTAGCTATGAAAACTCAAAAAATAGCTATAAAACCCAAAAATAAGCTAGAAAAACCCAAAACAGCCATAAAAACCCAAAAATTAGCTAGAAAACCCATAAATTTTTGGGTTTTATAGCTAATTTTTGGGTTTTATAGCTATTTTATGAGTTTTTATGGCTTAAATTTGGGTTTTTATAGCTAATTTTCGAGTTTTTCTACCTATATTTCGAGTTTTTCTAGCTGATTTTTGGGTATTATAGCTAATTTTTGAGTTTTTCTGGCTAATTTCTGGAATTTCGTGGCTAATTTTCGGTTTTTTCTAGCAAATTTTGGGTTTTTATGGCTACTTTTATAGCTATTTTTTGAGTTTTCCTAGCTAATTTTTGGGTTTTATGGCTAATTTTCGAGTTTTTATGGCTAATATTGGAGTTTTTCTAGCTAATTTATAATTTATGAGTTTTTCTAGCCAATTTTTGAGTTTTTCTAGCTAATTTTTGGGTTTTTGTGGCTAATTTATTAAATTTTATGGCTGATTTATTAAATTTTATGGCTAATTTTTGTGTTTTTCTAGCTAATTTTTGGGTTTTATAGCTAATTTTTGGGTTTTTCTAACAATTTTTGGATTTTTATGGCTTTTGTTTGAGTTTTTCTGGCTAATTTTTGGGTTTTATAGCTATTTTTTGGGTTTTCTAGCCAATTTTTGAGTTTTTATAGATAATTTTTGGGTTTTATAACTAATTTTTGGGTTTTTATGGCTAAGTTCTGGGTTTTTCTAGCTTATTTTTGGGTTTTATAGCTATTTTTTGAGTTTTTATAGCTAACTTCCGGGTTTTTATAGCAATTTTTGGCTTTTCATGGATACTTTTGGAGTTTTTCTAGCTAATTTTTGGATTTCATGGCTAATTTTCGAGTTTTTAAGGCTAATATTGGAGTTTTTCTAGCTAATTTATGAGTTTTTCTAGCCAATTTTTGAGTTTTTCTAGCTTATTTTTGGGTTTTCATGGCTAATTTTGAAGTTTTTCTAGCTAATTTTTGGGTTTTTGTAGCTAATTTTTGGGTTTTTATAGCTAATTATTTGGTTTGTGTGGCTAATTCCTGAGATTTTCTAGCTAATTCCTGGGTTTTCCTAGCTAATTTTTGGTTTGTACGGCAAAATTTTAAGTTTTTCTAGCTAATTTTTGGGTTTTTGTAGCTAATTTTTTGGTTTGTGTGGCTAATTCCTGAGTTTTTCTAGCTAATTCTTGAGTTTTCCTAGCTAATTTTTGGGTTTTATGGCTAATGTTTAAGTTTTTCTAGCTAATTTTTTGGTTTTATAGCTATTTTTGGGTTTTCTAGGTAATTTTTGGGTTTTTATGGCTAATTTTTGGGTTTTTCTAGCTAATTTTCGTTTTTTTCTAGCTAATTTTTGGGTTTTATGGCTAATTTTTTGAGTTTTTCTGGAATTTCATGGCTAATATTTGGGTTTTTATAGCAATTTTTGGGTTTTTATAGCTAATTTTTGGGTTTTTCTAACAATTTTTGGATTTTTATGGCTTTTGTTTGAGTTTTTCTGGCTAATTTTTGGGTTTTATAGCTACTTTTTGGGTTTTCTAGCCAATTTTTGAGTTTTTATAGATAATTTTTGGGTTTTATAACTAATTTTTGGGTTTTTATGGCTAAGTTTTGGGGTTTTCTAGCTTATTTTTGGGTTTTATAGCTATTTTTTGAGTTTTTATAGCTAACTTCCGGGTTTTTATAGCAATTTTTGGCTTTTCATGGCTACTTTTGGAGTTTTTCTAGCTAATTCCTGAGTTTTTCTAGCCAATTTTTGAGTTTTTCTATCTTATTTTTGGGTTTTCATGGCTAATTTTTGGGTTTTTCTAGCTAATTTTCGCTTTTTTCTAGCTAATTTTTGGGTTTTATGGCTAATTTTTTGAGTTTTTCTGGAATTTCATGGCTAATATTTGGGTTTTTATAGCAATTTTTGGGTTTTTATGGCTAATTTTTGGGTTTTTCTAGCTAATTTCTGATTTTTTATAGCTAATTTATCTATTAAATTTATCAAAAACCCAAAAATTAGCTATGAAAACTCAAGAATTAGCTAGAAAAACTCAGGAATTAGCCACACAAACCTAAAAATTAGCTATAAAAACCCAAAAATTAGCCATAAAACCCAAGAATTGGCAAGAAAAACTCAGAAATTAGCCACAAAAATCCAAAAATTGTTAGAAAAACCCAAAAATTAGCTATAAAAACCCAAAATCTAGCTTCAAAACTCAAAACATATCTATAAAAACTCAAAAATTGGCTAGAAAACCCAAAAAATAGCTATAAAACCCAAAAATTAGCTAGAAAAACACAAAAATTAGCCATGAAATTTAATAAATTAGCCACAAAAACCCAAAAATTGCTAGAAAAACTCAAAAATTGGCTAGAAAAACTTATAAATTAGCTGGAAAAACTCGAAAATTAGCCATAAAACCCAAAAATTAGCTGGAAAAACTCAAAAATTTGCTATAAAAACTCAGAAATTAGCTAGAACAACTCCAAAAGAAGCCATGAAAAGCCAAAAGTTGCTATAAAAACCCGGAAATTAGCTATGAAAACTCAAAAAATAGCTATAAAACCCGAAAATAAGCTAGAAAAACCCAAAACAGCCATAAAAACCCAAAAATTAGCTAGAAAACCCATAAAATTTTGGGTTTTATAGCTATTTTTCGAGTTTTTATGGCTTAAATTTGGGTTTTTATAGCTAATTTTCGAGTTTTTCTACCTAATTTTCGAGTTTTTCCAGCTGATTTTTGGGTATTATAGCTAATTTTTGAGTTTTTCTGGCTAATTTCTGGAATTTCGTGGCTAATTTTCGGTTTTTTCTAGCAAATTTTGGGTTTTTATGGCTACTTTTATAGCTATTTTTTGAGTTTTTCTAGCTAATTTTTGGGTTTTATGGCTAATTTTCGAGTTTTTATGGCTAATATTGGAGTTTTTCTAGCTAATTTATAATTTATGAGTTTTTCTAGCCAATTTTTGAGTTTTTCTAGCTAATTTTTGGGTTTTTGTGGCTAATTTATTAAATTTTATGGCTGATTTATTAAATTTTATGGCTAATTTTTGTGTTTTTCTAGCTAATTTTTGGGTTTTTCTAACAATTTTTGGATTTTTATGGCTTTTGTTTGAGTTTTTCTGGCTAATTTTTAGGTTTTATAGCTATTTTTTGGGTTTTCTAGCCAATTTTTGAGTTTTTATAGATAATTTTTGGGTTTTATAACTAATTTTTGGGTTTTTATGGCTAAGTTTTGGGTTTTTCTAGCTTATTTTTGGGTTTTATAGCTATTTTTTGAGTTTTTATAGCTAACTTCCGGGTTTTTATAGCAATTTTTGGCTTTTCATGGCTACTTTTGGGGTTTTTCTAGCTAATTTCTGAGTTTTTCTAGCTAATTTTTGGGTTTCATGGCTAATTTTCGAGTTTTTATGGCTAATATTGGAGTTTTTCTAGCTAATTTATGAGTTTTGCTAGCCAATTTTTGAGTTTTTCTAGCTTATTATTGGGTTTTCATGGCTAATTTTTGGGTTTTTCTAGCTAATTTTCGCTTTTTTCTAGCTAATTTTTGGGTTTTATGGCTAATTTTTGGGTTTTTCTAGCTAATTTCTGATTTTTTATAGTAATTTATTTATTAAATTTATCAAAAACCCAAAAATTAGCTATGAAAAATCAAAAATTAGCTAGAAAAACCCAAAAATTAGCCATAAAAACCCAAAAATTAGCTAGGAAAACTCAAGAATTAGCTAGAAAAACTCAGGAATTAGCCACACAAACCTAAAAATTAGCTATAAAAACCCAAAAATTAGCTATAAAACCCAAGAATTGGCAAGAAAAACTCAGAAATTAGCCACAGAATTCCAAAAATTGTTAGAAAAACCCAAAAGTTAGCTATAAAAACCCAAAATCTAGCTTCAAAACCCAAAACATATCTATAAAAACTCAAAAATTGGCTAGAAAACCCAAAAAATAGCTATAAAACCCAAAAATTAGCTAGAAAAACACAAAAATTAGCCATAAAATTTAATAAATTAGCCACAAAAACCCAAAAATAGCTAGAAAAACTCATAAATTGGCTAGAAAAACTCATAAATTAGCTGGAAAAACTCGAAAATTAGCCATAAAACCCAAAAATTAGCTAGAAAAACTCAAAAATTTGCTATAAAAACTCAGAAATTAGCTAGAACAACTCCAAAAGTAGCCATGAAAAGCCAAAAGTTGCTATAAAAACCCGGAAATTAGCTATGAAAACTCAAAAAATAGCTATAAATCCCAAAAATAAGCTGAAAAAACCCATAACAGTTATAAAAACCCAAAAATTAGCTAGAAAACTCAAACGTTAGCTAGAAAACCCATAAATTTTTGGGTTTTATAGCTAATTTTTGGGTTTTATAGCTATTTTTTGAGTTTTTATGGCTTAAATTTGAGTTTTTATAGCTAATTTTCGAGTTTTTCTACCTAATTTTCGAGTTTTTCTAGCTGATTTTTGGGTATTATAGCTAATTTTTGAGTTTTTCTGGCTAATTTCTGGAATTTCGTGGCTAATTTTCGGTTTTTTCTAGCAAATTTTGGGTTTTTATGGCTACTTTTATAGCTATTTTTTGAGTTTTTCTAGCTACTTTTTGGGTTTTATGGCTAATTTTCGAGTTTTTATGGCTAATATTGGAGTTTTTCTAGCTAATTTATAATTTATGAGTTTTTCTAGCCAATTTTTGAGTTTTTCTAGCTAATTTTTGGGTTTTTGTGGCTAATTTATTAAATTTTATGGCTGATTTATTAAATTTTATGGCTAATTTTTGTGTTTTTCTAGCTAATTTTTGGGTTTTATAGCTAATTCTTGGGTTTTTCTAACAATTTTTGGATTTTTATGGCTTTTGTTTGAGTTTTCCTAGCTAATTTTTGGTTTGTACGGCAAAATTTTAAGTTTTTCTAGCTGATTTTTGGGTTTTTGTAGCTAATTTTTTGGTTTGTGTGGCTAATTCCTGAGTTTTTCTAGCTAATTCTTGAGTTTTCCTAGCTAATTTTTGAGTTTTATGGCTAATGTCTAAGTTTTTCTAGCTAATTTTTTGGTTTTATAGCTATTTTTGGGTTTTCTAGCTAATTTTTGGGTTTTTATGGCTAATTTTTGGGTTTTTCTAGCTAATTTTCGTTTTTTTCTAGCTAATTTTTGGGTTTTATGGCTAATTTTTTGAGTTTTTCTGGAATTTCATGGCTAATATTTGGGTTTTTATAGCAATTTTTGGGTTTTTATAGCTAATTTTTGGGTTTTTCTAACAATTTTTGGATTTTTATGGCTTTTGTTTGAGTTTTTCTGGCTAATTTTTGGGTTTTATAGCTATTTTTTGGGTTTTCTTGCCAATTTTTGAGTTTTTATAGATAATTTTTGGGTTTTATAACTAATTTTTGGGTTTTTATGGCTAAGTTTTGGGGTTTTCTAGCTTATTTTTGGGTTTTATAGCTATTTTTTGAGTTTTTATAGCTAACTTCCGGGTTTTTATAGCAATTTTTGGCTTTTCATGGCTACTTTTGGAGTTTTTCTAGCTAATTCCTGAGTTTTTCTAGCTAATTTTTGGGTTTCATGGCTAATTTTCGAGTTTTTATGGCTAATATTGGAGTTTTTCTAGCTAATTTATGAGTTTTTCTAGCCAATTTTTGAGTTTTTCTAGCTTATTTTTGGGTTTTCATGGCTAATTTTTGGGTTTTTCTAGCTAATTTTCGCTTTTTTCTAGCTAATTTTTGGGTTTTATGGCTAATTTTTTGAGTTTTTCTGGAATTTCATGGCTAATATTTGGGTTTTTATAGAAATTTTTGGGTTTTTATGGCTAATTTTTGGGTTTTTCTAGCTAATTTCTGATTTTTTATAGTAATTTATTTATTAAATTTATCAAAAACCCAAAAATTAACTATGAAAAATCAAAAATTAGCTAGAAAAACCCAAAAATTAGCCATAAAAACCCAAAAATTAGCTAGGAAAACTCAAGAATTAGCTAGAAAAACTCAGGAATTAGTCACACAAACCTAAAAATTAGCTATAAAAACCCAAAAATTAGCTATAAAACCCAAGAATTGGCAAGAAAAACTCAGAAATTAGCCACAAAAATCCAAAAATTGTTAGAAAAACCCAAAAATTAGCTATAAAAACCCAAAATCTAGCTTCAAAACCCAAAACATATCTATAAAAACTCAAAAATTGGCTAGAAAAACTCATAAATTAGCTGGAAAAACTCGAAAATTAGCCATAAAACCCAAAAATTAGCTAGAAAAACTCAAAAATTTGCTATAAAAACTCAGAAATTAGCTAGAACAACTCCAAAAGTAGCCATGAAAAGCCAAAAGTTGCTATAAAAACCCGGAAATTAGCTATGAAAACTCAAAAAATAGCTATAAAACCCAAAAATAAGCTAGAAAAACCCAAAACAGTTATAAAAACCCAAAAATTAGCTAGAAAACTCAAACGTTAGCTAGAAAACCCATAAATTTTTGGGTTTTATAGCTAATTTTTGGGTTTTATAGCTATTTTTTGAGTTTTTATGGCTTAAATTTGGGTTTTTATAGCTAATTTTCAAGTTTTTATAGCTAATTTGTGGGTTTATAGCTAATTTTTGGGTTTTTCTAACAATTTTAGGGTTTTTGTGGCTAATTTCTGAGTTTTTCTAGCTAATTTCTGAGTTTTTCTAACAATTTTTGGATTTTTGTGGCTATTTCTTGGGTTTTATAGCTGATTTTTGGGTTTTCATGGCTAATTTTGGAGTTTTTCTAGCTAATTTTTGGGTTTTTGTAGCTAATTTTTGAGTTTTTTTAGCTCATTTTTGAGTTTTCTAGCTAATTTTTGGGTTTTTATGGCTAATTTTTGGGTTTTTCTAACAATTTTTGGGTTTTTGTGGCTAATTTCTGTGTTTTTCTCGCTAATTCTTGGGTTTTATGGCTAATTTTTGGGTTTTTGTAGCTAATTTTTGGGTTTTTCTAACAATTTTTGGGTTTTTGTGGCTAATTTCTGTGTTTTTCTCGCTAATTCTTGGGTTTTATGGCTAATTTTTGGGTTTTTGTAGCTAATTTTTGGGTTTTTATAGCTAATTTTTAGGTTTGTGTGGCTAATTCCTGAGTTTTTCTAGCTAATTCTTGAGTTTTCCTAGCTAATTTTTGGTTTTTATGGCAAAATTTTGAGTTTTATAGCTAATTTTTGGGTTTTTATGGCTAATTTTTGGGTTTTTCTAGCTTATTTTTGGGTTTTTCCAGCTCATTTTTGGGTTTTTATGGCTAATTTTGGAGTTTTTCTAGATAATTTTTGGGTTTTTGTAGCTAATTTTTTAGTTTTTTTAGCTCATTTTTGAGTTTTATAGCTAATTTTTGGGTTTTTATAGCTAATTTTTGTGTTTGTGTGGCTAATTCCTGAGTTTTTTTGGCTAATTCTTGAGTTTTCCTAGCTAATTTTTGGTTTTCATGGCAAAATTTTGGGTTTTTCTAGCTAATTTTTGGGTTTTTGTGCTATAAAACCCGAAGATTTATGGGTTTTCTAGCTAATGTTTGAGTTTTCTAGCTAATTTTTGGGTTTTTATGGCTAATTTTGGAGTTTTTCTAGCTAATTTCTGAGTTTTTATAGCTAGTTTTTGAGTTTTTCTAGCTAATTTTTGGGTTTTATACCTAATTTTTGGGTTTTTATAGCTAATTTTTGGGTTTTTCTAACAATTTTTGGGTTTTTGTGGCTAATTTCTGTGTTTTTCTCGCTAATTCTTGGGTTTTATGGCTAATTTTTGGGTTTTTGTAGCTAATTTTTGGGTTTTTATAGCTAATTTTTGGGTTTGTGTGGCTAACTCCTGAGTTTTTCTAGCTAATTCTTGAGTTTTCCTAGCTAATTTTTGGTTTTTATGGCAAAATTTTGAGTTTTATAGCTAATTTTTGGGATTTTATGGCTAATTTTCGGGTTTTTCCAGATAATTTTCGCTTTTTTCTAGCTAATTTTTGGGTTTTATGGCTAATTTTTGAGTTTTCACGGCTAATTTCTGGAATTTCATGGCTAATTTTTGGGTTTTTCTAGCAATTTTCGAGTTTTTATGGCTAATATTGGAGTTTTTCCAGCTAATTTCTG
The DNA here is from genome assembly GCA_026230145.1 of Diorhabda elongata. Lineage (NCBI taxonomy): Eukaryota > Metazoa > Arthropoda > Insecta > Coleoptera > Chrysomelidae > Diorhabda > Diorhabda elongata. Next base: position 15,797,180 of record CM047930.1, read on the forward strand.
AGTTTTTCCAGCCAATTTTTGAGTTTTTATAGCTGATTTTTGGGATTTATAGCTAATTTTTGGGTTTTTCTAACAATTTTAGGGTTTTTGTGGCTAATTTCTGAGTTTTTCTAGCTAATTTTTGAGTTTTTCTAACAATTTTCGGATTTTTGTGGCTGAATCTTGGGTTTTATAGCTGATTTTTGGGTTTTTATAGCTAATTTTCAGGTTTGTGTGGCTAATTCCTGAGTTTTCTAGCTAATTCTCGAGTTTTCCTAGCTAATTTTTGGTTTTTATGGCAAAATTTTGAGTTTTATAGCTAATTTTTGGGTTTTTATGGCTAATTTTTGGGTTTTTCCATATAATTTTCGCTTTTTTCTAGCTAATTTTTGGGTTTTATGGCTAATTTTTGAGTTTTCCCGGCTAATTTCTGGAATTTCATGGCTAATTTTTGGGTTCTTCTAGCAATTTTCGAGTTTTTATGGCTAATATTGGAATTTTTCCAGCCAATTTTTGAGTTTTTATAGCTAATTTGTGGGTTTATAGTTTATTTTTGGTTTTCATGGCAAAATTTTGAGTTTATCTAGCTAATTTTTGGGTTTTTGTGCTATAAAACCCGAAGATTTATGGGTTTTCTAGCTAATGTTTGAGTTTTCTAGCTAATTTTTGGGTTTTTATGGCTAACTTTGGAGTTTTTCTAGCTAATTTCTGAGTTTTTATAGCTAAATTTTGAGTTTTTCTAGCTAATTTTTGGGTTTTATACCTAATTTTTGGGTTTTTATAGCTAATTTTTGGGTTTTTCTAACAATTTTTGGGTTTTTGTGGCTAATTTCTGTGTTTTTCTCGCTAATTCTTGGGTTTTATGGCTAATTTTTGGGTTTTTGTAGCTAATTTTTGGGTTTTTATAGCTAATTTTTAGGTTTGTGTGGCTAATTCCTGAGTTTTTCTAGCTAATTCTTGAGTTTTCCTAGCTAATTTTTGGTTTTTATGGCAAAATTTTGAGATTTATAGCTAATTTTTGGGTTTTTATGGCTAATTTTTGGGTTTTTCTAGCTTATTTTTGGGTTTTTCCAGCTCATTTTTGGGTTTTCATGGCTAATTTTGGAGTTTTTCTAGCTAATTTTTGGGTTTTTGTAGCTAATTTTTTAGTTTTTTTAGCTCATTTTTGAGTTTTATAGCTAATTTTTGGGTTTTTATAGCTAATTTTTAGGTTTGTGTGGCTAATTCCTGAGTTTTTTAGCTAACTCTTGAGTTTTCCTAGCTAATTTTTGGTTTTCATGGCAAAATTTTGAGTTTTTCTAGCTAATTTTTGGGTTTTTGTGCTATAAAACCCGAAGATTTATGGGTTTTCTAGCTAATGTTTGAGTTTTTTCTAGCTAATGTTTGAGTTTTCTAGCTAATTTTTGGGTTTTTATGGCTAATTTTGGAGTTTTTCCAGCTAATTTCTGAGTTTTTATAGCTAGTTTTTGAGTTTTTCTAGCTAATTTTTGGGATTTATACCTAATTTTTGAGTTTTTATAGCTAATTTTTGGGTTTTCCTAACAATTTTTGGGTTTTTCTAACAATTTTTGGGTTTTTGTGGCTAATTTCTGTGTTTTTCTCGCTAATTCTTGGGTTTTATGGCTAATTTTTGGGTTTTTGTAACTGATTTTTGGGTTTTTATAGCTAATTTTTGGGTTTGTGTGGCTAACTCCTGAGTTTTTCTAGCTAATTCTTGAGTTTTCCTAGCTAATTTTTGGTTTTTATGGCAAAATTTTGAGTTTTATAGCTAATTTTTGGGTTTTTATGGCTAATTTTCGGGTTTTTCCAGATAATTTTCGCTTTTTTCTAGCTAATTTTTGGGTTTTATGGCTAATTTTTGAGTTTTCCCGGCTAATTTCTGGAATTTCATGGCTATTTTTTTGGTTTTTCTAGCAATTTTCGAGTTTTTTTGGCTAATATTGGAGTTTTTCCAGCTAATTTCTGAGTTTTTCCAGCCAATTTTTGAGTTTTTATAGCTAATTTGTGGGTTTATAGCTAATTTTTGGGTTTTTGAGGCTAATTTATCAAATTTTATGGCTAATTTTTGTGTTTTTCTAGCTAATTTTTGGGTTTTATAGCTAATTTTCGGGTTTTTCTAACGATTTTAGGGTTTTTGTGGCTAATTTCTGAGTTTTTCTAGCTAATTTTTGAGTTTTTCTAACAATTTTCGGATTTTTGTGGCTAAATCCTGGGTTTTAAGGCTGATTTTTGGGTTTTTATAGCTAATTTTCAGGTTTGTGTGGCTAATTCCTGAGTTTTCTAGCTAATTCTCGAGTTTTCCTAGCTAATTTTTGGTTTTTATGGCAAAATTTTGAGTTTTATAGCTAATTTTTGGGTTTTTATGGCTAATTTTTGGGTTTTTCCAGATTATTTTCGCTTTTTTCTAGCTAATTTTTGGGTTTTATGGCTAATTTTTGAGTTTTCCCGGCTAATTTCTGGAATTTCATGGCTAATTTTTAGGTTTTTCTAGCAATTTTCGAGTTTTTATGGCTAATATTGGAGTTTTACCAGCTAATTTCTGAGTTTTTCCAGCCATTTTTTGAGTTTTTATAGCCAATTTGTGGGTTTATAGCTAATTTTTGGGTTTTTGAGGCTAATTTATCAAATTTTATGGCTAATTTTTGTGTTTTTCTAGCTAATTTTTGGGTTTTATAGCTAATTTTTGGGTTTTTCTAACAATTTTAGGGTTTTTGTGGCTAATTCCTGAGTTTTTCTAGCTAATTTTTGAGTTTTTCTAACAATTTTCGGATTTTTGTGGCTAAATCTTGGGTTTTATAGCTGATTTTTGGGTTTTTATAGCTAATTTTCAGGTTTGTGTGGCTAATTCCTGAGTTTTCTAGCTAATTCACGAGTTTTCCTAGCTAATTTTTGGTTTTTATGGCGATATTTTGAGTTTCACCAGCTAATTTTTGGGTTTTTGTGCTATAAAACTAAAAATTCATGGGTTTTCTAGCTAATGTGTGAGTTTTCTAGCTAATTCTTGGGTTTTATAGCTAATTTTTGGGTTTTATAGCTAATTTTTTGGTTTGTGTGGCTAATTCCTGAGATTTTCTAGCTAATTCCTGAGTTTTCCTAGCTAATTTTTGGTTTGTACGGCAAAATTTCAAGTTTTTCTAGCTAATTTTTGGGTTTTTGTAGCTAATTTTTTGGTTTGTGTGGCTAATTCCTGAGTTTTTCTAGCTAATTCTTGAGTTTTCCTAGCTAATTTTTGGGTTTTTATAGCTAATTTTTAGTTTTGTGTGGCTAATTCCTGAGTTTTTCTAGCTAATTCTTGAGTTTTCCTAGCTAATTTTTGGTTTTTATGTTAAAATTTTGAGTTTTATAGCTTATTTTTGGGTTTTTATGGCTAATTTTTGGGTTTTTCCAGCTAATTTTCGCTTTTTTCTAGCTAATTTTTGGGTTTTATGGCTAATTTTTGAGTTTTCCCGGCTAATTTCTGGAATTTCATGGCTAATTTTTGGGGTTTTCTAGCAATTTTCGAAATTTTATGGCTAATATTGGAGTTTTTCCAGCTAATTTTGTGAGTTTGTTCAGCCAATTTTTGAGTTTTTATAGCTAATTTGTGGGTTTATAGCTAATTTTTGGGTTTTTGAGGCTAATTTATCAAATTTTATGGCTAATTTTTGTGTTTTTCTAGCTAATTTTTGCTTTTTATAGCTAATTTTTGGGTTTTTCTAACAAGTTTAGGGTTTTTGTGGCTGATTTCTGAGTTTTTCTAGCTAATTTTTGAGTTTCTCTAACAATTTTTGGATTTTTGTGGCTAAATCTTGGGTTTTATAGCTGATTTTTGGGTTTTTATAGCTAATTTTCAGGTTTGTGTGGCTAATTCCTGAGTTTTCTAGTTAATTCTCGAGTTTTCCTAGCTAATTTTTGGTTTTTATGGCAAAATTTTGAGTTTTTCCAGCTAATTTTTGGGTTTTTGTGCTATAAAACTAAAAATTCATGGGTTTTCTAGCTAATGTGTGAGTTTTCTAGCTAATTTGTGGGTTTTTATGGCTAATTTTTGGATTTTTCTAGCTAATTTTTGAGCTTTATAGCTATTTTTATGAGTTTTTATAGCTAATTCTTGGCTTTTATAGCTAATTTTTGGGTTTTTATAGCTAATTTTTTGGTTTGTGTGGCTAATTCCTGAGATTCTCTAGCTAATTCCTGAGTTTTCCTAACTAATTTTTGGTTTGTACGGCAAAATTTTATGTTTTTCTAGCTAATTTTTGGGTTTTTGTAGCTAATTTTTTGGTTTGTGTGGCTAATTCCTGAGTTTTTCTAGCTAATTCTTGAGTTTTCCTAGCTAATTTTTGGGTTTTATGGCTGATGTTTAAGTTTTTCTAGCTAATTTTTTGGTTTTATAGCTATTTTTGGGTTTCCTAGCTAATTTTTGGGTTTTTATGGCTAATTTTTGGGTTTTTCTAGCTAATTTTCGTTTTTTTCCAGCTAATTTTTGGGTTTTATGGCTAATTTTTGGGTTCTCTAGCCAATTTTTGAGTTTTTATAGATAATTTTTGGGTTTTATAACTAATTTTTGGGTTTTCATGGCTAAGTTTTGGAGTTTTCTAGCTTATTTTTGGGTTTTATAGCTATTTTTTGAGTTTTTATAGCTAACTTCCGGGTTTTTATAGCAATTTTTGGCTTTTCATGGCTACTTTTGGAGTTTTTTTTCTAGCTAATTCCTGAGTTTTTCTAGCTAATTTTTGGGTTTCATGGCTAATTTTCGAGTTTTTATGGCTAATATTGGAGTTTTTCTAGCTAATTTATGAGTTTTTCTAGCCAATTTTTGAGTTTTTCTAGCTTATTTTTGGGTTTTCATGGCTAATTTTTGGGTTTTTCCAGCTAATTTTCGCTTTTTTCTAGCTAATTTTTGGGTTTTATGGCTAATTTTTTGAGTTTTTCTGGAATTTCATGGCTAATATTTGGGTTTTTATAGCAATTTTTGGGTTTTTATGGCTAATTTTTGGGTTTTTATAGCTAATTTCCGATTTTTTATAGCTAATTTATTTATTAAATTTATCAAAAACCCAAAAATTAGCTATGAAAAATCAAAAATTAGCTAGAGAAACCCAAAAATTAGCCATAAAAGCCCAAAAATTGTTAGAAAAACCCAAAAATTAGCTATAAAAACCCAAAATCTAGCTTCAAAACCCAAAACATATCTATAAAAACTCAAAAATTGGCTAGAAAACCCAAAAAATAGCTATAAAACCCAAAAATTAGCTAGAAAAACACAAAAATTAGCCATAAAATTTAATAAATTAGCCACAAAAACTCAAAAATAGCTAGAAAAACTCAAAAATTGGCTAGAAAAACTCATAAATTAGCTGGAAAAACTCGAAAATTAGCCATAAAACCCAAAAATTAGCTAGAAAAACTCAAAAATTTGCTATAAAAACTCAGAAATTAGCTAGAACAACTCCAAAAGTAGCCATGAAAAGCCAAAAATTGCTATAAAAACCTGGAAATTAGCTATGAAAACTCAAAAAATAGCTATAAAACCCAAAAATAAGCTAGAAAAATCCAAAACAGCCATAAAAACCCAAAAATTAGCTAGAAAACTCAAACGTTAGCTAGAAAACCCATAAATTCTTGGGTTTTATAGCTAATTTTTGGGTTTTATAGCTATTTTTTGAGTTTTTATGGCTTAAATTTGGGTTTTTATAGCTAATTTTCGAGTTTTTCTACTTAATTTTCGAGTTTTTCTAGCTGATTTTTGGGTATTATAGCTAATTTTTGAGTTTTTCTGGCTAATTTCTGGAATTTCGTGGATAATTTTCGGTTTTTCCTAGCAAATTTTGGGTTTTTATGGCTACTTTTATAGCTATTTTTTGAGTTTTTCTAGCTAATTTTTGGGTTTTATGGCTAATATTGGAGTTTTTCTAGCTAATTTATAATTTATGAGTTTTTCTAGCCAATTTTTGAGTTTTTCTAGCTAATTTTTGGGTTTTTGTGGCTAATTTATTAAATTTTATGGCTGATTTATCAAATTTTATGGCTAATTTTTGTGTTTTTCTAGCTAATTTTTGGGTTTTATAGCTAATTTTTGGGTTTTTCTAACAATTTTTGGATTTTTATGGCTTTTGTTTGAGTTTTTCTGGCTAATTTTTGGGTTTTATAGCTATTTTTTGGGTTTTCTAGCCAATTTTTGTGTTTTTATAGATAATTTTTGGGTTTTATAACTAATTTTTGGGTTTTTATGGCTAAGTTTTGGGTTTTTCTAGCTTATTCTTGGGTTTTATAGCTATTTTTTGAGTTTTTATAGCTAACTTCCGGGTTTTTATAGCAATTTTTGGCTTTTCATGGCTACTTTTGGAGTTTTTCTAGCTAATTTCTGAGTTTTTCTAGCTAATTTTTGGGTTTCATGGCTAATTTTCAAGTTTTTATGGCTAATATTGGAGTTTTTCTAGCTAATTTATGAGTTTTTCTAGCCAATTTTTGAGTTTTTCTAGCTTATTTTTGGGTTTTCATGGCTAATTTTGAAGTTTTTCTAACTAATTTTTGGGTTTTTGTAGCTAATTTTTGGGTTTTTGTAGCTAATTTTTGGGTTTTTATAGCTAATTTTTAGGTTTGTGTGGCTAATTCCTGAGTTTTCCTAGCTAATTCTTGAGTTTTCCTAGCTAATTTTTGGTTTTTATGGCAAAATTTTGAGTTTTTCTAGCTAATTTTTGGGTTTTTGTGCTATTAAACCCAGAAATTCATGTGTTTTCTAGCTAATGTTTGAGTTTTCTAGCTAATTTTTGGGTTTTTATGGCTAATTTTTGGGTTTTTCCAGCTATTTTTGGCTTTTTTCTAGCTAATTTTTGGGTTTTATGGCTAATTTCTGAGTTTTCCTGGCTAATTTCTGGAAATTCATGGCTAATTTTTGGGTTTTTCTAGCAATTTTCGAGTTTTTATAGCTAATTTGTGGGTTTATAGCTAATTTTTGGGTTTTTCTAACAATTTTAGGGTTTTTGTGGCTAATTTCTGAGTTTTTCTAGCTAATTTCTGAGTTTTTCTAACAATTTTTGGATTTTTGTGGCTAATTCTTGGGTTTTATAGCTGATTTTTGGGTTTTTCCAGCTCATTTTTGGGTTTTCATGGCTAATTTTGGAGTTTTTCTAGCTAATTTTTGGGTTTTTGTAGCTCATTTTTGAGTTTTTTTAGCTCATTTTTGAGTTTTATAGCTAATTTTTGGGTTTTTATAGCTAATTTTTAGGTTTGTGTGGCTAATTCCTGAGTTTTTTTAGCTAACTCTTGAGTTTTCCTAGCTAATTTTTGGTTTTCATGGCAAAATTTTGAGTTTTTCTAGCTAATTTTTGGGTTTTTGTGCTATAAAACCCGAAGATTTATGGGTTTTCTAGCTAATGTTTGAGTTTTCTAGCTAATTTTTGTGTTTTTATGGGTAATTTTGGAGTTTTTCCAGCTAATTTCTGAGTTTTTATAGCTAAATTTTGAGTTTTTCTAGCTAATTTTTGGGTTTTATACCTAATTTTTGGGTTTTTATAGCTAATTTTTGGGTTTTTATAGCTAATTTTTAGATTTGTGTGGCTAATTCCTGAGTTTTTCTAGCTAATTCTTGAGTTTTCCTAGCTAATTTTTGGTTTTTATGGCAAAATTTTGAGTTTCATAGCTAATTTTTGGGTTTTTATGGCTAATTTTTGGGTTTTCCAGCTAATTTTCGCTTTTTTCTAGCTAATTTTTGGGTTTTATGGCTAATTTTTGAGTTTTCCCGGCTAATTTCTGGAATTTCATGGCTAATTTTTGGGTTTTTCTAGCAATTTTCGAAATTTTATGGCTAATATTGGAGTTTTTCCAGCTAATTTCTGAGTTTTTCCAGCCAATTTTTGAGTTTTTATAGCTAATTTGTGGGTTTATAGCTAATTTTTGGGTTTTTGAGGCTGATTTATCAAATTTTATGGCTAATTTATGGGTTTTATAGCTAATTTTTGTGTTTTTCTAACAAGTTTAGGGCTTTTGTGGCTAATTTCTGAGTTTTTCTAGCTAATTTTTGAGTTTTTCTAACAATTTTTGGATTTTTGTGGCTAAATCTTTGGATTTATAGCTGATTTTTGGGTTTTTATAGCTAATTTTCAGGTTTGTGTGGCTAATTCCTGAGTTTTCTAGCTAATTCTCGAGTTTTCCTAGCTAATTTTTGAGTTTTTATGGCAAAATTTTGAGTTTTTCCAGCTAATTTTTGGGTTTTTGTGCTATAAAACTAAAAATTCATGGGTTTTCTAGCTAATGTGTGAGTTTTCTAGCTAATTTTTGGGTTTTTATGGCTAATTTTTGGATTTTTCTAGCTAATTTTTGAGCTTTATAGCTATTTTTATGAGTTTTTATAGCTAATTCTTGGGTTTTATAGCTAATTTTTGGGTTTTTATAGCTAATTTTTTGGTTTGTGTGGCTAATTCCTGAGATTCTCTAGCTAATTCCTGAGTTTTCCTAGCTAATTTTTGGTTTGTACGGCAAAATTTTAAGTTTTTCTAGCTAATTTTTGGGTTTTTGTAGCTAATTTTTTGGTTTGTGTGGCTAATTCCTGAGTTTTTCTAGCTAATTCTTGAGTTTTCCTAGCTAATTTTTGGGTTTTATGGCTAATGTTTAAGTTTTTCTAGCTAATTTTTTGGTTTTATAGCTATTTCTGGGTTTTCTAGCTAATTTTTGGGTTTTTATGGATAATTTTTGGGTTTTTCTAGCTAATTTTCGTTTTTTTCTAGCTAATTTTTGGGTTTTATGGCTAATTTTTTGAGTTTTTCTGGAATTTCATGGCTAATATTTGGGTTTTTATAGCAATTTTTGGGTTTTTTTGGCTAATTTTTGGGTTTTATAGCTATTTTTTGGGTTTTCTAGCCAATTTTTGAGTTTTTATAGATAATTTTTGGGTTTTATAACTAATTTTTGGGTTTTTATGGCTAAGTTTTGGGGTTTTCTAGCTTATTTTTGGGTTTTATAGCTATTTTTTGAGTTTATATAGCTAACTTCCGGGTTTTTATAGCAATTTTTGGCTTTTCATGGCTACTTTTGGAGTTTTTCTAGCTAATTCCTGAGTTTTTCTAGCTAATTTTTGGGTTTCATGGCTAATTTTCGAGTTTTTATGGCTAATATTGGAGTTTTTCTAGCTAATTGATGAGTTTTCCTAGCCAATTTTTGAGTTTTTCTAGCTTATTTTTGGGTTTTCATGGCTAATTTTTGGGTTTTTCTAGCTAATTTTCGCTTTTTTCTAGCTAATTTTTGGGTTTTATGGCTAATTTTTTGAGTTTTTCTGGAATTTCATGGCTAATATTTGGGTTTTTATAGCAATTTTTGGGTTTTTATGGCTAATTTTTGGGTTTTTCTAGCTAATTTCTGATTTTTTATAGCTAATTTATTTATTAAATTTATCAAAAACCCAAAAATTAGCTATGAAAAATCAAAAATTAGCTAGAAAAACCCAAAAAGTAGCCATAAAAGCCCAAAAATTAGCTAGGAAAACTCAAGAATTAGCTGGAAAAACTCAGGAATTAGCCACACAAACCTAAAAATTAGCTATAAAAACCCAAAAATTAGCTATAAAACCCAAGAATTGGCAATAAAAACTCAGAAATTAGCCACAAAAATCCAAAAATTGTTAGAAAAACCCAAAAATTAGCTATAAAAACCCAAAATCTAGCTCCAAAACCCAAAACATATCTATAAAAACTCAAAAATTGGCTAGAAAACCCAAAAAATAGCTATAAAACCCAAAAATTAGCTAGAAAAACACAAAAATTAGACATAAAATTTAATAAATTAGCCACAAAAACTCAAAAATAGCTAGAAAAACTCAAAAATTGGCTAGAAATACTCATAAATTAGCTGGAAAAACTCGAAAATTAGCCATAAAACCCAAAAATTAGCTAGAAAAACTCAAAAATTTGCTATAAAAACTCAGAAATTAGCTAGAACAACTCCAAAAGTAGCCATGAAAAGCCAAAAATTGCTATAAAAACCCGGAAATTAGCTATGAAAACTCAAAAAATAGCTATAAAACCCAAAAATAAGCTATAAAAACCCAAAACAGCCATAAAAACCCAAAAATTAGCTAGAAAACTCAAAAGTTAGCTAGAAAACCCATAAATTTTTGGGTTTTATAGCTAATTTTTGGGTTTTATAGCTATTTTTTGAGTTTTTATGGCTTAAATTTGGGTTTTTATAGCTTATTTTTGGGTTTTATAGCTAATTTTTGAGTTTTTCTGGCTAATTTCTGGAATTTCGTGGCTAATTTTCGGTTTTTCCTAGCAAATTTTGGGTTTTTATGGCTACTTTTATAGCTATTTTTTGAGTTTTTCTAGCTAATTTTTGGGTTTTATGGCTAATATTGGAGTTTTTCTAGCTAATTTATAATTTATGAGTTTTTCTAGCCAATTTTTGAGTTTTTCTAGCTAATTTTTGGGTTTTTGTGGCTAATTTATCAAATTTTATGGCTGATTTATTAAATTTTATGGCTAATTTTTGTGTTTTTCTAGCTAATTTTTGGGTTTTTATGGCTAATTTCTGAGTTTTTCCAGCCAATTTTTGAGTTTTTATAGCTAATTTGTGGGTTTATAGCTAATTTTTGGGTTTTTGAGGCTGATTTATCAAATTTTATGGCTAATTTATGGGTTTTATAGCTAATTTTTGTGTTTTTCTAACAAGTTTAGGGCTTTTGTGGCTAATTTCTGAGTTTTTCTAGCTAATTTTTGAGTTTTTCTAACAATTTTTGGATTTTTGTGGCTAAATCTTTGGATTTATAGCTGATTTTTGGGTTTTTATAGCTAATTTTCAGGTTTGTGTGGCTAATTCCTGAGTTTTCTAGCTAATTCTCGAGTTTTCCTAGCTAATTTTTGAGTTTTTATGGCAAAATTTTGAGTTTTTCCAGCTAATTTTTGGGTTTTTGTGCTATAAAACTAAAAATTCATGGGTTTTCTAGCTAATGTGTGAGTTTTCTAGCTAATTTTTGGGTTTTTATGGCTAATTTTTGGATTTTTCTAGCTAATTTTTGAGCTTTATAGCTATTTTTATGAGTTTTTATAGCTAATTCTTGGGTTTTATAGCTAATTTTTGGGTTTTTATAGCTAATTTTTTGGTTTGTGTGGCTAATTCCTGAGATTCTCTAGCTAATTCCTGAGTTTTCCTAGCTAATTTTTGGTTTGTACGGCAAAATTTTAAGTTTTTCTAGCTAATTTTTGGGTTTTTGTAGCTAATTTTTTGGTTTGTGTGGCTAATTCCTGAGTTTTTCTAGCTAATTCTTGAGTTTTCCTAGCTAATTTTTGGGTTTTATGGCTAATGTTTAAGTTTTTCTAGCTAATTTTTTGGTTTTATAGCTATTTCTGGGTTTTCTAGCTAATTTTTGGGTTTTTATGGATAATTTTTGGGTTTTTCTAGCTAATTTTCGTTTTTTTCTAGCTAATTTTTGGGTTTTATGGCTAATTTTTTGAGTTTTTCTGGAATTTCATGGCTAATATTTGGGTTTTTATAGCAATTTTTGGGTTTTTTTGGCTAATTTTTGGGTTTTATAGCTATTTTTTGGGTTTTCTAGCCAATTTTTGAGTTTTTATAGATAATTTTTGGGTTTTATAACTAATTTTTGGGTTTTTATGGCTAAGTTTTGGGGTTTTCTAGCTTATTTTTGGGTTTTATAGCTATTTTTTGAGTTTATATAGCTAACTTCCGGGTTTTTATAGCAATTTTTGGCTTTTCATGGCTACTTTTGGAGTTTTTCTAGCTAATTCCTGAGTTTTTCTAGCTAATTTTTGGGTTTCATGGCTAATTTTCGAGTTTTTATGGCTAATATTGGAGTTTTTCTAGCTAATTGATGAGTTTTCCTAGCCAATTTTTGAGTTTTTCTAGCTTATTTTTGGGTTTTCATGGCTAATTTTTGGGTTTTTCTAGCTAATTTTCGCTTTTTTCTAGCTAATTTTTGGGTTTTATGGCTAATTTTTTGAGTTTTTCTGGAATTTCATGGCTAATATTTGGGTTTTTATAGCAATTTTTGGGTTTTTATGGCTAATTTTTGGGTTTTTCTAGCTAATTTCTGATTTTTTATAGCTAATTTATTTATTAAATTTATCAAAAACCCAAAAATTAGCTATGAAAAATCAAAAATTAGCTAGAAAAACCCAAAAAGTAGCCATAAAAGCCCAAAAATTAGCTAGGAAAACTCAAGAATTAGCTGGAAAAACTCAGGAATTAGCCACACAAACCTAAAAATTAGCTATAAAAACCCAAAAATTAGCTATAAAACCCAAGAATTGGCAATAAAAACTCAGAAATTAGCCACAAAAATCCAAAAATTGTTAGAAAAACCCAAAAATTAGCTATAAAAACCCAAAATCTAGCTCCAAAACCCAAAACATATCTATAAAAACTCAAAAATTGGCTAGAAAACCCAAAAAATAGCTATAAAACCCAAAAATTAGCTAGAAAAACACAAAAATTAGACATAAAATTTAATAAATTAGCCACAAAAACTCAAAAATAGCTAGAAAAACTCAAAAATTGGCTAGAAATACTCATAAATTAGCTGGAAAAACTCGAAAATTAGCCATAAAACCCAAAAATTAGCTAGAAAAACTCAAAAATTTGCTATAAAAACTCAGAAATTAGCTAGAACAACTCCAAAAGTAGCCATGAAAAGCCAAAAATTGCTATAAAAACCCGGAAATTAGCTATGAAAACTCAAAAAATAGCTATAAAACCCAAAAATAAGCTATAAAAACCCAAAACAGCCATAAAAACCCAAAAATTAGCTAGAAAACTCAAAAGTTAGCTAGAAAACCCATAAATTTTTGGGTTTTATAGCTAATTTTTGGGTTTTATAGCTATTTTTTGAGTTTTTATGGCTTAAATTTGGGTTTTTATAGCTTATTTTTGGGTTTTATAGCTAATTTTTGAGTTTTTCTGGCTAATTTCTGGAATTTCGTGGCTAATTTTCGGTTTTTCCTAGCAAATTTTGGGTTTTTATGGCTACTTTTATAGCTATTTTTTGAGTTTTTCTAGCTAATTTTTGGGTTTTATGGCTAATATTGGAGTTTTTCTAGCTAATTTATAATTTATGAGTTTTTCTAGCCAATTTTTGAGTTTTTCTAGCTAATTTTTGGGTTTTTGTGGCTAATTTATCAAATTTTATGGCTGATTTATTAAATTTTATGGCTAATTTTTGTGTTTTTCTAGCTAATTTTTGGGTTTTTATGGCTAATTTTTGGGTTTTTTAACAATTTTTGGATTTTTATGGCTTTTGTTTGAGTTTTTCTGGCTAATTTTTGGGTTTTATAGCTATTTTTTGGGTTTTCTAGCCAATTTTTGAGTTTTTATAGATAATTTTTGGGTTTTATAACTAATTTTTGGGTTTTTATGGCTAAGTTTTGGGGTTTTCTAGCTTATTTTTGGGTTTTATAGCTATTTTTTGAGTTTATATAGCTAACTTCCGGGTTTTCATAGCAATTTTTGGCTTTTCATGGCTACTTTTGGAGTTTTTCTAGCTAATTCCTGAGTTTTTCTAGCTAATTTTTGGGTTTCATGGCTAATTTTCGAGTTTTTATGGCTAATATTGGAGTTTTTCTAGCTAATTTATGAGTTTTCCTAGCCAATTTTTGAGTTTTTCTAGCTTATTTTTGGGTTTTCATGGCTAATTTTTGGGTTTTTCTAGCTAATTTTCGCTTTTTTCTAGCTAATTTTTGGGTTTTATGGCTAATTTTTTGAGTTTTTCTGGAATTTCATGGCTAATATTTGGGTTTTTATAGCAATTTTTGGGTTTTATGGCTAATTTTTGGGTTTTTCTAGCCAATTTCTGATTTTTGATAGCTAATTTATTTATTAAATTTATCAAAAACCCAAAAATTAGCTATGAAAAATCAAAAATTAGCTAGAAAAACCCAAAAAGTAGCCATAAAAGCCCAAAAATTAGCTAGGAAAACTCAAGAATTAGCTAGAAAAACTCAGGAATTAGCCACACAAACCTAAAAATTAGCTATAAAAACCCAAAAATTAGCTATAAAACCCAAGAATTGGCAAGAAAAACTCAGAAATTAGCCACAAAAATCCAAAAATTGTTAGAAAAACCCAAAAATTAGCTATAAAAACCCAAAATCTAGCTTCAAAACCCAAAACATATCTATAAAAACTCAAAAATTGGCTAGAAAACCCAAAAAATAGCTATAAAACCCAAAAATTAGCTAGAAAAACACAAAAATTAGCCATAAAATTTAATAAATTAGCCACAAAAACTCAAAAATAGCTAGAAAAACTCAAAAATTAGCCATAAAACCCAAAAATTAGCTAGAAAAACTCAAAAATTTGCTATAAAAACTCAGAAATTAGCTAGAACAACTCCAAAAGTAGCCATGAAAAGCCAAAAATTGCTATAAAAACCCGGAAATTAGCTATGAAAACTCAAAAAACAGCCATAAAAACCCAAAAATTAGCTAGAAAACTCAAACGTTAGCTAGAAAACCCATAAATTTTTGGGTTTTATAGCTAATTTTTGGGTTTTATAGCTATTTTTTGAGTTTTTATGGCTTAAATTTGGGTTTTTATAGCTAATTTTCGAGTTTTTCTACTTAATTTTCGAGTTTTTCTAGCTGATTTTTGGGTATTATAGCTAATTTTTGAGTTTTTCTGGCTAATTTCTGGAATTTCGTGGCTAATTTTCGGTTTTTCCTAGCAAATTTTGGGTTTTTATGGCTACTTTTATAGCTATTTTTTGAGTTTTTCTAGCTAATTTTTGGGTTTTATGGCTAATATTGGAGTTTTTCTAGCTAATTTATAATTTATGAGTTTTTCTAGCCAATTTTTGAGTTTTTCTAGCTAATTTTTGGGTTTTTGTGGCTAATTTATTAAATTTTATGGCTGATTTATTAAATTTTATGGCTAATTTTTGTGTTTTTCTAGCTAATTTTTGGGTTTTATAGCTAATTTTTGGGTTTTTCTAACAATTTTTAGATTTTTATGGCTTTTGTTTGAGTTTTTCTGGCTAATTTTTGGGTTTTATAGCTATTTTTTGGGTTTTCTAACCAATTTTTGTGTTTTTATAGATAATTTTTGGGTTTTATAACTAATTTTTGGGTTTTTATGGCTAAGTTTTGGGTTTTTCTAGCTTATTCTTGGGTTTTATAGCTATTTTTTGAGTTTTTATAGCTAACTTCCGGGTTTTTATAGCAATTTTTGGCTTTTCATGGCTACTTTTGGAGTTTTTCTAGCTAATTTCTGAGTTTTTCTAGCTAATTTTTGGGTTTCATGGCTAATTTTCGAGTTTTTATGGCTAATATTGGAGTTTTTCTAGCTAATTTATGAGTTTTTCTAGCCAATTTTTGAGTTTTTCTAGCTTATTTTTGGGTTTTCATGGCTAATTTTGAAGTTTTTCTAGCTAATTTTTGGGTTTTTGTAGCTAATTTTTGGGTTTTTATAGCTAATTTTTAGGTTTGTGTGGCTAATTCCTGAGTTTTCCTAGCTAATTCTTGAGTTTTCCTAGCTAATTTTTGGTTTTTATGGCAAAATTTTGAGTTTTTCTAGCTAATTTTTGGGTTTTTGTGCTATTAAACCCAGAAATTCATGTGTTTTCTAGCTAATGTTTGAGTTTTCTAGCTAATTTTTGGGTTTTTATGGCTAATTTTTGGGTTTTTCCATCTATTTTTGGCTCTTTTCTAGCTAATTTTTGGGTTTTATGGCTAATTTCTGAGTTTTCCTGGCTAATTTCTGGAAATTCATGGCTAATTTTTGGGTTTTTCAAGCAATTTTCGAGTTTTTATAGCTAATTTGTGGGTTTATAGCTAATTTTTGGGTTTTTCTAACAATTTTAGGGTTTTTGTGGCTAATTTCTGAGTTTTTCTAGCTAATTTCTGAGTTTTTCTAACAATTTTTGGATTTTTGTGGCTAATTCTTGGGTTTTATAGCTGATTTTTGGGTTTTCCAGCTCATTTTTGGGTTTTCATGGCTAATTTTGGAGTTTTTCTAGCTAATTTTTGGGTTTTTGTAGCTCATTTTTGAGTTTTTTTAGCTCATTTTTGAGTTTTATAGCTAATTTTTGGGTTTTTATAGCTAATTTTTAGGTTTGTGTGGCTAATTCCTGAGTTTTTCTAGCTAACTCTTGAGTTTTCCTAGCTAATTTTTGGTTTTCATGGCAAAATTTTGAGTTTTTCTAGCTAATTTTTGGGTTTTTGTGCTATAAAACCCGAAGATTTATGGGTTTTCTAGCTAATGTTTGAGTTTTCTAGCTAATTTTTGGGTTTTTATGGGTAATTTTGGAGTTTTTCCAGCTAATTTCTGAGTTTTTATAGCTAAATTTTGAGTTTTTCTAGCTAATTTTTGGGTTTTATACCTAATTTTTGGGTTTTTATAGCTAATTTTTGGGTTTTTCAAACAATTTTTGGGTTTTTGTGGCTAATTTCTGTGTTTTTCTCGCTAATTCTTGGGTTTTATGGCTAATTTTTGGGTTTTTGTGGCTAATTTATTAAATTTTATGGCTGATTTATTAAATTTTATGGCTAATTTTTGTGTTTTTCTAGCTAATTTTTGGGTTTTATAGCTAATTTTTGGGTTTTTCTAACAATTTTTGGATTTGTATGGCTTTTGTTTGAGTTTTTCTGGCTAATTTTTGGGTTTTATAGCTATTTTTTGGGTTTTCTAGCCAATTTTTGTGTTTTTATAGATAATTTTTGGGTTTTATAACTAATTTTTGGGTTTTTATGGCTAAGTTTTGGGTTTTTCTAGCTTATTTTTGGGTTTTATAGCTATTTTTTGAGTTTTTATAGCTAACTTCCGGGTTTTTATAGCAATTTTTGGCTTTTCATGGCTACTTTTGGAGTTTTTCTAGCTAATTTCTGAGTTTTTCTAGCTAATTTTTGGGTTTCATGGCTAATTTTCGAGTTTTTATGGCTAATATTGGAGTTTTTCTAGCTAATTTATGAGTTTTTCTAGCCAATTTTTGAGTTTTTCTAGCTTATTTTTGGGTTTTCATGGCTAATTTTGAAGTTTTTCTAGCTAATTTTTGGGTTTTTGTAGCTAATTTTTGGGTTTTTGTAGCTAATTTTTGGGTTTTTATAGCTAATTTTTAGGTTTGTGTGGCTAATTCCTGAGTTTTTCTAGCTAATTCTTGAGTTTTCCTAGCTAATTTTTGGTTTTTATGGCGAAATTTTGAGTTTTTCTAGCTAATTTTTGGGTTTTTGTGCTATAAAACCCAGAAATTCATGTGTTTTCTAGCTAATGTTTGAGTTTTCTAGCTAATTTTTGGGTTTTTATGGCTAATTTTTGGGTTTTTCCAGCTATTTTTGGCTTTTTTCTAGCTAATTTTTGGGTTTTATGGCTAATTTTTGAGTTTTCCTGGCTAATTTCTGGAAATTCATGGCTAATTTTTGGGTTTTTCTAGCAATTTTTGAGTTTTTATAGCTAATTTGTGGGTTTATAGCTAATTTTTGGGTTTTTGAGGCTAATTTATCAAATTTTATGGCTAATTTTTGTGTTTTTCTAGCTAATTTTTGGGTTTTATAGCTAATTTTTGGGTTTTTCTAACAATTTTAGGGTTTTTGTGGCTAATTTTTGAGTTTTTCCAGCAAATTTTTGAGTTTTTCTAACAATTGTTGGATTTTTGTGGCTAAATCTTGGGTTTTATAGCTGATTTTTGAGTTTTTATAGCTAATTTTCAGGTTTGTGTGGCTAATTCCTGAGTTTTCTAGCTAATTCTCGAGTTTTCCTAGCTAATTTCTGGAAATTCATGGCTAATTTTTGGGTTTTTCTAGCAATTTTCGAGTTTTTATAGCTAATTTGTGGGTTTATAGCTAATTTTTGGGTTTTTCTAACAATTTTAGGGTTTTTGTGGCTAATTTCTGAGTTTTTCTAGCTAATTTCTGAGTTTTTCTAACAATTTTTGGATTTTTGTGGCTAATTCTTGGGTTTTATAGCTGATTTTTGGGTTTTTCCAGCTCATTTTTGGGTTTTCATGGCTAATTTTGGAGTTTTTCTAGCTAATTTTTGGGTTTTTGTAGCTCATTTTTAAGTTTTTTTAGCTCATTTTTGAGTTTTATAGCTAATTTTTGGGTTTTTATAGCTAATTTTTAGGTTTGTGTGGCTAATTCCTGAGTTTTGTTAGCTAACTCTTGAGTTTTCCTAGCTAATTTTTGGTTTTCATGGCAAAATTTTGAGTTTTTCTAGCTAATTTTTGGGTTTTTGTGCTATAAAACCCGAAGATTTATGGGTTTTCTAGCTAATTTTTGGGTTTTTATGGGTAATTTCGGAGTTTTTCCAGCTAATTTCTGAGTTTTTATAGCAAAATTTTGAGTTTTTCTAGCTAATTTTTGGGTTTTATACCTAATTTTTGGGTTTTTATAGCTAATTTTTGGGTTTTTCTAACAATTTTTGGGTTTTTGTGGCTAATTTCTGTGTTTTTCTCGCTAATTCTTGGGTTTTATGGCTAATTTTTGGGTTTTTGTAGCTAATTTTTGGGTTTTTATAGCTAATTTTTAGATTTGTGTGGCTAATTCCTAAGTTTTTCTAGCTAATTCTTGAGTTTTCCTAGCTAATTTTTGGTTTTTATGGCAAAATTTTGAGTTTCATAGCTAATTTTTGGGTTTTATGGCTAATTTTTGAGTTTTCCCGGCTAATTTCTGGAATTTCATGGCTAATTTTTGGGTTTTTCTAGCAATTTTCGAAATTTTATGGCTAATATTGGAGTTTTTCCAGCTAATTTCTGAGTTTTTCCAGCCAATTTTTGAGTTTTTATAGCTAATTTGTGGGTTTATAGCTAATTTTTGGGTTTTTGAGGCTAATTTATCGAATTTTATGGCTAATTTTTGTGTTTTTCTAGCTAATTTTTGGGTTTTTGTAGCTAATTTTTGGGTTTTTATAGCTAATTTTTTGGTTTGTGTGGTTAATTCCTGAGATTTTCTAGCTAATTCCTGAGTTTTCCTAGCTAATTTTTGGTTTGTACGGCAAAATTTTAAGTTTTTCTAGCTAATTTTTGGGTTTTTGTAGCTAATTTTTTTGGTTTGTGTGGCTAATTCCTGAGTTTTTCTAGCTAATTCTTGAGTTTTCCTAGCTAATTTTTGGGTTTTATGGCTAATGTTTAAGTTTTTCTAGCTAATTTTTTGGTTTTATAGCTATTTTTGGGTTTTCTAGCTAATTTTTGGGTTTTTATGGCTAATTTTTGGGTTTTTCTAGCTAATTTTTGTTTTTTTCCAGCTAATTTCTGGGTTTTATGGCTAATTTTTTGAGTTTTTCTGGAATTTCATGGCTAATATTTGGGTTTTTATAGCAATTTTTGGGATTTTATAGCTAATTTTTGGGTTTTTCTAACAAATTTTGTGAATTTAAAGGCTAATGTTTGAGTTTTTCTAGCTAATTTCTTGATTTTATAGCTATTTTTTGGGTTTTCTAGCCAATTTTTGAGTTTTTATAGATAATTTTTGGGTTTTATAGCTAATTTTTGGGTTTTTATGACTAGGTTTTGGGTTTTTCTAGCTTATTTTTGTGTTTTATAGCTATTTTTTGAGTTTTTCTAGCTAATTTATCAAATTTTATGGCTGATTTATTAAATTTTATGGCTAATTTTTGTGTTTTTCTAGCTAATTTTTGGGTTTTATAGCTATTTTTTGGGTTTTCTAGCCAATTTTTGAGTTTTTATAGATATTTTTTGAGTTTTGAAGCTAATTTTTGGGTTTTATAGCTGATTTTTGGGGTTTTCCAGCTCATTTTTGGGTTTTCATGGCTAATTTTGGAGTTTTTCTAGCTCATTTTTGAGTTTTATAGCTAATTTTTGGGTTTTTATAGCTAATTTTTAGGTTTGTGTGGCTAATTCCTGAGTTTTTTTAGCTAACTCTTGAGTTTTCCTAGCTAATTTTTGGTTTTCATGGCAAAATTTTGAGTTTTTCTAGCTAATTTTTCGGTTTTTGTGCTATAAAACCCGAAGATTTATGGGTTTTCTAGCTAATGTTTGAGTTTTCTAGCTAATTTTTGGGTTTTTATGGGTAATTTTGGAGTTTTTCCAGCTAATTTCTGAGTTTTTATAGCTAAATTTTGAGTTTTTCTAGCTAATTTTTGGGTTTTAAACCTAATTTTTGGGTTTTTATAGCTAATTTTTGGGTTTTTCTAACAATTTTTGGGTTTTTGTGGCTAATTTCTGTGTTTTTCTCGCTAATTCTTGGGTTTTATGGCTAATTTTTGGGTTTTTGTGGCTAATTTATTAAATTTTATGGCTGATTTATTAAATTTTATGGCTAATTTTTGTGTTTTTCTAGCTAATTTTTGGGTTTTATAGCTAATTTTTGGGTTTTTCTAACAATTTTTGAATTTTTATGGCTTTTGTTTGAGTTTTTCTGGCTAATTTTTGGGTTTTATAGCTATTTTTTGGGTTTTCTAGCCAATTTTTGTGTTTTTATAGATAATTTTTGGGTTTTATAACTAATTTTTGGGTTTTTATGGCTAAGTTTTGGGTTTTTCTAGCTTATTTTTGGGTTTTATAGCTATTTTTTGAGTTTTTATAGCTAACTTCCGGGTTTTTATAGCAATTTTTGGCTTTTCATGGCTACTTTTGGAGTTTTTCTAGCTAATTTCTGAGTTTTTCTAGCTAATTTTTGGGTTTCATGGCTAATTTTCGAGTTTTTATGGCTAATATTGGAGTTTTTCTAGCTAATTTATGAGTTTTTCTAGCCAATTTTTGAGTTTTTCCAGCTTATTTTTGGGTTTTCATGGCTAATTTTGAAGTTTTTCTAGCTAATTTTTGGGTTTTTGTAGCTAATTTTTGGGTTTTTGTAGCTAATTTTTGGGTTTTTCTAACAATTTTTGGGTTTTTGTGGCTAATTTCTGTGTTTTTCTCGCTAATTCTTGGGTTTTATGGCTAATTTTTGGGTTTTTATAGCTAATTTTTAGGTTTGTGTGGCTAATTCCTGAGTTTTTTTAGCTAACTCTTGAGTTTTCCTAGCTAATTTTTGGTTTTCATGGCAAAATTTTGAGTTTTTCTAGCTAATTTTTGGGTTTTTGTGCTATAAAACCCGAAGATTTATGGGTTTTCTAGCTAATTTTTGGGTTTTTATGGGTAATTTCGGAGTTTTTCCAGCTAATTTCTGAGTTTTTATAGCAAAATTTTGAGTTTTTCTAGCTAATTTTTGGGTTTTATACCTAATTTTTGGGTTTTTATAGCTAATTTTTGGGTTTTTCTAACAATTTTTGGGTTTTTGTGGCTAATTTCTGTGTTTTTCTCGCTAATTCTTGGGTTTTATGGCTAATTTTTGGGTTTTTGTAGCTAATTTTTGGGTTTTTATAGCTAATTTTTAGATTTGTGTGGCTAATTCCTAAGTTTTTCTAGCTAATTCTTGAGTTTTCCTAGCTAATTTTTGGTTTTTATGGCAAAATTTTGAGTTTCATAGCTAATTTTTGGGTTTTTATGGCTAATTTTTGGGTTTTCCAGCTAATTTTCGCTTTTTTCTAGCTAATTTTTGGGTTTTATGGCTAATTTTTGAGTTTTCCCGGCTAATTTCTGGAATTTCATGGCTAATTTTTGGGTTTTTCTAGCAATTTTCGAAATTTTATGGCTAATATTGGAGTTTTTCCAGCTAATTTCTGAGTTTTTCCAGCCAATTTTTGAGTTTTTATAGCTAATTTGTGGGTTTATAGCTAATTTTTGGGTTTTTGAGGCTAATTTATCGAATTTTATGGCTAATTTTTGTGTTTTTCTAGCTAATTTTTGGGTTTTTGTAGCTAATTTTTGGGTTTTTATAGCTAATTTTTTGGTTTGTGTGGTTAATTCCTGAGATTTTCTAGCTAATTCCTGAGTTTTCCTAGCTAATTTTTGGTTTGTACGGCAAAATTTTAAGTTTTTCTAGCTAATTTTTGGGTTTTTGTAGCTAATTTTTTTGGTTTGTGTGGCTAATTCCTGAGTTTTTCTAGCTAATTCTTGAGTTTTCCTAGCTAATTTTTGGTTTTTATGGCAAAATTTTGAGTTTTTCTAGCTAATTTTTGGGTTTTTGTGCTATAAAACCCAGAAATTCATGTGTTTTCTAGCTAATGTTTGAGTTTTCTAGCTAATTTTTGGGTTTTTATGGCTAATTTTTGGGTTTTTATGGCTAATTTTTGGGTTTTTCCAGCTATTTTTGGCTTTTTTCTAGCTAATTTTTGGGTTTTATGGCTAATTTCTGAGTTTTCCTGGCTAATTTCTGAGTTTTTCTAACAATTTTTGGATTTTTGTGGCTAATTCTTGGGTTTTATAGCTGATTTTTGGGTTTTCCAGCTCATTTTTGGGTTTTCATGGCTAATTTTGGAGTTTTTCTAGCTAATTTTTGGGTTTTTGTAGCTCATTTTTGAGTTTTTTTAGCTCATTTTTGAGTTTTATAGCTAATTTTTGGGTTTTTATAGCTAATTTTTAGGTTTGTGTGGCTAATTCCTGAGTTTTTTTAGCTAACTCTTGAGTTTTCCTAGCTAATTTTTGGTTTTCATGGCAAAATTTTGAGTTTTTCTAGCTAATTTTTGGGTTTTTGTGCTATAAAACCCGAAGATTTATGGGTTTTCTAGCTAATGTTTGAGTTTTCTAGCTAATTTTTGGGTTTTTATGGGTAATTTTGGAGTTTTTCCAGCTAATTTCTGAGTTTTTATAGCTAAATTTTGAGTTTTTCTAGCTAATTTTTGGGTTTTATACCTAATTTTTGGGTTTTTATAGCTAATTTTTGGGTTTTTCTAACAATTTTTGGGTTTTTGTGGCTAATTTCTGTGTTTTTCTCGCTAATTCTTGGGTTTTATGGCTAATTTTTGGGTTTTTGTGGCTAATTTATTAAATTTTATGGCTGATTTATTAAATTTTATGGCTAATTTTTGTGTTTTTCTAGCTAATTTTTGGGTTTTATAGCTAATTTTTGGGTTTTTCTAACAATTTTTGGATTTTTATGGTTTTGTTTGAGTTTTTCTGGCTAATTTTTGGGTTTTATAGCTATTTTTTGGGTTTTCTAGCCAATTTTTGTGTTTTTATAGATAATTTTTGGGTTTTATAACTAATTTTTGGGTTTTTATGGCTAAGTTTTGGGTTTTTCTAGCTTATTTTTGGGTTTTATAGCTATTTTTTGAGTTTTTATAGCTAACTTCCGGGTTTTTATAGCAATTTTTGGCTTTTCATGGCTACTTTTGGAGTTTTTCTAGCTAATTTCTGAGTTTTTCTAGCTAATTTTTGGGTTTCATGGCTAATTTTCGAGTTTTTATGGCTAATATTGGAGTTTTTCTAGCTAATTTATGAGTTTTTCTAGCCAATTTTTGAGTTTTTCTAGCTTATTTTTGGGTTTTCATGGCTAATTTTGAAGTTTTTCTAGCTAATTTTTGGGTTTTTGTAGCTAATTTTTGGGTTTTTGTAGCTAATTTTTGGGTTTTTGTAGCTAATTTTTGGGTTTTTATAGCTAATTTTTAGGTTTGTGTGGCTAGTTCCTGAGTTTTTCTAGCTAATTCTTGAGTTTTCCTAGCTAATTTTTGGTTTTTATGGCGAAATTTTGAGTTTTTCTAGCTAATTTTTGGGTTTTTGTGCTATAAAACCCAGAAATTCATGTGTTTTCTAGCTAATGTTTGAGTTTTCTAGCTAATTTTTGGGTTTTTATGGCTAATTTTTGGGTTTTTCCAGCTATTTTTGGCTTTTTTCTAGCTAATTTTTGGGTTTTATGGCTAATTTTTGAGTTTTCCTGGCTAATTTCTGGAAATTCATGGCTAATTTTTGGGTTTTTCTAGCAATTTTTGAGTTTTTATAGCTAATTTGTGGGTTTATAGCTAATTTTTGGGTTTTTGAGGCTAATTTATCAAATTTTATGGCTAATTTTTGTGTTTTTCTAGCTAATTTTTGAGTTTTATAGCTAATTTTTGGGTTTTTCTAACAATTTTAGGGTTTTTGTGGCTAATTTTTGAGTTTTTCTAACAATTGTTGGATTTTTGTGGCTAAATCTTGGGTTTTATAGCTGATTTTTGAGTTTTTATAGCTAATTTTCAGGTTTGTGTGGCTAATTCCTGAGTTTTCTAGCTAATTCTCGAGTTTTCCTAGCTAATTTCTGGTTTTTATGGCAAAATTTTGAGTTTTTCCAGCTAATTTTTGGGTTTTTGTGCTATAAAACTCAGAAATTCATGTGTTTTCTAGCTAATGTTTGAGTTTTCTAGCTAATTTTTGGGTTTTTATGGCTAATTTTTGGGTTTTTCCAGCTATTTTTGGCTTTTTTCTAGCTAATTTTTGGGTTTTATGGCTAATTTCTGAGTTTTCCTGGCTAATTTCTGGAAATTCATGGCTAATTTTTGGGTTTTTCTAGCAATTTTCGAGTTTTTATAGCTAATTTGTGGGTTTATAGCTAATTTTTGGGTTTTTCTAACAATTTTAGGGTTTTTGTGGCTAATTTCTGAGTTTTTCTAGCTAATTTCTGAGTTTTTCTAACAATTTTTGGATTTTTGTGGCTAATTCTTGGGTTTTATAGCTGATTTTTGGGTTTTTCCAGCTCATTTTTGGGTTTTCATGGCTAATTTTGGAGTTTTTCTAGCTAATTTTTGGGTTTTTGTAGCTCATTTTTGAGTTTTTTTAGCTCATTTTTGAGTTTTATAGCTAATTTTTGGGTTTTTATAGCTAATTTTTAGGTTTGTGTGGCTAATTCCTGAGTTTTTTTAGCTAACTCTTGAGTTTTCCTAGCTAATTTTTGGTTTTCATGGCAAAATTTTGAGTTTTTCTAGCTAATTTCTGGGTTTTTGTGCTATAAAACCCGAAGATTTATGGGTTTTCTAGCTAATGTTTGAGTTTTCTAGCTAATTTTTGGGTTTTTATGGGTAATTTTGGAGTTTTTCCAGCTAATTTCTGAGTTTTTATAGCAAAATTTTGAGTTTTTCTAGCTAATTTTTGGGTTTTATACCTAATTTTTGGGTTTTTATGGCTAATTTTTGGGTTTTTCTAACAATTTTTGGGTTTTTGTGGCTAATTTCTGTGTTTTTCTCGCTAATTCTTGGGTTTTATGGCTAATTTTTGGGTTTTTGTAGCTAATTTTTGGGTTTTTATAGCTAATTTTTAGATTTGTGTGGCTAATTCCTAAGTTTTTCTAGCTAATTCTTGAGTTTTCCTAGCTAATTTTTGGTTTTTATGGCAAAATTTTGAGTTTCATAGCTAATTTTTGGGTTTTTATGGCTAATTTTTGGGTTTTCCAGCTAATTTTCGCTTTTTTCTAGCTAATTTTTGGGTTTTATGGCTAATTTTTGAGTTTTCCCGGCTAATTTCTGGAATTTCATGGCTAATTTTTGGGTTTTTCTAGCAATTTTCGAAATTTTATGGCTAATATTGGAGTTTTTCCAGCTAATTTCTGAGTTTTTCCAGCCAATTTTTGAGTTTTTATAGCTAATTTGTGGGTTTATAGCTAATTTTTGGGTTTTTGAGGCTAATTTATCGAATTTTATGGCTAATTTTTGTGTTTTTCTAGCTAATTTTTGGGTTTTTGTAGCTAATTTTTGGGTTTTTATAGCTAATTTTTTGGTTTGTGTGGTTAATTCCTGAGATTTTCTAGCTAATTCCTGAGTTTTCCTAGCTAATTTTTGGTTTGTACGGCAAAATTTTAAGTTTTTCTAGCTAATTTTTGGGTTTTTGTAGCTAATTTTTTTGGTTTGTGTGGCTAATTCCTGAGTTTTTCTAGCTAATTCTTGAGTTTTCCTAGCTAATTTTTGGGTTTTATGGCTAATGTTTAAGTTTTTCTAGCTAATTTTTTGGTTTTATAGCTAATTTTTGTTTTTTTCCAGCTAATTTCTGGGTTTTATGGCTAATTTTTTGAGTTTTTCTGGAATTTCATGGCTAATATTTGGGTTTTTATAGCAATTTTTGGGATTTTATAGCTAATTTTTGGGTTTTTCTAACAAATTTTGTGAGTTTAAAGGCTAATGTTTGAGTTTTTCTAGCTAATTTCTTGATTTTATAGCTATTTTTTGGGTTTTCTAGCCAATTTTTGAGTTTTTATAGATAATTTTTGGGTTTTATAGCTAATTTTTGGGTTTTTATGACTAGGTTTTGGGTTTTTCTAGCTTATTTTTGTGTTTTATAGCTATTTTTTGAGTTTTTCTAGCTAATTTATTAAATTTTATGGCTGATTTATTAAATTTTATGGCTAATTTTTGTGTTTTTCTAGCTAATTTTTGGGTTTTATAGCTATTTTTTGGGTTTTCTAGCCAATTTTTGAGTTTTTATAGATAATTTTTGGGTTTTATAGCTAATTTTTGGGTTTTATAGCTAATTTTTGGGTTTTTATGACTAGGTTTTGGGTTTTTCTAGCTTATTTTTGTATTTTATAGCTATTTTTTGAGTTTTTCTAGCTAATTTATTAAATTTTATGGCTGATTTATTAAATTTTATGGCTAATTTTTGTGTTTTTCTAGCTAATTTTTGGGTTTTATAGCTATTTTTTGGGTTTTCCAGCCAATTTTTGAGTTTTTATAGATATTTTTTGAGTTTTGAAGCTAATTTTTGGGTTTTATAGCTGATTTTTGGGGTTTTCCAGCTCATTTTTGGGTTTTCATGGCTAATTTTGGAGTTTTTCTAGCTCATTTTTGAGTTTTATAGCTAATTTTTGGGTTTTTATAGCTAATTTTTAGGTTTGTGTGGCTAATTCCTGAGTTTTTTTAGCTAATTCTTGAGTTTTCCTAGCTAATTTTTGGGTTTTATGGCTAATGTTTAAGTTTTTCTAGCTAATTTTCTGGTTTTATAGCTAATTTTTGTTTTTTTCCAGCTAATTTCTGGGTTTTATGGCTAATTTTTTGAGTTTTTATGGAATTTCATGGCTAATATTTGGGTTTTTATAGCAATTTTTGGGATTTTATAGCTAATTTTTGGGTTTTTCTAACAAATTTTGTGAATTTAAAGGCTAATGTTTGAGTTTTTCCAGCTAATTTCTTGATTTTATAGCTATTTTTTGGGTTTTCTAGCCAATTTTTGAGTTTTTATAGATAATTTTTGGGTTTTATAGCTAATTTTTGGGTTTTTATGACTAGGTTTTGGGTTTTTCTAGCTTATTTTTGTGTTTTATATCTATTTTTTGAGTTTTTCTAGCTAATTTATTAAATTTTATGGCTGATTTATTAAATTTTATGGCTAATTTTTGTGTTTTTCTAGCTAATTTTTGGGTTTTATAGCTATTTTTTTGGTTTTCCAGCCAATTTTTGAGTTTTTATAGATATTTTTTGAGTTTTGAAGCTTGATTTTTGGTTTTTATAGCTAATTTTTGGGTTTTTCCAGCTCATTTTTGGGTTTCCATGGCTAATTTTGGAGTTTTTCTAGCTCATTTTCGAGTTTTATAGCTAATTTTTGGGTTTTTATAGCTAATTTTTAGGTTTGTGTGACTAATTCCTGAGTTTTTTTAGCTAACTCTTGAGTTTTCCTAGCTAATTTTTGGTTTTCATGGCAAAATTTTGAGTTTTTCTAGCTAATTTTTCGGTTTTTGTGCTATAAAACCCGAAGATTTATGGGTTTTCTAGCTAATTTTTGGGTTTTATGGCTAATTTTTTGAGTTTTCCGGGAATTTCATGGCTAATATTTGGGTTTTCATAGCAATTTTTGGGTTTTTATGGCTAATTTTTGGGTTTTTCTAGCTAATTTCTGATTTTTTATAGCTAATTTATTTATTAAATTTATCAAAAACCCAAAAATTTGCTATGAAAAATCAAAAATTAGCTAGAAAAACCCAAAAATTAGCCATAAAAACCCAAAAATTAGCTAGGAAAACTCAAGAATTAGCTAGAAAAACTCAGGAATTAGCCACACAAACCTAAAAATTAGCTATAAAAACCCAAAAATTAGCTATAAAACCCAAGAATTGGCAAGAAAAACTCAGAAATTAGCCACAAAAATCCAAAAATTGTTAGAAAAACACAAAAGTTAGCTATAAAAACCAAAAATCTAGCTTCAAAACCCAAAACATATCTATAAAAACTCAAAAATTGGCTAGAAAACCCAAAAAATAGCTATAAAACCCAAAAATTAGCTAGAAAAACACAAAAATTAGCCATAAAATTTAATAAATTAGCCACAAAAACCCAAAAATAGCTAGAAAAACTCAAAAATTGGCTAGAAAAACTCATAAATTAGCTGGAAAAACTCGAAAATTAGCCATAAAACCCAAAAATTAGCTAGAAAAACTCAGAAATTTGCTATAAAAACTCAGAAATTAGCTAGAACAACTCCAAAAGTAGCCATGAAAAGCCAAAAATTGCTATAAAAACCCGGAAATTAGCTATGAAAACTCAAAAAATAGCTATAAAACCCAAAAATGAGCTAGAAAAACCCAAAACAGCCATAAAAACCCAAAAATTAGCTAGAAAACTCAAACGTTAGCTAGAAAACCCATAAATTTTTGGGTTTTATAGCTATTTTTTGAGTTTTTATGGCTTAAATTTGGGTTTTTATAGCTAATTTTCGAGTTTTTCTAGCTAATTCTCGAGTTTTTCTAGCTGATTTTTGGGTATTATAGCTAATTTTTGAGTTTTTCTGGCTAATTTCTGGAATTTCGTGACTAATTGTCGGTTTTTTCTAGCAAATTTTGGGTTTTTATGGCTACTTTTATAGCTATTTTTTGAGTTTTTCTAGCTAATTTTTGGGTTTTATGGCTAATTTTCGAGTTTTTATGGCTAATATTGGAGTTTTTATAGCTAATTTATAATTTATGAGTTTTTCTAGCCAATTTTCGAGTTCTTCTAGCTAATTTTTGGGTTTTTGTGGCTAATTTATTAAATTTTATGGCTGATTTATTGAATTTTATGGCTAATTTTTGTGTTTTTCTAGCTAATTTTTGGGTTTTATAGCTATGTTTTGGGTTTTCTAGCCAATTTTTGAGTTTTTATAGATATTTTTTGGGTTTTGAAGCTAATTTTTGGGTTTTTATATCTAATTTTTGGGTTTTTCTAACAATTTTTGGATTCTTATGGCTTTTGTTTGAGTTTTTCTGGCTAATTTTTGGGTTTTATAGCTATTTTTTGGGTTTTCTAGCCAATTTTTGAGTTTTTATAGATAATTTTTGGGTTTTATAACTAATTTTTGGGTTTTTATGGCTAAATTTTGGGTTTTTCTAGCTTATTTTTGGGTTTTATAGCTATTTTTTGAGTTTTTATAGCTAACTTCCGGGTTTTTATAGCAATTTTTGGCTTTTCATGGCTACTTTTGGAGTTTTTCTAGCTAATTTCTGAGTTTTTCTAGCTAATTTTTGGGTTTCATGGCTAATTTTCGAGTTTTTATGGCTAATATTGGAGTTTTTCTAGCTAATTTATGATTTTTTCTAGCCAATTTTTGAGTTTTTCTAGCTTATTTTTGGGTTTTTGTAGCTATTTTTTGGGTTTTTATAGCAAATTTTTAGGTTTGTGTGGCTAATTCCCGAGTTTTTCTAGCTAATTCTTGAGTTTTCCTAGCTAATATTTGGTTTTTATGGCGAAATTTTGAGTTTTTCTAGCTAATTTTTGGTTTTTTGTGCTATAAAACCCAGAAATTTATGTGTTTTCTAGCTAATGTTTGAGTTTTCTAGCTAATTTTTGGGTTTTTATGGCTAATTTTTGGGTTTTTCCAGCTAATTTTCGCTTTTTTCTAGCTAATTTTTGGGTTTTATGGCTAATTTTTGAGTTTTCCTGGCTAATATCTGGAAATTCATGGCTAATTTTTGGGTTTTTCTAGCAATTTTTGGGATTTTATAGCTAATTTTTGGGTTTTTCTAACAAATTTTGTGAATTTAAAGGCTAATGTTTGAGTTTTTCTAGCTAATTTCTTGATTTTATAGCTATTTTTTGGGTTTTCTAGCCAATTTTTGAGTTTTTATAGATAATTTTTGGGTTTTATAGCTAATTTTTGGGTTTTTATGACTAGGTTTTGGGTTTTTCTAGCTTATTTTTGTGTTTTATAGCTATTTTTTGAGTTTTTCTAGCTAATTTATTAAATTTTATGGCTGATTTATTAAATTTTATGGCTAATTTTTGTGTTTTTCTAGCTAATTTTTGGGTTTTATAGCTATTTTTTGGGTTTTCCAGCCAATTTTTGAGTTTTTATAGATATTTTTTGAGTTTCGAAGCTAATTTTTGGGTTTTATAGCTGATTTTTGGGGTTTTCCAGCTCATTTTTGGGTTTTCGTGGCTAATTTTGGAGTTTTTCTAGCTCATTTTTGAGTTTTATAGCTAATTTTTGGGTTTTTATAGCTAATTTTTAGGTTTGTGTGGCTAATTCCTGAGTTTTTTTAGCTAATTCTTGAGTTTTCCTAGCTAATTTTTGGGTTTTATGGCTAATGTTTAAGTTTTTCTAGCTAATTTTTTGGTTTTATAGCTAATTTTTGTTTTTTTCCAGCTAATTTCTGGGTTTTATGGCTAATTTTTTGAGTTTTTCTGGAATTTCATGGCTAATATTTGGGTTTTTATAGCAATTTTTGGGATTTTATAGCTAATTTTTGGGTTTTTCTAACAAATTTTGTGAATTTAAAGGCTAATGTTTGAGTTTTTCCAGCTAATTTCTTGATTTTATAGCTATTTTTTGGGTTTTCTAGCCAATTTTTGAGTTTTTATAGATAATTTTTGGGTTTTATAGCTAATTTTTGGGTTTTTATGACTAGGTTTTGGGTTTTTCTAGCTTATTTTTGTGTTTTATATCTATTTTTTGAGTTTTTCTAGCTAATTTATTATATTTTATGGCTGATTTATTAAATTTTATGGCTAATTTTTGTGTTTTTCTAGCTAATTTTTGGGTTTTATAGCTATTTTTTGGGTTTTCCAGCCAATTTTTGAGTTTTTATAGATATTTTTTGAGTTTTGAAGCTAATTTTTGGGTTTTATAGCTGATTTTTGGGGTTTTCCAGCTCATTTTTGGGTTTTCATGGCTAATTTTGGAGTTTTTCTAGCTCATTTTTGAGTTTTATAGCTAATTTTTGGGTTTTTATAGCTAATTTTTAGGTTTGTGTGACTAATTCCTGAGTTTTTTTAGCTAACTCTTGAGTTTTCCTAGCTAATTTTTGGTTTTCATGGCAAAATTTTGAGTTTTTCTAGCTAATTTTTCGGTTTTTGTGCTATAAAACCCGAAGATTTATGGGTTTTCTAGCTAATTTTTGGGTTTTATGGCTAATTTTTTGAGTTTTCCGGGAATTTCATGGCTAATATTTGGGTTTTCATAGCAATTTTTGGGTTTTTATGGCTAATTTTTGGGTTTTTCTAGCTAATTTCTGATTTTTTATAGCTAATTTATTTATTAAATTTATCAAAAACCCAAAAATTTGCTATGAAAAATCAAAAATTAGCTAGAAAAACCCAAAAATTAGCCATTAAAACCCGAAAATTAGCTAGGAAAACTCAAGAATTAGCTAGAAAAACTCAGGAATTAGCCACACAAACCTAAAAATTAGCTATAAAAACCCAAAAATTAGCTATAAAACCCAAGAATTGGCAAGAAAAACTCAGAAATTAGCCACAAAAATCCAAAAATTGTTAGAAAAACACAAAAATTAGCTATAAAAACCAAAAATCTAGCTTCAAAACCCAAAACATATCTATAAAAACTCAAAAATTGGCTAGAAAACCCAAAAAATAGCTATAAAACCCAAAAATTAGCTAGAAAAACACAAAAATTAGCCATAAAATTTAATAAATTAGCCACAAAAACCCAAAAATAGCTAGAAAAACTCAAAAATTGGCTAGAAAAACTCATAAATTAGCTGGAAAAACTCAAAAATTAGCCATAAAACCCAAAAATTAGCTAGAAAAACTCAGAAATTTGCTATAAAAACTCAGAAATTAGCTAGAACAACTCCAAAAGTAGCCATGAAAAGCCAAAAATTGCTATAAAAACCCGGAAATTAGCTATGAAAACTCAAAAAATAGCTATAAAACCCAAAAATGAGCTAGAAAAACCCAAAACAGCCATAAAAACCCAAAAATTAGCTAGAAAACTCAAACGTTAGCTAGAAAACCCATAAATTTTTGGGTTTTATAGCTATTTTTTGAGTTTTTATGGCTTACATTTGGGTTTTTATAGCTAATTTTCGAGTTTTTCTAGCTAATTCTCGAGTTTTTCTAGCTGATTTTTGGGTATTATAGCTAATTTTTGAGTTTTTCTGGCTAATTTTTGGAATTTCGTGACTAATTGTCGGTTTTTTCTAGCAAATTTTGGGTTTTTATGGCTACTTTTATAGCTATTTTTTGAGTTTTTCTAGCTAATTTTTGGGTTTTATGGCTAATTTTCGAGTTTTTATGGCTAATATTGGAGTTTTTATAGCTAATTTATAATTTATGAGTTTTTCTAGCCAATTTTCGAGTTCTTCTAGCTAATTTTTGGGTTTTTGTGGCTAATTTATTAAATTTTCTGGCTGATTTATTGAATTTTATGGCTAATTTTTGTGTTTTTCTAGCTAATTTTTGGGTTTTATAGCTATTTTTTGGGTTTTCTAGCCAAATTTTGAGTTTTTATAGATATTTTTTGGGTTTTGAAGCTAATTTTTGGGTTTTTATAGCTAATTTTTGGGTTTTTCTAACAATTTTTGGATTCTTATGGCTTTTGTTTGAGTTTTTCTGGCTAATTTTTGGGTTTTATAGCTATTTTTTGGGTTTTCTAGCCAATTTTTGAGTTTTTATAGATAATTTTTGGGTTTTATAACTAATTTTTGGGTTTTTATGGCTAAATTTTGGGTTTTTCTAGCTTATTTTTGGGTTTTATAGCTATTTTTTGAGTTTTTATAGCTAACTTCCGGGTTTTTATAGCAATTTTTGGCTTTTCATGGCTACTTTTGGAGTTTTTCTAGCTAATTTCTGAGTTTTTCTAGCTAATTTTTGGGTTTCATGGCTAATTTTCGAGTTTTTATGGCTAATATTGCAGTTTTTCTAGCTAATTTATGATTTTTTCTAGCCAATTTTTGAGTTTTTCTAGCTTATTTTTGGGTTTTTGTAGCTATTTTTTGGGTTTTTATAGCAAATTTTTAGGTTTGTGTGGCTAATTCCCGAGTTTTCTAGCTAATTCTTGAGTTTTCCTAGCTAATATTTGGTTTTTATGGCGAAATTTTGAGTTTTTCTAGCTAATTTTTGGTTTTTTGTGCTATAAAACCCAGAAATTTATGTGTTTTCTAGCTAATGTTTGAGTTTTCCAGCTAATTTTCGCTTTTTTCTAGCTAATTTTTGGGTTTTATGGCTAATTTTTGAGTTTTCCTGGCTAATATCTGGAAATTCATGGCTAATTTTTGGGTTTTTCTAGCAATTTTCGAGTTTTTATGGCTAATATTGGAGTTTTTCCAGCTAATTTCTGAGTTTTTCTAGCCAATTTTTGAGTTTTTATAGCTAATTTGTGGGTTTATAGCTAATTTGTGGGATTATAGCTAATTTTTGGGTTTTTCTAACAATTTTAGGGTTTTTGTGGCTAATTTCTGAGTTTTTCTAGCTAATTCCTGAGTTTTTCTAACAATTTTTGGATTTTTGTGGCTAATTCTTGGGTTTTATAGCTGATTTTTGGGTTTTTCCAACTCATTTTCGGGTTTTTGTAGCTAATTTTTGAGTTTTTTCAGCTCATTTTCGAGTTTTATAGCTAATTTTTGGGTTTTTATAGCTAATTTTTGGTTTTCATGGCAAAATTTTGAGTTTTTCTAGCTAATTTTTGGGTTTTTGTGCTATAAAACCCGAAGATTTATGGGTTTTCTAGCTAATGTTTGAGTTTTCTTGCTAATTTTTGGGTTTTTATGGCTAATTTTGGAGTTTTTCTAGCTAATTTCTGAGTTTTTATAGCTAAATTTTGAGTTTTTCTAGCTAATTTTTGGGTTTTATACCTAATTTTTGGGTTTTTGTAGCTAATTTTTGGGTTTTTATAGCTAATTTTTAGGTTTGTGTGGCTAATTCCTGAGTTTTTCTAGCTAATTCTTGAGTTTTCCTAGCTAATTTTTAGTTTTTATGGCAAAATTTTGAGTTTTATAGCTAATTTTTGGGTTTTTATGGCCAATTTTTGGGTTTTTCCAGCTAATTTCCGGTTTTTTTTAGCTAGTTTTTGGGTTTTATGGCTAATTTTTGAGTTTTCCCGGCTAATTTCTGGAATTTCATGGCTAATTTTTGGGTTTTTCTAGCAATTTTCGAGTTTTTATGGCTAATATTGGAGTTTTCCAGCTAATTTCTGAGTTTTTCTAGCTAATTTTTGGGTTTCATGGCTAATTTTCGAGTTTTTATGGCTAATATTGGAGTTTTTCTAGCTAATTTATGATTTTTTCTAGCCAATTTTTGAGTTTTTCTAGCTTATTTTTGGGTTTTCATGGCTAATTTTGAAGTTTTTCTAGCTAATTTTTGGGTTTTTGTAGCTAATTTTTGGGTTTTTATAGCAAATTTTTAGGTTTGTGTGGCTAATTCCTGAGTTTTTCTAGCTAATTCTCGAGTTTTCCTAGCTAATTTTTGGTTTTTATGGCGAAATTTTGAGTTTTTCTAGCTAATTTTTGGGTTTTTGTGCTATAAAACCCAGAAATTTATGTGTTTTCTAGCTAATGTTTGAGTTTTCTAGCTAATTTTTGGGTTTTATGGCTAATTTTTGAGTTTTCCTGGCTAATTTCTGGAAATTCATGGCTAATTTTTGGGTTTTTCTAGCAATTTTTGAGTTTTTATAGCTAATTTGTGGGTTTATAGCTAATTTTTGGGTTTTTGAGGCTAATTTATCAAATTTTATGGCTAATTTTTGTGTTTTTCTAGCTAATTTTTGGGTTTTATAGCTAATTTTTGGGTTTTTCTAACAATTTTAGGGTTCTTGTGGCTAATTTTTGAGTTTTTCCAGCTAATTTTTGAGTTTTTCTAACAATTGTTGGATTTTTGTGGCTAAATCTTGGGTTTTATAGCTGATTTTTGAGTTTTTATAGCTAATTTTCAGGTTTGTGTGGCTAATTCCTGAGTTTTCTAGCTAATTCTCGAGTTTTCCTAGCTAATTTCTGGTTTTTATGGCAAAATTTTGAGTTTTTCCAGCTAATTTTTGGGTTTTATAGCTAATTTTTTGGTTTGTGTGGCTAATTCCTGAGATTTTCTAGCTAATTTTTGGTTTGTACGGCAAAATTTTAAGTTTTTCTAGCTAATTTTTGGGTTTTTGTAGCTAATTTTTTGGTTTGTGTGGCTAATTCCTGAGTTTTTCTAGCTAATTCTTGAGTTTTTCCAGCTAATTTTTGGGTTTTATGGCTAATGTTTAAGTTTTTGTAGCCAATTTTTTGGTTTTATAGCTATTTTTGGGTTTTCTAGCTAATTTTTGGGTTTTTATGGCTAATTTTTTGAGTTTTTCTGGAATTTCATGGCTAATATTTGGGTTTTTATAGCAATTTTTGGGTTTTTATAGCTAATTTTTGGGTTTTTCTAATAATTTTTGGATTTTTATGGCTTATTTTTGGGTTTTCATGGCTAATTTTGAAGTTTTTCTAGCTAATTTTTGGGTTTTTGTAGCTAATTTTTGGGTTTTTGTAGCTAATTTTTGGGTTTTTATAGCTAATTTTTAGGTTTGTGTGGCTAATTCCTGAGTTTTTCTAGCTAATTCTTGAGTTTTCCTAGCTAATTTTTGGTTTTTATGGCGAAATTTTGAGTTTTTCTAGCTAATTTTTGGGTTTTTGTGCTATAAAACCCAGAAATTCATGTGTTTTCTAGCTAATGTTTGAGTTTTCTAGCTAATTTTTGGGTTTTTATGGCTAATTTTTGGGTTTTTCCAGCTATTTTTGGCTTTTTTCTAGCTAATTTTTGGGTTTTATGGCTAATTTTTGAGTTTTCCTGGCTAATTTCTGGAAATTCATGGCTAATTTTTGGGTTTTTCTAGCAATTTTTGAGTTTTTATAGCTAATTTGTGGGTTTATAGCTAATTTTTGGGTTTTTGAGGCTAATTTATCAAATTTTATGGCTAATTTTTGTGTTTTTCTAGCCAATTTTTTGGTTTTATAGCTATTTTTGGGTTTTCTAGCTAATTTTTGGGTTTTTGTAGCTAATTTTTTGGGTTTTTATAGCTAATTTTTGGGTTTTTCTAATAATTTTTGGATTTTTATGGCTAATGTTTGAGTTTTTCTAGCTAATTTATGAGTTTTTCTAGCCAATTTTTGAGTTTTTCTAGCTTATTTTTGGGTTTTCATGGCTAATTTTGAAGTTTTTCTAGCTAATTTTTGGGTTTTTGTAGCTAATTTTTGGGTTTTTGTAGCTAATTTTTGGGTTTTTATAGCTAATTTTTAGGTTTGTGTGGCTAATTCCTGAGTTTTTCTAGCTAATTCTTGAGTTTTCCTAGCTAATTTTTGGTTTTTATGGCGAAATTTTGAGTTTTTCTAGCTAATTTTTGGGTTTTTATGCTATAAAACCCAGAAATTCATGTGTTTTCTAGCTAATGTTTGAGTTTTCTAGCTAATTTATGGGTTTTTATGGCTAACTTTTGGGTTTTTCCAGCTATTTTTGGCTTTTTTCTAGCTAATTTTTGGGTTTTATGGCTAATTTCTGAGTTTTCCTGGCTAATTTCTGGAAATTCATGGCTAATTTTTGGGTTTTTCTAGCAATTTTCGAGTTTTTATAGCTAATTTGTGGGTTTATAGCTAATTTTTGGGTTTTTCTAACAATTTTAGGGTTTTTGTGGCTAATTTCTGAGTTTTTCTAGCTAATTTCTGAGATTTTCTAACAATTTTTGGATTTTTGTGGCTAATTCTTGGGTTTTATAGCTGATTTTTGGGTTTTTCCAGCTCATTTTTGGGTTTTCATGGCTAATTTTGGAGTTTTTCTAGCTAATTTTTGGGGTTTTTGTAGCTCATTTTTGAGTTTTTTTAGCTCATTTTTGAGTTTTATAGCTAATTTTTGGGTTTTTATAGCTAATTTTTAGGTTTGTGTGGCTAATTCCTGAGTTTTTTTAGCTAACTCTTGAGTTTTCCTAGCTAATTTTTGTTTTTCATTGCAAAATTTTGAGTTTCTCTAGCTAATTTTTGGGTTTTTATAGCTAATTTTTAGATTTGTGTGGCTAATTCCTAAGTTTTTCTAGCTAATTCTTGAGTTTTCCCAGCTAATTTTTGGTTTTTATGTCAAAATTTTGAGTTTCATAGCTAATTTTTGGGTTTTTATGGCTAATTTTTGGGTTTTCCAGCTAATTTTCGCTTTTTTCTAGCTAATTTTTGGGTTTTATGGCTAATTTTTGAGTTTTTATAGCTAATTTTTAGGTTTGTGTGGCTAATTCCTGAGTTTTTTTAGCTAACTCTTGAGTTTTCCTAGCTAATTTTTGGTTTTCATGGCAAAATTTTGAGTTTTTCTAGCTAATTTTTGGGTTTTTATAGCTAATTTTTAGATTTGTGTGGCTAATTCCTAAGTTTTTCTAGCTAATTCTTGAGTTTTCCTAGCTAATTTTTGGTTTTTATGGCGAAATTTTGAGTTTTTCTAGCTAATTTTTGGTTTTTTGTGCTATAAAACCCAGAAATCTATGTGTTTTCTAGCTAATGTTTGAGTTTTCTAGCTAATTTTTGGGTTTTTATGGCTAATTTTTGGGTTTTTCCAGCTAATTTTCGCTTTTTTCTAGCTAATTTTTGGGTTTTATGGCTAATTTTTGAGTTTTCCTGGCTAATATCTGGAAATTCATGGCTAATTTTTGGGTTTTTCTAGCAATTTTCGAGTTTTTATGGCTAATATTGGAGTTTTTCCAGCTAATTTCTGAGTTTTTCTAGCCAATTTTTGAGTTTTTATAGCTAATTTGTGGGTTTATAGCTAATTTGTGGGATTATAGCTAATTTTTGGGTTTTTCTAACAATTTTAGGGTTTTTGTGGCTAATTCTTGGGTTTTATAGCTGATTTTTGGGTTTTTATAGCTAATTTTTGGTTTTCATGGCAAAATTTTGAGTTTTTCTAGCTAATTTTTGGGTTTTTGTGCTATAAAACCCGAATATTTATGGGTTTTCTAGCTAATGTTTGAGTTTTCTTGCTAATTTTTGGGTTTTTATGGCTAATTTTGGAGTTTTTCTAGCTAATTTCTGAGTTTTTATAGCTAAATTTTGAGTTTTTCTAGCTAATTTTTGGGTTTTATACCTGATTTCTGGGTTTTTGTAGCTAATTTTTGGGTTTTTATAGCTAATTTTTAGGTTTGTGTGGCTAATTCCTGAGTTTTTCTAGCTAATTCTTGAGTTTTCCTAGCTAATTTTTAGTTTTTATGGCAAAATTTTGAGTTTTATAGCTAATTTTTGGGTTTTTATGGCCAATTTTTGGGTTTTTCCAGCTAATTTCCGGTTTTTTTTAGCTAGTTTTTGGGTTTTATGGCTAATTTTTGAGTTTTCGCGGCTAATTTCTGGAATTTCATGGCTAATTTTTGGGTTTTTCCAGCTAATTTTCGCTTTTTTCTAGCTAATTTTTGGGTTTTATGGCTAATTTTTGAGTTTTCCTGGCTAATATCTGGAAATTCATGGCTAATTTTTGGGTTTTTCTAGCAATTTTCGAGTTTTTATGGCTAATATTGGAGTTTTTCCAGCTAATTTCTGAGTTTTTCTAGCCAATTTTTGAGTTTTTATAGCTAATTTGTGGGTTTATAGCTAATTTGTGGGATTATAGCTAATTTTTGGGTTTTTCTAACAATTTTAGGGTTTTTGTGGCTAATTCTTGGGTTTTATAGCTGATTTTTGGGTTTTTCCAACTCATTTTTGAGTTTTTGTAGCTAATTTTTGAGTTTTTTCAGCTCATTTTCGAGTTTTATAGCTAATTTTTGGGTTTTTATAGCTAATTTTTGGTTTTCATGGCAAAATTTTGAGTTTTTCTAGCTAATTTTTGGGTTTTTGTGCTATAAAACCCGAATATTTATGGGTTTTCTAGCTAATGTTTGAGTTTTCTTGCTAATTTTTGGGTTTTTATGGCTAATTTTGGAGTTTTTCTAGCTAATTTCTGAGTTTTTATAGCTAAATTTTGAGTTTTTCTAGCTAATTTTTGGGTTTTATACCTGATTTCTGGGTTTTTGTAGCTAATTTTTGGGTTTTTATAGCTAATTTTTAGGTTTGTGTGGCTAATTCCTGAGTTTTTCTAGCTAATTCTTGAGTTTTCCTAGCTAATTTTTAGTTTTTATGGCAAAATTTTGAGTTTTATAGCTAATTTTTGGGTTTTTATGGCCAATTTTTGGGTTTTTCCAGCTAATTTCCGGTTTTTTTTAGCTAGTTTTTGGGTTTTATGGCTAATTTTTGAGTTTTCCCGGCTAATTTCTGGAATTTCATGGCTAATTTTTGGGTTTTTCTAGCAATTTTCGAGTTTTTATGGCTAATATTGGAGTTTTCCAGCTAATTTCTGAGTTTTTCTAGCTAATTTTTGGGTTTCATGGCTAATTTTCGAGTTTTTATGGCTAATATTGGAGTTTTTCTAGCTAATTTATGATTTTTTCTAGCCAATTTTTGAGTTTTTCTAGCTTATTTTTGGGTTTTCATGGCTAATTTTGAAGTTTTTCTAGCTAATTTTTGGGTTTTTGTAGCTAATTTTTGGGTTTTTATAGCAAATTTTTAGGTTTGTGTGGCTAATTCCTGAGTTTTTCTAGCTAATTCTTGAGTTTTCCTAGCTAATTTTTGGTTTTTATGGCGAAATTTTGAGTTTCTCTAGCTAATTTTTGGGTTTTTGTGCTATAAAACCCAGAAATTTATGTGTTTTCCAGCTAATGTTTGAGTTTTTTAGCTAATTTTTGGGTTTTATGGCTAATTTTTGAGTTTTCCTGGCTAATTTCTGGAAATTCATGGCTAATTTTTGGGTTTTTCTAGCAATTTTTGAGTTTTTATAGCTAATTTGTGGGTTTATAGCTAATTTTTGGGTTTTTGAGGCTAATTTATCAAATTTTATGGCTAATTTTTGTGTTTTTCTAGCTAATTTTTGGGTTTTATAGCTAATTTTTGGGTTTTTCTAACAATTTTAGGGTTTTTGTGGCTAATTTTTGAGTTTTTCCAGCTAATTTTTGAGTTTTTCTAACAATTGTTGGATTTTTGTGGCTAAATCTTGGGTTTTATAGCTGATTTTTGAGTTTTTATAGCTAATTTTCAGGTTTGTGTGGCTAATTCCTGAGTTTTCTAGCTAATTCTCGAGTTTTCCTAGCTAATTTCTGGTTTTTATGGCAAAATTTTGAGTTTTTCCAGCTAATTTTTGGGTTTTTGTGCTATAAAACTAAAAATTCATGGGTTTTCTAGCTAATGTGTGAGTTTTCTAGCTAATTTTTGGGTTTTTATGGCTAATTTTTGGATTTTTCTAGCTAATTTTTTAGCTTTATAGCTATTTTTATGAGTTTTTATAGCTAATTCTTGGGTTTTATTGCTAATTTTTGGGTTTTTATAGCTAATTTTTTGGTTTGTGTGGCTAATTCCTGAGATTTTCTAGCTAATTTTTGGTTTGTACGGCAAAATTTTAAGTTTTTCTAGCTAATTTTTGGGTTTTTGTAGCTAATTTTTTGGTTTGTGTGGCTAATTCCTGAGTTTTTCTAGCTAATTCTTGAGTTTTTCTAGCTAATTTTTGGGTTTTATGGCTAATGTTTAAGTTTTTCTAGCCAATTTTTTGGTTTTATAGCTATTTTTGGGTTTTCTAGCTAATTTTTGGGTTTTTATGGCTAATTCTTTGAGTTTTTCTGGAATTTCATGGCTAATATTTGGGTTTTTATAGCAATTTTTGGGTTTTTATAGCTAATTTTTGGGTTTTTCTAATAATTTTTGGATTTTTATGGCTAATGTTTGAGTTTTTCTAGCTAATTTATGAGTTTTTCTAGCCAATTTTTGAGTTTTTCTAGCTTATTTTTGGGTTTTCATGGCTAATTTTGAAGTTTTTCTAGCTAATTTTTGGGTTTTTGTAGCTAATTTTTGGTTTTTTGTAGCTAATTTTTGGGTTTTTATAGCTAAT
This sequence comes from Diorhabda elongata, assembly GCA_026230145.1. Lineage (NCBI taxonomy): Eukaryota > Metazoa > Arthropoda > Insecta > Coleoptera > Chrysomelidae > Diorhabda > Diorhabda elongata. The sequence continues at coordinate 15,837,902 of CM047930.1, forward strand.
TTTTAGGTTTGTGTGGCTAATTCCTGAGTTTTTCTAGCTAATTCTTGAGTTTTCCTAGCTAATTTTTGGTTTTTATGGCGAAATTTTGAGTTTTTCTAGCTAATTTTTGGGTTTTTGTGCTATAAAACCCAGAAATTCATGTGTTTTCTAGCTAATGTTTGAGTTTTCTAGCTAATTTTTGGGTTTTTATGGCTAATTTTTGGGTTTTTCCAGCTATTTTTGGCTTTTTTCTAGCTAATTTTTGGGTTTTATGGCTAATTTTTGAGTTTTCCTGGCTAATTTCTGGAAATTCATGGCTAATTTTTGGGTTTTTCTAGCAATTTTTGAGTTTTTATAGCTAATTTGTGGGTTTATAGCTAATTTTTGGGTTTTTGAGGCTAATTTATCAAATTTTATGGCTAATTTTTGTGTTTTTCTAGCTAATTTTTGGGTTTTATAGCTAATTTTTAGGTTTTTCTAACAATTTTAGGGTTTTTGTGGCTAATTTTTGAGTTTTTCCAGCTAATTTTTGAGTTTTTCTAACAATTGTTGGATTTTTGTGGCTAAATCTTGGGTTTTATAGCTGATTTTTGAGTTTTTATAGCTAATTTTCAGGTTTGTGTGGCTAATCCCTGAGTTTTCTAGCTAATTCTCGAGTTTTCCTAGCTAATTTCTGGTTTTTATGGCAAAATTTTGAGTTTTTCCAGCTAATTTTTGGGTTTTTGTGCTATAAAACTAAAAATTCATGGGTTTTCTAGCTAATGTGTGAGTTTTCTAGCTAATTTTTGGGTTTTTATGGCTAATTCTTGGATTTTTCTAGCTAATTTTTGAGCTTTATAGCTATTTTTATGAGTTTTTATAGCTAATTCTTGGGTTTTATTGCTAATTTTTGGGTTTTTATAGCTAATTTTTTGGTTTGTGTGGCTAATTCCTGAGATTTTTTAGCTAATTTTTGGTTTGTACGGCAAAATTTTAAGTTTTTCTAGCTAATTTTTGGGTTTTTGTAGCTAATTTTTTGGTTTGTGTGGCTAATTCCTGAGTTTTTCTAGCTAATTCTTGAGTTTTTCTAGCTAATTTTTGTGTTTTATGGCTAATGTTTAAGTTTTTCTAGCCAATTTTTTGGTTTTATAGCTATTTTTGGGTTTTCTAGCTAATTTTTGGGTTTTTATGGCTAATTTTTTGAGTTTTTCTGGAATTTCATGGCTAATATTTGGGTTTTTATAGCAATTTTTGGGTTTTTATAGCTAATTTTTGGGTTTTTCTAATAATTTTTGGATTTTTATGGCTAATGTTTGAGTTTTTCTAGCTAATTTATGAGTTTTTCTAGCCAATTTTTGAGTTTTTCTAGCTTATTTTTGGGTTTTCATGGCTAATTTTGAAGTTTTTCTAGCTAATTTTTGGGTTTTTGTAGCTAATTTTTGGGTTTTTATAGCTAATTTTTAGGTTTGTGTGGCTAATTCCTGAGTTTTTCTAGCTAATTCTTGAGTTTTCCTAGCTAATTTTTGGTTTTTATGGCGAAATTTTGAGTTTTTCTAGCTAATTTTTGGGTTTTTGTGCTATAAAACCCAGAAATTCATGTGTTTTCTAGCTAATGTTTGAGTTTTCTAGCTACTTTTTGGGTTTTTATGGCTAACTTTTGGGTTTTTCCAGCTATTTTTGGCTTTTTTCTAGATAATTTTTGGGTTTTATGGCTAATTTCTGAGTTTTCCTGGCTAATTTCTGGAAATTCATGGCTAATTTTTGGGTTTTTCTAGCAATTTTCGAGTTTTTATAGCTAATTTGTGGGTTTATAGCTAATTTTTGGGTTTTTCTAACAATTTTAGGGTTTTTGTGGCTAATTTCTGAGTTTTTCTAGCTAATTTCTGAGTTTTTCTAACAATTTTTGGATTTTTGTGGCTAATTCTTGGGTTTTATAGCTGATTTTTGGGTTTTTCCAGCTCATTTTTGGGTTTTCATGGCTAATTTTGGAGTTTTTCTAGCTAATTTTTGGGTTTTTGTAGCTCATTTTTGAGTTTTTTTAGCTCATTTTTGAGTTTTATAGCTAATTTTTGGGTTTTTATAGCTAATTTTTAGGTTTGTGTGGCTAATTCCTGAGTTTTTTTAGCTAACTCTTGAGTTTTCCTAGCTAATTTTTGGTTTTCATGGCAAAATTTTGAGTTTTTCTAGCTAATTTTTGGGTTTTTATAGCTAATTTTTAGATTTGTGTGGCTAATTCCTAAGTTTTTCTAGCTAATTCTTGAGTTTTCCTAGCTAATTTTTGGTTTTTATGGCCAAATTTTGAGTTTCATAGCTAATTTTTGGGTTTTTATGGCTAATTTTTGGGTTTTCCAGCTAATTTTCGCTTTTTTCTAGCTAATTTTTGGGTTTTATGGCTAATTTTTGAGTTTTCCCGGCTAATTTCTGGAATTTCATGGCTAATTTTTGGGTTTTTCTAGCAATTTTCGAAATTTTATGGCTAATATTGGAGTTTTTCCAGCTAATTTCTGAGTTTTTCCAGCCAATTTTTGAGTTTTTATAGCTAATTTGTGGGTTTATAGCTAATTTTTGGGTTTTTGAGGCTAATTTATCAAATTTTATGGCTAATTTTTGTGTTTTTCTAGCTAATTTTTGGGTTTTTGTAGCTAATTTTTTTGGTTTGTGTGGCTAATTCCTGAGTTTTTCTAGCTAATTCTTGAGTTTTCCTAGCTAATTTTTGGGTTTTATGGCTAATGTTTAAGTTTTTCTAGCTAATTTTTTGGTTTTATAGCTATTTTTGGGTTTTCTAGCTAATTTTTGGGTTTTTATGGCTAATTTTTGGGTTTTTCTAGCTAATTTTTGTTTTTTTCCAGCTAATTTCTGGGTTTTATGGCTAATTTTTTGAGTTTTTCTGGAATTTCATGGCTAATATTTGGGTTTTTATAGCAATTTTTGGATTTTTATAGCTAATTTTTGGGTTTTTCTAACAAATTTTGTGAATTTAAAGGCTAATGTTTGAGTTTTTCTAGCTAATTTCTTGATTTTATAGCTATTTTTTGGGTTTACTAGCCAATTTTTGAGTTTTTATAGATAATTTTTGGGTTTTTATGACTAGGTTTTGGGTTTTTCTAGCTTATTTTTGTGTTTTATAGCTATTTTTTGAGTTTTTCTAGCTAATTTATTAAATTTTATGGCTGATTTATTAAATTTTATGGCTAATTTTTGTGTTTTTCTAGCTAATTTTTGGGTTTTATAGCTATTTTTTGGGTTTTCTAGCCAATTTTTGAGTTTTTATAGATATTTTTTGAGTTTTGAAGCTAATTTTTGGGTTTTATAGCTCATTTTTGGGTTTTCATGGCTAATTTTGGAGTTTTTCTAGCTCATTTTTGAGTTTTATAGCTAATTTTTGGGTTTTTATAGCTAATTTTTAGGTTTGTGTGGCTAATTCCTGAGTTTTTTTAGCTAACTCTTGAGTTTTCCTAGCTAATTTTTGGTTTTCATGGCAAAATTTTGAGTTTTTCTAGCTAATTTTTGGGTTTTTGTGCTATAAAACCCGAAGATTCATGGGTTTTCTAGCTAATGTTTGAGTTTTCTAGCTAATTTTTGGGTTTTATGGCTAATTTTTTGAGTTTTCCGGGAATTTCATGGCTAATATTTGGGTTTTCATAGCAATTTTTGGGTTTTTATAAAACCCAAGAATTAGCCACAAAAATCCAAAAATTGTTAGAAAAACTCAGAAATTAGCTAGAAAAACTCAGAAATTAGCCACAAAAACCCTAAAATTGTTAGAAAAACCCAAAAATTAGCTATAATCCCACAAATTAGCTATAAACCCACAAATTAGCTATAAAAACTCAAAAATTGGCTAGAAAAACTCAGAAATTAGCTGGAAAAACTCCAATATTAGCCATAAAAACTCGAAAATTGCTAGAAAAACCCAAAAATTAGCCATGAATTTCCAGATATTAGCCAGGAAAACTCAAAAATTAGCCATAAAACCCAAAAATTAGCTAGAAAAAAGCGAAAATTAGCTGGAAAACCCAAAAATTAGCCATAAAAACCCAAAAATTAGCTAGAAAACTCAAACATTAGCTAGAAAACACATAAATTTCTGGGTTTTATAGCACAAAAAACCAAAAATTAGCTAGAAAAACTCAAAATTTCGCCATAAAAACCAAAAATTAGCTAGGAAAACTCAAGAATTAGCTAGAAAAACTCGGGAATTAGCCACACAAACCTAAAAATTTGCTATAAAAACCCAAAAAATAGCTACAAAAACCCAAAAATAAGCTAGAAAAACTCAAAAATTGGCTAGAAAAACTCCAATATTAGCCATAAAAACTCGAAAATTAGCCATGAAACCCAAAAATTAGCTAGAAAAACTCAGAAATTAGCTAGAAAAACTCCAAAAGTAGCCATGAAAAGCCAAAAATTGCTATAAAAACCCGGAAGTTAGCTATAAAAACTCAAAAAATAGCTATAAAACCCAAAAATAAGCTAGAAAAACCCAAAATTTAGCCATAAAAACCCAAAAATTAGTTATAAAACCCAAAAATTATCTATAAAAACTCAAAAATTGGCTAGAAAACCCAAAAAATAGCTATAAAACCCAAAAATTAGCCAGAAAAACTCAAACAAAAGCCATAAGAATTCAAAAATTGTTAGAAAAACCCAAAAATTAGATATAAAAACCCAAAAATTAGCTTCAAAACCCAAAAAATATCTATAAAAACTCAAAAATTGGCTAGAAAACCCAAAAAATAGCTATAAAACCCAAAAATTAGCTAGAAAAACACAAAAATTAGCCATAAAATTCAATAAATCAGCCATAAAATTTAATAAATTAGCCACAAAAACCCAAAAATTAGCTAGAAAAACTCGAAAATTGGCTAGAAAAACTCATAAATTATAAATTAGCTAGAAAAACTCCAATATTAGCCATAAAAACTCGAAAATTAGCCATAAAACCCAAAAATTAGCTAGAAAAACTCAAAAAATAGCTATAAAAGTAGCCATAAAAACCCAAAATTTGCTAGAAAAAACCGACAATTAGTCACGAAATTCCAAAAATTAGCCAGAAAAACTCAAAAATTAGCTATAATACCCAAAAATCAGCTAGAAAAACTCGAGAATTAGCTAGAAAAACTCGAAAATTAGCTATAAAAACCCAAATTTGAGCCATAAAAACTCAAAAAATAGCTATAAAACCCAAAAATTTATGGGTTTTCTAGCTAACGTTTGAGTTTTCTAACTAAATTTTGGGTTTTTATGGCTGTTTTGGGTTTTTCTAGCTCATTTTTTGGGTTTTATAGCTATTTTTTGAGTTTTCATAGCTAATTTCCGGGTTTTTATTGCAATTTTTGGCTTTTCATGGCTACTTTTGGAGTTGTTATAGCTAATTTCTGAGTTTTTATAGCAAATGTCTGAGTTTTTCTAGCTAATTTTTGGGTTTTATGGCAAATTTTCGAGTTTTTCCAGCTAATTTATGAGTTTTTCTAGCCAATTTTTGAGTTTTTCTAGCTATTTTTGGGTTTTTGTGGCTAATTTATTAAATTTTATGGCTAATTTTTGTGTTTTTCTAGCTAATTTTTGGGTTTTATAGCTATTTTTTGGGTTTTCTAGCCAGTTTTTGAGTTTTTATAGATATGTTTTGGGTTTTGAAGCTAGATTTTTGGTTTTTATAGCTAATTTTTGTGTTTTTCTAACAATTTTTGGATTTTTGTGGCTAATTTCTGAGTTTTTCTTGCCAATTCTTGGGTTTTATAGCTAATTTTTGGGTTTTTATAGCTAATTTTTAGGTTTGTGTGGCTAATTCCTGAGTTTTTCTAGCTAATTCTTGAGTTTTCCTAGCTAATTTTTGGGTTTTTATGGTTAATTTTTGGGTTTTTATGGCTAATTTTTGGGTTTTTCTAGCTAATTTCTGATTTTTTATAGCTAATTTATTTATTAAATTTATCAAAAACCCAAAAATTTGCTATGAAAAATCAAAAATTAGCTAGAAAAACCCAAAAATTAGCCATAAAAACCCAAAAATTAGCTAGGAAAACTCAAGAATTAGCTAGAAAAACTCAGGAATTAGCCACACAAACCTAAAAATTAGCTATAAAAACCAAAAAATTAGCTATAAAACCCAAGAATTGGCAAGAAAAACTCAGAAATTAGCCACAAAAATCCAAAAATTGTTAGAAAAACACAAAAATTAGCTATAAAAACCAAAAATCTAGCTTCAAAACCCAAAACATATCTATAAAAACTCAAAAATTGGCTAGAAAACCCAAAAAATAGCTATAAAACCCAAAAATTAGCTAGAAAAACACAAAAATTAGCCATAAAATTTAATAAATTAGCCACAAAAACCCAAAAATAGCTAGAAAAACTCAAAAATTGGCTAGAAAAACTCATAAATTAGCTGGAAAAACTCGAAAATTAGCCATAAAACCCAAAAATTAGCTAGAAAAACTCAGAAATTTGCTATAAAAACTCAGAAATTAGCTAGAACAACTCCAAAAGTAGCCATGAAAAGCCAAAAATTGCAATAAAAACCCGGAAATTAGCTATGAAAACTCAAAAAATAGCTATAAAACCCAAAAATGAGCTAGAAAAACCCAAAACAGCCATAAAAACCCAAAAATTAGCTAGAAAACTCAAACGTTAGCTAGAAAACCCATAAATTTTTGGGTTTTATAGCTATTTTTTGAGTTTTTATGGCTTAAATTTGGGTTTTTATAGCTAATTTTCGAGTTTTTCTAGCTAATTCTCGAGTTTTTCTAGCTGATTTTTGGGTATTATAGCTAATTTTTGAGTTTTTCTGGCTAATTTTTGGAATTTCGTGGCTAATTGTCGGTTTTTTCTAGCAAATTTTGGGTTTTTATGGCTACTTTTATAGCTATTTTTTGAGTTTTTCTAGCTAATTTTTGGGTTTTATGGCTAATTTTCGAGTTTTTATGGCTAATATTGGAGTTTTTCTAGCTAATTTATAATTTATGAGTTTTTCTAGCCAATTTTCGAGTTTTTCTAGCTAATTTTTGGGTTTTTGTGGCTAATTTATTAAATTTTATGGCTGATTTATTGAATTTTATGGCTAATTTTTGTGTTTTTCTAGCTAATTTTTGGGTTTTATAGCTATTTTTTGGGTTTTCTAGCCAATTTTTGAGTTTTTATAGATATTTTTTGGGTTTTGAAGCTAATTTTTGGGTTTTTATAGCTAATTTTTGGGTTTTTCTAACAATTTTTGGATTCTTATGGCTTTTGTTTGAGTTTTTCTGGCTAATTTTTGGGTTTTATAGCTATTTTTTGGGTTTTCTAGCCAATTTTTGAGTTTTTATAGATAATTTTTGGGTTTTATAACTAATTTTTGGGTTTTTATGGCTAAATTTTGGGTTTTTCTAGCTTATTTTTGGGTTTTATAGCTATTTTTTGAGTTTTTATAGCTAACTTCCGGGTTTTTATAGCAATTTTTGGCTTTTCATGGCTACTTTTGGAGTCTTTCTAGCTAATTTCTGAGTTTTGCTAGCTAATTTTTGGGTTTCATGGCTAATTTTCGAGTTTTTATTGCTAATATTGGAGTTTTTCTAGCTAATTTATGATTTTTCCTAGCCAATTTTTGAGTTTTTCCAGCTTATTTTTGGGTTTTTGTAGCTATTTTTTGGGTTTTTATAGCAAATTTTTAGGTTTATGTGGCTAATTCCCGAGTTTTTCTAGCTAATTCTTGAGTTTTCCTAGCTAATTTTTGGTTTTTATGGCGAAATTTTGAGTTTTTCTAGCTAATTTTTGGTTTTTTGTGCTATAAAACCCAGAAATTTATGTGTTTTCTAGCTAATGTTTGAGTTTTCTAGCTAATTTTTGGGTTTTTATGGCTAATTTTTGGGTTTTTCCAGCTAATCTTCGCTTTTTTCTAGCTAATTTTTGGGTTTTATGGCTAATTTTTGAGTTTTCCTGGCTAATATCTGGAAATTCATGGCTAATTTTTGGGTTTTTCTAGCAATTTTCGAGTTTTTATGGCTAATATTGGAGTTTTTCCAGCTAATTTCTGAGTTTTTCTTGACAATTTTTAAGTTTTTATAGCTAATTTGTGGGTTTATAGCTAATTTGTGGGATTATAGCTAATTTTTGGGTTTTTCTAACAATTTTAGGGTTTTTGTGGCTAATTTCTGAGTTTTTCTAGCTAATTTCTGAGTTTTTCTAACAATTTTTGGATTTTTGTGGCTAATTCTTGGGTTTTATAGCTGATTTTTGGGTTTTTCCAACTCATTTTCGGGTTTTTGTAGCTAATTTTTGAGTTTTTTCAGCTCATTTTCGAGTTTTATAGCTAATTTTTGGGTTTTTATAGCTAATTTTTGGTTTCCATGCAAAATTTTGAGTTTTTCTAGCTAATTTTTGGGTTTTTGTGCTATAAAACCCGAAGATTTATGGGTTTTCTAGCTAATGTTTGAGTTTTCTTGCTAATTTTTGGGTTTTTATGGCTAATTTTGGAGTTTTTCTAGCTAATTTCTGAGTTTTTATAGCTAAATTTTGAGTTTTTCTAGCTAATTTTTGGGTTTTATACCTAATTTCTGGGTTTTTGTAGCTAATTTTTGGGTTTTTATAGCTAATTTTTAGGTTTGTGTGGCTAATTCCTGAGTTTTTCTAGCTAATTCTTGAGTTTTCCTAGCTAATTTTTAGTTTTTATGGCAAAATTTTGAGTTTTATAGCTAATTTTTGGGTTTTTATGGCCAATTTTTGGGTTTTTCCAGCTAATTTCCGGTTTTTTTAGCTAGTTTTTGGGTTTTATGGCTAATTTTTGAGTTTTCCCGGCTAATTTCTGGAATTTCATGGCTAATTTTTGGGTTTTTCTAGCAATTTTCGAGTTTTTATGGCTAATATTGGAGTTTTCCAGCTAATTTCTGAGTTTTTCTAGCTAATTTTTGGGTTTCATGGCTAATTTTCGAGTTTTTATGGCTAATATTGGAGTTTTTCTAGCTAATTTATGATTTTTTCTAGCCAATTTTTGAGTTTTTCTAGCTTATTTTTGGGTTTTCATGGCTAATTTTGAAGTTTTTCTAGCTAATTTTTGGGTTTTTGTAGCTAATTTTTGGGTTTTTATAGCAAATTTTTAGGTTTGTGTGGCTAATTCCTGAGTTTTTCTAGCTAATTCTTGAGTTTTCCTAGCTAATTTTTGGTTTTTATGGCGAAATTTTGAGTTTTTCTAGCTAATTTTTGGGTTTTTGTGCTATAAAACCCAGAAATTTATGTGTTTTCTAGCTAATGTTTGAGTTTTCTAGCTAATTTTTGGGTTTTATGGCTAATTTTTTAGTTTTCCTGGCTAATTTCTGGAAATTCATGGCTAATTTTTGGGTTTTTCTAGCAATTTTTGAGTTTTTATAGCTAATTTGTGGGTTTATAGCTAATTTTTGGGTTTTTGGGCTAATTTATCAAATTTCATGGCTAATTTTTGTGTTTTTCTAGCTAATTTTTGGGTTTTATAGCTAGTTTTTGGGTTTTTCTAACAATTTTAGGGTTTTTGTGGATAATTTTTGAGTTTTTCTAACAATTGTTGGATTTTTGTGGCTAAATCTTGGGTTTTATAGCTGATTTTTGAGTTTTTATAGCTAATTTTTAGATTTGTGTGGCTAATTCCTGAGTTTTTCTAGCTAATTTGTGGGTTTATAGCTAATTTTTGGGTTTTTGAGGCTAATTTATCAAATTTTATGGCTAATTTTTGTGTTTTTCTAGCTAATTTGTGGGTTTATAGCTAATTTTTGGGTTTTTGAGGCTAGTTTATCAAATTTTATGGCTAGCTTTTTTTTGTGTTTTTCTAGCTAATTTTTGGGTTTTATAGCTAATTTTTGGGTTTTTCTAACAATTTTAGGGTTTTTGTGGCTAATTTCTGAGTTTTTCTAGCTAATTTTTGAGTTTTTCTAACAATTTTCGGATTTTTGTGGCTAAATCTTGGGTTTTATAGCTGATTTTTGGGTTTTTATAGCTAATTTTTAGGTTTGTGTGGCTAATTCCTGAGTTTTTCTAGCTAATTCTTGAGTTCTCCTAGCTAATTTTTGGTTTTTATTGCAAAATTTTGAGTTTTATAGCTAATTTTTGGGTTTTTATGGCTAATTTTTGAGTTTTTCCAGCTAATTTTCGCTTTTTTCTAGCTAATTTTTGGGTTTTATGGCTAATATTTGAGTTTTCTCGGCAAATTCTGGAATTTCATGGCTAATTTTTGGGTTTTTCTAGCAATTTTCGAAATTTTATGGCTAATATTGGAGTTTTTCCAGCCAATTTCTGAGTTTTTCCAGCCAATTTTTGAGTTTTTATAGCTAATTTGTGGGTTTATAGCTAATTTTTGGGTTTTTGAGGCTAATTTATCAAATTTTATGGCTAATTTTTGTGTTTTTCTAGCTAATTTTTGGGTTTTATAGCTAATTTTTGGGTTTTTCTAACAAGTTTAGGGTTTTTGTGGCTAATTTCTGAGTTTTTCTAGCTAATTTTTGAGTTTTTCTAACAATTTTTGGATTTTTGTGGCTAAATCTTGGGTTTTATAGCTGATTTTTGGGTTTTTATAGCTAATTTTCAGGTTTGTGTGGCTAATTCCTGAGTTTTCTAGCTAATTCTCGAGTTTTCCTAGCTAATTTTTGGTTTTTATGGCAGAATTTTGAGTTTTTCCAGCTAATTTTTGGGTTTTTGTGCTATAAAACTAAAAATTCATGGGTTTTCTAGCTAATGTGTGAGTTTTCTAGCTAATTTTTGGGTTTTTATGGCTAATTTTTGGATTTTTCTAGCTAATTTTTGAGCTTTATAGCTATTTTTTGAGTTTTTATAGCTAATTCTTGGGTTTTATAGCTAATTTTTAGGTTTTTATAGCTAATTTTTTGGTTTGTGTGGCTAATTCCTGAGTTTTCCTAGCTAATTTTTGGTTTGTACGGCAAAATTTTAAGTTTTTCTAGCTAATTTTTGGGTTTTTGTAGCTAATTTTTTGGTTTGTGTGGCTAATTCCTGAGTTTTTCTAGCTAATTCTTGAGTTTTTCTAACAATTTTTGGATTTTTGTGGCTAATTTCTGAGTTTTTCTTGCCAATTCTTGGGTTTTATAGCTAATTTTTGGGTTTTTATAGCTAATTTTTAGGTTTGTGTGGCTATTTCCTGAGTTTTTCTAGCTAATTCTTGAGTTTTCCTAGCTAATTTTTGGGCTTTTATGGCTACTTTTTGGGTTTTTCTAGCTAATTTTTGATTTTTCATAGCTATTTTTTGAGTTTTTATAGCTAATTCTTGGGTTTTATAGCTAATTTTTAGGTTTTTATAGCTAATTTTTTGGTTTGTGTGGCTAATTCCTGAGAATTTCTAGCTAATTCCTGAGTTTTTCTAGCTAATTTTTGTGTTTCATGGCTAATTTTCGAGTTTTTATGGCTAATATTGGAGTTTTTCTAGCTAATTTATGAGTTTTTCTAGCCAATTTTTGAGTTTTTCTAGCTTATTTTTGGGTTTTCATGGCTAATTTTTGGGTTTTTCTAGCTAATTTTCGCTTTTTTCTAGCTAATTTTTGGGTTTTATGGCTAATTTTTTGAGTTTTTCTGGAATTTCATGGCTAATATTTGGGTTTTTATAGCAATTTTTGTGTTTTTATGGCTAATTTTTGGGTTTTTCTAGCTAATTTCTGATTTTTTATAGCTAATTTATTTATTAAATTTATCAAAAACCCAAAAATTAGCAATGAAAAATCAAAAATTAGCTACAAAAACCCAAAAAGTAGCCATAAAAGCCCAAAAATTAGCTAGGAAAACTCAAGAATTAGCTAGAAAAACTCAGGAATTAGCCACACAAACCTAAAAATTAGCTATAAAACCCAAGAATTGGCAAGAAAAACTCAGAAATTAGCCACAAAAATCCAAAAATTGTTAGAAAAACCCAAAAATTAGCTATAAAAACCCAAAATCTAGCTTCAAAACCCAAAACATATCTATAAAAACTCAAAAATTGGCTAGAAAACCCAAAAAATAGCTATAAAACCCAAAAATTAGCTAGAAAAACACAAAAATTAGCCATAAAATTTAATAAATTAGCCACAAAAACCCAAAAATAGCTAGAAAAACTCAAAAATTGGCTAGAAAAACTCATAAATTTGCTGGAAAAACTCGAAAATTAGCCATAAAACCCAAAAATTAGCTAGAAAAACTCAGAAATTTGCTATAAAAACTCAGAAATTAGCTAGAACAACTCCAAAAGTAGCCATGAAAAGCCAAAAATTGCAATAAAAACCCGGAAATTAGCTATGAAAACTCAAAAAATAGCTATAAAACCCAAAAATGAGCTAGAAAAACCCAAAACAGCCATAAAAACCCAAAAATTAGCTAGAAAACTCAAACGTTAGCTAGAAAACCCATAAATTTTTGGGTTTTATAGCTATTTTTTGAGTTTTTATGGCTTAAATTTGGGTTTTTATAGCTAATTTTCGAGTTTTTCTAGCTAATTCTCGAGTTTTTCTAGCTGATTTTTGGGTATTATAGCTAATTTTTGAGTTTTTCTGGCTAATTTTTGGAATTTCGTGGCTAATTGTCGGTTTTTTCTAGCAAATTTTGGGTTTTTATGGCTACTTTTATAGCTATTTTTTGAGTTTTTCTAGCTAATTTTTGGGTTTTATGGCTAATTTTCGAGTTTTTATGGCTAATATTGGAGTTTTTCTAGCCAATTTTCGAGTTTTTCTAGCTAATTTTTGGGTTTTTGTGGCTAATTTATTAAATTTTATGGCTGATTTATTGAATTTTATGGCTAATTTTTGTGTTTTTCTAGCTAATTTTTGGATTTTATAGCTATTTTTTGGGTTTTCTAGCCAATTTTTGAGTTTTTATAGATATTTTTTGGGTTTTGAAGCTAATTTTTGGGTTTTTATAGCTAATTTTTGGGTTTTTCTAACAATTTTTGGATTCTTATGGCTTTTGTTTGAGTTTTTCTGGCTAATTTTTGGGTTTTATAGCTATTTTTTGGGTTTTCTAGCCAATTTTTGAGTTTTTATAGATAATTTTTGGGTTTTATAACTAATTTTTGGGTTTTTATGGCTAAATTTTGGGTTTTTCTAGCTTATTTTTGGGTTTTATAGCTATTTTTTGAGTTTTTATAGCTAACTTCCGGGTTTTTATAGCAATTTTTGGCTTTTCATGGCTACTTTTGGAGTCTTTCTAGCTAATTTCTGAGTTTTTCTAGCTAATTTTTGGGTTTCATGGCTAATTTTCGAGTTTTTATGGCTAATATTGGAGTTTTTCTAGCTAATTTATGATTTTTTCTAGCCAATTTTTGAGTTTTTCCAGCTTATTTTTGGGTTTTTGTAGCTATTTTTTGGGTTTTTATAGCAAATTTTTAGGTTTGTGTGGCTAATTCCCGAGTTTTTCTAGCTAATTCTTGAGTTTTCCTAGCTAATTTTTGGTTTTTATGGCGAAATTTTGAGTTTTTCTAGCTAATTTTTGGTTTTTTGTGCTATAAAACCCAGAAATTTATGTGTTTTCTAGCTAATGTTTGAGTTTTCTAGCTAATTTTTGGGTTTTTATGGCTAATTTTTGGGTTTTTCCAGCTAATTTTCGCTTTTTTCTAGCTAATTTTTGGGTTTTATGGCTAATTTTTGAGTTTTCCTGGCTAATATCTGGAAATTCATGGCTAATTTTTGGGTTTTTCTAGCAATTTTCGAGTTTTTATGACTAATATTGGAGTTTTTCCAGCTAATTTCTGAGTTTTTCTAGACAATTTTTGAGTTTTTATAGCTAATTTGTGGGTTTATATCTAATTTGTGGGATTATAGCTAATTTTTGGGTTTTTCTAACAATTTTAGGGTTTTTGTGGCTAATTTCTGAGTTTTTCTAGCTAATTTCTGAGTTTTTCTAACAATTTTTGGATTTTTGTGGCTAATTCTTGGGTTTTATAGCTGATTTTTGGGTTTTTCCAACTCATTTTCGGGTTTTTGTAGCTAATTTTTGAGTTTTTTAAGCTCATTTTCGAGTTTTATAGCTAATTTTTGGGTTTTTATAGCTAATTTTTGGTTTTCATGGCAAAATTTTGAGTTTTTCTAGCTAATTTTTGGGTTTTTGTGCTATAAAACCCGAAGATTTATGGGTTTTCTAGCTAATGTTTGAGTTTTCTTGCTAATTTTTGGGTTTTTATGGCTAATTTTGGAGTTTTTCTAGCTAATTTCTGAGTTTTTATAGCTAAATTTTGAGTTTTTCTAGCTAATTTTTGGGTTTTATACCTAATTTCTGGGTTTTTGTAGCTAATTTTTGGGTTTTTATAGCTAATTTTTAGGTTTGTGTGGCTAATTCCTGAGTTTTTCTAGCTAATTCTTGAGTTTTCCTAGCTAATTTTTAGTTTTTATGGCAAAATTTTGAGTTTTATAGCTAATTTTTGGGTTTTTATGGCCAATTTTTGGGTTTTTCCAGCTAATTTCCGGTTTTTTTTAGCTAGTTTTTGGGTTTTATGGCTAATTTTCGAGTTTTCCCGGCTAATTTCTGGAATTTCATGGCTAATTTTTGGGTTTTTCTAGCAATTTTCGAGTTTTTATGGCTAATATTGGAGTTTTCCAGCTAATTTCTGAGTTTTTCTAGCTAATTTTTGGGTTTCATGGCTAATTTTCGAGTTTTTATGGCTAATATTGGAGTTTTTCTAGCTAATTTATGATTTTTTCTAGCCAATTTTTGAGTTTTTCTAGCTTATTTTTGGGTTTTCATGGCTAATTTTGAAGTTTTTCTAGCTAACTTTTGGGTTTTTTTAGCTAATTTTTGGGTTTTTATAGCAAATTTTTAGGTTTGTGTGGCTAATTCCTGAGTTTTTCTAGCTAATTCTTGAGTTTTCCTAGCTAATTTTTGGTTTTTATGGCGAAATTTTGAGTTTTTCTAGCTAATTTTTGGGTTTTTGTGCTATAAAACCCAGAAATTTATGTGTTTTCTAGCTAATGTTTGAGTTTTCTAGCTAATTTTTGGGTTTTATGGCTAATTTTTTAGTTTTCCTGGCTAATTTCTGGAAATTCATGGCTAATTTTTGGGTTTTTCTAGCAATTTTTGAGTTTTTATAGCTAATTTGTGGGTTTATAGCTAATTTTTGGGTTTTTGAGGCTAATTTATCAAATTTCATGGCTAATTTTTGTGTTTTTCTAGCTAATTTTTGGGTTTTATAGCTAGTTTTTGGGTTTTTCTAACAATTTTAGGGTTTTTGTGGATAATTTTTGAGTTTTTCTAACAATTGTTGGATTTTTGTGGCTAAATCTTGGGTTTTATAGCTGATTTTTGAGTTTTTATAGCTAATTTTTAGATTTGTGTGGCTAATTCCTGAGTTTTTCTAGCTAATTTGTGGGTTTATAGCTAATTTTTGGGTTTTTGAGGCTAATTTATCAAATTTTATGGCTAATTTTTGTGTTTTTCTAGCTAATTTGTGGGTTTATAGCTAATTCTTGGGTTTTTGAGGCTAGTTTATCAAATTTTATGGCTAGCTTTTTTTTGTGTTTTTCTAGCTAATTTTTGGGTTTTATAGCTAATTTTTGGGTTTTTCTAACAATTTTAGGGTTTTTGTGGCTAATTTCTGAGTTTTTCTAGCTAATTTTTGAGTTTTTCTAACAATTTTCGGATTTTTGTGGCTAAATCTTGGGTTTTATAGCTGATTTTTGGGTTTTTATAGCTAATTTTTAGGTTTGTGTGGCTAATTCCTGAGTTTTTCTAGCTAATTCTTGAGTTCTCCTAGCTAATTTTTGGTTTTTATTGCAAAATTTTGAGTTTTATAGCTAATTTTTGGGTTTTTGTGCTATAAAACTAAAAATTCATGGGTTTTCTAGCTAATGTGTGAGTTTTCTAGCTAATTTTTGGGTTTTTATGGCTAATTTTTGGATTTTTCTAGCTAATTTTTGAGCTTTATAGCTATTTTTTGAGTTTTTATAGCTAATTCTTGGGTTTTATAGCTAATTTTTAGGTTTTTATAGCTAATTTTTTGGTTTGTGTGGCTAATTCCTGAGATTTTCTAGCTAATTCCTGAGTTTTCCTAGCTAATTTTTGGTTTGTACGGCAAAATTTTAAGTTTTTCTAGCTAATTTTTGGGTTTTTGTAGCTAATTTTTAGGTTTTTATAGCTAATTTTTTGGTTTGTGTGGCTAATTCCTGAGATTTTCTAGCTAATTCCTGAGTTTTCCTAGCTAATTTTTGGTTTGTACGGCAAAATTTTAAGTTTTTCTAGCTAATTTTTGGGTTTTTGTAGCTAATTTTTTGGTTTGTGTGGCTAATTCCTGAGTTTTTCTAGCTAATTCTTGAGTTTTTCTAACAATTTTTGGATTTTTGTGGCTAATTTCTGAGTTTTTCTTGCCAATTCTTTGGTTTTATAGCTAATTTTTGGGTTTTTATAGCTAATTTTTAGGTTTGTGTGGCTAATTCCTGAGTTTTTCTAGCTAATTCTTGAGTTTTCCTAGCTAATTTTTGGGCTTTTATGGCTACTTTTTGGGTTTTTCTAGCTAATTTTTGATTTTTCATAGCTATTTTTTGAGTTTTTATAGCTAATTCTTGGGTTTTATAGCTAATTTTTAGGTTTTTATAGCTAATTTTTTGGTTTGTGTGGCTAATTCCTGAGATTTTCTAGCTAATTCCTGAGTTTTTCTAGCTAATTTTTGGGTTTCATGGCTAATTTTCGAGTTTTTATGGCTAATATTGGAGTTTTTCTAGCTAATTTATGAGTTTTTCTAGCCAATTTTTGAGTTTTTCTAGCTTATTTTTGAGTTTTCATTGCTAATTTTTGGATTTTTCTAGCTAATTTTCGCTTTTTTCTAGCTAATTTTTGGGTTTTATGGCTAATTTTTGGTTTTCATGGCAAAATTTTGAGTTTTTCTAGCTAATTTTTGGGTTTTTGTGCTATAAAACCCGAAGATTTATGGGTTTTCTAGCTAATGTTTGAGTTTTCTTGCTAATTTTTGGGTTTTTATGGCTAATTTTGGAGTTTTTCTAGCTAATTTCTGAGTTTTTATAGCTAAATTTTGAGTTTTTCTAGCTAATTTTTGGGTTTTATACCTAATTTCTGGGTTTTTGTAGCTAATTTTTGGGTTTTTATAGCTAATTTTTAGGTTTGTGTGGCTAATTCCTGAGTTTTTCTAGCTAATTCTTGAGTTTTCCTAGCTAATTTTTAGTTTTTATGGCAAAATTTTGAGTTTTATAGCTAATTTTTGGGTTTTTATGGCCAATTTTTGGGTTTTTCCAGCTAATTTCCGGTTTTTTTTAGCTAGTTTTTGGGTTTTATGGCTAATTTTTGAGTTTTCCCGGCTAATTTCTGGAATTTCATGGCTAATTTTTGGGTTTTTCTAGCAATTTTCGAGTTTTTATGGCTAATATTGGAGTTTTCCAGCTAATTTCTGAGTTTTTCTAGCTAATTTTTGGGTTTCATGGCTAATTTTCGAGTTTTTATGGCTAATATTGGAGTTTTTCTAGCTAATTTATGATTTTTTCTAGCCAATTTTTGAGTTTTTCTAGCTTATTTTTGGGTTTTCATGGCTAATTTTGAAGTTTTTCTAGCTAACTTTTGGGTTTTTTTAGCTAATTTTTGGGTTTTTATAGCAAATTTTTAGGTTTGTGTGGCTAATTCCTGAGTTTTTCTAGCTAATTCTTGAGTTTTCCTAGCTAATTTTTGGTTTTTATGGCGAAATTTTGAGTTTTTCTAGCTAATTTTTGGGTTTTTGTGCTATAAAACCCAGAAATTTATGTGTTTTCTAGCTAATGTTTGAGTTTTCTAGCTAATTTTTGGGTTTTATGGCTAATTTTTTAGTTTTCCTGGCTAATTTCTGGAAATTCATGGCTAATTTTTGGGTTTTTCTAGCAATTTTTGAGTTTTTATAGCTAATTTGTGGGTTTATAGCTAGTTTTTGGGTTTTTGAGGCTAATTTATCAAATTTCATGTCTAATTTTTGTGTTTTTCTAGCTAATTTTTGGGTTTTATAGCTAGTTTATGGGTTTTTCTAACAATTTTAGGGTTTTTGTGGATAATTTTTGAGTTTTTCTAACAATTGTTGGATTTTTGTGGCTAAATCTTGGGTTTTATAGCTGATTTTTGAGTTTTTATAGCTAATTTTTAGATTTGTGTGGCTAATTCCTGAGTTTTTCTAGCTAATTTGTGGGTTTATAGCTAATTTTTGGGTTTTTGAGGCTAATTTATCAAATTTTATGGCTAATTTTTGTGTTTTTCTAGCTAATTTGTGGGTTTATAGCTAATTCTTGGGTTTTTGAGGCTAGTTTATCAAATTTTATGGCTAGCTTTTTTTGTGTTTTTCTAGCTAATTTTTGGGTTTTATAGCTAATTTTTGGGTTTTTCTAACAATTTTAGGGTTTTTGTGACTAATTTCTGAGTTTTTCTAGCTAATTTTTGAGTTTTTCTAACAATTTTCGGATTTTTGTGGCTAAATCTTGGGTTTTATAGCTGATTTTTGGGTTTTTATAGCTAATTTTTAGGTTTGTGTGGCTAATTCCTGAGTTTTTCTAGCTAATTCTTGAGTTCTCCTAGCTAATTTTTGGTTTTTATTGCAAAATTTTGAGTTTTATAGCTAATTTTTGGGTTTTTGTGCTATAAAACTAAAAATTCATGGGTTTTCTAGCTAATGTGTGAGTTTTCTAGCTAATTTTTGGGTTTTTATGGCTAATTTTTGGATTTTTCTAGCTAATTTTTGAGCTTTATAGCTATTTTTTGAGTTTTTATAGCTAATTCTTGGGTTTTATAGCTAATTTTTAGGTTTTTATAGCTAATTTTTTGGTTTGTACGGCAAAATTTTAAGTTTTTCTAGCTAATTTTTGGGTTTTTGTAGCTAATTTTTTGGTTTGTGTGGCTAATTCCTGAGTTTTTCTAGCTAATTCTTGAGTTTTTCTAACAATTTTTGGATTTTTGTGGCTAATTTCTGAGTTTTTCTTGCCAATTCTTGGGTTTTATAGCTAATTTTTGGGTTTTTATAGCTAATTTTTAGGTTTGTGTGGCTAATTCCTGAGTTTTTCTAGCTAATTCTTGAGTTTTCCTAGCTAATTTTTGGGCTTTTATGGCTACTTTTTGGGTTTTTCTAGCTAATTTTTGATTTTTCATAGCTATTTTTTGAGTTTTTATAGCTAATTCTTGGGTTTTATAGCTAATTTTTAGGTTTTTATAGCTAATTTTTTGGTTTGTGTGGCTAATTCCTGAGATTTTCTAGCTAATTCCTGAGTTTTTCTAGCTAATTTTTGGGTTTCATGGCTAATTTTCGAGTTTTTATGGCTAATATTGGAGTTTTTCTAGCTAATTTATGAGTTTTTCTAGCCAATTTTTGAGTTTTTCTAGCTTATTTTTGAGTTTTCATTGCTAATTTTTGGGTTTTTCTAGCTAATTTTCGCTTTTTTCTAGCTAATTTTTGGGTTTTATGGCTAATATTTGGGTTTTTATAGCAATTTTTGGGTTTTTATGGCTAATTTTTGGGTTTTTCTAGCTAATTTCTGATTTTTTATAGCTAATTTATTTATTAAATTTATCAAAAACCCAAAAATTAGCTATGAAAAATCAAAAATTAGCTAGAAAAACCCAAAAAGTAGCCATAAAAGCCCAAAAATTAGCTAGGAAAACTCAAGAATTAGCTAGAAAAACTCAGGAATTAGCCACACAAACCTAAAAATTAGCTATAAAAACCCAAAAATTAGCTATAAAACCCAAGAATTGGCAAGAAAAACTCAGAAATTAGCCACAAAAATCCAAAAATTGTTAGAAAAACCCAAAAATTAGCTAGAAAAACCCAAAATCTAGCTTCAAAACCCAAAACATATCTATAAAAACTCAAAAATTGGCTAGAAAACCCAAAAAATAGCTATAAAACCCAAAAATTAGCTAGAAAAACACAAAAATTAGCCATAAAATTTAATAAATTAGCCACAAAAACTCAAAAATAGCTAGAAAAACTCAAAAATTGGCTAGAAAAACTCATAAATTAGCTGGAAAAACTCGAAAATTAGCCATAAAACCCAAAAATTAGCTAGAAAAACTCAAAAATTTGCTATAAAAACTCAGAAATTAGCTAGAACAACTCCAAAAGTAGCCATGAAAAGCCAAAAATTGCTATAAAAACCCGGAAATTAGCTATGAAAACTCAACAAATAGCTATAAAACCCAAAAATAAGCTAGAAAAACCCAAAACAGCCATGAAAACCCAAAAATTAGCTAGAAAACTCAAACGTTAGCTAGAAAACCCATAAATTTTTGGGTTTTATAGCTACTTTTTGGGTTTTATAGCTATTGTTTGAGTTTTTATGGCTTAAATTTGGGTTTTTATAGCTAATTTTCGAGTTTTTCTACTTAATTTTCGAGTTTTTCTAGCTGATTTTTGGGTATTATAGCTAATTTTTGAGTTTTTCTGGCTAATTTCTGGAATTTCGTGGCTAATTTTCGGTTTTTCTTAGCAAATTTTGGGTTTTTATGGCTACTTTTATAGCTATTTTTTGAGTTTTTCTAGCTAATTTTTGGGTTTTATGGCTAATATTGGAGTTTTTCTAGCTAATTTATAATTTATGAGTTTTTCTAGCCAATTTTTGAGTTTTGCTAGCTAATTTTTGGGTTTTTGTGGCTAATTTATTAAATTTTATGGCTGATTTATTAAATTTTATGGCTAATTTTTGTGTTTTTCTAGCTAATTTTTGGGTTTTATAGCTAATTTTTGGGTATTTCTAACAATTTTTGGATTTTTATGGCTTTTGTTTGAGTTTTTCTGGCTAATTTTTGGGTTTTATAGCTATTTTTTGGGTTTTCTAGCCAATTTTTGTGTTTTTATAGATAATTTTTGGGTTTTATAACTAATTTTTGGGTTTTTATGGCTAAGTTTTGGGTTTTTCTAGCTTATTTTTGGGTTTTATAGCTATTTTTTGAGTTTTTATAGCTAACTTCCGGGTTTTTATAGCAATTTTTGGCTTTTCATGGCTACTTTTGGAGTTTTTCTAGCTAATTTCTGAGTTTTTCTAGCTAATTTTTGGGTTTCATGGCTAATTTTCGAGTTTTTATGGCTAATATTGGAGTTTTTCTAGCTAATTCCTGAGTTTTTCTAGCTAATTCTTGAGTTTTCCTAGCTAATTTTTGGTTTTTATAGCAAAATTTTGAGTTTTTCTTGCTAATTTTTGGGTTTTTGTGCTATAAAACCCAGAAATTCATGTGTTTTCTAGCTAATGTTTGAGTTTTCTAGCTAATTTTTGGGTTTTTATGGCTAATTTTTGGGTTTTTATGGCTAATTTTTGGGTTTTTCCAGCTATTTTTGGCTTTTTTCTAGCTAATTTTTGGGTTTTATGGCTAATTTCTGAGTTTTCCTGGCTAATTTCTGGAAATTCATGGCTAATTTTTGGGTTTTTCTAGCAATTTTCGAGTTTTTATAGCTAATTTGTGGGTTTATAGCTAATTTTTGGGTTTTTCTAACAATTTTAGGGTTTTTGTGGCTAATTTCTGAGTTTTTCTAGCTAATTTCTGAGTTTTTCTAACAATTTTTGGATTTTTGTGGCTAATTCTTGGGTTTTATAGCTGATTTTTGGGTTTTTCCAGCTCATTTTTGGGTTTTCATGGCTAATTTTGGAGTTTTTCTAGCTAATTTTTGGGTTTTTGTAGCTCATTTTTGAGTTTTTTTAGCTCATTTTTGAGTTTTATAGCTAATTTTTGGGTTTTTATAGCTAATTTTTAGGTTTGTGTGGCTAATTCCTGAGTTTTTTTAGCTAACTCTTGAGTTTTCCTAGCTAATTTTTGGTTTTCATGGCAAAATTTTGAGTTTTTCTAGCTAATTTTTGGGTTTTTATAGCTAATTTTTGGGTTTTTCTAACAATTTTTGGGTTTTTGTGGCTAATTTCTGTGTTTTTCTCGCTAATTCTTGGGTTTTATGGCTAATTTTTGGGTTTTTGTAGCTAATTTTTGGGTTTTTATAGCTAATTTTTAGATTTGTGTGGCTAATTCCTGAGTTTTTCTAGCTAATTCTTGAGTTTTCCTAGCTAATTTTTGGTTTTTATGGCAAAATTTTGAGGTTCATAGCTAATTTTTGGGTTTTTATGGCTAATTTTTGGGTTTTCCAGCTAATTTTCGCTTTTTTCTAGCTAATTTTTGGGTTTTATGGCTAATTTTTGAGTTTTCCCGGCTAATTTCTGGAATTTCATGGCTAATTTTTGGGTTTTTCTAGCAATTTTCGAAATTTTATGGCTAATATTGGAGTTTTTCCAGCTAATTTCTGAGTTTTTCCAGCCAATTTTTGAGTTTTTATAGCTAATTTGTGGGTTTATAGCTAATTTTTGGGTTTTTGAGGCTAATTTATCAAATTTATGGCTAATTTTTGTGTTTTTCTAGCTAATTTTTGGTTTGTACGGCATAATTTTAAGTTTTTCTAGCTAATTTTTGGGTTTTTGTAGCTAATTTTTTGGTTTGTGTGGCTAATTCCTGAGTTTTTCTAGCTAATTCTTGAGTTTTTCTAACAATTTTTGGATTTTTGTGGCTAATTTCTGAGTTTTTCTTGCCAATTCTTGGGTTTTATAGCTAATTTTTGGGTTTTTATAGCTAATTTTTAGGTTTGTGTGGCTAATTCCTGAGTTTTTCTAGCTAATTCTTGAGTTTTCCTAGCTAATTTTTGGGCTTTTATGGCTACTTTTTGGGTTTTTCTAGCTAATTTTTGATTTTTCATAGCTATTTTTTGAGTTTTTATAGCTAATTCTTGGGTTTTATAGCTAATTTTTAGGTTTTTATAGCTAATTTTTTGGTTTGTGTGGCTAATTCCTGAGATTTTCTAGCTAATTCCTGAGTTTTTCTAGCTAATTTTTGGGTTTCATGGCTAATTTTCGAGTTTTTATGGCTAATATTGGAGTTTTTCTAGCTAATTTATGAGTTTTTCTAGCCAATTTTTGAGTTTTTCTAGCTTATTTTTGGGTTTTCATGGCTAATTTTTGGGTTTTTCTAGCTAATTTTCGCTTTTTTCTAGCTAATTTTTGGGTTTTATGGCTAATTTTTTGAGTTTTTCTGGAATTTCATGGCTAATATTTGGGTTTTTATAGCAATTTTTGGGTTTTTATGGCTAATTTTTGGGTTTTTCTAGCTAATTTCTGATTTTTTATAGCTAATTTATTTATTAAATTTATCAAAAACCCAAAAATTAGCTATGAAAAATCAAAAATTAGCTAGAAAAACCCAAAAAGTAGCCATAAAAGCCCAAAAATTAGCTAGGAAAACTCAAGAATTAGCTAGAAAAACTCAGCAATTAGCCACACAAACCTAAAAATTAGCTATAAAAACCCAAAAATTAGCTATAAAACCCAAGAATTGGCAAGAAAAACTCAGAAATTAGCCACAAAAATCCAAAAATTGTTAGAAAAACCCAAAAATTAGCTATAAAAACCCAAAATCTAGCTTCAAAACCCAAAACATATCTATAAAAACTCAAAAATTGGCTAGAAAACCCAAAAAATAGCTATAAAACCCAAAAATTAGCTAGAAAAACACAAAAATTAGCCATAAAATTTAATAAATTAGCCACAAAAACTCAAAAATAGCTAGAAAAACTCAAAAATTGGCTAGAAAAACTCATAAATTAGCTGGAAAAACTCGAAAATTAGCCATAAAACCCAAAAATTAGCTAGAAAAACTCAAAAATTTGCTATAAAAACTCAGAAATTAGCTAGAACAACTCCAAAAGTAGCCATGAAAAGCCAAAAATTGCTATAAAAACCCGGAAATTAGCTATGAAAACTCAAAAAATAGCTATAAAACCCAAAAATAAGCTAGAAAAACCCAAAACAGCCATAAAAACCCAAAAATTAGCTAGAAAACTCAAACGTTAGCTAGAAAACCCATAAATTTTTGGGTTTTATAGCTAATTTTTGGGTTTTATAGCTAATTTTTAGGTTTGTGTGGCTAATTCCTGAGTTTTTCTAGCTAATTCTTGAGTTCTCCTAGCTAATTTTTGGTTTTTATTGCAAAATTTTGAGTTTTATAGCTAATTTTTGGGTTTTTATGGCTAATTTTTGAGTTTTTCCAGCTAATTTTCGCTTTTTTCTAGCTAATTTTTGGGTTTTATGGCTAATTTTTGAGTTTTCTTGGCAAATTCTGGAATTTCATGGCTAATTTTTGGGTTTTTCTAGCAATTTTCGAAATTTTATGGCTAATATTGGAGTTTTTCCAGCTAATTTCTGAGTTTTTCCAGCCAATTTTTGAGTTTTTATAGCTAATTTGTGGGTTTATAGCTAATTTTTGGGTTTTTGAGGCTAATTTATCAAATTTTATGGCTAATTTTTGTGTTTTTCTAGCTAATTTTTGGGTTTTATAGCTAATTTTTGGGTTTTTCTAACAAGTTTAGGGTTTTTGTGGCTAATTTCTGAGTTTTTCTAGCTAATTTTTGAGTTTTTCTAACAATTTTTGGATTTTTGTGGCTAAATCTTGGGTTTTATAGCTGATTTTTAGGTTTTTATAGCTAATTTTTTGGTTTGTGTGGCTAATTCCTGAGATTTTCTAGCTAATTCCTGAGTTTTCCTAGCTAATTTTTGGTTTGTACGGCAAAATTTTAAGTTTTTCTAGCTAATTTTTGGGTTTTTGTAGCTAATTTTTTGGTTTGTGTGGCTAATTCCTGAGTTTTTCTAGCTAATTCTTGAGTTTTTCTAACAATTTTTGGATTTTTGTGGCTAATTTCTGAGTTTTTCTTGCCAATTCTTGGGTTTTATAGCTAATTTTTGGGTTTTTATAGCTAATTTTTAGGTTTGTGTGGCTAATTCCTGAGTTTTTCTAGCTAATTCTTGAGTTTTCCTAGCTAATTTTTGGGCTTTTATGGCTACTTTTTGGGTTTTTCTAGCTAATTTTTGATTTTTCATAGCTATTTTTTGAGTTTTTATAGCTAATTCTTGGGTTTTATAGCTAATTTTTAGGTTTTTATAGCTAATTTTTTGGTTTGTGTGGCTAATTCCTGAGATTTTCTAGCTAATTTTTGGGTTTCATGGCTAATTTTCGAGTTTTTATGGCTAATATTGGAGTTTTTCTATCTAATTTATGAGTTTTTCTAGCCAATTTTTGAGTTTTTCTAGCTTATTTTTGGGTTTTCATGGCTAATTTTTGGGTTTTTCTAGCTAATTTTCGCTTTTTTCTAGCTAATTTTTGGGTTTTATGGCTAATTTTTTGAGTTTTTCTGGAATTTCATGGCTAATATTTGGGTTTTTATAGCAATTTTTGGGTTTTTATGGCTAATTTTTGGGTTTTTCTAGCTAATTTCTGATTTTTTATAGCTAATTTATTTATTAAATTTATCAAAAACCCAAAAATTAGCAATGAAAAATCAAAAATTAGCTAGAAAAACCCAAAAAGTAGCCATAAAAGCCCAAACATTAGCTAGGAAAACTCAAGAATTAGCTAGAAAAACTCAGGAATTAGCCACACAAACCTAAAAATTAGCTATAAAAACCCAAAAATTAGCTATAAAACCCAAGAATTGGCAAGAAAAACTCAGAAATTAGCCACAAAAATCCAAAAATTGTTAGAAAAACCCAAAAATTAGCTATAAAAACCCAAAATCTAGCTTCAAAACCCAAAACATATCTATAAAAACTCAAAAATTGGCTAGAAAACCCAAAAAATAGCTATAAAACCCAAAAATTAGCTAGAAAAACACAAAAATTAGCCATCAAATTTAATAAATTAGCCACAAAAACTCAAAAATAGCTAGAAAAACTCAAAAATTGGCTAGAAAAACTCATAAATTAGCTGGAAAAACTCGAAAATTAGCCATAAAACCCAAAAATTAGCTAGAAAAACTCAAAAATTTGCTATAAAAACTCAGAAATTAGCTAGAACAACTCCAAAAGTAGCCATGAAAAGCCAAAAATTGCTATAAAAACTCGGAAATTAGCTATGAAAACTCAAAAAATAGCTATAAAACCCAAAAATAAGCTAGAAAACTCAAACGTTAGCTAGAAAACCCATAAATTTTTGGGTTTTATAGCTAATTTTTGGGTTTTATAGCTAATTTTTAGGTTTGTGTGGCTAATTCCTGAGTTTTTCTAGCTAATTCTTGAGTTCTCCTAGCTAATTTTTGGTTTTTATTGCAAAATTTTGAGTTTTATAGCTAATTTTTGGGTTTTTATGGCTAATTTTTGAGTTTTCCAGCTAATTTTCGCTTTTTTCTAGCTAATTTTTGGGTTTTATGGCTAATTTTTGAGTTTTCTTGGCAAATTCTGGAATTTCATGGCTGATTTTTGGGTTTTTCTAGCAATTTTCGAAATTTTATGGCTAATATTGGAGTTTTTCCAGCTAATTTCTGAGTTTTTCCAGCCAATTTTTGAGTTTTTATAGCTAATTTGTGGGTTTATAGCTAATTTTTGGGTTTTTGAGGCTAATTTATCAAATTTTATGGCTAATTTTTGTGTTTTTCTAGCTAATTTTTGGTTTGTACGGCATAATTTTAAGTTTTTCTAGCTAATTTTTGGGTTTTTGTAGCTAATTTTTTGGTTTGTGTGGCTAATTCCTGAGTTTTTCTAGCTAATTCTTGAGTTTTTCTAACAATTTTTGGATTTTTGTGGCTAATTTCTGAGTTTTTCTTGCCAATTCTTTGGTTTTATAGCTAATTTTTGGGTTTTTATAGCTAATTTTTAGGTTTGTGTGGCTAATTCCTGAGTTTTTCTAGCTAATTCTTGAGTTTTCCTAGCTAATTTTTGGGCTTTTATGGCTACTTTTTGGGTTTTTCTAGCTAATTTTTGATTTTTCATAGCTATTTTTTGAGTTTTTATAGCTAATTCTTGGGTTTTATAGCTAATTTTTAGGTTTTTATAGCTAATTTTTTGGTTTGTGTGGCTAATTCCTGAGATTTTCTAGCTAATTCCTGAGTTTTTCTAGCTAATTTTTGGGTTTCATGGCTAATTTTCGAGTTTTTATGGCTAATATTGGAGTTTTTCTAGCTAATTTATGAGCTTTTCTAGCCAATTTTTGAGTTTTTCTAGCTTATTTTTGGGTTTTCATGGCTAATTTTTGGGTTTTTCTAGCTAATTTTCGCTTTTTTCTAGCTAATTTTTGGGTTTTATGGCTAATTTTTTGAGTTTTTCTGGAATTTCATGGCTAATATTTGGGTTTTTATAGCAATTTTTGGGTTTTTATGGCTAATTTTTGGGTTTTTCTAGCTAATTTCTGATTTTTTATAGCTAATTTATTTATTAAATTTATCAAAAACCCAAAAATTAGCTATGAAAAATCAAAAATTAGCTAGAAAAACCCAAAAAGTAGCCATAAAAGCCCAAAAATTAGCTAGGAAAACTCAAGAATTAGCTAGAAAAACTCAGCAATTAGCCACACAAACCTAAAAATTAGCTATAAAAACCCAAAAATTAGCTATAAAACCCAAGAATTGGCAAGAAAAACTCAGAAATTAGCCACAAAAATCCAAAAATTGTTAGAAAAACCCAAAAATTAGCTATAAAAACCCAAAATCTAGCTTCAAAACCCAAAACATATCTATAAAAACTCAAAAATTGGCTAGAAAACCCAAAAAATAGCTATAAAACCCAAAAATTAGCTAGAAAAACACAAAAATTAGCCATAAAATTTAATAAATTAGCCACAAAAACTCAAAAATAGCTAGAAAAACTCAAAAATTGGCTAGAAAAACTCATAAATTAGCTGGAAAAACTCGAAAATTAGCCATAAAACCCAAAAATTAGCTAGAAAAACTCAAAAATTTGCTATAAAAACTCAGAAATTAGCTAGAACAACTCCAAAAGTAGCCATGAAAAGCCAAAAATTGCTATAAAAACCCGGAAATTAGCTATGAAAACTCAAAAAATAGCTATAAAACCCAAAAATAAGCTAGAAAAACCCAAAACAGCCATAAAAACCCAAAAATTAGCTAGAAAACTCAAACGTTAGCTAGAAAACCCATAAATTTTTGGGTTTTATAGCTAATTTTTGGGTTTTATAGCTAATTTTTAGGTTTGTGTGGCTAATTCCTGAGTTTTTCTAGCTAAATCTTGAGTTCTCCTAGCTAATTTTTGGTTTTTATTGCAAAATTTTGAGTTTTATAGCTAATTTTTGGGTTTTTATGGCTAATTTTTGAGTTTTTCCAGCTAATTTTCGCTTTTTTCTAGCTAATTTTTGGGTTTTATGGCTAATTTTTGAGTTTTCTTGGCAAATTCTGGAATTTCATGGCTAATTTTTGGGTTTTTCTAGCAATTTTCGAAATTTTATGGCTAATATTGGAGTTTTTCCAGCTAATTTCTGAGTTTTTCCAGCCAATTTTTGAGTTTTTATAGCTAATTTGTGGGTTTATAGCTAATTTTTGGGTTTTTGAGGCTAATTTATCAAATTTTATGGCTAATTTTTGTGTTTTTCTAGCTAATTTTTGGTTTGTACGGCATAATTTTAAGTTTTTCTAGCTAATTTTTGGGTTTTTGTAGCTAATTTTTTGGTTTGTGTGGCTAATTCCTGAGTTTTTCTAGCTAATTCTTGAGTTTTTCTAACAATTTTTGGATTTTTGTGGCTAATTTCTGAGTTTTTCTTGCCAATTCTTTGGTTTTATAGCTAATTTTTGGGTTTTTATAGCTAATTTTTAGGTTTGTGTGGCTAATTCCTGAGTTTTTCTAGCTAATTCTTGAGTTTTCCTAGCTAATTTTTGGGCTTTTATGGCTACTTTTTGGGTTTTTCTAGCTAATTTTTGATTTTTCATAGCTATTTTTTGAGTTTTTATAGCTAATTCTTGGGTTTTATAGCTAATTTTTAGGTTTTTATAGCTAATTTTTTGGTTTGTGTGGCTAATTCCTGAGATTTTCTAGCTAATTCCTGAGTTTTTCTAGCTAATTTTTGGGTTTCATGGCTAATTTTCGAGTTTTTATGGCTAATATTGGAGTTTTTCTAGCTAATTTATGAGCTTTTCTAGCCAATTTTTGAGTTTTTCTAGCTTATTTTTGGGTTTTCATGGCTAATTTTTGGGTTTTTCTAGCTAATTTTCGCTTTTTTCTAGCTAATTTTTGGGTTTTATGGCTAATTTTTTGAGTTTTTCTGGAATTTCATGGCTAATATTTGGGTTTTTATAGCAATTTTTGGGTTTTTATGGTTAATTTTTGGGTTTTTCTAGCTAATTTCTGATTTTTTATAGCTAATTTATTTATTAAATTTATCAAAAACCCAAAAATTAGCTATGAAAAATCAAAAATTAGCTAGAAAAACCCAAAAAGTAGCCATAAAAGCCCAAAAATTAGCTAGGAAAACTCAAGAATTAGCTAGAAAAACTCAGGAATTAGCCACACAAACCTAAAAATTAGCTATAAAAACCCAAAAATTAGCTATAAAACCCAAGAATTGGCAAGAAAAACTCAGAAATTAGCCACAAAAATCCAAAAATTGTTAGAAAAACCCAAAAATTAGCTATAAAAACCCAAAATCTAGCTTCAAAACCCAAAACATATCTATAAAAACTCAAAAATTGGCTAGAAAACCCAAAAAATAGCTATAAAACCCAAAAATTAGCTAGAAAAACACAAAAATTAGCCATAAAATTTAATAAATTAGCCACAAAAACTCAAAAATAGCTAGAAAAACTCAAAAATTGGCTAGAAAAACTCATAAATTAGCTGGAAAAACTCGAAAATTAGCCATAAAACCCAAAAATTAGCTAGAAAAACTCAAAAATTTGCTATAAAAACTCAGAAATTAGCTAGAACAACTCCAAAAGTAGCCATGAAAAGCCAAAAATTGCTATAAAAACCCGGAAATTAGCTATGAAAACTCAAAAAATAGCTATAAAACCCAAAAATAAGCTAGAAAAACCCAAAACAGCCATAAAAACCCTAAAATTAGCTAGAAAACTCAAACGTTAGCTAGAAAACCCATAAATTTTTGGGTTTTATAGCTAATTTTTAGGTTTGTGTGGCTAATTCCTGAGTTTTTCTAGCTAAATCTTGAGTTCTCCTAGCTAATTTTTGGTTTTTATTGCAAAATTTTGAGTTTTATAGCTAATTTTTGGGTTTTTATGGCTAATTTTTGAGTTTTTCCAGCTAATTTTCGCTTTTTTCTAGCTAATTTTTGGGTTTTATGGCTAATTTTTGAGTTTTCTTGGCAAATTCTGGAATTTCATGGCTAATTTTTGGGTTTTTCTAGCAATTTTCGAAATTTTATGGCTAATATTGGAGTTTTTCCAGCTAATTTCTGAGTTTTTCCAGCCAATTTTTGAGTTTTTATAGCTAATTTGTGGGTTTATAGCTAATTTTTGGGTTTTTGAGGCTAATTTATCAAATTTTATGGCTAATTTTTGTGTTTTTCTAGCTAATTTTTGGGTTTTATAGCTAATTTTTGGGTTTTTCTAACAAGTTTAGGGTTTTTGTGGCTAATTTCTGAGTTTTTCTAGCTAATTTTTGAGTTTTTCTAACAATTTTTGGATTTTTGTGGCTAAATCTTGGGTTTTATAGCTGATTTTTAGGTTTTTATAGCTAATTTTTTGGTTTGTGTGGCTAATTCCTGAGATTTTCTAGCTAATTCCTGAGTTTTCCTAGCTAATTTTTGGTTTGTACGGCAAAATTTTAAGTTTTTCTAGCTAATTTTTGGGTTTTTGTAGCTAATTTTTTGGTTTGTGTGGCTAATTCCTGAGTTTTTCTAGCTAATTCTTGAGTTTTTCTAACAATTTTTGGATTTTTGTGGCTAATTTCTGAGTTTTTCTTGCCAATTCTTGGGTTTTATAGCTAATTTTTGGGTTTTTATAGCTAATTTTTAGGTTTGTGTGGCTAATTCCTGAGTTTTTCTAGCTAATTCTTGAGTTTTCCTAGCTAATTTTTGGGCTTTTATGGCTACTTTTTGGGTTTTTCTAGCTAATTTTTGATTTTTCATAGCTATTTTTTGAGTTTTTATAGCTAATTCTTGGGTTTTATAGCTAATTTTTAGGTTTTTATAGCTAATTTTTTGGTTTGTGTGGCTAATTCCTGAGATTTTCTAGCTAATTTTTGGGTTTCATGGCTAATTTTCGAGTTTTTATGGCTAATATTGGAGTTTTTCTATCTAATTTATGAGTTTTTCTAGCCAATTTTTGAGTTTTTCTAGCTTATTTTTGGGTTTTCATGGCTAATTTTTGGGTTTTTCTAGCTAATTTTCGCTTTTTTCTAGCTAATTTTTGGGTTTTATGGCTAATTTTTTGAGTTTTTCTGGAATTTCATGGCTAATATTTGGGTTTTTATAGCAATTTTTGGGTTTTTATGGCTAATTTTTGGGTTTTTCTAGCTAATTTCTGATTTTTTATAGCTAATTTATTTATTAAATTTATCAAAAACCCAAAAATTAGCTATGAAAAATCAAAAATTAGCTAGAAAAACCCAAAAAGTAGCCATAAAAGCCCAAAAATTAGCTAGGAAAACTCAAGAATTAGCTAGAAAAACTCAGGAATTAGCCACACAAACCTAAAAATTAGCTATAAAAACCCAAAAATTAGCTATAAAACCCAAGAATTGGCAAGAAAAACTCAGAAATTAGCCACAAAAATCCAAAAATTGTTAGAAAAACCCAAAAATTAGCTATAAAAACCCAAAATCTAGCTTCAAAACCCAAAACATATCTATAAAAACTCAAAAATTGGCTAGAAAACCCAAAAAATAGCTATAAAACCCAAAAATTAGCTAGAAAAACACAAAAATTAGCCATCAAATTTAATAAATTAGCCACAAAAACTCAAAAATAGCTAGAAAAACTCAAAAATTGGCTAGAAAAACTCATAAATTAGCTGGAAAAACTCGAAAACTAGCCATAAAACCCAAAAATTAGCTAAAAAAACTCAAAAATTTGCTATAAAAACTCAGAAATTAGCTAGAACAACTCCAAAAGTAGCCATGAAAAGCCAAAAATTGCTATAAAAACCCGGAAATTAGCTATGAAAACTCAAAAAATAGCTATAAAACCCAAAAATAAGCTAGAAAAACCCAAAACAGCCATAAAAACCCAAAAATTAGCTAGAAAACTCAAACGTTAGCTAGAAAACCCATGAATTTTTGGGTTTTATAGCTAATTTTTGGGTTTTATAGCTATTTTTTGAGTTTTTATGGCTTAAATTTGGGTTTTTATAGCTAATTTTCGAGTTTTTCTACTTAATTTTCGAGTTTTTCTAGCTGATTTTTGGGTATTATAGCTAATTTTTGAGTTTTTCTGGCTAATTTCTGGAATTTCGTGGCTAATTTTCGGTTTTTCCTAGCAAATTTTGGGTTTTTATGGCTACTTTTATAGCTATTTTTTGAGTTTTTCTAGCTAATTTTTGGGTTTTATGGCTAATATTGGAGTTTTTCTAGCTAATTTATAATTTATGAGTTTTTCTAGCCAATTTTTGAGTTTTTCTAGCTAATTTTTGGGTTTTTGTGGCTAATTTATTAAATTTTATGGCTGATTTATTAAATTTTATGGCTAATTTTTGTGTTTTTCTAGCTAATTTTTGGGTTTTATAGCTAATTTTTGGGTATTTCTAACAATTTTTGGATTTTTATGGCTTTTGTTTGAGTTTTTCTGGCTAATTTTTGGGTTTTATAGCTATTTTTTGGGTTTTCTAGCCAATTTTTGTGTTTTAATAGATAATTTTTGGGTTTTATAACTAATTTTTGGGTTTTTATGGCTAAGTTTTGGGTTTTTCTAGCTTATTTTTGGGTTTTATAGCTATTTTTTGAGTTTTTATAGCTAACTTCCGGGTTTTTATAGCAATTTTTGGCTTTTCATGGCTACTTTTGGAGTTTTTCTAGCTAATTTCTGAGTTTTTCTAGCTAATTTTTGGGTTTCATGGCTAATTTCCGAGTTTTTATGGCTAATATTGGAGTTTTTCTAGCTAATTCCTGAGTTTTTCTAGCTAATTCTTGAGTTTTCCTAGCTAATTTTTGGTTTTTATGGCAAAATTTTGAGTTTTTCTAGCTAATTTTTGGGTTTTTGTGCTATAAAACCCAGAAATTCATGTGTTTTCTAGCTAATGTTTGAGTTTTCTAGCTAATTTTTGGGTTTTTATGGCTAATTTTTGGGTTTTTCCAGCTATTTTTGGCTTTTTTCTAGCTAATTTTTGGGTTTTATGGCTAATTTCTGAGTTTTCCTGGCTAATTTCTGGAAATTCATGGCTAATTTTTGGGTTTTTCTAGCAATTTTCGAGTTTTTATAGCTAATTTGTGGGTTTATAGCTAATTTTTGGGTTTTTCTAACAAGTTTAGGGTTTTTGTGGCTAATTTCTGAGTTTTTCCAGCCAATTTTTGAGTTTTTATAGCTAATTTGTGGGTTTATAGCTAATTTTTGGGTTTTTGAGGCTAATTTATCAAATTTTATGGCTAATTTTTGTGTTTTTCTAGCTAATTTTTGGTTTGTACGGCATAATTTTAAGTTTTTCTAGCTAATTTTTTGGTTTGTGTGGCTAATTCCTGAGATTTTCTAGCTAATTTTTGGGTTTCATGGCTAATTTTCGAGTTTTTATGGCTAATATTGGAGTTTTTCTATCTAATTTATGAGTTTTTCTAGCCAATTTTTGAGTTTTTCTAGCTTATTTTTGGGTTTTCATGGCTAATTTTTGGGTTTTTCTAGCTAATTTTCGCTTTTTTCTAGCTAATTTTTGGGTTTTATGGCTAATTTTTTGAGTTTTTCTGGAATTTCATGGCTAATATTTGGGTTTTTATAGCAATTTTTGGGTTTTTATGGCTAATTTTTGGGTTTTTCTAGCTAATTTCTGATTTTTTATAGCTAATTTATTTATTAAATTTATCAAAAACCCAAAAATTAGCTATGAAAAATCAAAAATTAGCTAGAAAAACCCAAAAAGTAGCCATAAAAGCCCAAAAATTAGCTAGGAAAACTCAAGAATTAGCTAGAAAAACTCAGGAATTAGCCACACAAACCTAAAAATTAGCTATAAAAACCCAAAAATTAGCTATAAAACCCAAGAATTGGCAAGAAAAACTCAGAAATTAGCCACAAAAATCCAAAAATTGTTAGAAAAACCCAAAAATTAGCTATAAAAACCCAAAATCTAGCTTCAAAACCCAAAACATATCTATAAAAACTCAAAAATTGGCTAGAAAACCCAAAAAATAGCTATAAAACCCAAAAATTAGCTAGAAAAACACAAAAATTAGCCATCAAATTTAATAAATTAGCCACAAAAACTCAAAAATAGCTAGAAAAACTCAAAAATTGGCTAGAAAAACTCATAAATTAGCTGGAAAAACTCGAAAACTAGCCATAAAACCCAAAAATTAGCTAGAAAAACTCAAAAATTTGCTATAAAAACTCAGAAATTAGCTAGAACAACTCCAAAAGTAGCCATGAAAAGCCAAAAATTGCTATAAAAACCCGGAAATTAGCTATGAAAACTCAAAAAATAGCTATAAAACCCAAAAATAAGCTAGAAAAACCCAAAACAGCAATAAAATCCCAAAAATTAGCTAGAAAACTCAAACGTTAGCTAGAAAACCCATAAATTTTTGGGTTGTATAGCTAATTTTTGGGTTTTATAGCTATTTTTTGAGTTTTTATGGCTTAAATTTGGGTTTTTATAGCTAATTTTCGAGTTTTTCTACTTAATTTTCGAGTTTTTCTAGCTGATTTTTGGGTATTATAGCTAATTTTTGAGTTTTTCTGGCTAATTTCTGGAATTTCGTGGCTAATTTTCGGTTTTTCCTAGCAAATTTTGGGTTTTTATGGCTACTTTTATAGCTATTTTTTGAGTTTTTCTAGCTAATTTTTGGGTTTTATGGCTAATATTGGAGTTTTTCTAGCTAATTTATAATTTATGAGTTTTTCTAGCCAATTTTTGAGTTTTTCTAGCTAATTTTTGGGTTTTTGTGGCTAATTTATTAAATTTTATGGCTGATTTATTAAATTTTATGGCTAATTTTTGTGTTTTTCTAGCTAATTTTTGGGTTTTATAGCTAATTTTTGGGTATTTCTAACAATTTTTGGATTTTTATGGCTTTTGTTTGAGTTTTTCTGGCTAATTTTTGGGTTTTATAGCTATTTTTTGGGTTTTCTAGCCAATTTTTGTGTTTTAATAGATAATTTTTGGGTTTTATAACTAATTTTTGGGTTTTTATGGCTAAGTTTTGGGTTTTTCTAGCTTATTTTTGGGTTTTATAGCTATTTTTTGAGTTTTTATAGCTAACTTCCGGGTTTTTATAGCAATTTTTGGCTTTTCATGGCTACTTTTGGAGTTTTTCTAGCTAATTTCTGAGTTTTTCTAGCTAATTTTTGGGTTTCATGGCTAATTTTCGAGTTTTTATGGCTAATATTGGAGTTTTTCTAGCTAATTCCTGAGTTTTTCTAGCTAATTCTTGAGTTTTCCTAGCTAATTTTTGGTTTTTATGGCAAAATTTTGAGTTTTTCTAGCTAATTTTTGGGTTTTTGTGCTATAAAACCCAGAAATTCATGTGTTTTCTAGCTAATGTTTGAGTTTTCTAGCTAATTTTTGGGTTTTTATGGCTAATTTTTGGGTTTTTCCAGCTATTTTTGGCTTTTTTCTAGCTAATTTTTGGGTTTTATGGCTAATTTCTGAGTTTTCCTGGCTAATTTCTGGAAATTCATGGCTAATTTTTGGGTTTTTCTAGCAATTTTCGAGTTTTTATAGCTAATTTGTGGGTTTATAGCTAATTTTTGGGTTTTTCTAACAATTTTAGGGTTTTTGTGGCTAATTTCTGAGTTTTTCTAGCTAATTTCTGAGTTTTTCTAACAATTTTTGGATTTTTGTGGCTAATTCTTGGGTTTTATAGCTGATTTTTGGGTTTTTCCAGCTCATTTTTGGGTTTTCATGGCTAATTTTGGAGTTTTTCTAGCTAATTTTTGGGTTTTTGTAGCTCATTTTTGAGTTTTTTTAGCTCATTTTTGAGTTTTATAGCTAATTTTTGGGTTTTTATAGCTAATTTTTAGGTTTGTGTGGCTAATTCCTGAGTTTTTTTAGCTAACTCTTGAGTTTTCCTAGCTAATTTTTGGTTTTCATGGCAAAATTTTGAGTTTTTCTAGCTAATTTTTGGGTTTTTGTGCTATAAAACCCGAAGATTTATGGGTTTTCTAGCTAATGTTTGAGTTTTCTAGCTAATTTTTGGGTTTTTATGGGTAATTTTGGAGTTTTTCCAGCTAATTTCTGAGTTTTTATAGCTAAATTTTGAGTTTTTCTAGCTAATTTTTGGGTTTTTATAGCTAATTTTTGGGTTTTTCTAACAATTTTTGGGTTTTTGTGGCTAATTTCTGTGTTTTTCTCGCTAATTCTTGGGTTTTATGGCTAATTTTTGGGTTTTTGTAGCTAATTTTTGGGTTTTTATAGCTAATTTTTAGATTTGTGTGGCTAATTCCTGAGTTTTTCTAGCTAATTCTTGAGTTTTCCTAGCTAATTTTTGGTTTTTATGGCAAAATTTTGAGTTTCATAGCTAATTTTTGGGTTTTTATGGCTAATTTTTGGGTTTTCCAGCTAATTTTCGCTTTTTTCTAGCTAATTTTTGGGTTTTATTGCTAATTTCTGAGTTTTCCCGGCTAATTTCTGGAATTTCATGGCTAATTTTTGGGTTTTTCTAGCAATTTTCGAAATTTTATGGCTAATATTGGAGTTTTTCTAGCTAATTTCTGAGTTTTTCCAGCCAATTTTTGAGTTTTTATAGCTAATTTGTGGGTTTATAGCTAATTTTTGGGTTTTTGAGGCTAATTTATCAAGTTTTATGGCTAATTTTTGTGTTTTTCTAGCTAATTTTTGGGTTTTATAGCTAATTTTTGGGTTTTTCTAACAAGTTTAGGGTTTTTGTGGCTAATTTCTGAGTTTTTCTAGCTAATTTTTGAGTTTTTCTAACAATTTTTGGATTTTTGTGGCTAAATCTTGGGTTTTATAGCTGATTTTTGGGTTTTTATAGCTAATTTTCAGGTTTGTGTGGCTAATTCCTGAGTTTTCTAGCTAATTCTCGAGTTTTCCTAGCTAATTTTTGAGTTTTTATGGCAAAATTTTGAGTTTTTCCAGCTAATTTTTGGGTTTTTGTGCTATAAAACTAAAAATTCATGGGTTTTCTAGCTAATGTGTGAGTTTTCTAGCTAATTTTTGGGTTTTTATGGCTAATTTTTGGATTTTTCTAGCTAATTTTTGAGCTTTATAGCTATTTTTATGAGTTTTTATAGCTAATTCTTGGGTTTTATAGCTAATTTTTGGGTTTTTATAGCTAATTTTTTGGTTTGTGTGGCTAATTCCTGAGATTCTCTAGCTAATTCCTGAGTTTTCCTAGCTAATTTTTGGTTTGTACGGCAAAATTTTAAGTTTTTCTAGCTAATTTTTGGGTTTTTGTAGCTAATTTTTTGGTTTGTGTGGCTAATTCCTGAGTTTTTCTAGCTAATTCTTGAGTTTTCCTAGCTAATTTTTGGGTTTTATGGCTAATGTTTAAGTTTTTCTAGCTAATTTTTTGGTTTTATAGCTATTTCTGGGTTTTCTAGCTAATTTTTGGGTTTTTATGGCTAATTTTTGGGTTTTTCTAGCTAATTTTCGTTTTTTTCTAGCTAATTTTTGGGTTTTATGGCTAATTTTTTGAGTTTTTCTGGAATTTCATGGCTAATATTTGGGTTTTTATAGCAATTTTTGGGTTTTTATAGCTAATTTTTGGGTTTTTCTAACAATTTTTGTATTTTTATGGCTAAGTTTTGGGGTTTTCTAGCTTATTTTTGGGTTTTATAGCTATTTTTTGAGTTTTTATAGCTAACTTCCGGGTTTTTATAGCAATTTTTGGCTTTTCATGGCTACTTTTGGAGTTTTTCTAGCTAATTTCTGAGTTTTTCTAGCTAATTTTTGGGTTTCATGGCTAATTTTCGAGTTTTTATGGCTAATATTGGAGTTTTTCTAGCTAATTTATGAGTTTTTCTAGCCAATTTTTGAGTTTTTCTAGCTTATTTTTGGGTTTTCATGGCTAATTTTGGAGTTTTTCTAGCTAATTTTTGGGTTTTTGTAGCTAATTTTTTAGTTTTTTTAGCTCATTTTTGAGTTTTATAGCTAATTTTTGGGTTTTTATAGCTAATTTTTAGGTTTGTGTGGCTAATTCCTGAGTTTTTTTAGCTAACTCTTGAGTTTTCCTAGCTAATTTTTGGTTTTCATGGCAAAATTTTGAGTTTTTCTAGTTAATTTTTGGGTTTTTGTGCTATAAAACCCGAAGATTTATGGGTTTTCTAGCTAATGTTTGAGTTTTCTAGCTAATTTTTGGGTTTTTATGGCTAATTTTGGAGTTTTTCTAGCTAATTTCTGAGTTTTTACAGCTAAATTTTGAGTTTTTCTAGCTAATTTTTGGGTTTTATACCTAATTTTTGGGTTTTTATAGCTAATTTTTGGGTTTTTCTAACAATTTTTGGGTTTTTGTGGCTAATTTCTGTGTTTTTCTCGCTAATTCTTGGTTTTTATAGCTAATTTTTGGGTTTGTGTGGCTAACTCCTGAGTTTTTCTAGCTAATTCTTGAGTTTTCCTAGCTAATTTTTGGTTTTTATGGCAAAATTTTGAGTTTTATAGCTAATTTTTGGGTTTTTATGGCTAATTTTCGGGTTTTTCCAGATAATTTTCGCTTTTTTCTAGCTAATTTTTGGGTTTTATGGCTAATTTTTGAGTTTTCCCGGCTAATTTCTGGAATTTCATGGCTAATTTTTGGGTTTTTCTAAAAATTTTCGAGTTTTTATGGCTAATATTGGAGTTTTTCCAGCTAATTTCTGAGTTTTTCCAGCCAATTTCTGAGTTTTTATAGCTAATTTGTGGGTTTATAGCTAATTTTTGGGTTTTTGAGGCTAATTTATCAAATTTTATGGCTAGCTTTTTTTTGTGTTTTTCTAGCTAATTTTTGGGTTTTATAGCTAATTTCTGGGTTTTTCTAACAATTTTAGGGTTTTTGTGGCTAATTTCTGAGTTTTTCTAGCTAATTTTTGAGTTTTTCTAACAATTTTCGGATTTTTGTGGCTAAATCTTGGGTTTTATAGCTGGTTTTTGGGTTTTTCCAACTCATTTTTGGGTTTTTGTAGCTAATTTTTGAGTTTTTCTAGCTAATTCTTGAGTTTTCCTAGCTAATTTCTGGATTTTATTGCAAAATTTTGAGTTTTATAGCTAATTTTTGAGTTTTTATGGCTAATTTTTGGGTTTTTCCAGCTAATTTTCGCTTTTTTCTAGCTAATTTTTGGGTTTTATTGCTAATTTTTGAGTTTTCTCGGCAAATTCTGGAATTTCATGGCTAATTTTTGGGTTTTTCTAGCAATTTTCGAAATTTTATGGCTAATATTGGAGTTTTTCCAGCTAATTTCTGAGTTTTTCCAGCCAATTTTTGAGTTTTTATAGCTAATTTGTGGGTTTATAGCTAATTTTTGGGTTTTTGAGGCTAATTTATCAAATTTTATGGCTAATTTTTGTGTTTTTCTAGCTAATTTTTGGGTTTTATAGCTAATTTTTGGGTTTTTCTAACAAGTTTAGGGTTTTTGTGGCTAATTTCTGAGTTTTTCTAGCTAATTTTTGAGTTTTTCTAACAATTTTTGGATTTTTGTGGCTGAATCTTGGGTTTTATAGCTGATTTTTGGGTTTTTATAGCTAATTTTCAGGTTTGTGTGGCTAATTCCTGAGTTTTCTAGCTAATTCTCGAGTTTTCCTAGCTAAGTTTTGGTTTTTATGGCAAAATTTTGAGTTTTTCCAGCTAATTTTTGGGTTTTTGTGCTATAAAACTAAAAATTCATGGGTTTTCTAGCTAATGTGTGAGTTTTCTAGCTAATTTTTGGGTTTTTCTAGCTAATTTTTGAGCTTTATAGCTATTTTTTGAGTTTTTATAGCTAATTCTTGGGTTTTATAGCTAATTTTTAGGTTTTTATAGCTAATTTTTTGGTTTGTGTGGCTAATTCCTGGGATTTTCTAGCTAATTCCTGAGTTTTCCTAGCTAATTTTTGGTTTGTACGGCAAAATTTTAAGTATTTCTAGCTAATTTTTGGGTTTTTGTAGCTAATTTTTTGGTTTGTGTGGCTAATTCCTGAGTTTTTCTAGCTAATTCTTGAGTTTTCCTAGCTAATTTTTGGGTTTTATGGCTAATGTTTAAGTTTTTCCAGCTAATTTTTTGGTTTTATAGCTATTTCTGGGTTTTCTAGCTAATTTTTAGGTTTTTATAGCTAATTTTTTGGTTTGTGTGGCTAATTCCTGAGATTTTCTAGCTAATTCCTGAGTTTTCCTAGCTAATTTTTGGTTTGTACGGCAAAATTTTAAGTTTTTCTAGCTAATTTTTGGGTTTTTGTAGCTAATTTTTTGGTTTGTGTGGCTAATTCCTGAGTTTTTCTAGCTAATTCTTGAGTTTTCCTAGCTAATTTTTGGGTTTTATGGCTAATGTTTAAGTTTTTCTAGCTAATTTTTTGGTTTTATAGCTATTTCTGGGTTTTCTAGCTAATTTTCGGGTTTTTATGGCTAATTTTTGGGTTTTTCTAGCTAATTTTCGTTCTTTTCTAGCTAATTTTTGGGTTTTATGGCTAATTTTTTGAGTTTTTCTGGAATTTCATGGCTAATATTTGGGTTTTTATAGCAATTTTTGGGTTTTTATGGCTAATTTTTGGGTTTTTTAACAATTTTTGGATTTTTATGGCTTTTGTTTGGGTTTTTCTGGCTAATTTTTGGGTTTTATAGCTATTTTTTGGGTTTTCTAGCCAATTTTTGAGTTTTTATAGATAATTTTTGGGTTTTATAACTAATTTTTGGGTTTTTATGGCTAAGTTTTGGGGTTTTCTAGCTTATTTTTGGGTTTTATAGCTATTTTTTGAGTTTATATAGCTAACTTCCGGGTTTTTATAGCAATTTTTGGCTTTTCATGGCTACTTTTGGAGTTTTTCTAGCTAATTCCTGAGTTTTTCTAGCTAATTTTTGGGTTTCATGGCTAATTTTCGAGTTTTCATGGCTAATATTGGGGTTTTTCTAGCTAATTTATGAGTTTTTCTAGCCAATTTTTGAGTTTTTCTAGCTTATTTTTGGGTTTTCATGGCTAATTTTTGGGTTTTTCTAGCTAATTTTCGCTTTTTTCTAGCTAATTTTTGGGTTTTATGGCTAATTTTTTGAGTTTTTCTGGAATTTCATGGCTAATATTTGGGTTTTTATAGCAATTTTTGGGTTTTTATGGCTAATTTTTGGGTTTTTCTAGCTAATTTCTGATTTTTTATAGCTAATTTATTTATTAAATTTATCAAAAACCCAAAAATTAGCTATGAAAAATCAAAAATTAGCTAGAAAAAACCAAAAAGTAGCCATAAAAGCCCAAAAATTAGCCAGGAAAACTTAAGAATTAGCTAGAAAAACTCAGGAATTAGCCACACAAACCTAAAAATTAGCTATAAAAACCCAAAAATTAGCTATAAAACCCAAGAATTGGCAAGAAAAACTCAGAAATTAGCCACAAAAATCCAAAAATTGTTAGAAAAACCCAAAAATTAGCTATAAAAACCCAAAATCTAGCTTCAAAACCCAAAACATATCTATAAAAACTCAAAAATTGGCTAGAAAACCCAAAAAATAGCTATAAAACCCAAAAATTAGCTAGAAAAACACAAAAATTAGCCATAAAATTTAATAAATTATCCACAAAAACTCAAAAATAGCTGGAAAAACTCAAAAATTGGCTAGAAAAACTCATAAATTAGCTGGAAAAACTCGAAAATTAGCCATAAAACCCAAAAATTAGCTAGAAAAACTCAAAAATTTGCTATAAAAACTCAGAAATTAGCTAGAACAACTCCAAAAGTAGCCATGAAAAGCCAAAAATTGCTATAAAAACCCGGAAATTAGCTATGAAAACTCAAAAAATAGCTATAAAACTCAAAAATAAGCTAGAAAAACCCAAAACAGCCATAAAAACCCAAAAATTAGCTAGAAAACTCAAACGTTAGCTAGAAAACCCATAAATTTTTGGGTTTTATAGCTAATTTTTGGGTTTTTATAGCTAATTTTCGAGTTTTTCTACTTAATTTTCGAGTTTTTCTAGCTGATTTTTGGGTATTATAGCTAATTTTTGAGTTTTTCTGGCTAATTTCTGGAATTTCGTGGCTAATTTTCGGTTTTTCCTAGCAAATTTTGGGTTTTTATGGCTACTTTTATAGCTATTTTTTGAGTTTTTCTAGCTAATTTTTGGGTTTTATGGCTAATATTGGAGTTTTTCTAGCTAATTTATAATTTATGAGTTTTTCTAGCCAATTTTTGAGTTTTTCTAGCTAATTTTTGGGTTTTTGTGGCTAATTTATTAAATTTTATGGCTGATTTATTAAATTTTATGGCTAATTTTTGTGTTTTTCTAGCTAATTTTTGGGTTTTATAGCTAATTTTTGGGTTTTTCTAACAATTTTTGGATTTTTATGGCTTTTGTTTGAGTTTTTCTGGCTAATTTTTGGGTTTTATAGCTATTTTTTGAGTTTTCTAGCCAATTTTTGTGTTTTTATAGATAATTTTTGGGTTTTTATGGCTAAGTTTTGGGTTTTTCTAGCTTATTTTTGGGTTTTATAGCTATTTTTTGAGTTTTTATAGCTAACTTCCGGGTTTTTATAGCAATTTTTGGCTTTTCATGGCTACTTTTGGAGTTTTTCTAGCTAATTTTTGGGTTTTATGGCTAATTTCTGAGTTTTCCTGGCTAATTTCTGGAAATTCATGGCTAATTTTTGGGTTTTTCTAGCAATTTTCGAGTTTTTATAGCTAATTTGTGGGTTTATAGCTAATTTTTGGGTTTTTCTAACAATTTTAGGGTTTTTGTGGCTAATTTCTGAGTTTTTCTAGCTAATTTCTGAGTTTTTCTAACAATTTTTGGATTTTTGTGGCTAATTCTTGGGTTTTATAGCTGATTTTTGGGTTTTTCCAGCTCATTTTTGGGTTTTCATGGCTAATTTTGGAGTTTTTTTAGCTAATTTTTGGGTTTTTGTAGCTCATTTTTGAGTTTTTTTAGCTCATTTTTGAGTTTTATAGCTAATTTTTGGGTTTTTATAGCTAATTTTTAGGTTTGTGTGGCTAATTCCTGAGTTTTTTTAGCTAACTCTTGAGTTTTCCTAGCTAATTTTTGGTTTTCATGGCAAAATTTTGAGTTTTTCTAGCTAATTTTTGGGTTTTTGTGCTATAAAACCCGAAGATTTATGGGTTTTCTAGCTAATGTTTGAGTTTTCTAGCTAATTTTTGGGTTTTTATGGGTAATTCTGGAGTTTTTCCAGCTAATTTCTGAGTTTTTATAGCTAAATTTTGAGTTTTTCTAGCTAATTTTTGGGTTTTATACCTAATTTTTGGGTTTTTATAGCTAATTTTTGGGTTTTTCTAACAATTTTTGGGTTTTTGTGGCTAATTTCTGTGTTTTTCTCGCTAATTCTTGGGTTTTATGGCTAATTTTTGGGTTTTTGTAGCTAATTTTTTGGTTTTTATAGCTAATTTTTAGATTTGTGTGGCT
This sequence comes from Diorhabda elongata, assembly GCA_026230145.1. Classification (NCBI taxonomy): domain Eukaryota; kingdom Metazoa; phylum Arthropoda; class Insecta; order Coleoptera; family Chrysomelidae; genus Diorhabda; species Diorhabda elongata. Next base: position 15,881,143 of record CM047930.1, read on the forward strand.
AATTCCTGAGTTTTTCTAGCTAATTCTTGAGTTTTCCTAGCTAATTTTTGGTTTTTATGGCAAAATTTTGAGTTTCATAGCTGATTTTTGGGTTTTTATGGCTAATTTTTGGGTTTTCCAGCTAATTTTCGCTTTTTTCTAGCTAATTTTTGGGTTTTATGGCTAATTTTTGAGTTTTCCCGGCTAATTTCTGGAATTTCATGGCTAATTTTTGGGTTTTTCTAGCAATTTTCGAAATTTTATGGCTAATATTGGAGTTTTTCCAGCTAATTTCTGAGTTTTTCCAGCCAATTTTTGAGTTTTTATAGCTAATTTGTGGGTTTATAGCTAATTTTTGGGTTTTTGAGGCTAATTTATCAAATTTTATGGCTAATTTTTGTGTTTTTCTAGCTAATTTTTGGGTTTTATAGCTAATTTTTGGGTTTTTCTAACAATTTTAGGGTTTTTGTGGCTAATTTTTGAGTTTTTCCAGCTAATTTTTGAGTTTTTCTAACAATTGTTGGATTTTTGTGGCTAAATCTTGGGTTTTATAGCTGATTTTTGAGTTTTTATAGCTAATTTTCAGGTTTGTGTGGCTAATCCCTGAGTTTTCTAGCTAATTCTCGAGTTTTCCTAGCTAATTTCTGGTTTTTATGGCAAAATTTTGAGTTTTTCCAGCTAATTTTTGGGTTTTTGTGCTATAAAACCCGAAGATTTATGGGTTTTCTAGCTAATGTTTGAGTTTTCTAGCTAATTTTTGGGTTTTATGGCTAATTTTTTGAGTTTTTCTGGAATTTTATGGCTAATATTTGGGTTTTCATAGCAATTTTTGGGTTTTTATGGCTAATTTTTGGGTTTTTCTAGCTAATTTCTGATTTTTTATAGCAAATTTATTTATTAAATTTATCAAAAACCCAAAAATTTGCTATGAAAAATCAAAAATTAGCTAGAAAAACCCAAAAATTAGCCATAAAAACCCAAAAATTAGCTAGGAAAACTCAAGAATTAGCTAGAAAAACTCAGGAATTAGCCACACAAACCTAAAAATTAGCTATAAAAACCCAAAAATTAGCTATAAAACCCAAGAATTGGCAAGAAAAACTCAGAAATTATCCACAAAAATCCAAAAATTGTTAGAAAAACATAAAAATTAGCTATAAAAACCAAAAATCTAGCTTCAAAACCCAAAACATATCTATAAAAACTCAAAAATTGGCTAGAAAACCCAAAAAATAGCTATAAAACCCAAAAATTAGCTAGAAAAACACAAAAATTAGCCATAAAATTTAATAAATTAGCCACAAAAACCCAAAAATAGCTAGAAAAACTCAAAAATTGGCTAGAAAAACTCATAAATTAGCTGGAAAAACTCGAAAATTAGCCATAAAACCCAAAAATTAGCTAGAAAAACTCAGAAATTTGCTATAAAAACTCAGAAATTAGCTAGAACAACTCCAAAAGTAGCCATGAAAAGCCAAAAATTGCTATAAAAACCCGGAAATTAGCTATGAAAACTCGAAAAATAGCTATAAAACCCAAAAATGAGCTAGAAAAACCCAAAAATTAGCTAGGAAACTCAAACGTTAGCTAGAAAACCCATAAATTTTTGGGTTTTATAGCTAATTTTTGGGTTTTATAGCTATTTTTTGAGTTTTTATGGCTTAAATTTGGGTTTTTATAGCTAATTTTCGAGTTTTTCTAGCTAATTCTCGAGTTTTTCTAGCTGATTTTTGGGTATTATAGCTAATTTTTGAGTTTTTCTGGCTAATTTTTGGAATTTCGTGGCTAATTGTCGGTTTTTTCTAGCAAATTTTGGGTTTTAATGGCTACTTTTATAGCTATTTATTGAGTTTTTCTAGCTAATTTTTGGGTTTTATGGCTAATTTTCGAGTTTTTATGGCTAATATTGGAGTTTTTCTAGCTAATTTATAATTTATGAGTTTTTCTAGCCAATTTTCGAGTTTTTCTAGCTAATTTTTGGGTTTTTGTGGCTAATTTATTAAATTTTATGGCTGATTTATTGAATTTTATGGCTAATTTTTGTGTTTTTCTAGCTAATTTTTGGGTTTTATAGCTATTTTTTGGGTTTTCTAGCCAATTTTTGAGTTTTTATAGATATTTTTTGGTTTTTGAAGCTAATTTTTGGGTTTTTATAGCTAATTTTTGGGTTTTTCTAACAATTTTTGGATTCTTATGGCTTTTGTTTGAGTTTTTCTGGCTAATTTTTGGGTTTTATAGCTATTTTTTGGGTTTTCTAGCCAATTTTTGAGTTTTTATAGATAATTTTTGGGTTTCATGGCTAATTTTCGAGTTTTTATGGCTAATATTGGAGTTTTTCTAGCTAATTTATGATTTTTTCTAGCCAATTTTTGAGTTTTTCTAGCTTGTTTTTGGGTTTTCATGGCTAATTTTGAAGTTTTTCTAGCTAATTTCTGGGTTTTTGTAGCTTATTTTTGGGTTTTATAGCTATTTTTTGAGTTTTTATAGCTAATATTGGAGTTTTTCTAGCTAATTTATGATTTTTTCTAGCCAATTTTTGAGTTTTTCTAGCTTATTTTTGGGTTTTCATGGCTAATTTTGAAGTTTTTCTAGCTAATTTTTGGGTTTTTGTAGCTATTTTTTGGGTTTTTATAGCAAATTTTTAGGTTTGTGTGGCTAATTCCTGAGTTTTTCTAGCTAATTCTTGAGTTTTCCTAGCTAATTTTTGGTTTTTTGTGCTATAAAACCCAGAAATTTATGTGTTTTCCAGCTAATGTTTGAGTTTTCTAGCTAATTTTTGGGTTTTTATGGCTAATTTTTGGGTTTTTCCAGCTAATTTTCGCTTTTTTCCAGCTAATTTTTGGGTTTTATGGCTAATTTTTGAGTTTTCCTGGCTAATATCTGGAAATTCATGGCTAATTTTTGGGTTTTTCTAGCAATTTTCGAAATTTTATGGCTAATATTGGAGTTTTTCCAGCTAATTTCTGAGTTTTTCTAGCCAATTTTTGAGTTTTTATAGCTAATTTGTGGGTTTATAGCTAATTTGTGGGTTTATAGCTAATTTTTGGGTTTTTCTAACAATTTTTGGGTTTTTGTGGCTAATATCTGAGTTTTTCTAGCTAATTTTTGAGTTTTTCTAACAATTTTTGGATTTTTGTGGCTAATTCTTGGGTTTTATAGCTGATTTTTGGGTTTTTCCAACTCATTTTTGGGTTTTTGTAGCTAATTTTTGGGTTTTTATAGCTAATTTTTGGTTTTCATGGCAAAATTTTGAGTTTTTCTAGCTAATTTTTGGGTTTTTGTGCTATAAAACCTGAAGATTTATGGGTTTTCTAGCTAATGTTTGAGTTTTCTTGCTAATTTTTGGGTTTTTATGGCTAATTTTGGAGTTTTTCTAGCTGATTTCTGAGTTTTTATAGCTAAATTTTGAGTTTTTCTAGCTAATTTTTGGGTTTTATACCTAATTTTTGGGTTTTTATAGCTAATTTTTGGGTTTTTATAGCTAATTTTTAGGTTTGTGTGGCTAATTCCTGAGTTTTTCTAGCTAATTCTTGAGTTTTCCTAGCTAATTTTTAGTTTTTATGGCAAAATTTTGAGTTTTTCCAGCTAATGTTTTGGTTTTTGTGCTATAAAACTAAAAATTCATGGGTTTTCTAGATAATGTGTGAGTTTTCTAGCTAATTTTTGTGTTTTTATGGCCAATTTTTGGGTTTTTCCAGCTAATTTCCGGTTTTTTTTTAGCTAATTTTTGGGTTTTATGGCTAATTTTTGAGTTTTCCCGGCTAATTTCTGGAATTTCATGGCTAATTTTTGGGTTTTTCTAGCAATTTTCGAGTTTTTATGGCTAATATTGGAGTTTTCCAGCTAATTTCTGAGTTTTTCCAGCTAATTTTTGGGTTTCATGGCTAATTTTCGAGTTTTTATGGTTAATATTGGAGTTTTTCTAGCTAATTTATGATTTTGTCTAGCCAATTTTTGAGTTTTTCTAGCTTATTTTTGGGTTTTCATCGCTAATTTTGAAGTTTTTCTAGCTAATTTTTGGGTTTTTGTAGCTAATTTTTTGGTTTGTGTGGCTAATTCCTGAGTTTTTCTAGCTAATTCTTGAGTTTTCCTAGCTAATTTTTGGGTTTTATGGCTGATGTTTAAGTTTTTCTAGCTAATTTTTTGGTTTTATAGCTATTTTTGGGTTTTCTAGCTAATTTTTGGGTTTTTATGGCTAATTTTTGGGTTTTTCTAGCTAATTTTTGTTTTTTTCCAGCTAATTTTTGGGTTTTATGGCTAATTTTTTGAGTTTTTCTGGAATTTCATGGCTAATATTTGGGTTTTTATAGCAATTTTTGGGTTTTTATAGCTAATTTTTGGGTTTTTCTAACAAATTTTGTGAATTTAAAGGCTAATGTTTGAGTTTTTCTAGCTAATTTCTTGATTTTATAGCTATTTTTTGGGTTTTCTAGCCAATTTTTGAGTTTTTATAGATAATTTTTGGGTTTTATAGCTAATTTTTGGGTTTTTATGACTAGGTTTTATGTTTTTCTAGCTTATTTTTGTGTTTTATAGCTATTTTTTGAGTTTTTCTAGCTAATTTATTAAATTTTATGGCTGATTTATTAAATTTTATGGCTAATTTTTGTGTTTTTCTAGCTAATTTTTGGGTTTTATAGCTATTTTTTGGGTTTTCTAGCCAATTTTTGAGTTTTTATAGATATTTTTTGAGTTTTGAAGCTAATATTTGGGTTTTTATAGCTAATTTTTGGGTTTTTCTAACAATTTTAGGGTTTTTGTGGCTAATTTCTGAGTTTTTCTAGCTAATTTCTGAGTTTTTCTAACACTTTTTGGATTTTTGTGGCTAATTCTTGGGTTTTATAGCTGATTTTTGGGGTTTTCCAGCTCATTTTTGGGTTTTCATGGCTAATTTTGGAGTTTTTCTAGCTCATTTTTGAGTTTTATAGCTAATTTTTCGGTTTTTATAGCTAATTTTTAGGTTTGTGTGGCTAATTCCTGAGTTTTTTTAGCTAACTCTTGAGTTTTCCTAGCTAATTTTTGGTTTTCATGGCAAAATTTTGAGTTTTTCTAGCTAATTTTTGGGTTTTTGTGCTATAAAACCCGAAGATTTATGGGTTTTCTAGCTAATGTTTGAGTTTTCTAGCTAATTTTTGGGTTTTATGGCTAATTTTTTGAGTTTTTCTGGAATTTTATGGCTAATATTTGGGTTTTCATAGCAATTTTTGGGTTTTTATGGCTAATTTTTGGGTTTTTCTAGCTAATTTCTGATTTTTTATAGCAAATTTATTTATTAAATTTATCAAAAACCCAAAAATTTGCTATGAAAAATCAAAAATTAGCTAGAAAAACCCAAAAATTAGCCATAAAAACCCAAAAATTAGCTAGGAAAACTCAAGAATTAGCTAGAAAAACTCAGGAATTAGCCACACAAACCTAAAAATTAGCTATAAAAACCCAAAAATTAGCTATAAAACCCAAGAATTGGCAAGAAAAACTCAGAAATTAGCCACAAAAATCCAAAAATTGTTAGAAAAACATAAAAATTAGCTATAAAAACCAAAAATCTAGCTTCAAAACCCAAAACATATCTATAAAAACTCAAAAATTGGCTAGAAAACCCAAAAAATAGCTATAAAACCCAAAAATTAGCTAGAAAAACACAAAAATTAGCCATAAAATTTAATAAATTAGCCACAAAAACCCAAAAATAGCTAGAAAAACTCAAAAATTGGCTAGAAAAACTCATAAATTAGCTGGAAAAACTCGAAAATTAGCCATAAAACCCAAAAATTAGCTAGAAAAACTCAGAAATTTGCTATAAAAACTCAGAAATTAGCTAGAACAACTCCAAAAGTAGCCATGAAAAGCCAAAAATTGCTATAAAAACCCGGAAATTAGCTATGAAAACTCAAAAAATAGCTATAAAACCCAAAAATGAGCTAGAAAAACCCAAAAATTAGCTAGAAAACTCAAACGTTAGCTAGAAAACCCATAAATTTTTGGGTTTTATAGCTAATTTTTGGGTTTTATAGCTAATTTTTGGGTTTTATAGCTATTTTTTGAGTTTTTATGGCTTAAATTTGGGTTTTCATAGCTAATTTTCGAGTTTTTCTAGCTAATTCTCGAGTTTTTCTAGCTGATTTTTGGGTATTATAGCTAATTTTTGAGTTTTTCTGGCTAATTTTTGGAATTTCGTGGCTAATTGTCGGTTTTTTCTAGCAAATTTTGGGTTTTTATGGCTACTTTTATAGCTATTTTTTGAGTTTTTCTAGCTAATTTTTGGGTTTTATGGCTAATTTTCGAGTTTTTATGGCTAATATTGGAGTTTTTCTAGCTAATTTATAATTTATGAGTTTTTCTAGCCAATTTTCGAGTTTTTCTAGCTAATTTTTGGGTTTTTGTGGCTAATTTATTAAATTTTATGGCTGATTTATTGAATTTTATGGCTAATTTTTGTGTTTTTCTAGCTAATTTTTGGGTTTTATAGCTATTTTTCGGGTTTTCTAGCCAATTTTTGAGTTTTTATAGATATTTTTTGAGTTTTGAAGCTAATTTTTGGGTTTTTATAGCTAATTTTTGGGTTTTTCTAACAATTTTTGGATTCTTATGGCTTTTGTTTGAGTTTTTCTGGCTAATTTTTGGGTTTTATAGCTATTTTTTGGGTTTTCTAGCCAATTTTTGAGTTTTTATAGATAATTTTTGGGTTTCATGGCTAATTTTCGAGTTTTTATGGCTAATATTGGAGTTTTTCTAGCTAATTTATGATTTTTTCTAGCCAATTTTTGAGTTTTTCTAGCTTATTTTTGGGTTTTCATGGCTAATTTTGAAGTTTTTCTAGCTAATTTTTGGGTTTTTGTAGCTTATTTTTGGGTTTTATAGCTATTTTTTGAGTTTTTATAGCTAACTTCCGGGTTTTTATAGCAATTTTTGGCTTTTGGTTTTTATGGCGAAATTTTGAGTTTTTCTAGCTAATTTTTGGTTTTTTGTGCTATAAAACCCAGAAATTTATGTGTTTTCTAGCTAATGTTTGAGTTTTCTAGCTAATTTTTGGGTTTTTATGGCTAATTTTTGGGTTTTTCCAGCTAATTTTCGCTTTTTTCTAGCTAATTTTTGGGGTTTATGGCTAATTTTTGAGTTTTCCTGGCTAATATCTGGAAATTCATGGCTAATTTTTGGGTTTTTCTAGCAATTTTCGAAATTTTATGGCTAATATTGGAGTTTTTCCAGCTAATTTCTGAGTTTTTCTAGCCAATTTTTGAGTTTTTATAGCTAATTTGTGGGTTTATAGCTAATTTGTGGGTTTATAGCTAATTTTTGGGTTTTTCTAACAATTTTAGGGTTTTTAAGGCTAATTTCTGAGTTTTTCTAGCTAATTTTTGAGTTTTTCTAACAATTTTTGGATTTTTGTGGCTGATTCTTGGGTTTTATAGCTGATTTTTGGGTTTTTCCAACTCATTTTTGGGTTTTTGTAGCTAATTTTTGGGTTTTTATAGCTAATTTTTGGTTTTCATGGCAAAATTTTGAGTTTTTCTAGCTAATTTTTGGGTTTTTGTGCTATAAAACCCGAAGATTTATGGGTTTTCTAGCTAATGTTTGAGTTTTCTTGCTAATTTTTGGGTTTTTATGGCTAATTTTGGAGTTTTTCTAGCTGATTTCTGAGTTTTTATAGCTAAATTTTGAGTTTTTCTAGCTAATTTTTGGGTTTTATACCTTATTTTTGGGTTTTTATAGCTAATTTTTGGGTTTTTATAGCTAATTTTTAGGTTTGTGTGGCTAATTCCTGAGTTTTTCTAGCTAATTCTTGAGTTTTCCTAGCTAATTTTTAGTTTTTATGGCAAAATTTTGAGTTTTTCCAGCTAATTTTTTTGGGTTTTGTGCTATAAAACTAAAAATTCATGGGTTTTCTAGCTAATGTGTGAGTTTTCTAGCTAATTTTTGTGTTTTTATGGCCAATTTTTGGGTTTTTCCAGCTAATTTCCGGTTTTTTTTTAGCTAATTTTTGGGTTTTATGGCTAATTTTTGAGTTTTCCCGGCTAATTTCTGGAATTTCATGGCTAATTTTTGGGTTTTTCTAGCAATTTTCGAGTTTTTATGGCTAATATTGGAGTTTTCCAGCTAATTTCCGAGTTTTTCCAGCTAATTTTTGGGTTTCATGGCTAATTTTCGAGTTTTTATGGTTAATATTGGAGTTTTTCTAGCTAATTTATGATTTTTTCTAGCCAATTTTTGAGTTTTTCTAGCTTATTTTTGGGTTTTCATCGCTAATTTTGAAGTTTTTCTAGCTAATTTTTGGGTTTTTGTAGCTAATTTTTGGGTTTTTATAGCAAATTTTTAGGTTTGTGTGGCTAATTCCTGAGTTTTTCTAGCTAATTCTTGAGTTTTCCTAGCTAATTTTTGGTTTTTATGGCGAAATTTTGAGTTTTTCTAGCTAATTTTTGGGTTTTTGTGCTATAAAACCCAGAAATTTATGTGTTTTCTAGCTAATGTTTGAGTTTTCTAGCTAATTTTTGGGTTTTATGGCTAATATTTGAGTTTTCCTGGCTAATTTCTGGAAATTCATGGCTAATTTTTGGGTTTTTCTAGCAATTTTTGAGTTTTTATAGCTAATTTGTGAGTTTATAGCTAATTTTTGGGATTTTGAGGCTAATTTATCAAATTTTATGGCTAATTTTTGTGTTTTTCTAGCTAATTTTTGGGTTTTATAGCTAATTTTTGGGTTTTTCTAACAATTTTAGGGTTGTTGTGGCTAATTTTTGAGTTTTTCCAGCTAATTTTTGAGTTTTTCTAACAATTGTTGGATTTTTGTGGCTAAATCTTGGGTTTTATAGCTGATTTTTGGGTTTTTATAGCTAATTTTCAGGTTTGTGTAGCTAATTCCTGAGTTTTCTAGCTAATTCTCGAGTTTTCCTAGCTAATTTCTGATTTTTATGGCAAAATTTTGAGTTTTTCCAGCTAATTTTTGGGTTTTTGTGCTATAAAACTGAAAATTCATGGGTTTTCTAGCTAATTTTTGGGTTTTTGTAGCTAATTTTTTGGTTTGTGTGGCTAATTCCTGAGTTTTTCTAGCTAATTCTTGAGTTTTTCTAGCTAATTTTTGGGTTTTATGGCTAATGTTTAAGTTTTTCTAGCCAATTTTTTGGTTTTATAGCTATTTTTGGGTTTTCTAGCTAATTTTTGGGTTTTTATGGCTAATTTTCTGAGTTTTTCTGGAATTTCATGGCTAATATTTGGGTTTTTATAGCAATTTTTGGGTTTTTATAGCTAATTTTTGGGTTTTTCTAACAATTTTTGAATTTTTATGGCTAATGTTTGAGTTTTTATAGCTAATTTCTGGGTTTTATAGCTATTTTTTGGGTTTTTATGACTAGGTTTTGGGTTTTTCTAGCTTATTTTTGTGTTTTATAGCTATTTTTTGAGTTTTTCTAGCTAATTTTTGGGTTTTTGTGGCTAATTTATTAAATTTTATGGCTAATTTTTGTGTTTTTCTAGCTAATTTTTGGGTTTTATAGCTATTTTTTGAGTTTTCTAGCCAATTTTTGAGTTTTTATAGATATTTTTTGGGTTTTGAAGCTAATTTTTGGGTTGTTATAGCTAATTTTTGGGTTTTTCTAACAATTTTTGGATTTTTATGGCTTTTGTTTGAGTTTTTCTGGCTAATTTTTGGGTTTTATAGCTATTTTTTGGGTTTTCTAGCCAATTTTTGAGTTTTTATAGATAATTTTTGGGTTTTATAACTAATTTTTGGGTTTTTATGGCTAATTTATCAAATTTTATGGCTAATTTTTGTGTTTTTCTAGCTAATTTTTGGTTTTTATAGCTAATTTTTGGGTTTTTCTAACAAGTTTAGGGTTTTTGTGGCTAATTTCTGAGTTTTTCTAGCTAATTTTTGAGTTTTTATGGCAAAATTTTGAGTTTTTCCAGCTAATTTTTGGGTTTTTGTGCTATAAAACTAAAAATTCATGGGTTTTCTAGCTAATGTGTGAGTTTTCTAGCTAATTTTTGGGTTTTTATGGCTAATTTTTGGATTTTTCTAGCTAATTTTTGAGCTTTATAGCTATTTTTATGAGTTTTCATAGCTAATTCTTGGGTTTTATAGCTAATTTTTGGGTTTTTATAGCTAATTTTTTGGTTTGTGTGGCTAATTCCTGAGATTCTCTAGCTAATTCCTGAGTTTTCCTAGCTAATTTTTGGTTTGTACGGCAGAATTTTAAGTTTTTGTAGCTAATTTTTGGGTTTTTATAGCTAATTTTTTGGTTTGTGTGGCTAATTCCTGAGATTTTCTAGCTAATTCCTGAGTTTTCCTAGCTAATTTTTGGTTTGTACGGCAAAATTTTAAGTTTTTCTAGCTAATTTTTGGGTTTTTGTAGCTAATTTTTTGGTTTGTGTGGCTAATTCCTGAGTTTTTCTAGCTAATTCTTGAGTTTTCCTAGCTAATTTTTGGGTTTTATGGCTAATGTTTAAGTTTTTCTAGCTAATTTTTTGGTTTTATAGCTATTTCTGGGTTTTCTAGCTAATTTTTGGGTTTTTATGGCTAATTTTTGGGTTTTTCTAGCTAATTTTCGTTTTTTTCTAGCTAATTTTTGGGTTTTATGGCTAATTTTTTGAGTTTTTCTGGAATTTCATGGCTAATATTTGGGTTTTTATAGCAATTTTTGGGTTTTTATAGCTAATTTTTGGGTTTTTCTAACAATTTTTGGATTTTTATGGCTTTTGTTTGAGTTTTTCTGGCTAATTTTTGGGTTTTATAGCTATTTTTTGGGTTTTCTAGCCAATTTTTGGGTTTTTATAGATAATTTTTGGGTTTTATAACTAATTTTTGGGTTTTTATGGCTAAGTTTTGGGGTTTTCTAGCTTATTTTTGGGTTTTATAGCTATTTTCTGAGTTTTTATAGCTAACTTCCGGGTTTTTATAGCAATTTTTGGCTTTTCATGGCTACTTTTGGAGTTTTTCTAGCTAATTCCTGAGTTTGTCTAGCTAATTTTTGGGTTTCATGGCTAATTTTCGAGTTTTTATGGCTAATATTGGAGTTTTTCTAGCTAATTTATGAGTTTTTCTAGCCAATTTTTGAGTTTTTCTAGCTTATTTTTGGGTTTTCATGGCTAATTTTTGGGTTTTTCTAGCTAATTTTCGCTTTTTTCTAGCTAATTTTTGGGTTTTATGGCTAATTTTTTGAGTTTTTCTGGAATTTCATGGCTAATATTTGGGTTTTTATAGCAATTTTTGGGTTTTTATGGCTAATTTTTGGGTTTTCTAGCTAATTTCTGATTTTTTATAGCTAATTTATTTATTAAATTTATCAAAAACCCAAAAATTAGCTATGAAAAATGAAAAATTAGCTAGAAAAACCCAAAAATTAGCCATAAAAGCCCAAAAATTAGCTAGGAAAACTCAAGAATTAGCTAGAAAAACTCAGGAATTAGCCACACAAACCTAAAAATTAGCTATAAAAACCCAAAAATTAGCTATAAAACCCAAGAATTGGCAAGAAAAACTCAGAAATTAGCCACAAAAATCCAAAAATTGTTAGAAAAACCCAAAAATTAGCTATAAAAACCCAAAATCTAGCTTCAAAACCCAAAACATATCTATAAAAACTCAAAAATTGGCTAGAAAACCCAAAAAATAGCTATAAAACCCAAAAATTAGCTAGAAAAACACAAAAATTAGCCATAAAATTTAATAAATTAGCCACAAAAACTCAAAAATAGCTAGAAAAACTCAAAAATTGGCTAGAAAAACTCATAAATTAGCTGGAAAAACTCGAAAATTAGCCATAAAACCCAAAAATTAGCTAGAAAAACTCAAAAATTTGCTATAAAAACTCAGAAATTAGCTAGAACAACTCCAAAAGTAGCCATGAAAAGCCAAAAATTGCTATAAAAACCCGGAAATTAGCCATGAAATTCCAAAAATTAGCCAGAAAAACTCAGAAATTAGCTAGAAAACCCAAAAATTTGCTAGAAACACTCAAAAATTAGCTATAGAACCCTAAAATTAGCCATAAAAACCCAAAATATAGCCAGAAAAACTCAAAAATTAGCTGGAAAAACTCAGGAATTGGCCACAAAAACCCAAAAATTGTTATAAAAAAACAAATATTGGCTATGAAAACCCAACATTTAGCAATAAAACCCAAAAATTAGCTAGAAAAACTCAAAAATTAGCCATAAAAACTCAAAAATTGCTATAAAAACCCAAATATAAGCTATAAAAACTCAAAAATTAGCTATAAAACCCAAAATCAGGTAGAAAAACCCCAGAATCAGCCATAAAGACCCGAGAACTAGCCATAAAAACCCAAAAATTAGTCATAAAAACCCAAAAATTAGCTATAAAATCCAAAAATTTTTGGGTTTTTCTAGCTAATTTTTGAGTTTTATAATTATTTTTTGATTTCTTATAGCTAATTTTTGGGTTTTTATAACTGGTTTCAGAGTTCTAGCTATAAAAACAATAAACACTCAAAAAATTAGTATAAAACCCAAAAATGAGCTAGAAAAACTCAAAAATCAGCCACAAAAACTCGAAAATTAGCTGGAAAAACTCGAAATTTAGTCATAAAACCCAAAAATTGGCTAGGAAAACTCAAGAATCAGCTAGGAAAACTCAGGAATTAGCCACACAAACCTAAAAATGAGCTATAAAAACCAAAAAAATAGCTATAAAACCTAAGAATTAGCTAGAAAAACTCGAAATTTTTCTGAAAAACTCAAAAATTAGCTAGAAATCTCCAATATTAGCCATAAAAACTCAAAAATTCCTATAAAAACCCAAAAATCAGCTATAAAAACTCAAAAATTAGCTAGAAAAACCCAAACATTAGCCATAAAAACCCAAAATTTGCTAGAAAAACCCGAAAATTAGCCATGAAATTCCAAAAATTAGCCAGAAAAACTCAAAAATTAGCTAGAAAACCCAAAAATTAGCTAGAAACACTAAAAAATTAGGTATAGAACCCAAAAATTAGCTGAAAAAACTAAAAAATTAGCCATAAAAACCCAAAAATTACCCATAAGCTGATTTTTGGTTTATGTAACTAATTTCTGAGTTTTGCTAGCTAATTTTCAGAGTTCTAGCTATAAAAACAATAAACACTCAAAAAATAAGTATAAAACCCAAAAATGAGCTAAAAAAACTAAAAAACCAGCCACAAAAACTCGAAAATTAGCTAGAAAAACTCGAAATTTAGTCATAAAACCCAAAAATTGGCTAGGAAAACTCAAGAATTAGCTAGGAAGACTCAGGAATTAGCCACACAAACCTAAAAATAAGCTATCAAAACAAAAAAAAAATAGCTATAAAACCCAAGAATTAGCTAGAAAAACTCAAAAATTAGCTAGAAAAACTCAAAAATTAGCTAGAAAAACTCAAAAATTAGCCATAAAATCCCAAAAATTGCTAAAAAAAACCCAAAAATTAGCTATAAAACTCAAAAAATAGCTATAAAGCTCGAAAATTAGCTAGAAAAATCCAAAAATTAGCCACAAAAACCCAAAAATTGTTATAAAAACACAAAAATTGTCTATGAAAACTCAAAAATTAGCAATAAAACCCAAAAATTAGCTAGAAAAACTTAAAAATTGGCTAGAAAACCCAGAAATTAGCTATTAAACCCAAAAATTATCTGGAAAAACTCAAAAACTAGCCATAAAAACTCTTTGCTTAGCCAGAAAAACTCGAAAATTAGCCATAAAACCCAAAAATAGTTAGAAAAACCCAAAAATTAGCTATAAAACCCAAAAATTAGCTAGAAAAATTCAAAAATTGGATAGAAAAACTCAGAAATTAGCTAGAAAACTCCAATATTAGCCATAAAAACTCAGTAATTCCTATAAAAACACAAAAATCAGCTATAAAAACTCAAAAATTAGCTGGAAAAACCCAAAGATTAGCCATAAAAACCCAAAATTTGCTAGAAAAACCCGAAAATTAGCCATGAAATTCCAAAAATTAGCCAGAAAAACTCAAAAATTAGCTAGAAAACACGAAAATTAGCTGGAACCACTAAAAAATTAGGTATAGAACCCAAAAATTAGCCATAAAACCCAAGAATTAGCCAGAAAAACTCGAAAATTAGCTATAAAACCCAAAAATTGTTAGAAAACCCCTGAAATTAGCCATAAAAACCCAAAAATTAGCCATAACACCCAAGAATTAGCCAGAAAAACTCGAAAATTAGCTATAAAACCCAAAAATTGTTAGAAAAACCCAAAAATTAGCCATAAAAACCCAAAAATTAGCCAGAAAAACTCAAAAATTAGCTGGAAAAACTCAGGAATTAGCCACAAAAACCCGAAAATTGTTATAAAAAAACAAATATTGGCTATGAAAACACAAAATTTAGCAATAAAACCCAAAAATTAGCTAGAAAAACTTTAAAATTGGCTAGAAAACCCAGAAATTAGCTATTAAACCCGAAAATTATCTAGAAAAACTCAAAAATTAGCCATAAATACTCAAAAATTGCTATAAAAACCCAAATATAAGCTATAAAAACTCGAAAAATAGCTATAAAACCCAAAATCAGGTAGAAAAACCCAAGAATCAGCCATAAAGACCCGAAAACTAGCCATAAAAACCCAAAAATTAGTCATAAAAACCCAAAAATTAGCTATAAAATCCAAAAATTTATGGGTTTTTCTAGCTAATGTCTAAGTTTTCTAGCTAATTTTTGGGTTTTTATGGCTAATTTTTGGGTTTTTCTAACAATTTTTGGGTTTTATAGCTAATTTTCGAGTTTTTCTGGCTAATTCTTGGGTTTTATGGGTAATTTTTGGGTTTTTATGGCTGATTTTTGGGTTTTTATGGCTAATTTTTGGGTTTTTGTGGCTAATTTATGAGTTTTTATGGCTAATTTTTGAGTTTTTCTAGATAATTTTTAGGTTTAATAGCTGTTTTTGGGTTTTCTGACCAATTTTCAAGTTTTCTAGCTAATTTTTGGGTTTTATTGCTAATTTTTGGGTTTTAATAGCCAATTTCTGTGATTTTATAACAATTTTTGGGTTTTTGTGGCTAATTCCTGAGTTTTTTCAGCTAATTTTTGAGTTTTTCTGACTAATTTTTGGGTTTCTATAGCTAATTTTTGAGTTTTTCTAGTTAATTCTTGGGTTTTATAGCTAATTTCTGGGTTTTCATAGCTAATGTTTAGGTTTGAGTGGCTAATTCCTGAGTTTTTCTAGCAAATTCTTGAGTTTTCCTAGCTAATTTTTGGGTTTTTTGGAAAAATTTCTGGGTTTTCTGACCAATTTTCAAGGTTTCTAGCTAATTTTTGGGTTTTATTGCTAATTTTTGGGTTTTAATAGCCAATTTCTGTGTTTTTATAACAATTTTTGGGTTTTTGTGGCTAATTCCTGAGTTTTTTCTGCTAATTTTTGAGTTTTTCTGACTAATTTTTGGGTTTCTATAGCTAATTTTTGAGTTTTTCTAGTTAATTCTTGGGTTTTATAGCTAATTTCTGGGTTTTCATAGCTAATGTTTAGGTTTGAGTGGCTAATTCCTGAGTTTTTCTAGCTAATTCTTGGGTTTTCCTAGCTAATTTTTGGGTTATTTGGAAAAATTTCGAGTTTTTCTAGCTAATTTTTGGATTTTTGTGGGTAATTTTCGAGTTTTTCTAGCTATAAAAACTCAAAAATTAGCCACAAAAACCAAAAACTAGCTAGAAAAACTCGAAAATTAGCCATAAAACCCAAAAATCACCTAGAAAAACTCGTTCTTCTAGCTAATTTTTGAGATTTTCTAGCTAATTTTGGGGTTTTATAGCTAATTTTTGAGTTTTTCTAACTATTTTTGGGTTTTATGGCTAATTTTCGAGTTTTTCTGGTTAATTTTTGGGTTTTATGGCAAATTTTTGGGTTTTTATGGCTGATTTTTGGGTTTTTATGGCTGATTGTTGGGTTTTTATGGCTGATTTTTGAGTTTTTATGGCTGCTTTTTGGGTTTTTGTGGCTAATTTATGAGTTTTTATGGCTAATTTTTGAGTTTTTCTAGATAATTTTTGGGTTTAATAGCTAATTTCTGGGTTTTCTAGCCAATTTTCAAGTTTTTATTGCCAATTTTTGGGTTTTCATAGCCAATTTTTGTGTTTTTTTAGCAATTTTTGGGTATTTATAGCTAATTTTTGAGTTTTTATGGCTAATTTTTGAGTTATTCTAGCTAATTTTTGAGATTTTATGGCTAATTTTTGAGATTTTATGGCTAATTTTTGAGTTTTATAGCTTATTTTTGGGTTTTTCTAGCTAATTTTTGGGTTTTTGTGGCTGAGTTTTGAGTTTTTTAGCTCATTTTTGTGTTTTATACTTATTTTCTGAGTGTTTATTGTTTTTATAGCTAGAACTCTGAAAATTAGCTAGAAAAACTCAGAAATTAGCCACATAAACCAAAAATCAGCACTAAACCCAAAAATTAGCTGTAAAAACTCGAAAATTAGCTATAGAACCCACAAATTATCTGAAAAAATTCGAAAACTAGCCATTAAAACTCAAACATTAGCTAGAAAACCCATGAATTTTTGGGTTTTATAGCTATTTTTTGGGTTTTATAGCTATTTTTTGGGTTTTATAGCTATTTTTTGAGTTTTTATAGCTAATTTTCGAGTGTTTCTAGCTAATTTTTGAGTTTTTCCATCTAATTTTTGGCTTTTTATGACAATTTTTTTGGTTTATGGCTAATTATTGAGTTTTTCTATTTAATTTTTGAGTTTTATAACTATTTTTTGAGTTCTTATAGCTAATTTCTGAGTTTTTCTTGCCAATTTTTGAGTTTTTCTAGCTAATTTTTGGGTTTTATTGCCAATTTTTTTGTCTATATAACAATTTTTGGGTTTTTGTGGCTAATTACTGAGTTTTTCCAGCTAATTTTTGAGTTTTTTTTGGGTTCTTTACCTAATTTCTGAGTGTTTCTAGCTAATTTTTGGGTTTTCTAGCTAATTTTTGAGTTTTTCTGGCTAAGTTTTGGAATTTCATGGCTAATTTTCGGGTTTTTCTAGCAAATTTTGGGTTTTTCTACCTAATTTTTGAGTTTTTATAGCTGATTTTTGGGTTTTCATAGGAATTTTCAAGTTTTTATGGCTGATATTGGAGTTTTTCTAGCTAATTTTTGAAATATTCTAGCTAATTTTTGGGTTTTATAGCTAATTTTTGGGTTTTTATAACTAATTTTTGGGTTTTTTTAACTATTTTTGGGTTTTATGGCTAATTTTCGAGTTTTTCTGGCTAATTTTTGGGTTTTATGGCAAATTTTTGGGTTTACATGGCTGATTTTTGGGTTTTTATGGCTAATTTTTGAGTTTTTGTGTCTAACTAATGGGTATTTATCGCTAGTTTTTGAGTTTTTCCAGATAATTTTTGGGTTTAATAGCTAATTTCTGGGTTTTCTAGCCAATTTTTGAGTTTTTCTAGCTAATTTTTGGGTTTTATTGCTAATTTTTGGGTTTTCATAGCCAATTTTTGTGTTTTTATAACAATTTTTGGGTTTTTATGGCTAATTTTCAGATTTTTCTAGCTAATTCTTGAGCTATTTAGCTATTTTTTGAGTTTTATTGCTAATTTTTGGGTTTTTTCCAGAAATTTTTGGGTTTTTATGGCTAATTTTTATGTTTTTCTAGCTAATTTTTGGGTTTGAGTGGCTAATTCCTGAGTTTTTCCAGCTAATTCTTGAGTTTTCCAAGCTAATTTTTGGGTTTTTTGGTAAAATTTCGAGTTTTTCTATCTAATTTTTAGATTTTTGTGGGTAATGTTCGAGTTTTTCTAGCTATAAAACCCACAAATGAGCAAAAAAAACTCAAAAATTAGCCACAAAAACCCAAAAACTAGCTAGAAAAACTCGAAAATTAGGCATAAAACCCAAAAATCACCTAAAAAAACTCGTTTTTCTAGCTAATTTTCGAGTTTTTCTAGCCAATTCTTCAGGTTTTCTAGCTAATTTTTGGGTTTTATAGCTAATTTTTGGGTTTTTCCAACTATTTTTGGGTTTATGGCTAATTTTCGAGTTTTTCTGGCTAATTTTTGGAATTTCATGGCCAATTTTCGGGTTTTTCCAGCAAATTTTGGGTTTTATGGCTAATTTTTGGGTTTTTCTACCTAATTTCCGAGCTTTATAGCTATTTTTTGAGTTTTATAGCTAATTTTTGGGTTTTTTTTAGCAATATCTGGGTTTTTATGGCTAATTTTCGTGTTTTTCTAGCTAATTTTTCAGTTTTTCTAGCTAATTCTTGGGTTTTATAGCAAATTTTTGGGTTTTTATAGCTAATTTTTGGGTTTTTATAGCTAATTTTTAGGTTTGTGTGGCTAATTCCTGAGTTTTTCTAGCTAATTCTTGGGTTCTCCTAGCTAATTTTTGGGTTTTTTAGGAAAATTCCGAGTTTTTCTAGCTAATTCTTGTGTTTTATAGCTATTTTTTTGGTTTTTATAGCTAGAACTCTGAAAATTAGCTAGAAAAACTCAGAAATTAGCCACATAAACCAAAAATCAGCAAGAAACCCAAAAATTAGCTGTAAAAACTCGAAAATTAGCTATAGAACCCACAAATTATCTGAAAAAATTCGAAAACTAGCCATTAAAACTCAAACATTAGCTAGAAAACCCATAAATTTTTGGGTTTTATAGCTATTTTTTGGGTTTTATAGCTATTTTTTGAGTTTTTATAGCTATTTTTCAAGTTTTTCTAGTTAATTTTTGAGTTTTTCCATCTAATTTTTGGCTTTTTATGACTAATTTTTTGGTTTATGGCTAATTATTAAGTTTTTCTATTTAATTTTTGAGTTTTATAACTATTTTTTGAGTTCTTATAGCTAATTTCTGAGTTTTTCTTGCCAATTTTTGAGTTTTTCTAGCTAATTTTTAGATTTTTGTGAGTAATTTTAGAGTTTTTCTAGCTATAAAACCCAAAAATGAGCAAAAAAACTCAAAAATTAGCCACAAAAAACCAAAAACTAGCTAGAAAAACTCGAAAATTAGCCATAAAATCCAAAAATCACCTAGAAAAACTCGTTTTTCTAGCTAATTTTTGAGATTTTCTAGCTAATTTTTGGGTTTTATAGCTAATTTTTGGGTTTTTCTAACTATTTTTGAGTTTTATGGCTAATTTTCGAGTTTTTCTGGCTAATTTTTGGGTTTTATGGCAAATTTTTGGATTTTTATGGCTTATTTTTGGGTTTTTATGGCTGATTTTTGGGTTTTTATGGCTGATTTTTGGGTTTTTATGGCTGATTTTTGAGGTTTTTGTGGCTAATTTATGAGTTTTTATGGCTAATTTTCGAGTTTTTCTAGATAATTTTTGGGTTTTATAGCTAATTTCTGGGTTTTCTAGCAAATTTTCAAGTTTTTCTAGCTGATTTTTGAATTTTATTGCCGATTTTTGGGTTTTCATAGCCAATTTTTGTGTTTTTTTAGCAATTTTTGGGTATTTATAGCTAATTTTTGAGTTTTTTCAGCTCATTTTTGTGTTTTATAGCTAGAAAAACTCGAAAATTAGCCACAAAAACTCAAAAATTAGCTAGAAAAACTCAAAATTTTGCCATAAAACCCAAAAATTAGCTAAGAAAACTCAAGAATTAGCTAGAAAAACTCAGGAATTAGCCACAAAAACCTAAAAACCAGCTATAAAAACCCAAAAATTAGCTAGAAAACCCGAAAATTAGCCATTAAATTCCAAGAATTAGCCAGAAAAACTCGAAAATTAGCTAGAAAACACGAAAATTAGCTGGAAAAAGTCAAAAATTAGCCATACAAACCCAAAAATTGCTAGAAAAACCAAAAATTAGCCATGAAATTACAAAAATTAGCCAGAAAAACTCAGAAATTAGCTAGAAAACCCAAAAATTTGCTAGAAACACTCAAAAATTAGCCATAGAACCCAAAAATTAGCCATAAAAACCCAAAAATTAGCCCGAAAAACTCAAAAATCAGCTGGAAAAACTCAGGAATTAGCCACAAAAACCCAAAAATTGTTATAAAAAACAAATATTGGCTATGAAAACCCAAAATTTAGCAATAAAACCCAAAAATTAGCTAGAAAAACTCAAAAATTGGCTAGAAAACCCAGAAATTAGCTATTAAACACGAAAATTATCTAGAAAAACTCAAAAATTAGCCATAAAAACTCAAAAATTGCTATAAAAACCCAAATATAAGCTATAAAAACTCAAAAAATAGCTATAAAACCCAAAAACAGGTAGAAAAACCCAAGAATCAGCCATAAAGACCCTAAAACTAGTCATAAAAACCCAAAAATTAGCTATAAAATCCAAGAATTTGTGGGTTTTTCTAGCTAATGTCTAAGTTTTCTAGCTAGTTTTTGGGTTTTTATGGCTAATTTTTGGGTTTTTCTAACAATTTTTGGGTTTTATAGCTAATTTTCGAGTTTTTCTGGCTAATTTTTGTGTTTTTCTGGCTAATTCTTGGGTTTTATGGCTAAATTTTGGGCTTTTATGGCTAATTTTTGGGTTTTTATGGCTATTTTTTGGGTTTTTGTGGCTAATTTTTGAGTTTTTATGGCTAATTTTTGAGTTATTCTAGCTAATTTTTGAGATTTTCTGGCTAATTTTTGGGTTTTTATGGCTAATTTTTGAGTTTTTCTAGCTAATTCTTGGGTTTTCCTAGCCAATTTTTTGGTTTTATTACTAAATTTCGAGTTTTTCTAGCTGATTTTTGGGTTTTATTGCCATTTTTTGGGTTTTTATAGCCAATTTTCGTGTTTTTTTAGCAATTTTTGGGTATTTATAGCTAATTTTTGAGTTTTTTCAGCTCATTTTTGTTTTTTATAGCTAGAAAAACTCAAAAATTAGCCACAAAAACTCAAAAATTAGCTAGAAAAACTCAAAATTTTGCCATAAAACCCAAAAATTAGCTAAGAAAAATCAAGAATTAGCTAGAAAAACTCAGGAATTAGCCACAAAAACCTAAAAACCAGCTATAAAAACCCAGAAATTAGCTATAATAAATCAAAAAATAGTTATAAAACTCAAAAATTAGCTAGAAAAACCCAAAAATTAGCAATAAAAACCCAAAATTTGCTAGAAAACCCGAAAATTAGCCATTAAATTCCAAGAATTAGCCAGAAAAACTCGAAAATTAGCTAGAAAACACGAAAATTAGCTGGAAAAACTCAAAAATTAGCCATAAAAACCCAAAAATCGCTAGAAAAACCAACAATTAGCCATGAAATTCCAAAAATTAGCCAGAAAAACTCAGAAATTAGCTAGAAAACCCAAAAATTTGCTAGAAACACTCAAAAATTAGCTATAGAACCCAAAAATTAGCCATAAAAACCCAAAAATTAGCCAGAAAAACTCAAAAATTAGCTGGAAAAACTCAGGAATTGGCCACAAAAACCCAAAAATTGTTATAAAAAAACAAATATTGGCTATGAAAACCCAAAATTTAGCAATAAAACCCAAAAATTAGCTAGAAAAACTCAAAAATTAGCCATAAAAACTCAAAAATTGCTATAAAAACCCAAATATAAGCTATAAAAACTCAAAAATTAGCTATAAAACCCAAAATCAGGTAGAAAAACCCCAGAATCAGCCATAAAGACCCGAGAACTAGCCATAAAAACCCAAAAATTAGTAATAAAAACCCAAAAATTAGCTATAAAATCCAAAAATTTTTGGGTTTTTCTAGCTAATTTTTGAGTTTTATAATTATTTTTTGATTTCTTATAGCTAATTTTTGGGTTTTTATAACTGGTTTTTAGGTTTCTGTGGCTAATTCCTGAGTTTTTCTAGCTAATTCATGAGTTTTCTTAGCTAATTTTTGGGTTTTATGGCAGAATTTTGAGTTTTTCTAGCTAATTTTTGAGTTTTTTTGGCTAATTTTTGAGTTTTTATGGCTAATTCTTGGGGTTTTCTACCTGTTTTTGGGTTTTATAGCTATTTTTTGAGTTTTTATAGCAACTTTTGAGTTTTAATGGCTAGTTTTCGAATTTTTTCAGATAATTTGTGGGTTCTATAGCTAATTTTCGAGTTTTTACAGCTAATTTTTGGGTTTCTTGCTGATTTTTGGTTTATGTGGCTAATTTCTGAGTTTTTCTAGCTAATTTTCAGAGTTCTAGCTATAAAAACAATAAACACTCAAAAAATTAGTATAAAACCCAAAAATGAGCTAGAAAAACTCAAAAATCAGCCACAAAAACTCGAAAATTAGCTGGAAAAACTCGAAATTTAGTCATAAAACCCAAAAATTGGCTAGGAAAACTCAAGAATCAGCTAGGAAAACTCAGGAATTAGCCACACAAACCTAAAAATGAGCTATAAAAACCAAAAAAATAGCTATAAAACCCAAGAATTAGCTAGAAAAACTCGAAATTTTTCTGAAAAACTCAAAAATTAGCTAGAAATCTCCAATATTAGCCATAAAAACTCAAAAATTCCTATAAAAACCCAAAAATCAGCTATAAAAACTCAAAAATTAGCTAGAAAAACCCAAACATTAGCCATAAAAACCCAAAATTTGCTAGAAAAACCCGAAAATTAGCCATGAAATTCCAAAAATTAGCCAGAAAAACTCAAAAATTAGCTAGAAAACCCAAAAATTAGCTAGAAACACTAAAAAATTAGGTATAGAACCCAAAAATTAGCTGAAAAAACTAAAAAATTAGCCATAAAAACCCAAAAATTACCCATAAGCTGATTTTTGGTTTATGTAACTAATTTCTGAGTTTTGCTAGCTAATTTTCAGAGTTCTAGCTATAAAAACAATAAACACTCAAAAAATAAGTATAAAACCCAAAAATGAGCTAAAAAAACTAAAAAATCAGCCACAAAAACTCGAAAATTAGCTAGAAAAACTCGAAATTTAGTCATAAAACCCAAAAATTGGCTAGGAAAACTCAAGAATTAGCTAGGAAGACTCAGGAATTAGCCACACAAACCTAAAAATAAGCTATCAAAACAAAAAAAAATAGCTATAAAACCCAAGAATTAGCTAATTCCTGAGTTTTGTCAGCTAATTTTTGAGTTTTTCTGACTAATTTTTGGGTTTCTATAGCTAATTTTTGAGTTTTTCTAGTTAATTCTTGGGTTTTATAGCTAATTTCTGGGTTTTCATAGCTAATGTTTAGGTTTGAGTGGCTAATTCCTGAGTTTTTCTAGCAAATTCTTGAGTTTTCCTAGCTAATTTTTGGGTTTTTTGGAAAAATTTCTGGGTTTTCTGACCAATTTTCAAGTTTTCTAGCTAATTTTTGGGTTTTATTGCTAATTTTTGGGTTTTAATAGCCAATTTCTGTGTTTTTATAACAATTTTTGGGTTTTTGTGGCTAATTCCTGAGTTTTTTCAGCTAATTTTTGAGTTTTTCTGACTAATTTTTGGGTTTCTATAGCTAATTTTTGAGTTTTTCTAGTTAATTCTTGGGTTTTATAGCTAATTTCTGGGTTTTCATAGCTAATGTTTAGGTTTGAGTGGCTAATTCCTGAGTTTTTCTAGCTAATTCTTGAGTTTTCCTAGCTAATTTTTGGGTTATTTGGAAAAATTTCGAGTTTTTCTAGCTAATTTTTGGATTTTTGTGGGTAATTTTCGAGTTTTTCTAGCTATAAAAACTCAAAAATTAGCCACAAAAACCAAAAACTAGCTAGAAAAACTCGAAAATTAGCCATAAAACCCAAAAATCACCTAGAAAAACTCGTTCTTCTAGCTAATTTTTGAGATTTTCTAGCTAATTTTGGGGTTTTATAGCTAATTTTTGAGTTTTTCTAACTATTTTTGGGTTTTATGGCTAATTTTCGAGTTTTTCTGGTTAATTTTTGGGTTTTATGGCAAATTTTTGGGTTTTTATGGCTGATTTTTGGGTTTTTATGGCTGATTGTTGGGTTTTTATGGCTGATTTTTGAGTTTTTATGGCTGCTTTTTGGGTTTTTGTGGGTAATTTATGAGTTTTTATGGCTAATTTTTGAGTTTTTCTAGATAATTTTTGGGTTTAATAGCTAATTTCTGGGTTTTCTAGCCAATTTTCAAGTTTTTATTGCCAATTTTTGGGTTTTCATAGCCAATTTTTGTGTTTTTTTAGCAATTTTTGGGTATTTATAGCTAATTTTTGAGTTTTTATGGCTAATTTTTGAGTTATTCTAGCTAATTTTTGAGATTTTATGGCTAATTTTTGAGATTTTATGGCTAATTTTTGAGTTTTATAGCTTATTTTTGGGTTTTAATAGCTAATTTTCAGGTTTGTGTGGCTAATTCCTGAGTTTTCCTAGCTAATTCTTGAGTTTTCCTAGCCAATTTTTTGGTTTTATGACTAAATTTTGAGTTTTTCTAGCTAATTTTTGGGTTT
Organism: Diorhabda elongata; assembly: GCA_026230145.1. NCBI lineage: Eukaryota > Metazoa > Arthropoda > Insecta > Coleoptera > Chrysomelidae > Diorhabda > Diorhabda elongata. The sequence goes on from CM047930.1 coordinate 15,905,369, forward strand.
TTGTGGCTGAGTTTTGAGTTTTTTTAGCTCATTTTTGTGTTTTATACTTATTTTCTGAGTGTTTATTGTTTTTATAGCTAGAACTCTGAAAATTAGCTAGAAAAACTCAGAAATTAGCCACATAAACCAAAAATCAGCACTAAACCCAAAAATTAGCTGTAAAAACTCGAAAATTAGCTATAGAACCCACAAATTATCTGAAAAAATTCGAAAACTAGCCATTAAAACTCAAACATTAGCTAGAAAACCCATGAATTTTTGGGTTTTATAGCTATTTTTTGGGTTTTATAGCTATTTTTTGGGTTTTATAGCTATTTTTTGAGTTTTTATAGCTAATTTTCGAGTGTTTCTAGCTAATTTTTGAGTTTTTCCATCTAATTTTTGGCTTTTTATGACAATTTTTTTGGTTTATGGCTAATTATTGAGTTTTTCTATTTAATTTTTGAGTTTTATAACTATTTTTTGAGTTCTTATAGCTAATTTCTGAGTTTTTCTTGCCAATTTTTGAGTTTTTCTAGCTAATTTTTGGGTTTTATTGCCAATTTTTGTGTCTATATAACAATTTTTGGGTTTTTGTGGCTAATTACTGAGTTTTTCCAGCTAATTTTTGAGTTTTTTTTGGGTTCTTTACCTAATTTCTGAGTGTTTCTAGCTAATTTTTGGGTTTTCTAGCTAATTTTTGAGTTTTTCTGGCTAAGTTTTGGAATTTCATGGCTAATTTTCGGGTTTTTCTAGCAAATTTTGGGTTTTTATGGCTAATTTTTGGGTTTTTCTACCTAATTTTTGAGTTTTTATAGCTGATTTTTGGGTTTTCATAGGAATTTTCAAGTTTTTATGGCTGATATTGGAGTTTTTCTAGCTAATTTTTGAAATATTCTAGCTAATTTTTGGGTTTTATGGCTAATTTTCGAGTTTTTCTGGCTAATTTTTGGGTTTTATGGCAAATTTTTGGGTTTACATGGCTGATTTTTGGGTTTTTATGGCTAATTTTTGAGTTTTTGTGTCTAACTAATGGGTATTTATCGCTAGTTTTTGAGTTTTTCCAGATAATTTTTGGGTTTAATAGCTAATTTCTGGGTTTTCTAGCCAATTTTTGAGTTTTTCTAGCTAATTTTTGGGTTTTATTGCTAATTTTTGGGTTTTCATAGCCAATTTTTGTGTTTTTATAACAATTTTTGGGTTTTTATGGCTAATTTTCAGATTTTTCTAGCTAATTCTTGAGCTATTTAGCTATTTTTTGAGTTTTATTGCTAATTTTTGGGTTTTTTCCAGAAATTTTTGGGTTTTTATGGCTAATTTTTATGTTTTTCTAGCTAATTTTTGGGTTTGAGTGGCTAATTCCTGAGTTTTTCCAGCTAATTCTTGAGTTTTCCAAGCTAATTTTTGGGTTTTTTGGTAAAATTTCGAGTTTTTCTAGCTAATTTTTAGATTTTTGTGGGTAATGTTCGAGTTTTTCTAGCTATAAAACCCACAAATGAGCAAAAAAACTCAAAAATTAGCCACAAAAACCTAAAAACTAGCTAGAAAAACTCGAAAATTAGGCATAAAACCCAAAAATCACCTAAAAAAACTCGTTTTTCTAGCTAATTTTCGAGTTTTTCTAGCCAATTCTTCAGGTTTTCTAGCTAATTTTTGGGTTTTATAGCTAATTTTTGGGTTTTTCTAACTATTTTTGGGTTTATGGCTAATTTTCGAGTTTTTCTGGCTAATTTTTGGAATTTCATGGCCAATTTTCGGGTTTTTCCAGCAAATTTTGGGTTTTATGGCTAATTTTTGGGTTTTTCTACCTAATTTCCGAGCTTTATAGCTATTTTTTGAGTTTTATAGCTAATTTTTGGGTTTTTTTTAGCAATTTCTGGGTTTTTATGGCTAATTTTCGTGTTTTTCTAGCTAATTTTTCAGTTTTTCTAGCTAATTCTTGGGTTTTATAGCAAAACTCATGAATTAGCCACAAAAACCTCAAAAATCAGCCATAAAAACCCAAAAATCAACCATAAAAACCCAAAAATCAGCCATAAAAACCCAAAAATAAGCCATAAAAATCCAAAAATTTGCCATAAAACCCAAAAATTAGCCAGAAAAACCCAAAAATGAGCAAAAAAAACTCAAAAATTAGCCACAAAAAACCAAAAACTAGCTAGAAAAACTCGAAAATTAGCCATAAAACCCAAAAATCACCTAGAAAAACTCGTTTTTCTAGCTAATTTTTGAGATTTTCTAGCTAATTTTTGGGTTTTATAGCTAATTTTTGGGTTTTTCTAACTATTTTTGGGTTTTATGGCTAATTTTCGAGTTTTTCTGGCTAATTTTTGGGTTTTATGGCAAATTTTTGGATTTTTATGGCTTATTTTTGGGTTTTTATGGCTGATTTTTGGGTTTTTATGGCTGATTTTTGGGTTTTTATGGCTGATTTTTGAGGTTTTTGTGGCTAATTTATGAGTTTTTATGGCTAATTTTCGAGTTTTTCTAGATAATTTTTGGGTTTTATAGCTAATTTCTGGGTTTTCTAGCAAATTTTCAAGTTTTTCTAGCTGATTTTTGAATTTTATTGCCGATTTTTGGGTTTTCATAGCCAATTTTTGTGTTTTTTTAGCAATTTTTGGGTATTTATAGCTAATTTTTGAGTTTTTTCAGCTCATTTTTGTGTTTTATAGCTAGAAAAACTCGAAAATTAGCCACAAAAACTCAAAAATTAGCTAGAAAAACTCAAAATTTTGCCATAAAACCCAAAAATTAGCTAAGAAAACTCAAGAATTAGCTAGAAAAACTCAGGAATTAGCCACAAAAACCTAAAAACCAGCTATAAAAACCCAAAAATTAGCTATAAGAAATCAAAAAATAGTTATAAAGCTCAAAAATTAGCTAGAAAAACCCAAAAATTAGCAATAAAAACCCAAAATTTGCTAGAAAACCCGAAAATTAGCCATTAAATTCCAAGAATTAGCCAGAAAAACTCGAAAATTAGCTAGAAAACACGAAAATTAGCTGGAAAAAGTCAAAAATTAGCCATACAAACCCAAAAATTGCTAGAAAAACCAAAAATTAGCCATGAAATTACAAAAATTAGCCAGAAAAACTCAGAAATTAGCTAGAAAACCCAAAAATTTGCTAGAAACACTCAAAAATTAGCCATAGAACCCAAAAATTAGCCATAAAAACCCAAAAATTAGCCAGAAAAACTCAAAAATCAGCTGGAAAAACTCAGGAATTAGCCACAAAAACCCAAAAATTGTTATAAAAAACAAATATTGTCTATGAAAACCCAAAATTTAGCAATAAAACCCAAAAATTAGCTAGAAAAACTCAAAAATTGGCTAGAAAACCCAGAAATTAGCTATTAAACACGAAAATTATCTAGAAAAACTCAAAAATTAGCCATAAAAACTCAAAAATTGCTATAAAAACCCAAATATAAGCTATAAAAACTCAAAAAATAGCTATAAAACCCAAAAACAGGTAGAAAAACCCAAGAATCAGCCATAAAGACCCTAAAACTAGTCATAAAAACCCAAAAATTAGCTATAAAATCCAAGAATTTGTGGGTTTTTCTAGCTAATGTCTAAGTTTTCTAGCTAGTTTTTGGGTTTTTATGGCTAATTTTTGGGTTTTTCTAACAATTTTTGGGTTTTATAGCTAATTTTCGAGTTTTTCTGGCTAATTCTTGGGTTTTATGGCTAATTTTTGGGTTTTTATGGTTAATTTTTGGGTTTTTGTGGCTAATTTCTGAGTTTTTCCAGCTAATTTTTGTGTTTTTCTGGCTAATTCTTGGGTTTTATGGCTAAATTTTGGGCTTTTATGGCTAATTTTTGGGTTTTTATGGCTATTTTTTGGGTTTTTGTGGCTAATTTTTGAGTTTTTATGGCTAATTTTTGAGTTATTCTAGCTAATTTTTGAGATTTTCTGGCTAATTTTTGGGTTTTTATGGCTAATTTTTGAGTTTTTCTAGCTAATTCTTGGGTTTTATAAATAATTTTTGGGTTTTTATGGCTAATTTTTAGGTTTGTGTGGCTAATTCCTGAGTTTTCCTAGCTAATTCTTGGGTTTTCCTAGCCAATTTTTTGGTTTTATTACTGAATTCCGAGTTTTTCTAGCTGATTTTTGGGTTTTATTGCCATTTTTTGGGTTTTTATAGCCAATTTTCGTGTTTTTTTAGCAATTTTTGGGTATTTATAGCTAATTTTTGAGTTTTTTCAGCTCATTTTTGTTTTTTATAGCTAGAAAAACTCAAAAATTAGCCACAAAAACTCAAAAATTAGCTAGAAAAACTCAAAATTTTGCCATAAAACCCAAAAATTAGCTAAGAAAAATCAAGAATTAGCTAGAAAAACTCAGGAATTAGCCACAAAAACCTAAAAACCAGCTATAAAAACCCAGAAATTAGCTATAATAAATCAAAAAATAGTTATAAAACTCAAAAATTAGCTAGAAAAACCCAAAATTTGCTAGAAAACCCGAAAATTAGCCATTAAATTCCAAGAATTAGCCAGAAAAACTCGAAAATTAGCTAGAAAACACGAAAATTAGCTGGAAAAACTCAAAAATTAGCCATAAAAACCCAAAAATCGCTAGAAAAACCAACAATTAGCCATGAAATTCCAAAAATTAGCCAGAAAAACTCAGAAATTAGCTAGAAAACCCAAAAATTTGCTAGAAACACTCAAAAATTAGCTATAGAACCCAAAAATTAGCCATAAAAACCCAAAAATTAGCCAGAAAAACTCAAAAATTAGCTGGAAAAACTCAGGAATTGGCCACAAAAACCCAAAAATTGTTATAAAAAAACAAATATTGGCTATGAAAACCCAAAATTTAGCAATAAAACCCAAAAATTAGCTAGAAAAACTCAAAAATTAGCCATAAAAACTCAAAAATTGCTATAAAAACCCAAATATAAGCTATAAAAACTCAAAAATTAGCTATAAAACCCAAAATCAGGTAGAAAAACCCCAGAATCAGCCATAAAGACCCGAGAACTAGCCATAAAAACCCAAAAATTAGTAATAAAAACCCAAAAATTAGCTATAAAATCCAAAAATTTTTGGGTTTTTCTAGCTAATTTTTGAGTTTTATAATTATTTTTTGATTTCTTATAGCTAATGTTTGGGTTTTTATAACTGGTTTTTAGGTTTCTGTGGCTAATTCCTGAGTTTTTCTAGCTAATTCATGAGTTTTCTTAGCTAATTTTTGGGTTTTATGGCAGAATTTTGAGTTTTTCTAGCTAATTTTTGGGTTTTTGTGCTATAAAACCCAGAAATTCATGTGTTTTCTAGCTAATGTTTGAGTTTTCTAGCTAATTTTTGAATTTTTCTAGCTAATTTTTGGGTTTTATAGCTAATTTTTGGGTTTTTCTAACTATTTTTGGGTTTTATGGCTAATTTTCGAGTTTTTCTGGCTAAGCAAAGAGTTTTTATGGCTAGTTTTTGAGTTTTTCCAGATAATTTTTGGGTTTAATAGCTAATTTCTGGGTTTTCTAGCCAATTTTTAAGTTTTTCTAGCTAATTTTTGGGTTTTATTGCTAATTTTTGAGTTTTCATAGACAATTTTTGTGTTTTTATAACAATTTTTGGGTTTTTGTGGCTAATTTTTGGATTTTTCTAGCTAATTTTCGAGCTTTATAGCTATTTTTTGAGTTTTATAGCTAATTTTTGGGTTTTTTTTAGCAATTTTTGGGATTTTATGGCTAATTTTTGAGTTTTTCTAGCTAATTTTTGAGTTTTTTTGGCTAATTTTTGAGTTTTTCTAGATACAAAACACAAAAATGAGCTGAAAAAACTCAAAAATTAGCTATAAATACCCAAAAATTGCTAAAAAAAACACGAAAGTTGGCTATGAAAAACTCAAAAATTAGCCATAAAAACTCATAAATTAGCCACAAAAACCCAAAAATCAGCCATAAAAACCCAAAAATTCGCCATAAAACCCAAAAATTAGCCAGAAAAACTCGAAAATTAGCCATAAAACCCAAAAATAGCTATAAAAACCCAAAAATTAGCTATAAAACCTAAAAATTAGCTAGAAAATCTCCAAAATTGGCTGGAAAAACTAGGAAATTAGCCAATTTTCAAGTTTTTCTAGCTGATTTTTGAGTTTTATTGCCAATTTTTGTGTTTTCATAGCCAATTTTCGTGTTTTTTTTAGCAATTTTTGGGTATTTATAGCTAATTTTTGAGTTTTTTCAGCTCATTTTTGTGTTTTGTAGCTAGAAAAACTCAAAAATTAGCCACAAAAACTCAAAAATTAGCTAGAAAAACTCAAAAATTAGCCATAAAAACTCATAAATTAGCCACAAGAACCCAAAAATCAGCCATAAAAACCCAAAAATCAGCCATAAAAACCCAAAAATCAGCCATAAAAACCCAAAAATCAGCCATAAAAACCCAAAAATTTGCCATAAAACCCAAAAATTAGCCAGAAAAACTCGAAAATTAGCCATAAAACCCAAAAATAGCTATAAAAACCCGAAAATTAGCTATAAAACCTAAAAATTAGCTAAAAAATCTCAAAAATTGGCTGGAAAAACTAGGAAATTAGCTAGAAAAACTCCAATATTAGCCATAAAAACTTGAAAATTCCCATAAAAACCCAAAAATCAGCTATGAAAACTCAAAAATTAGCTAGAAAAACCCAAAAATTAGCCATAAAACCCAAAATTTGCTAGAAAAACCCGAAAATTAGCCATGAAATTCCAAAAATTAGCCAGAAAAACTCGAAAATTAGACATAAAACCCAAAAATAGTTGGAAAAACCCAAAAATTAGCTAGAAAATCTCAAAAACTGGCTAGAAAAACTCGAAAATTAGCTAGAAAAACGAGTTTTTCTAGGTGATTTTTGGGTTTTATGGCTAATTTTCGAGTTTTTCTAGCTAGTTTTTGGGTTTTTGTGGCTAATTTTTGAGTTTTTTTTGCTCATTTTTGAGTTTTATAGCTAGAAAAACTCAAAAATTACCCACAAAAATCCAAAAATTAGCTAGAAAAACTCGAAATTTTTCCAAAAAACCCAAAATTTAGCTAGGAAAACTCAAGAATTAGCTAGAAAAACTCAGGAATTAGCCACTCAAACCTAAAAATTAGCTATAAAAACCCAGAAATTAGCTATAAAACCCAAGAATTAACTAGAAAAACTCAAAAATTAGCCATAGAAACCCAAAAATTAGTCAGAAAAACTCAAAAATTAGCTGGAAAAACTCAGGAATTTAGTCATAAAACCCAAAAATTGGCTAGGAAAACTCAAGAATTAGCTAGGAAAACTCAGGAATTAGCCACACAAACCTAAAAATAAGCTATCAAAACGAAAAAAAAATAGCTATAAAACCCAAGAATTAGCAGAAAAACTCAAAAATTAGCTAGAAAAACTCAAAAATTAGCCATAAAATCCCAAAAATTGCTAAAAAAACCCAAAAATTAGCTATAAAACTCAAAAAATAGCTATAAAGCTCGAAAATTAGCTAGAAAAATCCAAAAATTAGCCACAAAAACCCAAAAATTGTTATAAAAACACAGAAATTGGCTATGAAAACCCAAAAATTAGCAATAAAACCAAAAATTAGCCAGAAAAACTCGAAAATTAGCCATAAAAACTCTTTGCTTAGCCACAAAAACTCAAAAATTAGCCATAAAAACCCAAAAATCAGCCATAAAAACCCAAAAATTTGCCATAAAACCCAAAAATTAGCCAGAAAAACTCGAAAATTAGCCATAAAACCCAAAAATAGTTAGAAAAACCCAAAGATTAGCCATAAAAACCCAAAATTTGCTAGAAAAACTCGAAAATTAGCCATGAAATTCCAAAAATTAGCCAGAAAAACTCAAAAATTAGCTAGAAAACCCAAAAATTAGCTAGTAACACTGAAAAATTAGGTATAGAACCCAAAAATTAGCCATAAAACCCAAGAATTAGCCAGAAAAACTCGAAAATTAGCTATAAAACCCAAAAATTGTTAGAAAACCCCTGAAATTAGCCATAAAAACCCAAAAATTAGCCATAACACCCAAGAATTAGCCAGAAAAACTCAAAAACTAGCCATAAAACCCAAAAATAGTTAGAAAAACCCAAAAATTAGCTATAAACACCCTAAAATTAGCTATAAAACCCAAAAATTAGATATAAAACCCAAAAATTAGCTGGAAAAATTCAAAAATTGGATAGAAAAACTCAGTAATTAGCTAGAAAACTCCAATATTAGCCATAAAAACTCAGTAATTCCTATAAAAACACAAAAATCAGCTATAAAAACTCAAAAATTAGCTAGAAAAACCCAAAGATTAGCCATAAAAACCCAAAATTTGCTAGAAAAACCCGAAAATTAGCCATGAAATTCCAAAAATTAGCCAGAAAAACTCAAAAATTAGCTAGAAAACCCAAAAATTAGCTAGTAACACTGAAAAATTAGGTATAGAACCCAAAAATTAGCCATAAAACCCAAGAATTAGCCAGAAAAACTCGAAAATTAGCTATAAAACCCAAAAATTGTTAGAAAACCCCTGAAATTAGCCATAAAAACCCAAAAATTAGCCATAACACCCAAGAATTAGCCAGAAAAACTCAAAAACTAGCTATAAAACCCAAAAATTGTTAGAAAAACCCAAAAATTAGCCATCAAAACCCAAAAATTAGACAGAAAAACTCAAAAATTAGCTGGAAAAACTCAAGAATTAGCCACAAAAACCCAAAAATTGTTATAAAAAAACAAATATTGGCTATGAAAACCCAAAATTTAGCAATAAAACCCAAAAATTAGCTAGAAAAACTTAAAAATTGGCTAGAAAACCCAGAAATTAGCTATTAAACCCGAAAATTATCTAGAAAAACTTAAAAATTAGCCATAAAAACTCAAAAATTGCTATAAAAACCCAAATATAAGCTATAAAAACTAAAAAAATAGCTATAAAACCCAAAATCAGGTAGAAAAACCCAAGAATCAGCCATAAAGACCCGAAAACTAGCCATAAAAACCCAAAAATTAGTCATAAAAACCCAAAAATTAGCTATAAAATCCAAAAATTTATGGGTTTTTCTAGCTAATGTCTAAGTTTTCTAGCTAATTTTTGGGTTTTTATGGCTAATTTTTGGGTTTTTCTAACAATTTTTGGGTTTTATAGCTAATTTTCGAGTTTTTCTGGCTAATTCTTGGGTTTTATGGGTAATTTTTGGGTTTTTATGGCTAATTTTTTTAGTTTTTTCAGCTAATTTTTGGGTTCTATACCTAATTTTTTAGTGTTTCTAGCTAATTTTTGGGTTTTCTAGCTAATTTTTGAGTTTTTCTGGCTAATTTTTGGAATTTCATAAAAATCCAAAAATTTGCCATAAAACCCAAAAATTAGCCAGAAAAACTCGAAAATTAGCCACAAAAACCCAAAAACTAGCTAGAAAAACTCGAAAATTAGGCATAAAACCCAAAAATCACCTGAAAAAACTCGTTTTTCTAGCTAATTTTCGAGTTTTTCTAGCCAATTCTTCAGGTTTTCTAGCTAATTTTTGAGTTTTTCTAACTATTTTTGGGTTTATGGCTAATTTTCGAGTTTTTCTGGCTAAATTTTGGAATTTCATGGCCAATTTTCGGGTTTTTCTAGCAAATTTTGGGTTTTATGGCTAATTTTTGGGTTTTTCTACCTAATTTCCGAGCTTTATAGCTATTTTTTGAGTTTTATAGCTAATTTTTGGGTTTTTTTTAGCAATTTCTGGGTTTTTATGGCTAATTTTCGTGTTTTTCTAGCTAATTTTTCAGTTTTTCTAGCTAATTCTTGGGTTTTATAGCAAATTTTTGGGTTTTTATAGCTAATTTTTGGGTTTTTATAGCTAATTTTTAGGTTTGTGTGGCTAATTCCTGAGTTTTTCTAGCTAATTCTTGAGTTCTCCTAGCTAATTTTTGGGTTTTTTAGGAAAATTCCGAGTTTTTCTAGCTAATTCTTGGGTTTTATAGCTATTTTTCTGGTTTTTATAGCTAGAACTCTGAAAATTAGCTAGAAAAACTCAGAAATTAGCCACATAAACCAAAAATCAGCAAGAAACCCAAAAATTAGCTGTAAAAACTCGAAAATTAGCTATAGAACCCACAAATTATCTGAAAAAATTCGAAAACTAGCCATTAAAACTCAAACATTAGCTAGAAAACCCATAAATTTTTGGGTTTTATAGCTATTTTTTGGGTTTTATAGCTATTTTTTGAGTTTTTATAGCTATTTTTCGAGTTTTTCTAGCTAATTTTTGAGTTTTTCCATCTAATTTTTGGCTTTTTATGACTAATTTTTTGGTTTATGGCTAATTATTAAGTTTTTCTATTTAATTTTTGAGTTTTATAACTATTTTTTGAGTTCTTATAGCTAATTTCTGAGTTTTCCTTGCCAATTTTTGAGTTTTTCTAGCTAATTTTTGGATTTTTGTGAGTAATTTTTGAGTTTTTCTAGCTATAAAACCCAAATATGAGCAAAAAAAACTCAAAAATTAGCCACAAAAAACCAAAAACTAGCTAGAAAAACTCGAAAATTAGCCATAAAACCCAAAAATCACCTAGAAAAACTCGTTTTTCTAGCTAATTTTTGAGATTTTCTAGCTAATTTTTGGGTTTTATAGCTAATTTTTGGGTTTTTCTAACTATTTTTGGGTTTTATGGCTAATTTTCGAGTTTTTCTGGCTAATTTTTGGGTTTTATGGCAAATTTTTGGATTTTTATGGCTTATTTTTGGGTTTTTATGGCTGATTTTTGGGTTTTTATGGCTGATTTTTGGGTTTTTATGGCTGATTTTTGGGTTTTTGTGGCTAATTTATGAGTTTTTATGGCTAATTTTCGAGTTTTTCTAGATAATTTTTGGGTTTTATAGCTAATTTCTGGGTTTTCTAGCCAATTTTCAAGTTTTTCTAGCTGATTTTTGAATTTTATTGTCAATTTTTGGGTTTTCATAGCCAATTTTTGTGTTTTTTTAGCAATTTTTGGGTATTTATAGCTAATTTTTGAGTTTTTTCAGCTCATTTTTGTGTTTTATAGCTAGAAAAACTCGAAAATTAGCCACAAAAACTCAAAAATTAGCTAGTAAAACTCAAAATTTTGCCATAAAACCCAAAAATTAGCTAACAAAACTCAAGAATTAGCTAGAAAAACTCAGGAATTAGCCACAAAAACCTAAAAACCAGCTATAAAAACCCAAAAATTAGCTATAAGAAATCAAAAAATAGTTATAAAACTCAAAAATTAGCTAGAAAAACCCAAAAATTAGCAATAAAAACCCAAAATTTGCTAGAAAACCCGAAAATTAGCCATTAAATTCCAAGAATTAGCCAGAAAAACTCGAAAATTAGCTAGAAAACACGAAAATTAGCTGGAAAAAGTCAAAAATTAGCCATGCAAACCCAAAAATTGCTAGAAAAACCAAAAATTAGCCATGAAATTACAAAAATTAGCCAGAAAAACTCAGAAATTAGCTAGAAAACCCAAAAATTTGCTAGAAACACTCAAAAATTAGCCATAGAACCCAAAAATTAGCCATAAAAACCCAAAAATTAGCCAGAAAAACTCAAAAATCAGCTGGAAAAACTCAGGAATTAGCCACAAAAACCCAAAAATTGTTATAAAAAACAAATATTGGCTATGAAAACCCAAAATTTAGCAATAAAACCCAAAAATTAGCTAGAAAAACCCAAAAATTAGCTAGAAAAACTCAAAAATTGGCTAGAAAACCCAGAAATTAGCTATTAAACACGAAAATTATCTAGAAAAACTCAAAAATTAGCCATAAAAACTCAAAAATTGCTATAAAAACCCAAATATAAGCTATAAAAACTCAAAAAATAGCTATAAAACCCAAAAACAGGTAGAAAAACCCAAGAATCAGCCATAAAGACCCTAAAACTAGTCATAAAAACCCAAAAATTAGCTATAAAATCCAAGAATTTGTGGGTTTTTCTAGCTAATGTCTAAGTTTTCTAGCTAGTTTTTGGGTTTTTATGGCTAATTTTTGGGTTTTTCTAACAATTTTTGGGTTTTATAGCTAATTTTCGAGTTTTTCTGGCTAATTCTTGGGTTTTATGGCTAATTTTTGGGTTTTTATGGTTAATTTTTGGGTTTTTGTGGCTAATTTCTGAGTTTTTCCAGCTAATTTTTGTGTTTTTCTGGCTAATTCTTGGGTTTTATGGCTAAATTTTGGGCTTCTATGGCTAATTTTTGGGTTTTTATGGCTATTTTTTGGGTTTTTGTGGCTAATTTTTGAGTTTTTATGGCTAATTTTTGAGTTATTCTAGCTAATTTTTGAGATTTTCTGGCTAATTTTTGGGTTTTTATGGCTAATTTTTGAGTTTTTATAGCTAATTCTTGGGTTTTATAAATAATTTTTGGGTTTTTATGGCTAATTTTTAGGTTTGTGTGGCTAATTCCTGAGTTTTCCTAGCTAATTCTTGGGTTTTCCTAGCCAATTTTTTGGTTTTATTACTAATTTTCGAGTTTTTCTAGCTAATTTTCGAGTTTTTGTGGCTGATTTTTGAGTTTTTTCAGCTCATTTTTGGGTTTTATACTTATTTTTTCAGTGTTTATTGTTTTTATAGCTATAACTCTGAAAATTAGCTAGAAAAAACTCGAGAAATAGCCATTAAAACTCAAAAGTTGCTATAAAAACTCAAAAATTAGCTATAAAAACTCAAAAAATAGCTATTAAACCCAAAAACAGGTAAAAAACCCCAAGAATTAGCCATAAAAACCCTAAAATTAGCCATAAAAACCCAAAAATTAGCTATATAAACCCAAAAAATAGCTATGAAACTAAAAAATTCATGGGTTTTTCCAGCTAATGTTCAAGTTTTCTAGCTAATTTTTGGGTTTCTTTGGCTAATTTTTGAGTTTTTATGGCTAATTTTTGTGTTTTTATGGCTAATTATTGGGTTTTTCTAGCAAATTTTTGGGTTTTGTAGCTATTTTTTGAGTTTTGTAGCTATTTTTTGAGTTTTTGTAGGTAATTTTTGGGTTTTCATAACAATATCTGGGTTTTTATGGCTACTTTTGGAGTTTTTCTAGCTAAGTTTTGGATTCTTCTAGCTAATTTTTGGGCTTTATAGCTAATTTCCGAGTTTTTCTGGCTAATTTTTGGGTTTTATGGCAGATTTTTTGGTTTTTATGGCTGATTTTTGGGTTTTTATGGATAATTTTTGGGTTTTTGTTTCTAATTTATGAGTTTTCATGGCTAATTTTTGAGTTTTTCTAGATAATTTTTGGGTTTAATAGCTAATTTCTGGGTTTTCTAGCCAATTTTAAGTTTTTCTAGCTAATTTTTGGGTTTTATTGCTAATTTTTGGATTTTCATAGCCAATTTTTGTGTTTTTATAACAATTTTTGGGTTTTTGCGGCTAATTCCTGAGTTTTTCCAGCTAATTTTTGAGATTTTCTGGCTAATTTTTGGGTTTTTATGGCTAATTTTTGAGTTTTTCTAGCTAATTCTTGGGTTTTATAAATAATTTTCGGGTTTTTATGGCTAATTTTTGGGTTTGTGTGGCTAATTCCTGAGTTTTTCTAGCTAATTCTTGAGTTTTCCTAGCTAATTTTTGGGTTTTATGGCAAAATTTCGAGTTTTTCTAGCTAATTTTTGGACTTTTGTGGCTCATTTTCGAGTTTTTCTAGCTATAAAACCCAAAAATGAGCTAAAAATCTCAAAAATAAGCCACAAAAACCCAAAAACTAGCCAGAAAAACTAGAAAATTAGCCATAAAACCCAAAAATTACCTAGAAAAACTCAAAAATTAGCTACAAAAATCCAGAAATTAGCTAGAAAAACTCCAAAATTGGCTACAAAAATCCAGAAATTAGCTAGAAAAACTCCAAAATTAGCCATGAAAACCCAAAAGTTGCCATAGAAACCCAACAATTAGCTATAAAAACTCAAAAAATAGCTATAAAACCCAAAAATAAGCTGGAAAAACCCAAAAATTAGCCATAAAAACTCAAACATTAGCTAGAAAACTCAAGCATTAGCTAGAAAACCCATAAATTTTTGGGTTTTATAGCTATTTTTTGGGTTTTATAGCTATTTTTTGAGTTTTTATAGCTAATTTTCGAGTTTTTCTAGCTAATTTTTGAGTTTTTCCATCTAATTTTTGGCTTTTTATGACTAATTTTTTGGTTTATGGCTAATTATTGAGTTTTTCCATTTAATTTTTGAGTTTTATAACTATTTTTTGAGTTCTTATAGCTAATTTCTGAGTTTTTCTTGCCAATTTTTGAGTTTTTCTAGCTAATTTTTGGGTTTTATTGCTAATTTTTGGGTTTTCATAGCCAATTTTTGTGTTTTTATAACAATTTTTGGGTTTTTGTGGCTAATTACTGAGTTTTTCCAGCTAATTTTTGAGTTTTTTTGGCTAATTTTCGGGTTTTTATGGCTAATTTTTGAGTTTTTCCAGCTAATTTTTGGGTTCTATACCTAATTTTTGAGTGTTTCTAGCTAATTTTTGGGTTTTCTAGCTAATTTTTGATTTTTTCTGGCTAAGTTTTGGAATTTCATGGCTGATTTTCGGGTTTTTCTAGCAAATTTTGGGTTTTTATGGCTAATTTTTGGGTTTTTCTACCTAATTTTTGAGTTTTTATAGCTGATTTTTGGGTTTTTATAGGAATTTTTAAGTTTTTATGGCTGATATTGGAGTTTTTCCAGCTAATTTTTGAATTTTTCTAGCTAATTTTTGGGTTTTATAGCTAATTTTTGGGTTTTTGTAGCTAATTTTTGGGTTTTTCTAACTATTTTTGGGTTTTATGGCTAATTTTCGAGTTTTTCTGGCTAATTTTTGGGTTTTTTGGCAAATTTTTATGTTTTTATGGCTGATTTTTGGGTTTTTATGGCTAATTTTTGAGTTTTTGTGGCTAACTAATGAGTTTTTATCGCTAGTTTTTGAGTTTTCCCAGATAATTTTTGGGTGTAATAGCTAATTTCTGGGTTTTCTAGCCAATTTTCAAGTTTTTCTAGCTAATTTTTGGGTTTTATTGCTAATTTTTGGGTTTTCATAGCCAATTTTTGTGTTTTTATAACAATTTTTGGGTTTTTGTGGCTAATTTTCGGATTTTTCCAGCTAATTTTTGAGCTTTATAGCTATTTTTTGAGTTTTATTGTTAATTTTTGGGTTTTTTCCAGCAATTTTTGGGTTTTTATGGCTAATTTTTGGGTTTTTCTAGCTAATCTTTGAGTTTTTCTAGCTAATTCTTGGGTTTTATAGCAAATTTTTGAGTTTTTATAGCTAATTTTTAGGTTTATGTGGCTAATTCCTAAGTTTTTCTAGCTAATTCTTGAGTTTTCTTAGCTAATTTTTGGGTTTTATGGCTAAATTTTGAGTTTTTCTAGCTAATTCTTGAGTTTTCCTAGCTAATTTTTGGTTTTTATGGCAAAATTTTGAGTTTTTTTAGCTAATTTTTGGGTTTTTGTGGCTAATTTTTGAGTTTTTGTAGATCATTTTTGGGTTTTATAGCTAGAAAAACTCAAAAATTAGCCACAAAAACCCAAAAATTAGTTAGAAAAACTCAAAATTTTGCCATAAAAACCAAAAATTAGCTAGGAAAACTCAAGAAATAGCTAGAAAAACTCAGAAATTAGCCACAAAAACCCAAAAATTAGCTATAAAACCCCAAAAATTAGCTATAAAACCCAAGAATTAGCTAGGAAAACTCAAAAATTACCTAGAAATCTCAAAAATTAGCCATAAAACTCCAAAAATTAGCCAGGAAAATTAGAACCTTTCAAATGACTGAAAAAAATTCGTCGACATCTTTTGTTTTCCCGGATCTGACTATCGACTTAGTTTGAAGAATCAATGAGTTCTAACTTATACGTTCCATGATTACGACTATATAAGTTCAATTGAATACATATCATTTCCAAATACATTAATAATCTTTTCCTTTTTAATTAATTCTAACATTACTACTGGGAATTGATGTGATTCGACTTCAATCGGGAATCGCTGGGAATCGTAAAAACAAAAAATGTTTAGAACAATTTATGTTAATGCAATGAGGCAAAATTCTTTGTATAAACATTGTTTATATGAAGATTGTGGTTGGATATATGTTCATGATAATATTACCAGAACGTCTAATATTTTGAAGGGTAGCCCAACAAAACTTCAAATGAAAGAAATCATTTTAACTGATAGTAGCAATAAATTTCTTAATAACGATAATATTGACGACTTCAATAATGATGGAAATAGCATTGCAGACAACAATGACGATGATGGTAATATTCTGAATTGTAACAATGATGTAAAATAGATTGTGTAGAATTCAATGACGATAGTTATATGTAAAATTTATGGTTCATGTGTTGACTCCTCTATCTGAGACTTTAATTTTTTTCGTTCTATCCCACAGGAATCAATTAATAAAACCAAAACTCACAATATATGTGGTAAATAATGAAAAAATGTAAGGTAATTATCGCAAAAAAATTGTAGTAATACTAGAATTAATTGAAAAAAGCTTTATCAATGTATTTGAAAAAGATATGCAGATAATTAAATAATTAAACGTACATAGAGATGAAATCTATAAGCATAAGCTCTGTGATCGACAGTCAGATCCGTGTTATTTGAGAGGTTCTAGTTTCAGAAAATCCTAAGCAAATGTAAAAACAATGTATTCGATGGCTTAAGATAAATTAAAAAAAATATTTTAACGGTTAATTCAACCCTTGACATTTCTATTCTACTCATCAGAAACTTTCGCTTGATATAAATTTTCTTGATGTATTCCATAAATTACAATAACTCCTGAAATAAAATTGTGCATACGGGCAAAATCAAGCAACTTCAGGGGTGTCGACCTCTAGACCTATGGCTTTATTGTTCATATCCCAAAAATGATTCATGTATCTGATCCATAGGACTTTTATACAGCCGGCTCTCCGACTATTATGTCAATAAAGAGTTATTGGCCTTATGCGGAGCTAGAAGTATTCATAAATTTACAATTTCAAAAAATATTGGTGAAACAATCCAAATCTAACTACACTTATGATCCTCAGTTTATAATCGATTGAGGCTAACATCATAACTTTAGGGTTATTCAGTCAAATATTTACTATACATTTTCAAAATGTTGAGAACGGATACATGAAATGATATTTTGAGCTCGTATTATTCACTTATATTTTTATGAAATTTGGGACATTATGAAGCAAACTTCAAGAGATCGAATCATAATACCACTTTGTGGCTTCGATGTAAGAGCTGGAAAGCCTTTTGTCCCTGTTCGGCGTAGGTCAGTTGTCATTCTGTTCCGTTCTTGTTAAGACATGTATGCAATAACAAGCGTTAAACATCTCTTCTGCACCTCAATAATTATCATGATGTTGGGTCCAGTGAAACCTGACATGTGGTTCTAAAAGAGATGGAGTACCAATAGCTGGAAGGTTGCCTTAAATGGAAGGAACAATGTTGAAAATTTGAATTTAAACGATTCATTTTGAATAGACATCGAACGATTACAAGCGGTACGTTCATTCTCTTATGCAAAAATATGAAATTGTGGATTATGCCTCAGTAGAAACAATTAACAAAGAAATCATAGTGAAGTATTTTATTTAGAACAAACTGAAATAGTGAAATTTCAGTTAATGCAACACTGATTACATGAGAAGTTATAGTCTCCTTATTATTAGGATTGGTGTCAAAGCATTTCTCTTTAAGTTCATTTATTATTTCCAAAAGAGCCAGAAGACGTGGTGCTAAATCTGTTAAGTAAAGCGAATTAAGAAAGACAAAAAGACGTTCAGAAGCCAAACATTTACTTATCAAAAGCGAATTGTGGCATATCGACTTGTCGTACTGAAGAAGGCAGCAATGTTTTATTTTCATGTATTTTTTCTTTGTAAAATTCAGAATTTCCAACGCATAATCGAAGAAAACCATAACATGACCTTGATGTTCGATTTCACTTGATGTGCCTTATTACAGCCAGATGTTTTCAGAGTTTTCAGCTAAAGATTCTTCTGCAGTGAAATATGAATTAGTATGTATATGATCTTTTTGTACTCAGAAGCCAAAAATAGTATTTCTTTACAAATCACATTCAAATATACTATATTGTTTTTCTTATTTTTTTAAACTGTTTTTAACGGTGAGATTATGTACACACGGTATTTCTCATTACTTAATTCATTAACACTTATTCTAAATGCTCTGAGCACTAAACTACTCGCTATTCAATAAAGTATCCACTATTCAATAACTCATACAAGCAGAATTTCTCAACAATTTAATTCTAGAATGTGAACAAACCAAAAATTTTTCTAAGAAACTGATTTTTTAAAAAGGCTATACTGTAAATAAGTTATGAAAACAAGTCAAATATTTGTCTTATTTCTTGGCAATTAGTATTCGGCGAGCCTACCAAATTTTAAATTCTATTAACATAATCGAACGGAACCGGCTTCACAGACCATGTCGTCTACGAGTTCGTGATAATGCTTTGCACGTTCCCGTGGGAAATTTTAAATTCTTGTACAAGTTTTTAGGTAGATATAGTTTAAGGGAAAAGTTTGTTTACCCTTCGTACTTTTTCATACGTTCCGATCGGTACAATTTAACCGGCTCAGTTTCTCTTCTTTCCTATGTTTATTGATTAAAGTTCAACTATTTCCAGTGATATTTGATAGGCACGTACTTCTCACACTCACATATTGTCGATAGGTTAGAACTGATGGACAGTAATCAATCAATACGAAAATCTTATTTCTCCATTTCATCTATTTTCTAGAATACAAAGTATCAAATTTGACCTAATTTCGCTTATCAAAGCTTTTATTTCCACTTAAATGAATCTGATGATAGAATAAATAAAAACCTTCTCAAATTTTCAAACTTCTATTATTTCGAAACTACAATAAAATATATACCTAATAAAACAAAAAACCAAAAAAATTCTTAATATTTGCTTCTTAAAAAATAAAATATTGCACATTATAATAGTATAGACAATAACATATTGCACAATGTAATAGGTAAAAAATTATTGCACGTTTGTTACAAAATATCACCAACTAAAAAGCTTAGAAATAAATAAAAAGCATTCATATTAAGAACTGAAACAAAGTAACATAGCCGTCTACCAACTTCTTTAAAACGGGATAGGTAATTGTAGATATGTAAGTAAGTGAGTTAGATCTTTTTAAAAATACTTATAACTATCACTTTATTCAGCTCACAGTTATTACTGGTACATTTTTATATGTGGAAGTATTATTTAAGGGCTTGAACAGAAAGGCCATTTTGCATCATCACAGCAGCTTCACAGCTTGGCGGTACATAGAAGACTTTCTCGGTCTATTTGCGACGCTGTACATAAAGTTGTAGGTCTGAATGGGTCAACTTTGTTCATTAACTAGTGGCCATAGTACGATAGCAAACATTACAGATTAATATAGTTCTACAACTCTACTGAAGAGAAGGAAGATTCACCTCAACATAATAAAAGTAATCGAGGACCTGAACACCGATAATTACACATATGTCAGAATGGAAAATAAACTGAGCAGTAAAATACCTGTGACGACCGGTATCAGACAAGGAGAAAGTTTCAGTCCGATCTTGTTCAGCATCATAATGGATGAGATTATAAACGAGGTAAAGCAAGCTGGTAGAGTATACCGATTAGGAAACAAAGAAATAAAAATAGTATGTTATGCTGATGACACATCGCAGAAGACGAAGATAATTTACAAAGGCTACTGTATAGATTTGAACAAATAGAGAAAGCTTTTAACATGCTAATATCCCTGAAGAAAACTAAATGTTTTACAGTGTCCAGAGAACCAAGAAGATATATGATCAAAGTGTAGAACATAATTCGTTCTCTAGGAACAAGTAATAGAAATTTAAAGAATGAAGTGAAAGCTCAAACAACAAAGGCGTCATTAATATCAGGGTACCTGAGAGATGTAATTTAGCGGAATAAATATATGAGTACCAGGAGCAAAATCAGAATATACAAGACCTGTGTTCGACCAGTAATGACATACGAGATAGAGACCAGAGCAGTGATCACCATAACTAAGCGGGTTTTATGAACTACTGAAATGCGAACGCTGAGATCAATAGCGAAATACACATTATTTGACCACAAGAGAAATGATGAAATAAGGGATATATGTGACATCCAGGATGTAGTGAGATGGACGAGAAATCGGCGAAGGAAATGAAGAGACGACGTGGACAGAATGCCATATGACCGGTTGGCAAAGATTGCAAAGGAAAAAAAAACCAATACATCCCGACCACCAGGACGACCACCTAAAAGATGGTATAAAAGCTGGTCTTCATCATCCCAGCTACAGCTAGGCAACCATTGCATGCAAACACAGGACTAAGTCCAACCGTACGAAGAAGGAAGAAGAAGAAGATAGTCCTATTAAATTTACCAAAAAATTCCCAGTAGAGGTACTATGGAATTAACGTATAGGATATGAGCGTTTTATATTACGAATTCCCGTAACTTCAGAAAAAAATCCATCGTGTAAAATTATACGGTCAAAATTATTTCTTTCTAGGCTGGTGCCATAAAATAGCGACCAAACATCTAAGTAGGCTTTTGATTTTTAATTATACTACTAATTAAATTACTAATAAGTCCAAAAAGTGACGTCTGGCTGAGATGTCGTGTGTTTAAGCGCAAAAAACCTTGTTATTTGTGTATTATTTTGTAACCACTCATACAGTTCAAACTAAAATAAAGGATGACTAACATGGCCTGAAAGTTTCTGTCGTACAGATGAATCTTGCATAATGTAATGGTTGTGAGACCTAGAAGGTTATCTGTATGGATATGTAAATATTTATGTGTTCAATAGTCAATTGAACGAAATTACATTGAGTAGAGATTATTTCCTTATTTAATTTATAATGAATGAAATTTATGGATGTTTCGTCTTAAACACCTTACTACCAAGACTTTATTATGCTGTTTTTCAAATTTCTTTATCCTTCTATTCATAAATGATTATAGTTTTTCTGTTTTTTTTTTCTAGAGCAGGTTTATAAACGAATCTTTTTGATGAAATATGTTGAAAATGAGCAAAATGATTCATTAATCAAAACTTATATACTTTTTAATCAAAAGAATACGATTTATTAACACTCGAAAAAATGTTCTATTATAATTTACAACAAAGTGTTTATCTATCCGAAAATTTTACCTTATATTTGATAAAATATTTTCATAATTCGCAAATCTCCTTTCAATGTCTACCGAGGCCACTGGAACATATTTAAAGAGACCTAGTAAATTCTATATCTTTATCAATTTCAAAGTTTCCCTTCAAAATTTCGTAAATTTTCTTGAGGGTTTTGGAGCCACTGTTTCTTATTTCCTGAATTACTCATCTTACCTGAAGCTTTTGAAATATTTTTTTCAAATGTTTTTAACGGATTACTTAGACATTTTATTCATTAATTATTTTTACTACAAAACTTATGCATTTTGACAAAAGTTGGTTGATGTGCCAATGAAGCTTTTGTTACAGAATTTTGGCCTTCGCAATAGCAATAGTGTCTTAAACTCTGGAAGCATTTTCTTAATTCCTATGAAATTTTTAGCATAAAAGATTGCTGCTTCCAGCACCTATTCATCATAGGTTCGGGACGTGATGGTACTTTTGACAAATACGTTTTTAACGCTACTAATTGCAAGATATTGATAATATGCCTAAATATACACATATGTAAGCATTATGCATTTAGTATAGGCTTATTCATCATCAAACCCTAAAATAATTTGAAATATCATATGAGAAGTATCTTTAATACAATATAATATAATTCAATAGTTTAGAAAATCACATAGCTCTTGTATGTCATATATTTTAACGCACTTTTTCTATTTTCTATTAATTAAAAAATGGGAAGAACAAGACTTCATAGTCATTTTTGTAAAAAACAAACAATATACTTTATTTGTCTTGTATTTATTAATATAGAGTTGGGAACATGATGAGCTAACATAGGCGTATTATTTTATGCTTTGCATTTTGTTTATACTGGAATAAAATTATCTATATTACAAGAATTAATAAACAATTTTCATTCCTACAAGACTGATCAAAAATGCATCTAGAACGTGTAGATATGAATTTCAATTGAAGTTTTATGTTGATTCTCATGAAAATCGAAACAAACTTCACGGAGAATATGTCTGTTGATTGTTATGCAACAAACTTTCCATATTATATTAATGATAAATACTTTTCACAAGCTTAAAAAAAAGAGAAATAATCTACTGAACAAAAATTGAAGAAGTTCATAAATAATGGATTTATGTTGAAAACTATTACCTATTTTATTCAACCAGGTTCTCTCTGTACTATATTCTAAATATTTATTTATTCGCCTCGCTAGTTCTTGTTATTCAATTTTGAATTTCAATAATCTCACATTAGATTTTCATAATCATTCAACTGTGATTTGAATTTTATATTTGTTTGATTAATAAATGTCTCATTGCGGATGAAGTAGAAATGATTCCTTTACATAAAAGGTCCAAATCAAAGAATGATATTCTGAAGATAATGACCGATTAAAAACGTGAAAGGAATACTTAGAAGTAAGACATTCTCTTTATTTCTGGAGTCCTTCATTTCTTACTAATGCGGAGGTCGATATTGACGTTTTGAAGTGACATGGAAATATTCAACTGTAGTCGAAGGATAGGTAGAAGATTGTGGAAATACAAGATCTAATTCTAGCACCTCTACGGAATTATATCTCAAATCGGAATTGGATGGTATTACAACCTCCAAAGCTACAATGTATCGAGCTAACTTTGAATGATCTAAGGAATGAATATTGGTTAGGATTGTAGCATTGTAAGTAAAAAATACAATTAGGTTGTGTAAAATGTGAAGTATTGGAAAGCGTTAATTATTGTTGGAGATACAAAAATTAATGATTTCTTGGATTTTTGCTTGTTTAAGATTAAAATTCAACCATTTCATATAGTTTACATACGTGAAAATATTTATTTCCCATACTATTTTGCGCATGGTGTCGTAGTAACTTGGAAAAATGAAAAAGTCGCTTTGCAAATTAGTATCAAATCGAAAACTTTGTCTTTTTATGATGCTGACAAAAAAATTTTCTATGAATAAGCTATAATTTAATTTTAGGTAAACTCTATTTTTTCTCCTCTACCCTCACTTACAATAAAAAAAATCTTTTCCTCTGGTCAATACTAATTAGTTTTTTAAATGATCAGTTTGAATTGAAGAAAAAAGTTATATCATACAAATAAGATCGGTACAAGACTATGTGCAATTTTAATTCGTTTCAGTTCTTTGTTTTCGTCTGTTTTACAAGTTTTTCCATCACAACACATGAATTTATACTACAAGGGATGTAAGAAGCATTTAATAGACGAGCAATAGAATACTGGTAAATATATTTACATCCCGTGTAGCATAGGAGTATAAGAGTTTTTCCCCTTCCCCAGGATTTATTCTTAAATTTTCATTGATTTATTTCGATACTTTCCTCATGCAATTAAGGAGAACTTTTACAGATTTCTATAGCATCATAAGCTTTATTTTACCTACAATGGCAATCCTATAGTTTATTATCAAAATTTGGGAGAAATTGAAATTATTATTAATTTTTAATACAAAAGAATCAGCCAAAATTACTTGTTTTTTGCAGCATATAGAAATATCAGGTTTTGAAGCAACGTATCAATATTTCAAGAAATGGTTCTAAACGAAAACTGTTTATGCAATTCGAGAAACTGTGCTGTTTATATGTACGAAAAAGCTGCTGTTTTTAAGTCTCTATCAAGTTTATGGTGTGAATATTTCATGCAGAAGTCCACCTTTTTCATAGATATTTCCTCGTATCCTAATAGTACATTTTTATTAGTTTGACGTTGGTGATGATATAGAAAACTAAGATACTTTCTATGTTTGTAGTAGAGACTCATCAAATATGAGTTGTTTTAGGAGTGAATAAGATACATATGGCATAGTAGAGGTAAGTTGGCATACAACTTGTCCTTGAAGGCAATCATTACCTTTTCGGTAATTGTTACTCACGTGATTTAAAATAGTGTCAAAATGCGTTGTTTACAATATAGGAAGGAGAAAAAATACATTGAAGCTATCAATGAAATAAATATTCAATAAATAATCAATATTGTTAACTATAAAACATGCTCAGCTAGCACTTAGGCTTTAGAATTGAATGATTATTTTCTATCCTAAGGTAAATATCCTAAAGAGTTTTCGATATTACTACTAACGTTTCTCATATTTCTTTCTACTTCATTTCTCAAATCAAGATATGCTCTATTTTCCAATTTTTTACCCTCACAAGAACTCGACCTTCTTGATTCATCAGATTGACTCTGGATTGTATACAAACCGTTTTTAGCACTATACATATTCAGCTTGCCATTTTTACTGGAATGTGATCCACTTCGGACAGAAGACATTCCTCTGGAAGCACTGGAAGTAGCTTTTAAAGCATACAAATTACTTTGATTCTTAAGTAAGTGAGTATAGTGCGATTTAGAACTGGTGCCAATTTGAGATTTTGGTGGTTTCGAGTATTTTGAATGAGAATACATTTTGTTGCAAGAATTTTTTGATGACACTATTGATGCAGAGTCGATATTTTCAGAATTTAAATGGGCTATATCCGTTGTTTGGCTCAGTTTTATGTCTGAGAAAAGAGCTGCTATCTCTGCGGATTTTTTAACTGAAAGGGCTTCTGTACAAACACCGGAAGAAATCGCTGTTGACTGGACTGTTCGGCCATCTGAAATAAAATGATTAATCACTTCGAGAATTAAGTAAACGGTATGGTTATTCATGTATGGACACTTTGCAATTCCATTCAATTAGCATTGGTGATTTCATTTTTTTACAATGAGATCAAATTTGACCTAAAACAAACATTTCTACGTATTTTAATAAAAACCTCCTTTTAAGCTGATATAAGCATGTCGACGCTCAATCTAATTTTGGATAAACTTATTGTTTACCTCGGCTGGGAAGGCTTTCAGTATCTTAAGTGAATACTTTTTATGGCTTATATTTCACTTCAACCCAACCATCGGAAATGCTTCAACTTACAAAGTCAAATTTTAAACATATACGGAAGTAAAATAATAACAACTTAATGGTAGAAAGTGACAAAATACTAGAAAATTATAGAATTTCGAAGAAATTTAATTTTTTCTTGAAGGCGATATCCCATATTAAGAATTAATGATAATTCGATAAAACAGGGGATCTACCGTATTTGGTGAGCCAGGTAGTTATTGTAGGCGTCTCTTTACGATATTCCAAACGTGTTTTATTTCTTTAAAGTCCAGACTTCTGACAAGTCAAAACATGGTAGTAACTCCAGCCCTCTTGATAATATTACTATACGATTCTTGCAATGTGTCCCCACATCTAACCACAAATAGTGTTAATGACAAAAATTTTTTTGTAAAATGTTTGTAATTTATTTTTGTCCTACAACACGCACTTTATCTATTCGATCTTATGCCTTCTTATGTGGGTTTATGGGCGGCCTTCTTGAATGAGTTCTATTTCAACAAAATGTTTTAAAACTCTTGAAAATTTAGTTAAATTTTGATTTTTTATTTATAGTGATTCATTTTAAAGGAAACCACTTGATAAATTTGAAGATGCCTTTGATATAATTAAATTACAAAACATACTCAAATCAATCTGAACAAAACAATAATATTTCAAATTTTGGTGTTAAAAATGTAAAGAAAAGTTTCGCATTTTTCTCCAATTTTACCGATTTAAGTATTTACGGTTGTTACGATTTGTATAATATCATAAAAATTGAAACATTGAAATTTATCAATAAAATTATTTCATTAATCTCAATTTTTGGAATAACATGTTATCTTTGGCGCGTAATGTGATTTTTAGAACAAAAATTTTGCTCAGAGAATCGGCGTAATTGTTAGGCAGCAACTTAGGCAGCAAAATATTTTAAAATATTGAATTTATTGAAAGCCAAGGTATCAACGTTGGAGAAAATTTTGTAAAACAAATACAAATGAAAAATTTGATTCCATCAAAATGGGGAAAATTCGGTGAAAAAATTTGGGAAACTAAGAAAATCAATCAATATAAACCTATGAACTCAAAAAATTTTATTAAGTAAATGGGGCAGTTGGGCGTACGTTCGTTTGAACAAAATGTCGTGAAACTTTTCTTTGAACATGCTGTCGGTGACGGGACAGACTAAGGCTAACTGGAAGAAATGTATATGATCAAAGGAGATTTTCTATTCTTAATTTCTTTTGTCACTTATTGACACATTTCATTTCATTGCAATATTTTCCAAACGTTCGAACTACGTTCACAGTTGAGTTTATCTATCTTTTAATATAAATTGTCCAATGCTGAAGTAAAACTTCGACTTATTCTAGAATAATCATAAGAGAAACATCAGTTATTTTCAATTTGCATCATTCAAATTGCCTACGCCCACGTCATTTAATTCAATTTACAATCTCTTGAAAATAGAAAAGAATATTTATAAAATTACTTTACCGTATTTATGATTAAAATACAGATATAGTAAAATATAAATTTCAATCTTGCATAAACAGCACAGAATCTTCAGTTTCTAGAGATAATATCCACGTTCTCAAACATTCAAAATCTTTTAATAATATCTTTGATATTCTTTTTAATTGGACTTTCCATCTAACCGGATATTAGGTAGGTCAACAAAAGCCGACCCGAACTTGGTTTCAAGGACGTTGCATCCCGATTTAACTCAGGATGAGAATCTAGGAAAAGGGGAAAAAGTTTTAGACAAAGAGTCGCTGCTCATTGCGAATCCAGGTCATACAGAATCGAACTAAGTGGAGAATTAAACGAACGAGTAATATCTTATTGTATTTCCGGAAACGAGAATTAATGAAGTGTTAATTAATTAACAGGGATTGATTAATATAAGATGAATTGAAGATTGTTGAAGTTAAGCTAATGTATTGATAATTAGATTATATAATAAAGAATGAATAGCGTAAACGAATAACTCCAAATCTAATAATATTTGTAACATTTTTTTTCAGTAGTTATTAGCAAGTACAGGACTGCCTATTATTGAATGTATCTCAGAATAAATCGCACAAGTATATAATTCAACATGGCATGAACATTTGCTGTCAAAAAGATTTGTTCCCGTTGGATACCGCAGAATTTGACAATCGCATAACAAAAAGCTCGTGTCGATTGGTGCAAATGAATGCTGAAAAAAATTAATCACGGTGCTTCAAAAGACGTCTTTAAGCAACAATCGACTGTATGGGTCTTTCAAGACGATTTAAAACTAACAAAATTTGTTCGCGCTCGAAGCACTTCGAAGTAAATGTTCGCCAATTTATTCGGAATAGCTGGACATGTCACCACCGTTCCATTAGAGCAACGTAGAACTGTCAATTCAGAATGATATACTAGCATTTGTTTGTCAAAAGTGTTCTAAAAGTAAGGAAAAATCAATCGTACAAGAATCATTCTCCACCACGACAATGCGAGCTCTCACACATCATTTCAAACAAAAACGTTTTTGAACAATCAAAACATCGAATTGATGAGTCATCCACCGTACAGTCCTTACTTGGCGCCCAATGATTGCAAAAGAGTATTAGTCTTACTAGAGAGTATTTGTTTTTTTGTCAATCTTAAAACGTAAGTAGTAACTCTCATACTACATATTGCAATAGATGAAGTTACCCCCTTAGCACGGAAAGAAGTATACATCATGTATAAAGAACAGAAAACCATATGAGTGAATTAGATTTCCTAGTGGATACAGACTTTATGTATTTTGGGACTGGGTAACGATAGTGAAAGTTTCATACCAATTGAAGCGAAGTGGATCATTAAAATTCAGTGTATGTATAAAAGAAAATATTAACCTTACTTCAAATTCTACTTTTATCAATGTATTAGGAATGATAAGGTCCCTCTAAGAGAATAAATTAGAATTTTTGTTGTATCGTTGATATAGCTTATTAATTTTGTTATTACTATTCTAAGTGATTGAATATCAATCAAAATTCATGCTTTCAAAAATCTAGACATTTGATAAAAAATGTAAACGTTTGTAACTTATAGCATAGATACATGTCGAACTCAATAAAAAGATAATCAAGCAGCAGTTTTGAGCGAGGTCAGCTCTGTTTTTATGATATCGGTGGGTGGGAAAACTTCCAAGGCCTTTCCGTAAGCGATTTCGTTTTATAGCATATATTTTTATACAACATAATGGAGCAAAACTCTTAGGGGGGCAACACTTCTACAAAGCCGTTTTTATTGACAAAGCTACCACATTTTGGAAACAATTCGATTCGTAAAAATATGTCCAATTAATGGGTAAAAAGTTATAAAATTGTTTCTTTTTTTCTAGTTTGATGACTTTCTATGGAATAGATTTTACAATTGAATAAAACTGATAGGATACTAAATATTATATTGATCAGTTAAACTTTTTCATCTGCCAAATTTCACATGTATCTTACATAAAGATTAATCTTAATAGTCATGTAAAGGAAACTGTGTTGTAATGATGGGTAAATATAGAGAGAAAATAATTTAAGGTGTGGATTGAACCTCATTATTTTTATGGAAAGACAATTGAATAAACCGAGGAAAAGATATGTAAATTTTAACTTGAAAGTGCTCCATCCAAATGAATGATTTGTGAGGTTCTGTTTTACAATTGGCCATATTAATACAGATGATTCTGAATTTTCGGAAAATAAAAGTACGTGATGGAATAAATATCTCAACTGAACAGGTATGCAATATTTAGTAAGGAAATAAAAGTGGTTGTTTTCCGAAAAACGAGTACACTATTATGTATAATCCAAAAATAAAAATACAATGGACATAATCCGAAGAACATGTTCCCAATCAAGCAAAAGATTCATTAGAGATTTTGAAGATGTAATCTCCTTTGTTAACCTAGAAGAAGAGATTATGGCCAGTAAAATTATATTATCTGGATATTTCGCTGTCCAAGTTGTCCGCTGTATTCACATGATCTGGCTCCCTTTGATTACGTTCTACTTAAAAATATACTGTTACTTGATAGCTTGCTTATTGGGTAGTAATTTGATGTTACCTTCGTCATTAAGATCAAAAGCACATCCCTATCAGTTTACTGAGTTTTTTTCTCATTAGAGTTTTTAAACGAACAGATGTTACTACATTCAACATTATATCATTATATTATATCATGGTGAAAAGACTAAATTTCTATAGTATAATGAATTTTATCATTAGTCATATAACTTACTAGAGCGATGACTTTTGGCAGAACCATGATTTTTTGCAGCAATTGGTCTGCATGGCGGAATTCCATTTCTATGTACAGCTTTACCCTGCAAATAATTATGCAATCCTCCATTGCATTGATCGTAGTCTCTTTCTCCGATACCATTTTCTTCTAAGGACACCAAAGACTGAGTATTCCGACTTTTCAATTTCTCATAGTACTTTTCAGGAGGATTCAAAAAATATTCCAAGCTTTTCGTACTCTTTGTATTCGACTTCTTCTTACAAAGTTTATTATGTCGATGATGGTCTGAGTCTTGAGTGAAGCCCCTCTCACAAATAGGATCTATAGTAGCCGGATTATAACATATATTCGGGCAATAACACTTGTTACTTTCCGTACAAGAATCAGTATCACATTCGCAGTAAACTACTGAATTTTTTCTGCCACATCTACAGGTTTCTTGTTTCCGACATATCGAACTACTGCATCTGGAAATATGAAGATAATTTTGTAAAAATCTCCATTAGATCATATAATTATGATGATTATAGTGAAAATGATGGTGATCAAGTTGAACCTACTAAATACCGAGTGAAAAAATATATGAAAGTGCCGATGCATTGTACTTATCTTACCTCGTCCTTCTTGAAGTATCCTTCTGCCCTAAGCTGCAATAACACTTATCAGCTGATACACAGGTACAAGTATCAGAATCATAGGAGCATTCGGAGCAAGACACGTACCCAGAAGAAGAGTTCCTGTTTTGATTGTGCAGCAAGCTAAATCCCTGAGATCTGCTTCTGCTCTTTCTCAATGAAAAGAAATCGCTTTCTTCGCTGGTGCTCGTTCGGTCCCTCCGGATTTTTTTCTTTTGGTGCTGTTTTCTGTTCGGAATATTCTCTTCTTTGGGTTGGAATTGCCTTGTGTCATAGGAAGATGTAGATATGGAGCTTTCTGGTAATTTTGAGTCCATTTGTGATGGAATATCAACCAAGCTCTTCTGGACTATGTGATTCTATGAATAATATTTTAATGAAGTTATAAATAATTAATATTCTTAATAATATTTTTATCTACCTGTTTTATCTTCTTTTTTAGAGTTAATTTAAAATTCTTTTGGAATATATGTTTTAATCTCCTAAACTTCCCACCGATGCTAACTCTATGTTTTTGTTTAGGAGCTTTTCTTAACAACTTTTTTTTCTGTCTTCTCATTATGGATTTTGCTCTTTGATATAGTTCATCTTTGGTGAGTGTTACGGAAAGCTTTAAGAGAAATTCTTTGTAAATAGGTTTGAGATCATTAAAGGACATTCCTTCAGGGTCGATTATGACGCTTAGAATGTCGTCTAAGGAGTGGAGACCTTCTTGAAGGGAAAGCTCGTTAAATATTTCTTTAAAACCCAATGGGGATCCTCCATTACCTTGGTCATTACTTCTGAAACAAAGTTTGTCTGAAAGGAAAGCGTTTTTACATATTTACTCCAAATATACTAGACCGGGTAGTTTAAAGAAAATCTGAAATACTCAAGTGGGTTAGAATAGTATTGAAATTGAAAGATGTATTTCTTTTCTTCCGATCAATTCACACTTTTCCCGAACTATTAAATTGTTTGGATAGGATGGGAGATAAAGCCACACAAACGAATGAATATTATTTTTAACTCCTTCAAACATACTACACTCACGTCAATAATTTCGGTGAAGACAATTTTTTCATATATTTCGGATTCGCCAGAGATGATTACGAGTTCTGTAAGCCTGTCCTGTTTCATATGATTACTTGATAATTTACTGAAACTTCTTTCGCTCACGACGAATGGTGGACATAAAAAATTTTGCCATAACAAAATTTCGACAACAGGTAATGAAAAAACTTTTGAATATAATATCCAATATTTCTATTGGATGTTTTTCTTCATGAAAAATATCTTTCATTTAAGAGTTTTATTCTTTTACGGTACTTTTTTACTACAGTGCCTTCACACAAAACCTTGTGATCAAGAATTGCAAAAAGGAAGTAGTCTTAAAATACTAGAAAGAATTCGAAATTTGTTCATCACTACTCTTGTGATTATATAAACATTGGACATACCGTTATGTTTTGACGTACATTCATATAAACTAGGTATATTAGTTTCGAAATACCCACACAAATTGTCCAAGGGGCATTAGTCCCAAACATTTTCATTCTTATTAACCAACAACCATTTTTCTGATAGTACTAATGAAAATATATGTGAATCTAATGTATCCAATATAGGTACTGATTGCACGTAGTGATAAACAGGACAAAGAATTCACCCTCGACTTTTAAAACGTCAATATGAAGGTGAACGCAATAATTTCACTTAATTTTTTCAATTCTGAATCCTAATTTGACTGGAGTATCTTTTAAATTGTTTTTTCAGCGTTTAAGTCGATTTAAGCATTCACGCTTCCCAACTGTCACGGTTCATTAAATACGAGTTAGTTTGTATTATCGATAATATGTAGTTAATTACTGCATTAACAAGAAAAGTTCTAATGAACTGTCTTTCTAATTAGATTCCATCTCAAGATGAATCTATCGGACCGCGAATTTCGTTGAAAATTCTGTACTACAGGGGAATTGGTACAAATACAATGACAATCAACTATATTTTCTATATGTAGCTAGTGCAACTTAATTGGGGTAGCTTAAAGGATAGGGATTGAAAGCAAGAAAAAACTACAATTAGAATAAGGAAACATGTAGTTTGAAATAAATGACATATGTCATTAAGTGGCGGTCTTGATTAAATTTAATAAAGGAAATTACTTTTTAAGGTAAAAGCAGCCCGATAAAAGTTGGCTCTGATCTACTTTAATCACTGCAAAAGTACGAAGTATGGATGTTAAGTAATGAAATTTAACAAGAGTAGTGCTACTACAGAGAAAAGTACTAATGTGGCAAAGGATAGCTATTTAACTTGAAACCTACTTTGTAGAATACAATGTTTACCGTATTTGTAAACAAACCAGTGTTGCCGTCGCCTTCGTTTGTGTGAGAATTGTTTTATTGCTTTGCCGTGAAAATAGAGCAACGGATTGTTGTTAAATACCACAGGAAACTGCAAATGAAAGTCATAATCTATTGAAACAAGTATATGACAATGAATGTTTGTAGAAGCCTCGTGCTTTTGAGAGGTTTGAGCGTTTTCAAGACGGCCGAGAATATGTTGAAGATGCTCACATTTGAACAACAATGACTAAAACTTATTAGAAAAAGTAATAACGTGTGACCAATCAAATTTCCAATAAAAGTAACAAAATTTGAGTCTGTTGAAGCAGTGAAAAAGAAGCGGCGAGCGTCCTGAACAAACTGACATGGAAAAACCGTTTCGAACAATGAAAGATTTGAAGGGAGCGATGTAGAGATAGAGGAGGGGTATATATTGAAGGTTATAATAAATGAATTTTGTGTTTTATGTAATTTTTTATACTGGGTTCAACTTTTATCTAAAGCCAAAAATTAACCTGACTAAACTCGCACAAAATAATAACTAGCCAAGACTCTCTAGATGTATTCTTCGTGCTCAGCTCTATCAAGAGAGGTCATAATAACTTTTTTGTAGTTTGCACCTAATATGGATTTAAATGTCATTTAATCTAGATGAATATGCTAAAAAATGGAGTGTTTCGTAGAAGTTCGCTTCTGCACCTTAGTTTTACTTCTATAACTGTAATGCGGATCATTTAACCATTCTTTAGGATTTTATAGTTAATAATTGTTAATTATAGATTAAATCAAGTATTTAATTGAACGGAAACTTTGCTCTTGAAAAAAAGTAATTTCTATCCGACCACAAATTCGTTTCTTCCACTAGAGCCCCTGTATCTTTCGAACTAAACAAATGATTGTATCACTTTTGCAGCTCTCTTTGGAAGAAAGTTGATACTTCCTTTTATTTGTATATATCGACGAAATATTTATGTGATATGATATTAAAATGATTTTTTTCAATAAACATATAGTCTAAAATATTTTTTTACCTTGAACCTTTATTCTTGTATTTGGTCAAACCTCCAGTGTTTAAAAAGCTACCAGATCTAGGAATGGTCACTTTTGTTAAGATATCACCAGAATTCTCTGCTTTTCTTACGGCATCTTCATTTTTTCTCATCACCTTCTTCAAACAATTCTTTCCTCCATCATTCATCACTTGTTTTATTTCTGCATGTAGCTGTTTCTGCTCCCTACTCATGTAAGTATTAAGTTTATCTGGAAAGTATACAAGTTAACAATTTTGTATCTTCGTATAATAAATGAAGTATTAACGAACCGGTAAATGTTTTTGGTTTAATTTCATGAAACTCTTCTTTTCCAGAGTCACTTACTGACTGACTTCTACTATTAGATTTTGTTTCATGATTTTTTCTATTAGTTTCTGGTTTGATTTGCTCTTCATAGGCTACAATAGCATTTAAATCTTCTTTTTTAGGTTCAGGAACTGTCGGTGCTCTTTTTGTTTTCGTACTTTTTTTGGGAAGTCTATGAGAATTCAGTAGAGGCTTGGTATCAGATACCTAAAATATATAATTCAACTTGACTATTAAAAAATAAATTTCATGAAGTACGCTACGTAGAATCATTGGAAAATATTGGAGGACGTTTTTAAAAAAGAATGTTCAGTATACTCACACTAATATCATTTTCGCTTGTTACGGAAGAAGCATTGCTCCGTTTCTTTCGAGGTGGTCTAACAGGAATTGAATTTCCTGATTTATCTCTGTTTACACTTGACGTTATGGACATACAAGTAGTAACACCATTCCTATTTCTAGGCCGTTTTTCTTTCGCTTTCATGTGAGATACTAAAGATTTATACAATGTAGCTGCTATCACTATGGCATCTTCTGAAGTTTGACAGACAAATCTTAAATCGAAAGAAGAATTAATTATCAATACAAACTATTTCTCAACAATTGGTGCATTTTTATCATCAGAATACTTGAAACTAAGAATTCCGTGGTTCTGCGATCAAATTTTCTGCTTTTTGTCATTTAAATATAATGATAATAGCTGTAATAATGTACAACTGTAGTTTCATCAAACATAAAAACATATTAATAAAGTAGTATCAAAACAGAAACAGAATACCAATGGATCAATTTAATTTTCAAAACATTATTAAAGCAATTAATATCTTCATCATACATCTCACATAGTCATTTAGAATGGTCAGTTTCAGATCTGGTCGAATTTAACATTTACACCCAAACCGGTACATCAGAAGTATAACCACGAAGAGGAAAATTATTAAAGGATAAAAATAAATAAGCCTGCAACATTTAAAACAGACGAAAAATTCAATTAATCTTAGTGACACCTAAAAATTGATAAACAATTATATAAAAGCATGAAAGTTGCAGAGCTGTATAATATTACTATGTATCAATGTTCAATGGGAACTGGAAGATCAATAGAGTAAAAGATACAGAAAACTCTCCAGTAGAAGATAACGAAGAAGTAATTATATTGGTGGACGACATAGTAATTTCGGTTTTGTAGCATAAAATTACACTTTTTTAACAAAGAATAGTTTTTAATCAATTATATATTTTCCATTTTGCTCTATGACCTTTTGTGATCTTTTTTCAGCTTCATGATTCCGCGCTAATAAAGTTCCTGGTCAGCAAAAAACTGATCCAGGTGCGTTTGAAGGTCAATTGTGAAAGTTTCAACATTCAAAGAATTCTGCAAACTTCGAAATAAATAGTAATCAGATGGTGCCAGATTAGGGCTGCATGGTGGATGTGGCATCACTTCCGAAACAAGCTCCAATAGTTACCTACGAGTTGCCAAAGATGGATGAGACCTTGCATTATCATGGTGGAACACTGAACCTTTCCTATTTCTCTTGGATTGCTTCATTCAGTTCCATTAATTATTGACAGTAAACATCAGAATTGATCGTTTAGTAGTAGCTCAAAAAACACAACACCTTTGTATTTCCACCAAATTGATAGCATGAGCTTTTTAGCTTTTTTGTTGTTTTTCAGCTTTCGATGTGGTTTGTGTTGGTATATCTTGTTTGCTCCAAGATTGTTTTCGAACTATGTGACTGTATTGGATCTATTTTTATCACCGATTAAAGTGCATATCGCAAATGTTGATTCTTTGTGTTAAATGAATTTTACAATAGTTCGGACTTTACTCAAACCTTGAACTATTTTGTTTCTTAGCATGTACAAATTGTCAATGGCGGTCGTACTCTAATGTTGAATCACCAACAGTTAAGGACTTGTTTGATATCAATGAGCAGACATGCTGTTGTGCAATTTGTACCCAGGATGAAGAAAAAGAGCTAACAGAAGAAGAAGAGGTAGCAGAAGTATTAGAGAATTATGGTTCTAACGAATAAATTTCCCTATTTTTTTAAATTCACACCTCATACCTGGGAAACCACACCTAAAAAACTATCAATCCTGGTCTAAATAGAAAGCGATAAAAAATGTATCACACCAAATTTATTTTATTTTACAGAGAAATTGTGGAAATAACAGCAAATAGTGGTAGGATGAAGTTTATAAAAGATAATATAACGTGTTATTACAAATGAGAGAATTACTTTCCTTTTACTTTATTTTTATTTCTTATTATCTGATATAGAATTTTTTCTGAAATAATTTTGAGCATTTTTGTACCCTGTCTAAATATCTAAATTAATCGAACTACCTGCTCGTAAATCATGAACATTAAAATTCATGTTCTTATCAGAATTTTTCATTGTAGCTTTTCTGGGCTCACACAATATCACTTCCAAAAGGAAACAATGAAATTATTTAGTCATGATTCACAACTTAGAAATATGTATTTTTTACGAATGGAAAAACGGCGGTGCTGAAGTTTCTGCAGATGTTTTTTTGCACATTTGGCACTGAAACATACTTCAAATAAACTCAATAAAAAAGTTTTCGTCAAACTTGTAGACTTACGAGGTGGAACTTCGAAAGTAGTGGAAAGTTTCTCCTTTTTTTCTTTAGAAATTAATAGCATAAATTTTTATGTCTGGTTATTCTTGTTATATGTTACAAAAAAATGAAATTTCGAGTCTAGACAGATGAAAACTTTTATTCATTTATATTAATTTGTATCCTACATTACAGTAGAACCATTATTTTGATTTATAAAACCGGAATATCCATAAATTTATGAACGTTTCTATTTGTGAATAATTTCATATTATTATGAGAAGATTTTAAATCAAATTATGAATGAAATTCATTTATTGTCAAATTAGATAAAAGAAAAAGTTGCATATAGAGAAATATATTTTAATCTATTGATTTTATGTTCGCTCGTTAATCAGTTCTGTATTTGGTATCGAGGGAATGTTAGCTATGATGAGGTGGTCCCAGAAGTTACTTGGCTGACAGCGATGGCGGGAATTGATTGATTGTATTAGAAATTACACCATCTATACAGCATATGTTTCAAATTTGAAGACGTCACGTTGTTTATTATTTGTTTGGCAGCCATCAATAGTGAACGTTTTCAGTGAATTTGCAAACATGGAAAAAATTAGTCATCGTTATGTGATACAAAACTTTTATTTGAAATGTATTACCTCAACCAATACAAAAGCTGAGCTTGATTCTACTTTGGGTGAGGCTGCTCCTTGGTTATCAACAGTAAAATATTGGGTAGCAGATTTTAACCAAGGTCGTACTACCTGCGAAGACCAGCCTAGCAGTGGTCAACCAAAAGAGATGACGATTTGAAAGTAAACAGTGCAGTCCATCGTATATTAACTGAAAATTTGGACATGAGAAAGCTGGGCAACAAAAATTAATGAGTTAAAGTTTAGATTGGTACTTCATGCACCCTATTCGCCAGATTAAGCCCCCTCAGATTATTCTCTCTTCCCAGACTTCCCAGACGTCGACGATTCTTATTATAAGAAGGATATCGATTGTATTGAACATCGTTGGAAATGTGTATGGAGCTAAAAGGATAAAAATAGTTATATTTTTCCCAAATTTTCGTATTTACTTTGTTAAGCCAGGTTCTTCTGGGACCATCCTTATATATCTTTATGAATAATATTTTAATATTTGTTTTTCCCAAGATGAAATAACATAGATCAAGCTCCTGCACTACTAGTCCAGTCACCAACCTTATATCTACATAGAGTATTAACCTCGCATTTCTTTCAGACAAAATCGATTTGTATGAAGATTTAGAATTAAGCGTATCTCTTACTATCTTGATCAAAAGTTATATATACACGATGTGTACTTGCTACCCTTTAGGGGTGATATCCTTATAACAACGAAGAAATAAACATTTATGGGCTTAATATTTCTTGAAAGAGTAGAACAAATATTGTATAGTATATCTTAAATATTCTTATATACCCATTTCACTCATTTTTGAGGAGACTCTAAAAAATAGCACCACGTGTCCACACGTTTGACAAGTTTTGACTGTTTCCTCTAGAACTTGACACATATTCAAAAGTTATCTGTTTAGAAAAAGCAAGTGTGCGCATAGAAGGGCCGTAGTGAACTCCAAAACCTAACCATATTTTTGTTTGAATGTATGAAATATGCAAAAATGGACTGGAAACTCAAAGCTTCTCGTTATTTCGACTTCCACTTTGAAGCCATTATTAAGGAAAGGGGGTTTGGGTGGTTATTCGTTCATTGATAAGAAGCGATTCCGGGGTATCAATCCACATACTCCACGCCACGAATCACCTCTTTTGCTTGATTCCAAGGCATCAATCTGCCTGATTATTGGAGAAATATCGAGAAATGGAAGCTGTAAAAAGTAAAAAATGGATTAATGTAAAAATTTCAAAAAATATGCTTATCATCGAGAACACTGCCAATAGTAGGCAGATGGAGACCATGGAATCGGATCATTTTTTATCAATGAATGAGTTTTATCATTCCTTTCTTGATAATATCTTCAGAGTGGAAGCCGAAATTTTACATTTCCAGCGCGGTTCAACCTAGTTCATTTTTTCATATTTTTTTATTTTAATATTCTTGCTTCAATTCTATAGTTTTCAATTTCTAAATAAGG
Organism: Diorhabda elongata; assembly: GCA_026230145.1. NCBI lineage: Eukaryota > Metazoa > Arthropoda > Insecta > Coleoptera > Chrysomelidae > Diorhabda > Diorhabda elongata. The sequence continues at coordinate 15,943,680 of CM047930.1, forward strand.
AAAGGATTCTAAAAAAATTAAAAGGTATGTGTTTTTAAAATTATAAATCCAAAACCAGTTAAACTTCTTGAAACCATTTTTACACTTATAAGTTAATGTGTAAAGTTCAATTATCATTACAATAAACAATACAATTAAGTTTAATTTTTCGTCATAAAAGTGAAGATAATAATTTTATTTTAATTGTAATTTATTATTAGAGATTTCTATCGTAGCTTATTCGAAGATTTTTTAAAATGCTTGTACAATTCGTTTCAAAAAATACGCAGTTTTCTCATTATTCAACCTTCATATATTTCAAACTCTCAACTGTGATTTGAATTTTTTTAACGAGACATAAATCGGTAAATATGGAAAGCTATGGAAATAAAAAAATCAAACTCTTCACTAACTTGTATACTTCAACTTGGTACTTAGTAATTTTTCTCTTAATATGCATAGTTTTGTAGTTATTATTAAAAAAATGTTCAAAAACGTTCATTTCTTGCACGGCAAGTCATTTATAGATTTCTGAAAGTAGTTTGCTTTTATCAATCCCTACCGCCGAGAAGAGATGGGATTAAAGGGTTAAAAGCACGATAAAACTTTCAAACCTTGAGGTATTTACTACTTTCATGTTGAATTTCATGATAATCATGTACAGCTCATTCTTACAGATAAAATTTCAATTCACAGTAATAGATAATGACAAATCGATACATATACCTACAAGTTTGAGACAAAGCCATATTGTAAGAAATAATAAACGACTCATATATCAGCTTTCACCTATACAACGAGCGTTTTTGCGTTGTTTATGAGGAGAAGTTACTCACCCGTGACATTCCAATTGTTTTTGTACTCCAATTTTTCTCATAACAACAGCGAATAAAGGCGAATGTGCTTCAGTAGTAATATACTTTTTCTCAGCTTCGGTAAGTTTTCGAAACAACGATCGTTTGTCCATATTATCGGGGTCGGTGATCAGAGGTAGAAAAGCGTATATCGATTGAGATCGATCTTCGTGTAATACGAACTTCACAGCACTCCAAACTGCTATTGTTGGAAAAGAATTATGTTGCTCTAAATCACCTGAAATATATTGAAATAAAATTTATACATTACTAAAGGAAGTAAGATATGACTTACCTTTTTCTCCTTGATACTGCACCTTTAAACCATTACTGGATATCTCTAATCTGCCAGTTAGCCCGGTTTTTGATTTGACAATTCTCTTGTAGCTAAAATATAAATCTCTTAACGGTATTTGTAGTCCAGACAAACTAGTAACTTTGTCGTTAAGTGGCACTGATCCTAAATAGTCTACAGAGAAAGTATGCACTCCGATTTCATCTATGTGAATACCGTTGTCTTTAGCTACATCATGAAACATTTTTTCTATTTTAGCTTGCACACTGTTTTTCGTACTACTGGAATCTGATTCGAACATTGAATCTATTTTTTGCTTGTAGATGGAGTAAACACTTCCTGTTTCCTCATTAGTTTGACTATTTAAGTCCATTAATCTAAAACCTACCACAAAATGTTTAGAGTAATTAATATACGACTAACTTTTGGTGATATATTATTGATTAGGAAAATGTTAAATATGAAAAAATTCTCATAAAAACATAGTAGAATACTTTTCATATAAACCCAACTATCTTCTTCATTGGATGTGTGATTGGATTATTGCAAAGTTTTGACTTTATATGACTATTTAAAATCAACCCCGAAAAGTTCTTGAAGCCTTGGTGATATCGAAGGAATATAACCATAAAAAATATATGTGATCATGCGGAAACGAATTACATTTGGTGATGAAAAGATGAAATTAAATAAAGAGCTGCACCACATATTCTTAGAGATTCATGACACGATTACAGAATGGTGGAATGGAAAATAATATACTTGGTTATAGTTTTAGATGAACAAATTTGGAATATTTGGAAAATATATAACGGAAACGGAGCCGTGTGGTTTGCTTTAAATGTTGAAATGTTTTTAATTTAATAAAAAAAATATGGGATTTTGCTCCAGATGTAATAATTTCTTACCTTCGGAAGTTTGACTTGTTTTACTTCTAACACTTCCTTGACTTTCATCCTTATTCCTAGTAGATTTTATACCTAATGTTGGTGCTAAAGGTCCAGGTGGTAATGTAGGTGGTCTTGGTATCATTGTGTTGTCTAAGTTACACATGACCTCCTTTGGTAGATTCGGAGTCATTTGTAGGCATTCTTTCTCAGTGGACGTTTTCAGAACATCTTAATTTGGTAGGAGAAATTTCATCCTGTAAAATAATTTACAGGTCGTTACAAGTAGTTAGGAGTTAACAATTTTTCTTGTGTATATTATGAGAAGATGATAATTTATATAATTGGAACTCTCGAGAATAGCTTATGGTTAATAATATTGCTCTTCAAACTTTGAATCAATTTGAAAAGTTCATAAAATTAAACACAATAACAATGAATATAATCATCGAGATTGATGTCTTTCATGTAATTTATTAGTATAACGTTTGTACGAGTATATACGCCCAAATTAGTGTAAACTTTTGTTGAGTTGAGGCCCTTATCGTAACTGTACATATTGTACTTAACATTATTTGGAAATTGTGGTTTTCTTCTGTATATTGAAATTTTATTTCATTTGTATCTTTATTTAGTTATTTTTATGTTTGTTTCTCAGATTTTACAAAGTTTTGTCTACAAATTGTAACAACGTAAGTCAAATAAAAAGCAAACGAATACAATATTAAGTCACTGTTTTTCATCAATAAATATTTCAACTTGATTTGACTAGGAAGAAAGTGTTTTTCTAACAAGACTTAATGAATTTAAGATTTAGCCCCCTTGGATTATTCTCTCTTAGCAGACTTGTAAAATGGTTCAATGGTCAAAGATTTTCTAACAATAAAGAGATGATGTCGGAAGTTAATGGCTATTTTGAGGAGGTCGACGATTCTTATTATAAGAACGGTATCGAACTTATTGGACATCGTTTAGAAAAGTGTATAGAGCTAAAAGGAGATTACGTTAAAATCTAGAGTCATGCAAGATATAAGAGCACGAAGATCAGTCGAATAAATCCAACAAACAATGCAGATGTGCGTATAAGCACAAAACGAACGACCAACAGCGCCGAAACGTTCTTCGAGCATTTACATCAGATTTATTTCTTCGACTAGCATTCCAGGGTGAGCCTGATGTGTATTACGCTCAATCCAAAGTGTTTATTGGACAATTATATGTGGCATGATTTCGCATAATTAATAGTAAAAATATGAATAATTATTTTTGATCTGTAATAGCTATCCATAATTTTAATTTGAAATATATTTGTTGATTTAATAAGCAATGTTTTATTAACCAAAATAAAGCATACTTCCATTGACCACAACGCTTTCGATTATAAATATATCCCTCCACACTTATAGTGAGTTAGTTATTTTTTGAACTAGAAAAATATTTCCTAGATATAATTTATATGGCACAACATTTGGCGGATCAGCTAGAAGACATATATGATTCGTCTTCCACTATGATAATCACTCCAAAATTAAGTTAAACTTTTCCATAGATTTACAAAGTATCATTTCAAATAGGTTTATCGAAGAGTTTCAAATGATTATTTTTATATATTGTAATCTGTTCAATTCAAATGGTTGAAAATATCCCGAGACCAAGGATATACAAAATCAATATAAATTCATGAGATCAAGGAAAAAGTTCCAGCAGTGTTTATTTATTTTTGAAAGTGAATCTAAAAGAAAAAAATATATAAAGCAGTTATATTGTGAAAACAATAACTGTATATACATAAGTTGAACAAACTGAGGCTAAACTGATGTGGCTCTCAACTGTTGATTCGTAGTTTAGAAGTAATCAGCCTAGGTTAACTAACCATTGCCTAGATGTGGTACAGAAGAAAATCTAGAAAGAAAATTTTGCGACCTACATTGACTTAAAATGAAATAGGGATTCAAAACATTAATTTTTTCTTAGTCTTGGCAGTGATTGTGCAACAGAAGTAACTACTGACAATCATGAATTAATAAATAGTATGTTATGAAATAACATGACAGATCTGTCATTTCACGAAGAACTACACAGAAGGCAGAAGTCTTAAATTTCTCCACCTTTTATTAAAGCTAATTGTAAACGTATTTCCATAATGTATTCAAAATTTAATTAAATTTCATTCTAAGTGAAAACACTTCCCAAATTCTATAAGGACCTCTACGAATTCCTACCAAAATATCTTGTTTCGCTTGTTCAATTAATTGGTCCCAAATTAATTATTAGTGAACTGTATCAAATACCTATCAAAATATATAGTTACGATGTGTGATCAAAAAGTAGGGTGAATGAATTTTACTAAAAACGATTCCTCATACCTATCATTTTTAACTAATATGTCTAAAACCCTTTTCTGTTGAGACAAGAAACAAGTTTGAATCCACTTTAGAGAGGTCATGTTCGAGATGTCTTTCGCGAAAACTAATTTTGAACAACACAATAATATTCTATTTTAAGTTAAATAATGCCAACGAAACTGGAGAAATATTAAAATTTGTACGTGTTAATAATGAAGTAACTTTGAAAATTATTCACAAGTGATTATGAGTGAAGTACAAGAAACAGTCGGGATGTCCTTTGACCTCAAAAGCAAAACAAAATGCTGAACATGTGGACCAACAGGTGATTAACTATTCGATAGGTTAGATTTTGAAATCCCGACGGGTGCGTGGAAGGAGTCCTTTTTACTACGAAACAAAAAGAAAATCGTCTACCAATTTGCATGGAGTTGAAATATCCAGATTTTATTATAAAAATTGTTACTGGGGACAAAAATTCAGAGATCTCAATAGACAACCAATTACTAATCTTATCTCATAGAAAAGCTCGTTAATCAAAGTCATGGTTATTTTTTTCGATTGTGATATACTGCGAATTCGGTTCTGGAACGTTTGCAAGACAATGTGTGAAGACCAAAACCATCGATTCTTCTTTACCAAGATGATGTGCCAAAAGTTCGTTTGGATTCTCGAGTTTTCTGTCTGCTAAAAGCATCATCGCACGAACGTACTTAAACTGAAATGTTTTGACATTATTGCTACTAAAAAGAAAACCACGACAAAGCAGATGATGGAAATCCTTCCAAAAGAAGCCTTTTAGAAATACATTCAGTCTTAGAATTAACGGTAGGATAAGTGCATTGCTAGGTAGTAAGTCGCTAGAAAAAAATTAATACAGATTTCATTTCAAATTTTCACTTTATTATATCCATTTCACATTTTGTAGATGTGATTAATAACATATAATAATGAAAAGGAAATATTCTGATAAATCAAAGACATGTGAGAGTAGTGGGTGAGCAATTTTCAATACGATCTGTTAACATATAAAGCTTTGTTTCATACTTCGATTGGTCAATAAGCTTTTGATATGTTTATAGTGGCAATAAAATTAGGCAGTTCCAGTACAAATTTTCTTGTATTCCTCTTCTTATTTTGGAATGGTGGGTAAATTTATACACACAATGTGTATCTTACTAACGAAATTTATTTATAGATTAAAACTAAATACACTTAACTTGCGAAAATTATTCTCTAGCACTTATCACTCAACTATTCACTAATTCTTTACACTCTAATTTATAAAAATATATCGTTAATATACTTTTCATTTTGTGTTCACTATGACATCCAATTATTCACTCTCCGGCTGCTAGAGACTTGTTCATATACACTATCTCACTTTGCAGAAAGTTAAATTTCCTAGAAACTTCCAATTTGTCAAGAACAAATAAAAAGACAAAATAAAAAGATATCTATAAAAATTGCCACAGCATAATGTAAACATGTAAACAATAATACATTGAGAGGTTTAACCGCCGTGTAACCCACGCATACGTCAATCTTTAGCATATATTAGCACATCAGGGTTTATGTCAGTGGTAACAGTATGATTGTTCGATTGGTATAAGAACATAAGCCAAGCTGTTTTTGTAAATGTTTTTGCCACTTAAGTTATCAATCTAAATATATTCCCAACTAATTGGCATTTGTAATGGAACTCTGATTTCATTGATGTTTAAAGGAAGGATCTAACAAGAATGTAAATACCGCCATAATACCAGCAGTATCACAAGACCCTTTTAAACAGAAACTTATAAAAATCGTACAAGCCGTTTTTGAGATAATTGAGGCGTTCCATTCATAAAACTCACTCTATATATTTGTATAAGAAAAGTTTGTTTAGCAAACGAGAAACATATTCTTATATTTCCTTATGAAGTGGCGAAAACATCGGTTAAAGAAAGTTCCATTTTTTTAATAGCCGAGATTATGTTTTTTGTAAACAATACAAATAAACTTGTAATTTCACAGTTGCCCATATATTAAGACGATTTTACAGGCTATTAGATTAACAGGAAACATAATCACAAAATAAATTCAATTTATTCTTTAATCTTTAATTCTTGTTGCCTCAGATGATATATTACGAACACGTCGTTTTAGAATTACGTTCGATAATTGAAAAATTTAGTGCCCTCAATAAACAATGAATTCACCAGCCTCAGAATGTGTTTTGATTACTAGCTTTCATAAAATGTATTTCGTGATATCTCTGACTCATTCAATTTCCTGTATTTTATATTGTCTATTAACCCAATTTCCATATTTTTTATCTTTCTGGGTGGAAATTGTTTATGGAATATAACTCCTTATAAGTACAGATTCAATCATGACAAAATGTAATAAGGAAAAGTTTCATGAAAAAGAAATTTGGAATCAGCACTTTGTGTTATAGGTTTCTCTGTAATTTATTTGATAAGTTGGATCGACAAAAGGTTTTTAAATGATAAATAAGATTAAAATGCCAATTAATATATAGTTTATGGATGCTTTAAATTTCACTGAAAGTTGAAATTTTTTACAGGTGCGAAGATGAAAACGATGCTATCAAACAAGAAACTACAGTTTGATTTGATAACAGCCGGGTCAAGCTTAAAATATTTATCATAGACGTTTCAGTGAAAGCTTGAGATTTCAATAACGATGACTGACACACGAAATCTAAAAACTTCCTTCCATACTTATAAATGCAGACCTACTGAGTATTTCGGATTATTGCTTGCCAATGATTTGTTATTATTGAATTGAATGCCATTATTGAAGCCATTGTATTTCTTTGCAGATTCTGAAAATTGGGCTGTTCACATAAAAACTTTTATGGTTAACCAAACATTTCAATTTGAAAAAATACTTGGAAATTCTTATTAATATTCCAACGGTTTTCATTTATTGACTGTGACTGATCCAGACCCGCGCTAGGTATATTTAGGGACTCGTGATATGAGCCTTGGCGAACGGAGCCGGCAGAAATGTTAGCCAGCCACAGTCTCGCTATACATTTTTCATCCTCACGTCCTTTAGCTCGTGTTCAATAAACCGACACGTAGTGCAGCGACATACATAGAGACGAGTCAACTGAAGGCGAGCGCATCATCCACACTCTGGCATTCGCGTTCCTTTCTATAGAGTCTGGATCTGGCTATAAACTCTCTTAATAGTGACTTTATTTGTCACATTTTTTTCATTTAACCACAAAACAATCTGGTTTTCGTAGATATTCTAGACATATATTGTAAAAAATGAACCAAGTATTCGTAGAACGAAGACAGGTTTCATATTCAACGGTGCAAAATATCGTGTAAAACTCCAACTTCAGTAAAAAAGTAGTAGAGGTAACAGTGATCACGATATGGATACTTTTTTCAGTGATGCTAGTTATGATGGAATGTAAATTCCTTTTTACAACTGTGTCTAGAACATTATTTTGGGGAAGTTCTAAATTATAGATTCCATTCAAGTTACTATCAATGAAATATGATATCATATCTATGATATGATTTTCAACAATTTCTGGCCAAACATTAACTTTTTCGCGATATTGCGTATGATCTTCTCTTATCCAGTGAGGATTCTTATTAGACTAATATCGCCAATTTTGACTATTAGCATGAAGATTAAGTGTGTTCTTATCTAAAAACAAAACATCTTTTAATTGGATCACATTGTGAAAACGTCTTACATGAGCTCCTGAGTTGAGAGAATTATGTGGATTATCTAGACATTGAGTATGGTCCTTTCTCTATTTGTGTTTGTGTCTAGTTGATCCATAATTTGTTCATAAAGTTGCAGTCTTATATAAAAATTATTCATCTTCAGTTCTTGGAGGATTGTTCAGTTTGTCGAGATGCTTTTTAGGAGCTTTCAGAATTAATTGGTTCTACCGACGACTGGTAAATTCAACGTTATTAGATATCTGTCTAGTAGAGTTATTAGGATTTACATTCCTTTTCCCTTCACTAGGAGCAGTTTGTGGATGACTACTTGTTATCCTCACATGTCTACTTTCCCTACATTGTATTTCTAATTCAATCATAGCTTTTTATGTATCGTATTCATATCTAGTCATCCAAAAACTATATGGTATTCTCGAGAAATGTTCTCAACGTTGGCTTAGGTAATTATTTAAATTTAAACTTTCTTCATAATTGAAAAAAAAATATTCATACAGGTCACCCAATTCTAATTCCAATATCATAGCTGAAATTTATTTATTGAGTTTTATAGATATGGAATTTTTGGTCTAACTGAGGCAGGTTCTTTTGACTGACAAAAATGATACCTTCAGACAACATTCGATGTTAATAAGTTCATGGTGTAAAATTCCATATTTCATTAACAAGACTATTGAGAAACTCAGTACATAGAAATTTACTTAATAGTTGATTTATATATTTTTATTTTGTTGTAATATATATTAACTATATTTATTTCGTTGTGACAATGAAAAAAAGTGATTCGTGGAAGTAAATTGATTCCGTAAGAAAGTACGTACTTAAATTTTATTATTTCCACTATGAAAGGCATGCCTTTTACCATTAAGCGACTAGTGACTGAATTTTATTTATAACATCATTAAAATAACGGCAAAGCCTGTGCGCAGATAACACAACAACATCGTTTTAAAATGATAATTGCCTCACTGACCAGCTTAAGACATTCTTCTTTGGGGCGTTGTTTATAAAAATTCTAAAAGAAAATAAACAAACTCATTTTTATAGAATCGTCTGTAGCGTCACAATGAAAATAAGTACACGATAGTGCAAATTATCCTACACTGACTATACTTCAAAATATTGGTAATGTTTCTCTCTAATCTCTAGTCATATTCCGGTGATTTATAATTTTCACAAAACAAAAAAAATGTATTTTTAGCCATGTCTAAGTTAGAAATCTCTACATACGTTCAATTGTCGTCTACGTGTAACATTTAAAATTGCTCATGTGAAGTTGACGAGAGCTGCTACTTAAATTTTGAGATATAGCAAAATTAATGTGAATATTTTAATGGCGAACGTACTAACCTAAGAACGTGATATCATACGAGTGCTATTATGAGTTGTTTACAGATACTTTCATCATTCATCTTGGTAAAAAAATGAAATAAATCGTGGAGATTTTCTTGCGATGATTTTCTATGACTTTAGACGTCGATTTGTTGATGAAGTACCATCTCGAACCACTACACATACGTAGATTTCTAGAAATTAGGCGGCCATAAGTCGAAATTCCAATAATCGACTAATGACAAACAATTTTTTTCCTGGAATAGGAGACTACCTGACGAACAACAGCCAACCCCACCCGCTTCAATAATAGAAAATTCGTTGTTGCCAATAGGGCAACTTTCGGAAGAAGCTGCTGAGGCCCCCATTAAACATTTTAGGTCTTATCGCCTAAACTTTGCTCGCAAGTTTTCGAGGGAAAAATGCAACTTAGATATTTATCATAGGTTACTATTAACATCCGACCCATTTATTAGTTCCATGAGAAAGACCAAAAAACCGCTTCAAAATTATTATTATTAATTACTATTAATTCCTGCTGAGCCAAACCGACCAATGGAAATTGATGAAAGCAGCGAAAATTTAAATGTAGATGAATAAGTCTCCAATGTATGATTGATTATTTTTAGTGATTATCTATTTAGTTTATGTAACTTTAATATTGTATATCGAATGTAATAAATATATTTACTTACTTATTAGAACAAAATAAACTTTGTTGTATTTAATACTTTAATACTCTAATACTTTAATTAATATTTAATACCTGAAAGTATTACTAAAACGTAGACAGCTGTCCCTCCCTGGGGAAAGCCGTGAGTATGTCATATGTATTTTCAATATAATATTAAAAAACACTTTGAAATCAACTACGATCTCGAATAAAATATTTTCTGATAAAAAATCACAACCACCGTGCACAAACAAATAATTTCGAAATAAGTTATTCCAAACACAGAATTCTTTTTATGTAACTATTTTATAATATAAATATCACATAAAATAATTTTGGCCGCCTAAATCCTGAAAAACGATCTATGTGCACCGTGCCTTGCTTGTTTACCTAATTTAATCGTGGTTGCATTTCGCTACAGGATGAAGTTCGTGAAGGGTTACCAAATTAGGCTGTTGTGTCAGAAAATATCGATGTTTGTCAAAAATATTTGTTTACATTGGATACCGCATAATTAAAAAATCGCGGTACTTCAAAAGGCATCTATACAATGTTGATAGGTGACGAAACATGCATATAATATGCATACTAAACAACAATCGACTGTATGGGTCTTTCAAGATGAGCCAAATGCGCGTACTAGATAAATGGTCTTTCTTATGTTTTTTTTTTTGGAATAACTGTTCATCTCGCCACTGTTCCATTAGGACAACACAGAACGTTCAATCCTAAATGGCATTTAGGTTTATCAGGAAAACCAATTCCAGAGGGCCAATTATTCTTCAACACGATAATGCAAGCTCTCACAAATCAGCTCAAATAAAAACTTTTTCGAACAGTAAAAATATCAAATTGATGGTACATCTGCCATACAGTCCTTGTTTGGCACCCAATGATTTCTTCTCATTCCCACATATCAAAAATAAATTTTGTCAACGTTTTTCTACAGCTGGAGAAGTAGTCGATGACTTCAAATCACATTTTTTGAGGTACCTCAATCGGAATGAAAAAAATGCTTCAACAATTGGTTCAAACGCATGCTGAAGTATATTGATCTTAATGGAGAATATGTTGAAAAACAGTAAAGCCATATCTAATCATAAACAGCATTCGTAAAGGAATAATCTGTAATGAAGAGTAACTAATTATACAGACATATTCCCATAACATTTCATAGATATTTGAAAAATATATGTACTGACATTTATATATCTAAATCTTTTTCACTAAAGGGACAAGAAATAACAAAATAAAGTGAATTGTATATCGAACTTCCAGTAAGGATAAATTCTATTAATTCATTATTTTCAATATGGCGTGGTTGCCGTTGGTTAACAGTATCTTTTATTTAAAGAAGCATTTATAGGGATAGTCGTATACTCGACCTATTAAATTAGCTTAAGCCTACCATAAAAGTGGATATGTTCGTCGCTATATTTGAGCACAATTCAATTCACGATTCACGATGCAATTGATTCCTCAGTGATAATGCAGAGACGGATTGTCTATATAACACAATGATACATAACGATATCACTTGAAGAAACCATAAAATATGTTTAATAATATAAGAACTACGCCTAAGAATTATTAATCTTTCCAAATTGTTAACACTAGATAACAAAAGGTATGCAATGATAAGGGTAAGTACGTTCAAAGTATTATGTACCACAATAATTAATAATAAAAATATGGAGTATATTACTTATTACTTGTACTTTATGGTTCACATTATATCAATCTTTTCCCATAAATCATTAACAGTTCTGGGAAGATCTGTACCGCTCAAGTCTTTCTTCCTCAACATACGTCATTGGTAGACATCGGGAGGTATAAGATCAGGGGAGTGTTGAGATTAGATCCTCGTGAAAATTTGCGTCTTTAGAACGTTCCCTGCAGCAATGCTATCGATTATTGAGAAGTGTTGTAACATTTTGTTGAAATCACCGGTTTTTCATAGTATGCTTAATCAAGTAGCAAAAATCCATTTTTGTCTAACCAAGTGAATCTCATCTGCTAATATTCCCAGTGATTAAAAAAGGAATTTTCGACGATTCTAACTGAGGAGGAAAACAATAAGAGGGAATGAACCGATCAAATTCAAAATAATAACGTCAAGCAGCTCTCTTAGTACTAAGCTCATCGATTCAATTGGAATTACTAGAGAGATTTTTATTTAATAGGCACGGATAACAGAGCTGGTTTTAGAGAAACCGAAGTCAATGAAAAAGCCAATACACTCACCAGAAATAGAGCACAAACACTTTTTGAGGAACATTTTCGGAAAGAAAAAGCTCATTTAGAAAAACACCAGAGCCGAACAGTATTTGGAACTGAGCTTAGGCCCATCAAAAACCTGTTAAGGTTATGTGTAGCAGAAACAGTTTAATGTATATTTTGTGAGTAACTTCTAGTCTCATTGAATCTAGTACTGTCTACTGGCTTTTTTTTATTGCCAATGGGATTCTGAAACTATTTTTATATTTATAATAATTTAGAAACTACTGCAGCTTGAAAAGTAAAGTTTAATCACATTTATTTTACAAATAAAATCGATTACTAACTAACAAATTCTAAACATCAAAATGCAAAGCACATTTCCTTACAATGTGTACATAGACTTATTTGTTTAATGAATACTCATATTATATTATACAATACATTATAAATATTTCACTAAACTAAAATTTAGAAGAAGTTATATTATATATAAGATTCGTTCTACTAATTTTGATAGCGTTCACATATGACAGATATCTTATTTAGAAAACGGATTAAGAAATCATCATAAGAAAATTGCATGAACAGAGTCAAATACAAGAAAAAAATGAATTTTACTGATGTTAACCTATTAATTTGGATTGCGTGAGGAATAAAATAGATTTTATTTGTATATTAATGTGGTAGATGACCTATTGTTTTGTATCATTATATAAGTTAGTCAGTCAATGTCAGGTTATTTTTTGATTTTTGCCGGAAATTATCGAACCGAAGCTCCTTGTTTTGCCCTGTTGTCATTTTTAAAGGACAATCAAAAAACACAATAGAGCAATAGAAATCTGGTTTGATAGAGTACAAAAGTTCGAATGTCTGGTAGTGACGAAAATAAGTAAAGGGGACGAAATTAAAGAATTCGACAAAAAACCTATTAGGATCCAAAGACAGTATAGTTATACAACCTACGGTGTTATATGATAGTGAATGCTGGGTCATGAATAAGAAAGAGAAAAATAGGCTAAATGCATGGGAGAGAGGAGTGGAGAAAATTTTTGAAGGGATACGAGTGGAACAAGATGAATGGAGAAGAAGAACGAATGCAAAGATCAAAAGGTTATATGGACAGGGAGAGATTAGCTATATGGTAAGGGTAAAAAGACTGCGTTGGTTGTGGCATGGATAGAAGAAAACAGGTGGGTGGAAAAAACTTAACAAATGGAGAAAGCATAAAAAGAAGAAGAGGGCGTTAATAATTAGAGAAGTAAGGTGTAGTGAACTGGCGCAATGCAGCCTTGAATAAAAGGAGTTGGGGAAAAACAGTAGAGAGACAAAACGTCAAAAATATTGATTATAAAAAATTCAGTATTAATTAAAATACGGAAAATAAAGACCATCTTCAGAAAAACCGTATAAAAATGTCTAAAAATTATGAAATTCTATTAATAAAGATATTTACATACTTCCTTGAAAATTTTGTTCTCCAATTATCTGTACAAAAACAATTATCTAACAGCATCTCTCTTATTTAGCAAAAGGAAATTATATAAATGTGAATCTGTGACCAACGCATAGAAAAATCTAATAAATATAGAATAAGTTTGACATCATCAATCTATGTTATTGGGGGAATGTCCCCAAGGAGGAGCATCGAAATTGTATCTTGTCCCCATGGAAATATATTCAATAATTCATGAAAAGTCTGTAGATAAACGGAATCCTAGAGCTGGCAAACATAGCTTAAGATTAGGATGTTTTTAGTTTTTATCAACACAATGTGAAATGGCTATTTCTTATACGACATACGATTTGACAAGAAAGTAAAAAGTGTTAATTAGATTTTATTTAGTAAGGAAGCCGATTATTCTTCGTGCTTGTTTGTTCCTTAATTAATTAATCCTTTATTATCCTAATTAATCATTGATACTTTCCGCAAAGCTCAGAACTTTATTTATAAAATCGATTTTGTGAGAACAAATCGGATTTAATTTTCTGGAATTTTTTTAGTTAAAATAACTACCAAATCCAAATCTTCTTTTTTCATCCACAGTTCCTCAATGATTGAAAACGCCTTTATCTTTTTGGATTTTGGAATTATTAGTAGAAAATAAGAGAGAGAATAATTTTTTTGTGGCTGGGAATAGAGAGTTGTTAGTATAGATTTGTCTACTTCACTGCACTCAAAAAAGTTCACCAAAATCATATTTATCGTTTTAATAGGAAAGTTATGACAACACAATCTTTGGAAACTTCTTAATTCTTAAGGCCACAGCTACAGAATAATATCTCTATATCAATGTCTTAATAATTCTCAAAGTAAACTACCACTGTAGGAACAGAGGAAAAAATATTTTAAGTAAGTAAAAGAGCCGAGTCATTCCTGTAATCAATAAATAATAAAATAAAAAAAACTTTACGTAACAAACAATACCTAAATACTTTTATACATATTAAATTTTTGATCTCAGTTTTCCTAGTAATCCACCACCTAGTTCGAGTGTTTAAGAAATTTTGCCAGCACTTGCCGTTACCGTTCGCGGGTGACATTTGCCGCTCGTAGCAAATTCTACATCCTATTCATAAACTAATTGTTAACCTAAAAATTTTGTTATTTTTTTGACATGTGTACTGCTTTTTGTTTTCGTGATATTATCTGTTTTTCTTTGTAATCCAGTATTTATGGACGATATTATGGAAAAATAACGAAGAGAAAACAAGCAAAGACCACCATAAGCAAACAAACAGAAAGAAAAATAATCATCACGCTCTGATGTCATACGTCAAAATCACGTGACAAATACAAACGGATGTAATTGGCTCTTTTCTATTGCTACGAAAGTTGCTACGAGCGGTCGACAGAAAAAGTGAAAAATCGATTATGTCGAAAGTCACCAACGGCAGATCGATCGGCATATGGCAACGGGAATGATCTTCTGCATTTCAATGTTTTTTATTTTGTAATAGCAAATGGAAAGTAAAGTTTATGAATCGGCCTTAATAATCTGTTCTATTAGTATCCAACACGTTGTTTTTTATAGTTTTACGTCAGTTCTTTGTCTCAGGGAATTCTCCTAGTGGATGTCATGTTTATAGGCTAACACTAAACAAAAATTGCGTTGTTACCTGATGTACCCGATTAAAATTGTTGTTGTTCGTCTGCTGAGGTTATTAGTTATTAAGTTTATTTGCGAAAACTAAACTGATTGATTTAATGTTATCCTCTGTAGTGGATGGTTTTACCATTGAGAGACGTAAACTGTTGTGAACTATCTTGACTACCATAATTCGATGATATTCTAATTCAGCTCCTCAGCCTATTAGTTTTTTAACACAAGGGCTGCTACTTAATTTTGAGACAAATAAAACCAAATATCTTTAAATAGATATGGTTGTATTGTTTTTGAAAATATTTTTTATTAAGATCAATACACTTATCCAATCGTTGGCGAAGCATTTCTTCCATTCCGATTGAAGTACCTCCAAAACATGTGATTTGAATTAATAAATCGCTTCTTAAGGTGTAGAAAAACGTTAACCTCGCAATTTATGTTTGATCTGCGGGAATAAGAAAAAATCATTGGGTACCAAACAATGATCCATCAATTCGCTGTTTGATTGATCAAAAATATTTTTGCTTGAACTCATATGTGAGTAGTCACATTGTCGTGATGGAGAATAATTCGCCTTCTGCGATTAGTTTTCCTGACTTTTTCACACTTCTGGCAAAAAAAATACTGCTGTACAATTCAGAAATAACGATTCAACGCTGCTCTAAAGGAACTGTGGCAGAATGTCCAGTTATTCTGAAAAAACAAGTGCTTTGTGTGCGAAGAACTGTTGTTTGATTTGGCTCGTATTAAAGACTCATACAGTCGATTATTATATATATAGATCCATGATTTGTGGAATGTAACGATCTTTTCTTATCTTTTGAAGTATTGCGTTTGAATTTTTAATGCGGTAATGTTGGTTTAATCCACGTCGAATGTCATAGAAATTGATCGTACGATAATGTTCGTGATTTAATTCCATTTGAATGAATTAAAGTTTCAAGTATCTGTGAACAATTCGTATGACAACAAGTTCTGAGTACGTCCTTCGTTAGAAATGCCAAACTTTATAGTAGTAATGTCAAATTTGACATATTCACATCAGCGAAAATGTTTTTGTTTAAAAAATATTTCTGTTATATTTATTCTGATTTAATTAGTTTTGTTCAATATTTAATTCCAGTTTTCTTCAATATTTGATGCAATCTAATTTAATAAATGATCGCTATTGAATTCTACCGAAGGGAGGAATGGTAGTCATCATTTAAAGGCTTTAAGAAAATTCCCGACGATGGTTCTTCGTTATTCTACTAGTGTTGCTGTTCAATTTCGGATTTGTCTGTTGATTGGAATATAAATTTGAAATTTTATCCTGAAATACATATTTTTTTTTTCATATAAAAAAAATATTACTTAAATCCCTATAGAATTTTTAGATTTTACATTAATGTTTCGAATGTAAATTATTCACGTTGTATATGAGAATAAATGTTCATATTTTCCTGACGATCTGTTCGTATTTAGAATTACCTCAATTGTAGCCGCATTTTAATAATTGCTTACATAACTGTCTGCTTCGAGATTTATTAGGCTGGTTTTCATGTTAAATTACACCGTCTTCTGTCGAATGTGTGTCAGTAGTGCTCAGTGACTTGGAAATGTAAATAATTGCGAGGATGTTTTTCAGTAATTTTTTTGAGAGTACATTTAATTTGCATTATATCATCATCAATAAAGAATAAAGGCCGCTTGACATGACGCAAGACAAATGCAAGTATACGTAGATGAAGTTCAGCTGATTGTTTCATACAAAATCTCGCACTCGGTTTGGTGCCATTTTTATTGCGTGCAAGCTGCAATTCCACGATCAATTGAGTTTCTAATCTGCTAATATTAGATCTCTTGCCAAGGACTTCTTAGTTATCTTATGTTTTATTTTTTTGGGAGATTGTCAAATTTTCCTAAATCCATTCTCAAATATAATTTTATATGTTTTCTCGACTAATTCCATAACTAAATTTATATTTTCCCTTATTCAGTCCATGACATGGCCCAGACTCCAAAAACCAAGGCAGCAGCCTATACACTTATAAAATATAGAATAGAAGTTTAGGTTAGGGAATTGTTTACTTTTTCTTATGGAATTTTGATTATTGGCCATCATGAGGCAATGGGAAGTGATTTGCATATTGTCAAGCAGCGTGCAATATTCGTCTATACAATATTTTGATTTTCCAAGTAATTGCATGCAATTTCTTGCACGTTGTCTTACCTCATGACAAGCGGCATTAAGTAATTTTGTATTCAATCAAGCAAAGTTAGTTTGTACCTAACTTTTATCACATGATAAGGAGATTCCTTTCAGAGAAAAGATATATGTTTTTCCAATCAAACCGATTTCAAACAAATGAAAATAAGTTATAAAAAGGAAATATTTTGTTCCAAATTTTCTTTTTGCCAAAATAAATTGGAATAATTGAAGAAATTCAAATTATTCAGTTGAAAAACTGAGTTCAGCATTACAATAATGTTTAGGAAATTCCGAAACACAGAAAACATCATTTGTACATGGAATAAATTATCAATAAAATGTAGATTTTAGCAATTTTTTCATACCACATTCTATATCCGTTAAAATGTCATCACCTTGGAGTCACCTATTTATTTTACGACAGTTACTTTATGTTCTGGTTTATCTGCTTAGATCCAGGTTAGAAAAATCTCTCTATATATGACGGTTAAAGACATAATAGTAAGAATAATATGTTGTATAGTATAAATATATCCCAATGAAATTGTTTAATATGACTACAGTTCCGGACTAGGAAGCAAAATGCCAATATAAGATTCAAAATTGTTCAAAGAGGTTTTGAAGTCGCTTCATTTAATAATTTCCTAGCTTTAACTACATCATGAACATATTTAGAGCAGATTATGGTAACAGTACCTATGTTTCATCTTTGAGCATGTTTATAATTGAAATGCTAACGAAAACGTAAATAGTATAAGTTCAATAACGTCAAAACTATTACAATTTTCACATGGGTAGAATTGTAACCTATCGAGATGGTTTATGGATAACTGATGGATGGATAGCTATATTGTAACCATCGATTGGAAAATAATGCTAAAACGTCGAACCGTGTCGAGAACTACCCCGATTAAAGCCTCTCGGCTAAGGTAAAATGGGATATGGTGGAAATTACCCTCTTTCTGCTATTAATGTTTCTTAATGTCCTAGTTATGCACAAGTACTTTCGCTACCAGGATATGTTTTTTTATCCGTCCAGTTTTTTCCAGTTCTTCCAGTTTTTCCAGTTTCCAGTTTTTTGTTAACCAGCATATCTATTATAAGTAGAAGTTCAACGTCCATGTTTTTAGTTGAACCATATTGTCTAGTCTTGTATTAAGATATTCTTTAACTCTTTTGGTGTCTTCCTTTTCTATGAAAATTCTTTCTGTTACCAGTTGGTCTATTGGTGACAATAATTCCGTAGAGGATGCTCGATAAGAGAGAGATGTGAGACCGATCTATACACTATTATGAAGTTAACGATTACATTACGATTACAAAAATTATTAACCGTAACGTATATAATACTAGGATTGAAGCATATCCAGAGACAGAAAAAAATCTTGAAAAAAAACATAAGAATGCAACATCTGTTTAACAATAACTTTATTTCAATGATATAACATGAGTTTCATCTTTTCTTATTTTCATTTATTAGAACAAACCGATATCTACCATCTTCTCATAAACAAGGAATTTCTTTCAGAAGCATATTTTTCAATACAATTCTCAATAAAAACTAAATACGGCTCTGTTAACTATATGTCCATCTCTACAGTAAAAATGTAGCATTCAACTGTTAGGTATAACCTTGTACTCTCTAATAGGGTATCAAATTGGTCATAACGGTAATTTACGATGTTACAATTTTTCATGTGTTCATAGAACAAGATGACACTTGGTAGATAGGCACTTTTTCGTTCTAAAAAGTACGTATTATAATTGCGCGAATACAGGTTGAATTGTTCTATAATATGAATTGTATTCAGATTTAGGTGAATAAAGCCATATATTTGCAGTAATTTACTGTTGAAGAATGAATAAAATTATTATAAAAAGAAATAAAATCTTCTAAATATGAATACGGGAAAGTAATTTCAGTCCACTAGTCTGTGAAGTTTTTAGACCACAGCAAAATGTTATATTGCTAAATTTGTGAATTACCAATTATATTTTCATGTGAACATGCGTAAGAAGAACGCGACAATAGGTTTGATTTCAAATATTTATTTGGACGGTTCGAAGTACAAATCAAATATAGATAAAAAAACTCGTCCACGAAATGGACCGTGGATCCGGTCCTATCCACTTATAATGGAATTCTAACATTTGGCGGCATCTTGGTTATGCTTTTTATAAATAGCGGCGAGTTGTTTATATTAGTTGCTTAGAACTAATTTCTAGAAAGGACTATTTATTTATTTTTGTTTGATTACTTTTTAGAACTCTACAAATGTCTTTTCTGATATAAATTCGAGCTTGTTTAGCGGCAAGAGTTAGTTTATATTAAAAAGTCATAGTGAATGGCAATAAATAGAAATATAATCAGTGAATTCAAATAAATAAGAAAATAAGTTATGAAGTAGTGAATATTTAATTATACAAGTGGTGAAAGAAATTTTGAATTTTCATGTAGCATTCGCCTCACGCAAAGTCAAAGAAACAAGAAACAAAAGCGTGTATTTGAACATAACATCTAGTTAGTATATGTTTTACCCAATAATTGGATTGGTTGACCCCCAGTGGGGCTTTTATTTTGGGTGGCTTATTTTTAAGAGATGGGAGCTTGGATGAAAAGGGTAAATATTTATAGTAAAAAAAAGTCCAAATTAGTTTTTTTTTTTTTTCAAATTTTAAATAATTCAGCTTTTACATACACTAGAATTAGAAATTATCTGTTGATGCTATTAAGAAAACCGAAACAGTTCCTTTTTCTTGTTAGGTTAGATTAACGTTAACTTCAATTGGGTTATGTACATATCAGCTTAAGTTAGGTTTTCTTAATTAGCCGATAACACCGAAGAATTTTGTTTTGTGAAATGCGACGTTATTATAATCAATCAGTCGAGCAGATACGGGATCATTCATCTTTTTAATTTTATGCTTTACCTGTTGCAGTACGTGGTAAAAGTTCCACTTATACAAATGTTACAACATTATGAATCGCTTTAATTGTAATATAATCGTGTTCAAATTCCTTTTCATGAAGTATTGTATTTCATCTTTTATCTATATGAAGAGATTATACCGAGGTCGAAACTATGGTACAAGACAACATAATGAAAGAGTGAGTAGATAGATAACCTTGAACGTGACTTGATATGTTTTGAGACAACTGTGTATACATAAATGGTGTGCAAATTTCAGAAAATATCTATTTTATGAATTTGCTTCGATATCAATACTATTGCTAATGTAAGAGTAGATAACAGGATCAGAGGAAGTCTTTCCTTCTATAAAAGTGTTAGTGCAAATTATAGACCTTATTGTACTTTAATCACACTCCGAAGGGATTTGCCTCTAGATAAATAGTAGTTCTTTGGATTCAAAAATCATACTACTCTCCTCCAGATATCCACAGTCACTGTTTATATGAATTATTCAAAACCGATGTCTTTTGGTTGGATTTCTATACTTTAAAAACTTTTTGATAAAGCTCTCCGAGCTCCAGCATTTATCCATGTCTCGTATAAATAGTGAATTTTTCGATTAATATCACAAAATAATTCTCTCGTTCATCGCCAGACGATTATTTCCTATACTAAGCGAAAGGAATTATAACTTTTTTATAGTATATTACGTAACAAGAGTTGTAAGTAACTCATTACACACGAAGTGAAAAATTTTACAGCATAAATTTCATGAGTGCGTAATGGTTTTACAACTCGTGTAACGTATTATACTTTTTCTACGCCGATTCATTTTCTTCCATTAAATAAAAAACATCGCAATTATTTAAACTTTATTATAATAGTTGTTAATAACAATTGAACAATTATTGTAAAACGATTGTGCCTTATTATTTAATGATGATGAACGGTTATATATAGATAATTGAAGTACTGTTCGGTACATCAAAAGACGAAGATTGATAATTGGTAATTGACTCCGATATTCGTAATGCTTTGTCATTTTTATTTTTAAGAGATTGATTCACATAGTCTTCTGCTACTGTAGAAGATTGCCAGCCACCAAGTCGTTTTAATGATACCATATCAACTCTTGCATCAACTTACATAGTGGCTGATGATCTCCTGAAACAATGGCCGGTGTATTGCTTTGGTTCCGGCAGCTGAAGATATTCAGCAATTTTACATGGTGTATTACCGTTTATGTTTATCCCCACAACCTGTTTTATGCATTTTCGATTCCAATTAACGAAATAAAGGAAGAATTCTCCGAAAAGGATTTAACGTTATGCTTGTGCCGCCAATCCATGAATTTTTGATGGGTAATTCCGTACCTTTCTTTGGATTTTAGCGGTAACAAATTATGTGTGGCAGCTTGAGCTTTTTCTAAAATCTCTCTCTCTGGAGTTTTCATAATTTCATCACTTTCAGTACTATCAGACATATTCGTAGATAAAGTTGAGAAAATGTTTGGATACAATCATATTTTGTTCCAGAAATTGACAATATAATTGACATGACATTTATTTTTATAAAACGTATCCTATTTTTAAAGAAATTGTATAATGTGCTGCCTACATTTAGGGGCATCACTCTTTCAATCCTAAATATATCTCACAATTGCTTACACTTTTTATGTTTTTCAATTGACTAAATTTGTGTAAATAGACCAAATAAAGTCTTACGTAAATAAAAATGTTATTGTAATTTAATTAAACCAAGAAGTTTAAGTTTTCTTTTCAAAATGCACGTTGTATGTTTTGGTAGATGGAATAATTTATTTACTGGTCGTATTTTAACCCTCTCGTTGATTGATTAATATATTTTGGTCCTTATAAATGTCTATGATACTTCAGTTTTACCACAACGTTGCTTTGGGTGTGAATTTTTATAAATAATAGCGGATCACATTATTGCCACAATGACTTGCGAAAAAAAATTTATACACACTATTTTGTGGGATGAAGTCAATATTCCCATGTTTTTTATCGTCACTGTTTATATTGGCTTTAGTTAATGTCTCATTATTGGTTCAATGTACCTACTGTTTCGAAAAGCACAAAAAATTATCAACAAACCGATAAATTCTTAACAGCACATAGCTGACTAATTTCATTTTTAAGTTTTTCCTACTTCTTAGGTATTCCTTTGTTTTTTATCATCTGATAGAAATATTTAATTATTTAAATAATTGATCAATCGCAATTTCCTGTACACAATCTTATATTCTTTATCATTGAAACAATTTTATTTATTTTTTAATACTTTTATTACATTGTAAACTTTTATCCTTCAATCTTATAATATATATAATTTGCGTGTTAATAACGGCGTAAGAGTTTTCGTTATTATCACTGAAATATCAAAATAATTCTCTTTTATTTTATATCTACATTGTGCAAGATCCTGGATGTTGATAGTGATCTTGACACTACTGAATAGTTTTTATGAGTAAATTTATAAGCAAGTTGAATATTGTCACATTTTATGTGGAAATAAGTATATATGTCGCAATTGCTCAACCTTTGTATAAAAAAAATTACATACACTGGATTGCAAATTGACCTTTTTGTGAATAGTTTGTTCGAAAGGTATCCATATTAGGTAATTTTGGGGTGCTGAATTGGAATGTGTTATTGGTTTTTTGAGATATATGGGACATAAAAAATTTATTTTTGCTTTTCTTATTGTCTATCTTAATTAACAATCTTTTCTAAGAGAAACCCATGCTTTTTTTCTTCAATGTTTATACAGGTTTCAAAATCTTTATCTATTATAAGTTTTGAATATCTGCACCTACAAATATTCCTTCTTCAAGTTTGCTACTGAAAGTAATAGATATTTATGACAAAGACCCCAAAAACATTCACTATGCTCTGACATTGCTATTCCAAATTCATATTCCATAAATATCCAAGTTTTATATGGAGAGCAGGTAAAAGCACTGTGCCTAGGTCGACCAAATTTTTATTTGTTCAAGGGTTAATCCTTTTTTAATTGTGCAAATCTTTTTTGCGGCTTTCCCACTCACATAAAAAAACATGGAAATTTGGTGTGATCTCGTTGTTGTCTGTATAATAAAGATATAATATTTAAATAGTCACATAGAACACATTTGTGATTTTGGTAGTTTATTCTGTCAAGAACTAGAGCTTAATAAACGTTAACTTTCTACCTGATGTTCTACCTGATGTAAAGAATTATTTACGCAGCATATTAATTCCCATTGCGTTAAGTCCTACTTACCATCAAACATTTTCATTAGACCGTTCTTTTCACGCTGGTGAGCAAAAAATGGGACAAGCTACTTCCCTATATCTATACTATAATGAAGTAGTGCCCGTAGCCAGTCAAAAAAATTGAGTCGAGATCTTGGAAATTCTGTTGCAAAATTACAACGATTTAATTCACACACCATGTTGGTTGATTTGGATTATGTGGATTGCTGGGGCTCGATATTGACGACAGAATTCAATAATGTGTCACATCAGTTTTAAAATAAACTCTATGAGGTACAGGTCGGTAACTGAAGAATCTTTTGGTTGCGAAATAAATTACTCAATTATGTCTTTGGATGAATCCTTTTATATCAATACAGCAAAACAATCGTTATAGTTATTTTATAGTTCCATCCAAACCATTACAGTGCTAGCTCGAAAGTTGTTTACCCTTTAACCACTGAACAAATCGCACACTTGGTGAGGGGTCCAGAGCAAATCTCGTTATATTTCTCCGTTGTTTCTTCGTGATGTATTTTCCACAAATATAACAAAAATGTTGTGGTTAATTAGTGCACTTACTCTAATTTGAAACCATTTCGAAAACAACTGTGTTTCTCATCAACAACAAAGAAAGAATTCCCTTCATTTTATCACGTTCAAACATTGATTGTGAATGTAGCCCTAAATTTATAAAATTGTATAACTCCTTTTCATGACCCTCTTTTATATGTCCCCGATTCTAATGTTAACTTACACAGTTTCTTCTTTATGCCCGTAGATTTAGCAGAGCTTCGCAGTACAATTAATGACATCAAAAATAAATACTCATCTGAAAATGACTTACAAAAAATTTTTGGAGTTTGCCCGATTGCCCATTAAATCACCTTTAATCAACAAATTGCAGTACTATGGTTTCAGGGGAACACCTCTCGCTTGGTTTAAGTCATATCTTACCAACCGAAGTCAGCTTGCAAGGGTTGATACAACGATGTCTAATAGAATATGGAGTGCCTCAAGGCTCAGTACTATGGTCTATTTTGTTTCTTCTGTTTATAAACGACACCGCCTATCTAGACATATGTGGTAAGATATATTTGCAAACGATACTAGTTTCTCTTAGAGGAACCCAGATCTCACGGCACTTCATAGAACCATATATAGTGACCTAATCACCCTTAAATCATGATGCATTTCAAATATTCTCTATCTCAACGTTTCTGAAGTCAAAGTTTTAACACATAAAAATTCATTGCCGGCTTTTTTTATTAAATAATACCACCATTGACTTCGTTGAATCTGTAAAATTCTTAGGGCTTATTGTGGACAATTCCTTCAAATGAGACTTACATATTGTCACCATATTTGAAAAATTAGGTTTTCCTGTTTTGCGCTGAGATCAGTTTTCCAAAAACTGAACTTTTCCACCTCATTAACAGTATATTATGCCCTTAATGAGTAACATCTCCAATGTGCCTTCTCCTTCTGGAGTACGTGTGGTGCAACTCAATTTGAGCGAAATTACGAAAAAGAGCTGTTAAATATTTACTCGTTCTCAGGGCTGACTGCAGAGACTTCTTTAAAATATTAAAAATTCTGACTCTTCCTTCCTTATTCCTAAACACGCTTCTCCAATTTCAGAAAGAATGTTGCGAGGTTATCTACTTAGGAACGGGTTCAGAATTAGCTAATTGCTCAATATTTTACAATGCAAAAAAATACACGATCCCTTGCCAATTGAAATCAAATCGATATCATCTTTTCCCGCTTTCCGCAATAATTTGAGGGCATATTTACTGGAAAGTGCTTTCTACTCTGTTAACGACTAGTATTTTAATAATAATATTTAATTCTGGTCATGCTGCATTCTGGTTTAATTTTTGCCATGGACTTATTTACTAATTATTATCTATTACTATTACCTATAATTTTGTTACTTATTGTGGTTTTCTTCTGTATATTAAAATTTTATTTCATTTGTATCTTTATTTAGTTATTTCTATGTCTGTTTTTTAGTTTTTACAAGCTTTTGTAACAATTTTTTGACAATAAAGCATTTCTCTCTCCCTAACTGATCTATTTTATTGCATAAAATGCCCATTTTCAATCTGAGCCTCTTAAGGTCGCCACAAAATTCTTCACTTATTAACTAACAAAAAGTGACGATTAGTGATGATTATCATCTTCATTTGACACCACAAAATCTCATGCATATCTGTGCCTTAATTCTAGTTGTACTATAGTGTCCAAAAAGTAGGAGGAAACTCTCATTGAAACTCTAGTTCGAACTTACTGTATGGTTTTAAACTAAGAGCCTTCCTAACGAATAGTAAAAGCTCATCATTAACTATATCATTTGATAACATTTCTCCCTGTTAATTCTCTTTTATGTGTTCTATTCACTAATCACGGGGGCTTTGAGATGACAATTTGAAATATTTAATCAAATAATGACGGTAGAAGGGAAAGAAAGGCAGGTGATTATTTACTGAACTTTTTTGATGCTTTGAATTGTAATTATTTAGACTTTCGTAACTTTTGATTAACATTTTTCATTTCATTCTTTAAATTCTTACAATAATACCAAAATAAAGGTTATCTAGTGAGGTTTTGTGGTAAAAAAAGATAATTTGCTTCTTTGATCTTGGTGCAGTCAAATAATATTCCCAGTATTATAACTTTGCTTGTAATCATGGTAATCGTGAACATCTAGAATGGAGACGATTATGAAAATAAAAATTGGTGATTAGGGTTCTACGCTTTAGAAATTATTCTACAACTATAAGAATATGCGAAGAAACATGAATTTCTAGCAAAAATACACAAATACTTATTTTTACTTCTCTGAAATTATTAATGATAAAGTCTGTTTCTTTCAAAATTTTTCTTTCTCTTCAGTTTCAGCATGAAAAGTTCATATGTAGATGTATAAAGAATGTAGATAATCAATCACATGGTCAATAAGTGGTTCTTCCTTACAAAATTATGAAAGAACCGTTTCATCGAGTGTATATCAGATTAAATGATAGCTACATAATTAATTACAGTATTCAAACAAATTCGACTCATTATATTAATAAAATCAATCCGATTCAAGGGTTCTTGATCTTTACATAATATAAGAATGAAGAGAAATCAATCAGATGGTCAATAAATGCCTCTCCATTAAAAAATTATAAAAGAACCGTTTATCAACATAAATGATAACTACATTATTAATTACACTAATTACACAAATTGAATCCGTATATTCGCTTCAAAGGATCTAATTTCTCATTTGTGGTGGATCTAGAGAACATTACATAGTAAAAAGTGTTATAGAAGACGAAGGAAGCATTAAGTATTGAAAAGAGTAGCACGTGTTTTATTTATAATACACACATCTCCAAAAGTCTTGGCCCCCCTTGTAAACGTTCAAGTTTGTCTGTATAGAGCCCATTTTTCGTTTCTAAATTTTGTGGCACCTCATCGTGAAAATTAAAATAATATCGTAACAAAAAATTATTTTCGTCCGTAAATATACGAATTTTTGTAAAAGAAATCAGATCTAAAGATTTAACTTGACAGCGAGTTTATTTAAATTTTGTTGAAAATGCCGGGTAATATAATAAATTTGATCGAGCAACAAGAATGGCCTTACATCAAAAAGGTTTATATAATCACTACATTGCCTTTCGTCTGAATATGTCACGGACTTCTTTGAGGCGGATAGTGGCTCTTTTCCAGGAAACTGGTAGCGTTACGCGAAGACCGGTCACGGGTCGCCCATAGTTACATAAGAGAAGATCGTTATATAGCTAATTTCATCTGAAGAAACCGATTTATAACGGTGACGGTCGTTCGAAGTCACTTTTTGCTAACATACCGAAGGGCAGTTTCGAGAAGTACCATCAGAAGGAGATTACATACATCAAATCTAAGGGCAAGAAGACTGCTAGTCTCCAATGAGCTCAAGAGCACAGGGATTGAGTTTTACAATAATGGTGTAACGCCCTTTTTCCGACAAATCCCGATTTGGTACAGTGATAGTCGGCGGGAGAGGCCCAGGTGGACAACAACGACTTAATTTCACCCGAGATGTTGTTCCTTATCATGGCGGATCCGTGATGTTTCGAAAGACCGATAGTTCAGCCCTTGCGTGATGAATGTGGAGCAAATTTCATTTTTCAGAATGATAATGCCAGACCACATCGCACGGAAATGGTACAAAACATCCTAGAGGAAGGAGATATCCAAATAATAAATGGCCAGCAAATCCAGCAGACATGAATCCCATTGAAAATGTGTGGAATTATATTGGCACAGCAATGTCCAATTGAGCCAATCCACCTGCAACCCTTCAAGACCTGACTGCTGCCGTTTAAGAAGAGTGGGACAATATGGCTGACCATGTTATCCATAACTTGATTCGCGGGATGCCGAGACGCGTTGGGCAATTGATTGCACGAAGAGGCGGTCAGGCGAACTATACATTAATTTTTTTTATTACATTATATCTTTTTCCTCAAAATAAAAATTCTCAAACTTGAATATTTTGCACATTTTCCGTTACTTAAATATTTTTGGAGATGTGAGTGTTTTATGTTTACCTTTAACTATATTTTGAAACTTATCCATATATTTGTGCTTTTCGATCTTTGTTGTCTACACAGAAATAAAAAGTAATAATTTTCACATAACTTTAAAAAATTACTTCAATTTCAAGAATAGATTTATCATCATAACTTCTATTTACTAAGTAATATAGGAAACGCAGCACCCTGTGGGCTGTATTACCTAATTTATTAGAAAAAATCACTAGTAATAAATAGTTAGTATATTTTATATTCTCTCTTTTTCTTCACTATTCTTTCATAATTAGTTGCCTCTTATTTCTTCATTGTTGTGAGACTTTCTTTTGGGTAGTCCTACAACCTAAAAGATACTTATCGCAAGCAACTTCACATTATTTGTTAATGTCCTATTCGATTCAAACTTTTTATTCATCATCCTTCCTATTTGACTTGTTAAATTCTGACATTTGTTTCTATTTGGATGTCTTTACTTCATTTGATTGATATGTTATGGAACTCTGGTATTTTGTAGAATTTGTTCTTAAATTTCTTTCTTCTGACACCATGATATTTGAAGTTCTTAAAATTCAGCTTGTGAAGATTTAAGTGATTTGGGTGCCTGATTAAACGTTATTCCGCGGTGAAAACATTGTCAGGACTATTTGAAACATAATTACAAAATTTCTAATTTACCGTAATAAAAACTTCTACTCTTTCACAGCCTTCAGGATTG
Organism: Diorhabda elongata; assembly: GCA_026230145.1. NCBI lineage: Eukaryota > Metazoa > Arthropoda > Insecta > Coleoptera > Chrysomelidae > Diorhabda > Diorhabda elongata. The sequence goes on from CM047930.1 coordinate 15,972,731, forward strand.
TTATAGCAAAGAAGTGAATAATGCTGAAGTTGTTACTTTCTGCTTTGTTCATAATAACAATTAACTTTTCAATTCGAGATTTTTATTATGTTTGTTAGTTCTGTTTTTGACATATTTTGAATCATGGTAAACATAATTCTTTTGCCTCATCGTCGGTTGTAGATGTCGATTAGTATTTTACAAACAGTAGGGAGCAGCAAAAGGATGTTAACTCATCAATATTTTTTTTTATTAAAATCTCGTTCGTTCTATTCAACATTATATATATATATATATATATATATATATATATATATATATAGATAGATAGATAGATATCTTGATTACTTAGACACTAATGAATTGATTCAATTAATTATTCGAGTACTAAAGCAATTTTTGGAGAAATATCGAATCATTATTAAGGAAAACAGAAGCTAAAAAATTTAGTACACCGAGCATGAGTTGATGTTGAGAGTTTATAACAAAAATATTTTCTCATTATTTTGAGTTGATAAATTTGAAGTACTGAATCACTTATTCTAAATTGTGTTTGCCACTAAAATGTGTATTTTATGGAAACAGTTCGTCTGATTTGAACCGCGATTAAACCTTCAACTTTGAAATCATACTGTCCTCACGCCTAGTGATAGTTCATTGTTACTCATTTCTCTAATAATACACTATTCATGATTTGCTTAGATGTTTTGGCACATTAGAACTAAATTATTTTGATTATTCCCTTATTTGTTATCAAGTTTCCTAGAAACAATAAAAGAAAGCAATATTGTCTGGGGTGGTATCGATGGTTATTCATCAAGTTTCTTGAAAATAACTTCAGAAACTTCAGAAATACTTTGCCCTGAGTGAGAATACGCCAATTTCAACTCTCTAGAGCCTAGGACTCAGTTAGTAATCGCTTCTTTCCTTTTTCTTAAAATGTGCCTTAATCCATCCAGAATAGTCTTATATATTTTTGGGTTATTGTCTTATATCCGAGTTTATCCAATTTCAATAATATTCTTCTTTTAATTATATAATTAATAATAATATAGTTTTCATAAACTTTTCTCAAATATCCTCTGACGAGTACAATAGAAAATATAATTGTTAAGTAATTTTTTATTTTAAAATTTCCATTATTTTACTCAGCTTTCCTATATGTAAAGAAAGCTTGATTCATATTTGCCAGCATTTTCTGGTGTTTTTGCTTAATTTCTTTAATTGTAGAGTGCGAATTATCTTGTTCCTCTATTTTAGTTTTCCTAATATTTCTGTTAATAGGTTATCTGTTGTAATAGTAGTGAAAAAATAAATACTTTCAACATCAATATTCACTTTACACACTCTAAGGATGTACGAACAGATGATTTAGTTCGTTGAATGACATTCGGCGATAAAAAAAGTTACAACAAGCTCAAAATCAGTAAAATTGTTCAAAATACTATTATAAAGGAAACTTTCGAGCAATGTAAGCGAAACATTTTATTAAGTCAAAGATTAAAAAAATTAGTTATTCGCTATTATCAGCCATGAAAATAATACAAAATTTACTATGAAAAATGCATCAATTTTATTTTCTTACGATTCGAAACGCTGAAAATGTTGTAATCGCCATAATATCGCCATTCCACCTATAAGGTAGTGTAGTTGGTGCGTTTTTTTTCGTGTATGCCTTTTGCATAGGTCAGTTGTGATCTTGCTTAATTTGTAACTATTGCTAAATAACGGAAATTAGAAATTAAAAAAAAAGAAGTGTAGTTTTCCATCCGATTCGTAACCTTTGAATTCTTCTTGATCTTCATCTAGTTCTGCTTATTCTTCTGAGTGCAAGTAAATTACATCAATACCGATTTATCGTATGTTATCTCGGCGGAATCAAACGAATCCTCCGCTATAGGTTATTCGACATTAGAGCACGACCGGCCTTGACAATTTGTACATGCCAGAAAAAAGACTTTTTTGTAACCATATTTAGCGCTGCATCCTTTTTTTTGCAGTTTCAAAAAATTGTGTTCAGCAGTTTTTCCGGTGCAAGTTAGAGTAAACTTTTTAATGTATTGTTAACCAATTTCCAGCCCCATTCTATAGGGTCTAACTGACAACCACTCTTAAACTTGGTAATATACCCGATCAAGGTGTTGATGAGCAGCAACTGAGGTTTGAGGAGAACAAGATATTTCAACTTGTATTTTATTTTTAGTATTTCCACGAAACATCGATATAACATGCACATCTCGTTATTTGTTCTTCCTATCTATAATTCTCCGTCCTTTTACCCCCTAGTATCCTCCTCAGTATTTTCCTCCTACATATATCTAACTAAATTGAGTTAATTATTCTTTTAAAAAACTTGAGGACATTGAACTAAATCTCGTTTTTTGAGGACTGTTGTTTTTTCTCTCCTGCAAAATGCAGATGTAGTATCACTGCCAATTTTTGCGTGTAAAAATGTTTTCACTCTACATTAACTTTTTGAAGAATATAGTTCCGTCTGATGTTAAGTTTTTTCTGGTTTTGAGACCATTGCAACTTTTTGAATCGTAATTTATCAGAAACGGTGGCTCGTAGGAAAAAACGTATTGATACATTTTTAATATATACAATTTTATGATCTACCATTTTTTTGATCAAAAATTTTATTCGTAATTATATTTTGAAACATTTTACTGATTTTCATCTTGCTGCAACTTTATGTACCTTTACTCTTATTTTTGTATTTATTGTGTATTTAGAAGAAAGGAAATATCTCCCATTAGCTTTTATTTAATGGGTTTATTACTATTTAGCTTAATTTGCTCGACCGATCTCTTCTCGAAGCTGATGTCACTTAATAGTTTACCTCCACCTCACTTTTTTTGTATAGATGACGTAGTGTAAATCATTGCCAAAATGTACCGATAATCACATATTTGGATTCTCTTCTAGGTGGTCTATTCACATTAAATGTACCTATACTTATATAATACCTCAACATTCCTTCAAAATAAAAGTGAAAAATATGTGAGAACGATATTATCTATGTGAAAGATTTTTTTAGAACATTAGGTTACTATAATGAAGACTATCACTTGTTTTATCATCGCATATAGTATGAGAGATTCACACTTGCACATTTACCTAAACAATACGCGTTATTCAATAATTGAAAATACGAATTAATAAAAAGTGTGTATTGTGAAATGATCAAGACTCTTCTCACATAATTTGACTTACACTTTTTTAAAAGCCGCTTTATATGATGCAATACAACGTGCAATGCAAAGCAAGACGCAATTTTTATTGCGTACAACTGCTATTTTACAGAGAAATGAGTCTATAACCTGCTGATATTACGTTTTTATTTCCTTGAAAATTTTTTATATTTTTTTTATCCATTCTCAACTAATTTTTCTATGTTTTCTCATCCAATTCTCCAGCTAAACTGTCCATCGGTCTCCAAAAATGAAAGTAGCAGCAGATATAATTATTGCCAGTGAAGCACTGACCACTTCTTTCTTATTTAGTCCACCTAGTTTTGTTATTTTCATTTTCAAACTGCCCACAAAATATTAATGTTTGAGATTAGGAGTTTTGATTAGAAGCAACCATAATGCAATTGCAAGCGACATGCAATATTCGTCCATTTAATATTTTGATCGTGCAATTATTTAAACCAACGGTTTTAAATATTATTTACTTAGTCTTTTTCTTTACATGTATGGATTGTTTTTATAAAAACTCACAAGCCATATGTTCCCTTCTTCATTTCTTACAGTTTCAATTCTGTTTTGAACAACTTGATAGTATTGTTACATTACTAAAAATAGAAATATCACTAAAACGATCAAACAACATATCAACAGATGCTATTAGGAAATGCCTTTGGCATTCTTGCACAGCTCTGTTATTTTATATTCGTAGAAAATACCGTCGATAACAACATTATGATATGAGAATCAAGTACAACTGAACATAACGTGTATAGCCATAACTGAAAAGAAATTCACAAGCAATTGTGCTATTTATGATATTGATACGCCTAAAAGGTATTTTACGGCAATGCGGTTACTGTTATATGAATAGCTTTGAATACATAAAAATTGAGAACCTGTTAACTGGCTGTAATAAATTGTTTACAACTTGTTTCTTTTGATTTCATGACGCAAGGTTGGTTCTTATGGCCCTTGATACTCGTAGCAGCGATATTAGTTGTTTGGTTTATTTCTCCCTAGTTTACTTCATCTTTGCGAATATAAGCAACCGAACTAGTTTTTTATCAAATATACAGGGTGTTCCCTGTTGTAACATAATATGCTTAATTAACATTACATTACTTTTTGCACGCAAACACATTTCATATTTTCATTAGGTTAGGTTTAGTTAGGTTTGGTTAGGTTGCGTACTATGAAACTCCCTTATTAACCGTATATTGCAAATGACAAATTCTGAGCTTAAGGAATACGTTAGTAGCCACATACCTTGCCAAGTAGAATCAGAATCGAATCAAATATATTTATACTTTGCTGGTTTGACATTTGGCATTCCAATGATTAAGAAATATGTGAAATATTAATCGTTGCCGAGTAGTGTTAGGAATTCTTCTGATGAAATATTCTTCTACGCACGAATTTTTCGAGAAATGGAGACTGCTATAAGTAAGTGCAAACCAATCTAGCAAGTGAAGTAGATGTTCATACTCTAATTCGGTTTTTTTGCGATGTGGCAGAGGATCCAATTTTTTTCGTGTGTAAACCAGGGCTTTTTTAACAGATATATGGCAAAAAATTAAATCAATAATCTGAGTTCATTCATTCTACCAATGTAGTAATGATAGACAAGCAAAAGTAAAACTCTATTTGCACAAAAAAATGATGCCAGCATTTTTTGCTCGTCTTCTGAATATCTATTGGCTTTGAAGGCGTAGTATTGGATTAGTACCACTCCTTAGCTTCTTGCTTTAGATTTAATTTCTAGATCATAGTGGTAGATCCGCGCCTCATATACTTTCACAAAACGATACTCAAAATCTCTTCTAGAACCCTCCAAATATTGGGAAAGTCCTGTATTAGTAGATGCGGCACCCTAAACTCTCTGTAACCCAAGACTTCAGCTAAAATATTGCTCACAATACCAGAGGAGATACACTGGGCTACTACTTAATCTTTTGTTGATCGGCGTCCTTGTTTATATATTTTTCATTTTTATTATGGCTTCTGGCTTTGATACGTATTTTGGACATTCCTCAAGTGGATTGTCTTAACTCTTATGTCAGTACCCAATAGCAACTCATCATTAGGGATTGCTCATAGAGTAGTTGGTTGTCTCTCTGTATTTATAGAAACATTAACCTTGGAAAAGAGGAAAGAAATTTTTTGCAGCTGTTTAATATGCGTCAATAATAACGATCAGTTTCAAATTAGACTTGAAATGGATGTTCCAATATTTTGTGTCACTATGTACATGTTTTTTTTGAAATTAGTTCGTTATATTGGCAAAATTCTTGGAAATAATCAAAATTTTCCACCAGTTGAGATTTGATATCGTTGAGGAATTCTCACAAAATATAACGGTACAAAATACTGTAACAATGTTTAAATTAATAATATTGACGAAATAATCGGCAAAATGTCATAAACTAGATTTCAAATAATATATATATATATATATATATATATATATATATATATATATATATATATATATATATATAATACATAATTTGTTAGCTAATCCTTTTAAGCGATCAATTAATGTTGTTTAGAGGAATGACATACATAAATTTGGTGAGAATACTGGAACGAAATCGAAATGTTCAAAATAAACAAGTTAGTTAAACGCGCGAGAATTCAGTTTACTAAAAACCAATCGCTTATTGCAAAAGTAGTACGAATTCTATCTGTATTATGAAGTAAAAAATATTCTTCGGCACAAGTCTCGTCTCAATAAAACATTATTGATACAACATTTCCATTATTTAATACAAGGAAATCATATAACAATCTTGAAATCGTTATTTTTTTTATAATAAAACCATCGATTCAATACTTACAAGGAAGGATCAAAAAATAATCATTCATATTCATCCATTTCAACTAATATGTGTCATAACCTCAAACGTTCAGATAAGCAGTGACCAGTTTAGGCTTGTTAGTCTGCTATTGTGTTTTCCCGGAAAGATTTCTTGAGCCTAGGACGAATAATCAACTTATTTACAATTTTCCTATCGTAACCGTTAAGTACAGCTACACTCTCAATTAAGGTGTTTTCCTTACTGTATCTTTCTCTATCTTTGAAAGTAAGTTGATTATCGAAACGCTCGACGGATTGTGTAATTGTGAGTATTAGAGTTGCAGTAGTAGTGAACAGTGTGATCAGTACAGTATTTCTTTTAACACACCTCTTAGTTATGTTGACTAATTTCGTTAATATTTTGAGATAACAGTTTTTCAAAGTGTGGGTCGAACTGGTACCGTATAAATTGTAAAAACGCAAATCATTTTTCTTTGAAATTAAATTTTTTCGAAACTTTTTCAATTACTTCAAGTCTCGTCCATTAAATAACAGAGTTTTTTCGATTATACAAGAATATGGAGAGGGATCATAAACATGTCATTAAGCATTGTAATTCACGAATGGCTTTCAAAAGGAAACGTTTCAAATCTGAAGACGTAGCTTTTGTATTTCTGTATAAAAACTCACCATATAAATCAGGTACTACTTTCAAATTAAAGAAGTGGCTTATTTTTGCGACATATTTGCTATATTTGATATTCAATTCAAATTTGCATGGCGTTGGTTTAAATATTTTCAAAGTGAAAAAGTCGCTAAAGCAATTGAAAACATAACTCTTTTGGAACAACGAATTTCAAAAGGATGTTCAAAATCACATAAATTTATTGACACCTATTCAAACTACGATGAAGAATATTTACATCTTGAATTACATCTCGGAAATTATGGATAATTTTAAAGACTTTCCGGTTAATCCTTCAAATAATATGTAGATTAAAGATCCTTTCTCTGTAGATATTTAATAGAAAGAAATGCTTAATGTTCGTGAACAAGAAGCTGGTAGGATAAATTGAAATTTCATGCGACACTGATCTTATAAAAGTGTTTGAAATTGTACCACTGATCAATTTTCGTTTGCGCTGTTAATAGGAATATACAAACATGAACAAAAAAGTGATACATTTCTAAATGCCTTTTGTCAATACTTATACTTTTGAAACAGCGTTCTCAACCCCTTGGTGTACTCAAAAAATGAGTATCGAAACAAATTGGATGTCGAACCTAATTTGAGATCAAAATTAATACCATCAAGTTCCAATTTGAAATTATTAAGCATAGACAAACATCACCCTCGCACTGAAGGAAAAATATGTCAAACAAAACTTTCTCCAAGTTTTAAGTCAAGGCTATGGATTGTCCTCAATTACTTATATTTTTGTCAAATAATTACTAAACTAAACTAAAATTTGTCTCGTAAATGGGTAGATAAATGTGATTTTTAAGGTGGGTCGTGAAAAAATTCAAAATCCTGGGCCGGAAAATTCTTTTGGCATCATAAAAATATTTTGCCATTGAAAAGTAACATATTAATATAGATTCTCAAAACTATTTCAATCTTATTGAAGCTCGTAATTTATTATGAGCAAGTAGCACTCGTTAAAATTTCTTTCCTTAACAACCTACAAACAAGCAACAATTTATACATTATCTTTATTGTCTAATTTCTGTCGTGAGCATTTTACCGGCTGTTGAGCTTCCAAATTAACCAATTTCTTTATTAGAACCATTCGTTCCGTGTAACGCTTTACCTTTTTTTGTAACCATACCGAACTGCTTATAATTGAATGTTTACTACCATGGCACAATTTTATGAATTTTTTGAACATAAATATTTGTATATACGGTATATATACAATTTGATAATCTATTGTGAACTTATTTCCTCGATTTTGCCATAATTCAGTCAAAATTTGAAATTATTGTGAGAGGAACTCTCAATTTTGAGGTATAAGTTTAACCAAATATTGTACCTTATGGTAGAATTATATTCTGCAATAAAAACATAGATACCTGATAGAAATATCCCATAACTACACTTTAGATCCTACAGAATCAATTTCAAATATATGAATATTAACAAGGAGACAAGAAGTCATACGAGGATGTTCCTGTAATTAGTTGGCCTATAAGAAACATTTTGGAAAAAGGTCGATTCATTTTCTATAGTCTCTTTTTATTTTGATACAGTTAACCCAGCAGTGCTCTAGCCTGTTTAACGCACCTGAAAAATACATTTTCTCGAGGTCTGGAATGTAGGCGTCTGTGGCGACGTAATCTTCTCATTCGACTCAAATTTCTACACAACAAGTGATGTTTTCAAGTTTTGTAACAATAAAAGTCGCACCGTTCGTAACCTATTTCGACCAATTTGGGTATGGCAAGGGCGGAGTGTGAGCCGGTAAGTTCTCATGGGACTTTTTTCTCCATCTAATCGGCTCAATAATTCGACATAGAACAATTCAGCGACTGTTTCGCTTATCTTTAGATTGTCCTACCTTGAGAATTCCAAAAAACGGTAGCTATCACGTGTCTAGCAGATAGGACAGTCTTCGCTTTATTTAAGGCAAATCCAACGGATTGCTTCTACTATTTCTTTGTCTCTTGTGTGTACCAATGGATAAAAGTGCGTCGACTGTTACGAAACAACATAGAAACTACTATGGGTTGCGCTTAAACAGCATCAAACACTACTCCGAAATGGTCTCACGGTTGCGATTGTTGTCCGGGGTGAGTAATCGCGGTAAATATCACGCTGAAAGCTTTCCTATGATCAAAATTTCATGCAGGGTATGACCCACTTTTGAAATGCCCATTGTCGCACCTGCAACCCACACTCTACCAATACAAATTTTTTTGTGATTTTTGTCAGGACCATGTTGAAATGCGTTAAACCGATTTTTAACGCTCGCCATCATCGGAGAAGTACCACCATATACAAGATCTTATTGATTTTGGATTTCACATCTGAATGAAATTTCGACAGTAGCTAAAAGTCTGCTAAAATATATTTAATTTTGGACAAATTGGACCCCCTTCGTATAATTATCACAAACACGTCAATGATTGAGATATCTAGTTCGTATAATTTATAATTTTCGTGTCAGTAACCATCTAAATCCTTGTTCCATTTCAATTTTGTTATTTTTAGTTTTGATAAATATAAATATAATGAGAATATAATTACTTGCTAGTTTTCAACACATCTTTTAACCTTGATACTCTAAAATCAAGTTAATCTCTTTCATATAATATAAATCTCTAAAATCAAGTCATGATTGATAATATTATTGGCTCTCTGGTTAAAGAAAGGAAATGTATCTTTTTGCTCCTCAATGAATTTAATGCTAATGACGAATAAATTAGGGGAAAAACTGTCGAATATTCATAATCTTACTAGGTTTTGTAGATTGTAGATGACCGAACAGGTCTGGCTGTTAAATAATGAGACTGGTTACGAAAAAAGATTTTATTATAAAAACTATTCTACGGTTGAATGCTCCCCTACAATATACTCCCTTCATCTCGTCACACACCTTTCCATACGTTTTTTCCATTGATCGAAGCAATACTGGAAGTCTCCTTTGGTGAGCGCCTTTAGGAACTCTGCCGTTTCATGTTTTACCGCTTCCATCGACTCAAATCGGGTCCCTTTTGAAGCAGATCTTTTTCTTACTTTCTAACCTTTCAAGAAAATCTGAGCAAAAAAGTTGACGCAAGAGCTTTTGGTCAGGAGACAGATTTTTTGGCACCAACTTCCCACAGACTTTTGTCATGTAAAATTTTTCTGACAGTTTTTTTATCGGCGTTTACAGCCTCGACAATCATCAGGATGCTCATTCGACTATCTGCACGCACAATTTGGTTGATTTTTGTCACTGTTTCCGGAGTTGAAACAGTCGCAGGGTGACCTGGCCGCTGGTCATCTTCAGTACTCTCTCGGCCCTCACTAAAGCGTTTACACCACTCAAAAACACGCGCACGAGATAGAGAATTGTCTTGTAACAATTTATAGCACTCTGTCGGAGTTTTTTTTCAATTTAACGAGAAATTTGAGATTGATACGTTGCTCTTGTTTTTCGTCATACAAGAAAATTTTAAGAAAGTATTAGTGGAACGTGATTCAATCCGACATTTGTGCCTAAAATTCTTAAGAAAAATGAAGCAATAGCGGAAGGACAATTGTTTATATAAATAAATTCAATCCAATAACACTCATAATAAAAGCTTGATATGAAAAAATAGTATTTTTTAAATGTATTAAGCCCCTACGTATGGTTATTATTCATGTATATATTGTTATAGTTATATGAAGAAGAATATAATAAAATAATGTCGCTTGTAGATATCTTTTTTGATAAACTTCTGATTCTATCCAATATGAGTCTGATGAGGAAAAGAGTGTTTATCAGAAAAGAATAAGAATTTTTAATTTGGAAAATATATAATATTTATAAAAATAAAATTTTAGAATAATCAATGTCTCTTCCAATAGCAGAAGGTATTCACTAATAGTTAAGGCGGTTTCAGTGCAGTTATATCCCCTTTAGCATCTACTAGTAAAGTCGCCGTCGAGCGGAAAAAATAATGCCCTGCCTATAAATGACTGAATAGTAATGTTTCAAAATACAACAATGTATTTTTCTATTGCTTCAAATTTATGCTGTGAGTAATATTTTCCATTTTGTGGTTTAAAGAATAACATCGAATATATTTCTAAAAAGAAAATTGAAATATTTATTAACTATGGTGTAAACTATCCCATAACTGTAAGTTTAATGTTAACATTTGTGTTTGATACATTGATTATAAAAATAAATCTATAATCATCTGAATCTATAACTGGCATACAGTCAAATTCTGCTGCACCTATAATACACATTATTTTAGCAACATAAAATAAATTATATAATTATTATGAGAGAGACCTACTACTTATGTCAGACATTTCTTATAAGAAGCTTCATTTATGAAATTATCAAGTTATTCTGGAGTAAAATTTCTCACTTTTTAGCCATATTTATTTACTTTGTTCGCCTTCTCTATTCTATTATTTAATTCTAAAGGTTTCTCTGTTTCTTTCAGCATGATTCCTAAGTATTGAAAGCTAATAAATTGATCTACCTGATTTCAATTTTTCCTTTTACATTTGCGACTACTATAATTTTGGTCTTCTTTTTGTTCATTTTCATTCCGTTTTCTGTCAATATTTGGTTGCAGTTGGGTAAATTTACATATGGATTCCTCTGGTTTTCTGCTATGATTATTAATCATCTGCAAATACGTATTCCGATATATTATCCTCTTTAGTTGTCGATATCCAATATAGAGTGGTTGATTTCGCCTTTCTATGCTTTTAATTAATTTATCCATAGAAGCTATGAATAGTTATTGACTTAGACTGCCTCCTTGTCACACTCCTTGTGTTGTGAACGTCTCTGATTTCATGTTTCTTCTTATTACCTTATTTCTAGTTTCTTTGTACTTAGTGACTCTCGTTAATTTGGTGTTAACATTTCTTCTTTTTTCATATTTTAGTTCGTGGGACTATCAAAAGCTATATATGAGAATGAACATTTTAAGCGATTTATATAAGAGGCATATTCCTCTACAACTCTTGCAGTTCTTGTTATCTCCCTTTTTGTGTTGTGGTAGTATGAAGCCCATTTTCCAATGTTCGAGGAATTTTTTCCTCTATTCATCCCCCTGACAATTTCTAGTAGTAATAAGGTTGCTTTTACTCCCATGTTCGTTATAATCGGCTGTGATTTTCTCTTCTACCGGCACTTTTTAACATTTGTTCTCCGTACTGTTCGTGACGTCTCCACGTTTCTATCTTAGGAATCTTTGTTATTTTCTCTTATTATTTTAATTTCGATTTAATTTCACTTTAAGCCACCATGCTGTTTGTTTTTTGTTACCCTTTTATCTGATAGTTTACATTATCTAGGTTGTTGCCTATGTAGGCCTCCTCCATTTTTTCATAAAATAGAAAATCCATAGAGATGAGGCTTTATATTTAGTGCGCTGAAATATAGCTCGTTTTCGTAAACAATGACTTATTTGTCTTACTACTGTATAAAATTCTTGAAGAAATAGATATAAAAGGTTAGAATTTATTATCTTATGACTTGTATATATAAATATTAAAAACCTATTAAGATAAAAACCTAATTACAATTGAAAATTTCACTCATGCCTCTTGATTTATATGACACTGGTGTATCAGTCAGGACTAATTCTCGTAAAATAGTTTACTATCACTACTCCAGTACTCTTCATTTCTTTTTGCTTGGCGCATATCCAGTGTCAACTTATACAACACAATAATACCGATTAAGAAAAAAAATTTAAGAATAAATAATGTGAAAAATTGCTTTACCTATAATGAGCCATATATTTATAATTTGATCGTTTCATGTTATCTGTAGATGACTAAAGAATGAAGTTTACCTTTGATTTCTGAAGACGATACTTGGTTATCGAAACGCGCATCATACAGTGTATTTTTGAGTGTTGTAGTGTTAGCAAGGAGCAATATGTATAACTATAATAACGTCTGTTAATCATTAGATTCATTATTAGTATCTAAAAATGTTGATTAAACCAAACATTCTCGCGTTGTTTCCGCCGCGCATAACCTCAAATTTTCAAAACTGAAGATCGATATAAACATCCACTAATAATTGAAAAAAATAACAACAAATAACTGTACAAGAGATAATGAATCAACAATCGTGACTTCAAATTGTGCTCAATAACTACACCAAACGTAAGGAATACCAATCAACACCATCTGTTTGATTAATTGATAAATAGCCGTAACAAAAATCATTCTTATATTGCGGCATTAATTGCGGGACGATATTCAAAAACCTGTCATATGTTCGATGTACAAATTCAATGAGTCAAGTACAATTGTTTAAACAAAAGAATAATCCCGTTGTTGTTTTGTATATGATAACTGTAAGTTTGCTATTGATTTGTTCATATGAATACTTTTGGTGAATTGAACTCTGGTTCAACGGTATGTGATAAGTATATTAATTGAAATGATACAACAACTTCTACTATTAATCAAAAATCTCTATCGCTCTTAAATCATGGAACAACTTGGATTGCTTGATTATGATATTCTAATTCATTTTTTTTAACAAGAGCGTGCCTAAACTGAATAAAATGTCTGTTGTGAGACAAAATTAACTCGTTTTCTAAATAAGTATTATTAAAGGATTCAAGATATTAAGAAATGAAATATAAGTACTAATGCAAAAGTATTAAATTATTTCAATATATAATATTATTTGATTTCTTTTTATATGTTTTTGTTGCTAAATTGTCTTAATTTTTAGAGCTATTCTCATTTGAAATTAGTTTTTAAGACTAAAGAAATTTGTCATTTCGACCAATTGGTCTATCTCAAAATGTGACTTGACATTGAGAACTTACATCTTTCTCGTTCCTATTTATGTGAACAAAAACTCTATCTTTGTATTTGATTTCGATTCAAGAATTTTCAAATTTTTATATTTTCTTGATATTTCATGGTTTGTTAATGCAGATTTTTTATCATAATGATGACTTTGTACTCTATTTTCTAAATACTGAGATGTTTGTCCTATGTAATATTACTTATATCTTTTGTTATTGGGTGCTTTAGATTTAAGTTGAGTAAAACATTTTGTATCCTTAATGACTCATACTAATATGCTATTTATTGAAATTATTTGATGGGTTTGGTAAAGTCCTTGTACATATGGTATGCAAAAATGTCTTGTTTTGATGTTTAGTTTCCGATTTGGTCCTTAATTGATTACAATATTTGTTGATCCTTTTCTTGATTATATTAATTTTCAGTTTGTAAGGATAAAAACATGAAAACAGAATGGAATGCAAAATAACTTGGTCTTCAATATATTTATAGCTCAATTCATTGGATCTAGGATTGAATTGCTTAATTATTCAAAAAATAAAACTGCATTAGAAGAAAATAATTATTCTGAAAAAATTATAAATATCAAAATCAGGTATTACAAACAATTAAGAAACAAAATAGAAACTGAACATCAAAACGTAAGACACTTTTATTCACCATATATAGAAGGGCTTTCCCAACCAACTATTAAGTTATTTCAATGAATATGATATGAGTATAAGCCATAAGAAAAATGTTTCGAATATTCCACTAAACTAAAATCTAAAACACCCAAAAACAAAAGAAGTAATATTATATATCAAGTACCTAGTAATAATTGTGACGCTGTTTACATGGGGCAGACATCTCAATCTTTAGAAAATAGATTAAAAAGGCATAAATACAAGAAAAAGATAATTCTTAGAAGAAATGGTTCATATACATAGAAACGAAAATCTGTCAATAGCATAAAAATAATTTATTGTGGTGTTTTAAAATTCATGTTGTGGTGATCTAATTTTATATGGACCGAAATAGATGGAGATGATAACTATTTTTTAGAATTTTTTTCAACCAGAAGACGCCTAAAATCGAATACAATTTAGCAACAAAAATAAAGTCATAATTTACCAAGCAAAATAATTCTTTTATCAATAAATATGATTTAAATAGTAAAACTAACTATAATTTTATTTTGTAATGTTCTTAATCACTCTGTAACTGCATACAGCCATACATATCTTGAGTATCAGTAAAATAACAGATGAGTAGAAACGAAGAAGTGAAATTTTTTTCCGAGCGAGTAATAACTACTAATATGGCGTTTCTAACAGTTCCGAGTTTCTAGGTTAAACTGACATTCAATCGATTTTTTCTAATTCCTCGTTGAAACTGTAAAATTGATTGAGCGATATAATATGATAAGCGTAACTTTTTAGGGAAAAGACGAACTATTAATTCTGCTGTCCTCTGAATTCATAGTTGTAAGCCGGTATTTTTTACCCAAAATTCAATTATAATAACGAGTTACAAAAGGGAAGTTGCATAAAGTAATCACTTATAATTTTGTGATTGGTGCAGGGAAATAAATAATTGAACATTTTCAACAGATGCAATTAAGTGTTAAAAAAATTACTAAACCTGGCTAGGAAATGACTATTAATGGTAACTATTTTCAAAGTGATCCCCATCAGAACTTGCACAATAATAAAGTCGTTTTTGGAAACTATGAAAAATTCGTTCAGCTGTAGAAGTAGAAATTCCTTTTCTAGTAGCTCCTCTCAAATCATATTTGGTCTTGAGTTTTTCTGCATAACAGTAATTTTTCAGGAAGCCCCATAAGAAAAAATCATTCAGGTTTAAGTCAATTGAAAACGGGGACCATACCTATACCTAAGTGGGCCTAGCCTTATACGGTAAGGTAGAGAGGGAAAGAGATGCATATAATTTAGGCAACTTCCTATTTATTACCGAGTATAATACGGTTATTTAATGTAATTACTTGAAATCACCATTTTATTGATAATATGAAAAAATAGATGATTGTAGAAAGACTAACTAACGGGTTACATATGATCTTTCGAGTATACTTGACATATTCGTAGTTTCCTGGAAAGTTTTATTCATAACAGATCATCTACTGATGTAATACAGAGGCTAAGGTAGGCGATAGAAAATATTCAAGAGTATATAATGGTTAAATATATTTTATTCGTATATTTCCAATGGGCTTTTAAAAAATTTAAATAGAGAAGCTGAGTAAACCTTCAACATATATGAGAATCCCATCTAATTTAATAAAACGGATAGAAATAACCATTGAAACTCAAATCAGCATCATTATTTATCTTGACCCTCGATAACTTATATCAATAAAAAGAACACAATTAGAAATAGACAGGAATAAAGTAATAGAGTATGCGGACCATATAGCTGTAGTCGCAAATGTAAATAATGTAATGAAAGAAATGTTGGAAGAATTGATGACAAACGGTGGAAAAAAGTGGATCTAAAATGCTGAGATGATGTGAAATATAGAGAAAACAACGAAGATAGAACAGAAGAAGTAAGAGAGAAGATACAAGCAGCAAATATCACATACGGCGCAAACAGAAAAAATAAAAAGAAAAACAAATTTGAAAATATACCAACCAACAATTATGCTCACCATGACTAATGCTGCCGAGACAATGAGTATGACAAAGAAAGATCGTCATGTGACATACCGGAAGATAGAGGCACTCTTAGGCATTAGTTTCTCTCGCATACATCCAACTACTGCGTGAATATTTGGCAGTCAAAAAGATTTGTTTCTGTTGGATACAACATAATTTGACAATCGTTCAAAAAAAGTCGTCTATAAAATCGTGACAGGTGACGAATCGTGAATCTGTTCATATAAACCCGAAATGAAACAACAATCTAGTGTATGGGTCTTTCAAGACGAACCACTAACAAAAATTTTTCGCGCACAAAGCACTTCGAAGCAAATGTTCGCCTTCTTTTACGTAATAACTGTCGCCACCGTTCCGTAAGAGCAATGTAGAACCGTCAAAAAAAATCAGTGATATCAATTGTAGGAGATGAATCATTCTCCATCACGACAATGCGATCTCTCACAGATCAAACAAACAGAAACGTATTTGAAAAGTCAAAACATCAAATTGTTCGGTCGTCTGCCGTACAGTCCTCGATTGGCACCCAATGATATCTTCTTATAGTCGCAGATAAAATTAATTGCGGTGTTAACGTTTTTGTACATCCGAGGAAGCGATTGATACGTTCAAATCACATTTTTCGGATGTACCTCAATCGGAATGGAAAAATTGTTCAACAATTGGTTCAAACGCATGCAAAAGTGTATTAATCTCAATGGAGAATAATTTGAAAAACAATAAAGCCATATATAATTATAAATAATTGATTTCATTTGTCTATCTCAAAGCTTAAGTAGCAAAATCTATATTCAATATATTCAAAGTAGTTAGAAGGATATTATTCAACAATCTCTTACTGAATCACTTTTGTAATACATTTTTTGATAAAAGTAGAAAAAGTATTCGAGAAAGGAGAGAAAAATACAAATAAACGGCAATAAAGAATTGCAATTAAGGCACTGAATGAATTCCAAAAGGAAGTAGCATATTTTTGGTTAAATAAGTAGAATATAATAGAATGGAAACATTAGCATTGGAAATGAGTATCTCAATGATCATAAATCGAAGAAAATGAAAAATATTAATTAGGACAAGACAGGGAACAAAATATGGAAATGAAAATTGATCAAAAAGCAAACAAAGAAGTTTCGTAGCTTCCGCTCAAGACCTTTTTGGAAAGATATAAAAGATACAAGTGTCCTTAGTCATAAAACTAAATGAAAGATATAAAGTGATTCCCTATTGTAATTTTTGTAATTTATCTTTACGAGATTCTTTAAGAAATTGCTATTATGGAAATGGATACTCATATGAATGGATCACGATCATCAATAATCTACAAATTCATTATACTAAATTTTATGAAGACACGAGATTGCTCAAATTTCGAGTTGTTAAGAAGAACCATAAAAAAATCCTGCCAAGAATATCTATATGAAATAAAAAGGTGAAATAAAATTTTGCTGAGCTGTAACAAACAAGAAGCGTATTTTAAGGATATCAAAGAACTGATGTTCTTCACGGAAAACTCAAGACGGTAGCTAATGATAAGGTAATAACACGCATTTCCTTCATTAAAATGGATAAACGCTATGTTATTCCTCTTAATTGTTATCTAATCGAAAACTGTAGTATCTCTATCACTTTTAGCAACCATTAAACAACTTTTAAAGAATGTGGTTTCGCACAGCTGAAAAAGACAATTATCAAACAAATAAAGAAATTATGTCATCTAATTGCTACTATATCTAGTATATTTTAACTCGGTCGATCGTAAATTACTATTTAATCTCTAGTTTTTGAATTGGTTTAACGTCAATAAAATTTTATTATGTAATTATTAAAATGACTTTTTTTAACGGTTTCACTATAAATGTTGATATTTGTAGATTTGAAACTTAATTTATGACTCTTAATCGGCATGACAATCTAATTAAATATAGAGAAAATAATAAATGTTTCCAATATTTGTGATGATTTGCTTATTGCCTAGATTTCTATCAATTTGATTCGAATATATGGATCAAATAAACAATCAATATATATATATATATATATATATATATATATATATATATATATTAGAAACTTTATCTAAATTAATACCTTCATTTATGCTTGCAATTTATAGAATTTCATATTAGGTATATTAATTATCCATATTAGAATGAATAACAAATCAATTCCATCTCTATTCATGATTGTAACTTGACTCAGGTCATAACTGCATACTGCTGCTAAAGTTTGTCCAAAATATTCTATTATAGTAGTTATCATTGAATGAGATTCTGTTATAACTCACTCATGTTTGATTATTAGAGCCTTATTAATAAATATGTCGCTTGGTTTCATTATTCACTAAAATTGGTTTACCAGAAAAGATTCATCAGAACACAAGTTTTAAAAATGAACATGACATGACATTAGGCTAGATGTCGTGTTTCGATCTCAAGATCATCCGAAGATCAAAATACTGTTGTGCCAAGATGGGATAGAAAAAAAATTTTTGGAAACATATGAAAATTTGGATTTTCTCAAACGATTTCGAATAACTAAGTCCACATTTACGGCATTATTGAATCAAATTCGGGATTAAATAGGTAAAACACATGATTGCCACAATTGATGAATTGTTATTTTATTACACTATGTTATTTTAGGGGTGGCTTATTTAACCTATTATACAACTTCTATTTCAAGCTACAGGCAGCAAGTTGATAGCTGTTAGAGATATTATACGTATTGCAAAATCTCCTGCAAGTCGATTAGTACGAAGAATATGTGCAGTGGCACGATTGACCCGACGTTTATATAAATACCTCTCCCTTCTACGTTTCATTTTGTCTCTTTTTCTAACGACATATATTGGAAGAGGACAGAGTACTGTCCGTTGTACCTAACAACTAAATTAAAGGGCCCGTTAATCTAAAGAAACTTTTAGTTAAAGTACCAGGGTGGGATTATGAAACCGGTCGTTAACACAATAAACGTTTTAAACAATATAAGTGGATAATAGGAGATAAAAGACTTACCTTGTAGTTGTTCAGATAAAAATTAGGCGATATCAAAAATGATTCAGTAGCGTGTATCAGTTTATCAAATCTTTATATAGAATATATCATTTTAACGGCAGCTGGAAATAGACGTATCTCACTATTCTCTAAAATAAACTATTACATGAACAAATAATTCCATTTCGCTGTTCTATACGTATAACTTATAATCTACTGAGTGATGAAATCAAAATTTTGTGTCCTCATATACTTTCTTTATAGGTAATTGCTACTGTAACTTGAAAGGGCTATTTGAAAGGTGAGATTAAAAAAAAGAAAAGGGTGGAGGAAACAAATTTATCATATACAGTAGAACCTCTATTAGACCAGTGTCGCTGATTTTTGAAACCAAAAAATAGAAAATGAAACCCACTGCAAAAAAAGGGGAATATGATTAGAATAAAAGAAAAAATTATTTTCGGGCGATCTGATGTCGAGAAGGGCGAGTTTTTAAGGGTAAAAAACGGTTGATTTTGATTTCTGAGAAAACTATAAATCCTATGGAAAAAAATCGTAGGTAATAAGAAGATATACAACTTTTGTGGTCACACATTTTTCACATAACTTCAAAATTTTAGGGAAAAATTCAAAAAACCGAGTTTTTTATTTTTCATTTTCATCTCTTACAAAAAACGAAATATGTATTTTTGATCCTCCCTTCACAATATCAGCTTTTTTTAAAAAGTCGGTGAGATTTTTGTTCGTTGAAATCTCTACTTCCTGATGGTATAAGAAATATTACCATCACCATAGTAAATTTTCTCAGAAAAGGCAAAAGAAAACGAAAATAACTCGCATCCGAAATGTTTTTTTTAATCATTACGTACAATTTGTAGTTATTTATTGATTTTTTCCACTCTAATTAGATGAAAAATATGAGATTCCATGTTACATTGATAAAAAGTAATTAGAGTCTATAGAGACTAGTCTCAATGACTTTTTCAAAAAAAGCTGATATTTTGACGGAATAATTTTCGTTCGATAATTAGGATGCTTTTTTGATATTATGTCAAAATAAATATTTCAAATCAAATAAATTACAGTGTAGACAGGATATAAGGAGGTAAATTTTCACAAAATTTTCGGTCCACTAGGTTACAGGGAAACCGCAAAAAACCTGCAACACGATAGGTATCGAAAACATGGGCAACGTTGGAATATTCTAGCGATAACTGAACTGAGATATTGTGCATGAAAACAGTCAAATGGAGATATTATTTAATTGCTTTTTGAATAGTCCCCGTATTTATTAACTAACCACTTAAGGACTTTACATAGTACGGAAAGTAGGCATAAAACTATAAATACCATCTTCATCAATCTAATTAAGTGAAAGTGTTTTCAATCAGATGACACTATAAATTGATATAATTAGACATCATTTTATAACGACGGAAAGTATTTTGTACACTTAACCGATTCTTTTCACACTGATTTCTTAAATGAAATCAAAAGTCCATTCTGAAATATTTTAATGTAAATAGAATACGATTTTTCATTCAACCCACCTATTACACTATTTTACACAGTTTTTATTTCCCAGATGAAAGTTAATAAGTATTGTTCATTTAGGTAATGGTTAGCCAGAAAAAATAATAAAAATATGATGTCACATTTAGCTTTATGAATATCTACTTTATTACTATAAAACTGGATCAACTTAGTATGAACACTAACAAAATTACTAAAAATTATAAATTTCAACCTTTATTCTATATTTTTTCAGATAAATTCCCATTGATATGAACCAACATTAATTTCCTAACATATTTTTATTCCAAAAACTCTTTTTTGAATTACTTCCAAGTAGCTGTTTCATAAACAACTATAAGAGATTTTCAAATCTTTGTCAACTGTACGGATTTGTAAGTCAACAAATATTAGTTTTTCCTTTCCTTTGTTATATTTGAAAATATTGTTTGCGAATATCGGAATGCATTGAGACTCACTACTCTTGTTTGGCACCTTCATAAAGTTTTCAATAAGTCGAATTTAATGTGTAAATGAGGTGGTTTTTTTAGATATGCGAAATATTTATTATTCCTTCTACCTGAATGGATAGGTCTTCATTTTTTTACATATTGATGCTCCCTGGCCATTGTAAAAAAGAGTATTTGGTAAATCCGCCACCCAATAACAAACCGATGACTTTAAGGTCCCATTTTACATTCAAGTTTTTCATACTTTATCAATTTCAATAAAATACGCATTGATTTATAGTTCTCTTCATAATTTTCTGCATGTTCTATTGGTACAGACGGTTTATTAATTTCTTCAGAAAGTCCCGTGATCTAAGTACAGTTCTTCCAATATCAATTGTAGATTGTAAAAACCCTTCCCGACAATTTTGTTTGATCTACCATAGGCGTAGATAAAAGAGATGTACTTAATTGTAGTCCTACTTGGAACTTGGGAAAAAATTATTATTATACCTGTTTAACTTGCTACAACTAAAAATTAAATTATAAAACGTAAATAGACGAGTAAAATGTAGCTGCCTGTAAGGGCGTTTGGTTTAAACAGGGTACCAGACGTGAACTGAGCCCTTTTTATACCCAATTCGTCTATTAGAACTTCGGTAGTCTTTTATATGACGCAAATAATCTTGTCGCCATCGAACTATCCTTGACGATTCGGTTATTGCCATCCGTTTATTCAGTTTTTTTTTGTTTAATCCACTTGCTGTTCTCCTTATATAAACTATAAATTGTCCTACGTATAAAATTTTGAGTAGCTTCGTTAAATGGAAAATTTTCGGTTCCACAGCAACCCCTTTCGTGACTACTCGGTAAGTGGAAAGCAATTGTTATTATGAATACATTACCAGATTGCTGAATATTTTCCTTTTTTAAACATTCGAATATATTTAAAATAACTTGCTGTGTTTGTATATCTAAATATTTATTATTCTTTATTCTATTATTCTCACTACAATTTGCAATTTCATTGGCTTCATTCGCCCATGGTCTAAAGAACGTCATATTTCTATTTATTTAAGAAACTTATGAATTAAATAAATGTCAACAAATAAACCCACTAGTCGCAAACTTTCTTTGGCAGGAATATTTCGAATAAATTGAGTATATATGCCTTCCGACAGCTTCGGCCAACAGAAATTCATTAATGTTTACGAATCGATGTTTTCATTGGTAAACAGTGGAGATGAAAGACTGACGGTTTGTTAGATGAATACCGAATTTTATAGGGGGAATAAAAATTATTTTTCATATCTTATTTTGGTATGAGTGCAGTGCATATTCATGAAATATTGAATGAAGAACTATACAATATCCTTATAGCCCTCCTCTTTTCGGCTAAACTTAATTCACTTTCTGGACAAGAAAACTTGTGTGGTGTTAACTAATTCCACTATCATAAGTGAGATTCAAAAAGTTCTGTTTTGGATATTGATCATTAAATTAAACTTTGTTAATTAAATGAAGAGTATTTTCTTAAAAAAATTAGAAATAGATGTAGCTTCAATATCTCTCTGGAATTACCGATACGAATTGAACATAAGACCTTTCGAATGTACAATAGGCTTAGTAATAATCGGAACATTGGATTCTACAGTACTTGCTTCATTTATTAAATTGATCCTACTATCTTCGTATGAAAAATGTAACAGTCTTTCAGTATTTTCCATGATTGCTAGAAACTATCCATTGGAGAACCAAATGAAAGGTATATACGTTATCTCCAGCTTCCACAAAACACTTTTCATATTTGTTCGCAATATAATATCCAAAATATTGAAGATATGCACCTTTTAAAGAATCGATGGGTTCTCTTTGTTGAAAATATGACTTTTCCTCAATTATAATAAAAAAGATCAGAGATTAGGGGATTCGAAATAAGTTTTTCAATTGAAAACAAAATGTGACGTGATAGAGTATATCTTTTAGATTTGAAGATGGCATGTTGACACATTTTATAACATTCAGAATATATAAAAAAGGTTAAAATGCGTAAAATACATACTGTTATTAAACAAGTTACGAAACAACATATATGGTAAATATTTATTTTTCATAGTATTTTGTCTTGAAATTAGATAAACAGAATTTCCATTGAGTTGAAATTATATGGAAACGAGTTTCTTCTTTATTCATACCTGAACCTATATAGTCATTATTAGTGCAGGTCCGGAGTTCGGCACTTATCGCGATTGACAATTAAGCGCTTTTTCAACGTTGTAGTGTATGGAGACAAGCCTCGATCACCGCGCACCGAACGCAGGCGGCTCTGTTCTGGCTCGCATTTTCTGTTGTTAATTTACTATCTCTGAGAACTTTTGAATTTTCATATTTATATCGAAATCCTGTATTTAACACTGTCATTAGTATTGTCCAGCTTCCACACTTCCATGTTATAATGATTTTTCATTATTTCATATTAATGAGTCGAACAACTAACATTTCGTAAAAACGTGAGGCATATTTGGATTCAGCGGCTCAAAATACATGAGAATACCATTGTTTTATCCCTGGCCTTATGATTGCACACGTCAGCATTGACCACTGCCGGACTAATAATACAATCGACAGATACGACATTTTTCAACCATGCTATATTTTTTTCTGGAAAAGAGGATTCTTTAGAAATATCGAAAAAAGGTGATTATAAATCAATTGATGGGCACATTCAGATATCAAATTGCGGTGATACCTGAGGTAATGACTAATTTTGTCTATAACAATAGAAATCTATATAATCTGAGTTTCTCTTACAAGAATTTTTTGAATGAAAATCAAAATATTTCAGTTATGCTTTTTGCTTTCATTCAAATTACATAAATAAGGACCTTACTAATGGGTCCGGGGATTAAAAGCAGATTTATGGTACATTTGTTAGTTAGCTTATCGAATACCTTGTAGCATTTTAGAATCTGCTTTGACTCATTACTGTCCGTGCAGATACACTCACTAATGTTGTTATTATTTTGTGCAGCAAGATAGGCAGCGATGAGTATGGCCATTTTGATTGAGATATAACATTAACAGCAATAAATGAATTGGAATGAATATCTGAAATAGTATTTGGATGGAAATAATAGAGAATGACCACCGAAGTAATAGGACAAGAGAATCTCTCCATGGCTAGAGTATAACAAGAATCAGCAGTTGACTCTAGCATCTGAAACATACTCGTAAATACAGACATGCATCATTGGAAGAATGGACTCAACCGGTACACCACCAGCGAGAACACAGATGAAAATTTCTAAAGAAGGATTGAGTAGGTAGAACAGATTTAAATAAAAAGGAGCTCGTGCTGTGACATATAAAAAACTGAATTCAGATTTTTTTACAATTATAGACCCATACATCAATCTGTTTTATTCTATTCGTTATGGTCCTCAAATAAATAGAAAATACAAATCCACACGTATAAAAGATAACCGGAATTTTGCCAGTACAACATAAAAAACGACGGTAAAAAGAGAACGATTTAGCGACGAAACAAAGAAAGAAATTAATTTCTTCAAAAACTCGATACTAAAATTAAAATAGTGACTATTGAGCCACAATACGTGAACAAATGAATATTCAAAAGGTTTGAAGAAAAACGTAACAAGCCGAATGGCATGCTACAAATATATATATATATATATATATATATATATATATATATATATATATATATATATATATATATATAGATACGCCACTGCTCTCAGTAGCAGGGCACGCTTCTGTTACAACTCGTTGATCTTATTCGATGTTAATTTTACATCTCTAATCTGAATTTTTATGAAAATAATTAGAGTGAGAAAACGTTTTAGTTTCATATAACATTTTTATAATTTATCCCGTTGTATTTGAAAATAGCAACTGTGTTTTGCTGTGGTGATCATTATTGTATAAAAATTATTTTATTATCTATACCACTCACTACGCACACTAATTATAATAGAATTTGGACATAAGAAATTTATAAAAAACTCTTTTATAAAGTATAAACCTAAATAGGTGATATACCTATTTTTATAATTGAATTATACATTATGTTAAGTTTTTCTAAACGTTTTGGGAATCGTCCAATAGCTCCCTTTACGTTTTCTATAGTAAGTGATTGAACTGCGCGAGTTGTTTTGTTTTTAGAAATTTGATAAATTATCTGTTTCACCTCTTTGCATACAAAAAAATCCATTTTTATAATATTTGCACTTATCCTCCCAAACCATCTTTAAGTATGGAATCTTTTGTAACTGATCAGAATGTTGTCACTCCAGTTTTTATTTTATATTTTATCAAAGATCGCAACTTACAAGAACTTCACCCAAATGTATAGATAGCATTGGGAACATTATTAACTATAGACGTATAAATTACTAATGATGCAATCTACAATATCTAGATTGAGATTGAAAAACCTCGTTAATCGAGAATTAAAATGCTATAAATATCGACTTTGATTACTCATTAAAAAAGTTCGCTGAAATGAAACTAAAACGGGTAAATAGTTATTTCAGCATGCCTGTTTTTTCGGTGTAGGTTTGGATAGCAGTTAAGGAATGCTTTCATTGAATGAATTTTGAAGATATATGAGGGCTTGCTCAAGTGAACCGAACTATTGATAGAGACAGAAAGAACATGAGTATACTTCTCTCTATCCAGCTCTACTCTATTCTGATTGTATAAAATACTAATCAGAACGGAGTAAAGAGAAATATAGAGTGGTAAACTGTGGCTCTTTGTCAGACTCCTAATTCTACAATACCACTTACATACCGCTCTCTCTATCTTTAATATTAATTCTATGAGTGCCGAAGAAATTATACCCGGTGCGCAGGTGTTGCTCAAGCCGACACTAGCTAAACCTATAGAAATTGATGCTAAATTGATACCATCCATAAAATATTTACAAAATTGTTGCCCAGAACTCGATAACAGCAAGAATTTTTTACCTAGAATTTATATTATAAACGGCTCCTGGAATATGTCATAAGGTAACTGCTGTTGGCCTTAATTAATAGAGCATATTACAAGCTCGTTTTTTTATAAAGGTGAATTGAAAAATTGACATCAATCTTCACGAATCCTATTTCTACTTACCGCAATATTTTATGGAAATTACGAACAGTACCGGTAGAATAAGAGAGATTTATTATAAGCATTTTCACTGAAAGTGTCTTACTTAATACGTGGTATCATCACGGTAGATTATGCAAATTATAATGAAATATAGAAACTTTCACTTTTGTCGTCCATTTAATTCTTGGTTTCCATGACAAGATTTTTATTAGAAAATATATTTAATGATGCCGTTACTTTGCAGAAAATGGTGTGAATATTATTATATTATTTCCCCATTCTTAAGCATAATACTTATAAACAACATACAAAAATTTCTTATTTTAACTATTGGGTATATTCAGATTATTGTGTGTTAAATACAAAATTAAATAAATGTACTTTTTAATTTCTATTATACTCCATCAAATCTATTTTTATGTAATATCGAACATCGAACCAAAACACCAAGTGGAACACTTTCTTTGAATCTACATCAACACACGCCTAATTTCTGGGGGATACAAAATAAATTCTACACTATTAATCATTCTACTTCAAGAATTTTTAAGTGAAATTAACTCTTCTTGAAATTATGGATATTGATACTACTTATTAGGAACTCAACTAGAGAATGGAATATTTTATTTCCATCTAAATCGAAGATTTTTGTGAAAAATTTGTTTTATTAGTCTGCAAGTAAGCTTTCAAGTAACTTAAAAAGTTGGATCACAAGTTTATTTGCAAATTAATAGCCAGTGTTGCCTTCAAGTGTATAAAACATGAGTGAGTACTTTTCAATGTTACCAAATAATAACCAGTCATCTGGAAACTACAAAGATAAACTTATACCTTTAGGTGGTGTTCACCCCTTTCCATTAGATTAAAAGGGCTTTAGACAGATTTATCCAAATTTTCCACTCAACCAGTTTTCAATATACTTGCTTTTCAGATTATATTTATCGTGAGTCTACACGAGAAAAAATTAAAAAACCTCATTTCTGGAAAAAAACTCCAGCAAACCACACAAAACTTACGCCAAAAGCATTTGTTTACCAGACGGTGGCAACTTTAAAATGGACATCTGCTGATTTTGACAATTCCTTGGATTGCTCAATAGTTACATGGACTGCTACTCCTATTCTCCCGAGCAAAAGTAAAGTGCCTAACTTCAATCAGTAGGTATTTTTGATTAGCTTTCTTAGAAATCAATCTAAATCAATTCATGTGTTCCTATTAAATTTGAATTTCGATTATCAAATATAAACCTTATTTTGTTGTTTCTCTTTTTTACTTCGTTTTTCTTCTTTATAAATTGATAATCGATTTCAATTAGTTGAAAATAATAAAAAACTTGGAATTTTTGGAACCGTTGGAAATATTCATACTGAACAAACCACCACTACACCAAGCACTCACAATTACACAGTCTGACGTGCATTTCGATAACCAAGTTATCGTCTTTAGAGTCAGTGTAATTGTAACAGTTAGTGTAGTAGTAGTAGTGTAATCAGTGTGTTAAGAAATAGTTTATGATTATCCAAAATACTCAAAATTCTCATCAAACCCAGCTAAGGGAGTATAGAATCCTGCATAGTCGTCTAAAATCTTTTTGTCATTAGCCCTTTTAGATGTTTTGCTATTTTCTCGGCCAAAGTAGCAGTTTATATAATTGTATGTTCTAAAATAGAATGATGTTTGTCGCTCTCCTTTCACAATTATAACGGCAAGTAAATATTTGTCATTACCGACATGACAAGTTAACATTTTATAAGAATTTTTGTCGATTCTCTATAGTTTGAATTGTATTTTGTTTTGATTTTCAAAATATAATGAGGATGAAAAACATATTTATGTTGATTAAAATTTCCGATAGTTGAAAATGATTTTATTAAAATTATTCTGAATAAACCTAAGTGAGAAATTATTAAGTAAACAATTTCCCTTGACCTTTTTTGGAATGTATTGAAACTTTCGTTTAATTATAGTCCTCCGGTCGAAAGATAAATTTTCTGTGAGTGAAATTGATTTGTTTCTTAAGCAGTTATTGATATTTATATATATATATATATATATATATATATATATATATAATTTTATTTTCAAACTAACCATTCATTGTTCATTGATAAATTAGAAATTTAATTTCGCTTTTAAGAACATAAATAAAAATATTCCCAGATTTTGAGGTTAATAGAGATTCCACATAATGTGACAACTACAACTTTTTTATTAAATTTTGAATAGAATTAACATAAGAAATTAATTACGACTCAAATATACAAATGACAAAAAATGATATATAATGTATCAAGAGCTACACGAGCTTTGAAGCGGAGTTACACGAAATTTTTGAGGTTTATATATATATATATATATATATATATATATATATATATATATATATATAATCGAGAAACTTGCGATTATCGAATACGAGAATGTTGACATTAAGATAAAATCTCGTAGCTCGAGTACAGAAGGTGAGCTTCCAAACAATTAGTTTTTCTGGATTATGATATACATCAATATCTATATAGTACGGTCAATTTATGTAAATTTGGTATAATTGAATGCTGAAATGCCTCATCGGTTTCGTGGCTAGAATTCAATGTCAACAATTTAAAAAAAAAAGAGTTTCAGAGTTTCTAGGGAATCGATCATAAAATCGAAAAGAAAATTTAGAATATAATTATCATTAAAAAATAACTTATCTTCCTTTTAAGATAACTATTCTAAAACTTGAAAATTACACTACGTAATAGTGTAGTTAGAGCGTTTCTAGAAGTAGTAGGTCTAATTAACAATCTATTGTGATTCTATTCTGTTTAAAACTATTGATTAATGGAAAATAATTGTGGGGAATGATGGAAGCAGTTTATACTTTGAAAATCTGGTAAAAATCAATCATCAGATCTATAATTACATAATCCCTTTACTGTCTCTTCGTATTCTTCTTGCTAGTTGCAATTAAGTCTTAATAGAGTTGTCGAGTTAATTATTGGTATCATTCGAAACACCTTCTGTTGATGTTTTAATATCGGATCACAAGCGACTTTGACAACTAGTAGTACAAAGCAGATGTGATTAGTACTACATCCCTTTTTACATTTACCTTAAATTTTTGTTTCTTTCCGGCTCAAGTGGAAGTAAAATCTGGACTGGCTCGAATATGTTGTCGTTTAACTTCGAACTCATGAGTACTAGCTGAAAACCAATTCATATTCGAACATGGTAAAGGTGTTGATGAGTAAAAGTAGATGTTGGAGGAATTGCACTCGTTTTTTATTACGAGTATTTTTAAAGAAAAATTGAAAACTAAGCAAATTCCGATAGCGATAACTTCTTATTTCTCCCTTGATTCTTGTTGCAGCGAGTTTCTGACTTATTATTGAGTAGATTTTCCAAATGAATAGAATAATGATTCTCTTACTATCTAGCAATTTCCAACAATTTCCTCGATTTGTTATAGTAATTAAACTCGTACGACAATTATGGATAGTATCGTTTACATCTTTACATCAATAATTCTCTTGAAAGACATAATTCGCTTTTACGTTATATATTCTTAATGTGAAAGTTACCAAAATATCTGGGCTTCAAATTATTTGAATAGAATAAGGTTTTGTCGGAGATATTACAAATTCAAACATCTGTTGTTTTTAGTAAACTTATGCTAATAATTGGGTTTGTGAGAAAGTTATTTTTTCAATTCTCAGGAACTACATTGTGATAAATGAGAACATTCTAGCGTCTATATTTAATTGAATGATGAAAATCGGTTTGAAAGTGAAATAGTGATAATAAATATAATATATAATATAAACAAATAACGAAAATTTTGCATTTCCTAATATTTGGTGGAGAGTAACCCTAAAATACCAAAACATTTAGATTGATCACAAATCATAAATACGCCGAATGTTTGTGTTAAATCGCCCAGTTTATTTGTTTACGGTTGTAGTCAATTTACACACACACGAAACAACATTTTTTTTTATTTTCCTCCTACTACTGGGGTAGTTATAATTAGTTTATAGCTTTGTTGGCTTTTATCTTGCATAATTCAGGTTTTGGGGGCTAATTTTTAATAAGCATGTGAATAAGCTTGATATGTCCTATTTGCAACCTAGTTATATTTGCTTGGAGTGATCTTTCGCTAATTGACTAGGATCAGGGTTTCACATTGCGTAGTTTCGATTTGGATGTTGGCCACACGTTTTGCCTCAGTTTTTATACTGTGGTAGTGGAAGTTTAATATCGTGGTACACTACAGTTTGCAATTCACTTGCTTCACTAATCATTGATTATCGGATGTTGTGATCAGCTTCTCTTTTCCACTGTTGGATGTGTGGGATAAAGTTGTCTAATAGCATAGATTGAATTAAGAGAGTCTGTCATTTTGAGGCATTTCTTTCACCAAATTTTTCTGGTTTAAATAGATTAACTAAAAGTAAAAACAGTTGTTAGGAAAATATTTTCTCTCAAGATAATCTCTTCTTAAACCTCAGTAGTAGTATTAATATCTCTCGTACAAATCAAAGTAATCGTTTTCCTCAGTAAAACCACTTAGGATTTCAGGAAATTTTTAAAATAGCTCTTTAAATAAGATTATAAAGCGATAATTACACTAGTTCACAAAAGTGAACTATTTTCTGTACCGCAAAATAAACGTTACAATTTCTTTCCTGAAGTCAAATGTTTTTTCAACTACCTAACGTGGTGACGACAGTTTATTGTTTATTCCTTCGCTTCAAACGACAATTATCTTGTTTCGGATAGATTTAAAACGTGAATATCTTCATTATTTTGGATTACTTGTTGCAAATCAAGATAAAAAGTGGGTGCCTTATGTGTTTCGCGAAAGTTGTCTTACTCCAGAGGTCATTGGGATATAATGAAAATAATCAAGTAAGTATTATATACGACGAAGTTCCGTCTGTTACTAAGCCCAAATTATATTCGAAAGATCTATCATATCCAAATATAGTAAATGACAATGAAAGTAATGTTAAATTCAAATCGATTTCTAGTGATTCAGATAAGTTGATAAACTATAAAGAGCATCAATGGACCTCAAGGTCATCGGTATATTATTGGGATTGTAGGGTGGTTATACAAAATACTGTAACAAAATGGCCTATACCGAATGAATACATTCCAAATACATAAAACACGAGCTGTTGATAGGTCCCAAACATTAAATTGGGGTTCATAAAAAATTTTGAGAAGCCGCTGGATAAAAACATTAATGCTTTCCGGTGTTTACAAAAATCTTTTCAAATATTACAATGGGAAACTGGAAGAGGGTATATATGTTGATCTCAGTTGGTCTGAGAGATTGAAGGTAAACTGTTTACCTTCAGTCTCTGAAGACGATCACTTGGTTATCGAAACGCGCGTCAGACAGTATAATTGTGTGTGTTGGTGTAGTGGTGGTGTGCAGTATATTTGGTACATGAAATCTGAGATACAAAATTACCTTGATTGATTCAATTGTGGAGCAGTGTACTAAGCTAATGATTATTAATACATATATATATATATATATATATATATATATATATATATATAATTCTTAATAAGTGTATAAATAAGTTATAGAATGAACATCACTGAAGGACAATATTATTCTCCTTTAGTCTTTCAATTTATTAGCTGATTTACTGAAATTATATCAGAATAAATTGTCTCCGACGACCTACATTATATAAGCCAACTGCTCTCGGTTTAATCAATATATTTAACTCTTTGTTCACTGACTGACTGACATACAAACCCTTACTCTGAGTAAATATTATTCTATTTCAAAACTATTTTACCTACATATTTAATATAAAAGTTTTGATACGAAATTATGAAATTAGACTTTAAACGACATCAGCTGAACATTCCTAATTAATTTTCTTCCGGAAGTACTAGTTGAATCGACACATATGATATAAGAATACAGAATTTATTTGATTATTACTGTAGTTTTGGAGGTTGTCTGACTTCAAGAAATTTCGAATTGCTGGTTTTCACGAAGCTGGATTGTC
The DNA here is from genome assembly GCA_026230145.1 of Diorhabda elongata. NCBI lineage: Eukaryota > Metazoa > Arthropoda > Insecta > Coleoptera > Chrysomelidae > Diorhabda > Diorhabda elongata. The sequence continues at coordinate 16,004,939 of CM047930.1, forward strand.
TATTCAAGAAAATGCTGATGGAATTTATAGGATAGTGACAGATATTATGAGGCATGCCACCGAGAAGGCTAAACACGAAGAATTAAAGGCAAGAAACAACGGAGAGCAAAGCCTATTGTGTAAATTGTCGACAAGGGTACTAGCAACACAGTAGTTTGCAGACTATTGAAGAGTTCTATAAATGCGACATTAGTTGATGTTAATTTCATCATCTTACAAATCGAGTTCAGTGGTATCAACATCAACTAGAGTGAAATAAGGGATGAATCACTTTCGTCGTCGGTGATGAATGCCGACGCATTTATGTAGATCGAGTATAAGTAAGGCGACGAAGCGGACTAAATAACTTTTATAAATATAAATTCTAATTAAGCTACATGCAGGAATTATTAATGACAATATGAAGGCACATCTTCTATACCTATATTAGAAGAGGTTGGGGGTAAGTAATTAAGTATATGAATGGATATAGATAAATTTAAGGATTATTGGAACTTCATCTGATTTCTTACATCAGAACACTCGGCAAGACAATGCTCAACTATATGTAGCTAGACAAATATTGGACTATTTCATCTTCTATGTTTGCCCCTTAGATTATCTAATTTATTTCTTCTGTTTTAAAATTAGTTTTTTTTTAATAATGATGGTTCTTTCAAATGGCATAGAGGAGGCCTTAAATGATACCTGATACCTGAGGAGAATATTGTTCAACTGATTATAGCTATCACTGGACGCTTTTTGGAATAATTATGAAATCGTTGAACTGAAATTTTTTACACTAAATATTAACAAAAATCATTTATTTAACAGTTTTGACCACATTACTTATTGAGATTTCTCAGAATAATTGCTTTATGGAATGGAAAATGACATGAATCGATGTCCATTGAAGCCAATTGACGTCTATTGTCATTTGATGTCTTATGATGTCTATTAACAGGAGTTCTATTGGGGCACTGTCGCCTCAACAAACACATGAAGACGCTAGACCTAGCACTAAATAATGCAGCGTGCAGATTTTGTTGCACAGAGAACGAATTCTCTATCCACATTTTCTCGAAGTGTGGAAGACTAAGGAACTCCAGAGCACTACACCTAGGAGAGCTTGAAATAAAAGACGAAGATCTTCGGTAATTGAAGCCTTCCCACATTCTAAACACCGGGTTCTCCAGTAACGCAGCATAAATGGGGGAGACAATAGATTCTTTGGGTGGCAGTGCATAGTCCATAGGATAACCCAAATTTACAGAGTCAATTTATGTATGGAACGCCTCAATTATCTCGGAAACGGCTTGTACGATTTTTATAAATTTTTTAGGGCAAGGGTTTTGGGATACGGATGGTTTTAAGGTGGTATTTACATTTTCAGATTTTTCCTTTTTCCGGAAAAATAATTAAATTTGTTATTTCAAATGGAGCACCTTATTTATTTTGTGTTTTTAGAAATCCTCAAGAAATACTAATTATTTTTCATGTGATATTCTCTATACCTAAATGTCATAATTTGCGTTATCTCCGCCGAAGTTGAAATCATACATTTATGTGGCTATGACTACCATAATAACAAATTTGACGTTTCAATAAATTATTATTGATGACGTTTATCGAAAGTCACAATGAATCGTTTATCTGAAAAAAAAAACGAATTGACATTTTAACGATAATAGGATTTGGTGATAGGCGTAGAAGTCAGTAAGAAACGTGTAATATCTTTAATAATTTATATCCTAACCAAAATCCCATAACGAGATCTACTGTCAGTAAATTAGTAGAAAAAATTTAACGTTAAAAGATTTATCCGAATGAGGGTGCAGAAAAACTCTATCAACTGAAAACAAATCTTTAGATGTTTGTGTCCTGCTAGAAGACGACCCACACTTGAGTACTAGTCAAATATCCAGGAAACATGATATTTCGCAAACAACTATGATGAAAATTTCACGAGATAATAAATTCCATCCTTACAAAGTAACGTTGGTTCCAGAGTTGTCAGATGACGATTTTGATAGGCGTGGAGAGTTTGATGGAAAAATGTTATAATCAAAACGATCCAAATTTTTCAAGTGATGTTATGTTTTGCGATGATTAATGGAAACGTAAATTGGCATAATTGTAGATACTGGTCACGTAACAATTCTCGTTGGATGCGTGAATTCTACATCCAATATCCCGAAAATAATGGGTCCCTTTTTTATTGAGGGTAACATATACATATTATATATATTTCCAAATCCAAGTAAGTATTTTCAATTACATTGAAGAAAAGCCCAAATGACAATATTTGGCTACAACAAAATGGTGCTCTACCTCACTATGCGGGTATGATGAGGCAATACCTAAATAATGAATTTCTCAGAAGATGGATTGGAAGGCGTGGTTTAATTGAATGGCCCCCGCAATCACCCGACATGAATCCTTTAGACTATTTCCTGTGGAGTCACCTGAAAACATCGTTTATAAAACGTAATAGGTACTGTATGTTTTCTAAAATTTTTAATTTTTCTACTTCACACTTCTAACATGACACAAAAGTTTAAAGATTTGTCTTCAGTTGTTGTAGGTTTTCTGCGCCATGATTGAAATAATTATTTTACTGCACCAATTTCGTTAAAATTTTTACTAACTTACTGACACTAGATCTTGTTACTATATTTGTATTAGCACATAAATTATTGAAGAAGATTCAAATCAAACGAGTTTTTTTAATCGTAGCCATCTAAATGTACAATATTTATTGTAACTTTGGTGGGGATACTGCAACTTTAGCTATAATTCCGATATTATGGCATTTAGATATAGAGAATATAACGTGAAAAAGTTCATTATTTTTCCAGAAAAAAAAGAGATCTAACAACATTGTAGATACCTCCATAAAACCCGTTTCCGAGATAACTGAAGCGTTCCATACATAAGAGACTCACTTTGGTTAATGGTTACATGCTTGCTGTGAGAAGATATCGTTGACACAGACAGATGGATAAAAAAATGTATATTATTATTATCAGAAAAGAGTGAAATTTTCATCATTCACACGTCACATAATCCCTAATTAACCTCCTTTCGTTAACGTTTCATTTATAATTTATTTCAGAAAGGTATAGGGTAATAAAACCTCATTAGGTATGCAAAGGGACACAGAGGGAGCCAATTAATATTTAAGCCACTTTCATAGTTTGGCATTGATTTCATTGTAAAATTCTTTCTTTTTATCAAGTACAAATGTACCACCCAGGTTGGGGTGAATATATGGGTTTAGCCTATTTTTATTCATTCACAAACACAGGAAATAGTGTGCCAAAGGCGTGCCGGTAGGATACTCGTAAAAAGGAGAGAATTTTATTATAACAGAATAAAATTAGGCATTATGTACATAGTAATATATACTCTTATTTTTTTATTGATTATACAAAAAATACATTATACAGAAATTTAATTATAAAAAATCATAATATTCTTCATCATCTGAGGAACTCTCATCTCATCTCTTGACGTTATAATTAACGGGTCGACGGTCCGATCGAATAAGCAGTCAAGATCCCACATTTTCTCCTCTTTAATGATATGCTGGACTGCTTTTCACCAGTTCACTGGTGTCACCTCCTTAATGGCTTGATCAAACAGTAGCTTAACGTCTTTCATTTTGAATGTCGTGTTGTGTTTTACTACAAATCCTTTCACTCGCACATATAAGTTCTGTAGGATTTAGTTCGTAATGATATGATATGTTTTACTGCTATATCTTCCACGGCGTATTTCATAAAACAATGTTTGTGTAAATTTACTAAAGCTTATAGCTCTTTTTTTATCAAATATCTTCAAATTCAATACTTTTGGTGGTTAACCAGTTAATAATTTCTTGTTTTCTCCAAGATGAAGTTGGAGTCTTCTCTATGCGTCGAGAATGATAACTTGCGTTATCCTCTACAACTGAATATTTTATCATTTCACTAAAAATAGAATACTGTCATCCTGACCAAGCTCCATTAAAATCTTATTTAGGGTGGGTATTTCTTTTTTAAAATAGAAAGAGTGAACTTTTTTTCGAATTACACTTTTGGTGTCTTCATCAAGGACTTTCACTGGTCTGCCTGGAAATTTCTTGGGGGGTTCCACTTGGCATGCTATATTCCTCTCCCGCAATAATTTAAAAACTGTGGATTTTTCAACTCCAGTCATCGTGTACATTAAAAATAATAAGTTTTTCATTCACTGAATAAACATCTTTTCGTTGGTGTAAATGTAGCCATTTTATTATTATTCTTATAATACTGTGAACAATATTTGCGGCTTAACAGCAAATACTGATGCGTTGAACATAACAAATATAATTATAAAGGTCTAAAAATTTTGGGTAAGGCACCATTGCCCTTACGGCGCATGGTTAAGCCGGATCTGAAATAGGGTTGGAATTAGGCAGAGGTACTAGTAAAAGGTTAAACGGTACCTGTTAAATGCAAAACGTAACTGCATAATCTACTACCTAAGTAATCCCTACAAAATATTTCAAGACCTACACCTATGGCCGACACCGAAATTGAGCCAAACTGGACGGAATTCCCCATTTTATTATTCTATACCTTTCTGAAATAAGCTGTGAATAATGTTTATATAAAATCAGAAAAATGATGAAAATGTTTGTATACATTTTTGAAACAAATGATTCCAAGTGAGAATCTGATCTTCTATATACATTCTCTTAACCTATCCTTCATCACTAATCCATCACTGTGATTTAAATGCTTCGTTATGAAATATTCATTACTCAAACTTTCAATGACTATTAAACGGTATTTGTATGTTATACTAAAATTCAGTTCGACCCAAATTCAACACGGTTACTTTTTATTCAATCTTGTTTATCTTAAAAATTCCTAACGTTAATTCAGCTGTTATATGATATTCAACTATAATAATTGTTACAAACTTTAACAAATGCCAATATTCTCACAGCCATTACTTCATAAAATATTACAGGAGAAATCTATAGCAGGTTTTTTTGTTATGAATGAGAAATGAATAAAATGAAAAACCGTGACGAGAAAAAACCATACTTTGTTTTAGCACGTATTTGTATATATTAAAATTCCAGCGAAATGATCCGGAGCTCACACTAATTAGCATACAAATGAACATGGATATAGATTTTAATTCCGTTATTGAAATGTTCAGTATTTTCACTGATACTACTGATACTTGAGCTCAAAATTATCTTGGAAATGGCATGTACGATTTTTCTAAATCTATATAGTTACATTTGCATAAATAATACGAGGATTGTTTTTAAAGACTCAGTTGAACTGCGGTCGCCGTTTAGTACATGCTCGACGGATAGCTATTACATCACGAATTCTTCCGAACTAGTCTACATCTGTTTGCCTCATTTCAAAATGTCCCGTCTGCGAAGCGCGTATTGTAACATGTTTTCTTAACCCTGTTGTATAGGTATCTTATACCGCTATAGGTTCCATTTTTGCCACCATTACTGCTGTGGGCGGATTTGGGTCTTGTAGTCAGTCAGTCAGCGTGTTGGGCACACCGGCAATAAAGGGATACGCTCCGTATAGTGGTGAGTTTCCTTTTTCTAAAACTTTGACGGGGTACTCATAATATGACTTTCTCAAAGAGAGGTTGCTAATTCCCAATATACCCATCGAATTGAGTACTATGATTTCTGCATTGGTAAAAGAGTCAGGGGATTGTCGAACGCGAAGTAGTAGAAGGAGATCGTCTCGGCAAATCGAAGAACAGCAACCTGCAGCAGAAATCAGTGGTCGACTCGATAAAAAAACGTGCAAGTTTTGCCCTTATTCACTAAAAAGGAAATCTTTCTACCAACGTATTTCTTGCTCAACGCCCATCCTAGAACATGCTAAAAAATACTGCAGCAACTGTAACAAGAAACATTGCTTTTTAGATTCCTCAATTTTTGTATATTTGTTTATTAGTTTTATTCTTTCTTCCTATGTGAGATTTGTCCAAAGGAATCTACAAGGACACGAGAATTCTTGTTAATCTAGTCTGGAGTATATTCTTTTACTGCGGTGAGAAAATTGATACTTTGTGATTTGTAGAAAATGTAAGTACCTGGTTAGAGAATACTCGTAAACTTCATTTTTTTTATTTAGGTTTGACTGTACTAATTGGTAATGTTTTACGCTGTATTATTTTACGTTTGTATAATTTTTCATGACTAAAGGACATAATTACCAACTAACTTTGTACTGCGGTTAGTAAGAGAATTAGTGATATTGGGAAAATGTAGGTACCTGATTAGAGGATGAACTTTTTTTTATTATGTAGGTATGACTATACCAATTGACAATTTTTTACGCATAAAGAATTGTATTTTTGTATTATTTTATATGACTAAATGCCGTTTTCTGAATTTTTATTCAAAAATATGTTTTTGTTCGTATTATAAACTCAAATTTAAATCCCTACTTTACCCTTTTACATTTCTGAAGGCAAAAGCCATCATAAAAAGGGCGAATGCATGAGATATTTGCGGAAAAAACACGACTTTTTACAATAGCGGTGTCACATACCGATGTGTTCCCTTTCCGGCAAAAAAAGATGTATTTTAATACTAGAGGTTTTAAAGCAGCTAACATTCAATATATGATGATCGCATAAACATTCATAATGAGGAACGAAGTTATTACCTTTAACTTGATGCAATAAGAATAAAAGAGAGAAGACTATTTCGTTCTTATCTGAAGAATTTTCATGTGGACTACATGTAACGTTTTGCTTCAGAATAATGCCCGCTTACATACGGCAAATCGAATCCAAAACCTTAACACTTCTTTTTGCTGGCAACAATAGAATCAATCACACATCATAGTCCCGATCTAACACCGAGTGACTACCATGAAAAGTAAAGCATATTTTTTCTAATGAATAAATCATTTATGTAAAATATTCACTTGCTTCTTCTATTTTAAAATGCTACTTACTTGTCTCGTACAAAATTTATAATTATGCCGCATAAAACTAGCTGAATACAAATCTCTAGATTTTTATTCCACGATTAAAGAACGTCCACATTGCAAAGAGAAAATTAGGTATTTAAGCAAATTTATGGTGAAAGCAGTTTTAGCAAAATGTTCTCCTTTTACGTCAACATACAATAAGCTATGTGTTTTGTTTCAAGACCCATGTGATAAAAACTCGTTGGCCAAACCAACTTCGAGAAATGTTCCATGCTGTTCTCGAGCTTCTGAATTAAAATGTCACCGAAAATACTTACTTGGATATGGAAGTAACCGATCCAACATCTGTATATATATTATGTTGATCTGGTTATTAACCTCGAAGGTCAGAAAAACTAATAAGAACTGAGTTGAGCTGAAAGCGAGAACATATTTGATAGAAACCAAAATGATGTTCGTAATAGTTTCAAAGAATTGATAATTAGTTATTGTACAAGAATATACGTAAACAAAACAAGGTGTATAATTACACAAAGCTCGAATTCTTCACTACCGATATAAATAAACAAAACAGAGACCAAGAATGAAAAAATATATAGATAGTTATTAGTTATATAGTTGATATACAGTAAATAGTTGACATAGTTGCATCTATTATGTTTATACGTATTGAACTTGACCATGGTTAAGTCTTTGCTATAGTCTGAGGTATTATGTAGTAAGGATAATTATAACCTAATGATCTTAAAAATATTATTCATTTCTATCCTGTATCTCGATTGGAGTAAATCTCTATTCATTTTAATTACCGGAGTCGGCGTACAACGTAGAGCGGTATCCTCCAACACAACTAGACTACAACGTGTCAGACGATTATTTGTATGAATGAAATTTTCCTCTTATATAGTTCTTTTTTCAAGAATATAAGGTTTCTTGATTCTTTGTCTGACACTTAGGTCTCATAACATGATACAAACATATACTTAATAAATATTCTACGCCCTGATTTACATGAATCTTGTTCGCTACCAGTTTGCTAACTACATTTTCAATATCGGCTACATTATGAAACCCTTACTAACTGCAATTTATATAAATTGAGGGGCTCTATATTTATAATTCACTCTGAATATTTTATTAATGATGATAACATTGGGTTTTTTAGCAACTCCCGAGCTTTTATAACTTCAATTGTAGGATATGCTTTTTCCATTCTATAAGGAACAGTCTTCCAGATAAGTAACTTTGATTCTAAGTAGACTATTTCCTTCGAAAAATTTAAGCCAACCAAAAAGCTGTAATATTTTATGTTTACCTAGCAACGATCAAATTTCAGCGATAATACTGCACTAGTGCAAATTATCGATAATTTGCACTAGTGCCAAATTTTCGTCTAGGATTAATAAACATCATTTGGTTTTAATTTTATATTTTACGAAAAGGAACAATTATTGAAAATGTAATTAGAATATACAACTTTACTGGAGGCCGACGATGGTGTTTCTATGCTGCTTCCACCACTTCTTATTGTTACTTCGCTACTGTCATTTCGCATTTTTTGTACAATTTCCTCGTGGTGTTCACTATTTACTTGGAGGTAACTCTTTATCGAGGCCTGATTTGAGTGTCCGGTAACCTTCATAATTTGATTTTCTGAAACCCCAATCTTGGCAAGCTGAGTAACTGCCGCAGCACGGTTCGAGTGATTTGTCACTTTTATTCTTTTCGTGTCAATTCCTATAGCTTCCGCTGCATCTCTTGTCCACTTTGAAATTTCATTTCGTCCTACTGGACAATTTTTAAAAAAACCTTTTGATGTTTCTTTCATCCATGATGGGTTTACAGTTAAGAAAAGACGATCGACCGTAATATGTTTTCCTCTTTTTTCTTTCAACATTTTAAAAAGCCTGCAAAATTATAATGATAGATTGTTTGATATCATGCTTTACATTAAATACCTTATTGGGCATTTATCAGGCTCGGTGGTGTTTTGGACTAACCATCTTTTTTCTGTTAACCTATGACTCCCTCCTTGCGCTGTCTTAGAAAAAATAGGATTATAAGCTATGCGTCCTGTAGGGTTGCCGTAGTTGTCAAATTCTTCTTCAAAGTAACTCAAAAGGCAATTACATGCTTCTCCTCCTCTCCACGCCAGTTCATATGAAGCAATATGAAAGAACTTGCGTTGAAGTCCGTCCGGAGTCGACTCGTCCCAAATGGCACACATTTTATCAATATCTTGTCCTGATAAGCTAGATGCACTTGTTTTTCTTTTTTCAGGACACTTTTGCAACTGCTTCCTTTTGCGTCTCTCGCAGTTCTGGCGCATTACATCTTTAAAAGGATCGAAAATAATGTTAAACTCTTCATAACATTTTTGTTGCAAAATTTTCGCTACTGTATTCCAAAGTGTTTTGACAACACCTTCTTTATATTCTTCCCCATCACTACGTCTCATGTTGAAAGCGAAATCTCTTAGAATTACGGCCAGCTGTGCAACAGAAGTTTCCTTGTTCAAAGTGAATTTTCGTTCATCACAAAATTGTTGAAACTGTCACCACGCAGAATCTCTCGACTTTTTCGTATTCAGAGTTAGTTTATCCACTGCGGCGTCTATTAATTGCGTGGAATTCTGCCCAAAACGTAAACTCATTTTGAAATATTTTTTCACGAACAAAACTGTTGTCAATAAGTTACCGTAGATACCAATTCAATGCCAATATGATGATCGTCAACTACGGTATAATTTAAAGAATAACAAATTTTAAACACAGAATTAAGTTTATTTTAAATTAAATTTTTCTCAGGAAATAGTCTGCCAAAATGCATGTCCCATAATTTCCTCTAGTGCGCATTCGCGAAAATTAAATTATCAACAATTTGACATGCACTCGGGACATTAATATTGATAATTTGCTTTGAAATATTGCGTGGATTTTATAGATTATGCCAACATGGCTTACTTGGCCAAACACCTGAGTTATAAACAAAAATATGCTTAAACATATCATTTCGTCTTCAAATGCTTTTCAATTTTATCTGATAATCCATGTACCTGTGAGAGTAGAAAGTGTTTCTTTGTTTATCTGAATAGATGATCTGAGATTATATATTTTTCTCCCTAAATCGGCTTATTTTTTCTCTTCAACATTTTCCCGAAGAAAATGGCCAGTTGTGAGAACTCGAGAAGAAGTGAACTAGTTTTCTGGTTTCCTTGGTTACATACTATAATCAACTTCACACATCAGAAATATGTCTCAGTCCTCTCATCAAGTATCAAGTGTGTCAGCTTTTCTATAGGTCATAAACTGGTTATTTCTTGAGATTGATATTCTCTTTAATATCTGTAGTAACTCCTTTCTGTGTTGCTCCCTGTATATCTGCTAATTCTTGGATATATCATTAAATTATATTTCTATTTCAGACTCATTAGGTTTGAGTATGTCTTCAGCGTAAGAAGCTCCTTGCCCTTCTTTCTTCACCTGCTCGTAGTGGTGGCATGTGGATTGATGGTTGTTTGAGATTTTTGTCGCCTCCCATTTGGAACAGACTCGGGATTATTATTTAATCCATTCTGTATATTGATGAGGTATGATGTTGATGCTATCAACAGTGCTGTTCAGTCTTGAATTAGAAATGATCCTGAAAAGTAATGGCATCCGAACCCAGGGCATGATTTGCAATAACAAAACACAAATCCTTGCCTAGGCAGATGATGTGGTACTTATAAGTAGATCGAAAAAGGATTTAGAAAAAAATGTTCTTACTCTTTGAAAAAAAAGCAAAAGACTATGGACTGCGCTTAAATAAACAAAAGACCACATATATGGAGATCGGAAGGGATCTGAATAGCTGCAACCAATTGAAACGACGATAGAGCAAAACAAGAAGTATAGATTTTATAAAGTCCAGGAGTTCGAATACCTGGGGGTGACAAACGAAGGAGGTGAAACCAGGGAAATCGACAAAAAACTAGTGAGAGGGAACAAAACATTTGGAGCCCTAAGAGAACTATTAAGATCAAAACATATTTCAAAAGCCGCCAAGTTACGCATTTACAAGACAGTTATACAACCAATGGTGCTGTATATCAGTGAGTGTTGGATTATGGAAAAAGAAGAACAAAATAAAATAAAGATATGGGAGAGAGAGGTACTAATGAGGATTTTCGGAGGAGTGTGAGAGTTAAACGACTGGATAAGAAGAAGGAACACATAGATCAAAGTACTGTACGGTTAAGCTGAGATGGGATATGTGGTCAGAGCAAAAAGACTCTGCTGGATGGGGCATATAGCCAAAATGGACGAAGATAGTTGGATGAAAAGATTCTTTTAAGGGGATAAGAAGCGGAAAGGAAAAGAGGGCGTCAACGGAAAAAATGGATAGAAGCATGTAAAGAGGATTTAGAAAGAATAGGAATAGACAACTGGCGTGAAGCAAACATGAACAAAATAGATGGAGAAACGCAGTAGAGCGACTCTAAGCTTTGTGCCTATAAGTTGATGCCTTTCTCCATAAAAGTAAAATATTAAATCTGGCCAATAAGTGCCAGCAAAATAAAGGTAATTAATGTATCAACTTGAAATGCTCCTACCATAATACCTCTTGAAAACATATCTATGTTTTATAATGGAATGTGCCTGGATACATGGCTGTCAAACCTCTATTCAGCAATCAAAAGATTTCCTATTTGATTATATTTGTTTATACGAAAGCTCCAATTTTACTGTTTCCACTTAACTTGATATTGCTTCTGGAAATTAATCTATTTGTCAAAGAAAGAAATGAATAAAAAATGAATTCATCTATTACTTGATAATTTCCCCGTGTGATACGTAACCAAAATCTCTCTCTCGCTTTGTCGTTTAAAATTAAATCACAGCACAATGGTTTCAACTAACAAAATCACCATTTTATATTATGTTCCTTCTCCCTTTTTTCCAATTAAATTCATCTCTGGATTGAACACGAGTGTAATTGACATTGTGCAATTGGAATAAAGGCTTTGAAGCTTTACCGTTTCTAAAGCTTCATTTCTCGACAGTTAATTAGAATGTCTGTGTGTATCTGTAAACAAAGTGGCCGATCACTTTGAAATTTGATGTACCAATCAAGATAAACGGAACACAGGTTGACACATCAAACAACACCTACTGCTTTTACCTTCACAATAATAGTTAATTGTATGTTACAATCATACACTATAGAGAGAATAAGTAATATAATAATAAGGTTGTGTTCAGAGGTATACTGAAAATTGGGAAAAACGTATATAAAGACTTGAAAGAAATAGAACAACTAGGCGTCTGTAATTACGAAAAATATCATTTGACTAGCTAAAGATCTAATTTTTTTGAGCTCCTCTTCTTTTTTAATCGAAATATATGACGGGAAGCTAGTACATAATATACTTATATGCAAAAATAAATATTGAATTTCCCAGATATATAAAATTAATTGTCAAAGATTGTACACTTTTTATAAACACAGGATATCCAATAATCTTCGAATGGCAATAAAAATCTTATCAAATGGTTAACTACAATCAAAATTAACAACTGTACTCTAAACAGTAAAATACCTTGTTTTACTTAGTTGGTAATCTGAGGAATAGGTATATAAATTATCTATCAGTAATTTTGCTCCAGATATGAATATCTGTACCTTGTTATTTGTCATGAAACTTTCAGCTGATTTATTTTACCATATATGTGTTAGTATAACTTTATAAATCAACTCAAATCGATTTCATGTCATTTGAAATCTATATAGTTGAGTAATACTTTATGGCATTCCAATTCTCTGTAGTCCAATTCACATCCCACATTCAGATTGTTAATTGCTCAAATAAACTGGGATTTCCTGTAATTCGAATTAAGGAATTACAGGTTGTCAAGTTGATCAATTGTTACTATTTGTTAACAATAACAATGTATCCAGATGGAAATAAATAGTTGCAAATATATATAAACATAAATCCATATAAAAGACTTGCAACTAAAGTTCTTTGTATTGGAAATTATATCAATTTTTTGATAAAAGATTGTGTACTAATACCGTTTTTATTTACGAACAACGCGTGGAATTCAATTTTTCGTGAAGGCGACATTTTTGTTATTAACATATGTCGGTTTTAAAATTTTGTTCAGATTATTAATTAAGTCATAAAATACTCTACAAAACTTGGTTTGTTCAGATCATTCATTGTATTTAAATGTATTCAGATAACGTATTTTTTTTAAATAAACTCATGTTAATTAACATTTTGTGAAGAAAGTTTGCTTTCTACTGAAAAATACATTTTTCTTTTCCTTCTTTTATCTATTGCAGGTGTCGTATGGAGATGCTTCATATAACTACTAATTTATTTGTTCTGTCCCTGACCCACTTACAATAAAAAATTGTCAAAGTTATTATTTTTATTTTTCAATGTATTTTTCATTTAGATTAATATATTGTTCTTATCGATGTTAACACTCGTGTAACTATCTAAGAAAAGCCCATTTTTTGTCAAAAATCGATTTTATTCATCAATGTAATCTTCAAGAGCAATACGATCATTACAACGCTTCTCTAACTTCTCTATGCCTTGCTTGTAAAAAGATTTGTCTTTTGCCTCAAAATAGGATTCAGCTTCAGCAATTGCTTCTTCATTTGATGAACTATACGGTGGATGAGTGGTTTTTTCTTCGACATATTATGAGGCCGTTTTTCTTTAATTTTTGCATCAAACGACCCAATAATTCTATGTAGTATTCGCTATTGATTGTCCTCCTTTCGGAGATAGTCGATGAACAATATTCCATGTTCATCTCAAAATACTGAAGCCATAACCTTCTCAGCTGACTGTTGTACCTTTGGACGCTTCGTACGTGGTTTACCGGCAGTAGTTCACTCAGATGATGATCGTTTTAGCTCCGGAGTGAAGTTATGGATCCATGTTTCATCCATTGTCGCAAAAAATTTGATTTAATACGTGTAAATATGGCCAAACACTGCTCTGAATTATCAAAACGTTGTTTGTGATCGACACACTGCCTTCTTATATCTTTATGGCTAGAGCCGTTCTTTCGATGAAGCAGAGTCCGGATAATACTTTTGATGCCACTGATGAGTTGTTTACAGTATTTTTTTGATCAAAAGCAATGATAAATTGAAACACAAAATTGTTTTGAGTCCATTGCTTTGAAGTTAACAAGCAACCTCACTTAAATGGCTGTTCCTTTTTCTGATTAATCTAAATGTCATGAAACTTTACACATAGTCTTCTGAAAGCTGATACTTCATAAACGTCATGTTGAGTGATGTTATATGATATTTCAAATACACCTTGAAAGGACCACTGATTGACCGCCTTAACCTAACTTATCCATTTAACTTCATCATCCAAAAAAAATGATTCAACTCGCCAAAATTTTTCAAGTTTTTAGAACAACCGGTACTCGTTGTGGGTCAAATATAGTCGATGCTCAACTAATTAGAAGCCTGCCTGAGCTATTGCGTTTGTATAAAGACGTACCTGCGCAACTTTCAAATTAACAAAATAAACACCTGTGATTGCTCCTCTCTTTTGGGAACCATCTGCTAAAATTACCTACTATGGATTACATCTTTTATTTTATTGATATCAGTATCCTCGATGTTTTCGCTCCGTACTCTGCATATTGGTCTCTATATAGCTCTACGACTCATCCATTGTTACTAAAAAAAATTTTACTTTGAATCCAAAACGAATGTAGCAGTGAATGAGTTAACATTTATGGTACCGATAGTGTAGATCATTTTTCTATATTTAATTTGATAGTAAATATCACCCGGTATGAGAGACCACAATCTTCAACTATTTTGCAACAGGAATCATGGACTTTCTTCGCATTTTCATATTTGGTAATTCCATAGTCAGACAGGTCTATACACCACTATCTACAATATTTTCACTAGGTCAAATAATACTACAGACCAAATGTTCTCACCGAATATTTTTGTAAGTATCTGTATTATAGTCAAGTGTTTTAATGCAATTAACTGCGAATTGTTCGAGTTCCTAATGTTCAACTTTTCACGATTTTTCTATCGCGTGTAGTTACTGTTAGGCTCAAAGAAAGTACACTAATAAAAAAACTAGAATATAATTATTCTTCTCAACCTTAAACACTACAATAAAAATAATTATTTGAAATGCAAATGCTAAAAGCAAATGAACTATTCAAGTTGTTCAAAGAACTGATGCCTACATCCTGTATAACAATTATTAAAATATGTTATTGGGTTTCTGGAATCTATAAACAAATTTCCTGAAGATGTTATTCCACTTACAATTTCAAATTAAACATTGCCTTTGGTAAGGTTGTATCACTGATGTCTATTTATAGTACATATTGAGACCATGAAACGAGAAAATCATGAAAACGTGTAGGAGCTATATTATCCTTTGCTATTCCCCAGAATTGAGAAATATATGTATCTCAACTGTATATTTAATATACGAAGAATAAGCAATTATAACTCAAAACATCCAATTATGCAGGAATCGATTAAGCCTTTTTATATACGTAATAGATTTCTTATTTTCATACATAATCATTTTAAAAAACTCTCTCCTCTATTTTTAATACTATTTTTAAGAAATTTTATAATCAAATGTACGTTGGTTAAGAATATTCTCTTTGTATCAAAATATTTCTGATTTTTTACACTATTTTCTAAATCCAAAGTTTGTCTTAAGTCTACTGAAGCACTGCAGAATAAAAAAAAACTGGAACTAAAACCATGATAATTATATAATTTAAATAATTATTATCTAAACCAAATCATCATTTTCTATTACTCATCCAAGAAAAAAATTTCAATACCTCGCAGTGGTCATTTAATGCCTTGATACTCAGTAAAGTCTATCAGTCCTATAATCCACCCAACTCTCGATTCACTCTGTTGCAGTAATTATTATTCATCTGTGATACCCGAACGTGTTCTACACGCTCTTTCGATGACCTATGTTATAATCCCGGTGGTGTAAAATAGTGAGGTGATTTAACTGGAAAATATTGCTGCATTTATAATAAGTCAATATGTAATACGGTGGGTGTCTAATTGATAATTTTTGTCTCTACTTTCCGAGCTATCTAGTTGCTAAGGACGACTGAAACTGAATATGAATATATTATAATAGGATTTTGTGCAATATGAGAGTTATTTTGAACTCAATAAGTACAAAAAGATTTTATAAAAATTTATACAAAAAATAATAGAATTTGAAACGAAAACTATACCATCACCAAATATTATTAAAGGAGGAACTGCTGTCAGTAGGAAAAAATTTAATAAAAAAACTATCCAGTAGATACACTAAAAGAGTTAAATCGAATGAAAATGTTTCCATACTATCCACTGAAAAAAGCAATAAAGTTTATATCCGAAATTAACTATTTCAATGACAAAGTGATAACAACGAACTGGAAACAACGTAAGAAAGTTATACTTTATAAGAATTAGACATCAACATGGCAGCGAATTTTTTTCAAATGCAATAAAAAATATGTGTTAAGGACCTCGGTAACGCCGTTGTGCTTGGTGATTCATATTGTTTTGTTTGTGGTAATAATTGCACCAATCCATCATTCCAGCACGGAAGATATAATTGATAGAAATTTGAAAAAGACAAACTTTTTTATACAATTTTTAACACTTGTCGCCACTGTTTATTATCACAAGTCTCATATATATGTAGCTATAATGATAGACCGAATACTGGTCTTAATCATATTTTCATATGAGTACATGTACAAAAAAATATTAAAAAAATTTATTGAACTAAAACTTCATTCAATTTCTGAATAAATAACTATTCTACTGTAGATGTAATGCTGAATTTTTTCCAATATATGAAAATTAATGCAAATTTAAACGATATAATACAAAGAATTCTATGTCACTCGCACACTTCACTAATGTTCTACTTCTGAAATTCATTGTTTTTGATTTTTGGCTGGTGAAAAGTTTCGATTAATACTAATTTTTTATTTTTTGTTTGCTCTATTCAGGATAATTATTTATAATTACCGAACAGCTGTGTATTGGAAATCAATATCTAAAATTTGCATAGGATAACTAAAATTTAAATATGAATATCTTGAAAATTGAGTTGTTCTTTATACATTTCATACCAATGTTAGTATAGATTCGACTTATGCTAACAAAAAAAATGGCCCTGAGAATAAGAACTACACATTCAATTTTAAATTTGAAATATTATTGATATCCTTCAATAAACATGGAAAACTGAAATTTTCAATTCTTTCACCCCGAATTCTACTATTCATATCGGAAAATTTTTCGTTATGTTGTACTCAAGATAATATAAGTGTTCTCCTCAAAATTAATCGAAGACCATATTAAAGAAAAGTATAAAATACAAATTACTGTTCCTTCCAAAATAATTCAAAATCCATTCTAAGATCCTTCTTCTTTTTGAAATATACATACTACAAACTGTGATCATTTCATTAAGCTCAATTGTATTCATTTTATGCAAATTACAAATTTATATTTGTCTGTTTAGAATATAGATATGTCGACATATTGTTCAATGCATAAATTTTATAACTAGTAACCTAATTATACATTTAGATTCTCAAAATAGAATGTTTCTGCAGCCTACTCAAGAAAAACCGCTTAAATATAGTTATTATATTATCATATTTGTCATAAACATATAACAAAACTCCAAGCTCAATAGCTTCTTGTATCATATCATGTTTTCTTTCAGTAGTACTTTGAATTCGAAGACATTATCTGACAAGTTCAGTTCTTCATCTTCTAAGAACGACTTCCCAAAATTATGTTGCAACACCCGAACCATATTTTGAATCCTTTTCACACAGCTGGATATATGAAAGGAGTATCCAAAACCCATGTTGTGATCATTTTTATTATTAAATTGAAAATTTACACTATGAAAATATTATCTCCCTCCAGCACTCTCTCTGAATTATAAGCAGCTCTTCGAAAATTTTAAATAGAAAAGGGGGACGTGCTGCAGCTTGTTGGAAAGGGATACACATATATATTTAAAACGTATTTTTCATTGTACTTTACAATTAAATTAAATGTTCAAAATGACCACCATTCACTTGACCTGAGAGGTTATTTTGTTAATTTCTTCCGTTATCCTAACTTTTAAATCGGCAATATTGTCTGGTCTATTAAAATATACTTTAATATAATTAGGTATTTTCGTATCTGTTCTGCTGAAAGTCTGGAAAACTCTTTGAGGATACTGAAATAATAGTCATAAAACCAAATAAAAAATTGATATGAATCTAGTAGGTTTTCATTTAGGTATTTAGTAAGTTATTTAAAGATTTCAGTATAATATTTGTGGGCGTATTACATTTAATTATGGTTCGTTTGTCTGAGGCTCAAGAAATAGACATTTTAATTATGATTGGTTGTTGTTATAAAACAAAATCTCAAAAGGAGGTTTGTGAAATTTTTAATAATAAATACCCTGGTTAAAACGTATCGCAGTTCGTGAAAATGGACATGTAAAAAATTGAAAAACCAGGTAGAAATGTTCAATTAACTGATAAATAAACTAAGATGTACTTCGAGAACTCGAGAACTTGTTTTGAGATTTTAGCATAAACCTAAAAACCAACACTTACAAAGTTCGGTTGGTTCAGGAGTTAAATGGAGATGATCCTGATAGAAAGCCAGAATTCTGTGAATTCATGATGGACAGAATGAATGCAGATTTGCAGCTCATAAACAAAATAGTTTTTTTTACTGAAGCGACGTTTCATTTAAACGGAACGGTTAACAAACAGAACTGTAGATATTAGAGCAAAGAAAATCCTCACTGGATGTATGAGGCTCACACTCAATATGCTAAAAAAGTGAATGTTTCGAATGGTATCATTAACAATAAAATTATTGGTCATTATTTTTTTGAGGGCACAGTTAATGGTTAGGTTTATCTGGATTTTTTGATTAACTTCTTAGTGCCTACATTACAAAGACTTTTTCCTGATGTTAATCATCAAATGATATAGATTAATCTATTTACTACCAACAAGTCGGAGCTCTAGCGCATTTTGCTCGTACAGCTAGAAATTATTTAAACGAGGTATTTCCCACACTAGGTGGATTGGAAGACGTGGAACGATCGGCTAGATCCCCCGATTTGACTCCTCTTGATTACTTCTTATGGGGTTATTATTAATAGACAAGATAATATTGCTGATTCAAAAATTTGGATAACGAAAGAAATTAACAAACGTAACATACATAATGTTGTACGAGAATGACAATAACGCCTCGGTTTTTGTCAAGAAGTGAATTTTGACATTCAATTTAATTGTAAAGGACATTGGAAAATACACTCTAAATATCATGCGACAATATTATCTTCATTCTACGTAAAGTTTTGTAATAGAGACATTATGAAAATTTTACAAATTTAAATAAAATGCTGACCAGAGGACTAAAGTTCCTTTGCAACGATGTACCACACGACTACCTTTCTTATGTAAAATTTTCGAGGGTGTTTATAATTCAAAGGGGGTGCTGAAGGTGGATAATATTTCCTTATTATAAATTGTCAGTTTAAGAATAAAAGTCGACCTATCTCAGTTTTTTTTTTCAAATAGTACCAAATAATGCTAAAATTTAATCTATTCCATACATTCTGTATACCAACTTAATATATTGACAAGTTAATAGATGTTCCAGGAAAGCAAAAGAAATTAACTGCACGTAATAACAGATCCCTTGGAACCAAAATAAACCATGTTGTATTGATTTAAGTTTGAGCAAACGTTTTCAACTGCTTTTTAGTAGTTCTATAAATGAGTTTCATATTACTTACATCAAAGTGGTCTTTACACATAAAAACAATTAAATATACTATAAAGCTCTTTGAGTCTCTGAGTGAATTTTAGCCCTATCTTTTTATGCCTTTAAAGCTTTGTTGTATAATAAACAGATAGTCTAATGGCATATGTAGATACATATATGACAATCTACACAATAAATTTGGAAAATAATAATAATTCACTTTATGTCCACTGTTTTTTGTGTTTATATGAACTTATTTCCTAGCGTAACGTAGGTCGAACCAAATGTAACTTGACCCGTGTCATTATAGAAATATCATTGGCTAGATTTTGAAAATTTTGTATTTATTATATATGAATTATTATATACAAATATCAATGTATTTATTTTGTAATATATCATAATTGATACATTTTAAACTCCAATAGTCTATAACAAGTCTAAAATATTTGAATATTTTCAAAAATTTACGTGAAATTCATCAGGAGAAAGTTTATAGGGAAAACGTTTTCAATATATACACACATATATACTAATATTAACCGATTACAATAAAAAATAATACCTCAAAGTGAAATACGTCCTCTGTATCCTGAAATTGACCTGAAATATTCACCGCAGCCACTCTTAACACAAAAAAATTAGCACTGAAAATTTTAGGTTACTTTCACAATCTTGTGGAAAAGTCACTGACGCTACCTCGTATTATTTATTCGAAAAAAATCAGCGCTACAAGGAGATGCACTTTCTGATTAAAAAATGCGTAGCACGTACCGATCTTCTACGACTACTACAAGAAGAAAACAAGAAATGGTTACTCGTGCGGTACCAAACAGCTAACCGTGACTGCCCTGCTCGATTTCTTGCTGAAGATAACCCCTACTTTGTTTTCTTCACGGTACTTATTGCGAAATGATTGTTCTACAATTTCATGTAGTTACTTCTATGTTTACTGACATTTGAATTTATTATCGATGCTCCACAAATTTATAATTGTTGTTCCTAAGAATCCTAAGCTAAGTAGAAATCTGTAGGAAATAGATTTTAAAAAAATATCATTGTAATATTGAAACTCTCTGTATCGTAATAACTAACTTGAGACTCCATAAACCGTAGGCAAGAAAGTCTTCGAAATAAGAAAAAAACATGTAAAACTTTATTGTGAATTTATTATTTCGAAATGTATATATAATGGCTTTTTGGAAAATATAACCCGGTTTCAGGTAGGTACATCACATATCTGATAGATGATTGTTGATCCTTGCCCAGAACGAGATTTAGATCACAGTTTCCGAACATCACGTTCAATTCTTGATGGAAATTTGGAATTTAAAACTTGATTCACAAGAACTTTTAATTTTTATTATTTTTTATGCGTTGAATCATCTAGGATATTTATTTAGTTACATAATAGATTCTAGATGCTTAATAATTGTTATTGGGCAGTTATCAACGATATACCCAGTCACACGGATTTTGAACAATATTCAAAAAACCATAGACAAATGAAACAACTCATCAGCTAATCGGATTTATATACTAGTCCTGTCTACCAGGTTATAAAAGATTCTATCATATTAATACGATCCGATTAACTCGATCAGTTTCCTACCAAGATAATGATCGGGTTAACCCGATCATAGTTTCCGAGAAGTCCTATAGATTATATGCAGCAACAACTACTTCCGTGACGACAGATATTGAATTACATCTGCATCGACATTTTTGTAAAAATCTACATCCCTAATGATTTGCAATTATAAGGAAGTGGGCATAACCGCTGACCGATTTCGACATTATTGTGTCTCATTAGAGCAAAACACTCTCGTTTGAAGCTTCTAATTCAAACAGAAAACAGCACCATTCAGGGCTATTATTTGTTTCGTGTAGTTGAACTCTCTTTAGTGGATGCCATCTCCAATCGGGCAGGTAAAATCGAGACCTAGTCGCCGAAATAATGGAATAATTATCTCAAAGTTACTGTTCTGATGATACGCAGTTAGGTCATAACCGGTCAGCGATTACACTCCTCTTCTTGTAATGGAGAGCCATTAGGGTTTTCGATATCGGTAAAAAGGAATGGACGTTACACTCTTAAGAAAAGATGTAATTCAATATTCGTTGTGGTATTAGCCAAAAAAGTAGTTGTTTTCTCTTTTGAAAATAATAAAATTCTAAACAATTTTAGTGTATCTGATTCTAGTAGAAATCCGTATATAGTGAACGCGGGAAAATTATCAGGCCATTAATAATCACAAGGGGTATGAATTTTTTTATAGGAAAATATTGGGTCGGGCACGGTACGTACGAATAGGGAAATAGTGGATATTTTATTATTGTTTAACTCTAATTTTTTTATTCCTTGCGTTTTATTTCATATTCTTCTTGAAAAATACGTAAAACAGATAAAATGCGAAGCTTAGTTGGTAAATGATTATATTTTCCTTAACGACTATTTATAGTTTCCGATTCTATTTCGATTTTATTAAAGATACAATATGTTAGGTTAACTAAGAGATGTCAAGCACGTTCTCAGTCATAATCATGATACAAATCTAAATAATGTCACAAAATGTATCCAATAATAAATTGTTGGATCCATTGCGAGTGGTGAATGTAAGAACCGTTTAATTAGGGATATAGGGCCAATTCCTTAGATTCCACACTTCAATTGATTAGTTAAGGAATGATTGTGAAATTTCCCTTGAAAAGGTTTTCCCGCTGGAATTATTCTTCATTCATTATTGGGAAAATTTAGTATGAAATAGGTACATCGAGTTAATAATTTTTTATTGTGAAAGAGACAAAATTTATTTATCACACTAGTAACATTTGCGTTATATAATGATTATCAATAAGGATGTTTTTGAGAACAACGCTAGAATCTGCTCATAACAAATCTGTTGAACAGCTATTATAAAAATGTCATTCATTTACGAGCACTTATTTTAAATTCTTTATAGTTCTGACTATGAATGCCTATAACCTTCAGGTAACATCTCAATCTTTGTATTGTAAAATTCTTATGATTTCATGTAAATAAATTCGGATAACATGCTCTTGACGCACTCTATTGAAATGTTTTTCAATATATTCCATTTTAACGTAGTATTCCCGCCGTGATTCTTGCAGCATGCGAGCGTGCGCTATCGTGGTAAAGAATTTCTCCTTTTCGGATAATCAGCGTTTTTTTTTTCTCTCAAAACTCGGTCTACCCTTTCCAATTGTGCTCTATACACTTCACCTTTATTAGTTTGGTTAGATCGTAGGAGTTCGTACGAAAGAGTCCGTTTAAAATTCCTCCAAACACACAACAATCACGTTGTTGGCATACAAATCATCCTTTGGCTTTACACATTTTGTACCTTACCCAGGCGACCACAATTTTTTACAAATAGTTTTTTGATAAAAAGTTTGAAGTTGTCATAAACTTATTTCGAGATTAATGACCAATTTAAACGAGCACTAAAAAATTAATTATTATTAGACTTATTAGTTTGGAAGCGATGCCTCATCTTAATATAATTGATTCCTAGTTTGAGCCGTTAGTTGTAAGAATTGATTTTGAAATTTTTCAAACAAGTCATTAATTAAAAAAAAAATCAATCAATCAAGGTGAAGAATTTCTGCTCGAAACCTCGAAATCACCAAATCTTTCGATGAGCCACATTATTAGGACCCAAAGGTATATATTTCATTCCCCGGTCAATTAGTGGATTTTGATAGATATATACAATGATTAATAATTACTGTTTCTACTTATATGTTATGTGCCTTTTGAAGTTGCGAGATCAGAACTTATATTTAAGCATATTTTCTACAAATTACTATCTCAAGGTCAGGGGCGGCTCAATCCCAATGGTTAACAATATGTACCTTTTACAGGAACAATCTGTACAATCTAAAAATAACAATTTTTCAATCGATTTCTTAACAAAAAGATACTGTTTCCTTAATGCGATAAATTCTAGGGCTTAGGAAATATGTATATTAGGTCATGCCAACGAAACCGTTCACCATAAGGAGACATTCTGAAGAAAATTATAAAAAATTTGAAATATTTGAAACACAATCAAAAAATTTTTGGGGAAGTAATGAATATATAAATAAACATTTGTACCACATTCTATCGAAGATCATATTACTGACATAAGGAAAATGAGAAAAAGAGATTAATAATAAAAATATAGAAAATAGCATTTTTCTAATAGATGGATTGGTTGGAAAGGTCACCACATGGCGACAAAATAAACTTCTATTGCGACGCTATAAGTAAGAATCTTTGAATGCTCAGAAAGTTCAAAGAAATATCCTCCATAGGCTCCGGAAGTGTGTAGATGTACAAAGTGCCCACTTCGAATATTTACCATGTTCTAGGCCAGGGGTTCCCAAACTGGGGGGCGCGCCCCCTGGGGGCCGTGGAGGAAGTCCAGGGGAGGCGTGACACCCAAATAAATAAATAATAAATAAAGTTACAAAAATAATTTCCTCAAATCTTTGAAATGAAGTCTTTCTAAGTTTTCATAATTGCTTTTGTAAAGTTTTTTAATAAAGTTGTAAACTTTATCAAAGAAGGCTACAGTATTTAAAGCTATGAAACACACAACAGTACAAGGTTCTGAAAACCGTCCCCCTCCATAGCAGTTACTTTCAGACGCAACGGCCGTGTGTACCGATACCTCTGTATGGCCTTGGTGTGAGTGCGAGTGTAGTCAACCACGTAAAGCACAGTGCATTAAAGACTCGACTGTTTAAAAGTCTTTGCGAAGATTTAGTAAGTGACCACAAAACGCTGCTATTTCATACAGAAGTACGATGGCTATCAAAAGGCAATATGTTGGGAAGACTATTTGAGCTCCGTGGTGAAGTGATTACGTTTTTGGCACTGCAGAAACAAAACGAACTTAGTGCAGAGTTCAAAAAACCCAGTAACCAAGTGATTTTGGCCTATTTATCAGACATTTTGACACGTTAAACAACCTAAACTTGAGACTGCAAGGTGCAGACTCAAATATAGTAACACATCGCGATGCCATCAAGATGTACGTTGAGAAACTACAACTTTAGATACGTAAAGTGTCAATGAGCCCCAGCAACTATTCAAGTTTCAGCAAAGTAGTATCAGTCTCAGAAGAAGCATGTTTTGAGAACGTTTTTGAAGGACCGCTTTTGAAAAAACTTGATAATTGACCATTTGAAGAACCTCAAGGAGCAGTTCAGCAGGTTTTTTCCTAACTTGTTAGAAGAGTTTTGCGGAATAGAAATAAAAAATGACTCTGCTGCAAGATACGATTTTGAAAAAATAGACAAGCCCTCATTTTGGTTAAAGTACTTAAAAGTTTACCCCAGTGTTTCAGAGAGAGCTGTTTGGATGTACTTGCTTTTTTCAGCAGCATACATGTGCGAAAAAGCGTTTTCAACTCTTGTGGCAATCAAAACCAAGTACCGCAACAAACTTGATGTCGAATGTGACCTACGCTGTGCTTTGTCTGAAAATCAACCCAGGATCTGTCAACTTATCCAGAACATGCAAGCGCACCCATCTCACTAAATTACATTTTATGTTTTGTTTTTATAAGTAGTTAGGCCTATTGCTTTACCTTCTTTAAATTGAAAATGTATGTTACAATGTTAAATTTTGTATCAGTAATTATATTCGTTTTTCATATAATACTTGTTTTAATTTTCATCATACGTACAATTATTGAATCTTTCTATTCTGCGTTACCGCATTCGTCGTATCAAGTAGGCATATACTGGGGAGTTGGTATGTAAGGCACCGCGGAAATAGGGTATTGCAAAATGGAAAGCTGATATTTGTAGGGGGGCCTGGGGGGTCTCCAAATAACCAGAGGGGAGTGTGGTACAAAAAAGTTTGGGAACCCCTGTTCTAGGTTAACCAACTAATTCGTCTGCATTTCAATTTTTACCTTACGTAAGTAACACGATGTTTGACAGTATGTACTTCAATTAAAAATATTTGATGTGTTTTGATAGCTCGTGAAAATATTTATAACTAATAATTACAATTTATAATATTTTTCATCAGAATGTCTCTTTATGACGAACGGTTTCCTTGGCATGTACAACGAAATAAAAATCTACTATACCATAAATTTTATCGAGTTAACCAAAGAGTACCTTTATGTGAAAAAATCGATTGAAAAATTTTTGCCATCTTTAGATTGTACAGGTTGTCCGTGTAACAGTTACGGATTGTTAACCATTTGGCATGAGACGTAGATAGTAGTGTAGAATTATTTATTCCTTCAAATACACAAACACACATACTACGTAATAATCTATTAAAAATTCAAAATGTTCAAATCTATAATTTAGAAAATATACTTAAATATAAGTTCTGATTTCGCAATGTCAAATGCCTATAACTCAGAAACGAGAGATCTTATGAGAAAATTTCTCTTCTAGTCACTACATGAATATGAATTTTTCAAACAAGTATCGAATAGCTTTATGCAACTACATAATGAAATTTTCATCGCTGAGTTATTTACTGAAGTAGTTACGTATTGAATATGAAGTATGATTGAGTTGATAAATTACTTAAGTGTCAAAGCTCATACTGAAAAGGAAAACTTTTAATATGGCTTGGGAGAGTCTAGAAAAGTTAAACTTGAAATTATGAACCAAGTTTTCTATGTTCGTTTTCTGCTATCTTTGATTTTCATTTGTCGTAAAATGCTTCATGTTTAAGATATTGTTAGAATACTGCCACTGTTTGATGAGGTATTTTTATTATAGATATACCCATAATTCCGCTAAATACACTTATGAAATATTGGTCGTTAATTTGGAGTTAACATTTTGTAAGCGTTATATCAACAATTCAGCCACGTTAAATTTCATCTGTAACCTGATTTTTTGGTAATAATGACTGTAGCAAATTTCGTATACAGAAGTGAATAATGCCGATTTTATGTTATCAAAAATACATGTTGTAAATGATATATTGCATTTGTAAGCTATTGAGAGCTATAGAATTTTCCCTGTTCCAGTCTGCCATCTCTCTAGGTAGTAGTGATGAGTAAATGTAAGGCTAAGATCAAAAACTTGTTAGTGATGGTCTTTGTCTTGCAGTGTGCAGTCTTGGTCTTGCACAAGACTCTTGCAAGACTTGCCCCTTTTTGGTACATTTTTATGAAGGCAAATTCGAAAATATTTTCAAAGTAAGGAAAGGATTGAAACATGGAACTTGGTTAGTATAAATATCATAATCAAAGCAGATGCAAATAAACTGTTTTATATGGGATGGTTCCATGAGTTTTTTTTTAATCTATGAAAATATCATTAGACACTTTCTTAAGGGCGACCATATATTATAATTTAGGTGGTGTTTACATGTCTGTAGGATTATTTGTCAGGTTTCAAACTTAAATTATATTAACTACTCTTAGTACTCAATTTAAAAATTGGATAAAATTGTTTTAAACGGAAGCTTTAATTCTAAAATCAAACTATCTCGAGGTACTAGTTTGGTTAATTGAAAAACATAAACTAAAGTACCCAGGTTAGGTAAGTAAGACTACTATTCAACTAACATTTTATGTGTACAAATAAAAATTTTAATAATTTTGTGAAACTGTATTAACAAGTAATTTTTTTTTCATTTTTTTAATATCAGTATGAAAAAAGATCAATCCATTATAAAATTCATAATTATAAATTTGTTTTTAAATCAAATCTCATCTGGCAAATTGATACAGCGTTTACCATTTAACAATTTTTTCCTCTTATAGTTATCAAAATCCTAAATATTCATTCTTTTCGGATATTTCCTGCATGAAAATTCTAGGTCATGATTATGGTTTCATTCATCAATTTTTAACAAACGCTCAGAAGAAATGTATCCTATATATTACAACCAAAAAATTTCGACTCTAGAATTAAGAGCAATACTTAAAAATTGTGAAAAAACCCGCAATACCTCAAGAGTTCTGCACTACTCAATCTTGGTCTTGTTCTTGCGGACCTAAAGCTGGTCTTGGTCTTGCTTTTTTTGCAAGATTAAGACGTTACTTGGAAAAAATAATGAATGAGAATCATGAACATGAATTTTAGCTGAAAATTCAAAACCAAAACGTATCATCTGTGTTAGCCAATCATTATCAAATATGATTCAAAACGAGAGATTTAGGATTTAGTAATGCATTAAGTTATTAAAAATGTGATAATGTGACCTGTTAACTTGTTTTAACCAATTCCATCAAACATCTGATTTATGTATGACACCAAGTTTTGCGACAAAAGTAATAATAATTGTTAACATGAAATTTCGAATAAACCCCTTCAATCAAGTTTACTATTATCTTTCGGAACACAATTTTTTTCTCCAATCTGTAAATTCAATTAATATAACGGTTGTTAGCACAATATCTTGGACGGTAGAAATCACCCGTGTTTCAAAAAAATTCAGTCACAGTCATTTATTCAATTTTCTAACGACGCACTTAATCATTCAACGACATTGCGTTAACGATGTTACAACAGAAATGAAGAAGTGGAATATAATCATGCAATGCAGCTAACAAATAAACAATACATGCAGTTATCGTGATAAAAAGAGAAAAGTTATTAGAGCCCCCCTAGAGTACACACATTTGGTCGGTCGCACTGAGACAACCAAACAGTCGGTTCGGTGTTCAGTGCCCAAACCAAACAACAGTTGATGATATTATCAAGAAATATTATAATTGCATTGATACAGCGGAAGAGAAGGGCCAAGAAGAGAAACCGAGAGTATTGTGTGCATCCCATCCGCAGTGATAGATTATTGCAGGGAAAATTATACACATTACAATAAACATTACTAGATTATCCTGAAAATTCTTTCTCCTTTTATCGAAGGAGCATAACCAATGAACTTGCCATATTAATTGGAGCAACAATAGTAAAGAGGGATACAAATTTAAGGAGAAGAGATTGAGTCTTACAATAGAGTAAGACAAACTACAAATACTTATTCATTAACTTTTTCCACTAAAATTAAAGTAACAAAGTATTTTAAGAAATTAAGATTTTTACAAATAACCCTGTAATTGTTGTGATGATGGCAAGCTGGTCCCAAGGTAGATGTTGATGTTGATTGAGAAGTATTGTGAACACGCCTGCCTTATATGTTCAAAAATGTTGAGGATACCAATCTTAGCGTCCAGTTTTTCTTCTACGGTTAAATCGTGAAGTGAAGAGGCAAGGTTCAAGGCAAAGTTTGTATCTTCATCAGATGTATTACTACTGGTATTACTTTAAGTCAATGCTTTTATTAAAGCTGAATCCAATCCGTCAGCTGTGAAACATTAGTCCTCTTCTTCCGATGAGGAATAGGCGTGGGAATGGAAGAACCAGAGTCTATCCTAATTTCTGTGTCGAACATCATAAGTCTATTGATTGTTGCTGCCTAATTCTTATTAATAGACTTTTTGGGTTATCGCGGTTATATCGAAGTCTTCCTCGATCAAACATCATTGGATAAATGGGAAAAACTTGCTTAGTTTGTATATTTTGATGTAATCAATTCTTTTTAGAAGTACAGTTGACAAAAAGCTCGGAAACTCGCTCAGAAATCTCGCTTTGTGCTAGTATCTGCAATCAGCTGTTAGCTGATCTACCTGATTCCGGATCATAGTTTCCAAAAATTCTTTTAACAATATCTCATAAAACATAAACAATGAGTCATTCTCTTATTAAAATGCTGAAACAATAATATCGCTCATATTCCATTCATATTCCATTTTAAACGTTTTAGATGTCATTCAACATTTTTAATTAAAAAGAATAGCGCTTTTCATTATATATAATGAGTGAAGTGTTAAATGGATGTTTCTTCTCTTTTTTAACTGTTCCTACGTTCTCATAGTTTCAGTTTCTGTTGAATATATATAAGAAAAATAATCGGAAAATTAAGAAGTTGCTACAAAAGAAACAATGGAGACATAATAATAGATACGATACGATAATTTCAATTTCAATACAAAAATATTAATTTATTACAATAATATTAAATATAATTTTACTCATCAAACAATAAGAAAGTTCATTATTACTTTACATTTGTTTACAAATGTAATTATGCCACAACTTTCTTTTATGCTAAAATATATAAATGGAATTATACTGCCATCTATGTATTCTCAACCGAACTGACAGAGATTTTTAAATGGGTTTCTACATATTGCATTTTATTGTAGTTTTGTACGAAGATCTTGTCAATACTTTTTCACTTATAGATTGGATGCAATAAGTATCAACAGCACTATCTTTACATTCTTAGGTGAACTAATAAAGAATCATTAGAATGGGTTTCTATGTAACAAAGGAACCTAGTTTAAAAAAATGGAGAAGTACTTAATTCCTTATCAATGAGGAAAATAACATAAATTTCACCTATATATAATCACAATAGTAATTTATTTTCACAATATGTAGAGTGTCAATAAATCTATTGTTTTATTGTTAATGGTAGTGCCATCTATGCATGTGTAGTCAAAGCATTGAAATGTTCTTAGTAGATCTTCACATAAAAATTCTCTTTTATTATTAAGTACCGTAAGATAGTGATAGTAATCAATATTAATATAGATATATAATCAAATTCACAAGTACCACATTGTGGTGAGTAGTCTAAGTCTTAATCTATTATTTTTAGGTACTTTCTAGGTATTTCAGCAAAGATAGGAAAATCAAAACAAAGAGTAACAGGAATGGAACCTAAAACTCCAGAAATAGGGAGAAACCCCATGACAGAGGATCGTCAGTCGAAAGATTGAGAAAAAGCGATGTCGCCACAACAAGACGAATAGAAGAAGAGAACAGGGAAAAGGAAGAGGAAATCAATAGTTTGAATACGACAATTGAAACTCTAACCGATAGAATTCCGAGCATGACAGAAACAATACAAAAAAATGGACGTTAAAGTGAGAAAACTCATCGAAACGCAGGAAAAGTGAATGGAACAGGAGAAGGAAACAAATAAAAATAAAATGGAAGACTACCCCAAGAAAAGAGATTATGTGGAAATCAAAAACAAAAAAAGGAAGAAATCGGAGGGAGAAAGGAGAGGAAATGCACCGAGGAAGAAGACACAATGGACAAACAAGTTCAAGAGTTCGAGAACAATGAGAAAAGATAAGAAGAGAAGAACAAAAGAAACAGACAAAGTCCACTCATGTGGACAGCACTACGAAAGCAGCTAGTACAGAATAAAATCAATGCCCAGTGTAAAATGGGAATACACACAAAAGAGAATTTCAACAAAATGAAGATGCTCCTGAGTGAGTACAAAGAGATTGAGTGGTATACACACCTACTCAACAAAGAAAAAGAAAGGAAGCTAGTCATAAATGCACTGACAGTAAACACCCCACGTCGGAAGTAGAGACAGAACTGAGGGAAAATAGACTGCGGAGAAGAGCAGCCTGCAAACTACAGGGGGAGTCCGAAACACCCAAAAAGACGGAAAACAAACCAGCCACGAGCACCACACAAACAGGACTCAACTATGCACTAGCTGCTAAGAAAACGACAGGACAAAGAAAGCCCGAGCTACTAAGTGTGCTGCAGAGCATTCAGACACTCACCATCCCCCTATCGAAAAGACAGGGGGATGGTGGAATGTCCTTCTTCGCACCCATCCGTGGATTTATCCGTTATTGGATGCTTAGAAAGCGGGATCTCCCATGCGCACGTGTGTGTGTGTGTGTGTGTGTGTGTGTGTGTGTGTGTGTGTGTGTGTGTCTAAGTCTAAATTTATGTACTTTATACAATTTTTTTCTGTTCAGTTCTGTTTATTTGCTCTTCTTCATGTCGTGCCTCTTTTCTCAAGTATAGTAGCAATTACTTTATCCCATGTTGCTTCAGGTTTTCCTCTTTTTAGCGCTTTTTTATAAAAAAATTTTACTACGTTTTGTCAGTCCGTCTGTCCGTCTGTTTTGAACTACTTACGATTAATCATTATTCGAAATTAAATTTTATTCCATAAAAGGTTATTAGTTTTTAACTAGAAATAATCAGTCAATTTGAAACGAAATTAAAAAAGAATTTGCTCCAGTGACGTAAAAAATAGGGGGGTAAAAGTAACAACTTTTGATTTTGATTTAAAATTTTGAGCACCCTATATCTCAGCAAATGATTCGTATTCCTATATAAAAATGAATCATTTATTGAGATCTCTCTGTAGTAGAGCGTTGTCGGTCGACTATAGAAATATAGAAAAATCCTGTATATGAATTGATCGAAATCCGTTTAATAATTTCAAATTTCAACGCAAACAGACTGATACAGCTTCACAAAATTTATAAATGTTTATAACATTATTTCATTGAATTATGACTTCGTGAATTTCTCCTTAGTTAAAGAATCAAAAACATCACATTTTGTTTGGTTCCTTCAATTTACTTTGCTACAATTTTCTGGTCAAACCATATTTCATCACCTGCCCATGTAAGATCATCAGAATTGAACAATGTGATCAATTTTGGTTTGTCCCTATCAAATTCCAAATTTGCCTCTTGCTGATTAAGATCTTCAAGAGAAGCAGATTTTTCATTTCTTTTTTTGGAAACGAATTATCCTTTGTCGTTTTCTAGAACGACATCCTTATGTAAATTGAGTTGCTTATAATATTTTCTTGTTCTTATTACTGAATAATTTTTGATTCTTCTTATTCCTAGTTTAAGTTTCTTTTCTTTGTTCTCTAGGGATGACTTCTTTTTCCTCTCTTCTTTTAACGAAATCATCACATTTTTAATTATCGAATGATTTCTTGTTATTTTCTTTCATATTTTCTAAAAAATCATTCTTTTCATTGATACTTTCGTTATTATTTTTTATAATATTATGTTCCTCAACAGTTTTATTTGATTCTCGCAATTCCTTCTATTCATTGTGTTTTTGTGTTTGAGAACTCGTTATTGCTTGTATTTTTTTCCTTGGTAATTCTGAAAGTGAATTAGAACGGAATAACGTTTTGCTACAAATAGTTTCATCGCATTTGGATATTTTTTTTCCTCTGATTTCTTTTCTGTTTTTGTTTTGATTTATATTTTCATTTTAGTAGTTACTTTTTTATACATAATTGTTTTTAAAATGGGTTCAAGGTTGGCTGCAGAAGTACTGAAACTCACATAAATTTAAGTAATAAAGCCTTCTATTCACACATGAATATTACAATTAAACCTGAAGCAGAAATTTTTTTCCTTAATCTAATTAAAATTAATAATAAAAAAATATATTGGTTAAAAACTAAAGCATTATATAGAAAATAATCGTGGATTTCTGGTTTGGGGTTGAGTTTGGGGTGGGTAGCTATATTACCACTGAGTCATGCTGGCTCATTTTGCTGATCAATTGTGCTTACAGATGGACGAACATCTTTCATTCATCTACCGGTACCGGTTCGTCAGCAATCGACCTATCCATCATTCTCTCATCCTATGACACTTCTGGAGTATGTTAAAATTTGCTAGCTGCTTGAAGTAATACATCTTCATTCTCTAAATTTTCTTCAAAATGAAGTTGAAAAGAACAAAATCCTAACAAGTTTCTAAATAAAATTAGAACCAAAATAATAAAACTGAATAAGTTTTGAATTGAGGTAAAATAAATTTGATTTTTTCAATTATAATCAATTGTTTGAAATTGATAAGATTTTTAAAAAAATAACTACAATTATTGAAGTACTGACTTTTTCTCTTCTCAATCATAAGTAATGCTCAGGCCATCAGCCGAATTGGCAATGTATCCTACAGGATAAAGATGGTAGAACGTTATGTTCTAGGTCAGGTCAATATCAATTGAACTGTTTCAGTTTTTGTTCAAAACAGATGTTTACATGTCAATACAGGAGAATCATATTTTTAAAAATTGAATTCAGATGATAAATAATAGTAAAATGTCTGATAACTTACGCAACCGGAGGTTGACACCATTTCTTTGGATGAGGCTGATTTCACTGTTCCAATTTGCAAAATAAACAAACGCCAAGTTTGTGTTGGAAACTGATGGAGGTTACCGTACAAGGCTTAAAGAGATGATGTGGCAGATAATGGAACTAATATAAAGGCTAAATTTAAACAAAAAATCATGTATCTTTAAGATACACTGCCAAATTAAGAGCTAGACAGGATATTGTATAGATTAAATTGCAGTCTTTTCTTCTACATTAGAAGACGATTTTTTTTTTTAATTTTTATCCAATTTCCTTCTGTGTTGAGAATTTTACGGAAATTATATTCATGTACGTTGAAATTATGAACGCTTCCGGTGGCATCATTCACTTTTTGTTGTAATAAATGGTTTTACATTTTACATAACATCTCTTATAAAACCAAAATGGGAGAAGTTTCTTACATATCTTGCTATCTATAAATGAGTGGACAATGGATAATTCATTATTTTTTTGAGGTGGTCCTCAAATTAATAATAATTCGTAACATTTCTGCATAACACATTTGAATGCCTTCCAGATCAATCCTTGATTGCATTAAGAAATCGAAACTGATTCATTGATTAATTTTCCGAGTCCAGTAGATGTATTTGTTTCCACACTGTATAAATTGTATTTTTGACCTGATTCTAATACCACACACTTCAATATCATTATAATTAAACATTTTTTTCGAAGTCTTCATCCGTATTCATCTATTTATGATATGTTTTTGCTATAGTGAATTAAAAGGTGTCTCTAAATTGTTTTTCAGTTATGTTTATTTCATTAAAAAGGTGTAGAACAAAATTATAGCTGACATCAAGCTCGGAGTATCGGTTCTTGTTATTACTGCCTTTTTATTAATTTGTTTGTGTTACTGGAATTAATTTTATATAAAAAAATGAACAAAGTTCATTTTAGAATCAGTGTATATCAATGCTCACCAGACCATTGAAAAATAACATTTATTAGTCATGGAACGGTAAATTCTGACAAGAAAAACCTTTGAGAAAATAAATGATAAATTCATCATTGAACATTGATGTTATTAGATGAAATATAAAATTATAGAGGTTCTTTTTTCTTAAACAAAATAAAATTTTTGTTAGTATAAACAAGTTTTAGTGGTCGTCAATACTAGTCTTCCAATTATATGTACTTAATCTGTTAAGAGACTTTGGAATGAATCAAAACAGTTTAAGAGTTTCTTCATCGTTTATAGAATATACTGCGATATTTATAGATGAAACAACTTAACAAATAAATAGCAAAAAACAGACAATGTCTTTAAAAGACCACAGTTACAACAACCTCAATGACTTGACACGCCTAATAATTTTTTGCATGTAGCAACCGTGGTGAATAACTCTCATTATTTGCTTCTATTTCATTAATAACTTTGTTCCAAAATTCGGGCTCCTCATAAACTTATTTCCACTCATTTCTATATCATCAACACGCTTAATTATTCATGTATAGAAAGTTATAGCAAAAGGAAAGGAGTAGCAAGAAAATGATATAAATAATTTTTTTGACGGTACTGCAACATACTATTTTTTTACAGTTTTCAATTCAAAAAAAGATATGATTTACTATAAAGGTTTTGATGTAGGGATAATATTATCTACTTAGATGACCAAAGCACTATTACGAACAAGTCCGTGATATAGCCCTGGAGCCGGTCCTGACCGGTTGTAGTAGCATGTCTAAAATTCGGTGGAGGCGCAGCACGTTTGATAAACTTTTTTTACACCCCCTAATTCATTTCATGTTTGTTTACATTGTTTGTTTTGAACTAATTTCTAGGAAGGTCTATTCATATATTTGTTTTGTTTATTTATTTTCTAGTACTTTCGAGAATTTTTCTTTGGATATATAAACAAGTTTGTTCAGCGTAATATAGTTAGTTTATAATAAATAGTGAACCAAACGAAATTGAAAGTAACCGAAGAATTTAAATAAATTAAATAAGTTAGTTAGTAAATTAGTTAAGTGTAGTGTTAAGTGTTTAAATAAACTGTGTCGGAGACAGAGTTTATAATTTCACCCCCTACCAATATAAATAAATAAGAAAAACATTACAGTACTATACAGAAAAAATTTAGATAGGTATCGGATCATCAGGTATTCCAAATTGAGGTATTAATGATGGAATTCAAAGCCTTTAATAGATCAATAGTTATTTTGCTGAAGTGAAGTCTGCAACGAAGTAATAGGACTGGTTCAAATTTCAAACACGTAGTGCCGCGTAAGTGGGAAAGTGCACGTTTGTTGTTCTAAAAATACCAAATTTTCTTCTACAAAATATATCATCTCACTCACTATACGAATATTGAAAATTCTAGTTTGTGGTTTATTTATAAAAATTAATCAATTAAAATAAAAAACGACACCAAATGGCTTTGTATTTATATTTGTAAGCTATTTTTGTAAAAAATGTTTGGATATTCCAAACATTCTTAAATCTTGTATAGGTACATTCCTTAATGATGACCTCACCGTCCTTCTTAACTCATATCCTATAAATTACAGACTACAGCATTTATCTACCTGGAACATAATTGACAAATGCCGTAAAAATTATAAAAGGCATAATACACCTTATACTATTTTTATATGCTCTTTGTGCAACCCCACTGAAATCTTCTTCAAAACATACGTAAACGTAAATATAATCACCTGTTATTATCAGTGCGGTACCAACTCACCATGACAAATTTGCGATGTTGCGAAGTTTACTCCGATATTGTCTCTACTTATAAGTCAATTATTTGATGCAAATAATTTTAATACGAGCATACTATTCGCTATAGACAAAATTAAGTGAAACATTTTTTTTTCAAAACACTTCATATATAATGAAAATAATTTTTAATGATTCAAATAATAAATGCTGATGTTGAAAACGTGTATTGTTAATATGTAGGTAGAGAAATGTAGAGAAAAGTTGGTCATACGGAGACTATTGGTTTTTAATAATTAGCTGAGATATCCGCTATAGGGTGACATTAAAATCCATTATCAAGGACACTAAAATACAAAGATGATTTATAAAGAAATGGTTGTGTGTGGAAATAGTAAATGTTAATGAGTATCTTAAAGAGTTTTAAATTTTATCCCACTACACCCGAACTACAACAAATTTAAGAAAAATTTGCCTTTTTATTTACGTCTATTGAAATTCGATCTACTATCTATTGGATTCATGAATCATGAGCTATTTTAGATTTGGAACCTCATTTGGCCAAAGGCTAAAGGCCTCATATAAGGGACTAATACCGGTTCTAAGGGTAAACTATAACTTTGTTATATAAAACTTTTTGTTTATTATGTTTTGATAATAAACTGTTACAAAAAAAATTCATATATTATAATTTTATAGAGGGCGCCAAAGTTGAGATTGCGAAAATGATAGCCTCACACTGCGCTAAGATAGTCTCAAATTTGGTAAATCTTAAACAAAAAATTCAAAAACTTTTTAAAGAGGAAAGTAGCTCATATCGTAATTTACCACCGTTGAATAAAAAATAAAAAAAAATCAAAATGGCGTCTGTTTTTCCCACGACAATTTTTTTTTCAATTTTTTATAATTTTCTTGTAAATTACTGTAGAATACAACAAATCAAATAAAACGCACAACGAATTAAAGAAAATCTGTCAATTGGTTACAAAGAATAAATGCCAATTCGCCCAAAATACGTTTGAAGTTTGAAGAGCTGAACAGTTGCTGTCGATCTCTCCAACTGCTTGTAGAGCATCGAAAGATACTTTTTGAAAGTAAAATGATTCGAAAGATGTAGAAAAATCAATTTTTTTGATAATTATAACCGGTACTAGTTCCATAAATAATTTATTTTACAAAAAAAATAATTATGCAATTTGCAAAATCCAGTTTATTTAATGAAAAATACTATTAATGAATGACAAAAATACGAAAGCAGAGCGTTCTAATGAATATTCCACCAACTTTTTATTGAATTATGTCATCAAAAGTCATAAATGAAAAATTTCAAGTCAGTAGGTTTATTGAAAATTGGTGATTAGGAAAGTTCATCTAAACAGAGGGTGGGGTTCGCTTTTGTATGTAAAAGGCAAGCCCAAGAGGGTTAGCTTTTTTATATTTGAGCAATTCTAGTGCCTGTGAATATTGATTTTGAACTGAGGCAGGTCGGCGACAAATTTTCTATGCTCTAAGTTGTCCAAGCTTCTAATCAACTCTGGATCGCCTATAAGTCGAACTGTTCTCTTCTGTATTGAGTCGAGCATCTTCAGGATATGCTTGGAAGCCGAGCTCCAAATGTGCGAGCAATATTCCGAAGATGGACGAATCTGGGCTTTGTAGAGGATTAGAAGCTGTTGCGGAGTATATAGCTTTTTGGTATTAAAGAGGGCTTCAAGTTTTTTAAAGCTGCTTTAATTAAATCGGCCATGTGACTATGTCAGGATATATTGCTCCCAGCCTCAACACCCAACAAGGGAATTTGCGGGATGGTGATGTCCAGACAGAACCAAATCCTGAGCACTTTTGGTACCAGCTCTGGAAGCTTTGAATATCTTTTAACCGGTCAGTGATGGACTTTTTAATATTCTACTTTTCACAAAATGACATGTTGTATTTCAGAGGAAGGGAAAAGTTATAAGACTTCAACATCGGTAAACTGGGTTTTGGAAATTCTCTTAAAAATATCATCGCTTGCCCTTCTGTTGTGAGAATTTTCGGCACCATTTCACTATGAATCTTTCAAATTGTTAGTAAAAATTTGATTCTATCTAAAATTATTCTAATTGACTCATCAACCTTATTTTTTAATTATTTGTCGGTTTGACCTCACAAGAGGCCCCATCCGATTTTGAAATTGAAGATCTTCTTTCCTCTCCATTTTTTGGAGACAAAACAAAAATACGCTAATGGCTCTTGTCAAAAAATTATGTGTAACAAGTTGAAACTCAGCTAAGTACTTTGAAGGAATAAACGAAACTCAGAAACTGAAATATTGGAAAAATCGTAGGCCTAATTAAATTGAAACATTATTCGACGATGAAAGGATGATTATATGTATATCATCATCATCAACTAATATAAATAATCTCAATGTATGCACTTTCACTCTTGAATTATTATTTGAAATATATGTGAAAAGGTAATTCCAAAAACGGCACCTATTTAATCAAGTCCAACTTATATCTGTATATTTGTCCTTTTAAAGGAAGTTTTAATGTTTCTAAAAAATTCGCTAAACTTTCTTAGCTTTTTAACTGTGATAATATCGAACTCAAGCCTACCACACAGTCAAATACTATGATGAAAATGTAAAAAAAATTACTCGGGGGACTGTATTTAGTAGGTGAGCTCAAAAACTCATAGGCTAACACATAGATAGCGCTATCCATATAATTTTCAGTTAGCCATAACCTTCAAAAAGCAGGTGTTTAA
Source organism: Diorhabda elongata (assembly GCA_026230145.1). NCBI lineage: Eukaryota > Metazoa > Arthropoda > Insecta > Coleoptera > Chrysomelidae > Diorhabda > Diorhabda elongata. The sequence continues at coordinate 16,044,084 of CM047930.1, forward strand.
ATTTTACAGCTGAGGTACAATTAGTTTGTAGCTTGAAGCATTTTGTGAGGAGCAATTCTGGTTTCATTAGGTTAGTTAATTTTGTGTATTCCTTTTTGGTAATAATAGAGCTACTGGAGCCAAGGCTTCATAAATATACTTTGGAGTTTACTCCGGAAAAATCAACTATTGAGAATTAGTTAGAAGTTTAAACGAGGCAGAATTAACATGTCATGGACATGGACATGGACATGTCGTAAATGAATATATGGGAATGCGAAGCCCATCTGCAGTTGGAGCTCACAATCGACCTAAACAACAATTTGATGATTCTGAACTGTTTGAAGATGTATGGCTGTATCATTTCACACTGGAGGCCAATCGACAGTCATTCGAGTGGATGGCACGTGATGAACTGACGTGGAAAGACGCCATAATCGGCTTGCAAGTTTATCGCATCGATATTTTGAAATACGAATGACATAATATTCATCGGATTTCTAAAACTGGGGCAACTTATAAACAGCGACAATTACGTAGCGTTATTGGAGCATATGATAAACAAAAAAGTGTCTGTTTTGAGGAAGAAGAAAGTGCTGTTTCTTAAAAACAATGCATCATGTCACAACGACTTTTTCCTGTTATCGGACCTCAAAATGATGCTCGCAGGACCGAAATTTTGCACCAAATGAAGAGGTTATCCCCGAAACTGAAAACTTTGTAAATCTCTTATTATAAAAATGGCATGGAAAAGTTTTATGAATTCTATAATCACTGTATTACTCTCGAATGCAATTATATTTTCCATGCTATAAACAATCAGTTTTATGATTTCATTTCATATATGTATTTGATCTTGAGTAGTTTGATTTGTATGGTCACACACAATTTGGAAGTAATTAACTATTCTTAGTTACGCAGAAAATATTCAATTATAACTATCAAATTTGTTTTATATTAAGCAAAAGAAATATATAAAAGTTTAATATTTTTTGTTTTTTTAATTGTCTTATCCATTCATAACATCTATCTGTTGTTTACTATAAAAACGATATCATTTGACAACACCGCTACAGTATCCATTTTCTTGGTACCATTCCCTCTCCATATCACAAAACCTCGTCATTTACCTGCCAAGAAATATAGTTACCTGAGACCGTCGCGTTCTCAGCCAACTAAGTGTCTACGTCACAATTGAACTTGGAAAGAATTTAACAGAAATTTTACCTACTTATCAATAAAATTCGGTGTCAGTGTGCTCAAATTCAATCCCTGAGGGACACCCTAAGAAAGTACGTATTAGAACAGTGAAGTAGACAGGTTAAAAGTGATTGTTGGTTCAAGTTATTGGACTCTTGTGGAATTTTTAGGTGTGTTTGCGGATAACTGTGTCGTGGTTTTCTTTTTTTAATTTTTGCCGAACATTATTGCAACAATATCGGTAAGTGCTGATGTGCCTTTTCAATTTTTTTCAATTTATGTATCAGGATAAAAATAGTTATGTTACGTCAATAATAAAATTTGACATGTTTATTAAAGTAAAGTTCTGCTGCGTTGGTAATTGAGGTACTGTTAGATTTCCAGCTGTTTTGACCAGTCAATGACCAATACAAATATTTTTTAAGTAATTTAAATGAATTAATGCATCTAAATGTTCTTAATTTTAGCTCTCTTTTGTTTTAAAATTAGTTTTTTAATAAGATATCGACACTGACAATATCATATTTTGATAAAGACCAATATATCAAAAGGTCTAAGAGATAAGAAATTAAAGATATTTAAATGAATTTCGAGATTATAGTGTTTTTATATATTGAGATGAGATGTAATACATTGACATTTTGATCATTACAGTTAATTTAAGCAGTAATCGGTTCCTTTGAGGTATGAAAGAATCTTATTTTGAGAATATGATAAATTTATGTTGAAAGAAATGAAATTAATGAAAATCTATAGCTAGTTTTCTAAATATTCCCATCCACAGAATTTTATATATAGATGGATGGAGTGTATAAAATATTTTTCTGTGATTAAATAGTGAAACATTATGTTATAGCATGATTCAGGTCGTTCCATTATTGCACATTTAAAGTCCTTTTACTCGATCATCTGTCTGTAGAACTATCAGTTTTTTCTAGTGTGTAAAAAGATAAAAACTGAAAGGAAACCCAAACTCAGACGGAGAACTGACACCAGTTCCTGCTCATGCATCAGTTTGGATCTATCTGTTCTGGGTGGTTGTTTGTGGTGCAGTTTATTGACATTTACAAAGCCCCTCCATGTTTGTGGAATCAATAAAACTCAAAATATCAATGAAAATATTAGGGAGGCTGAGTACGCGTCCGTTGTCTTCTTTCTTTGGTTTCCTCAGCGTCAAAGCTAAAGCTCCTGCAATGAGCCAGCCTTCATCCATAACGTTGCGAACTAATTGTATAATATAGGTGGTATTTGCAATACTAAAACCTATTTAAATGCGATTCATTTCACCCCAGTACAAGAAGTGCAACCCAAGGCTGAGCATAAACGAACAACAGCACTGATTTGAACTGAAACGGATCGTGGATGAATATTAGTAAAACGGACAGTTCAACTGAGACTGAAACTGAACTGAGAACTCACATGACCGTATGAAATTTCCTTGAGGCGCTTGTATTAGTTTCATGTAATTAGATAAAAAATATCTTCAATTGAAATAAACATTGATTATATTTTAATATGTTCTTTCGATATTCATTTACAAGAACTTTGGAATGTTTTAAAAGCTAGGAGACAGGTCCAAACTGCCATTAAGGGTGCAATCATTCCAGTTCATAAACAACTTATAGTTTGTAAGATGTTTGAGTAACCATGAATATAAACGAGAACTCTAACTAGAGAAAACAAAAATAAAAAATATACGAGGTATATATTTTTAAGTAAATACGGTTTTACGATTCCGTCGCCGCAACCCCTAGGTCGGCGTTTCGCACATGCGCGCTGGTTACATACATCTCTTGTCTACGCACTGACGCTATTACAGTCTGATTCTTCATTCTGTACGTTGTTTACTACTAAAAAGTGAAGTTTAAGCATTTCTGCCCGGATAATCATGTGCACAATTTTTTGGGACAGAAAATGAGTATTACTAGTGGAGTTTCGGCCTCGTAATGAGACAATCAATGCAGCTTCTCATTGTGAGACATTGAAGAATCTGCGTAGTGTAATCCAGAACAAAAGACGTGGCAAGTTGAGTAAGAGTATCGTTTTGCTGCATGATATAGCCCGTCCACATGTGGGAAGCTCTAGATCATCCTCCCTACAGCCCTGATGTGGCGCCCAGCGACTACCATTTGTTCCTGCACTTGAAGAAACACCTGGGCGGTCAGCGTCTTCAAGACGATAACGAAGTCAAAACAGTTGTGATACATTGGTTAACAAGTCAGGCGGCAGAATTTTATAGGGAGAGTATTCAAAAACTTGTGCCACGTTATAACAAGTGCCTCAATCTTCATGGAAATTATGTAGAAAACCAGATTACGGTCCAGGCTTTCCTGTAAAAATAAAATTATTATATATATATATATATATATATATATATATATATATATTATATATTATTATATATCCAAATCGACGATCCAACATCAAATTAAATTATCTAGGGTGCAACCAGTCTAATTGATGTGAAGATAATTCAATTTATATAGGAACAAAATGAGAGATCAAACAATTGTCCAATTAATAGACTCTTTTATTCCTTATGTTTAAATAGGCATATTCTATTAACGTCTCATTTTCAACAGTTTTTTTCTCTGGAGCTTCCAATTTCTCGATAATATCTTCAAACTGCAAGTCTGCAATGTCTTACGATTCCTGTGGAACGTTTTCCATCAATCCTCGTCATAAATTGTACTCTGGTTTCTCAATCTTTATCCATATCGCTCTGACATACCTCCACACAACGATATTGTCAGCTTTGCGTAACATGTGTACGAGCACATATAAACCAGCGTAAGATAGCAACTTGGACAGTAGCAGCCGATTGAATTTCGTCACTTATAAATTAATTGTCCAAAATGAGATAGTGAGATTCGCACTACAGAAATACTACTCAAATTGGAAGAAATGTTTTGTTTTAATCACTGTAGTAACTTGTACATGTTTACTTAATTAATCTTTTTCGCTGCCTTCTAGTCTGCTCGTATATCTTCTCTTTCATTACTTCTCTCTCATTCGGATCACGTGCCATTCATACATACCATGTAACAAAGGGTATTAATAACTTTTGTTATGGAATCTTCGTATGATTTCGATACTGCTTTAGCTAGCACACCTTTATGGTCGTATGTCGATGTCGATAAGTCCACACATGAACAAAAGATCTGTTTGTATATGATCCACATATGATCTTCATTACGTAATGATAACATCATGTATCATAAAATTTGCAGAGAATTTAGTCTAGTTTGTTTACATACGACTATCGTTAGTAAATCTAGCAATATTTGTTTTTTTTATTCGTGTTTGACCATGAAAAAGATGAGATTCTATGAATTTTTGTGTATTGCTGTTTATTGATTCATATTCTATCAATATTCTTAGTTAAAATTAGTGTTTAGGTTAGGTCAGGTTAGGCTAGGTTAGGTTACGTTAAACATGCGAAGCTATACTATGATATATAAATTATTTTTCTTTCTGATATTCAACTAACTATTTTTGGTTTCATTAAATCTAATAATAAACTTGGGTTATTCTATTTGTCTTTCATTGTCCTGTTCAAATTTCTACCTTCAAGATTTATGCAATAGAGTGATACTTGTAATTCTCATAAATCCTCAATATCTTTATTTCATATCAATTATAAAAACTTGGTGCCTGTCGAAATAATAAACAACAATTACACAATCAGATATTTGGATTTCAAGCAGAACATCACATTGAATAGCTTATTACGTAAAATGTACATATCATTAAATATTGTTCTTCATACCAAGAGCAAATGACAAAGGTCAAGAGAAAAGAACTAGAATTAAGTTTATAAACTCGGATCGATTCATTCGATGTATAAGAAATGAAATAGTTCCTGATCATCCGATTTATGGAAGTTATTTCTACCTTCATGAAATTTTGAAACTTGTAATTTAATAATAACACTTGTTGATTTTAATTCATTTTTTTTCAATGGGTCATTTTTAAACTACAGTTTATTCATTTGATAAATCTTAAATATATGTTTTAAATCTAGCCTACAAAATGACAATTCCGATATCAATTCGCAGTTCATCTGAAATTGACTTACGTCACCAACCACTAATGTTTCATAATGGAGAAGATTTTTTTAAGTTCAACGTGAATCATGTACCATATTTTTTGACAGAGTAAATGTTTCCTTACGTAAATAGTCAAATATTGGGAATATATTTAAAATTGTATAGATCACTTCTTATTTATGAATTTAGGTTGAATTGTGTTATATTATAACTCAAAATATTATAAATCGCAAATATAAATTGATGATGATTCTAATAATAACACGTGACAGAAAATATATTTCTATTGGTTACTGCGGTTGTGACGTAGAAAGTAAGTAAATACTGAAACTTGGTTGTCGCGTGTCGCATTTCAAACGCCATTCTGGTGTTGAGAGTACAGGTAATTGATTGTTTAGTGCGGTTTGTGGTTTTGTAAGGGTTTCAATGACTAATCGAATTGAAATGATGGCCGAAATAGAATTTATCGAAGCAAGATCGAACAATCTACCTAACGTAGATACATTCATGATTGCTACGTTCTTTGTTAATAATCAATTATTTAATTCGGCTGAAATACGTTGAGTAAAAGCAGTACTATTGATTAAACTTTCTTAGAGTAACGTCATTATCACATTTATTTGCTTGATCTTTATTGAAATGTAGTCATAAAGATGATAGCTTCGAAGATTTTCTGTTGTTTTAATGCCAATGGACGAAGTGTTTCACGAAATGCCCTTTTCCGGTCTTTCTGGCAATCGAATATAGTAGGAACAAAACAGTAGAATATTTTTGCATTGTGTTAGTCCCACATCATATAATTTTCCAAATCTGTTCCAAGCTACAGTAAAAAATAACAATAAGTTCACATTTTATAAATACCAATAGATAAATCTTACATTGAAATGGTATTCACAAACATATACTGGGCTGCCAGGTTTGACGCTCGCATAATCCCTTCTTATAGCTTGAAACCATTGTTTTCGTCGCTTTCAATAGTACTGTTCGGAGTTTGATTACCAAGTGCTAAGTGATCGGAGCTGAAGAAGCAGCCATTGATAGACGAACGAAATGATGGAACGATTACAGTAGCAATGAAAAAGTCAACAGGAAGAAAGCCCATTCAAATAGAGGGTACTATAAAACAACTAATCCTTACTTGTTATTACTTAAGTTTTATAACACACCATTTTGTAGAATACGGCGAGTGTTCCATTCTAAATTGAAAAGTCGTTTGAACATTGCAGTAGAAATTGGGTGGTAACACTAATAAACAAACTACATGAACAATTGTTTTAAATTTTTCATTTTTTGACACGTCATATAAAATAATGCAGTTTTCCTTAAAAATACAAGAACGAGCTGAAGAATTTAATGGAGTACCTCCAGAATTACGTAAAGTGGCAGAATAGGCCATAAATAATTTGTTCCCAAAAAATTCGCGAACAGATTGCGAAAAAGACTAACAATGTGCACCAAAAATAACCGAACATTTTATGCTTGCTTAGTTTGAAACTCGGAGTAAAGATTAAAAATCATCCACCTTGAGATCTACATATTCGAAGTTGGAGGCCTGCTTGCCTGTAGATAAAAATGTTGACATAAAATACGCAATCAGAGCTGAAATTTCGAGGTTATGTAGAAAGGTTTCGATTTTCGTTGCCGGCGGCATCTACTATCTAAAAAGTACCTATTTTATTCAAAATCAATATACTCTTGATGAATTCGGTGACTATTCCACTTCGTGGACAAGATCATCAAGAAATACGTTTTAACCTTTTTTGTTTGACGCATAGTAGTGACAGGTCGTCATTGCCAACATTGAAACTTCAAATTTTGCATATTTTTTTGGAGCCCAGTACGTCACACTTTTGCGTATCGTACTTTGTTATAAGTGTGAAATAATAAAAAATATTTTATTTTCATAAAAATGCCTCGTATGGATAAACTTTCAATTGACATTAGTAGTGACGAAATTTACATTAAAAGATACAAATTATGCAAAATTTTACATAAAATAGTTTGCATTTGGAAGAACGAAAAAAAATCGCTCATAGACACATAAGCAATTTATTGTTGGAGAATGTTATATTTAAGGGATATTATAGATTATAGATATTATTACTAACGAATTCTGTGATTGTTATGAGTACAACCAATTCTATTTAAGAGATCGTTTCCTAACTTTAAATGAAAAAAACCACGACTCTCCCATTGTATAATATCCAAAGAAATAGTGGCACAAAAAGAATTAGGCAAAAAATAACTATTGCAGTTTTGTTAACAACACTCAACGACATTAAAGAGGTGTTGTGTAGATGACATAGCAAAGAACATGTAGTTACGGTATTGCGGTCACCACCTCTTCACTGTAAAGCTAACCCAATTGAACTAAATAAAGGAATATGTCGCATATTACATAATACTCACATCTGGTTATCGAAACTTCTGCGAACGTTGGTGCAAACTCAGCAAACGAAAAAAGTAGGAAAACAATTGTTATTTTCAGTTTGCTATCTCTATTTTTATTTGTTGTAAATTTTGTTCGTTTGAAAATTTAAAATTGGCGATAAGAGTTTTTTAAAGCAAAATAAAATTAAATCTTGAATCAACCAATACAACAATTTGAGTTTTATATATTCATCAACTATTATATGATTTCATATAAAAAATATGATAAAAAACTTTGTAAAAAGCTATAAAATATGCTACACCAAAAGATAAAAGGTTTTTGATATTGCTTTGTGTTAATATAGTGAAGAAAAGAACCAACTATTATTTTTATGGAAAGTGAGGAAACAGGTAATCATGAGTCCTTATCGTGAGAAACAGACTCATTTATTGAGTCATATCACTCCGTATTAGAATTAAATAAATGTTCAGATGAACTACTCGAAATACAAAATTTATTTTACAAAGATTTTTTTCAGTTTAGGAGTAATTTCATATAAACTTTTGGTGTATATTCATTATTAAATTTCCAAGAAATGTTCTGGACTAACTATATTTTCATAAACTTCAATATGGATATTAATATTTACATTATAATATTTTTTAATGTTATTGGTTAATCCCTTAGGATTTGCTTATTAACATTTTATGAAATATACGAGGTTTTCTGTTCTAAACATACTACGATTTAGGAAAAATTTAGATATAATGTCAAAATTTTCCTGCTTTACAATTTTGTATTATTTTGCCATAAAAATAATTTGCCGAAAAATGATTGAATCAATAGAAATATACATAAATGTGGAAACTTGAATTTAATAGTAAAATCTCTAACGAAACAAAAAATTAATATCATGTCGCAGCATACTTCAAATTATCAATGCGAAAGCTGGATCTAGCTGAATTAACTGATTCTTAAACTGGATATTATTCATCGGAAGTTGGATGTGCATTTTTGCACTTTGTACCTTGTACCTTGTAAGTATTAAGTACGAATTCAAATTTCAACAGAAATATATTTTCTATTAATGAGTAATTTGCTTTTTGAATTACTTCTATAGCTTCTTCTTTAATGTTCTATCAAGTACGATTCTCTTCATAAGTACCGCCTCAGCTACTCTCAACTATATTCCACAATACATCTCTATCCCTCTACTTTGCAACGATATGTGCCAACCAACTTCTGATGAGCATTAATAGTAGTTTTTTTTTCTTTCAATAAATACAGTTAAGGCCGCGTAACATGGAGCAAGGCAACAAGCAAAACCATTATTAAAACTGTGTATAGCAGTGGTTTTGAGTTAGGGCCATTCTAGCATTTATAAACCTTTTAGTGACCTACCTAGGAATATTAGGCCAAATAAAGTACACAAAATGGAATTTAAACTAGTTTAGTACAAACGAACATTTATTTTTAGTAGTAAGCAAAATATATAGGAAGTGCAACAAAAAAAGTTTAAATGTTCATTCAATGAGAGAAGTCAAATATTTTCTTGTGTTTTGGAGAGTATGTTGTAATCGCCAATCTGATGCAGTTGTCCAAATGTTCACCAGTCAGTCTGTTTCTATATTTGTTTTTTATGAATTCCAAACTTGAATTGGATACTTTTCTTTGGGGACTAGACATTTTCACTGGTAGAGAGGGATTTTAGATATAGGGCATTCTGAAAATCAACAACTTCTATTTCAACGGCAGCCTGATCTCCAAAAAAAAAAATGTTTTACAGCACAAGCTGAAAAATCTTCTGCATCGATCTCTACAAAGGGAGAGTTGACGATCTGTGCCACAATCAATGCGCTTTTAAAATCTTGGAATCGTTGATCAAATTGTTATCTTATGTCTGAAAGAATTTCGACGTTTTCTTGGTTATTGCTGGGGTGTTGTGGAAGATTTTGTTTGTGAACGATCTGCTTCAGACTAGGAAAGTGCCTGTATTCAAACTGGGTTATATTCTTTTCCCACAGCTCGAGCTTTTTTGAAAATGATGTTACATCTGAAATCATTCCACGGATATTCTTATCTTTGCCTTGAAGCTGCAAGCTTAAGCCATTCAACTTGTCTGTTATTTCAGTAAGAAAGGAAAAATCTTGTGGCCATGAGGGATCTTCCAGTTCGGTGATATGCTCACCCCGATATTTCAAGAATTTCACCAGTGCAGTGAACTTCGGTATGAAGCAACAGATTACCATACTGGCATTCTAACTCTTCAATTAGTTCTATGAAGTGCATGTGCTCTTATTTTATGTGCTATTTTGACAACTGTTTTCATGACATTGTTCATACTTTCCACACAGTGACTGCTGGTGTATGATGCAATGGTAAGACAAAAATTTTGCTATGTCACTGGATTTACGACACAAAGCAATAAATCCTTTCTCCACGCCTACCATCCTCCACGCTTTTTAAATGCTAAAAAAATCATTTCCAGTAAGCGGCACAACCTTTACCAGCTCTTTTTTTCAAAATCTTCAAATACCATTCTTTCAAAAATAGCCAGCTGAGCTGTATCGACTATATCAGTTGATTCGGCAAATTGTAAGGAAAAATAACTATAACTATCAAAATCAGTTTCAAGCTGTGAAACTAAATCAGAACTCATAGCTCCTGCTCTTCTCATCACTGTCAACATATTTAATAGCATACATGATCTCAGCTTTGTTTTTGAAGTTATCAAATTATGTATCTGCAGCTGCTAAAAATGCAGTTTTAATAAACCCACCATCTTCTTACGGTTTCCTATGTTGAGTGATGACCTTGGAAATCCGGAATGACGCCTCGGTAGCTGCCTTGTTCTTCTCTAGTGTTCTAAAACAAGTTGACTGTTGTACATTTAGCTGAGATTTTAACTGCATCACCTTCTCTCTTCTCAGTGCTGAATTCAGCGGATAATCTTTTTCAATTCCACTGTGAACTGTTTTCAAATGACACTCAACATTTCCTTTCTTTCCAACAGACACTCATATTACAAAGTAAACACACACATTCATCTTTAACTTTCGTAAAAAAGTAATCGGTTTCTCACTCTGCATGATAGTGATAGGTTTTCGGCTTTTTGCTTGAACTAGCAATAGTAAAAACAAACAAGGAAAGAGCTTTAACGTGTACACGTGTATTAAACACATACGGCGCAGACATAACCTCACTCTGGCTACACGCCAAACAAAAACGTGTGACTCCGGCAATGACTAATCGGCTGCAGCGCTCCCAGAGACTAAGTGTTGCCAACCCGCTGAGCGTCACCGCGAGCTACCCAAAATTACCTCGCAAGCCACATGTGAACATTATAGCAAAAATTTTTTTTCTCTAATTGTCGGTTTGGTTGATAGCTTCACCTCTTGTCAAGACGAGTTCAGGATCTTATATTATAATTTTTTTTTTGGCTTTTTTGTGGAAACAACGGAGCATGCAATCAAGGATTCAATTTCATATAGGGTTTTTTTGTTTTAAGCATTTTAACACGTAATTTGAGTTTTCACATCAGTCTATTATTTATTATTATTATTATTTACACTTTACAGGCGCACGATTGTGATCAAAACATGTTTGTCATATATCACACCTACGCTCTAATAGTGTCATAAGTCGAAAAACTGGAAAATCTTTTTTATTGTAGCATTGTTGCTAAAAACTTGTCATGTAAATAGTTACTATTGTAGCTATTGTATCTTCGTCAATTTTTCAGAATTAATTTCAAATGGTTATCACTCGATACTTTGTTTTTTGACTTATGAGACTCTTTGAGCGGAGATGTCATATGTCAAGCGTCTTTTCACTTTGCTCTGGAATATAAAAAAGCTATGAAATAAGTTACCGTATTCTTTCTTCTCATTCCATTTAATCTTCATTTTAAATGTTGTGTGTTGAGACATAATAAATTGGTTATTTAACTATATTAACAAATTGACATCCTTGAAAGTGAACGGAACAATCAAAATTTAATTAGTTGCAACATATGAATAAAATCAATTTTATCTTTTTCCTGTCATAAATTATACTTATAATTAGACAATTGAATAATATAATTATCTACCAAGTAACAACTCTAAAACTCCAAGTGTTGAAATTAATTTGAAATCGTTTTAAACGTAAGGGTCGTTTTTTTCTACAATTACCCATATTTGAATAGTAATAAAACAAAGAAATATAATATAAATGAAACGGTTTCATTTCCAAAGTTTTTGCAGCATATGCAGCCGTTTTTCGCTAAAAATTATTTCGATGATGTTTTCCATGAGTTCAATACATGACCCTAAATAATCCAACGCATCAGACATTAATAATAAGGATTGTTTTGCTTGTGATGAATAGAATGTTAAATTCCGAGTTACGGGCATGGAAAATGCAATAAAAAAGAAGAAAAGCCAGCAGTTATTCTATAGGGTACGAGGATAGTCCCAGAAGTACCTAGCCTGACCTAAAGATTGCGGTATTTGCTTGAAAAATATCACTGTAGAAAGTACACAATATATACAGCATATGTTTCAAGTTTGAAGAAGCCATGTTGCTTATTATTTGTTTGACAGCCATCAATAGTGAACGTTTTCATTGAAATTGTTGAAAAAATTGGTTATCATTGTGTGATACGATACTTTTATTTGAAAGGCATTGGCCCAACAAATATGAAAGATGAAGTAGATTCTACTCTGGATGAGACTGCTCCTTTGTTATCAACAATAAAATATTGAGTAGCAGAGTTTAAATAAGGCCGTCCGACCTGCGAATACCAGCATCGCAGTGACCTAATAAGGTTACGACTCCAGAAATGTTGAAGAAAATCCACAAAGCGGTACTAAAATATCATCAATTTAAAGTGTGTAAACTAGCAGACATAGTATATTAACTAAAACTTTGGACTTGAGAAAGCTGTTCGCAAGATGATAGCCGCGTTTGCTCACAATGGAACAAAAACAGCTGTGAGAAAATGTTTCCATCGAGTGCTTGGCAATGTTTTACAGAAATAAAGCCCAATTTTTGCGTCGTTTAATAACCATGGATGAAGCGTGCGCTCATCGCTTCACACCCGAAACAAAAGAACAATCAAAAGAATGGACTAAAAAGGGAGAACAGGTTCCAAAGAAGGTAAAGATCGTTCCATTTGCAATAAGAGTTATGGCGTCGTTTTTTTGGGATGCGCGTGGAATAATTTTCATTGACGACATTGAAAAAGGGAAAAATATCAACGGCGAGTATTATGCGAATTTACTGTTTGAGCGAAGAAATCTAGCAAACACGGCCGCATTAGGCTAAGGACGAAAATGTTTTTTCATCAAGTCAATGCATCAACTCACACGTACGTTATCGCAATGGCTAAAATTAATGAATTAAAGTTTGAATTGATACCTCATACACCCTACACTCTAGATTTCACCCTCTCGGATTATTTTCTGTTCCCAGACTTGAAAAAATGGCTCGGTGGTCAAATATTTTTCAAAAATAAAGAGGTGATGTCATTCGAATAATAATTTTTTATCATATTACGAAACGTTTACTAAGTTCCACTCTCGTTTACAAGTAAAGAGAACTTTTGAGACTGATATTATTAGAAGTATACAAATAAAGGGTTTTCCCAAAATAATTTGAAGATACTGATAATTTTTAAGACAAATAGTTTTGGTGTTTGATAAGTCGTTTCGTTAATACATTACAAGGTGTTGAATTTTTTTATAGTACGTGAAAATTAATCGAACTATCTTCTGATGTTACTCTCTAATGTTTCCTTGGAATATGGGTACTTACTGTATCAAACTTTCCATTTATCCATTTATCAACGATGCCTGCGTTTACTAATGAAGAAATAGTTCATTAAGCTTCACTTTTAATCACAAGTGAAAAGAAATTTAATGTTATTAGAATATTAAGAACTGCGGGAAGTTTACAACTGGAAGACCGGATTTTATAAATTTACAACGCTCAATAAGTATACGTTACTAAAAAATCCTGTTGAGTTTATTCTAAACTATATCTATAGCACGTTCAATATATTCAGCAGTTCATACTAGATAATTACTCGCTTTGCTAATAGTAGTTTTGACTATAGATTTTGGAAAATTCCATTTAGCTACCAATACTATGTCGACCAGTGACATATATCTTCATTTTCTCAAAAATCGCATTACGAAAGGCTGTAATGTTTTTAGCAGAAATTTAGACCTTTTCGAATATATTCAGTAATCTATTAGACGTAGAACATGTTGTAGCTGTTTTTTATGTTTATATGATTGATATGATGACGATATGATTGTTTAAGAGAAATTTCATTGTGGATAAAAGGAAACTACTAGTCTTTTCAGAAAAATATTATTATGTTCAACGCCTACATCTATGCACTTTTTTAACGAAGCTTCTGTAACCTCAAATCTCTCAAATTTATTAATTGATTTATCTACCTCATCCTCCGTCGACCACATAAATATATCTTTAGTTTGAAGAATTGTTTGATGTGCAGTGTGAGACGATGCATTATAGTAATGCAACTTCAGCTTACGAACATTGACTGACTCAACAAAAACGGGAAATCATTTTGTGATGTACCAGTTTGATGTAACTGTACGTTGATCAAGCATAATTTCTTCGACTAATCCTCTACCATGGAAACAAAACTACGTACATAATTTCTTGAAAAACATTGGCTTCTTCTCCATTGTTGGAGTTGGTTTCCTGAATCCACAAAGGGTCTGCTGGAAAAATCATAAAAAGATATGTTGGTTTTATCACCTGTTATTATTTTGTGTGTCCCACAAGATTCGTTGAAGATCCAACGCCTTGTGATGGCTTCGATTAACCTGTAATCAGAGTCACAACAATCTGAGATAGCAACAATACAGTGTTGACAGATTCTTCAGATTCTTCGCATCCCTTAATATTCAGATCATATAATATACTAATTCTGCAGTTATCAATAACAATATCATTAAAATTGATTTTCTATTGAGAATTGGGTTAAATAATTTCATTTTTCGTACGAATAGATTATCTGTTATTGTTCCTTCGAATATATTATATAGAGAGAAGGAAATTGTTAAAAGAAAAGAAAATTAAAGACCTTAAACGAAATTTATGATGTCTGTAATAAACTTCTGAATGGTATTTGTAGAAAATGGTAATTGTTATATAACCATTCGTTCCTTTTAAAACAACCACACAAAAGAAACTGAGAAACATCTGCATCCGAAAAGTTATCTGTTAAACTAACATCCGGTTTTAGCACAATGAGTAAAACAATACGTAAGGTCTTCCGTTTTAATGTTATTATTATTCAAACAAAAATTAAAAGAGAAGTAGTAGCACTTTCTCAGTACATTTACAATATCCTTATCTATGTTAAGTATTTGCTTCATCTCTCGCCTAAACTCAGAAGGAAATAACTTGAACTTTGATTTATTACCAACATCAAACGAATGTAGACACTAAATAAATATTGTGATTAATGAAACCATATAGTTCTTCCATTAATTAATTAATAAGATATGTCGGCATCTTCATTGACATCGTATGAATAGCATAGACGGAGATTCAGACATTTATTTAACTATGAGAAAATTTGATGATAGATCAAGTGCAAATTTTTATTAAAATTTAATACTTGTTACATCAATCAATGAGACGTGTGACTGACACATAGATGGCGCTGTCATTGTCAAATCCATATGACGTTTATGAAGTACTTTCAAAAGACTAAGTGTAAAATTCATCACTACCTCTTGATGAAAGAAATGCTGTACAAGCTTAGACTCTATTTCAGCGAGAAGAACCATTTGTCATTAATTTTTTTAATTTAAATGTGGCTGTACACAAAAAAATCATAAAATTCTCAAAAAGTTCACAAATTGGTTATATCCAATCGTAAATTGATTGTGATACAATTATGCGTGACCATAAGGAAGCTTTTTCAAAGTGGGTGCGTTTACTCGGGGTCTATCAAAAACAACAACGTGTTGATGATTCAGAACAGTGTTTTGCTATGTTTTCACGTAGTAAATCGGTAAAATTGCGATAATGGATGAAACATAGATCCCTCACTTCACTCCGGAATCAAAACGATCATCATCTGAGTGGACTGAAGCCGGTGAACCACGTTCGAAGCGTGCAAAGGAAAAGGGAATCAATAGCGAATACTAAATAGAGTTGTTGGATCGTTTGAATGCAAAAATCAAAGAAAAACGGTCTGATATGACGAAGAAAAAACCACAAGAAATGCAGCTCAAATGAAGAAGTAAATGATGAAACTGAATGTTATTTTGAGGCAAAAGACAAATTCTTCTACACCCACAGCATCGACTAATTAGAGAAGTGTTTAAATGATTATATTGCTCTTGAAGGAGATTACATTGATGAATAAAATCGAATTTTGCCAAAAAACATCACTTATTTGTATCAAACTATTGATGAAAAAAAATCACATACTTACTAGTGTACTATTTAAATAACGTACCAGACCCTTTTGTACACCGTTGCATATTGTTTTATTACAATTGGAATCTTACAGAATAACCGCTAATGATACGATGCGAATATTAGAAAGGAGCGGTGCTACACGGACAGTTGCCGCACCGATTAGAGTGTACTACCGGCACCGGTGGTACACAGACGGTTGCAGCACCGGTCGGCGTTATACTACTATAAGCTAATTTCTTGATGCGTTGCCAACCACAGCCTGACAAAGGTAGAAAATAAAATAATAGAAAAGGCCATGCGCGTTACGAAAAACAATTACAATAGTGAACGAAATTGTCAAATGAAGATGCTTCAATTTAATTTTTAGGCTATCATAAAATTAAATGGTATAAGTTTCTCCAAACCTGATTCATTGTTAACTAAAACAAACTATTTAAACTTCACAATTTTAGAAACATATTCATAGCAACGATAAATATAGAAAGAAGTGATAACAACTTTATTCTACTACTAAATAAAGATTTAATTTGCAGATTAATTTCAACTACCTTTCGAAGTCATCATCAGTGCTAAAATTCTAGCATTTTAGAAAACGTAAGAGAAAATCTATTACGTCATTTTAGCAGTAGTGATGACTAAGGTAGTCGAAACTAGCCTGCAAATGAAATTTAATTTTTTCAAATAAGATATTAGTTTTTTTTGGTTTCCCTTAAGACTCTAAAACAACGAGCATTGTAATAAAACAGTTCATTACAATTTCTTTTTTTTCGTATTCATTTTCACAATATTTTATACACTTCGCTGGTTGGCCCTCACATTGAGGGCAAACTGTTATCCCACGCCTGATATCCCTTGAACATTCCATAGTTACCTTTGCATTTATAGACATTCTGCCATTTTAATAAGACGTTAATAGTCTTCTCCATGAATTTTAAAAACTCAATTTTCCCATTGTTGGTGGATATACCAAGCATTGACGATTGACAATCCATATAACAATTTAATAATAAATTTTTTGTACCACTCGTAAACAGTTGAAGTACAAGGATATTTGATCTGAGGTCGAATTGATCTGAAATCGAATACGTGATGATTGAGTACACCAAAGATTGTGTATAGCGGAAATCTAGCGAAGATGGCGTACAGCTCGCCAGGATAATGTTTGGGTCAAACAAGGCAGCGGAATGTGACCAGACGAAGAAATCCTAACTCTTATCTTAACCTTACATAACCTATTTTTTTCACAACACATGTGATCTATATAATTTTTAAATATTGTAACTGCTGTATTAGTTGTTAGTTAATTTAGTAATTAATACAGTAAGTGAATTCTATGTAATTAGTAAGAATTGATTTGTTGTATAAGTCGAATATTTCAAGTCAACAGCTAGGTTTGGTACTTGGAGTGTCCGCTGTCTCACCCTCGTAAAACATCCCTCTAGCGGGCTCTTTCGTTGTGCGCAATCTTCGCTACACCGAAAGATCAACTCTTTTCTTGGCAGTTATTATCAAATACAATACTGGGCTTTCATTTGCCGTTTTGCTGTTTTCTTTTAGCTTCTGAAGGTTGATGCTTTCCATTCACTCTAACAGTGCCATAAATATATGTTTCTTTGTCTAGTAGATCTTTAGTTATTTGGACACATGTATAATAGCTCCCACTAAATAAAATTCGCCCTTCTTGAGACGAATCACCTGCCAATGTGCATTCCTTATAAAATGGCTGTTTTTCGAGGGTAAAATTTTGAAATTATGGATGTAAACAACTGTAAAATATTTGTGCATTAATGATAACTCATATGGTGTTTCAATCGAAACCAAAACAGCTATAGATGTCCGTGAAAATTGTTGCCGAAAAACTGAATAAAAAAATTACGCGACGTTTGTCAACGTATTCGAATAAATTATTTCATCATGTTAATGAACAGCCTGGTCCTCAATTTTTTTAGCAAAAAATATTAAAAATAATGTTATAAAATAGTAAGCTCTATAATAATTTTTCTTACAAAAACAATATTGTCTACCAAGCCGTGTTAAATCAAAACTACAAAAATAATAATCTTCACGTATATTATTAAATAAACAAATCGTGACTATTGTTTTTAGGATGGTTATTTAATAGAATACATGTACGATGACGGAATATAATGATTTTATTCAATTGCTACCAGAGCTGGACTCAATCGTGCTCAATATCCATTTATATTTTCAAGAAACATGAATATTACTATTAATCTAAAGGCAATTCCATTCTTCAGTTCGACAATATCGACAAAAGGTCGATTTACATCACGCTCTTCAGAGGGGTGGGTTGTAATTCAATATTCGTAGAGGCATTAGCCAGGAAAGTAGTTGTTTTCCCCTTTGAAGAATGGCGGAATACATTTTCAAAATAATTTCAGAGGTGAATAGTAGAAATCCTTTATATATGTATATATATATATATATATATATATATATATATATATATATATGATACGAATGGCATTTTCCAGCCAATGGTATTAATGCTCGTCCCTACAGAGGATCCCGCTATGTTAAACAATGGAGACACATCCTATAACACCTCATGGATGATGCGAAAAACTGTGTTGTTAATTTTTTTGTTTGCAAGAATCTATTCTTATAAAACTAGATAACAAAATTAAATAGCTTTTTCTCTATTTTACGCCACGCGAAGCGTGCGGGGGATAGATAATTCAGAATAAATTAGATGTCAAATTAAAAAAAAACATTAATACGTATTTTTTCACATTGTTTTTGGTATATTATTCAAATAAGCTTCTGATTATAGATGTCAATTTATCTACTTAAACTCTTGATCGACTTGTTTTTATGAAACATAAATTATTCAAAATCACATTCAAATCCGAAGTCCTACTCTGATATATTTATATATAAAAATTATGCAAGATGACGTGCTAGTCCAAAAATATGTACGATTCATCTGCAACAACAACTAATTATAAAAAGTTAAACAACACCTAGCAATAAATAACAATTTCATAATTATTTTATACAGTAACAATGAAAACGAAACTATTAATTTGTAGAAAGTTTATATTGAGAAAAGAATACGTCTCGACTTTATTGATATAATTATTGACAATACAGGTGAAAAGTTCATAGATTAGTTTCGATTCAGGCAGGAAAGAAATAGAAAAAATGTATAAATATATAAAAATGTAAATGTAACATGAATATCAAGGATTATGGTGATCAACTTCCTCGATTTCTAACGTGGAATGTTACGCATAATTACCCATAAAAAATATATTTTTCTCACTATAAATTATTTTATTCACAACTATAACATAATCTATGGATTACTCAAGGAATATTGAAAAGTTATAGTCTTATCAACTGAAAAATATTGAAAATTCATTGGAATAAAATGTTTCAATCGTAATATCGCATTAATCATGGATTTAATGGACGCAAATCGCGAGAACGATACATAGAAGATGACAACCTAGCTTTTATGGTCAATATCTTCTTCTTCTTAAAGTGCAATCTTTGGACGAAGGCTGGTGACCATCAAGACTATTTGTATTTTATTCACAGCTTCTCTAAACAATTGGTTTGATGTGCAGTTAAACCACTCCCTTACGTTTCGCAGTCATGATATTCTTGTTGTCCTATACCTCTGTATCTCCCTCTATCTTTTCCTACATCCTAATCAACCTCTGGAATTAGTATCGTTGTCCCCTTATTACATGACCGAAGTACTCTAATTTGCGGACTTTTATTGTAGTCAATAATTTTCTTTGTGTTACCATTTGGCGTAAAACTTCTTCATTTGCGATTTTATCTGTCCATGATATTCGTAGTATTCTTCTCAATATCCACATTTCCTGTTTTTTCATTATTGTTTCGAACAGAAAGAAAGGGTATATGTAGCATTTGACCATTCCATTTTTCAATTCGTTAGTCAAGCTTTTACATCGAAAGAAGTTTTTCATTTCATAAAATGCACTACCCGCAATTTCAATTCTTACTTTTATCTCGTCAGTACTGCCATTTCTCAAATTAATCCTAGTCCCTAGATATTTGCATTTTTGTATTTTTTCAATGTGGTTATTTCCAATTTGAAACTGTACATTCTGATCTGGCATTTTCGAGAAGTGCATGTATTTAGTTTTATTCAAATTCATGTGTAGCCTCGCTGACTACCTTTTCTTTAATTCTTTGAAGGTCTTCTATATTCTCCGTTATTAAGACATTGGCGTCCGCATATCTTATGTTGGTAACTGGGATTTCATTTACTCGAATCCTCGCTTCCTTTTCTGCCAGTGCTTCCTGGATAATTACTTCCGAATACTCGTATTTATTAAAAAGTATTGGTGGCAATTTGCAACCCTGTCTAACTCAACGTTTGGCCAATATACCTGTCATCAAAACCGAGACATCTACACATTTTACCGTGTTGGCGAACTTGACAGATTTGCACCATACAAATATGTTTCTAAAAAAAGGTGCAAATCTACCTTAGTTGACGGATACTACATCGACATCAACATAACTAACAATTTATAACGATAAAGGAAAATTGTGTAGTAATTTAATGTGTCATACACACTTTTTACCATATGACTTGTGTACCTACTACGGGAGGTACCCCTTATAATATGACGGATACAGATAATCCAGCTATAGTAATATTTCTATTAATTACCATGTTGGCAAAAAACAATAATATATTGTGTTTACTTCCTGATAGTTATAAACAAAGTATAGTATTCTTTTTGCTATTACTCATTCTAATGGAAAAATTATCCTCCTGGCTAATAGCTATTATTATTGCTTGCTGGATAATAAACTTACTGGCTTTTCACGTTCAGAACCAATACTGGCTACTTGGATGCTTATTATACATCTAGTGATGTGACTAAATCATTAAATTGGGCATTAGTAACAATGTAGGTACTACAAAAGTTGCAACACAAGAACTATAAGAAAAATTGATAATGTTAGCAACTATTCACAAATAATAAGCATAAAAAAAGATTTTATTATTTAGAAATAACAATAGAAAGGTAAAGTAAGAAAAAACACAGAATTTAAACTAGAACAGGGCAATGAAATAAGGTCTCAAGCATAATATCAATTTTTAATTGAAAATGGTAGTCAATATACATTTCAATGTATTTTCTTAATAAGAAGAAAATAAATCTGAAAACTTCATTTTACATTGTCTATAATTATTTCGATGGATGTGGATAACTAGACTCACAAAGGTCGTTTTGAATTCACTGGTAAATTCGGTCAAAGGGTAGGTTAAGTTTCAGTTCAGAAAATTGGTTGCTTGGTTTTATGATGTTTTAATAATTTGTTATGTACTTTTCAATGCTTAGTTTCAGTACAAATTTCTATCATTATTTTTGACCTTTTTAAATTTTACTGTATTTGTATGATTTTATACATTTTTGAAAATGTAAATTTACATAAAACGTACCTATCTGACATCTATATGCTTCAATTCTCCTTAAATAATTGAAATATTTTTATAATATCCAATTCAGATCTTTTGGTTTTAAAATAGAAATCTGAAAAAAAGTTTACATGTACTAAGTTGGACTTTCTGGAACTATTGGAGATATACTGAACACACTGTTTACACTTCCACACGGTGTGTTGAGTGGGAGTTTAGTGGTACAAATATTGCATCTCCAATATCTCTGGCCTAATTTACCACGCCAAAAAGTTATCTATCTGCCATCAAGCCGAATTTACTACCATCCAATTATTTTAAGTTCCACTTGATGTTAGTAATTTCCTATATTTTAAATTTTAATTACTCCTAGTTGTATTTCTTATTTTTGCACATCTGCTAAATACGAAAATATTTTAGTAAACATTATTCTAAAGGTATCTGTCAAAATGGTAAGATTGAAATAATAAATACATTTTCAATAATTATAGCTACAGCAGCGGCAATAAAACCTGACCAAACGATTTCACGATATATTGAACCTATGACATAGATTCCTCATCGTCGTAACGCGTTTTAGAATGTGATCATTTTTTTTACAAATATTTTCACCAGTTTGCTTATAATATTAACCCAATTCCAAAGATCTTGTTTAATTCATTTATGAAATTATACTTATTGGTTAAAAAAATTGTGTCAAAATTGTTTGTGAAGTAACCCAATTTAAAAATATTACGGATGATAAACGGAGCAAAGAAAATAAATGAAGTAGAAACGTGATTGAGATTCTATGAAAAAATAAATAACTTTTTTATCAATATGAATTGAAAGAATGAGTAAATAATCTTTAAAGATGATGTTTAAGAATTGTGCAATGTGCCAATAAGAAAATATATAAAAAATCAGTAGTTAAGATAATAATACGATTAATTAGTTTATTAAAAAGTTAATGAAAAAATCTGGCACTATTATTGGTTACTAATGAACTCATCGCGACGTTGATTCTCTGACAAGAAGCATATTTGGGGGCTTCTTTCTTTGCGACTTTCTTGATGACAGTAATGTCAATTGAGAACTAGGACGTTTTGTTTCGCCTGTAGAGCCAAAAATTATCTTTTGTGTCAATAGTTAAAAGTCTCAAAACGAATATGTTACTCACAAGTCTATTTGCATATTATCTGTTGAAATAATTTGCAACCGACCAACACAAAATTTAAAAATCTAAGCTCTCGAACAGTCAAAAGTTTGAACGAAGAGTTTTGTTCATTGTTTGCATCTTTTCATCGGACATTCCGATCTTTCCTCGTCTTCGACTGACTTCAACTTTTAATCATATCATTGGTAAATGGTAATCAAATCTATTACAGTAACAACATAGACAGATTTTGAAAAATACGAGTAGTGAGCATTATTTGCACCTTTTTGAACTAACTACATTTAATGTTGATTCCTTGTTGAAGATCTATGTTTCAAGACAGATACTCATTAAAGCGGCTATATAAACTGATATATCGGGAAAAATCAATAGTTACAACGTTATTACAACATATTACTGCTCTGAAAATTCAGACACCGTATGTTTAATAACGTCTTGGGTTTCCCTAAATACTTATAATTTATTTATAAATTTGCAGATTAATGATTTTGTGTGACTAGCAAAATCGAAATATGATTATTCGTCCAAGTTTTATCAAAATATTATCTTTGAATATTAGTTTTTTCCTATTTCTGTGTCGAATTTTGTATGTTTGTATTGTATTTTTGTTACTAATTATATAGTAGAACTTCAATAGAAATAGAAATTTAACATATCAATTCAAGGTCAGACATCGGCAGGATAATATCGTAAAGGGTATACAGTAAATTATAACAAAGTAATGCTTGAACTGACACAGTAGTTTAAAACAGTTATTGTAACAATTTTTTGTTTATCCAAAAACATAAAGTATTTTGAATTGTCACTCTATATTTTCTGAGAAAAACGCGATTTTTGTAATTTTATTTTATGTTTTTGTTGACTTATTTATCGAAATCATAAATAAAAAATTCAATCAATTGCAGACTTTTTTCTGACATACTAGAATGTCCTTTTAGTGTAAGTTTGGCGTTTTTGTCGTGAGCTATTTATATAAGATCATAGAATGAATCTAATGGGACACTTCGATTTTTGAAATAAGAAGTTTTTAATGTTATATTAATTATGACATTGACATACATAAAACTTCTGATGACTTGAGAAACTACTTATCTTAAGCAATTGCTGATGATTTTTGTTTTAAACAAATTTAATTGGCGAATGAGGATGAAGTGATTACAAAAGAAAATGTTATATTATTGATTATTCTAAAGAGGAAGCCATAGAATATTTGATGAAATCTCTTTGGTGGTGTTAAAAGGAATGAATATAATGAAGAATGTTTGTTTAACACATAAATGTTGTTTGTAGTTTTAATTTGTTCCAACTATTCCAATTTGATATATTTCTGTTTTGTCCTATAATGAATTATACCAATTTTTGAACAACTGATTTCGGTGTAAAAAAACGAATTTTCGTAAGTATGAACAACTAATTCTGTTTTTGGAAAAAGGTAGTTAACAACTTCTCTTCTGTTTTATATGTGTAAAAATATATGTCAAATTGAATAAGTTGTCATAAATAATCAATCATTAATTATATTTGACACTATATCTATACACTAAACATAATAATTGAATTTGCTCGTCCAAAATTCATGTCCTAATAACTCGATAATTAAATGAGTAATCATAATTAGCATTTAACCTTGATTTTTCATCATATTCTGTAGAGTATCGATTTAACTTAAATTAAAAAGTAGATATTTCATCTCGTCTACTTAATATAAATTGATACTCTTTTCATGGTCAGTTTTGTCATACTTTTGGGAGAGATTTTGACAAGAATTACCTTCTTCTTTTCTTAGTTATTTTGCCTTTCAGCTTCGTCGCTCTTCTGGCCGTTTATAAATTGAACGGTGCGATAAAAGTTAATCAACAAAGTGTTCTGTTTACATATAAGTGTTGCCATAAATTGTACATTACTCTCTGCCTCAGAATTTGATGCTGAGTTCGCCCGCTGGTAATGGGTCATTAGATTAGGAGTGAAAGTTAAAACAAATCTATACATTGTTCCAAGTTGAGCTATTGATTTAAAAATTTTACAAAATGTATTTTAATATAATCTCTGTTTAAAAGTATTTATATATTTTACACATCAATGTTTACAAGAGATACTATATTATAGATCATCCCCATTATATTTAGAAGTTGATTTCCAAGGATGCATAAATGTATTCACAAATTTCTATATTTACAATGCAGTTAATTTTAGATAGAACAATTTAGAAGCATCAAAGATATCTAGATCTAAGAGTTTGCGATCAGAAATTTCTGGTCGAAAATCCTTTCTCATTTCTTTCAATGACTATATTCTCTTGAATTATTGCCCGTATAAATATTTAAATCTCTCTTCTTCTCCCAAAGAGCAAAATGTTCCTTATTACCGCTTATTTCGAGAAAGGATTCACCTCTTTCCGTGTTAAAATATAAAATATATAAAATACCAACACGCAACGAAACTTCGAAAACCATTAGGTTGCACAGGAAAGGCAAGCATGGAAACAACTGCTGAATCAATGTAAATGGTGTCACTTCATATTTTGGAGGATAATAAAGAGAGAAAGATAATTATTTTCACAAACACCCTGGTCTTCATTTGACAATAGGCTGATAGACTATGTTCTGCGCCAACAGTTCCTAAATTCATTTTTTTCTCAGTCCACGTACTTTACGAATAGAGTATAGTACCTATTCTTCTTATCGCTTGTCAAGTCGACATCAAATATACACTTAGAGCCTATAATTACTGGGGTAAATTTTAATTACAAAAAATGAATGCAAATAAAATGTACACACCATATTATAAGATAATTAGTTGGTATTAGAAGATAATAAATTGAGGAAGTTGGTTAATAAGGCTTTAAGGCTTTAATGACCGTCCAGTAGTTTCTCCGGTCGGGTAGTTGTCACGAAATATAATACAATACTGGAAGAAAAAACTATTAATAGGTATGATGCACTTATTGAACATCAAATCACGAGTTCCATTCGCTAATTAGTATATACATGTTGTTTTTGAGTGAAAGAAAAATTTACAAGAACAATTTACAGGTTTTTATGCAAGAGAAACTCTGCAGACGTCACAATACCAAAATAAAAGTCATGTCATGATAAATTTATCAGCTCTGCCTTTCTTTCTATACAACTGATGATGTACCAATTGGAAACAAGGCATCACAATAAATTTAGGATCATCAAATTATGCAAACTTATATGTGAGGTAGATAGGTTCCAAGACAAACTTAATATCTCTTTAAAGATGAAGATGAAAGTATGTGTTGTATAAAAAAACAATTGGAGACGATAATGATAATTAATATTTTGGTTACTATACCGATTAGCGAAATATATACAAGGTCTGCCTATTAAAAAACGAGACTGGTTACAAAAAAGGGTTTTATTATAAAAATTTGTTTGGTGAGCGCGTTTAAGAGCTCTGCCGTTTTTTGCTTTACCGCTTTCATAGACTCAAGTCCCTTTCAAAGCAGATTTTATAACAAAAAAGTCACACGGTGCCAAATCTGGTGAGTACAGCGGGTGTTCGAGCACAGATAGCGCGTTATGGGCAGGTGCGTTGTCCTGGTGCAAAATACTCGAGTTGTTCTTCTACAACTTCTACCGTTTTTTACGAACTGGTTCTCGCAGTGTTGCCAAAACTGACAAATAGTGAGTCTGCTTATCACTCTGACTCTCTGGAACCCATTCAGTCATCACGATACCGTTAGTGTCGAAAAAAACGATCAACATTGCCTTGAATTTTGATTTACTCTCTCGACCCTCACTAAAGCACTTACACCACTCAAAAACACGCGCACGAGATAATAGTGACGGAAACGTGTTTTGGAACAAGATATCTAGGTACCCAACGCAGTACTCGTTTTTTATTCCACCCGTCCTAGGCGCCCTCTAGGCACACAGACTCGTTATTTAATAGCCAGACCTCTTATATATTGTGTCAATTAACAAAAGGTAAACAGGAGGTGATGAGTGCTGAGGACTCATAGATCTGTTGCTATCTATCATTTCAAACTTTAAAAGCGTTGTCATAATAAAACTAGAACTAATAATACACATAAAAATAGCATGTTATGGAAAAATGATTTTAAAAATATTATAATTTATGTATAGCGATATAAAGCGAATTACAACACGTAGTTGAAAAAATAGCTGTGTTTGTAAGCATGAAATATATTTTAGCTGACGATATGAAACTTTTCGAATATTTGCATTCATAATCAGGGTGATCAGCTGACGCTAAAAGAGACTTTAGAAAGTAATTATTACCAGCTGTCGCTTTTGAATAATTTTTGACATTATATATGATAACTTAAACTCGCTATTAATGTCGATTAATTTTATGAATGGAAAAGTTTTTTTTATAACTTGCTTTTATTAGTTTCACCTGTATGTTTTTTTACTTGTATGTAGCTGTACACAACCTTAACACGAAACGTATTTCTTGCATTGGCCGTTTCGATAACAAAAGTATCATCACCCAATAATAATTATATAATATATAAATACTTGTTGGCATGAACTTACATTCTAAAAATTTATGTAGTTGTTCCTTTCTTTGTTTTCTCTGCGTAAATTATATAAGATTTTCTATCACTTTGGTCGATTGTAATTTGTTTTTTCTTTCACATACATTCACAACATTCAAATAAAACATTAAAAAGTAATGAATTGGGTTTTTTTAGCGCGTTTCAATTCTTAATTGTCTAGCTTAAGGTCAGCACAGGTCGAATATGAAAATGCTAGCCGGTTTTCCCGAATGAAAAAATTGGCCGAATAACCTCATAACGAGCGCGCGAGAAACCTTTTGTAATGTGGGGTTTAAGCCTCAAATAAGAGCGGTGTAATAGCGCAAGAAGTTTTGCAGGCCGGAAAACCCTCGTAAGAAGTGATAGAAAGTGCCGGAAAACTCATCTGAAAAACCTCTAAACATGCGAGTGCGAAACTTATATATTAGGTTTTTGGGGTCTCAACTAAGAGCAGTGTTATAGCGTAAAAAGTTTTGCTGAATGGAAAATTATTTTTGATGTCTTCACTCAAAATATCTATTTGAGCTACCCGAAATTAAAAAAAAAAACATCAGGATATGATGAAAACTCGTTGAAATATATCATTTTTACCGAGCGCTTGATTTTAAAGCGCCTACTCATTTTCCACCTACTCGAGCCGCCGCCAGCAACGCAAAAAACGGGTTTCTAATTTTTTTTTAATTCATTTACTGCGCCAATTATCAATAGATTTTGATCAAATTTTTCTTAAAACTTCTGGGAATAGTTATACTTTTTGATAAAGTTGCTCAGTATTGAATAACAGCTCGTGGTCCTTAAGAAACTGGTCTTACTTGAAATCCCAAAAACCTAATAAGTTTCGCGCGCGTACGATATGAGGTTTTTCAGATGAGTTTTCCGGCACTTTCGATCACTGCTTACGAAGGTTTTCCAACCTGCAAAACTTCTTGCGCTATAACACCGCTCTTATTTGAGGTTTAAATTCCACGTTACAAAAGGCTTCACGCGAGACCGTTATGAGGTTTTTCAGCCAATTTTTTCTTTCGGGAAAACAGGAAGGCATTTTTATATCCAACCTGTGATGACCTTAAGAAATGGCGTTTGGTGATGTACTAAGTTGGGGCCCTCAGTTTAAAAGCTGAAACGGCGCGCACCTTATCGACCCTGTTTTTTGTAGCCAGCTCCCCGTCTATAGGCAATTTTTAAAAGTACAACACGCTTTTGAAGTTATACTAAAATGAGGAATATAAGTTCTTAGAATAAAATTACTGATGAGAAAATTAATGCCACTATTATAAAAGTGAAGTGCTTTCACGACATAACATTTTCAAAATAACTTTCGGAAAGAAACTAGTAAAAAATTATAAGTGATATCAAGTCCTAAATTTCTATATCACTATTTTGAGTGAGATAAATTTGGAAATGAAGAATAAAGGAAAAGTAAGACCTACTTAGTCAGTAATTTTCGGTAGTAGTAAAATAATTCGGACGGCTGGAATAGGAATCGATTTTGTTAAGCGTTAGAAGCTTTAGCTGTTGAACTATCCTATTGAAACGTACTGTATCTACATTTTAGTCACCTACATAAAGGCCACTTGACATGGAATACAACGTTCAATAAAATGGAAGTTGTAATATTTCTTGACAAAAAGCATGCGCACATGAAGCTCAGCTGATTGTTTCATACAAGATCTCGCCAAGGCAGCAGTAGATATAATTATTGACAGTAATCCACTGACCACTTTTTCACTTCGTTACTTACTTAACTTAGTTATCATCATGGTTTAACCCGTAACAAAATAATGAATCAAATTTTAGGTAAGGTAACTTACTTATTGAATTTTTATTAGTGGCAGCTAAGATGCAATGTCAAGAGACACGCAACGTGCAATACTCATCTATGCAATATTTTGACCTTGCAATAAATTGCATGCAATTTCTTGCACCATGTCAAGTGGCCTTAAGAAACTCACCGAGAAACACTACCGTTTCCCTTAAAGTACACAGCCATTTCGAGCTTATTAAGAACATGGGGGAAGAAAGGATTAATAGAAAGGGAAATCCTAATCCATGAATAATTGTCAGTAATCGAAAAAATTATTGGGAGTGTTTCTGGACTGGAAAACAAACACCCTACGCTTTTATAATAATGACATCAATTTTCTCATCAGTAATCTTATTTTTATGCAAGATATTACTTTTCAGTTAAATTATTGCTCAAAACATGATTATTTTTTCCAAACTATATTTTAATAAAGCTACTCAAACATTGATGAATAAATATTATCTAGATATTTTATTTCGAAATATCTGATTTAAAGAAACCGTCTTGGTTCATAGTTCACCCCAAGGTTATACGTCGAAACCCCAGTGCAATGACATATTTTTATAGGAAAGTGATATTATGTAAGAGTCAATTAATTATTGTGGTCTGTCCATAAAAAATATGGAGTGATTAAAATCAAATACTGAAAAAAACTTTTCGACGTGTTTTAATAATTGGAAATTTTGTTCATCGGTATGTAGTTTTTGAATTTTGAATTTTTGTTGTAGTAATTCGAAAATTTGTATGTGATGGAATTATGAAGGAAAAATATGACTTTATCTGTTTAGCTAATTTCCCCCTTTATAGCCTACTCTGTAAAAATTCAAAGTAGCATCTAGCGCACACTACCTGTGTCGAATCCGAAAAAAATTTGATCCGCCGAAGTGAGTCCTAGAAATAGGCAAAGAGAAAACGAGAATCCATCAGCACAATCTAAGATTTGCCAAAATGAACAAATGTTCAATATTATATAAAATATTGGAAAACAATTGATTGAAAAAATTATTTTTTCTGAGTATGAGTGCATTTTTGGTATTAGGTTCAAAATAATTTAAAAAATGTGCATTTTGAATTTTCCACACAAAAATCTCTTAATTTAAGAATGGTTAGGTTAGGTTGGGTTAGGTTAGGTTAGGTTTGGAGAGTATGACTATAATCGCATTGATGAGAAAGAATCAACTCTTTGTTACTCTGTTGTTAATTCTTTTATAATTTTTCTTCTTATGTTTACTGTAATAAACATTTCAAGCTAAATACAGGGATTGAAGATACCGTCTTTATACATGCAAATGTGCGCTCGATGCACCCAACGCATTCCAATTTTCTTAGTTTCTGTAGTAAGACGATTAATATGTTCATAATAATGCTTAGGTATTTTTACAATTTGTATTATCGATTGTAAGTTAAATTTCGTTACTGCACCAGTTATATACAGTAGCATTATATGGTTGAAATAATTTCATATATACAGTACACTGTACACTGGTGTTTAGATACTTTTTTTTTCTATGCGGCCCACGGAAAGTGTAAAATGATGTTAAATCCAGACATTTCCATGATCATGAAATGAGTATTGGATCTTTGTAGTTGGCCACATGAATGTTCTTAAACTTCCAATACTATTTAAGCGTTACCAAATTATTCTCTTCGATTCTTAAGTAGGAAACAGTTGCTCCAAATACTGAGCTACCTCGAGCGGTATTTTTTTTACATAATTATGTTTCTTATGTTGATGTGTAGTCGAAAATATATACGAGTACCTCACAATTCTACAATTAATAATACCTTACTATACGTCTACAGACTAACTTTCGGTTTTTTTGAGGTTAGGTTTGAGGTTCTACTTTGGATTCCATGAGCTGATGAAAATTGCTGTGACCTATAATGGTTCTATGTCCTACCTCTAACACATAGTCCAAATTTTTATGAAGTTGTGCAAGTGGATTCTAATGAAATAAAGTAGAAACTTCCATGTTCAATTATCGTAATACTACCAAATAAAGCAATATATCAAGATCTTGATTTTCATTCTAGGCCTTTTTCACTTGTTCTTATTATTTTTTACTTAAATTACAGAACAAAAGTAGTTTCCATTTCACAATATATAGTTATTGAGCTTGTCATCTGGTTCATGAAAATTGAAACTCGATACTAATCCTAATAAAAGATAGAACCTTAATTGATTTCTAACAAATTTTTTGTAAAACATTTTTTGAATGTCTATTTGTTGAAAATTATGGTGAAACCCTAATCAACCTTATATTACTTATAAGATACTTCATTTCTGAAACATATTTCGTTCAAGATACAAACTTACTGTTACTTTTTTATTTTTTCAAGAATTTATTTTATACTATTCTGAGAAATTGTCGTTTAATCTGTTTTTATACCTTAGATCCAGCCTTATTTCCTCCATAAACACAAATCATATATAATTCAACATAACTATCTATAGGCATCAAATAACCCGTTTTCCAAACCTGATTGTATCGATGTTGATGATTACGTAAACTATCAAGAATCTTTGCGTATCGTGCTATTCCACCAGCATATTTTCATTACATAATTCACTTTGATGGGATATTTACGAAGCGATAGGATATTTTTTAAAAGTAAATAAACATGTTTGTATTTTATTATTCAATTGGGTGAAACAAGGAAATGTTTGTATCGATCCAATATAGTTCTAATGATGCATCAACAAACGATAAATTATCAGGAATATGTTTTTTCTACATTCCTCAGTAATATCTCAGTAGGTAGTTGATTCGCTTATATATTTCTCACAAATCATTGCAGGTAGATGTGATAATGTGATAAAGCAGATTGACTGAAACCTTTAACACTTTGTGTGGCAAATTATTATACAGGACATGTCAAAAGAATAATCAGATTTTATTGGTTTATATTTTCAAAATTAATTATCATATGGAGATTAAGTTATTTTTATATTAATTATATACCCTCTACATGAGCTCAAAGTGGCACCACTTATCTTTAGCCGATACACAAACTCGTTACAAACATTAGGTTAATGTTTCTCAACCTTTTTTGTGCCATGCCACATTCAAAACATATAATGAAAAACTAAAATTCAAATTCGAAATATTTCTTCTATAATAATTCATTATTTTGAATTTATTCAGATCTCTGCGTAGGTTCAATTTTGTTAACTTCTTGAAACTGCATATTTGATATATCAGACAAATCCACTAATATTGGATGCAACATCCCTGCGAGCTACCATAGATTCTTGACGAGTCGCCTCAGTCTTCCCTCTTCATTAATTGAAGTTCTTTGATTTGCGAACAACTGTTTAGCGAGATTTTAAAGCGTCCAGGAGTCCACTCAGAGCCTACCGTCTGCCATAGGGAAGTAAACTTGAAGACGCCAAAAACCCAGATGATATTTTAGTCCCGTCAGATAGTTTCAATCTTGAAATTTAGCATTGCAAGGCCAAGAGCAAAAGGGTAAACTAGTGTCGAGTCCATTTTCGAATTCTCCCTCTTTACAATCAAATTGCTTCCCTGTGGGGCATGAGTCCCACGTTGCGAAGCACGGCATTAGCTAGTATATCTTGAGGGTAGGATTCGATGACTGCTCTAATACGGCTTTTCAGTTTAACTAAGCAGTGTTATTTATAAACCCCCCAAAAAAGTCAGAAATACTAAAGTCTGGTGGTCTTGTAGGCCAGTGCTGTATCGCAGAATCGTAAAGCCCAGTACGGGCAATCCATTTCTATGGGAGTCTGCCATGTAAAAACTCTCGAACAAGAGGATTCCATTGTGGTGTCTTCGATATTCTCATATTTTTACGGTTAAATTTCACAGTCAAATGGAAAGCTGGTATTAATTGGTTAATTGGTTAATTATGGTTTCATACGCAAACGTCAGGAAAAAACATGCCAGACCGATATCCAAACAGATGTTGAAGGAATGAAAATTATTTATCTTTTACAAAAGTCGTTTTAACTATCCGAAGACACATTACATGGTATACTCAAATAGGAGTTATACATAGTGAATTTTAAGTATTAAATGCAACAATTATATTGTAGTAAGTATATCTGGTTGGATATTGATATAAAATTCTTGACATATTTTGTGTACTTTGATAAAACGAAGATTCCAACACCGCCTCGATCATTTGGGTCGTTGCTCATGTTCACATAATGCGCAATCTGGCTAACAATGTTCACTTTATTGTTTATTGGTAGTCTTGTCAAGACCAGTCATCGCTTAGTAACTTCCTTTAGAGACGTTAGTTGCAACAGTTCTTCGTGAAAGGTACTACCTTTACAATACTAACCTGCACTCCGATTTTCTGATTTGATCTATATTATAGAGTTATTTATTTCAGATTTCTAATTTGTCTGGAAAGATACTTTAGATGGATTTTTGTTTTGCTTTCGAACCTCATAAAAATTTCGAATATCTATACTTAATTAACATAAATTAGAAGCTAGACTTATACGAGGTTGTATTGATCTAGTTACCTTAGACCAGTTCCATGCATAAACAGAATATTGCGTTACCATAGCAACGAACAATTACTTATTTGAAGTGTCAGTGTAAAGTTTGATGTCAAAAAAGTAAACCTGAGTTACGCAATAAATTAAAAGAAAAAAGAGTCCACTCAATATATCCTCGTAATCACAACATCTCCACCAAAACTTGAAGTAGAAATCCTCATTTTTACGATAAGAAGTTACACATAATAGAGAAATGATTTTATTGGAAATATTTTAACTATTAGTGCATGATTAATAATTCATATCAACACTTATTCATATTTTGAGCTAAGTGTCTCCAATAGTACGTTTATTAGAATTTGTCAAAGTAAACGAAGTTTTAACAATGAAAAAAAATCTCAGTTTAAATGAAACCTGTTTTCAACCGGAAAATATATTGTTGAAACAAAGGCTTAGTTTCTCAAGCATTATGGATACTCTTCTCCAGTGAAATTAACCATCATTGAATAGTGTGTGATTTAATTCCAAATGGATCCCACAGATTATGACTCAGGAATCTGTTTGAGGTCTATTAGCTACAATAAACAGAATTTTTGGCATCAATATGTGACCAATGCTAGAATCTGTATTTACCACTACAAACCTAAATCCTAGCAGCAGTTACCTGAGTGGCACCACAACTGTCCTAAGCAATAACGCAACCATCAACAGTGAATATTATCTACATGATTGGACCCATTGAGGGAGGTAAATGAAAAATCGTTATATAGAAATAGGGTAAAAGATTGGAGTAACTCTGGAAATGAACTGAATATGGGTGAAAATTAGACTAGGGAACTTAGTGAACGATATTCATCAGTGTAGTTAGATTTCGAACTTTAGAACGTGTAACAATTTAGCTACAATCTAAATTAAATATTGGTAAACGATATTTGACAAGAAGTCTACCTTTTCAGAATACTCCTAATCATGTTTGAATTCTACAAAACTTCAACAATAGCCTTCACAAAAATATTTTTTAACTTTCTATCTTGTTAATGTGAGTGGAATTTCATTATCAACTTCCGGCTGCTAATTCTTCCTAAGTAATTTTGTATAAGAGGTAAAAAGTACATCCGTGCGAGCTAGATATCTTCTTGACACGAAGAGTATTTTAATGTTTGTTTCATAATTATTACACATTAAACTATAATTGCTATGACTAAAACTGTACACAATAATTCTCTAGACAAAAGTTAAAAATTTATAAATGACGCGAAAACTATATTGGAAACATGCTTCTAAAATAAACAATCAATGTCGAAAAATTCTTAAGAGTGATGGATTTCTTAGTCGATGCTCCAAACCACGTCAAACACGTGTAGATATAACTGAGTTAATTTGAATTAAATTTGCGTCTTAAAAATAGAGCACTGCCTTTTTTTAAAATTAGAAAACTAGAACCAGAAAATGTTTCAGTGTCAATGACAATATGAGTGGGACAGAATAAACCAAAAATTTGAAATAACCAGAATCATGGGATGATAGAACGATTTTTTATGTCTCAAAATTGTCCCCTGTTGCTTGTGATAACTCCTTTATTCAATTCAGATCCGGGCCAGAACAGGTCTTTCATTAAAGCATTTTTTTAGGTCACTAGTATATCGGGGCCAAATCGAGAGAATGGGGCGTGGAAAGCAATTCTAAGCTCAATTCATTGAATTCGATTACCTTTTCCATTGATTGTGTCAGGGTGCACTCTCTTTGTAAAGGGTATTTTTTCTTGTGCTTATGGGATAGTTTTGTTAAATCCGTTCGATAATATACAGTATCACTATTAATTATTTTTACCTTTCCCAAATTTTTGCTTTGGACGGCTTTAGCCGTGTCCGGTCCATTCAAATGACTACCCTTTTGTTTTTAAGTGTACAATGGCTTCACCTACTGTGATATTTCGATTTAAAACAAGATTTCTTCTTTTTTGCCAATATAGCTTAACCTAACCTAACATAATTTATTGTAAGGAAACAACGCACATATTAGGGGCCTTTTCATGCTTAAATGCTTATGTGAAGTGGTATACAAACTTCCTGTGATATTTTCCTAATGTGTACTATCTCTATCACATTTTGCAGTTACAGATCACGATTTTTATGGCTTTCTTGTGTTTTCCGGAGTAATAGGTTCATTTTGTAGGTCCTGGTTATTGAGTTTTGTTAGAGCCTTGTACGGGCACGTTTTAATCAAGCTTATCATACATATCCATGTACAAGGCTGCTAACCAAAATAAACCGCATGCTTCTGCAGTACCTGGGACATACAGCTAGAAGATCAGGAATAATAAAACGATCAATCATAGAAAGAAAAGTAGAAGATAAATACCCAGAAGGCGGATCTCCGACTAGATGGGTAGACCAAACAAAACCATTAGGGAGTTTCCTGGAAAAAAGTAACCATGATAGTTTTCAAGTCGCAATGGCGTTTTCTTTGTTCACCTAACATTCCAACCAATGAACTACTGGAAGGTATGATCTAAAAATTTAACAGCTCTAGTTTGATACTTAAAGGAAAAATGTGAAGATGAGATGTGTCAATTCAACAAATTGTGATAAATTATTATTTAATTGAAAGTTTAAATTCTTTGTTTTCAATATTTTCCATATTTAGGTGATCAATACTTCAACGAGGACATTATAATATTCAGTCAATTTTACACTGAAAACGAAACACATATCATGATACTTCAGAACAAATAATTTCACAGTATTTATAAATTTTATAAATAACGTAAGGAAAACTTATGAAATAAACATTCAGTTATTTATTTGTAGAGCCACTCCCATCTTTAAAAGTCATCGACTGTTTTCTCAAGCTAAAGTCGGTCATACTCATTAAGAACATTCCTATTAGAATATAATATGCTAATTTCTATAATATGACCTTTACCTTGCCTTCATCACATTCATGTTCATTGCAGGCCGTTCAATTTCTATTTTCATTTTGTTAAAAACTATTACAAAATTCCGATTTTTCTGAAGTATTCTTTATAAGTTTATATAGAAATATGAAATAGGTGGTATTAAGTGTTTGCGAACCATCAATTACTTCGGTGATATTTTGTATTATTGTCTGGTTATAATTATCATTATCTTACCTAATTTTTTTTTATTTCCCTTTGGTATATTAACTGGAAATTGCTTAATATTACGAACATATATCGACAATTTGAATTTTGGGATGCCTGAAAGATATAGTTTGGAAAAGCAAATACCGAAAGTAAGATCAAGATAAAAAAAAACGCGTCAGAAACAAGATACAGACGATGAGAAAGAAAAATACTACGAAGTATACAAGGCAAAGAACCACAGAATACGGTAGAAAGATATTAAACAGGAAAGTGAAATACAGGACATAGGAAGGTGGGGTAAGACAGAGACGGAAATTCTATAACAAACATATAATAAGAATGGAGAACAGTAGACGAAATAAATATGAATACATAAATCATTGAAAATATTAAATATTTAGAAGTCAGATTTATTTATTGGATATTAAACAAATAAAATGTAAGTGAACTGCTCTAGTATTTATAAATGTAGTGGTATTTGTTGATTCTATTTGGCATTTATTTATAACTATGAACTTGAACTTTGTTTTATAGAGTATTACTGATATGTGTGTATCAAGGTTAAAGTTTGTCATCATATAAAAAATTACAAGGATTCAACTTTCAAAACAATAGTATGTGACATATGTAGACAATAATAATTATTTTACGAAAATTATATTACGCTACTTCATTTAATACAGAACAAAAAGTTTGATTAAATTTTTTGATGACAATTTTCTTTTTGTACAATTGAAGAGAGAGATGTATATGTAACACATATTCTCTGAACGATTACTTAGAAGTAGGATATGCCAATATGATTCTTTTCAATCACCGTTAAGGCTATTGTTCGAAATTTTGAAGTTCTTATACAATTTATTTGTATACATAGCTTTACAAATATATGAAGCATTAGCTAAAAGTATGGGAAGCACGGAAAGTGACAAAAAAGCAAATTTTATGCTTACAATACGTTACATACAATTTTATCTGAAAAAGTAGAACAATTATTATCCAAGCTGCTTTATTATATTTTTTTATTCTTTCATTTATAACTTCCTCAATAAAACAAATGAATACAATAGTTAAATTATTTTTTTTATATACTGTACTGTAAAGTCGACTTTACAGTACTAATTTGACTCCGGAAAATGGCACTTTACGGTATCCTTGTACTTTACAGTACACTTAAATTCTCCCAATCCCAATATTTCCAAAAATTCAATATGTCTACCTTTGTTCACAATGTCTTAGTGACTTATGTTAATTTTTATTTTTTTTAATAATAAGAGAATAATCAAGGGAGCTTTTTTCAGTTAAATTGTCTGATATGACATTTCATATTTTAATATAATATTGCTTTTTATTTAAAACCGAAAACAATTATTTTTACGGATTAGATATTCTTGACTCGGCACCTTCGTCGCCTCGTTTACAAACATCTATCTCGTACCGTACTAAATCACTTTCCGGACTTATAACATCAATAAATATCACACTTATCGGAAAAATGACATGAAAAAATTCTATCTAACTGTTAACCTCTGCTTGCTTTGCCATTAAGTCTGTGTCTGAACAGCTCGATCTCGTACTGCTTTAACAACTTACTACTCGTTATTCGCATCGCATCTTAGGTATGGTTTGCCTTTCTAGTGGTCTTGTAGTTTGAACCTCTTCGATTCTATCTTCAAGTTACAAAATAGAGCTATTCGTTATATTTATGCTTTGGGTAGGTAGAACACATTTTATTTTAAAGAACATAAAATTCTAACTCTTCCCGCTCTCTTCATTTTAGAATCTGTTTTTTTTTTGGTTCTCAAACACTGAGACCCATGCATATCTACCCTAAGTACTAAAAAAAGAAGTTGGACATTTACTTGACTATACCTACTTCTGATTTGGTGAAAATTTCCATTATCTTCAGTGCTAAAAAATTATTCTATCAACTACCTTCTGAAATAGAAATGGAAAAAGTCTCGAGGTTTGACAAAGGCATTTCTGCTTGAAACATCTTAGTATTCTGCAATTTACCGTAGACTGTACAGACTGGTATAATTCAATTTGTGATGTAAGATATACTATATAATCATTATTTTGTATTTTTATATTA
This sequence comes from Diorhabda elongata, assembly GCA_026230145.1. Lineage (NCBI taxonomy): Eukaryota > Metazoa > Arthropoda > Insecta > Coleoptera > Chrysomelidae > Diorhabda > Diorhabda elongata. Next base: position 16,082,722 of record CM047930.1, read on the forward strand.
TGTATTTTAAAATTATTTAAAAAATTTCTAGTGATAATAAAGCTAATCTCTATCTCTAGACTGGTCTGTCTAGCCTCCACATCCGAATCTCATAAAACATTATTAGGGTTAATTAAAGTCATGCACCACACAAATACTAACAAAGAAGAAATGAAACGCTATCTATGTCTGAAATGAAATGTAATTACTGATAAAAACTTTAGAAATCTCATAATATGTGTCATTGAGGCACCAAGGGCAGACACAAAACACAAAATGATAGTATAGTTTTTCCAATATCAATTGCAGCAGACAATTATTCGAGGAAAAATCAATATTTCATAAATACGCACGGCATTCATACCAAATTAAAAAATGAAAAATTGTTTACTCCTTATATAAATTCGGTAAACATCTAATAAACCGTCAGTCCACGTGGATTCATCATCTCCACTGTTTACCAATAAAAACATCGAATCGTAAACATAAATGAATTTCTATTGGTCGAAGCTTAGTAAGGCGCATGTACACCATTTCTTCGAAATATTCCTGCCAGACAGTCTGCGATAAGCAGTGACGTGGCTTAGTGAGATTAATTTAATGCATAAATTTCTTTAATTGAATAGAAATATGGCATTCTTTAGACCATTGGCGAATAAAGACAATGGAATTGCACAGTGTAATGAGAATAAAGATAGGTATGAATTTAATAATAAAGATTTCGATATAAAAACACAGCAAGTTATTTTAAATATATTCGAATGTTTGAAAAAGGAAATATTCAGCAATCTGATAATGCAATCATGATAAGAATTGCTGAATTAACTACAGTAAATGAATTTTCCATTTATCGATTAGTCACGAAATGGTTTGCTGTGGATTATTCACAGAACCGAAAAATATGTAAAGAAAAACTGAAAACAGTTGACAAAGCTACTCAAAAAATTTTATACGTAGCACAATTTATACTTTATATAAGGGGTTGCGACATTAAAAGTAATACAGCAGAATACAATTATATCAGTTTATAAACATTCCGTCAAGTTTTGTCAGCATGTGGTTTTAAACACATCAAACTGAATAAATTGATGGTCATAACCGAGTCGTCACGGATCGCTCGATTACGACAAGATTATTTGCGTCAGATAAAAGACCACCGAAGTTCTAATAGGAACAAAATTTATCTAGAAGAAACATAGTTCGACAGTCACTATGTAATAAATTTCGGTTGCGTTGACAATGGTAAACATTGCTGGCACACGACGGTGTCGTGCCTATTGCTTTATTAATATCTTCTATAAAAATTAGAAACTGTACAGTTGATTATCATAAAGATATTTTTTGAAAAGTGGTTTAATGAACAGTTTTTACATAACATTTTACCATAATCAGTAATCGTTAAAAAAGCCTAACGAACAAAGAATTGCTTACAGTTGTTATAGGTTTAAAAGAGGAAATTTATTATATTGATAAGCTGTACAAAGAACAGGGTCATATGCTTCTCATACTACCTCCTCACTATTGCATAATTAACCCTATAGAGTTAATATGGGAAAGCGTAAAATCAGAATCAGAAAAACATGTTAACAAAGAAGGATATGAGTATGTGGTATCACCCTTTTTATAACCCATCATAAATCAATCAAATGTTGACTCTAGTCTAGACCATTTTGACTATCATGATTATTTATAAAGATACTTTGGAATTGAAATGTTTTTTTTCTTATGTTTTATTTACAAAATTTATTTTCCCTCGTGGTTTTTGCTTTGAAATTTCGATTTCCACAATAAAAAGAATGAGTCTCAGTTCACTCCTTTACAGGTAGGTACATTTTACTCGTCTATTTACGTATAATAATTACAATTAAGTGCATCTGTCTAAATAACGGCGTATAATGCCGTTCTATTTTCGATTGCTTTTTAACGAATAGTTTTTCGCATAAGATATACATATTTTTAAAAGTATTTATAAAAATAATAAATTTATAAAATGATGTATCTACGCCTATGGTAGATGAAACAAAATTGTTGGCAACGGTTTTTATAATCTGTAATTGATATTGAAAGAACTATAATATAAATCGTTAATTTTTTTTTGATGTGTTACTCCTTAAAAAATTGAAGAATATGAGTATTCAATACTTTCGATTTGGGCAAAATTTTATTTACTGAAAAACGAAGAAATCAGTCGACAGAGCATTTCCAATCCAATTAAAGTATTCAGAAGAATCATTATGAGAAAAAAGTACAGATTAAGAATGAATTACAAAGTGAATTACTGTTAAAACCGTTTACTCGGCATTGTTTTAAACAATTCATTAAAGAAATGAAAGACTAGGAAATATATGTAAGAAATAGTCATTTTCTTTGAATAATGTGCACCTGCAAAGTTTTTTAATGAAATTCTTCATTCCATTTATGAATAACATAGGTGTGATTGTTTCTCAATCACTGTGCTGAATAATTCTAACAGAATTTATGTTCTTGTCCATAATTAATAAGTAGTTAAACACAAAAAAAAATAATGAGGAATGGAAAATTCCAAACAATAATAAACAAAAACTAGACAGTGATAAAAGAAACATTAGCAACAAAACATCGCTTGGCCTTCAAGTAGTTTAGCAAAAAGCGAACTATGTTTAAGTACATGGTTCATAATTTTCTAGTAAACGCACGTTTCCAAATCCATATAACGGTGTAAACAATAAATTAAAACATTGGTGATAAAAATGAGATATTGCTTTTTAAACATTTATTTCTATTAATAGCTAATAAACCATCACACACGAAGCTAGTGGTCAAATAACTGAATGACTAGTATATTTCTTACATGTACGATTTACAATATTCTCAAACAAAAGCTGTGAAATATAAACGGTAGTCGCAAAATTAAATCATTATCGGTACACAGCGGGTGATTTGAATATGCGAGGGCCGTTTTTTTCAACCTCCGATAAATAAAAGACAATTTTATATAAAATGTTAATTTTATTACCAAAAGATTGGTACACTTACCGTTAGTTTTCGACATAATCACCGATGAGATTGAAACATTTGTCATATCTTTGGGTAAGCTTTTCAATACCCTCTTCAAAGAAAGTTGCCGCCAATGTAGCCTAACCGTTCAGTAACAATAGAGTAATAAACAGACCTTGAAACTTCTGGAAATTCCGTAGACAAAGCAGTAATAGTGAATCTGCGGTTTCTTCAACCATTCTGTTGTTGAACCAGCTCATCTGAGACGACAGATTTGCGTCCTTGGCCCCCTTCATCTTACACATCATTACGGCCATCTTTAAGCTTTCGACACCATTAACGCACAACTCCATCACTCATAAAGTTTTCCCCATAAACAAGACTCATTCTCTAATGGATTTCTGCAGCACCATGGCTTTCAGCTTGTAGAAAACAAATCACACTTGGTGGTAGCATAAATAATGGTGAATGTGAACGTGAATGTCATTAATGGCAGATTGTGTAGTGCGAGAGATTCGCAGTTCTGCCGAAGTAACGTGTGCACGGAGCGATCTGAGGTTGAAAACAAAACGGCCCTCGTATAATTAGATTTAGCTGTTTTGAGGTTGGTGGATAAAAATAAACAAAACAATTTCAAAATTTCTTTTTTACCTATAAATTTGAACCAATAAATAGTGAGCTTTTTTATGCAAAATAAAAATATAGAACAAAAAATCTACCCGTTTAAATTAAGTGTTCAAGTTTGAAGAGGACATGATGTGTTTACGAACCTCAGAATTAAAATCAAAATTGTGTCACGAGATTGCCGAATCACTTACAAATAAAAAAGAAGTACAAAAAGGAGAGAATTTTAATGAAATTCATCGCTTAAAAATGACCGAGAACCAGATAATAGTGCTAGGGAAAATAAGCATTGGGAGGACTAGAAAAATCGGGAGAATGAAGATAGTGAAGATATTAGAAATAAATGACTAGGAGCGAAAAATAAGAAGGAAATTTATACTATTTAAATTGAATTCTAGTTAGTTTTATAATATGAAAATAAAATTTTGAATTGAGGTGAGATTCGTCATTATCAACGACTAAAAATTACTGGTTTCAATTACGATACAATAACGATATTTCCTTATATATCTAAGTATAGTTTGAGAGAAGTGAAATCTTTTTTTTTATAATTCCATTGAGTTATGATTCAAATTTTTGATATTATACTGGTTAATAACATATATCTGCAGACTATCAGATCAAGAATATTCCACCACATTAATCTTAATTTTTCATACAAATGTTCCGTATCAACATCTGCTCATGTGTTTTCTTATCTAATTTATAAGAAGCTGTCTTCTATTTAACACAGTTATGTTACACGGATAGTGTAATAAAAGTTATGTAAATCAAAACAATGAAAGTCAGTGAACTCTGAAGTAATAATATAGATTACTCTTGGAAACTCACAAGTTATTCTCTAAAATATTACAGCAACAATATGTTCCGGAAATTAATCTATGATATGAGAATTTGGGGTATTGACTCAACTTTCATCACAATATTTTCATGGAATTTATGAAAATTTGAGCTTGAAGTGACATTAAAAATATGGCTGACTATTATTTTCTGTTAAAAAAACATATATCGTCTTGACTTGACGTTTAGGTCACTTATATACGAGTATTAGAAGAAAGCTTTCATTGTTACAATTTATACTTAGTTTGTAACTATCAATATTTGATGCGATGTCGTAGATTCATTTATTATTGTGCCCGAGGCGCCTCCTAGAGGGTCTCAACACGAGTCTTGGCGAGCGAAGGCGACAGGAGGGCCAGCCATCCACACTCTTGATTTAATTTATATTTAATACAATATTTATACGATTCAATGCGTCATTCACTTGATTTTCATCCTCACGTCCTTTGACTCGCGCTCGAAAAACCGACACGGAACGAAGCGACAGAGAACATGGCGAGGGAAGACGAGAGGACACGAGCGCACCATTCACACTCGCGTTCATTCGTGTAGTCTCGTGGCAAGTGAATTCTAAAACATATGTATTAGTTGTGCTGGTTCTTAATACTTTTTCCAAAGTTTCAGTTTAAAGGTGATTAAATTATAGTAAACTGCCACAAAAGCCGTGAGAGTAATTGATTAATTTCTTATATGTAGGAAAGTTTTGTTCAATCTCTAGGTGATGTTCCTAGGGACAGATATTTGAGAGGAAGACGTATGATTTAACGTATGATTAAACTAAAAGGGTCGGTTTTTGAGATAAGATCATAATCCGAACAAAGCATTTAATCGAACTTATAATATACTTTAGAGAAGTACGAGTATTACTTAAAAGTTTTGATGTATTGAATGGAAAATATTAGATAAACTTTTTTTTATTCATGTATATTCCTTATCAGGTGTATAATAGCAATATTTTCTTTGCAGGTTCTCAAATTAACAATGCTAGTTATCACCGCTGACCTGAATCTATTCTAGTCCATTGAAGAAAATATTTTATTCTATTCTATTCTCAATATGTCTGAATCAACACCAATCTGTCGTTGTAGAGTCCTTTACCTAGGTTCTAGTGTACCTCAACAGACCAAAGATGGTTTGCAAGGAATACAGGAACCACTTCAAGAACTCTACCCAGATCAAGGTGCGACAGGGGCAAAAGGGATAGACTCCTGGTTAAGTGTATGGTCAAACGGAATATTATTGGAAAATGTAGATGAGAACCATAAAAAGATTACTAGGTTTTTCCCAATTGAGAGTCTGCATTATTGTGCGGCTGTAAGGTAAGCAATATTTTTTTGATATGATGATTTTTTTGTAAATCAAAATATTTTCGAATATCAGATTACAGTTTGTCAATCATAATGTATAAAAATGAAATCACCACAATTGCTCCATTTCAATCAAACATTGCTAAATAGAAAGATGATGAAGTGATTATAATTTTCAGATTTATAGATATAGATAAATCAACAGATCTTCTGCTACAGTCACTTTACATTCAAGAACTAGATAGTTCTATAGATTATAATAAAGAATTGATACGTGTTCTAAAAATGAATACAAGTATACATTGTACGCTTCCTCGTCGGGTAAATGTACTACAAAAAGTGTTTACGTATAAAAAAGTGTGAAGAATATTCCATAGAGGCAAGAAAAAACTACTCCTTCGAAAAGAGGCAACTAACGTGAATAAAAAACCAATTTTTTGTGTTCTAAACTCATTGTTATTGAAATGGTAAATCCTGCTAATTTTTTAAGGGGTCTTGTCTAGCATATTTTTGAAATATAATACATTTCTTGACTTCATCTCATTTTAATTTGTTATCGTACAAAATTTCACTATCACCTTTTTAATAACTAACCAATCTAGTCTTTCCTAAGTACTATATTTGTACCTTTTATATATTTTCTTAAGCAGTTTTTAAACTCAAAGGATAGCTCTGCAAAAAAGTAGCGGAAATCATTCATCAAATTCATCAAAACAGACTTTTTTTGTAAAGGTCTGTTTAAATGGTATCTCCAAGTCAAAGATTCTGAGTACCTTGGTCACACAAGCTAGCCTTCACAATATAGTTGTACATAGTTATCGATTGGACGTCTTCGTGAACGATATGTTTGTTTAGAGTGTCTTTTTATATTAGGGGAAAAATCTACAAATTTGCATTAATTTTTCTTCAGTATTGGCAAACTCAACTAGATTATTACTAGTGGTGAAACAACTATGATGTGACAGACTACTCGAACACAGACCTCACAGACTGTGTGACGCAGTCAGTACAGAACGGGCATGCGGTGATTGTGCAGCAATATATTCTACATTATATCTCATTATATCTTGTTTCACCCTTTTAAACTGATTTAAACTGCTATTCAAAGTATACCAGTTCAATGGTAAAAATGTTGAGTTCAGTATGTAAAGTCATCTTAGAGGAATTGGCTCTCTGAGTTGTCATATAATATACATTATTCACTATTCGACAATTCGGTTTTAAGCCACTACTAAAATAAATAGGCTAGTGGGTTTTTATGATTTTAGAGTATCAACTTTATATTAGCTATGATGGTGTGTTTACTTTTCCTTGGAAATGTGATTATAAATAGTGTATATAGAAATAATCAAAAGATTTACTGTGGCAATTAAGGTAAATTTAGTACTATATTGTAGTTATTTAGATTTGAAGAGGCAGGAACCAGTCAAAAATACACTACAGTTAAGAAATTGTTTCGTAATATCGTTTTCACTTTGTGAAATATCCAAATTTTCTAGTCACTATCTATGCGTTTTGAAAAATTTTTCGACTGGTTTACAAGTCACATAAAACGACACTATCGCTTTATTGCTCCAGATTCTGTACTAAAGATTTAAAGGATGAGATAGGATCTTCGATAGCATCTTTTGGTGCGCGTATAATTTGTAATTTTTCGGTAACTAATTATTTAATTATACTTAATGATGACAGTGATTTGCGTTTTTGAAGAGAAATTTGTGTTATAAAATTTCAAAAAGAACGATGAAAACTTGTTTATGAACTACTGAAAATAAATTATGATCCCAATTTTGAAATTATAAATAGCTTTCATGTTGTATCCAATTAATATCCATAATGTTGTCGTGGGAAGGTTTAGGTTTTAAAGCAAAAAATATGTAGTTAACTGTATTAAATTTTAGCAATGAGTATTGATAGCTAAATTAATTTCAAAATTTTCTGATTTGGTTCTAGTGATAGTGAGAAAAGGAAAATCTATTGTCATTAATGTAACGTAGGAATTAGAAAATGAGCGAACTACGAGCTACAAATCATATTGTATGTGTGGTGAAGTAGATAGTATTTTCTTATATGTATAACTGATATTTCAGTTCCAAATTACATTTTTAAAGTGATTTACTCGATACTTGAAACCTAAATTTCATCTTTCTCACTTATCTGATGTTTGTCGTCTACTAAAAGTTCAAATCTTGATTTAAACCAATTTCTAGAATTTTTTTTCTATTCGGAATCGTTTCAAATCCGATGTTGCGTCAGGATATTATGAGGTTTTGTTCTATTGATATTTTATCTGCATTATAAAATGACAAACCCATTTTGTTTTCTTCAGTTTACTCATTGTCATGTATAAACATTCGTTAGAAATACTTGTGCACAAGAATTTACAATGTATTAGTGGCTTGAGGTGATTTATATAAAAAGGATCGGACTTGGCTCTTTATTGATTCCACTTTTAATAAAAACAACTTATAATTTCGCAAATAAATGAAATAGTTCAAATTTTTCCATAATATAGAAAATCCCAACTGCTTGGAGTATTCCTTTAGTAGTCCACTTGTAGGTTCCGTTTGGTTTTATGGAAAAAACATGTACAAATATGTTTTGTACAAAAATCTACAACTGTTATACTAATGTCCTACAAAAATTAAGCACTTGTTATAGCGTATGCCTCACATCAACTATGTGGTAACATGATCGGTCAGCTCGTCATAATAGTTGAAGTGTTGACCATCAAATATTTCACGAGAAGGAGATGAAAGTCTCTAACAGCGAGATTCGGGATGTATGCAGGCTGATCAAACACGTAATGATGGGCATTATCGTGGAAATAAGCAACACCTTTCTTCAGTAATCCTTGGCGCTTGTTTTGTATTGCGCGGTTCAATTTATTGATAATCACGTAGTAAACATGTGTATTTATTGTTTGGCTTCCTAGTAATAAATCAAACAGTAATTTTTTTTTCTCTTCCAAAAACAGTGCATATGAGATTTCGAGAAAATAAGATTTGCTTACGGTTAACTTTAGTTAGGGACGAAGTGTGCCTCCATTCTATTGATTACGTTTGGTTTCTGGGGTGTCATAAGTTTCTTCCCCAGTGTCTTTTTGTTTGGGTATCTAATTTTATTTTTTCAGTAAAAATTTCATGAATTAGTAATCGTGACATTTTGCAGAAACTCAATAACAAGACCAGTTCATCAGTAATCAAAGACAGGCGTCCCTATCATACTCCAACGTGTACTCGATCACATCCATTGGACACATCTTCTAATCATTGAATTACTCATAGGATTTTGGCTGTAAATCTCGTAGATTTATATATAGATTTCACTTAATTTGATTTTTTTGCATTTAGAAAATGAATCACAAGCAACAACATTTTCAATTAAGGCTGACATCATAAAGAAGCATTAGAAAGAACATGACGGCAGCAGCGATCTGAAAAAGTGTACATTTACTCTGTTACTTTGCTATTCCATTCCATAATCGTACATAAGAAATTGATTTACAACATTACATCCGAAACTGAATAGTTGTACTCACAAAGTTTTTTCGGGTTTGACCGATATGAAAGAATTCCAGGGTGATTTCATCAGCAAAGTCATAACTATCGTTTGATTTGATGTAGATTTCAAAAAAGAAAGAAAATTTCTTCCAATTCAGGGCAATTCAAGGGTGCTTCGAAGTAATTATTTCTTTTTTAAAAATTAATAACTGGTGGTTTTCAGAGATCACAATCCTAGTTTATAAAATAAATTATATTTCCAAAATACGAAAATTCGACTTCAACGATGAAACCATCCCTCAAGCATATACCTATTTCGATTCCTTCAGCTTATCTTATATTTTGGTAGGAATAGAAGAAAATAGGATAAGTTGTTTATACCTCAAAAAAACTACTTTGGATAGTATAATGATATTTTTTTATTCAAAATTCTTCTTATCACAATTTAATATAATGTAATTCCTGTTCTACTTACGCTTTTCGTGTGATAAAACTGACACTGAATTTGCCAGAAGCAGAAACAAATAATGAATAATGAAATAAAAAATAGTAAAGAAAAACTCTTTTTATAGCCGTAAACGTTCGAAGAAAATCAAGTTTATCAATGTCTATCAAATATTTGTTTTTAACCCAATTATCTTCGTTCATCATTTTTTCATCGTTATTTAAGTTGAGTATAATTTATCTGTTTCTGGTTACATCTCTGTAGAAGGTAAGAGATTGTGTGATAGCATATAACCTGTTCTAGTTGATTATGCAATTCAAAAATTCCCATCTACCTCTTAACTAGCTTTTCATTAGTGATTTCTCACAGTTACCACTAACAGGATGGTTAAAAAACCGATTCTCTCAACTGTAAACCGAAGGACGCTCATAATATTTTATAGCAGGAAAATCACTCAGAACCTGATTATAAGAACATATACTGTGATGAAAATAAATAGTTCTGGGTTCATGTTATATTATGTTCATCAATTGAAAGCAAAACTTTTGTCATTATTCATTCTTGAGCTTCGATCTTTAAAAATTCGTTTTCAGAGATCACAATCCTAGTTTATAAAATAAATTATATTTCCAAAATACTTTACTCGAAAATTTATCAGTTCTGCGGCATTATAATGAGATGTTGTCTTAAGTAAGATTATGAGACATATCGGACAAAGTGTATAAAAATTGAAAATCAAGCATAACATGAACGTCTCATATATGCTGAAGGTGATAAGAGTAAGAGAAGAGATGGAAGAAATGTGTTCTTCTTGGTTAGAAAAAACTTCTACATTCATTTGCTAAATGTATGGATCTAATAGTGTGTGTCAATTGTATCTAATAATGAAAATTTGTTGATAATGTTTAAGAGAAGGTTGGACATTTCTGGGATATGAGATATTAATTTGTTCAGTACATGCCAAGAAGATTGAAATAGATTGGGATAGTCTAGGTCCATGCAATAAATTATCAACTCATCAAATGTGCATATTTTGCATCATAAAATATTGAGCCCTTAACTAATTCTGAACGTGGAGTAGGTAGGTAAAGGTCGTGCTTCGCGTTCCTTAGTGGATAGCCGTGCAACATACTTTCTGAAATTGGAGAAGCGTGCTTACGAATTAGATGAAGGATGTAGGAAGAGTCAGAACTTTTAATCTTATAAAGACGTCCCTACAGTGAACCCTCGTGTTCATTCCGAATAAATATCGTAACACTCTTTTGCAAGATTCGATCAAGTCGCCGTATACGTTCCCCAGAAGGGAAGTGCATATCGGGGATGCGACTCAATAAGAGCATAATAGACTGTTAATGAGATGGATAAGCTCAGTTCTTTGAAAACTGATATCAGGGCAAACAGAAGGAACTTAATTTTTTAGATAAGGCGGCAATATGTAACTCCTATTTCAAGGAAAATTTCCGCAACAACCACTAAGAATTTTACAGATTGAACGACGTCAATGGTGGTGCTATTTAATAAAAAGGCGTTGTGATAGAGAAGATTGGAATCACATCATTATTTGAAGGTAGATATGGTCCTCTGAAGTACTGTGAGATCAGGGTTGTACGAAGAGAAACTAGTGTCGTCTACAAATAGACATATTTCACTACTGATCTCTAGATACGCGATGCCATTTATAAACAGAAGAAACAAAATAGGGCTTAGTACTGAGCCTTGAGGAACTCCTCATTCTATTGGCTTACAAGAAGATATATATCAACCCTTACAAGCTGACTTCTGTTGGTAACGTATGACTAAACCATACGAGAGGTGTTCCCCTGAAACCGTAGTACTGCAATTTGTTGATTAAAATATTATGATTGACACAATCTAAAATCTTAGAAAAATCACAAAAAGTTGTTGCAGTGGAGTAATAGCTGCTTAGGCTAAAGTAGAAATTATTTAGGAGGGAGAATATAGCATCAATTATGCAGTTGTTACAAAAAACCCAAATTGATTGGTAGTAAATCTATAATATTTGAGCCGAAATGAGAAGACCCTCTTTTTCACCAATGTTTTTATGATCTTAGATAACGTGGATGAGAGTGCAATTGGGCGATAATTCGATGCTTATACAGAAGTATAATTAATGCCTTCTTGAGATATACGTAAACCTTTAGTGGACAAGGCTTTATTATATTGTTAATACGCTTGGTAGTAAACGTAATAGAAAACTAAAGTCTGCTTAGAAGAGACATTTTAACTCATGATTCGACGAATATTCCATTGGAGAATTTTCATATATTACATTACGGGTTATGCCAAGCAACCATGTTTTATTCAAACTACTAGTATACTTAATAATATTAACTGTGAAATCAAAGCCTTTAATTTCAACTAACGAATATATCAAATTAGAAGTGTCTAAATTATAGCTTATTTTTATTACGGTAGTTGGATTCACTTGGATAACAACAACTAATGAATAACCAAAATATTGAAGGAAAAACCCACTAATAATTTATAAGAATCGAGTTAGAATTTAAGATATATATACAAAAAATTTTGCAGCTATTATTGATGCATAGCTAGAGATGCTTTTGGAAAATCCAAACAGAATTTTCATATATTGTTCACAACTATATTTAATATGTCGTTTTGTTAAGGTACGGATGTCTGAGATGTCCTTTCTCTAATTTTTTTTAATAATAAAAAATTCAAATGATGGTGGTATTATAATTTTTTAGTATTTAGTATTCGTTCACTTTTACATACTTCTGAACAATTCTATTTCAATAATAAAAGATATGATAATAGGTATCAACGGTATTCTCAAGGTTAAAAGTCAACATTCTTTGTACGCGCAAGCAGAAAGATCAGAACAGGACCGTACAAGGTTTAAAATAAAATGTTGGAAAATAGAAAAATCAAATAGTTCAAACCTCAGTCATATGGAATATAATTATAAAGAGCAATAACTTTTTTAGGATCCAATTATAAAATAATGGAGCTATGAAAGGGATTGTTAAATGTATTTTCAACAGAATCTTTGAACGCTTAATGATGTTAGAGTTGAACTTACTTTTGTCATCCAATTCCTTCTTCATATCAAAAATGGTGAATAATTAAATTGCATAAGTTCATTTATTATTTATTCTATTTTTCATAAAAATGACAAAATATTTTCCATATTATTGGATAAGGTAATAAAAAAATAAAGAAAAAGTAATAAATTTGTTGAATGATAAATCTTAAAATGTAAGTCGCAGTTTATAAAATTTCGCAAGAAAAAAATAAACAACAGTCTTAGATATTACATAAGGGTGGTGGAGAATTTAGTAGGAAATCTCTGCAATACATATGAAATGAAAAAAGAATGTTTTATTGTTTTATTAGCTACCCCGTACATTAATGTAGAAATTTCGTTCAAGATACCAACATACTTGTATCAACAAATTGTCCAAAACTTGTACGTTGTAGGAAAAATATCAATATAACTTCTTGATTTTATTTTTTGTTATCTATAGTCTATTTCAGGACAATAAAATGGGGAATTCCGTCCTGTTCGGCTCAATTTCGGTGTCGGCCATAGGTGTAGGTCTTGAAATATTTTGTAGGGATTACTTAGGTAGTAGATTATACAGTTACATTTTGCATTTAGTACCGTTTAACCTTCTATTAGTGCCTCAGCCTAATTCCAACCCTATTTCAGATTCGGCTTAACCATGTGCCGTAAGAGCAATGGTGCCTTACCCAAAATTTTTAAACCTTTATAAGTATATTTGTTTAGTTTAACGCATCAGTATTTGCTGTTAAGCCGTAAATAGTGTTCACAGTATTATAAGATTAGTAATAAAATGGCGACATTTACACAAACGAAAAGATGTTCCAATAATTCTCCACTATCAAGTGAATGAAAAACTTTTATAAAAGATGTTCCGATGTTCCCGAATGACTAGAGTTGGAAAGTCCACCGTTTTTAAATTATTGCGGGGGAAAAAGAAAGCAGGCCAAGTGGAACCTCCCAAGAAAAGTACAGGCAGACCAGAGAAAGTCCTTGATGAAGACGCCAAAAGTGTAATTCGTAAAAAAGTTCACTCTTTATATTTTAAAAAAGAAATACCCACCCTAGATAAGGATGACAGTATTCCGTTGATAACTAAAAAACTTTTATGGACCACTTTGAGAAATATAGATTTTGCCTGCGAAAAGCATAATCTTAAAGCATTTTTACTGGAAAGCGATGAAATTGTTTGCTGTTGATGGAAATACTTAGAAGTATAAAGCAGTACAGAACATAGCAGAAGAAAATCTTTTATCTTGATGAGACGTGGATTAATGAAGGTTATACAGTTGTAAAAATGTGGCAAGACAAAAATATAACCAGTGCCTGTCAACGGGTATTAAGGTGCCTTCAGTTAATCGTCCATATTGGAAGCGAAGAGGGATTTTTAAAAGAAGGTTTGCTAACCTTTCAGTCGTGCCGTACGGGAGATTACCACGAGGACATGGATTCGGATGTTTTTGAAGACTATTTTGGTGAAATGATAAAATATCTTCCGACTAATTCAGTAGTAGTTATGGATAACGCAAGTTATCATTCTCGACGCATAGAGAAGACTCCAGCTTCATCTTGGAGAAAACAATAAATCATTGACTGGTTAACCACCAAACCATCGAAAAAAAGAACTATTAGTTACAGCAAATTTACACAAACATAGTTTTATGAAATATGCCGTGGAAGATGTAGCACACCGCCATATCATTGCGAACTAAATATTATAGAACTTATATGGTAGCAAGACACAACACGACATTCAAAATGAAAGACGTTAAGCTACTGTTTGATCAAGCCATTAAGGAGGTGACACCAGAGAACTGGCGAAAAGCAGTCCAGCATGTCATTAAAGAAGAGGAGAAAATGTGGGATCTTGACTGCTTATTCGATCGGACAGTCAACCCGTTAATTATAAGTTCAAGAGGAGATGACGAAGAATATTGTGATTTTTTATGATTTAATTTCTGCATAATGTATTTTTTATATAATGTTCAATAAAAAATAAGAGTATCTAATACTATGTTCATAATTCCTAGTTTTTATTCTGTTAGAATAAAATTCTTTTCTTTTTACGAGTATCCTACCGACACGCCCTCGGCACACTATTTTCAATGTTTGTAAATGGATAGCAATAGGCTTAACTAATATATTGACCCCAACCCGGGTAGTACTAACTGCATTTGATAAAAAAACTTTATAATGAAAACAATGCCAAACTATGAAAGTGGCATAAATATTCGTTAGGTCACTCTGTGGTCCCTTTGCATACCTAATGAGTTTTTATTGCTTTATACCTTTCTGAAATAAACTATAACTTATTTTCGCATTGTTTCAGATATGTTCTAGTCCCAGAAAAAAATACTCTACATAGTCCAAATCCTAGATTCCTTCCATTAGATTCTCCTTTCGCTCGCACTCCCAATCCCACACATCCTCCACTTTTCGCTGCCATTTTGAGAAGAACGACTGGGATAAAAGTACTCGAGTGCCACGCTTTTATTTGTAAGAGAGAAGTTGCAGCAAATGCTTTAGTTAGATGTTGTTTTCATGCTTACGCTGATTCATCGTACGCAAAACAAGTGGATACCGCAGGAAGCATATATGGAACCCTTGCATCTGAAAGATTAACTAGTAAAGAAAAGGTATGACTTACCTTACTAGCTGACCTGTCTAACAATCAAGAAATATCGTGTTACACATAAATTTTTCTTTTTATGAAATTAATACAATTCACAATAATATTTAATTCAGTACTTTTGAGCTTAATAAAAACATACAAAAATTAAGTATTTCAATCGCGTGTCTGCAAGATATGATTGAATTAAATTATTTATATATTGTGCAGCATGACATGTAATCGGTTCAATTCTCTTTATCCAATTACCTTGTTATAAATGACATTTTTTATTTTTTATCACGTACAAAAACAAATACAGCAGATGATTTACACATAAACATGCCACTTATAACTAACCATGAGAAAAACATGGATTTTTATGATGAAACTACAGACAGTCAAGGATTGACCTCGTGATGGAGGCAAAACGAATCGGGTACTGAAATGGTGTACTCGTTGGGATCTTTCGAATTCTCGGAATGACATCCTCTTATCTCTAAACGCAATGAATTGCGAAGTTTTGATTTATTTGGATTTCGAAATATAAAGACTACGGAGCCCGCGTTTAGTTCTAAAGTCATTTGGATGATTCGTGTATTCCTCTTCGTTTGTTATCCAGTCAATATATTTGAATGAATGCAGAGTATCAACGATTTGATTCGGAGCTATCCACATCTTCATACTTAGCTATCAAAATTACTTCTAACTATTTATTATTTTTGCGGAAAGCCATGATATATGGGAAAACTTTGCTAATGAGATTTGGGAGGAAATGAGATCAAACCACTCGATTCGTCGACAAATGCTTGGAGAAATCCTCAGTAGGTTGATAAACAACGCAACTTTCTTGTCAGTTGAAGTTTCCTTGCCTAATATCACAAATTTTATGATTTGTGGCAAGTGTTCATTACAATGACAGGTATCGATTCTGATAAGACTCGCATTCCTTGAGGGGAAACGCATATAAGTTAATAAAATTATGGTGCCACCAAAAATTTTCGAGTCATTGTGCTGAGCTTCCAATGCGTAATTGTGTGCTATTGTTCATTCGTCCTAGATTATACTTTTCAAGGCTACCAAAACTGTTGCCATTGAGTGTTTTTCAAACTTACATGTAGCTTGTTGAGTAGTTTGGAGATTTAATGGCAATTTTAACACTGATGAGCCCTATGGCATTCTTCTAACAACGTGGCTGCTATTAATATTGAGATATGCATGTTATTCGTTGAAAAAATTGTATATATATATATATATATATATATATATATATATATATATATATATATATATATGTCAATCTGTTTTCATTCTTACATTCTTCTACATGCCAAAAATATAAAACAATGTAGATATACATTGTCGATTGTTTAGTTTGTCTTTCTCGAGTTATGAGTGTTTGAACAAACTCAATTGTTTTATATACAAACAAGATACGTTATTCCATGTTTCAATATTCACGTTTTGTCTTTATTCAGCTTTTTTCTTTACAAAATATGAAACGGTGAAATTTTTGGCATTTGATCATAAAACATAGTTAAGAAAGCATGAAGGAATAAAGTATAAGATAGTAAACTAATCAGAAGCCAATGTATTTATTGAAAATGTTATGTAGAAGCTTTTCTCCTAAGTGTGTTTTCAAATTCACTTTATCCTTTAGTAGTTTTATCTTATTAGAGTCAGGTTTTTAAAGCACAGTATCATAATTATATTTTATTTTCACAGATAGATGAATGGAAGATGAGTAGATCTCAGTCAGGTTCCACAATGACGTTAAATACTATAACAAATACCAATCAAAAAGATGATATCAGTATCTATAATGGAGATGAGAATCATAAAGTATGGGCAGGTTCTCAAGACAACTTAGATGGTATATATGACGTTTATTCTACTAGTACCATATCAAGACCTACTCGTCCAAGACAAATTTCTCAACCTGTTGGTAAGACAATGCTACTGAATATTCATTGACTTCTACTACTGCATCAATACTCCCAATTCCACTGCTTAATACGCAGTTCGTTAACAAACCTATCGATATCTGAATACTTGTGAGTATTGGTACAGTGCTAGCAGTTAGTAGTGTTCAGAATAGATATCACTAAAGTCCATGTTAATTTATAATTAAAGCTGTACCGCCGCCTCCGGTTAAAGATAAAAAGAAAAAAACGAAACAAAAATCTTTGAGTGGATCCAGGGAGGATTTGTACCACCCAATGATGAATGGTAAAGCTAGCAGTTTAGCGGGTTCAGTGGTGAAGACACGACAAATTCAACCTCAAATGAACGTAGCACCGCCTCAACCTATATACATAATGGCTCCACATCCTGGAACTCTCCCAAATCCAAAATTCTTCAAACATCACGGTAAGTGAGAAATAGAAATTGGGGTGAACAAATTAATTCTGCATGCGCTCTCTTTTGATCCCTTTTATTAATCCTATATTATAAATCTAATTGGTTTTTGAAAACATTAAATTTGCAACCATCTCTTTTCATTGGATTTCATGCAACCCCTTGAATTTCCATATAAACTAAATTCCAAGTGTTCAATTATTAAGTTCAGTAATTAATTAAGAGTATACAAATTATGCTCGAGCTGAATCATTATTTCACAAAAAAATGTGAAAATATCAGTGACCTTAACAGTAATGTTCATATTTAAAAGTACAAGTAGTTAACGATTAAGTTGATGAAGCGCTTATTGCAAATGAAACCTTGAAACTTTAGATGACTGCGTCAATACACGAATACTGTTTATTTGTTTTCGAACACCTACCATTAAAAGTGAAAACAAAAAATACAATAAACCAACCATCCAATTATACAAAATGAATTTTGACTTTATGATTCTACTTAGTAAGTCTCTAGAACGAAAACCCCTCAAGCTGATTAGGAACGTGAAAAATTCAACAGAAAGAAAACATGGTACTGTAAATCTATCTAAAGTAGATTTTTGAGGAAGAGAGACGAGTAGTATACGTCTTTTTGGCAGTAATAAGAGCTGGCCGAACACCAACTTTATAGGTGTCAGAAATTGGTGCAAGGCAACCTCAGATAAGAGGTGGGAGATTCACCTTCGAGATAATCGTTGGAAAAATAACTGACAGGAAAGAGTTGTGGGACTCTAGAAGTTGATACGACACAAAGTCGACGGAGAATGAGAAAAAGAAGATGAAATAACTTCCAAGAAAATCTTGAAAATTGTATCGCAATATTGTGGACGGTTTACAAGTGGTATGAGCATTGAAATGAGTGTGGAAATAGTAGAAATGTTTGAATTGTGTGGATTGTGTGGATTATGGATTATTATTATCAATTCCACTTTGTTACTGGAGATGAAATTTAAGTCTATAACTTCATCTCTAAGACAAAAATTCATATTTTTTACTGAAAACTTGTGACTGAAATCTGTGATGACAAATTGGACATCAAGGTTTCGTTCTTTGCTTTCATCATATTAGAAATGTTAGGCTAAATTTAGAAAAAGTTCTCTTAATCGTTCAAACAAATATTAACCTAATTGGGTGCAATATTTTTAATTATGCATAACTGATTTGTTTACAGGCAATACCTATTCCCATAGACCAAGAAGTAAAGTTCTGATACCAGCAAGACCCGTACCACCGCCGTTAGTTCCCGTAGCGCCGGTGATAATACCAACTACAATGCAAAAAAACAAAAAGAAGCATAAACACGTCGAAGAACCGATTTACATGCCGAGCAACAGAGCGTTAAGTCCAGTAGCCAGTTATCAACCTGTAAATTTTCCCCACGAAGCATATTTAATGCAACATTACGCAACAATGGAGTCTCAAGGAAAGCAAAGGAGTAAGAATAAAGAGAAGAATTTAGATAAGGCAAAATTAAACAAAAAATTAGGGCAAAGTATGAATGGTTTAGACGATCCTAATCTAATGAATGATGAGAGTCCTTTTAATACGGGGATTTATAAGAAAAAGGGGCATTTGAACGAAAGAGCGTTTTCCTATTCGATCAGGCAGGAGCATAGAAGCAGAAGTTACGGAAGTTTGGCGAACTTGAAGTTTGCTTCCCCAATTCCAAACGGCCACGATGTGAGTATTATCTATTGAAAGATAATTAAGGAGTAATTTAGGAATTACATATTTGAAATTATCAATTCTCTTGCTTAATACGTTTCCTGCTGGAGAAAAATTGTTTCATAAAAATATTAGAGAATGATTTAATGTACACTAACAGAAAATTTGAACACACTGATTTCTATTAAAATTTTTCGTTTCATAGATTTCAAAAATCAAAATGGGAGAACTTCCATTAATTTCAAAATTTGGGAGGTATCTTAAAATCTAAACTTACATAGCTGGGTGCTAATGAGAAGAAGATTTGCTTGTTGAGTTGACAATGAACGAGATGTCAATGATTTTTGTTATTACATGACGTTTTTCGAAAAATTTTATCAAATAATTTGTGAGCTGGCATTTAATAGTCATTTGAACTGCATCCAACTTATTTACTTTGTAATACTGTCCGTTGGAAACTAAATATAATCTCTAATAGTTTTTTGGTATGAACACGTGATTGCTGAATATTTTGCAGAGAATCGAGAAACTAACATACATATCTAAAGAAAGAGTTGATACATCTTTGTTCAAGCGGATACAATTAAAGCTGGTTTCTAAAGAAAATTTTATGAAGTGAAATTGAAACTCGTTAATGGGTTGTTCCATAAATGGCGATGCCTCCATTTAAGCTGACGAGTTACCACATTAAAGATTCAAAACACAAACAGGATAAGTAAAAAACGAATAACACATTTATTAATTGTTGTCTCGACACCGGAACTTACGAATGAGCATGTGAATTATAAATTCATAATCAATAATTCACAAATTACTTTTATACAGGCCGGATTAAAGCCAAAATAAATTAATTCAAAGCTAATCGATGTTATTATTCAATTATAAGGTGACTTATGAAGAATTAAAAGAAATTATACGAAATGGGTGGTGAACTTTTGGGCCAATAAAGATATGAACAGATATGAAGATATTGGGCTAGAAACTTGTTTTTCAGAAAAGGATTAAGACAAACCTCAGAAACAGAACACATAAATAAAAGTTATTTGGAGCATAGTTAATAAGAAGTATTCATTGACCGTGGAAGGTAGATAGATCTTGTTGGGATGGATCAGTCCTTTTTGCTTATTTCCCGCCACAACTTCCTATTTCCTGTCTTTTATTGACAGTTTTTAATTCTGCTCAGGTCATCCTCCATTTCTTTTAATGAGCTGATCCCCCTAAACTTAATGCACTCTTGTGGATCAAGTGACTTTCTTGTGTATAGTGATAATTTGTCCAATCAAACATTCTTTTCGCATCCTTTCCTCACACCATATTTTCCTAATTAGTTAGTGTATTCTTTCTTATGGTTTGGTAAAAGTTATTTGAAACATAAAATTAATTAGAAGTATTCATTGATCGCAGAGGGTAAAATAGTCAACAGAAAACGTCGAACTCTCGAACTATTTTTTAATACATTTTTTTGGGGTCACTATCGCATCAGGGTTCTATATGCTTTTATAGTGTCGGTATTCTTAGGTATACATTTTTACCTCTATTAAAGTAGATTGTTAATCTGCCTGCACTGATCGATGTTGCCATTTTATGCTCTTTTACTGTACAAATTGAATGATACCCAGATGTGATTTTATTTAGATTATTGATGTTTTAATTGTCGTAGTTTTACCGACAGCCTAGTCTCTGATTTCTTTCCTCGAAACACCCTCTTTTCCAATCACCAATCACAGTATTTTCATTACTCCACCCACACCTATGATTCATTTTTGCTGTGACAATATAGAATTTAAAAACGAAAGAGTGAGTATTTCTTATCGATGTCGACTAGAGCTCGCATATCGAGAGTCGTTGATTCGAACATACCATTCAACATCTCGCATATCGCGACTCGTTAAGTTATAGTTATTTCGAACCATTGCAGCGTAAACGTTGTATCTTGCGTCAGCACAAAATGACGAAATTCTATAAAGAAAAAGAAGAATCAATCCAAAGTTATTATGTATTATATAATAAAAGCGAAAAGCAACTTTTTCTTTTTGATGGCATATTCAATAAATTTAGTATTACTGTCTTTTAAGTGTTCCATTAGCAAAATCTGGAAACATCCTTCTTTCTTCTTCTTCATAAATAATCGGTTGCTTGTTTCTCAGAGTTTTCTTCGTAAGAGGTCGTCTTGTATCTCTTCTTCAAGTAACACAGCTAAAAATGTCGAATTTTCTATCACATGACTGCACGCCAACATTGTGTGTCGACTACTGTTGTGAACGAGACGTCGTCGTTCGCGTATGAGTTATATTGACCGCTGATGCTGTGGCTCGCGTTCAGACGGTATTCAGAATATTTACGCTTAACTCGGAAGCCGCATGGAGCATTCAATAAGAGACTTAGGCCTCATTAGAACAAAACTAACTTGTAACTAAAATTCCAGATAAAATTAATCAATAACTCGCTATTGGTTTATTGAGTTAGTTTCACCAATATATTTTGAATCTCCATAATATTTGACGGCTGATATAAACCTTGAAATATGGATGATTTGATGTAAATATCAAATGACAAAATAAATTCAACATGTCTGACCTCTTGAAACTTAATTGATAATAATTTGGGTAGTTCGAAATAATAATCAACGACAGTTTTCCAGATCGAATTTGAGTAATATCTTGTTGAGGTATGTTATTCAGGTTGTCTCCAATTAGAAAAAGTGACGAGGGTTGATTTATTTGAACTGTAGGTTATGGGAGTAAGTTGTCTAGAATTTGAGAATAGCTTCGATAGTCAGTAAATAAAATAAGAGGAAACAAAGCAAGCAGCTTCTATGATCAGAAGCTAATAATATATTATGTTAACAGTTTTCCTCAAAACTTCCTCCCTGCGTTCTTTTATTTTTTATATAATGTTAAATATTCATTTTGAAGGTTGAAGACCGCGAAGATATGAAGAAAGAAAGGGAAATTATGCAAATGGTACAAGATTTGGACCTTTCCGGAGACGAGCTGGAAAGATCTGAAGTACCCAGAGGCATGTACGATACTAGAGCTGGGCCTCCAGGACCTGTTATTGTTACTGCTCCCCAAATAAATGGCAGGGGTCACCGACGATAAGTCTAGGTAACAATATGAACTTAAAGAAGAGAATAATGACAACTTAATTCATTTTAATTCATTTTTGTTTTCAGGAATGGTGAAATAAATCTACAATATATTTCTTCCGAACGACAATTACTTTAGACGACAGAAACAACATATATCTTCGAAATAAGAGTAGCTCATAATCAGATTTTGTGAGTTTATAGTAGGTACAGTTTGAACACAACGACTTACGTTCATGAAATGACACTCAGTTACATGAGTATCGTCATTAATGATAACTGACATTTTTGATAGATTTTATCATTCAAATGATTATCATCATGTCGGCCTGTATTTTTTGATTTGTCATAATTGTATCAACTCAAATTTTCCAATGAATCCCAAGACTTCTGTACGGCAAGTAAGCATTGTAGAAGACTATACAGAACTTCAAAAAGCAATCATTTGGAAATCAATAACCGTAGAAAAATGTAGAAGAGACTTAATTAATTCATTAGGTGTTTGGGAAACTCATCTCGAATATGGAGATTATGCGAAAGAAGTTCTGATGGGATATTTGGTTTTAACAAAAGGCGAATCAAAAATACCTACCGACTACTCGTACATCAGTGAACTACAAGTTAAAGAAGACTTTCCAAATTTGAGCAATTATCAGAAAATAATACGGCAGCAAACCTACATGTATCTTCTTTTAGAATCGGCTGAAGTGATAGCCAAAGAGGAACACGAATCTTCTAAAATAGCAGCCGATTACGAGTCGAACAGTTTAGTTATTCTTAAGCGATTTGGATATGAACAGGAAGGACAATTATTATCTAAAGAATTAGAGAATATTGGGTTTTTGAACGTTTTCAAAAATATGGATTTGGCGTTTGATGAAAATAAGAGTCTCATTGAGAATCCACTCGATCCTGATGCTGCAGAAAAAGAATGGTTGAAAAATCATGACGCAGATTACAGACGACACAGACTTTTGTAAGAATCGAAAATATAAATATTACACTTTTTCACAATTAAGAATTTATCAGTGAATATTCTTTTTATTACAAAAAAAGTGGTAAAAAACTTAATATATCTTGAATTTGACAGGTTAGTACTTATTGTTGTTTAACTACTCTTTCAATACTTCTATTTACACCGAGGTCTATTTAGAAAGTAAGTTACCTTTCGTAATTAGAAAAAAGCAAGAATTCTCCTTTCTCACAGCCGCAAATGAATCAGGTACTTGTTATAGAAATGGAGAAGCTTTGAAGTTATTTCGTCACAAAAGGGTTGATTCTCACTGTACACTCCATTCCGATCCGTAACCATTACATCGACGTTCCAGTATAATTCAGTCATGATGATATAAGTTATGTTGATATAAGGTTCGTTTCAACCCATCAAAACACCGTCCTTGGTATGGTGACGATTCTGCGAATAGAGATTATGTGTTCCAACCTGGCGGTTACCGTTACGAACGATTCTTATTTGTGTTCCAACTGATTTAAATATCGTCTGTGAACCGCTTCCTGACGGTCTTTTCGATACTGGGATATCAAGTACTGTTACAAGAACCGTGTATAGCCGGAAATTGCGCTGAAAATATCAATACCGTTTTAAGTACGATCCCGACTAGCAGGTTGGAACAAACCTCTAGAAATCAGCTTGAAATGTGATTAAAGATGTTCACAAAGATTATTTCAATTCTCCAATAGGGGCTGACGACTGGCAAATGGATGTGATTTAAAAAGCTTAGCCCCTATTATTATAACATATTAATTTTATAAGTACTTTTTTGTTTCATAATGTTTCTGGAATGAAATAAATATATATAAATATTTTTGTGCTTACGCAATGCGACGTTTAGTTCTTTTACAACTGCTTGTCTTTAAAGTTATAGTCACTATATCTACTATTTTCAAAATCATAAAGGGTCTAACTCATTTAGATTCTCGTCATTCATATTTAAATCACTCTGTAATAGATTCCGGCACGTTTCAGCCTCTCCGGTAAAAATAAGTTTCGAATGATTTTTAACGGATTGGAAAAGGAACGTATATGGAACGGAAGATGTGTATACACACATTATTTTACATTTAATAATATTTGATGTAAATGAAAAGGAAGGAAAATGGAACGTATAGTGAGAATCAACCTTTAATTTTCCTTCTTCGATCTGTCTCTGTGATGCAGCTAGATGTCGTCATTGAAGCGTTGAGTTGCTTTACCCTTTATGAAAGTATTTATCACAAGATCAGTACTATAGAACCTTATGAGCAGAAAACTCACATTTGAATAAATTGGGCAGCTCTTGACTGTGACTTGCAGTGTGAGCGCAAGCATTGAAATGCACATCTGGCTTTTCCTAGAAAACAGTAACAAAGATCTTCCTTTGTAATAAGATTTGAGATTTTCTTTTGAGAAAAAGTTATGTGCCTCTTGTCTATGAACTGTAATTTCGTTTGGAACTTTACCTGTTGTAGGCGTTCGGAAGTATCGCTAACATTTATTGTAGTTTTGCCAAACATTATTGACAACATTTATGTTGGTACAGTTTCATTATTTCAAAAAATAAAGAGCATGAAACTTGTTGAAAATGGAGCAAAGGAGTGAAACAATATCTTGAACTTATCTTGGCTGTCCAATCATCTCTTCATTATAAACGTGTGTTTTGTTTCCAACAAAAATTAAATCACAGAGAGTCTTGATGATTGCACGCCGTCTAAGATACCCTAAAAAATACGTAATCAGCGCTCCTAACGGCAATTGGAACGATTTATTACCTAATAAATAGTCCCCGTATTATATATTCATCACAACTGTCTGTTTTCCTTTAATTCATTTAACGCCTTTTCTATATCAAAATGAATGATTTTGATTATTTGTAAGAGTCGAATTAAATATTTTCCCTCAGTGGTATAGGTGGTATAGTGTATGTTTTATCATATTAATTATTTAAAAAGATCCTATTACATTTTTTTATTACCTTCCTATGTTTTTTTTCAAACTTGTTGAAGGGGTAGATCTTTTCTCTACTTAGTATCTACGCACTTGATATTTTAAAGGTGAATAGTTTTTGAACGGAATAATACAAAAAATATGAGAATTGAATGACTACTAAGGGTTAAGCAAGTTGTTAAGTTATTGGAGACACACATGTTTAATAACCAATATATAAAATTGGATATTTTGAACATTTTTGATCATTAAACAATATGATTATCGTTATGTTATGATAGCGACAGAGATTCTTAGGAAGGAAAACAAATCTATCCCTACAACAAGCCTCTGGTATTAAACATTTCTTAAAGTATCCTAACGGTTTGCCAAGTTTTAACAGAAAATAATGGAATATTCGTAATTTCTCGAAAATGATAAGTATTTTAAATAAACAAGTTTTTTTCGATTTGTGCTCTTATTCTGTAACACAAGGTTTCTCCAATTATAACACAAGTAAAATTAAATAAATGTATACATTAAGTAAGTTCAGTAAAACTTCGTCTTTGATGAGGATCATTTGATCAGATCTATTTCATTCACCCTAATAGAATGTGAGTACTTCTAATAATTTTTTAGATTTCTTTCTTCTGTTACTTCGATTGAATTATATGATTCTGTAAATACGTTCTAATACTTTTTTAATCATAGTAATATTGTAGATTATGAAGTGTAAATAATATAATTGATAAATTCCATTATAATATCTATATTCTAAATTTGCTCAAATTTTTCGCTTGGGATATTATAAATTGAAAGTTTATTAGATAAAAGATGATAGAGATTTGAGAAGATGTTTGAGCTGCATCGACCGAAAAAGAAATTAGAAATAATGAAAAAGGGGTAAAACATGATATATCTTTCAATATCTTAATGACATATATATAGTTTCAATTTTCGTTTGTGAATGTTTTGTGGAGCTTCTATCTCATTGAAATATATTAAAAAAAGAAGTAGATTTTGCTTTATATATACCATGTACACATTTTTTAAGATATGAAATGAGAATAGATCTTTCTTTTACTTAGTTAAAAACAAATATTCTGGTTGTTTTGATTGAAATTTGGAGGAATTATTTTTAACAATTTTGTATTATTTTCTTTGATTACTCCTCATTATTGACAGTCGCAGAGTTAATGTTTCTCTGTTTAGACTCTATGTCTGAAACTACATACACATCATCCAATAAACATTTTCGAGGATATGATCTTGATAACTTATTTATATAAAAACTGTTTCTTCATGTTATTAAGAGAAAACTAATTTGTTTGGCATGTGTGTGTAATTTTTATTTGATAGAATCTGTTGTTGTGGTTTTCTATTCATTACACTTGTTGCTTGTATTTCAAAGACCGCTTTAGTTAAATGATAAGGACTGTATTTAGTTTATATTTTCTTTATTGATGTTTATTTCTAACGATCGAACTAAAATTGGTTACATATTCTCGTTTTTACGACTACCCTAAATTACAAGAACTTTATTTACCTCAATTGAACAGTAGACCAAATAAAATATCTAATTCAAACAATACAAATAGTAAAATACGTAATAAATAAAATTCATAGATAATTACAATACGAATCGGATCAATACCCCTAGGTTTCGAAGCAAGTTGCGATATAATTATTAAATTGGATTGAATTGTAACATAAATGTTGTGTCCTTTGTTCAATTATCACTGGTAGTAGGTATAATACACACCTTTTTGACACCCCGTTTACAAACACCTTTCATTGTTTTTATCGGAACTGTACATACTACACCGTCACTACCTGGGTGAGGGGCCACAACACATCCCAATTTTCATTTTAAAGGTGGTAGATTTCCTTTGATTAAAACGACCATCGTGCCGATGATTTGTAACTGGTTTAAATATTCTTTGTACCATCTCGCTCAAAAATGTTGCTGGATCTGTAGAATTCGCTGCCAGCGAGATAATCTGTGATAAGGTTTATTGCGCAAATCGCTTTTCACAGGATATATTAACGGTGCTCCGATTAGAAAGTAACCTGGGGTTAGTAGCTCCAGATCATTGGGATCCTTGGATATAAGACAAGCTTCAATGCATATTAGCAAAGTATAAAAGTAAGGTAAAGAAGTCTCCAACCACACGGCGAATATGATGTTTAACGCTTGTTGGTGCACTATCAGTCGTTCATTCTCAAAACGCTTTTTTAACAAAATAATGAAGTTTTCGTAATTGTGACAGATTTATATCATCTTGTACTAATGCCTTAAAAGAATCATAAAACGAGAACCAAACGCTATACTTACCACATAATGTTGGTAGAGATAAAGGTTTTAAGAATGTTCTGCTTTCTGGATCAGTACCGTTTCTGTTTATATTTATAACGATTCAAATTTGATAAGAGGGAGTTCCTGCGACGTTAGAATTAGTTCGACAGAGAATCTACTTTATGTTTAAAACGATTGTATGATATTGATTTTCAACCTGTTGTCTTACCTTATTGGCTTCTTCTTTCAAAGCAATGGTTTCATCTTATTTTTGTATAGGTGTAAACATCAACCATTCAATATCAATTTGTACCGAAATATAAGTTTTAAAAAAAGATCTAAAATTCACGAAGTTATTTTCGCCGTCCTTAAATTGTTAACAGCTATTTCATGTCAAGTAATAGGACCTTAAAGAGACCGTCTTTTAGTTCTCGTAAACTTATTTTTAGTTTAATTTGATAAAAAAAATAAAATTACGATATGAAGCTTGTCTTGGTAGGAAATAATGAGAAAGTAAATGAGCCACTAAGCATAACTTGAATTGTCGTAGTTAAGAAGCTGCTCAACTGTTGATTCTGGGGTAGATGTCAAAATACTCGTTTTTTGATTTTTCAGAAAAGATGTTCGAATAAATTGTTGGTAGCGTTGCTTTCGCTGATTTTAATATTTTTCATTTTTAAGTTGCTTTAATCTGGCACGAAACGGACCAAATATTGCTTGTATTCGGAGGACTGATTAATGAAAACCATAAGGAGTGTATTTAGTTTCTATTTTGTTTATTGATTTGATATATATATATATATATATATATATATATATATTTCTAATGATCGAATATATTCTGGTCTTCACGACTAACCTGACTTAGTGCGATCCTCTCCTATATCTAAGGGTGGGAGATGCAATCCCCACTTGTTATATAATACAAGAACACTCTCTGCCGATATCGTGTTCTATACTCAATATACACAAAGGTTCGATTACTGTATCAATTTAAAATCAGTATTTAATTTGAATTCACATTAGATAACGTATTTAGACTATTCAATTGTCATACAATAATTAGCTCTTGTCTATGTCAGTATTAATGCCATTAAGTATTTTCACATGAATCGTATGCTAGTGCCAAACTAAAAAAACCATAATTGTTTTGAACATGATAATAATGCATTTACTTATCAATTAAGTAAAAGTATCCGTATTTTTTAAATTAATATTTAATTATTTCCGTGCAAATATTAGTGATGCATGAACAAACCTCAAAAGTTGAAAAGTTTCTCATTATTTCAAATAGATTCACATTGTTGCTTTTGTTTCTCATTTCCTAACGATTGAATCAAATGAAGTATTATTATGCAGACTTATTATTCTGTGGGCTTGTGGATATCGATGAAAGGTGGGATTTTGATCCCAACGATCCCAAATATTGGTACCCTTCAAGCAATATAGTATATAACAATCAAAATTTCGAGCTATTTTGTTAACGGAATAATAGGTTAAATATAATTTGTAATATCCCAAAAGCTAGTTGTAAAGTTAATATTATTCAGTTATTATTCACTAGTATATAAAATCTTTAGTTTAAGTAAGATTATTTAAATTAAGGTAATATATATTGTAAATACTAATTATCCCTCTATTATTATAAATGTGTATTTTTTTGTATATTTACTAACAATTATTTCATCGTTTGTTTCATTCAAATATTTTGATAAGTGCCATTAAATTTACTAAGTAAAACCGTAATGGTTTCATCTGAAGATACGGCATTTTCTATTTTTTGATTTATTAAAATAATTGATAGAATGTTTTTTACAATAATTTATCTGTAAATAAATACGTATCAATATAATGATCTTAGTTTTTGTTATATATTCCCATAGAAAACCAATTTCACATTAATTTTATAACAGATATCAGAACCTGTTAAGTAAACTGTTTTTCAAATACTGGTGAATGAAAGGAGAATTTTGGTAATTTTATACTTTTAGGATCCCCTCGTTTTTTGGCTCTAGAAAATCGAAAAATCATCAGATTTCGATGATTTTTTTTAAATCTTCGTCTTTACGGCAGATTTATGAAAAAAATATGGGATATATCTCACCTGGAGATTTCATATGAGTACGCACTTCTTCGCATAAGTTTTTACAAAGCATCAAACGCATTTCATATACTTGTTTTTTTAATCCACACAAACATTTTGGAAACAAAAAATTGAAAAATGTTTGTTTATTCATTTTTTATCTCTAACAGTCAAGCTTAGTCGGATATCATTTTTTTAATGGTAAAATGGTGAAAATTTCCAATTTTGCAAAGTTAACTTTTAATATCGTACACTTGATTACAAAAACTGATTTTGAGAATGTTTTTGTTCATATAATTTTAATTATTACTCAATAAAAAAGATACAAACGATTATATGTGAGAAAAGGTCAATTTTAAGAGAAATTGTTATTATTTTTGATAGTAAAAACATGATAAATCAACATTTTTCTTTAATTTTTTCTTCAATTTGTTCGTTTTTTTGTGTAGATAATAAAAAACAATATAACAATTTCATTTGATTATTTGGAAGAAAGTTATCAACAGTTACACCCGAATGAGTCCATTTTCATGAATATTCAAAGCCAATATAAGTTTTAAATTTTTTTCCTCCTATTTTTTTTTTCGTAAATTCGCCGTAGAAACGAAGATTTTAATAAGAAATTCATCGAAATCGGCTGTTTAGGCGAGCGGCAAACCACCATAAAGACGCTTAAAAACACGAAGAAGTGTCCAGATTCCTAGTAATGGCTAAAAGTGGTATAACTTATCTATATGTTTTCGAGGTTAATGAAGACAAATGTGAAGTTAATTTTAATTGAATTTGGGAGAATCAAAAACACAGCATTTTCCGGCCGAGCGGGAAATTCTGGAAAATTTGTTTCATGTTATCATGACTTTACACATTGGAACGAAAAAGTTGTGTAACAAAATTTTTAATTATCCATTAGTATATTTACAGCCTAAAATTATTTTAAGCTAGTTTTTCAAAAAATTCCAGCCCTTATTCTTCATTAGAAAAGAAGAAACCTTATGTTCTTTAATAAAAAAAAATTGTTTGATTCACAAAAAACAGGGGTAATGAGAAAAAATTCCCAATTTTCGAATATCCATCTGTTTTGTAACATTATATTGATATTTTTATGAAAAATGTGAAGTTTGCTTCCTATAATTTTTTATTCAATAATTAATTAATAGACGTGGTATTAGTGTCCGTTGCCTTTTAGGGTACAATTTTATAACGATTTAAATAATTAAATTATTTATAATGATTGAAAGAAATTTTTTACATGAGAAAAAATATGTTTATATTCGTATTCAGCAAGTGTAATTACACAAAAAAACTTGAATTCAATTATCCCGCGAAGATGACTAAGTTTACTTTCTTGTTTCTCTAACTAGACGTCTCGAAAAATAGACAAAGGGGTTGAATAATCCACGAAGACCCTATGCTGTTCAACCATACTTAACATGTTTCTCATTTGCAGCGGCCTGAGCTGTACTGGAAAAAGTAGAAGGTAGCGTCAGTATTTATAAAATGGATGTCGAAAAATGCTCGCATCCTCATTTCTCAGACCCTTTCCACTTGAATATCAAAGCCGGCCCCGTTGCGTCTGTTTCACGCAACATTGCACTAGTTCCGTCACAGCCCTTCCCCAAGCTGCTTCGGCCAACATGGCTGTGTCAAACGCCGTCATGTCCTCTCTTGAGTAGGCTACTTTTTGCAGTTGAGAGAATCAAGCGGATTGTTTGGGGTTAATGAAAGTAAAATGTCCTATTCCTTATGAAGACACAGCAAACTAGCCATGCTTTAACATCTTTTATTCGTCTGCGTCGTGGTCGAATTTACACCAGACATTGATTTGTCCGACATAGCGTACAATTCCAATTATTGCGATATATGAATTAGCCAATTTTGTCAAACGCTAAAATGCCGTAACGTGCTATCCCTCAAGAAAAGTTGTACTTTTATCTCTTTATTTTTTACTGGAACTTCTCAAACACCTCTTTACAGAAGAAATAGACGTTCGAAATATCTTTGGTGCAATTAGTATTTGTGGATATTCAGAATTAAATTCTAAATTCAAAGCCAAGTATGTGACAAGATCAAGATTCGGCATCAATGATCAAAATCTGTTATTTGCCCACAACTATTAATCAAAAATTTACCAAACACAATAGAAGTATGTACTGTAAAGTTTTTAGCTACTCTAATAACTGTAGAATTAGATGAATCGCTATTCGTCAAGCTTAAATACTATGTTGATAGAGAACTGAAGCAATAGAGGGTGTTCAGTGACATTTGCAGAGAAACAAAAAATGTTTTTTGTACGCTGTGGAGGACAGATCATTTGCTCCACTAATGCCCATTTTAATAGACAGCACTGCTCATGTGAATGAGTGACGAGAACACAACGGAATTGATAGATATTCGTACAGAAATGACGACCACCTAACTGTTAACCGCTACCAAAACTTCATAGATCGAAACAGTAGCGCTCACACAAATACTGTTCACCGAATGTGGGAAGTGACCAAGTCCAATTTTCGGCGTCGTTTTGGTAACAATCCCCAGTTTAACAGGTACTTGTTTTGTTTCATGTAGCGTCAACGATTTCTTGTGTTAGTGTGTGATTTAACAGATTTTGACCACTAACTCCACTACCGCCAAATCCATAGAATAATGAGAGAATATAATAGATAAAAATTTTAAACACAACCACATGAAGCTGGGTCAGTAGTTTTGTATAAAATGTTATACAAACGATATAATGCAATTAGAATAATAATAGCCCCTCGATGACAAAGTTATGAGAAATTCAATGAATGCATTACATAATAAACCTCATTAACATTTGTTTTACTGCAAGTATAAACATATTAATGCTTTAAAATCCAATAATTTTACTGTTAAAATTATAATGATTGCATAATATATAAAGGAATATTTCATCATTCATGCATTTACGACATTCTTATTTTCAGATGCACTGAATTATAGCTTTGAAATTTCTTGTGAATTACATTATAATTTATTGAAACAACAATTAAAATACAAATCGCCGTCTCACGGAGTGAAAATTAATGTAGGTACATAAGTCGTAGGTAAATTAACAATTATTTTTTATATTGATAAAAATCTTTCCTGTCTCTATTTATCCGATTAAGTCAAAAGACAGTTGATAGTGAGTCAATTATTGCGCATAGGGGAATTCAAAATAAGACGATTGAATTTTATCCTATAACTTGCTGATAAGTTATAGGGCCTCAAAGTGAGGCTCAAAATTTCAAAATAAACTAATTTACTTGTAGCCTTTTGAATAAAAAATAACAAATTTGGTATATTGCATGGGCATTAAGTATAGCATAGTGATCGAACCATTTTGGGGTATTAATAAGGGTTGACCTAACCTTTAAATTTTACAAAAGTCTTTTCTGTTAGTTGATTTTCTTCTCGTACTATCGATAATTTAATTTGAGAACTTGTAATTTTTTATAAAACTTTGTCATTTTAAATTATAAGTCGAATGACCGAAAACATGTATTTAACAATTTTATTTTCGAAGCCAATTATGGGCTATTAATTCACACATCAAATTTGACTTTAGTTTTTTTTTTAATTGAGTGGAAAATTCTCATTGAGTGAACAAGTGGATATGTTATTGGTGTTTTTATAAGGAAACTGTATAAGAAGCGTAGAACAGTATCGTATGAGGTTCCTTGATTAGAAACAATTTCCAGAAGGGAAGCAAACCTCATCAAAAAATCAAGTATTTTCTTTTGAAAGCGAATATCCCAACGTAAAATGAATCGACTGAACCAATTCTTGAGGTAACAATGATAACAACTTTTCGTCTGATATGGATAGCGTAAATTACGTCTATAGTTTAGTGTGCAGATGAACTTGATATGCCACTTTGTCTATATAAAGTATATAAAGTTCCAGTGCTAATATGCTGTTGATCATAAATAGTATCAAAAAAAAGTTCTTCATCTTGCATATATATTTGAACAGGACGTTTTGGGTTAACACTATAAAATTTTTCTGCTCCTCGAGTCCACCTTTTAGGAATAGGAAATGTTTCTCTGTGAAGAACCACGGGATTAGGAAACCTCCTCCGTTATTCTTCCACGCTTCTTCTAGAGTTTTCTTCACAAAAACCTAACGCCAATAACATATCCAATTGTTTGCTCAATGAGAACTCTCCACTTATTAAAAACAAACAGTTAAATTACTAGAACTGAATTGCAAATAGTTAAATTTTACTTATAAAATCATTGTTGAAAGTATCTCTTTGGTTATCCGACTCTCCTTGAAAATGATGAAGTTTTATGAAAATCTACAACAGTAAACATAGCTTTAGGTATGAAAATGAAATGTTTCAAATGAACTGAACCCTCCAGAAGGTTCGATCGCTTTCGACTTACCATTACTTAATGCCCTAAACAGTTGCATACAGTGTATCAAATTTGGTATTTATTTCCCTATAACTTTTCAGGGATGTATAAATATAAATTGCCCCAAGCGTCATATTTTGGTCTCCCCTATACGCTTCTACTCTGTATCGGTTCTTATGCGAAACCTTATATATAATGCATCCCCGACTCTTGTAAGAGATTAAAAATTCTCGTTTTCACTTTTTAATTGCTTGACAAATTACTAATTTCTAGTATAATTCAAATTGTAAACTATGTAGGGCTCAGGAATTTTATGACACTAATATGAGAAAAAATTATAATTAAATCAGGTGACATGTATAATTCTCAATTTTTATAATAACGAAAATTCAAATTTGGCTCATTACTAATACTAGTGATAATTAAATAAAAGTGAATTGATTAAATGTAGGACTCCACTAATCCTCCTCCCATATCTGCGCTCTTTTCAATTTGATTTGGGATTTGTCAAAAAGCAGCCTGCACTGGATCTCTAGCAATGTATCAAACTGAGCTTGTAATTCTGTTTCACTATCATTCGGAATGTATTCTTATTAAACTATTTGCTCCTTTCCTGTACAAAAAATTGTATTGTCTTGGGATAAATACTCTTTCTCCCAAACAATTTTCACCAAACTAATTGGAAAGCCTATTAAAATCCTTTATGTAAACCGAGGGCACTCGTCATGTTGGAAGAAATGAGACTGTCGAATATTAAAAGGAAGATAGCCAATAAATCTTCGCAGAATATATAAGCTGTTTAAAATTTCTCTTAGTTACGTAATGGGGATTTCCTTCACTCCAGTCTCGGCAGCTTTAGAAACACCATTTGTAGTATAAGCACAAAATTTGTATTTTCCAAAATTAGCTCCCCTAAAGAAATATAGAATTGCAATCACCTTGCTCCATTACCTTACTTTTAAGTGTAGCAAATTATGATTTTGTAAGAATAAATTGTGTTTGCTTTATAAATTCTCTGTACACGTGTTTTATCATGATTGCAGTACGCTTCAATTTTTGCCTGACATTTAGGGATCTGCATCTACTGAATTTAAAGCAACTGAAGTTCCTGCATCAGTTTGATCAATATTTTGTTCATTGCAGTATACCTTTCACTGAGCAAAGCAATAACCATATTCATTGAACTTCCCCAAGTTCTTTAATATTTAATACCATAAACTTTTTCCTTTGGTTAATATTATATTTAGAGGCAGTCTAGTAAAGAATGTTCAGTTAATTTAACATATTAATTGGATTGTGGATATAACTTGTCATAGCATCCAAGTTTGGTATAAGGATCTGAATTTTGATGCTAAACAAATTATTTCAATTATTTTTTGTTGTAGTTTGAGCAAATATTGAGTGCAAAAATCCTTCTCTTTTAACATATGATACTTTTATAAAATTAACTTTAATATAATCTTGGAAGTGAAGTTTCCTATTTCAAATTATTTGTTAAACACATTTTTTACCTTGCTTAAGAAAAAATTTTGGTACTTCAAGCTATATGTCATAAAACCAGTTTAAATATTGAATCAATAATACAAACATAAAATATATAAAGTTTAGGTAGTAGATAGTTAGTTCTTTCCGATCCTTAACATTGTAAGGACATACCTCCATACCTTTAATAAAAATAAAATAATTTTCCAATTGATAACGTATTTAATTTTTTTCATAAATACACCGTTACCTAATCCATAATCCCAACATATTTAATATATAATAGACATTTTACTGCAAAAAAAAGTTTCTGTAAAATTTTCGAAAATTAGCCTTGCTAACCACAATGTAGTTAAAGTAAATAATTTTTTTCCGTACTCATTAATAGAAAATTTATACATATAGTACCTAGTTCAAAATATTACACAAATAAAATAAAGCATGAGATTTCTGTTCTTTTGCTGTAGAGTTTTTGAACAGATATATGACATAAAATTTTTCCATGTCATACATCAAGTCATATTTTGATAAAAACTGAAATAGGTTCAAACTTCAACCTTCTACTCGCTTCAAACTCCAATTTTTAATCAGAAGAGACCTTGAATCAAGACAATTTAACAACCGAATAATTTTTCTAAATCTTAGCATGAAATGAGTACATAAAATTCTACTTTTAACAATATTTATTTGAATTTTCCTCTGATGTAGATGATTTTTTCAATTATCTTGAAATTGTATTTCCGTCCTTTTCAAGCATATTGCAAAAGTTCGAGCAGAGTAATTTGATAATAAACAAATAATTACAGTTAGTTAAGAATTTCGTTCTGTTAGCTGCTCGTTACTCGATGACCTTCTATCGATCGCCGGCGGATTTTGCCCTTTTGCAAAATAAAATGTAAGGAATGTAGTTGCCGCCAGTTGCATAATTATTACCTCATACTATCAGAATCAGCCTAGATTTACAGTTTACAAAGATATTAAATTTAACATTTATCTAGTTTCACTTGAAATTAGCTTATTTTAAATTCCGAGGACTATTTGCGATTATATTGAAAAATATTTTTGCTTTAAATAATATTGAAGATTACCAAAAATCTAGAAATTTTTTGGGAAAATTATAAACTTATAATTTATAAATATAATTGATAAATTGGGGTTCCGAATAAGCGTTGGTGTTAGCTCTCGAATAATTTGTAGGACGTGATACGGTTTATATGTTCTTAGCCTAAATAAAAAATAAATCTCATAAATAAAAAAAAACTGTGATCACTTTTCAAAATAAATATTCTCCCTTTATTTCCACACACTAATCAGAACGTCTGACTAAAGCTTCTATGCTATTATAAAAATAGGATGCATCTTTAGAGTCGGATTATTTGTACACCTTAACTCGACCTTGAGTTGCGAACAAAAAATAGTCGGAGGGGTCAAATCAGGGCTTAATGGTGGATGTTCAATCTTTGTGAAGACACATTCGTGTGCAGTAGCATTGGAAAGCGAAGCAGTGTGGACTGGAGCTTTGTCATGAAGCCAGTGCACAACTCGGCTGATTTTGACGCACCTTTTTTTATACGCAACCGCCTTAATAAGTCAGAGTAATATAACGTGTTCACAGTTGTATTTGATTCTTTAACGTCAAACAAAAGGATACTTGCAGTGCCAAAATATTGTAGCCAAAACTTTTTTGTTGCTTTTCGTGACGCTTGCTTTTTTTGACACGGGCTCTCCACTCCGTCGAGAAGTCGGATCATAGTATAAGACCATAGTTTCATCACACGTCCCCAGCGAAACAACTCAGACCAATTTTTGATTGGATGATGGACACAATATACTGTAAACAGCCTCCATTCTGTTTTTGCTTCGTGTTGCAGTCAATTTAAGACATTTTTCACAAATACAACGACAAAATGGATCGATGGAGCAAGTTAAAACTTTGTGTAAAGCTTGTTTAGACTTATCACTGAAGCAGACATAAACATTTTTACTAACGCACTCTATTTGCTATAAAAGGCCAAGAACTCATGGACCGCACTACGTGAATAATGGTGTTGTGAGTGATTGGTATCGAAAGTTTAGATATGTTTTTGATGAAGGGGTCCAAGGATGCAAATCTGTCGTTTCAGATGACCTGGTTCAATGAGTTGACAGAATGGTTACAGAAAACCGCAGATTTACCATTTCTCCTTTGTCTACGAAATTTCCAGAAGCTTCAAGGTCTTGCCTTTTATTTAGAGTCTAGCGGAGATTGAAAAAAACAGCCATCGTAATTACGATGAATCCAATGGTTGCTTACTAAATTAACTTTGAGTGGCTATTGTGTATGAGACTCAAATGACTGATACAGGTACAGAAATTTAAGTCCATCGTTTAAGCAGTCTAGATTTCCATAGTTTTCATCAATTTTTAGCTTAAATATATACTGCATATCATCCACTGCAAATTTTTTGTGTTCTTCATGCCAATTTTTCTTCTAATCAATCAGTTTTTCCGGGTTCTGGTCGAATAGTTAAATGTCATTTGTGGCTAGCAACATATTCAGATCTAGCCTTATTCTTCTTGTACGTTTTATTAACTTAGAGATTGGATATATCACTTAGTTCTTCACCAGTCGCTTTTCTATGCGTGAACTGCACGTTTGCTAAATTTTCCCGTTGACGTAGCTTCTTTCTGTCATCAACTCTGCATAACAACTCCTACAACAACCCTTTAAGCTTAAATACCGATGGAGATTATAATTCTCTTGATACACTCACTAAATTTCTATTATTTCACTGCTATTACACTTATCTCTGTTACGTATTTTGGCGATGATATTGAGATAAACTCTTTTGTTTGTATTTGACCTTGTGAATTCTTCCGCCGTAAATTAGAGTCTTACTTCATTCTTTTTGTAGCCTCTTCAGTTCTTGATTCTACCACGCAGAATGGTTCTCCTTATGCCAGTACTATAATGAGCAACCATGAATATCCAAACTACAATAGCATAGTTGCAAACAGATATCAAAGCCAATACGAATTCAGGAAAAGAATCGACTATCCCTTTTATCACAAAGTTTATAAATATATCAGACAACTAGATATGCAGTTTCTACAATTAAATATTGATATACCTTCCTCGTGGCTGATAAAAACTCCAAGCATTGACACAAGTTTGAATATCTGTAACAAGGCAGAAACGCCGACCTCCATAATATATCAGAACTCTCACTCGAAACTCTTCATGTATTCTTACTTCCATAAAAAATACACTGATGTATCCAAAACCCCCAATGGAGCTGAGGCTGTTGTTATCACTTTTCATAAACCTCCCTTGAAATATAAATTACTTCACGTAAGCTCCATATATTCAGCGGAAATATATGCTATCCTACAAGCTTTAGTCGAAATTCAATCATCAAACCTACTCCTTAAAAAATATATATACCAACAAACCTCTTGAACTACAAATCCAGAAACAATTTCGTCTACTACAAAACAACAACTTACGAGTAGAGATCAGATTTTTGTGAGTGTCCTCTCATCAAGAAATACAAGGAAATAAAGATGCTGACAAACACGCAAAAGACGCTACGGTTTGCAGTGATGTACATATAGTGAGTAGTGCGGTATATAGTGACGTGAAAGCATATATCAAAATGAGAATTAATCTTCAGTGACAATCTGAGTGGCAAAGATCATTTCAAAAACTAAAACTAATAAAGGTAAGTGTTCAACAGTGGCTGCGATAATGCAGTAATCGCCCAAAACAAATCATAATAACTAGACTAAGAAAAGGTCACACTAAAATTACGCACCAATATTTACTATGTAGAAGTAACACACCTATGTGTACAAATTGTAACCGAGAACTTACTGTGAGACATATACTTTTAGAATGTACATTATACGCGTCGCAAAGACAACCACGTAATTTTCTAAATGACATGGAAACCGTACTCGGTCAGAATTGTGACGTGGTTAATATCTATAAGTATCTGTTAAATACGTCTTTAGTTAACAAGCTGAAAATTATATTACCAAAACCATCGATAATAACCAACGTTGACAAGAAAATATTAAATAAACCGTCAATAATATAAATTTCAAACTATCAATAAATAATTTTATTCCGTAACAGCATTTTTTAAATTGTATAGTTATAAATGATTGAAAACTTCTTTTTCTTCAGATTCTGATTTTTTAAAATCATACATATTGATATTAATTAATTGCAACATTTTGGTTGAAATGTTATGAATGATCCACCATTCCGTTGCAGTGTAGATCGAGCCATAATCATATTTTGTAACATTTCAATAATCTTGAAGACCCATTTGAAGGTTCAGATGAAAACTGTGCGCCTAGCGAAATTTCTTCTGAATCCTCTGAATCTGTAGAAGAACGAATCTTATATGAAGAAAATAACCCAAGTGACACGCAAAATAGTGATCTTGATATTTCTTCAACATCAACACCAACACCACATCAACAACCCTCTGACGAAGAAGGGAGTGAATGGGAGCCCAATTCCAGATTTTAATTTTGATGTTATAAGCAATCGTTTGAAAATTGATCTTGTGACTTGTACACCTCTGGATGCTTTTGAAAAGCTCTTTGTGTCTGATGTTATGAAAAACATAGTAGAATTCTCTAATATCTACGGACGCGCTTTATTCAACACTAACAGGCCAAAAACAAGATACAGTAGGAATGCAACATTTCGACCAATTTCAGTGGAAGAGATGAAGCAGTTTTTGGGTTTATGCTTGCTTCAAGGGTAGATGTACACAAAAAATATGAGACGTTATTTTTCATACTATGATTCCCTATACTTTCATCCTATATTTAGCTTTGTTATTTCGGCAAAACGTTTTGAGCAGATTTTAAGGGTGTTATACTGCTTTTCTCGAAATGCCATACAAAGGGATAAAGTTAAATTTTACAGTTTCAAGGTTCAAGGTGCTAATGGTCCCAGTCAAGAACTATCTTTCGACAAAAGTCTTTTGCATCGAGGTAGACATGGGTTCAGGGTTTATATAGAAGGAAAAAAGTAAATATGGTATCAAGTTTATTGACGTGACTACTTCTGATAGTTATGTACTGAATATGGAAATGTGTAGTGGTACCACACATTCATACACTGATACTCCTAAAACAAATGCTTTAGTGCTAAGACTAATGTAACCTTATTTGATGAAAGGATGAGTAATTTATGGATAACTATTACATCAACGTTTCAAAATGGAAAGAAAAAAGGGACGTTTCAATGATAACAATTAGAAATCGTCCCCATTCGTTAACATCGAAAAACAGATTTGGAAAAGAATGGATAAAACCAGAAGAAGTCGTGACCTAAAACGAGCATATCTCGGGAATTGTTCGCTGTGATCAAACGACATCAACACACTATTCTCCACGGAAAACCATATAGTGGTATGAGAAAGTACGTTTTTATCTTTTGGATATATCAGTGTGGAATGCATTTTATTGTATAGAAAATATTATGAGGCAGATTTCAGAAAGTATACCCTTTTAGATTTCAGAGATAGTTTGATCAAATATTTAATCTGCTTGCCGGAATATATAGAAGGAAAAGATTTGGTAAGAAAAAGCAGAAAAAATAATTCTAGAAGGCATGCATATGCTGAACAGAAAGGTAACGCTATTCCTAAAAAAATAAAGATCACTGACCAGAGGAAATTCCGGGAGTATCTGTGCCAAAATCTGGAGATAAATTGATTTTTTTGATGATACTATACAAAATCAGCGCAGGGAAAGTAGCTACAGGTGCAAAGAATGTATAGGGAACCCAGCTTTATGCCCTAGATGTTTTGAGGACTGGCTCGAGAGAAATAAAAATCCTTAAATTTAGGTTGCATTAAGAAAATTTTTTTTATTCGAATAAATATACTTTTAAAACTTATGTTTATTTAATTCCATGGCGCTGATATACGTCTGCGCTAAATGGTAGTTAACTTATTCATGATATCATGACAAAATGCCTATAACCGTAGGACGCATTACGGCGTTATATTAAGGTTTCAGTAGATAATCTCCTTCAAATATGACAAGACGTATACCTGCGTCGAGTAGTCAGGATGACTAAAATGTTATTTCATAGTCTTCTAGGTGTAAGACAACCTATACACATAAAGATAGACCAGGTACTGTCCAAGAACGTGATAAAAATCCCTAAACCATCGCATCCCACATTTCCTCCCCTAAAGTTGAGGGGAAAACCCCTAGGTTGGGAACCCTGTTACTAGTGTGTATGTAGTGATAATCCCATATTAGCTTCGATAGTAATTGAAACGCCTTTAGATTTCTTCAATATATGCTTCTAAATCTTTCAACGTCTTTCTACCGTCCGTATATCATGTTGCCTCAACTTGTATCTGTACACCTACCTTCCAATCTTCTCTATCTAGTGTAATTATTCTGATTTTGTTGTTAAAACCATATCATTAATACGTTGTACCATAACGTTAATTTCAGCCCCGCCATGTATCTTCTAATGTTCCACACTATGCATCTGTTTTATATAGTATTAAGTTGTGTGTTACAGGGCTAGTCTTGTGAAAAAAATCTGTAGATTTAGATACAAGATTTTTATTGCAGCTGCAAAAATAGTAATAAAGGCCTCCGTGAAGCAAAGACAAGCTAGCCTTTAGAATTTAATAGCCTTATAAAGTCTCCATTAGCTGCATCTTTGTTCATAACACCAACAAATTTACGCATGTCTACTCGTATAACCAAACAGTCATTTTAGAACTGAGTTCCTTGGTATTATGGCACATGCTTCTACGCAGATAATATTGAATACTCGTGCACTGAGTACAATTTGATTGAAGTTGGCGTCGGCCTCTAATCTGCGATTCCCAGTTTCAAGAGAACTTTTCTTTCTCTTCTCATTGAAATATATGTGTGAAGATCTCCTCTAGTTGTTTGAAATATGTAATTACTTACTTCCAGGCTACGATCCCGTTGCTAAAACCAATTTTTTTGAATTCATTCACCAAATTCGAAATTGATGTTACAGAGATTTTTGAAAGACTTTTGTATATGAAACATAATTAACTTTTGATATATTTTGATATATGTGATCAAAATAGTTACATGACATTTTATCTATGAAATATATTTGATAAAGCTGTATTACACAAATTATGAAAATATAAAAATTTGGAGTTGCAATAATCTGCCAGTTTACGTAAAAGGAACGACCAAAAATTACGCTCTTTCTTTTCGATGATGAGGCATTTTTACCGACTATACTTTCTATTGGATTATTGCGTCGTCGATGGCCGGAAGAAATGGCGGTAGTGTGTGATGATCATACAAGAAGAAATAACCCACCAACCAACAAGTCAAAGAAAGTCAACAGACATGCCGAATATAATTTAAGAGCCTACGAAAAAAACTTATCTAGACATCGAGTGGCCTACTTATTGGCGACTTACGAGACCACTTTATACCAGTGTCGTCGTAACGGTGACACTCGATTATATTTCTTACATATTTAATATCGATGATATAATTAGCATTTCAATATGAACTATTTTCTTCACTCAGTAATGATTGTAATATCACAGTTCCTTGTGCAGACTTTACTTTTTACTAGATCTTTGAATTGTTTGAATCTACTTTTGGTTAATGGTAGTCTTCGTACAGCATTGTGGTAATTAAACTGTATAACACTAAAAAGAACTTTGAATGTCAATGTAGTCGATGTATGAAAAGAGAGGAAATCTAATGATGTAAGGTCAGGTGATCGCACTGGCCACTCCATTGATCGCTGCATCCCTATCCAATGTTGCATAATTATGTACAGTAACCGAAATGATGCAATGATCCAATGTTCACTTTATTAAATATTCAGTTCAGTTTAATAAATAATCATACAAAAGAACGCACATCGTATTCTGTGGTTTTAACCCATTGCCTAGCAACCTCTTTGGGACCTTGGTAAAACTTTTTTTTGCATGCTCAATATCTTCTTTGGAATCAAATTTTCCCATGCAAGAATTTCGTTATGAAAAGTAATCTGACGATGCAAGATCTGAACTGAATGCTGGATGTGTAACAAGTTCAATAGAACCAAGTTCTTCGTAAATTTCGCAGTATGTGATTTAGCATTGTCTTAAAATAGAACCTGCTTTCGTATAACTAAACCTGGATATTTTTCCAATAAAATCTCATACATAAGCAGTCCACTATATACCTCGGCATTGAGAATGTGACCATCTAAAATGAATTCCATGTACATAAACCTTCATAGTTAGACCAGACACACAGAGGACTTTTCGCTCGAATTGATGGGTTCGGGTAATTGTCATTTGTACCACTGATTTCTCATTTTAGGCTTGTTTTGATGAATCCAGTTTTGATTGCGAGCAACTATGTGTCAAATGAAATAATCATCAGGGCAAGGAGCTGTTCGTACAACCCTATTCGACGTTTCGCTTGAATCTCGGTTGATTCTTGTGGCAGTAATCAATATCATTCAAATATCTTACTTTACTGAAAGTTTGATAATCGGCGAGTGCTGGGACGTTTGGATTTTTTTATTCCTTCCCTTGTAACTTCAATACTCCACTTAGATGAACGACATGCTTAAAATGAAGTGTAGGAATGTTCACATATAGAAATCGACATTACTTAAGAGGAACTTTCTGTATTCCATTGGGTTTTATGGTCTGTATATTAAGTTGTA
The DNA here is from genome assembly GCA_026230145.1 of Diorhabda elongata. NCBI lineage: Eukaryota > Metazoa > Arthropoda > Insecta > Coleoptera > Chrysomelidae > Diorhabda > Diorhabda elongata. Next base: position 16,127,033 of record CM047930.1, read on the forward strand.
TAAAAAGTTTTGACGTTATCTACGTTGTCGCAAGTAAGGAAAATCTCTTCATACAAACGATAATCAACTTTAAATTAAAATAATTCCAGGTATTCGAACCCTGAAGATGGGAACATGATTCTAGAGAATTCCATCAAACAATGTTTGTGACTGTAAATGTGTAGCCATAATGGTAAGAAGTGTGTTTAGTATGGATATTACAGATGTTTCCATTTTTTTGTATTGTGAATTATTGAGCCCTTTACGTAATTCTTAACGTAGAGTAGCTAGATAAAGATCGTGCTCCAAGTTCCTAAGTGGATAGCTATACAATGATCATTCTAGAATTGAAGAAGCGTACCTACGAATCTTACATACGGATTCAAAGGTAAATAAGTGATATGGAATCTTTTGAAGAAGTCATGGCAGTGAGCTTTGCTCTTTAATCTGAGTAAATATCTCTTTTGTAGTTTGGGTTATACAATCTATATATTTTTATTTTTGTTCGCAGGATTATGATTTAGATTAAAATAATGTTCGATCCACATTAAGGACAAATTATCTACTACACTGGTAACTCGCCACCGGCATTAATGGTAAAGTCAGGCGCGCCGACCAATTAGGTATAGAGAATTTTGATGATGACGAATTTTTTCTCTGTAATGTGTATATGACAAGAGTGAAATTAAATTCACAAGAATAAACTCACAGTTATAAAACCACGTCATGATACGTTTGCAAAATCTTATTTTTGCCAAATATACTCAAGATAATTAATATGACCTCTATTCTTAATTTCAGTATTTTATAGTGAAAACACTTCTACCAATCGAAAAAATTAGAATCTTTGATTAATTATACTATTTTGAAGATGGAAGTTTTATTACACATATTCTGTAATTATCTATATCTATACCCACACTTTTTTATACAAGCGGTATTTGGAGTCTCCATTTTCTATAAGAAACAGAAAACATACAAAATATCTAAAAATTACTATAGTATCTGCAAAATTTGACAAATGCATATAAATAATTAGATCGGAACTATCATTATCCATGAGAGGGTAATTTATAATGAAGCAGGCGCTAGATTTTCTACGATTAAAAAATAAAACTCCCAATCTGTACATTAATCAGGCACCAACCAGCTCAATTGAACTGCAACAACCTGCTATTGGAAATTCTACGTTGATGTGAACAGTTATTTTTCTTACTCACATATCCACTTGTTTGATGTCTACAGTTTTGATTAGGGAAGCTTTCTATACAGACACCAGAAAAATTGTTAAACTTGTAAATCATAATACAAAATTAATAGAAGATTTTTTTTATATAACAAGTGACATTTTTGATTTCAACATTTAGCAGCATATGGTTTAATTTCTATGGAAAAATAAATCAATTCTGGTTGTAAATGGACTAAGAATAATTACTTGCATGTACAATTTAGAATAGAATTTTATAACTGGAAATGTATATAGCTGATGGATGCCAAATAGTAAAGAATGCAATGGATATTAACAATGTTTCCAATTTTGTATTAGACAATAATATCCCAACTTGGACACCCAGAATAGACCATCTAACGACAGGCATGGTAAAAGCGGCGAAAATGGAAATAACAGAGACAATTAAAATCATACGGGACAAAATATATGACACAGAAGAACCGCCAGAAAATTGGGAATTTGATATAATTACATCAATAGACAAGAAGAAACTGCTACATCTGTAGACTATAGGGGAATTGCACTATTGATATAGAAATATAGGAAAAAAATTAAGAGACTATTCACATAAAACCATAAAAGAATCTCAACAAAGATTTCGAACAAACAGAAGAAAGACAAATGCAAACTTCATAATTAGACAAATAACAAAAAAATAAAAGAAGACCCCTATTTTATATAAATTTGAAGATAGATAGAGTCAATAGAAATGACATAAGGAAAATCCTAAGATATAGAGAAATTGAGGAATAACTAATAAAATTAATGAGATAAGAGTTAGGCAAAAGGTCTCAAATATGCTCGAAACGGTGTAAAACAATAGATGTAGACTGAGCCCATTATTATCAACAAGTTTTACATGGAGGAATAAAATGAACAGAAAGACAAATTAAATACTATAAAGTCGGTCACTGAAATATTGAAGAAATTGACATTACACTAAGGTAAGGAGCCGGAAAAAGAAGACAGATAAGATAAAATTAGGAGAATCATAAATAGAGCGATTGAAAGCTTCAAATACCTTGTCAAGACATAAATATAGGAACGAAGACTAGAACAAGAGATAAATGAAAGGACTAGAGCAACTGGAAGATTATTCGCGCATTTCAGGTTTTTTGTCAAAACGTAAATACCAAAACAAATAGAAATAAAAATTTATGTAAAAGTAGTTATACCCATATTGAAATTTGAATCAGAGACATGAATATCCACACAGAAACTCAAAAGCAAAATATAATGATATTTCTAAAAAAATCAAATAAAGAATAAGAGAACATTTGCATATATATATATATATATATATATATATATATATATATATGCACAAACTTAGGAAGTCAACGAAGAAGATAGAAAGAAAATATAAAAATAGCGGGAAAAAGGAAGAAAAATATGACAGGAAATAAAACAAAAGACATGGCATAGAAGAAAGTAAAAACAGCTGTAGAAAAAGAAGCCCACGTAGAGGGTGTAAGTAGTACATTTAGACTTTGTGCTACAAATTAAAACACATAGCCACCCACTAAGCGTGGCCTAGAGAAGGGCCGGTACGTGAAGCATCTTCAGCTTGTGCTAAAGAAGCTGTTTCTTTTTAGGGGACGACCGACAAAACTCTCTTGAAGCAATGGTGCGTTGTAAGTACTCCTTTAAAACATCCGCGAATTTGTTAAAAACGTTGTGCGTTACATGTAGCGAAAACTATTTAAAATCTGCCATAATTGATTATTGCACAATCTTAATAACAGTTATTATTTGAATAACCATGCATTAAAGACCCTAAATAAACAGTGAGATGGTATTTTAGAGACCTCTACATAATGGAGAGTAAAAAACGTGAAATATGTCAACAAGAAGTATAGTCAATAGACTTTTGAATTGGATCTGGTAACTGATCTATCAATTCATACATTTATTCAAGAAATGGAATGAAAATATAAGAAGTCTAAGAAGTAAAATTTTTGTCGGTCAATATAATTATCTGATTTAACTATTCAAATATGCAAAGCAGAATTTATTTATCATTTAATGAAAGTAAACACATTTAACATTTTTGTATTGTTTTTTGAGAAACGTTATTAACTCAATCTATAAAAATAAATTGAAACTAATTCACTTTCATTTACTCAACTTTTACATTCAGAAGAAAAAAGCAGCAATACGTGAATATTCAACTGTATTATTATAACTTCTACACTCAGAAAAACAAAGATCTGTTAAAATAATAATTTAGATTGAATTTCAGTCTTTTAGTATTTTAGTTGGCAATAAACACTAAACAGGGACGTTGTAACAGTTTGTACAAAAAAATAAATTCGTTAAACCACTGATCATCTTAACAAAGCTGTTCTTTATATTTAGTGTATAGTCTATTAAAATATTCTATTTTATCGATGTGTGGGGGGGTCAAGGAAAGCTTAACTTTGTGGGGTTCCCCGGCCGCCATCTTAAATAAAGGGGTGAAAATCTACTTTTGGCGATAACTCGCGAGCTATTGTCCCTACAAAAAATTCGTGAAGACATATTGTGGCAAATTGCATTGCCTAATTTTGTTTATGACTCTTTTTGCAATTAACCGCGAATACAAAAAGTTATGAGCAAAAAAGTGCAAAAATTCTGTCAACAATTTCTTTTTTCGTCAAATAAATAATTTTTGATTTTACAATAAAATTACCTCAGAACAATCTTTTAGATTGTTCTTTGAGGATTAATTTTATATGTGGATTTTTTGGACACATTCTACGAAAACAAAAATATTTGTTATTATTCACATTATTTTTTATTTTTCTTCTCTTCACAGATTTTTATGAACATTTATATATAATTTATTATTTTTAATCGACTGTTTTCCCTGCCACCTATGAGGTATGCGCGCTTTTTTACGTGGTATTCCCAGTAGAGGTGATTTTATTGAAAAATCAAAAAATAAAAATGGAGCGAAAAAAGAAATTATTGACAAAATTTTTGCACCTTTTCGCCTCTTTATTCAGGATGGCGGCAAGGATAGGAACCCCACAAACTTGGGGTTAAGCTTTCTTTTACCACCCCACACATCGATAAAATAAAATTGCGTCCTCAGAAAAATGCAAGGTCCAGTGTAATATTTCAATGGTCTAGTATATTTACACAAACTTGCGATTATAATATACAAGTAATTAGCATACGATACTTTTTATGAGTGTTAGAGGAGAAATCTGCGAACAAAAAACGAATCTGATAGAATAAGGATGCGATATAATACCTACTAGATCATTATCGAATAACACAAGTGAAGGTGAAATTTCTTCAGTGTAATTATTCATGGTAAATTAATTTTAATAAAAGACGATCAACTCCGACATTCGTTTATTCAGGAACGTATTAGATACATTATGATTAATTTAGAAACCAATAATTACTTTTTATTTTATGAGCGTTTTATATAACTTTTTATCCACGCAACTTTCGTAATGCTAAACACGTTTTTCTGGTATAATCACTGAACACGACTAAGGTTGTGAATAGAGAAGACTGTTGACAGAATCATCCCGTAAAATATCGTAAACAGACACGATTCTGAAAGGGAAGATTTTTTTTGACTTTATAATGTGTTAGATTAAGAACATACGGAAAGACCAGATGGAAATTTCGGATATTTTTTTTGTTTGAACGTTCTGCAAAAACTGTTTCCTTCAATATCTTAGATTGACTTTTGTCTAAGCGGAAAGATGGTTGATTCCAAATTGAATTCATACGAAAACACAATTTTGAGGATAAGTTGGTATTGGAGAGTTCAGACTGTTTTGTCTTTGAAATACTGAAGGGCATAAATGGCAGCATTGTCCGATTCTAAACTGTTCTATAGTAGTGCTCAATTCTACAATTTGATATTGGTTATAACCAGAAAAATTTGGGATATTAATACCAACACAATGGCTGTTTACTAGTGAATAATGGGTAAATCAGTTCACGAAAAGCTGCACTCCATATAGGATTTTACGGTGGGCCCAATTTAAGCCCAAACTTGAACCAAGTATTTACAACGCAGACTATAGGATGGCCGAGGTCGAGTTACCCAGAGTTCAGCCAGGCTTGGGTGAATATGGGATGGCCGAGGTAAGGTTACATAGAGTTTAGCTAGGCTTGGTTGACTATAGAATAATCAGGGCTAAATTACCCAGACTTGGGCCATTATTGGTTTGCCAAGGCCGGGTTTCCCACCGCTGGCCCAAGCTAAGCCCAGTCTTTCAAGCCTAGAGTCTCCTACGTGGGACACTCCTATAATTCACCAAAATCGATATTCTTAGATAGGGTCATAAAATTAAAGGAAGAATTGACATCAAGAAGTAGTCTCGAACGACACCTAGAGCTAGACACCCAGAACCCACATTAGCTGTTCGCGTAATGGGGTTTAATGAGTTTTTTGAGAATCGTATGAGTTACACGGAAAAAAATAGAATCCAATATCACCGAATCTTTGACGATACAAACATACTAGTACTCAAGTTTGGTTAACGATGTAACGTTGTAAAACAACGAAAACTTATAAACAGTGTACTGGATCAAGAAAAGAATTAATGCACAAATTCAGGATAAATGAGGCACAATTGGGCAATTCAGGGTATCCCAAAAATATTATTTTAACTATTTTATATCCTTTATTTAGAATAATATTTTGATTCGTTATGTGACAATGCTCTCCAAAGATGGCAGAACTTTCAAGCTCTTAGAATAATGAATTTACATAATTGTAGTGTTAAATTACAATCCCCCCTTTTCTATATTGACATACTAATTATGAGAGTTGACAATGATGATATTTTGATAGATATGGAAATTATTTTATATCGAAATCTTTCCTATAATTTCACTACTTATTATTCATTAAAAGTTGACGATATTGTATAGTCGAGATCTGCATTATCTACGCCATCTGTCTCAGAACAGGGGCATATTATGAGATTCCTGTATTATTTTTCTTCTTTTCTTCGTTTTTTAATCATAAATACAATATTTATAGGACCATACAGACCTAGATAATGCTGTTTATATATCTTGGAGTTTTTGCCGTCTAAGCCCGGTTCTGTATGAAATTGTTTCTCAATTTAAAAAGAGATAAATTCCAAATTGTATTGACCTTCTTTAATAACATCCTAGATGTTTTCAATAATGACGTGGTTTATACGAGATAATGATTGAAAACTAAAGTTAGATAGATCGAAAGTATCTTTAGGACATTTATTCTATACCTACGCATAAACTTGAATATATTTTAGTCAATAAACGTAATAAATTTAACCTGTAGGACCCTTAGTCCGGGAGGTAGCGTAGAAAATAATACTGACGTTTATAAGGATTGTTATTTTGTATGACTAATATGTATATAAATCTAAGAAAACTTATTTCAAAGTTTCTTTGGTGAAATTTTTCCGTGATTATTGGAAAATTATATGACTAGCTTCATGAGCTATAGAAAGATCTATATTGACTACAACTTTTGATATAAGTTTGAATTACAAATTCTTGGAGGAGTCGATCCAAATTTTTCCTCTCTAGTTCTCCAAGAAGCTAATTCGAAAATTGCATTCCACGCTAGTGAGGCAGATTTCGATGTTAATGTTACTATCAGATGCTCAGACACAGCATAATGGATATGGATGCTATCTATATTAATGCTTATAAAATATCATTCAATTTTCACATGCTTTTTCACCCTCCATCGTCTACTTTTGTCCACTGACCGGTTGCGATACAAAGATTCTATAAATAAAAGCATTTAAAATTTAAAATCTTTGGAACTGTTCTTGTCCGATATAATTGAATAATTTAGTACATTATCACTCTAAAAGTGGTTTTGGTGAAACTAATGCTAATGTTTAAAGAAATCCTTGTACTGTTAAGTAATGGTTGCTAGGTCCAGCTCGATTAGATGCCCGGTCACTCGGGTAATAAAGTCAGTGACGAAGACTATTCACTCGCCAGGCTGAGATCAGCAAAACAACCAATTAGCCTCTGATTAGTCTGTTCTCAATACTAGGCGTCTAAAGTATAGCTATTACATCTGTGAGTAATCTGTTCTCAATATAAGCTCTGTGGAGATCGATGGGAATACCTAGCTTAAGTCAAATTAAGCTACCCCTCATCAACTTAAACAGGCGCGAAATCCATCGAAGATGCCATCCCCAAGCTATAGGCATCATAGATAACTCAGAAAGTTGATAAATCTAGTGCTAAAGTTAAAAAAAATGTGTGTGAGAATTAATTACGAATACGAATTAATGGTAAATTCACTTTATTCGCTAGTGACACCAGTTTAACCTGGAATGGTCTAGATGTACAAGCTTTACGTTCTACCATGAGCAAATTTCTCTTTATTATTAATTTCTGGCCTGGGGCGAACGGTCTCTGTTTAAACACTGAGAAAACTTCAGTCTCATCTTATTTTATATATTTACAATATCTAAAGCTCAACAATGACTAGATACGATCATTAAATTGGATCAAGTTTCTTGGTCTACATATTGACGGTGCTCTTACATGGTCTGTACATGTAGAAAACTTTCAAAAAACAAATTTTAGCTTTACCTGCTCTTTTCATTTTGGAATCCGTTACTTTACTTCGCAAACACTACCAGAAGAAAGAATTTGGACATATACTTAACCATACCCACTTCTGATCTGGTAAAAAATTCCATCAGCTTCAGTTTCAAAAAATTATTCAATCCGCTACTTTCAGAATTAAAAATTATAATTATTATCAATCCAAATTGTTATTTTATATTATCTAATGTAAAATTGTATCGCTTTGACCATAAAATTGCAAAATTATCTAACGACAATAAAGCTTATCTCTCTCTCTCTCGTTCTCGCTCTATTAATTACTCATAAGTAAGTCCAGTAGGTCCAGTAGGAGTAGAGTCCATAAATTATTTTCAATCAAATATATGGTTTTTCCATATTTTTTTTAGATTTTTTCATTCCGTTTCATCACTACTTACAAAAACAATTGTCAGTTTTGTTATAAAATACATAGATAAATGAAAAAATATTGAGTTTGTACAAATATATAAATTTTCGTTTCGCAATAAATCGATTTAGATCTGAAATTATATTCATTTTTCGATACTTCATGTATCAAAATGTTTTTTGAGTATTAAAATGAATATCCTGGATCATATGAGTTTTTCAATATGGATCTTTCGCAATTTTAGAGAAATAAACTAAACAAATATCTAGATGGAAACGACTCTGACTGCCGATTACTACAAACACTGTTGTTGTCATCTTTTAGATATTCAAAACAACCATATATACGGTTTGGATTACAAACATCTAGTTCGTCCATTGTGTTTTTAGTCCTCCTCTTTCCTTTTTTCTCTGTCTACTTAATCTAACTGTTCCTGATAATGATTATGGATGTTCAGCCTGTAATCTTACGCGTTTTTAATTTTGTTAAATTTTTTCTAACCAATTCTTATAAATTAATGATTTTAATTGCTGCTTTACTCACTTCTTGGCATATGTTATTACACTCTCAGATCCATTATCTATTTGTTTGTGGCCTATGATCGTTATATTAAAGTACGAAATTGTTGATTGGTTGGCACCGTTTGAACCCATTTTTTTCTATTACGATTATTACAATAATCTTTCTAAAATGTTTACTATACTTTCTAGTTCATTTTTTCCGTTCGAAATCAATACTATGTCATCTGCATATAACCAATGATTGAATTGACCTTATTATTATATCTTTCTACTTCAACTCTTTTACCATATTTTCCGTGATAAAAACAAATATCAAGAAGAACTGACTGTTCCATACATTATTCATAGATAATATCACACAAGAGCAGAGAATCATTTCATTTCATCGATTCCACAATCTACTATAGACTCAATAGATTGGCATAATTCAGTTTAGTATGTATTTAGTATTAGGTAAATATGTACTATAATAATTATTATTGAGCCGAATTGTTATTTTATATTATCTAATACAAAATTGTGTCGCTTTGTCCATAAAATTGAGGAATTTTCTTATCAAATTATGCCGTTGTTTTCGGAAAAAATTTTTCAAAACTTCAGGCACAATTCTCAAACGACTGACAGGAATATGCTCTCTAGGGATGTGGACTTCGAATTTTCTAGATTAATTAAACACTAACTAGTTTGGCATCCAATTCTTTTCCACTAGACAAAAATTTATCAAATTCCACATTTCCATCTCATGATCCGCTTTTATATCTCCCTGTTGCTAAGGTAACTTACATAGTTTCTTCTTTATGCCCGCAGTTTTAGCAAAGCTTCGCAGTAGAATTAATGACATCAAAAGTAAATACTCATTTGGAGCTGATGGACTTACATTAAAGATGTTTTCGAGCCTGCCTGATTGCACATTAAATCACCATACCAGTTTAATTAACGTTTTATTTCAAAATGCATAAAGGAAAAGGTAAAAATTAAGCATCGAATTATCTTCTCCTTCCCATGTTAGATAAGATCATAAAAATATTGGTCAAAAAGAGACTTTAATCATTTCTGTTGCATGAAGCTATATTCTCCCTCCTAAATAATGTCTACTTTAGCCTAAACAGCCATCACTCCACTACAACAACTTTTTGAATTTTCCTAATGCTTTCAAGTGTGTTAATCATAATATTTTAATTATTAAATTGCAGTACTACGGTTTCAGGGAACACCTCTCTAATGGTTTAAGTCATACATTACCAACAGAAGTCAGCTTGTAAGGGTTTTCCTGCAAGCCAATACGTGGAGTGTCGCAAGGCTCAGTAATAGGCCTAATTTGTTTATTTTGTTTATAAACGATATCGGCTATCTAGACGTATGTCTATTTCCACATGTGGTGCGATTCAACGCGGAGCACCCCCTATACCTACCTACTCCACATTCAGAATTAGTTAAGGGTTAAATATGTCACAACGCAAAAAATGCACAATCATTTGCCAATTTAAATCAAATCGCATCTTTTCGCAAACATTTGAGGGCATATTTACTGAAAAGTGCCTTCTACTCTGTAAACGACTTCTCTTCTAATCAGAAAATTTAATTTTTTGCATGCCACATACTGGTTTATTTTTGCTATGGATTGGTATACTAATTATTACCTATTACTAGTACCTATAATTTTGTTACTCAATCTATATATCGAAATTTTATTGTATTTGTTTTATCTTTATCCAGTTATTTTTATGTTTGTTTCTCAGTTTTTTATAAGCTTTTGTCTACAAATTGTAAAAACTCTTTGACAATTCAGCATTTCTCTCTCTTCCTATATTACCACTTGACCTACACGTGACTGATAGAATGTTAACCAGTAAATTTTTTTTTCCTGATAAAATCATCTATTGAGGAATATAGTGGGATAGTTTTTGATTGGAAAGAACCAGTATGAAATAAATTTTTAATGAAAATAAGCAAAAGATTGTTATAAGAATATATTTTTCAAGAAAAGCGGAAAATAGATACGACATTCTTAACCTATATTAAATCATGTTTTTGACAGTTGCATTCCATTTCTATAAAAAATTATTACAAACATACAAAACAACTTAACCACAAGCCATTAATTACTACAAAATTATTAATAAATATTCTTCTATCGATTATTCGATAATTAGTTCTTTTATTCATTTATTTCAAATTAAAAAGTTCATTACTCCTACAAAAATATACTTTCAATCAACATAGTGTAACAACCTTATGAATACAATGTGTAATGAATAATAAGTGAAAGTAAAAATTGAACTATTTCCCATTTATTTGACTGTCACAATTATATTTAGAAACAACAATGATTTTTGTTATTTTGGTATACATTCTGAGTAATTGAGACGAATTTTGGATTTCCAACAAATTAATATACAAGGGTTGATTAAACAAACAATTACCTTTTTGGTTAAGTAACATAAATCTGATAACTTATTGCTTTGAATGAGTACTGGGTCTTCCTTACAATTTTTAACATAAATTCTTAATACAGGCCAACAGTCATTTCGGTTCCTCATTAATTTTGGGTGTAGAATATGAAGTAGATATCAGATTTAGTTCGGATTTTTCATTTCAAGCATGTATATCTCGTTATAATCATTACTAATGCCAGATAAAAACATATTGTTCCGATTGTTTGTCAACAGAAACAGTATTTATCATTAAATTCAGATAAACTAGCTACTTGTCGCTTGAAATTTTTTTTCATATGATTAATTAACGGGGAGTTTAGTATAAAAGTTTTCCCGAAACCTTTAAAAGTAGTTAACTATCGTGTAAATATTCTACTGTCTTTGACATCTATATTCTATATTTTCAATGTCCTTATAGAAACCTGTGTAGTTAACTTTTATGCTCATGCTAAACCAAGAATATGAAAATTTGTAGGGATTGTTTCTACTAATTCTTTATAGTTCCCTGATAATATCTCTTTCATCGATTTGATAACTCAATAAATAGCTTTCTTCAATGACTATCAAATATTCCGTCTTCCCAGCCGAACTATTTCCTATGAGAGAATGTGAACGGGTGTCATCTTGATCTGTTCAGGCAACAAAGATGCTATGAAAGCTATAACTGCAAAAATTGTATGATCTAGATTTTACAAGAATATTAGAGTGTAGAATAACATCTTCAATAAGTCAAATTGTCAAATCCATATGACATTTATGAAGTACCAATTTCAAAAAGACTATGTGTGAAATTTCGTGATAATTCGATTAGTCAGAAAAAAGTGACAGCCATTTAAGTGAAGCTACTTTTGCTATTTTCAAAACAATGGAATCAAAATAATTTCTCTTGTTGTTTTATCATTGCTTCTTCATGAAAAAAAATACTATACTATCTCAGCAATGGCTTTGAAAGTGATATACGGACTCTGCTCTATCGAATAGAATTAATTGTTATTGGTTTGCTTAATTTAAACATCGTCGTACAAACACCGATAATGGTGAACGTTTTGGTCGTACAACTGAGGTGGTTACTTCAGAAAAAATAAAAAAGTCTACAAATTGGTTATATCTAATCATAAATTGAAATTGCGAGAGATAGCTCAGGCCGTGAAGATATCAGAATGTTGTATGTTTACAATTATGCATGATTTTGACCATGAAAAAGCTCTTTTCAAAGTGGGTGTCGCGTTTACCGCTTACAGTAGATCAAAAACAACGTGTTAATGATTTAGAGCAGTGTTTGGACATGCTTACACGTAATAAATCAGATTTTTTACGTTGATATGTGACAATGGATGAAACATACATCTAGAACCAAAACGATCATCATCTGAGTGAACTGTAACTGGTGAACCACGTTCGAAGCTTCCAATGGCACAACAATCAGCTGGGAAGTTTATGGCTTCAGTATTTTGGAATGTGCATGTTCATCGACAAAAGAGAGATACAATCAATAGCGGATACTACATGAAGTTGGATCGATTTTTGACAAAAAAATGTGTTTTTCTTTAGTTATTCACACGACTTATAGAGTGATGTGTTAGCTATTACATCTCTTAGTAGTCTGCTCTCAAGACAAGCTCTGCGGAGTTGGATAGGAACACCTAGCTTGGATCAAGCTAAACCGCACATGGATGGACCTTCTGCCTATTTTGTCAATCAACTATTCCATTTAAAGCGGCGGGAAATCCATCGAAAACGGACGATCTGGTGCATGGAAGGGAATAGGCAATATAGACCTTTAGTAGACATGTACCACATTATTTCATCAGCCTCAACTTGATATACAATATACTTATTATTTCTTCTTCGGTAACCAAGTCTTCATTAACTACGTTTTGTTCTCCTAAGAATTGAATCATATTTAGTACAGAATCAAATTTCTTCGACGATCAAGTGTAATATTAGTACCTGAACAATGTAGGTACCTTACTTTTAATCAAGTAAGATAGAAGATTTAATCGAGAAGTTCAGGTTTTTATCATCAGTTTAAGTTTATAGTATATAATGTATATACATAATTGTCAACTACTTATTGTGTCAAGGATGCTGTCATACTTTCTACCTCAAGTAGTACATTCGTATCGTATTTTTTCCTGTCACGATCTCATGTTTTCAGTTTCTACTTTTCTAGGGCTTAAATTATATTTTTTGAATATAAATATGTTTTTTCATATATCCATAAAATAATTTAAGGTGAAGAGTGGTGACGGTTAGTAATAACTATTCGACTAATTGCTTCTGAAAAGTAGATTTTTACACAATTTAATACAAATGCAAGATACGAGGTTGAAAAAATATCAAAGTTCATTGGATTCTCATGAACCCACAGTTTAAACTTTCACACTAAAATATACGCCGCCATGGATGATCATCATTTAAGTAAGAAAGAAGAAAGTTCTTCTTCTCTCGTCTTCTCTCAGGCTATTTAATGATTAATTGTAAATATCTACACAGTGACGGAGAAAAGGAGAGAGTAGTTACCTAAAGTCCATTTTGATTATTATATAAATCTGAAATGCCAATTTATTAATTGATTACATTTCTACTGTTATCTGTGCTACATTTAGTAAATTGTCGAACGTTCAATCTTTAATTGATCCAATTCTTATTGAAATTTAGAAATCATCGAGTGATTGATTTCCACCAACGTATAATTATGGCAGCTGTAATTTTCAGAAAAAGGTTGCCCTATATTCCAAATGATATCAAAGTACTTCACTGGAAAAATAATAAAACTTGTTAATATGACTTTGTCAGCCACAGAAGCTAAAGTTAAAGTACATACCACTCATCTAGAATTTTGTTTAGAATGAATAATGAGGAAATATCATTCTAGTCGAATAAGAACATATCTAAGCCCAACTTTTGTATTTGCTGATGGTGTGAACTTGATTTCAAACATAAAAGTGCCTACTTGAAAGATGGGATAGAAGAGGCACGAACTGTGGCATTTTTTATTAAAAAGGAAAAAACTAAATAATTGTGATGAACAGAGGAAACCAATTAGCAGTGCAATATATACTGAACTTGGTTGTGGATTGGTAACAGTATCTGGTTCAATAATTAATGAAAGAAATGTATCAAATCAGGATACAAAAACTACGTTAAATGCTGGAAACCGATTTTTTTTATATTTGCTCAAATACTAGCCGAAACTTTGACTATCACTCAAAATAAGGGAAAGCCGTTTATTATTTCGGAAATTCTTAGAAAATTTATAGACCGATGAAGGATGGAGATAGTTGAAGAATTAGTGATAATTTGTGATTGAATGAGCTTTGCAAATAGAAAGATATCGTGAAGGTTGTAAAAAAGAAACGAATACAGTGTCTGGGGCATCTGGAGTGAATTAATAAGAGATGAATACCAAAAAGGGCATATAGAGGAAGAATAGTATGAAAAGGAAGAATTGAACGCCTTAGAAAATGGTATAAAACTTAAAGTGACCAAAGTTATATCAAAGACTGTAGTAGTTTTTTTTTATTCTTATTTTTTTGATTCTTCAAGAATTGTTTATTCAAAGGCCGCTTGCCATGACGCAGGATAACGTGCAGTGCAATGCAAGACGCAATCTTTCTTGATCAAAAGCATGCGCTGATGAAGTTCAGCTGATTGTTTCATTCGCGAAATGAGGTTCTGATCTGCTGATGTTACGTTTCTTGTCTTCTTTGTCAAATTTTGCTTCATCCATTCTCAAATATAATTTTGTATGTTTTTTCGACTAATTTAATAGCTGAATTTGTTTTCCGTTATTCTATCTGACCAGGGCTTGGACCACCATTACCTAGCCCTCTTTTCTACTCATCAGATTCCATAAGCAAGACAGCAGCCTATAAACCAGCCACAAAATGAGGATTTCAAATTTTTATTTCACTTCATCTAGAAAGATTTGATATCAAATAAAGTGAATGTTGCTAATTTCACCCCCGTATAACATAACAGGAATATTGACAAAATACACGTTATTAGTCCTTTGCGAATACAGGACAATTACAGAAGGTTCTAGAATTACTGAAATTTTAGAAAAAAAATAAATTAAATTTAAGTCACCCTTAAGGGTAATATATCGGAAAAGGTTGGGCTGAGGAAATTGATTCAATTCGATGATTTTATTGATAATCTATTTTGGTATCTGAGTGATAGTTTATTTTTGATTTTGGAAAAAATGATTTGTTTGAAAATAATCCCCATTATTAAGAATTCTCCGCCAATGTATCTAGGCACCAATGCGTTGTGCCGGAGAAAGAATATCGATTACGTAAATGCTTACAGGTGTCATCGGAAGTAACAAATACTACTAACGATTAAAAAGGTGATGAAACACTTGAAATTACTGTCTAATTTGTAGAATTTGGGAATGATTTGAGCTAAATAACAAAATTGTAGCGAAAATTAACAACGGAAGAAGTGAAACTATGCTTTTTTCTTCAAAGAACAAAAGGACAAAAAAGAAAATCGTACTGCAAAGGACATCGATAACCCATGGAAAGAAATAAAATCACAAGTGTGTAAAATATCTAATACTATTAGGCAATTCTATACAAATAGAAATAATATAATGAGATTCTAAAGGAAGCAAACTAAAAGAAGAGAACTAATTAAAAACACTTCATTTCCTATTCCTGGGATAGTCAAAAATGTAATAACAGAGAAAACCAATTACCTGAAAATAAAGGGTAGGGCTTCCACGATGAAAAAAGAAAGGACAGTTTCAAGAAGAGGTAGAAAAGACTTCATTGGAGTAGGGCTGAATCATTGACTCATGAAAAGAGCTAACAATTGTGAAAGGAAGCTAAATAATAACAAGAACTATAATTTATTAATTTCCGTAAAATATTAAGTGTGTTATTTGAGTTTACGTGTTACTGAATTTTTAACGTATATAAAGTCATAAGTGTCACAAGAGATGAGTGATAAGAATAATCTTCAATATTAAAGAATAACCGTAGAAGTTATGAGTAAAGTATGGTGCATATCGATTTGTATTAACTCCTTCAGCGATTGATCTACTAACGTTTATTGCTTGAATTTTATCGCTAAGTATAAACTGAAAATATAAATATAAACGAATGTTATTAAGACTATTTCCAATATTTATTTTCTATAGTCCAAAGCCACAACCAAAAAAGTAGGTTCTGAAAAAAACTTACGGGAACAGGTATTTTTTTTAATCATAATGTTCAGGGGTATCCCCTGAATGTAAATCCAAGTGGGCGTCATGGGAGGGGGCTTTACTTCTGTCGCCATCTTGAAAAACACGTTTTATTAAATATCTCGCGAACCGCGCACCGTACGAAGAAAATTGTGAAGATCATTATTGTAGATAATAATATTTGCCATCTTTTTTATTTGCAACTTTTTTTTGGTATAACGCATAGGTTTTTAATTAGCGCTATTCAAAGTTTTTTGAAAACGAAGTCGAAGAAGACCCAACCTTCGATTCGTCTCCTCCAGTTATGGCCGAGACAGAAGAGACAGATTCACAAGGCGATAAGTGTTTTCTGTCGACATCGGAAAAAATAAGACTCGCCCCGTAAAATAATGCGCCACTTTCTATATTATAACAAATGTCTTGAGTCCGTTTTTTTGAAGGAACATTCGTAAAATTCTTTTTCTTTTAGTGATTTCGACAACAATTTTAGACAGAGAAAATAAAGTGCAGACGAATATACACAGTATTTTACAAAATTTGAATTTAACAATTGAAACAGATTTTTATAAAAACTCAGATTCACGTTAAATTTAAAAAAAATGAAAAAATTCAAATTGAATACCAACGTTCATATTCTTCTATTAAAAAAGAAATCATTTTGAATATTACAATATATTATAATATAAAATAGCATAATACAAACATAACGTCGATTGATAATAATAATATTAAGAATAACAATAACAATTCTTACGATGTAGCGTAACTAAATATTTAGCAAAAACCATATTGAAAAAAGTTTGGAGCGCTATAATTAAAAATCTATGCGTTATACAAAAAACAGTTTCAGATAAAAAAGATGGCAAATATTATTATCTATAATAATGATCAACACAATTTTTGTCGTATGATTCCTGGTTTGCGTGTTTTTCAAAATGGCGGATGAAGTTAAGCCCCCCTCCCATGACGCCCACTTGGATTTACATTCAGGGGACATCCCTAAATATGTTCAAAAAAATATATGCTTCCGTACGTTTTTCACAAAAAAAAACCCGGCTCTTGGTCTACTAGCATTATCTTAAAAATAATAATGTGATTATTCACAAAATTGAATTGACTGCCTGCTCTATCTTACGAAGTTACTGATGGTTTCAGTTTGGCAAGGATGAGTTGCAATACTGAAGAATGCCTGCAGCAGTTATGGGTAAAGTATGGTGTTTATCAATTCATAACACTCCAGAACTAATATACTGTCGTTTATTCGCTAAGCATTAAGCGAATAATAATGTCTTATAATATAATAATCTTGTAATTTTAAGACTATTCTCAAAATTGAATTCATAACTTTAGCTTAAAAATTATAAGGCAGTGACTATTCTTAAAATTGAATGACTTTAATTTAAAAATTTTTTGATATTTCTAATTTGACAAGAATGAGTTTTAATATTGATGAACATCCCGTCATTTCTTGCTGGTACGTGCATAAGCGAACGAGACATAGAACAAACATATATGTAATGAAGTTTTCCATAAAACATATTTTCAGACTAACTTAATACTATATACTGGGTAGGAGAATTTCATGAATCAAAGTTTACTGTGAATTATTGAATCCACACTGTATTTTTCGACATTTAGATGCAGTTAAGAGTCAAATTCTTCCATTCTAGACGGTCTCGCTATAATAACCTTTTATAATTGGTCGATTGAATCATTTAATTTTGCATCGGACATATCTTATTAGAAACTTCATTAACTGTTGAAGTTACACGAACATTGGATTCGTGAGATTGCTAATCATCTACTCCCATGGGAATATATTTGCAAATTAAGATGCAATCACACATAATATTTTGTTGAAAGTATTCTATTACTGTGAAAAACAGTTCAATTGGGAGTAAACATCAATTGTAGGCATATTTTCAAGCTAATCCAGCCCCGAACCGTAGAAACGAGTTGTAATTTTTTAAGTTTAATGGATTGAACAGTCTACAAAGTAGATGTGTTTCATCAGAGATAAAATTTTCAAATTATTTATTATAATACTATAGCGCTACAATATATACGGAAAACAGAAATGATTAACTGCAGGGTAAAATATGTTCGAACGTCACAACTGACACAAACCATGAAGAAATAGTACATTTTCAAAAAAAATGTTACTTTTGAAGAAATGTCCCAAACCACACAGAACGTTAAACTTTTAGAATAAAACTAGAAGGACTGGACTTTATTTTTATTTTCAACTCCAAACAAATCAATTCCAATCATGAATATCAGTGCAATCTTGCTTTTTGTATCCCAACAAATTTTATTTCTTTCTGTAGCTCGATTAATTTTTCAACTGCTTTTTAAATGGATGAGAAATGTTTTTCAATTCATATATGGGACTCATGCTATTTTTTTGTGAAGATTTTAGCTTATAAAATAATAAAGCATGGTCTGATCAAGTTTTATCCGAAATGCTTCATTTAAAGTGCATGCAAAATGGGATTATGTGATAATATTGACCATTTAAAAAAGTTGAGCAACGAATTTGCTTGTAATTTTGTGTTTCCAATAATATTAGGGAGTTATGGACAACTGCTGAAGTGTTTTGGGAAGTCTATTCTATGAAGAATTCAAATATTTAAGCGGCAGAAAATATTCAGTCTCGGTCGTCAAGTCGTTAAAAAATAGCTTCGTGCGAGTCGCTCAGCTACCTTCTCTAACGACGATAACATAAAAAAACGTTACAGAAATTGTACTCGAAAGTCGTGCTGTCAGTTTCTGAGAGATAGAGAGGCTCCCGGGGTCTCTTATGAATCGACTCAAATTACGAATTACAAAAAGCGAATTACGCTTCATAAATGAGCCGACTAGCATGTCACTGTATTCGCCTCATCTGACTTCCTCTGATTTTCTACACTTTTTAAAACAGAAAAATTGGGCTCAGAAAACGCGCCACGGAATCCATAAGAAGGAATCTGCTTTAAATCCCAGACAACTCTTACACGTGTATGGAAATTTGAAGTAAGAGTCGGCATGCTTGTACTGGCTAAAAAGATCCCATTTTGATTGTAACGATAAAGATCTTTATTGAAACTCGTAAATTTTTTTTCTTTTTTGACAGTTCGGGTATGATCTCAAGGTATACCTTACAGCCAAAAAAAATCGTTAATATAGGAAAATTCTGAAACTGTGGTATATATATATATATATATATATATATATATATATATATATATATATATATATATATATATATATATATATATATATATTGTCCGGAAAACAAAAGTAGAACGCCCTTTTTGTCCAAAAATAAGTTTAGTTTGTTCTCAGTTATTGTTTTCAATGTTTTATTGCTTAAGCTAATTCCAAGCGAAAAGTATTTATAAAATATGTAGAAAAAATAGAATCTTTTGCAACTTTTTCCAAAATTTAGGAATTATACCATATAGGCAACCAGTTATTGAGGTTTTTAAAAGACATTTTTGTACCTGAGAGGTAAACTGCATTCGAGGTAAACACCTCGAAAGCATTATCGAGGTGTATATTCTTGAGTGGATAGTTGTCGTATCTGCACAGCTAATTAATGGCGTCCTAGCCCATGTGAATTTGATGAATCTGTAATGATATGATAGAGATAAACTCAAGTTAATTGAGTTACAACTGTATACCTCTATTGAATACTGATTCTGAAGGAGATGCAAGTGTGTTAAGACAGTTTGCCGCCTGAGAAAAAAGGCAACACTGTCAAAAGCTGACATGTTTTTTGGTGTTTTTGTGTGGTTTTACAAATAATTTCAAATATTATCCAATCTTTTATTTATGATTTGATTAATATTTGTAACAAAACAGTTAATGTTTTCAAAATAAGTGAAAAAGCCACTGCGCAATATGGGATGAAACAGTGGGTGCATTTTTAAATGGACAGAAGAAAATTTAGTGGAGCCGACAGTTTGTTCAGATAATTGCACAGTTCAAACTCGAAATTATATGATAGTGTCAGCTTACATGTGGATTTTGAGAACAATGCCTACGTTAAAAGTATATTTATTAAAAGGGCATACCCATATGGAAATCGATGGAGCTCATTCCGTGATTGAGAGAGCCAAAAAGCTGGTTCGTCCCACACAAATGACGATGCTATGGGACTGGCAACAGTTCCTTCGCCAGTGCCGATTCAAATATTTGATAGAGGTGTATGATATGACCCTCAAAGTCCTTAAAAATTTCAAGTCACTTTATGAACAGAACAAAGCACCTTTTAAGAACAACAAATCTAACACCAACAAAGTTTTTGAAAGTAGTGAAGCAGTAGAACTGAAACTTAGATCATCTGAACCAAACAAGCTTTTCTATAAGACCAACTTCCAAGAAGAATATAAAATTGTGGATCTAGAGCCTATTCGGCGGAGGAAACAATCCCAATGGACTAAAGAACTACCTGTTATGAATACAAAGCCTAGGCTTATCGACAAAAATAATTTTGAGGATATACAAAAACTGCTGGCATGGGTTCCTTCTTGTTTTCACCTCTTATAAAAACATATATTTAGATTTAGCACGTGATTTGGGGTTATCAAAGCAACAGTCTGAACTTATCATCTTAAGCAATGCAACTTGTTAGCGAAGAGACAAAAATTACGACCTTTAGGAAAAGAAATGCTACATTTTCTGCATTCTACAGTATGGAAAATTCGAGGTGTGCGTGTGCGCATATTGATGGTCTAATGAAGGAACTTGATATTGAGCATAATCTCAGTGAGTGGCAACTATTTATTGACTCGTATAAATACAGATTAAAAGCAGTGTTATTACACAATCGAAATTTAAAACCTTTTATACATCATTTTGTGAAGATGAAATAAATTTATGAAAATATTCTCTTGCATTTAGACAAAATTAACTACAACAAGTATAAGTGGCAGATATGTGGGGACATGAAGGTAATGTTTTCTTTGTCTATAGGACAGTCGGGCAGTAGATCAACACTATTTAAAAAAAATGGAAAGTAAGAAGTAAGTTACAACCGGGATCTCAAAATGTTAAGTTTATATCCCTTGTAGATCCCAAAAATGTCCTTCTGTCCCCCTTTCTCATTAAACTTGGATTGATAAAAAACTTTTTAAAGGCTTTGGATTAAAAGGGTTATGGATTCAAATAACTTAGAGGAGTCTTTCCCCAGTTGAGTGATGCCAAATTGAAAGAGGGTATTTTTGATAGGCCACAGATAAGAAAATTGCTGGACGATGACAATTTTGCAAAAAAAGCTTACCAGACTTGAACTTAGAGGGAAGGCATTTGTTTGTGTAGTGAGGGGATTTTTGGGCAACAATATGGATCTAAACTACCAACAGTTAGTTGATGAACTCCTAGCCACCTACAAATCCCTTGGTGCTCGAATGTCATTAAAAATTAATTTTCTCCATTTCCATCTGACATTTTTTCCCAAAAATTTGGGAGCTGTCAGTGATGAGCAGGGTAAAAGGTTCCACCAAAATATTAGAACAATGGAAATTCGCTATCAAGGACGAAGGGATTCGGTCTTGATAGGTGAAAACTGTTGGTTTTTGAAAAGAGAAAGTGCTACCTCTTATAAAAGGAAAAAGTAGAACTAATTGTTATTTATAGTCAGGCATTATTAGATGTAAACTATAAATATTGTCAATATATACGATTTGAAAAACGTGAAATTATTTTTTCATTATTATATATTAATATATTTTACCAATAAATATGGTTCTATAAATGTAACATGAAAACCTTATGTGTTACAATTATTTTTTTCTTATTTTCGTAATTGTATAGGTCCATTTTATCACCATATGCTATTCATTCTTTCGTTGCTACAAAAATTTATTTTGTCGATTAGTGATAGTTATCACCAAAACTACAAAAATAATATCTATTTATTACTAAAAATTGATGTTAATTTATAGGGCAAGATTAAATGTACATATTTTATATATTTCAAACTAAAATATGGATACAAGATGTATTGAAAAAAACTCCTTATGAGTGCTATAAATTGTTGCAAGAGGCCTATGGGGACAATTTTCTATCTCGTATGTGACAGTATATGACGACAGTGACTAAAATCAATCAAATTGTGCATGCAGATCGTCGAATGAACATCCGGATGATTGTGGAGGCTGTAAACGCCGATAAAGGAACGGTTAGAAAAATTTTACGCGAAGAAATAAACATAACAAAAGTCTGTGCCAAAAAATCTGACTCCTGACCAAAAGTCTTGCGTCAACGGCTCTGCTCAGATGTCCTTGAAAGGTTAGAAAAAGATCTGTTTTGAAAGGGATCCGATTTGAGTCGATGGAAGCGGTAAAGCAAAAAAGGGCAGAGCTCCTAAAGGCTCTCACCAAACAAGAATTCCAGCACTGTTTCGATCAATAGAAAATAGTATGGAAAAGTGTGGCCTGGGAAGGGGAGTATATTGAAGGGGAGTATTCTAAATTAGAATAATTTTCATAATAAAATCCTTTTTCGTGAACAGTCTCGTTATTTAATAGCCAGACCTCGTATAAAAATACGTCATTCAAACATACATCAATTCAAAAGATATGGATATTTCTAGATCACCCCGAATTCTAAACTAAAGTGCTCTGTTAGAAATTATTGTTTAAATTTGCAATAACTAAATTTATTTTGCGGTTTTCTCAAGGGAGAATTTTCTGTTGGATTTTTTGGATCCATAATAAACAATTTATTTAATTAAAAATATTAAACTGCTGTGCAAAAATTTTTAAGAGTGATCAATTTTAATAATACCAATTAAATATGTCCCAAAGTGTCATTTAGAGGATTGTTCGTCGGTTCCATGAACCTAGAGCTGTTGACGAAATATGAAGAACTTGAAGACCCAAATTAACAAACGCAATTGTTACCTGTTAATCGCGGCTCGTAAATATCCTCAGATTACCTATAGAATCCTGGGGAGAAGATTTCTTAATAATGCTAGAGGTATTTCTGTATAGATATCAAGAATGAAGACAAGAGTCTGTACTACTTATTCAAGATCCAGCCGATATTCAAGGACAGTACCCCATTTTCATCTAACTGTCTCCATCTGAGCATCTAATCGGAATCCTCTTGAGAATCATGGGGATCAGTTACAAAAAGTCATTGACGTGTGGAGAAATTATATAGGAGCTTGGAAATCTTTTATAAATTTGGGCATAAATCGAAAAAAATTAATTAGACAACTTCTTTAAAAGCATAATGAAGAGTAATGATACGTGCAAATGAGGGTCACATACAATATTAGTTATTTACAAATTCACTTTTAACAAATTCTGTGATCTTTTTTTGCTTCAATGTTCTACTTTATATGGTTCGTTTTTGGCATTGAAACGTTAAAAAATCTATAACCTAT
This sequence comes from Diorhabda elongata, assembly GCA_026230145.1. Classification (NCBI taxonomy): domain Eukaryota; kingdom Metazoa; phylum Arthropoda; class Insecta; order Coleoptera; family Chrysomelidae; genus Diorhabda; species Diorhabda elongata. The sequence continues at coordinate 16,150,711 of CM047930.1, forward strand.
TAGAAACAGTATAAGATGTTTTTGTTCTAGATTTTAAAATCGAATTTAATTAATATCCCTGACATTTGAACTGTTTAATTTGGATGTCTACTATACTACACTTTTAGCTTCTATGATAAATAAAGAGTCAACGTACTTTGTTATGAAAACGATTATGAAATTTGAATATTCAACAATTACTTTTTTCCTAAAGAGTTTGGATACATAATTAGAGAAAGAACAGATTTTTACTACTCATAACTTTTAATCGATGTCTCTTTTTTATCTATCTCATAGTAGAAATCGTTCTAAATGAAACTAATATCTATATTTATATTTTATATTTTACACAAATGTATAGATATTATCTTATCGCATAACTTTTTAATTTAAAAAAATCTCCTATCTCTAAAGTATACTTTTACTTCAAGAGGCCAGTCACCATGTTAATAAGGTTCCATTTACTTTTAATAACGAAATACATACGGGTTTTCAGAAGAGGAAGTCTGATCAGAATTTTACTTTCACATTCATTCGATATAGACAGGTTTTTATTTTCTATTTTAGTCAACGTGTGTGTCAATTTCATTCAAAAGCACAGCGATGTTTAGATAATATTCCACCAATGATTTTATTCTCTTTCAAATTTAGTAGAAATTAATATTTCTATTTCCATTAATTATGATCACACATTAAACATATTCAATGCAGTAGAGAAATAATTTGAGAGAGGTTTATATATTCTTCTCACAAGCTTTCTCTGAATATCGGAATAAAAAACTTCTCAACGATTATTCTACATATTTAAATAATATAGCATCAGTATCTCTTGATGTTTTATTGTCTTTCCAAAAGTTTTCACTAAGAATAAAGGCCGATTCATAAACTTCACTTTCCGTTTGCTGTTACCGTTCGCGGGTGACGTTTGCCGTTTGACGTTCGTAGCAAATTCTACGACCTATTCATAAACTTGACTTTGCTACCATTAACGTAAAAACTTATTTTTGACGTGTATACCGCTCGTTATATTTTTGTGCTTTGGTTTTTAATCCGGTTTTTATGGAAGATATTATTGAAAATAACGAAGATGTTTTTTATTGGGACAAACGTGTCAAACGGTAGTTATTTGCTCTTTTCTATTGCTATGAAAGTTGCAACGGCAGACTGCGACGTCAAACGTCAATTATGAATGGTCTAATGCATTTCAATGTTTTTAATTTTGTAACAGCAAACGTCAACGGCAACGGCAAACGAAAAGTAAAGTTTATGAATCGGCCATTACAGACTTTGTATACGATTAACGTTATCTTAAAAGATCTATAAGACTATTTGGACAATGAACGATTCTTGTGTATGTAGCCTTCAGTAATTTTTATGAAAAAATACAAATTCCATTGCTAAAGAAAACTTTCAGTTTCCGATAATGTAATTGAACAATATTTTTTAATTAAGAAGAGTTATTTGATTTTAAATATATATAATTTAAAACACAACAATTTGGTACCCAACGTGAAGTTCTTCATTTAAAACATTTATGCAAAAGTATAATCTCTCTGATCTAAAATGTGGCTCTTTGTGTAAAAGGTGAGTCTCTTTGTAAAAATGTAGTTAATTGTGAAATATCTCTTTGTCTAAATAATACTATTAATATAAGTCCACCGTCAGGCGGTGGATAACAGGCGACAGTCTGCTGGGTATGGGCGCTTTGTGATTATACTCTGAAGTGATAGCCTCTGCTTATGGATGGGCTAAATACCAATGGAAAGTAAGTAGTGTTTATTTGGATGTTGTTTCGATTGCGTCGAGCGGGGAAAGAACAGAAAAAAGAAATGAAACTGTAGTGTCTACCCTATGTAACGTTTTCACTGCTCAGAGCTTGCGTTACTTTTGTTGTTATAAATATTATATGATATAAACCTACCAACTTCTTTTTGTAAATAATTATATTTATAAAATATTTTATCATATTATCTTTGAGTAGAAATATTTACATATTATATTTCATACCATTTTTGTAGTTTTGTATGTACTTGTTGGTGACATACTAGGCTCCTGTTATTTAGCACAGTTTAATGTGTCCTTTGTTGAGCTATTTTTGTATAAACAAATCGAATGCTTGGTTTATTTTCTTTTGAAGTTGGGTCTTGGTATAAAGGAGGCAAGCATTATTCGAAATTTGCCAGACGTGGTTTAACTGGTTGCAGAATTATATTTCTTGTAAAAGCCATGTTGCTTCCCCTTAGAAGGTTAGTTAACTGTTCACGAATTAAGTTATTCGTGCAGTATTTTTAAATTTTGCCGATATTGATTTTTGGTTGTTTAGTCCGTTGAAAGTTTGTTTTGATGAGTGATTTGTTAGCTGGTGTTTTTGAAATTGAGCTATTGTTGCACTTGACTGGATTGTCGTCATAACGTGTGACGACAATTTTGCTCAAGAAGTCTGCTGCTAACTTCATTCATATTTTCTTTTTGACTGTCAACTGATGTGGAATTTTTCATTAGGGATTTGACTACAAATTTTTAAATTTGGCTCCAAATTCTATATTTGCGGAAGTCACGATATTTCCGAGTGAGAATTATTTCCTTTCAGGAAAAATGTACAGAAGCCTTGGTTACGTACCAAGAAAAAAAAACAAGAAAAATTGCTTTAAGTATCATACTAACGCTCAAATCAAACTAGTTATTATTATTACTGGAAACAGGGAATGGCGGTACGACTATGAGGTATGTACCCGTCGGCGCCGGCCTCGGCTCTACTAAAAGTCCCACAACACCGATACCTATATGTTCATTGTAGGTTTCTATTCAGTGAACAACATAGATGTATTTGATTGTTGTGTTGTGAACCATATTGCATGTCATATTAAATTTGCTCATTAATGCTTCCTTACGGCATCGTTAACTTCTTTCTGCAACTTTTCTTTTGAGTTAAGCTTTCCGTTAAAATCAAAGTTTGAATGAACGATAACAGGAAAAATTGTTTTCAATTGTTTCGATTTTGTTGAAAAGCACACTTGATTTTACCAAGATATAAAAATATGCTGGAAGCGTTGTGAATACCACGGGCGATGCTTCTTGAATACCACAAACACGGATGACAGCCACGCGACACCAACACGTCGAAGCCTACCAACTACTTTAGTATGAATCTGTTATTACAATAATTTTAGATTAAATTTCTTATTTTTTAGGTTTTTAGACCTTTTGATTTGATTATTTAAAGTTTTATCACAATTTACAAAATACAGCTATAAATTTTACCTAGATTTGTTAGTTCCTTTTTATCATTTATAGCTTTTTCGTTCTTATGAATGTGAACAATTTCTAAAATTTCTCTTTTTCGTGTATTAGATTCCGTTCCAAGAATTTTCGAATCTTTATAATTGAATTTATGTTTTTCTGATATTTCATGGTACATTAATGCAGTTCTTTATTTTTTATCGTATTGATGTCCTCTTAGTCTAGGCACTTGATATATAATATTACTTTGTTTGTTTTTTGGTGTTTTAGATTTTAATTTCGTGAAATATTTTTATAATGTATTATGTCCTTTATGACTTATACTAATATAATATTTACTGAAATTGGGAAAGTCCTTGTACATATGGTAAGAAAACATGTTTTATGAGAACGAAAAAGCTATAAATGAAAAAAAAGCCTTGAATAATTCAAGTAAAAGTTATAGCTCTATTTTGTAAATTCTAATAAAACTATAAAGAATTTAATCGATTTACTGCTATATATTTGAAATGTGAGGACCAAGGAAAGAATGTTCTTATTAGAAGAATTTTGAAACAAAAGAGACCTAAAATCAAGACTATTTAGAAACATAATCACAGTTATATATAATGAAATGAAAAGTAGGTAGGATTTAGGATAATTGAGAAAAAATATGTAGCAATAAAGAAGACTAGAAATAAAGAAAAAGTTTAAACTACAATGATAGAAATGACTCAACAAATAACTTATATGAGAAAGTTATGCAGTATGATGAAAATATTGATGGATATCAATCAGAAGGTAGAGGAAAGTTAATAAAGGAACTTTATGGAAGAAGTGAATATATAATGGAAAAAAGAAATGATGACGTAAACAACAAAGAAGGGAACGGTTAGTTGATGAAAGTAAATATAGGAATGCAAACAATATAAATATAACGAAACGAAAAATCAAGGAAGAAGAAGGGAAAATTAAGAATCGGGGCATCCAAGAAAAGAACAGAAGGCACAGATAAAGAAAGAGCTCACCGGCAGTAATTCAATAGCTGATAACGTATCAAAATAAACTTGATACCGATAAAGATCTGGAATCTGGAACTGCTTTGGATTTATAATAGTCAGCATGATATAAATTGAATATTGCTCTACAATTTTCTTCAGTAAATGATTTTAAGGTCTTTTCTGAAGAATAAAAAATTTTTTAGAAAATATTCTTAACTTTTTCGATCTTTATCAAAATATAAGCTGACTTTTTACACTGACTGACTGACTTTTACTGACTTTTAAACAATTTTATCTGTATAAGGTAATGAATCACTTGAACATGTATTATAACAACAATTTGTATTAACCATACAAGATGTATTTATATAATTATCAGAGATATATTTCCAAAAGTGAGTCTGAACGGTTTTTATTAGTTCACAAATCAAGGTCATATATTTAAAAAATATGGTCTGAAAATGAACAAACTGAAGATATGTATATTTTATTTAAATTATTTTAATTTCTTATTTCTTACACCTTTTGATATATTAATGCATTTAAATGTTAAATTTTATCTTTAAAAAATCCAATTTTAAAACAGAAAAGACCTAAAATCAAGATATTCGATATTCATTAGGAGAAGAATTTTTGAATAGAATTTATTTGAAAATGGATGATAATGTATATTTATTGGTAAAGATCCGTTGATACAAAGCAGGAAGGCTGTTGAAGAGGCTTGATTTAGATCGATTTGGTGTGAATGGACAATTAATATAAAAGTTTATACTGATAAATATTGGGTGCAAGTAGTGATATTAGGAGGATTATCTACAGGTTAAACACCCAGAACTACCAGTTTACCTCGATATTAACTGTTATATGAATTGAACAAACGAATCTGCTACTAATTTCTTCAATTAATGAATTTTCAAAGGTTTTTGAAATGTGAATATATCGCAAAATCGTTAAAGTACCGTGAACAGCTAGACTAACATATAAACAGATACTAACATAAAAAAAACAACAGGAAATTTTTGAATTTATTAAAAAGAGGCAAACGGCATATGATTCGTAATACGAAATGTTTGTTGATTGAGAGCAAGCGAGGAATCAGTAGAAGGAAAATATCTAAATAAACGCTGCAAGAAATAGTGAAATATTAGAAAATGTTATCGCAAACATCCAATAATTAATTGCATTAGAAGAAGAGAGTATTACGAAAAGATAAGTAATGTAAAACAGGATAATCTACCCCTCACGAGGCTTACTTAAGAAACTTTTTATTTACCGTATATAAGTAACATTTCATTTCTCGATTTTTTCAAGACACTATAGTATCCTTCTTATTTCGTTCAAGACATTAATTGTTAGCTACCCTTCAGTTCTCATTTCTGAATGTCACTGCTCATATATTGTTACAAGCACAGACTTGAATTTAAATAATTATAATACCTCTTCAAAAGTATTACCTAAAGAATCCACGCAAGATGTAAAGTGAGATAATTCTAGTGCATGAATCATAGCTGGGGTACAACATAGTTGAAGGATGTATTATTCACTGATGCACAAAAATTCTTTTAGATAACTCCACAAAATACCTGTGGTGTTAGTTTGTGCGGGCGGGGTAACAAGCTTAAGGTCCACAAGTATTTATCTATTAGTTGAAAAAAAGCTGTAGATAAGTTAGACTCCTTAACAATATTTGTTGTATCAAATATGTGCAATTGAAAGGCAAAATATTACAAGATAAACGAAAGTTATTGGAGCAACTATCTGAAAGAAATTTCATGAATAAGAACATAAGCAATGAAATAGATGAAAATAGAATAAATGCACAAGTATATAAATGAGAACGTAAACACGACAATTGATAAAATAAGATAAAACATAATCGAGAAGTTAGGATAAGACTTGTATACCTTTCTTCAGTCAAAGTATTTTCATGAAATACATACCAATCACACATTTGGATACATTAAAAGTCAGAATAGTACGATGAAAATAAGCCACAACAAAAGCATTCCATGGACTGTGCTAGAAAGTCACTAGAACAGACAAAATACGAAATGCAGATATATAACAACGAATGGAAGTAGAATGTGCTATATCAATTAAAAAAAAATTCCTAGTATGCACACCCCATAGGAAATGTAGAAACACAAAAAGAAAATTTGAACCCAGGGAAGTTTATAATTTTGGTTAGGGCTCAACTTGTTAAAATCAATAGATTACTTGGAACAAAATCAAAAAATTTTAGATTAGAAATTGTCGATTTCATTATGAAACCAAAAAGTAATATTATACATGATTGAGAAATATTAATAGGTACCTAATTCAACTAATAATTTGCATTTTATAGGTTATCGAAACATCGTTTTCTCGTATAAATCCTCATTTATTTCCGGATAACGCGCATGTATTTTGTCTGCAGAGAGAAAGTGGAAGTTACGATCATTATCAATTTATGTTGAATTTGATTTGTCTCATTGTATGAAAACATTACCAGCTTCAGTAGATAATTTGTTTTTATTGTATATACTTTTTAAAGAATTAGACACACACTATTTTTCATTTTAAATCATACAATTTATCTACAAATGATTACTTCCCAGTATGAATACGTTTAAAATATTCTCATTCATTACTTGAAGATAAAATTACAAGCTTCAGTATGTATAGTTGGCGATATCGTAATATCAAAAATATTTCGAAAAAATGTATGTGAAATCTAGCATCAATGTATCAAAAACTGAATTAATGATTGTAAGCAAATTATAACATCAAACAAAAATAATCCGTAGACGAATTAATAGATCTGAGCTGCATATATAACCCAAGACTGTAATAACGTACTACCACATCTAAGCCATGGGATGCTATATATGGCAACTCCATACTTACCAAATTTCAATTCCAATTTTACTTTTGTATTTTTTATATTTTCGTGCATTTTGGTTTTTTGTTGTGTCATTTAATGATTTGGCAGTGTAAATAAATTGATATATTATCCGCTCGTCTTCGTTGTTAGCAAAGAATGGTAAAAAGACTCTCAATTAGTTTGGGCTCAGAGAATCCCATTGTCGGAAAAAAAACTCTATAATTTCATAAACTGATAAGAAATAACTGAAGATAGGCATTCACCATTACGGATAATTTAGATACCATACTCAAAAAATATTAGAATCTTCTTAGTACCAACATATGTCACACATGTGACGATATTACTCCTAAAATTTCAAAACGCAGAATGTCACTCACAAGAATAGGCATCCATGAATTGGGAGCAATGGAAAATAACTTTGCAATATTTTCTTATATATAAGTGAATTAAAATGATGAATTATGAGTGTTTTCTTAGTGGGATTGTAGCAGAATTAAACACACTACTACTAACTCTAATATATTTCCGAGCTTTCTTAACTAATTCCCAGACGATGAATACATAGGTACTCGGAAGCTCGGAAATATAATGGAGTTAGTACACATTGGTGTTTAATTTTTTCACAATCCCACCACGAAAACGCTTTCATATATAAGTGTAACAAGCACAAAAAGAAACAATAAACTTGCATAATAATTCCTCATATATTCACCGATTTTTCAAACTAATAGTATTAATAAACAGATGTAATTACAACCAAAGATTTTTATATCATTGTTATATATAACTTTCAAAATTTGTTTATAAAGTTACATGTTCTTATATTTTAGTATTTATTACTATAGTCGTAGATAAAGTATAGTTACTAACTTGCGGTAATGGTGGTAGCTCACATGATAAAACTTCATCTACGTAAGTTTTGACCCACATTACTGGTCACCAAATAATAAACTATTATAATGTTATGAGCAGTTGCCTTTAATAGGAATTTAACGAGCCCAAAATGATGAAAGTGGTTAGTTGACTTGTAACCAAGACTGATCGACGCTTTTACTAACATTTTCATTCGATACCTATATTTAAAAAAACAGCTATTTTGTGGTGAAGTTCATTTCTTTCATGTCTCACTTTATTCTACCATTCATTAACTAAGTATGTAAAATATTTTTTTTATATATTGGCGACTATGTTAGTTTTACACTGAGAGAAATATTGAATTATATCAGAGCTAAATTTGACCTGAACAGGACAAGCTAAATAGAAAACGTATTTAATTTCACTGCAACGACAATAATTGAGATAATTGAGTAAAAATGTGTATCGTTAATGTCAATCTATATCTATTAATTAATTAATTTGAATCGTGTTTTCTATTAGAACAAAACCACGCATTACTTTATTCAAATGTCGAGTTTCACTTCATTAAATACCGACTGTTTACATTTCATAAGTTATTTGAAAGAATTGAGCTTTATTCTGTTGATATTTAAATGATAATTAATAATAGCAAGAAGCAAAAAACAAGTGGAATCGTGGTAACGAATATGTTGAAATTGATCGAGATTATATTTTGAAATGGTAACGTACCTGTCGAGCTCATCCATAAATAATCCTTCGAAATTGAGGGAAGATGAGTTTCGAGAAAGGAGTGTGATGGAGTGTTCAGAATACCAAAAAACTATCTATATCTACAGGATGAGTCATCTGTAATTATATAGTCACTATTGGGCAAACATTTTTGAGAACATTTATCCTCTTTATATGGATAACAAGTTCGGCAACCATTTAAAATAATTTCTAGCAATACAGGATGTCCTAAAAGGAGTTGAACAGATCTAATATATAATTTACAATTTTTTGAACAGAACAGGGTGCTTCAAAAAGGTGATCCGGTGATCTATGATAGATAAAAAATAAAGGGCGTTGAAGAGATTTTGCCACAGATACTGGCAAGATTGTATTGAAATTTTATATGATTATGTTTAGGAAGCTGATACATCCAATGAATTTGTTTTTATGTCGGATTCTCATAGAGGACGCTACTTACACGGTCGTACCAAGTAGAATTTAACATAAATTTTTCAATATTTGATTTATTAAGCAAAATTTTGAACATCATTTAATTTTACACCAAAAAGGTACTCTTGATAAAACTCGATATGGTGTAGCGTTTTTGGAATATTTTGATTTGAATATTATGAAGTGATAAATGATAATGTATTAATTAAACAAAAAACACAAGATGGAAATCTAAAAAAAGGATAATAACATAAAATAGAATTCAATTAAAGTTGGTGCTCAAAATGTCCTCCGTTTTCATGAATACACAAGACTATCCTTTTTTTTTTAAAGAATTCATCAATCTTCTAAACGGTTGGAAGTCAGCTATGAAGTGACGTTCAGCAATTCTTGAGGTGAATTTACCTCTGTAGCATAAACATTACCAAACGACCAAACTGTGTAATCCAAGGGATTAAAATCGCATGACTAAGAGGCCAATGAATCGGAGCTTTTTCATCTCTACCATTCCATTGATTCAGAAAATGTTTACTCCACCAATTACGACATGACACCTTCTTTCAATGTGCGGTGGAGCTTTATCATGCATGAAAAATAGAGATCTTGGCTCGTTTAGCGATAAATAATTACTTAAAAATCCAGGTAAATACCACCTTTTAAATTTCCAGCTAGAATGTGATAACGTATCAATTTGTTATCTAAAGTTGCTGTCCAAACATTAACTTTAAATGAGTGTTGGTAATGTGATACCTCACACCAGTAGTGTGCTAAATGGGAGTTGAACAAAGTAACGAGCGATGAAGATAATGAAAATTTTCTGGTATTAGGAATAGTAGTTGAGAATCAAAAAAGACGCATCAGACAAATTTCTGTACATGTAAGTAAGTGTAAGTCAATCTATTGTTTCTAGTATCCCTATAAAGAATAAGTACCATATTCAGGTGCATTGGTATTTATATAGCAATAAACCACAGAATACGCTTTTTTTAATTCCTTATCACATATGAAGAGTTTTTCCAATTTGTACTATTCACATAATCTATATAATTTCGCTTTTATGGCACTGAAAATGTGTGAGATTGTGGAAAATCAACAAAGAGGACATATTTTATCAATTGTAACTTAAATGGAAGAAAATTCCTGAGATTTCATATACCTTCAAATATGAAGGGAAAAATGTGGCTAAAGCGTTTTCAACTACCTCTAGGATATGATCAAAATAAAAAATTTACAAATGAATGGATAAAGAAGGAAGGTCCATGCAGTTGGCCCCCCTTATCTACAGATCCGACTTCCATGAATTTCTTTGCGTGTGATATTGTAGAATGTAGAATTCAAAAATGTGTTCAAAAGTTTAACCACTTTTCGGACATCCTTTATAACAACAAATACTTTTAGATGGTAACCGTGATTGATATTCATATGAATATGTGAAACAAATTTTAGAAAATGTCACAGCTTGTTAGTAGAGACACTTCTACAACTTACATTCAATTGAATTATTGATTGTCTAGTTGCATGAAAACAATGTCCATGCTTTTCTCCCCGAGTACATATTATACAGAAAAACTTCTCACAGCAAATTGCGTGTAATCATTTCTAAATTTCAATCAACAATGACAGTGAGAATAGTTTATATTGTGTACGTATGGTATAAAAAGAGAAAACCTTGGGAATATCAAGTTCAAGTTGTATTCATTAGGCTATTTGCTATTTTATATTTTCCATTCATTAAAATTCTAAACAAGATAATTAATATTTTGTAACATAAGAGACATCCTTTCTAAGTATTTAGAATAATAATAAAAAATTATTGTTGGAGAATTTTAGTTCTTCTACAACAATATTCGCTTGGATATAATTATTTGATATTATTATGAATTGAATTCCATTTCATTTGATAATTTCACATAGAATTGATGCTTAACACGCTAAACGCTATCTGTAATGGCGAATGCCAATTGACAAATACTTGATGCTTCTTCTTCCTCGTATTAGGCGTAGTCGCCTGAGTTATCTTCGACATCCTTGCCTCCTATCCTGCTTCAATGTTGTCGCTCTTTTTCTGTTCTCTCTAACCAGTCTGTTGTTATCCATACGACTTATGTGCTCATTCCCTTCTTTCTTTCTTGATAGAACCCATTCGTTGACGTCATATATTTTGCACAATCTTCTGATGTTCTCCTTTCTTTCCCTGTCCAGTAGGGGTTTACCGGCTATCCTGCGAAGCACTTTTATCTCTGCTGTTTCCACCATTCTCTTGGTTTTCGCCGTTTCTCGCCGTGTCTCTGCGTTGTAGGTCATAATGGGTCTTACCGTAGCCTTGTATATTCTGGATTTGGCTTCTATTCCGATATGTTTATTTCGCGATATGGCTTCGTTCAAACATACTGCTATTCTTAAGGCTTTAGTTGTTTGCTCTCTCACTTCGTTCTCTACGTCTCCAAATCGTGAAATCTCGATTCCTAAGTATTTGAATTTCATTACTTAGTGGATTATCTGGTCGTCTACGACTAGCTTACATGTTATCGGAGTTTTGAATGTGGTAATACACTTTGTTTTGGACACATGTAAAAGTCTTTGAAGATCATCCTCATCTTTTGCGACTAGAACAGCATCATCAGCGTAACATAATATTATAATATTTCGGTCCCCCCTCTGGTAGCCCCTTAGCTTTCTTACTTTCTTGATTATATAGTCGATAATGATATAGAAAAGCAAGGGTCTTAAGGAGTCTCCCTGGCGAATCCCTTTGTGTACTGCTATTTGCTCCGTTAGCACTCCGTTCACCTTGGCTTGGATTTTTTGTCCATGTATATATTTTCAATGGTTTTTATCAAGTCATAAGGGATTTGTTATCATATAATAGATGTACCACATTTTTCAGTTGTACTCGATCGAAGGCTTTTGGTAGATCTATAAAACACATAAATGCTGGTATGCTGTACTCAATCGATGTTTATGTGATCTACCTGATGACCTTCTCGATCTAAATCCCTTTTACTCGTCTGTTAACGTGATAAGACTGTTTATTTTATTTGTGATGACTTTTGTTTTAAGTTTCAGAGTGCTATCCAGCAAATTGATTGAAATATTGATGCTAAATTTGATACGTCGATCGAAAGCTGCACAGAATTCGAAAAAAGCATAGTTAATTTTTCAAGAGCTAAACTATTAGAATTTCTCATGTACTGTGTACATTTCAGAGTTGATTTGTAGAATATCCATTCATACAACCGGTCTATACTCATATCTTCTTTAAAATAAGTGAAGTTGACAAAGTTGCTTGATGAAGACATCTGTTGTTAATGTCTTAGTCGCATACGAACATCAAAATTTCAGTAAATTGGGGTGGAGTTAATCTTGGACTTTGCATATGAAGTTCTGAATCATAATAGGAATAGAAAGATTCAGGCTGCTGCTTTTATAAAGAAGCCTGGCACTACATCTTAGGATTTGATTATTTCTGGACATCACCGCTTGTTGGGTATTGAAATTATGAATATGTCCTCGCAAAGTCACGAGGCGAGTTAGCTAAGACAGCCTCACAAAAACTTAAAGTTCTCTTGTTGACCAAAAAGTTATATACTCCGTAACATCTTTTAATCCTCTACAAGGCCCAGATTCGTCCATATTTTGAATTATTGCTCTCAAGCTTATCCTGAGAATGCTGGACTCAATATGAAAAATGCGGCGATATAGGCAAACCAGAGTTGACCAGAAACTTGGACAACTTAGAGCATAGGAGAAGGGTTGCTGACCTGACTCTCTTTCACCGATAGCACCACGGCAGATGCTCTTTCGAGCTGACCAACGTAATCCCACTTGAAGCAACATTTGCAAGAATAACTCGACAGATAGACGTGTCTCATGAACATAGAGTTCGCCTGCAGACACTCAGAATATCAATTTATCGAGACTTTCTTCTCTGGAGAAGTCCAGGTTTGTGGAATCAGCTACAGTCTACAGAAGTTCAAGATAAATATCCACATTCATTTCTACACGGTGGGTATCACTTGAACTACTCAAGTGAAACGGGGTTTGACCTCATGTGCTTGTTTTTCAGATAAAAAATATATGGATAATAATCATTTCCATTATCATTAAAAATTTTGTAAGAATCGGAAAATAATTAGTACTCTACGACTCTAAATTTATGAAGTCCTTAATTTTATTATATTTCACTTTTTCGATGATCATTTCACTTGAAAACCTCGATCGATAACCAGAATTTGGTAAATATTTCACCACATAACCTCGATTGAATTTTACAATTTATTTCTCCATTTTCTATTTATGCGATTAAATTCCACCTTCATATGTTATTCTTAACCTTACTATTACATCACTATTACAAACACTAACAGCAAAACTTCAATTTACTGATAATCTTCAAAATTATTTCGTAGACTAACATCGTTTAGTATTTACCTAGGTGAACTCTTTTTTATATCGTCAATTGTATGTTCTAGATGTAGAAAAAATAAAAATTAATTAACACTAAAGTTTCTACAAACATTTACGTATATATATATATATCTATTCGTAATTTAATTAACATTGTTATGATAAGTTGACAAAAATCTCGGATACTTTTTACCTCGTATATACTACGTTTTAGTATTTCCTCTAACTAATATTACGTAAGGTTCTTTCCATTATAAATATCTGACTCGAAAATCGCTTCTGTAACTAATCATTCTACACAGAATAATTTGAAGAGCTCACGAAAGTACGGATTTTCATGGCTCATCAAGAAAAGAAGACGATAGATGTAGGAACAGGAAGTGCAATTTATATACCAGGAAATTGTGCAGCTACAGCAAATAGATATTATTAGATTTCTCAGGATTTGTACGCTACATAAACTCACAGAGTAATATAACGTGTTACGAATAAGATAGTAAAATGCTTTTAAAACTACATATGGGAACATTGAGAAGGGAATAGTGCATTGATACTCTCCATTTTAACAATATCAATAATAAAAACTTCTGGTCAGCTAAATCTTCCATCAACATCATTTGTATCTCTTCAAGACCAGCAACATTCATGACAGACTTGTTAATATTAGTTTGCTACCGCACTATCAGATCACTAAACATATCGTACACTTTTAATGAGGTACTTAAGACAGTGGTACAGTTTCATTTATTATTCTGTTACAGATAGAATAATTTTCGCGAAAAAGCGAAGTAACTGTTCATCTAGTTGAACGAAAGAGTATTTCCGTCATGGCCAACACGTTATAATTATATTTTGAGTTTTCGAATGATTTGTTGTAATACACATATAAAGAAAATTGTTTTTGGATGTTTAGTAAATATTAAAAACACGTATATTGTTTAATATAGTATATTACATAACTAGTTTGGAAAGTGATACATTTCGCACTTTCCAACGAGTTGTGTACACTATTTTTGTAAGGAATAATCTTCTGTCTTAGGTAGAAATGAGTGTGCAATCTATCATTTTCATAAGTGGTCGTAGGAAATAGTATATTACATAACGAGTACGACGCTGCAGGCCGTGTACGGAATCCCGTGATTGTGTTTATCACTTTCCAACGAGTTATGTATCCTATTGTTCCAACGATTCCCACAACGCAATAAACTCTTAGTTTACATATTTTGAATTTTTTTTTCTGGTATTATTCACTGTAATTCCCTTTATTTCTTACGATTAGGTTGGGTTAGAAATTGATAGTAATGTTATTGACTTAACAATTTGTAAATTATAAAAGGAAGACGGCAGATATTTCATCAGAGACTGGCAGAATAGTATCTAATGTGCCACACTTGGCACACTTTTGTACTTATGTCTTTGATATTTGTGACAGTGTCGCACACTGTCACATCAAATTATATGATGATGACACTCAGGTACTACAGTACTTTGATCCTACAGGTCCAGATGCAGCAGCTACACACCTAAATAGAGATCTGTCAAGTATTCTTGAATATTCCACTGAACATAACCTAAAGCTGAATCCAAGTAAGACTATAGTTATGTTGTTTTTTTCTCAGAGACGTACAGAAAATTTGCAACAAAATTTAAATTTGGAGTTGGTAGTGAGAAACTGGAAATAAAACAAATTGCTAAGAGCTTAGGACTAATTCTAGATGTGGACTTGAGGTTTAAAAAATATTTGTATATGAAGAGGTCTACGAGGTCTGCGTATTAAATAACGAGACTGGTTACGAAAAAGGGTTTTATTATAAAAATTATTCTACATTCGAATGCTCCCTATCAATATACTTCCCTCGCCTCGCCACACACCTTTTCATACATTTTTAGTGCCTTTAGGAACTCTGCCGCTTTTTGCTTTACCGCGTTCATCGGCTCAAATCTCAACCTTACAAATCAGATCTTTTTCTATCCTTCTATGAATCTAATCTTTCAAGGAAATCTGAGCAGAGCTTTTGGTCAGGACTCAGATTTTTTGGCACTAACTTCGCACAGACTTTTGTCGTGTGTAATTCATCGTGTAAAATATTTCTAACGGTTTCTTTATCGGCGTTTACAGCCTCGGCAATCACCTGGATGCTCATTCGACGATCTGCACGCACAATTTGGTTGATTTTGGTCACTATTTCCAGAGTTGAAGCAGTCACAGGGTGACCTGGGCGCACACCACTCATAAAAACACGCACTTTATAGAGAATTATCACCATAGAAATTTGATATTGATCCGTCGCTGCTTTTCGCCACACATGGTTTTTGGTACGAGAAAGAAACACGTTCGTTTCAAATCGCTACTTCACAAATACTATAATAGTGACGGAAACGTGTTTTGGGACGTGCATAGACAAGATATCTAGATACCCAATCCACTACGCGTTTTTTACCTCACCCTTCTAGGGCGCCCCCTAGGTGCGCAGTCTCGTTATTTAATAGGCAGACCTCGTATTATCAATTTTAGGAAATGAGGAAAAAGCTTTGTGAATATTGTCTATTTTACATACTGTTTTGTTGTTTACTATCCTTGTCTTGTCATGGCATAGAAAAATCGTGTGTAATATATACAAAACGTGTGTTGTAGATTCATTTCTAAACGAAGAAAGTATGACAATATTTCGACCAAAAAGAATGAATTAAATTGGTTGAAAATGTCGAATGTTGCGAACCTTCATTTTATGTGTCTTATTAAGAAAGTGTTAAAACATTCGACATCTGTTCATTTAAGAAAAAAACTAGTTTTCCGTGCAAAATATACATGTGAAGCATAAAAATTTATTTAGATGTCACGGTTATAATGGTCCACGAGGACCTTAAATTGTGTGCTATGAATTCTTTTAAATCTAAGTACAAAGTAATTTTGTTTAATAAGCGAATATCATATATGTTAAATCTCTCCACTCCTGTTGCATAATGTCTGATAACTGCATACTTTGTTAATTATATTGTGTACACATATCATACCAATAAAGTCGATTTATATAACTTCATGTAATCATTCGAATTGTCCTTTAGTAGTGCTTTTAGTTTCAAATATCAATATAATGAATTAAAATTGCTGTGGATCATTGAGTAATGTGTCCAAAGACTATTGGGTTTGAAATACCCAGAAAGTTCTTCTACAGAGACTATAAAACATTTTCGGAAAAAAAAGAATTGGTTTATTTACCATTCGTCATCAAGGGCAATCGATACCTTTTTGGTGATTATCAATTACGCTTCTCGAACCAGTGCAAATAAAAAGCGTCATAGGGATGAGCAAAAATTAATTACAAATGTTGACAAAATATTTTAATAATGTAGTTATATTGTGAAGTAAAAGAACAACGATAAAGAATATTCGAAATATTGTTTATGAGGCCAGAGAGGATATTTGAGCAACAGGAATTTTGTAAAAATCTGATGTTTAACGACAAAGTCACGCTCGCTACAAATGCAGTGGTATAGACACAAAACTGTCGCTATTGTACAACCGATAATCCCCTCTGAATAATATGTAATGTACAATTTTCCTAATAAATCAAACTACACAAACGAATTTTCGGTTCTTTTATAACGAAAATATCGACCCGCAGAACTTACTAGGGTTGTCAAATAAAGATTTGTGATATGTCATTAATGTTTACCAACGATTGAATCTACTCTATCAAATCATAGACGATGGTTGAAAGAACATTATCAAAACAAATGAATGGGATTTAGTTCGTTGATAGATTACCTACCTAAATATTCAGATCTAAAGATTTTAGACTTTTGTCTTTGGAGAATAAACATACAAATAGTTTAGAAAACGAAAACAATGCGCAGAAACGAATGTTGCGTAAGAGTTCGATAGACATGTGCAGATATTACCCATCAAGAACTGAGGAATGTAATTAAAGAAATTTCACTACAGTTACTTACGTCAGTTATAAATAAAATGATTTCATTGAATATTGACGCTTTAAATATTTTTGTTTCTCATGTTAGTTTTTAATAATAATTAAATAAAAGCAAAATATAATCCCCATGACCATTTATTGATACAGTGTGTTATTTTATAATCGTTACCTTGAGAAATTTTCGAACTATAAATTAACATCAATTTTTAGTAATAAATAGATATTATTTTTGTAGTTTTGGTGATAACTATCACTAGTCGACAAAAAAAATTTTTGTAGTAACAAAAGAATGAATAGCATATGGTGATAAAACGGACCTATACAAATACGAAAATATGAAAAAAAATAATTGTAACACATAAGGTTTTCATGTTACATTTATAGAACTATATTTATTGGTAAAATATATTATTATATAATAATAAAAAAATAATTTCACGTTTTTTAAATCGTATGAATTGACAATATTTGAGGTTTACATCTAATAATGCCTCATTTTAAATAACAATTAGTTCTACTTTTTCCTTTTATGAGAGGTTGCTCTTTCTCTTTTCAAAAACCAACAGTTTTCACCTATCAAGACCGAATCCCTTCGTTCTTGATACCGAATTTCCATTGTTCTAATATTTTGGTGGAACCTTTTACCCTGCTCATCATTGCCAGCTCCCAAATTTTCGAGAAAAAATTTCAGATGGAAATGGAGGAAATGAATTTTTAATGACATTCGAGCACCAAGGAATTTGTAGGCGGCTAGAAGTTCATCAATTAACTGTTGGTAGTTTGGATCCATATTGTTGCCCAAAAATCCCCTCAATACACAAAAAATGCCTTCTATGCTCTAAGTTTCTGTCTGGTGAGCTTTTTTGCAAAATTGTCATAGTCATCGTCATAATTTCTAACAGAGCACTTTCGTTTAGAATTCGGGGTTATCTAGAAATATCCTTATCTTTTGATAAGGCTATTAAATAACGAGACTAGTCACGAAAAAGTATTTTATTATGAAAATTATTCTAATTTTGAATTCTCTCCTTCAATATACTCCCCTTCCCAGGCCACACACCTTTCCATACTTTTTTCTATTGATCGAAACAGTGCTGGAATTCTTGTTTGGTGAAAGCCTTTAGGAGCTCTGCCATTTTTTGCTTTACCGCTCCCATCGACTCAAATCGGGTTCCTTTCAAAACAGATCTTTTTCTAACCTTTCTAATCTTTCAAGGACATCTGAGCAGAGCCGTTGACGTAAGTCTTTTGGTCAGGAGGAGATTTTTTGGCACAGACTTTTGTCATGTTTATTTCTTAGCGTAAAATATTTCTAACCGTTTCTTTATCGGCGTTTACAGCCTCGACAATCATCCAGATGTTCATTCGGCGATCTGCATGCACATTTTGGTTGATTTTGGTCACTGTCGTCATATACTGTCACGTACGAGATAGAGGCCATAAGCCTTTTGCAACAATTTATAGCACTCATAAGGAGTTTTTTTCAATGTATCTTGTATCCATATTTTAGTTTGAAATATATGAAATATGTACATGTAATCTTGCCCATATGGGAAACTAGTTTATTATAAATCTAGAAAATAACTCAGCATGATATAAAACCTAGAATACAGTCATTATATATTAAAATTTTTTATATGAGTTATTTTGAAAAATATTATTTAGGTTCAAAAGTAGATAACCATTTAAGTTTTTTATTAAATCCAAAATTTTAGAAGATTATTCATTTAAAATTGTGAACTAATGAATAATTTGTTATCAAAAATTTAATGAGCTTTAGTTAGCCAATCGCACTACTGTTTTCGAGAATTCCAAATAAAATATAAAACAAAAACGTGGTCGACAATTTTTTGTGGTAACAAAAGATTGAATGGCATATGATGATAAAATGGACCTATACAAATACGAAAATATGAAAAAAATAATTGTAACACATAAGGTTTTCATGTTATATTTATAGAACCATATTTATTGGTAAAATATATTAATATATAATGATAAAAAAATAATTTCATATTTTTTAAATCGTATATATTGACAATATTTATAGTTTACATCTAATAATGCCTCACATCTATTAAAAACAAAAACTTAAAGAAAAATCACTTTAAATATCAATTAGCTCTACTTTTTCCTTTTATGAGAGGTTGCACTTTCTCTTTTCAAAAACCAACAGTAATCATCGATTATGGCCGAATCCCATCGTCCGTGATACCGAATTTGTTCTATTGTCTTGGTGGAACCTTTCACCTCATTACTGACAGCTTCCAAATTTTCGGGAAAAAATGTCAGATGGGAATAGAGAAAATGAATTTTCAATTACATTCGAGCATCAAGGGATATATAGGCGTCTAGAAGTTCATCAGCTAACTGTTGATAGTTTGGATCCATATTGTTGCCCAAAAATACCCTCGCTACTCTAACAAATTTTTCATTTTTATAATATTCATATTATACTGATAATATGGTAATGGATTAATTATATTTTTTTAAGATGCTTAATGAATATAAGTAGTAGCTGTGCTGTGAAAGGAAATTGTGAAAAGGGACAAAAGAGACCACTGTTTCGCGCATTAACAAAGAATAAGCTATTCGAAGACTCTCTCGTCCCATCAAGAATGAGAGAATGCGAAAAAAAAGTTATATGAAGAGAGAATCTCTCGTGGAAGTGAAGATAATTATTAAGAAACTGCTTAAATATGATGCAAAGACAAAAAGTTTTGAAAATATAAAATATAAGATCAAAAACTATGCTAAAATTAGATTATAGAACTGGCCATCTTACCTCGTATGTTATGGTCAGTTTCCAGGAAACCTCGGGAGATATTGTTAATTGTGAATTTAAATTCATTTTATCATAAAAATTTTTCTTTTTGTTCTAAAAATTTATATAATAGCTTGTTCTTTTTAATAGCGTTTAAGAAAAACTATGGCCAACTACCCCGGATTTATTTTATAAATATTTGGGTGTTACATTTCATTTGTTTATAGATTCAATAGAAATTATTAATAATTGGGGCCCTAAATTGATCGATCTATGATTTTTGTAAATCGAAGGCTGTATACAACAGTTTAAAAATATTTTGTTTGTATATTCGATTGCGACTTTTCCTTTTTAAATAACTAATATTGTAATATTATATGTATTATACTATATTACTATATTTTATTTCAAAGGGTGTGTTGAGATTAGAGATTATGTTATCTCAATAAAATAAATCGTCGAGTAACTGGCAAAATCAGATAATGCTTTTATCTATTTTAAACCAGTATCATTGCACAACGACACGTTTCGTAGTACCATTTAATGTTTATGTTAACTTACCTAAATTGAAGTACACATTTTACTACCAAACAAATAGTTTCCTTCAGGGGATTGTGGAACGAAAAACTTAAATCATTGAAACTCCGCTATTATTTACGAGGAATGTCCGAAAAGTTTCCTAACAAAAAACAAGACATTTTTTCCATAATAATTTTTTTTCAAATTAGCGTCCTTTTAAGCCTATACAGTTTTCAAACATGCTCTTATCTTTTCAAATACGCGTTAACGTATGCGATAAAATCACCGTCTGATAAAGATCTCTCTCCCGCAAGTGAAACTTCAACACTAGGAAACACGATAAAGTCGCTGTTAACTATCCATATCCTTAGCTTGGAATTGAATGTCCCTCGCTTGGTTTTCAAGCCTGGACCAGGCCTGGTTGCTTGCAAAAATAGATTTTTTTATATTGTTGATAAAATTATAGTTTTATGTAAAAACAGATTTTTTTATATTGTCGATAAAATTATAGTTTCATGACAAATTTCTATTTATGCACTCTACTAATTAGCTGCACCTTATAGGATTTTACGATGAGCCCAATATAGGCCCAGATTGGCCCAAGTCTGTACAACTCTGGCACTAGCTCGGAAGCTGTTATTGGGCCTGACTTGGTGGGAATGGTTGCTTGTATAAATAGATTTTCAATATATTGTTAATAAAATTATATATGACAAATTTCCATTAATGCACTCTACTAATTAATGTACATAAAAATATTAGTTAAATAATTGAACATATAAAGGAGTGATGCTATTCTTAGTATTGTATTTTTTTATTATCTTTTATGCGTAAAAGATTTTTATTCACAGAAAATTATTACTTTGATTGGTAAGATATCTATTATGGATAATATATTGGAACAAAACTGAGTTCTGCAATACCTGGCTAACTATAGGATGGCCGAGATCGGGTTACCCAGAGTTCAGCCAGGCTTGGGTAAATATTGGATGGCCGAGGTAAGGCTACATAGAGCTCGGTCAGGCTTGGCTGATTATAGAATAGCAGGAGCTAAGTTAGCAAGACTTCAACCAGACTTGGTTTGCCAAAGTCGGGTTTCCCAGCGTTGGCACAAGCTAAGCCCAGTCGCTCAAATCTACATAGGAATGAATACGGTAGACGGTTAACCAATTCGAAATGCTATTCTTGAATTCTGGCTATGACGATCACCGAAATGTGAAAACGTCGTTGTCTGAATTGAAAAGCACTTTATTTTTCGTAAGCAATGATGATTGATTAAAAATATCAACAGACAGGTAAATCTGGTATTCCTAGGTCATCAGTCATAATGATGGAATAAGTATAATTTTTTTTATGAAAACTCGATCTCCCTGTCATTATGATCTGATCATTATCACGATCAATAAACTACTTTCTTCTATCCTCAATTACTATAAGTGTCTGTAAACTGAGGATCTTACTCAGTTGAAGCTCGTTCAATTATTATAACTACAATTATTATTGTCTACACTAAAACTGAATATCTACACAAAATTCGGCATTTTGTTCTGATTTCACACTGAGCACTTAGATAACTAATTCAAAAGGCTTTGTCCTATTCAGTCGTCTCTCTGGGTTTGTATTGTCGAGGAGCTCGATTGCCTAGATGTTCACATGTTTGAAGAGCCGCTGTAGTATAAATAATGTAAAATTAGTATCTTAAAGAATTGTACATTATATATAAAAATAGCTTCAATAGGTAGAAAGGACGTATTCCTTCCTTCATAAATCAACAGTTTTTTTCCCGTGAAAGAAATTTTCTTCATACTTCGTACCTTCGACCGAGGTGTGAAGAAAAATCGTATACACTACAAGGGCTGAAATTTGAATCCTCCGCCCTGCGCATCATGATGCCCTCGGCTTTGTCTTGGGAATCATGACGCTCAGAGCCAAAAATTCGACTTTCGCCCCTAGTAGTGTGATATATTATTCACTGGCTAAAAAATTAAGAATAAAAGAAGGACAACTAAATAACCCTTGGTCTCCGAAGACTGTAACTTGGTGTTTGTTCATGTGAGTGTTGGTATAGTAGTAGTAGTGAATAGTAAATACTATATTCACTCGTTACTTATTTATAAGCGAAGGTAATAAAAGCATGTCAAAAATTTGTTTTATAAAAACAGAACCTTATCACATTTTTATACTATTGTTCTAGTAAAACAACAACAATAACTATTTTGCTCTTTATCCATGACTTATTTCTTTCAAACTTTATGTGAATCACCAGTTTCGGAAATCTGCTTTTCGGATTAATGAGACCCATCAACAAAATAATCTCCTACAGCCCGTTTATGAATAATCGAAGTTTCTAATTTTATCTTGCATCGTTTTTTTAATTGTTTGAGGTTTTGTCTTCCAAGAATTTGTCTTTGTCTTTTTTAGGTTCTGCATTTCCTTTTGCACGCCTGTAATTGCAATATTTCGTATTTTACACCTGACCGCTTCGAGAATCATTCTGTATTGTTTGGACGACTTCAAAATGTTATTAAACCGGTATTGAAAAAAATTATCAGGTATGTAGAACGTTAAACATTCCCACAGAAATATCGCAGATGAAAGTAAAATTGCTGTTAAGGGAACAGTTAACTCCGGCCACCCATCATTAAGATTATATATCGGTTATTACTTAGTTTTCTGTAATGCAAAATCTATAAGAAAGCAATTCTCGTCTAATTAAGCTTGAAAGTTATATATAGTATGTTGAAAGATAATTGTTATGTTCATAAGTTCACTTATACCATATTACGTTATATCGAGTTAAAATTCAATTGCTGTCAATGTATGTATCGGTTTGTAGTCATAAATGAAGAATTTTTTCACTTTGAAAGTCAGAGTTTATTTCAATCAACTATATCCACACTAAAGTGGTAACCAGAATATTTCTATTAAGCATCAAGCTGTATACTGAATTTTGAAGTTGATGACTGTTTTTTAAAATATACATATAACAAAATTTAACGCGCCGAAATTCTAACCTGATTAATGCAAGCAATTTTTTATTGTTATACTTTTATACATATTTTTATATCACGTCATCATCATTTTAGTACTTATTCAAATTAACCATGGTAGCTGAAGAGAACTTTTTTAAATAAAATTGAATATATGAGAAAAAGTTCATTTAGTTTGAAAAGGATTTGAGTTGTATTACAAACATCGAAGCAAAAAGAAGAAATAAATTTAGAAAGAAATGATTCAGAAGAAAATCCTATATACCAATTATTCTGAATTAGCTGTCATGTAAATAATTGACCAATTGAACATCTAATTATGTAGATGTAAATTTTTTTGAACTATTCTGTTTTTTCTCATACAATAATATATCATTAATGTTGTTGTAGGTAAGATTAATAGAACGAAAATTTTGTGCTGTTTTTATTTGTTATTTCTTGTTTTTCTTCGCTGTTATTTGATCGGACGGAACTAATTTTTGATATCGTTTATTATCGTTAAGATCATAGTCGCAGCATTTAACATGAACAGTTTTCCATTGTCAGGAATTTATTGCAATGTGGTATTGGTCTTATGAAATGAGATTTGCATCAATAAATTCAAGAGGAAATACTAACAAGTCATAAAATTGTCGAAAGCTTTTACAAAGTTGAAAATGGAAAAATTTCACATTGAGATTGCCTCAGTTGGAGTTGTTCGCTAGCTATGATAAATAGCTTCCCAGGTCGATACGTAGACAACCGTAAAATCTCAGATACCTACACAAACAGTAGATGTTTAACCACAATAACCAATCAGTTAGTTTTCAAGAAAGACAATGTATTTGAAATTAAAATTATTCATTAGAATAATCAAACATTTTTATCTTATTTTTATTTCTTCTTTTCTTCTATGATCATTACTATTTTATCGAATCAATTTTTCATCGTCTCTGTTTATCAATTAATTAATGAACTTCGAGTAAGCAGAAGGTTGGCATAAGTGTAATTATAGTGTGATTTAAATAATAGTGTGATTACACCAACTGATTGAAATGTGCCATCCCATAATTATTCCTATTTGTAGAAACTTTGTTCAATAACAAATTATAAATTTATCTTAATTTCAACAGATCAACCTATCGATCTGTTACCTTTTTCTTGTAATATTTTTTCAATTTCGTCAACTAATTATTCTGTGCCAGTAATAACTTCTGTTGTATAACAACTTGGAAATCAATTTGTTGACTCTCCACTCACTTTGAATTCTAAAACGTTATTCCCTCCATGTCTAATGACATAGAACAATAAAAAAGTAATTCTAAATAAATTGGGATTTACATAATACTAGATGGTGAGTTTTTTTCTTATGTCTTCTTTACTTTTTACGTGTTGTGCTTACAAATATGTTTTTTCAAACTTCTTATTTGGTGCTTCCATTTCCTCTAATGAATTGTTTCCAATAAGCTCCGTATTTTCTCTTCATTTGATGGACAGAACGAACAGAATAGAATAGATTTTTGTCAGTTTTTTCATGTATTGGTTGCTGTATGTAAGCTCTTCTTACGTAGATCTATTCTATTTCCTCATTTCCTCTTCAGTTGTTTCTTTTTATTTTATTTTTTCTCCTCCTTGCAGATTTCTGATTGTGAAAAAAAGGTTTTTGATTGTTTCCAGCAATTGATATGAATTTGGAGAATCTGGTAGGCGGTTTTTAATATAATTAACAATCCTTTTTTAAAGTATTAATTTTGTCAACTTAAAAATACCGGAATTAATACATTGTATGTTACTGTTAAGGGTAAGTAAAAAGTGATAGCACCAACTTAGAGGGTTAATTAGGAGTGATATAATCTTAAAATTTTACAAATGTTTTTTATCTGTCAGTTGATTTGAAAAATTCATTCGATGATTTAAAAAATTTCGATTTCTAGAACTTTCTACACTCTTGTAATTTTTCATAAAAATTTGACATTTTTTCGAATAACCAAAGACATTTTTGAAATCTAACAGCTATGGAAAAATCAGTTTTTGTGGTTAAAACAGATTTTCATTTTGATTTTTATTTTATTTTCTATTTTTGTTGTGGGTGACCTATTGATTAATATGATTATAGAAACAAGTCGTAACGTCAATTTTCTTAACCTGTTTTTTAAAATTAATTTTCTATAGAAAGAGACCTTTAATCACAAAAGTTGAGTATATAAATAATAAAATATCATCAGCATCAAGTTTTCAGCTCTTTGCGATTTGTGAATAACAATAAAAGTATTTTAGAAAAAAATGGCGCAAGTTACATTTGCTTGTCTTGGATGAGTAAAGCTCCGATTGAGGCATACGCTA
This sequence comes from Diorhabda elongata, assembly GCA_026230145.1. Classification (NCBI taxonomy): domain Eukaryota; kingdom Metazoa; phylum Arthropoda; class Insecta; order Coleoptera; family Chrysomelidae; genus Diorhabda; species Diorhabda elongata. Next base: position 16,176,729 of record CM047930.1, read on the forward strand.
CAATTTAAACTAAATAAATATTAAACCTGAGAAGCGGCATTGAGTGCTGTCTATAAAAGATTAATCCACTACGATAGCTTTTGATACTTCTCACTTGAGTATTTTATAGCTTTATAAAGTTCTCAAGCGTTTTATTTTTTCATCAATGTCACAACAAGAATTGAAGTGAGTCCGATTATATAATATACACTGCCGGTCATAAGTTTTGTCCATCCCTATAAATCCATCCATTGAATTTTAAAATAATACACTGTAAAAAATTTCTCTCTGATATTATCAAGCAAAAATTTATACGAGCGCACGTTTATATTTTGTCTGTGAGCGCGACAAACTAAAAATTGCAAGTGCCGGCTGATTTGTTTATTATTCTTTAACTGTGAATTATTTCTTCGGTGTTTATGATTCTAGTTTAGTCCCTGTTGACACTAGAGATGCAATATCGTGCTGTGATTTCTACTTTTTGGACCAAGACATCTTTCTGTGAAGTTCGTATACGAATTGTCTCCGTTTACGCAAATTCAGACTTGTAAGTTTCAAAATGGGTAAAATCCACGAATTATCGGCTGAAACTCGTGCAACAAACCATAGACGTACCTAGACTACAACGTAAAAAAATATGAATCCACCAGGAGCTTTTTGACGATAGAAAACAATCAAGGCTGCGTCGAGAAACCACAACTGCTGAAGATAAACGTATTGTATTCATCAGTAAAAGTGATAGGCGATTCACGGGCCTGGTGATAACAGCTCACATCAATGATTCCGGAGATCTGCCTTTGAGTACTTCTACAGTGAAGAGGAGATTCAGACAAGCTTGTCTTTTTGGAAGGCTGTAGGCTAAGAGCATAGAAACTGTAAGTATTAAGAATATGAGAGAATTTTATGGAGTGAACAGTCAAAGTTTGAAGTTTGATGGCAAATGTGAATATTGTATTCGTACCACAAGAAAATTTGACCATACTACTAGACATTGTTTTAACAACAGTATTATTTCGGTTTTAATCATTATTTCTAAACAAGTCTGAAAATATAGGATTTGTATTCATCATTCATTAGCGCATTAGCGTTTTCAACATTTCTAGACATTGTAGGGGTGTGGAGATTTAGTACGTTATTATGTTTTATTCTCTAATTCCGATACAACAGTTGAAAAATCTTATATTCACACATTCCACCTACCCACTCGCATCGATTCAGTTGTCATACCCGGTTGCATCCAACTTGGATTAAGTTAAGTTAGACCAGCTGTTGGGATGATCAATTGCACCTAGTGTATATATTTTTTCGAATACTAACACGTACAAAATAAGAATATATATCACTAGGAAAATCAGAATGAAGATGTCGAGAATTCTTTTCAACATGCAACTTTCATAATTGGTTAATTTCACAGACAATTATCCGTGGTTGAGTAGTGTTTACCGTAATCATTTCCTTGATGACGAATTAGTCGTCTTAAAATATGGTAGTGTTGTTTGACTTTAATTACAATTATGCGTAAGTTCGTATATTATAATTTTAATTTGATGCTATAAAGAGTGTGTAGTTATCACTTGAACTGATAAGTAATTTTGTTACCTTAAATTGAGTTGAAATATGACATTACCATCATAAAGTTAAACATATTTAATGGTGAACTAACTTAGAACGTGTGGTCAAACGAGTGCTATAGGAGTTATTCACAGATATTTGAAACATTTATTTTGGCCAACAGTGAAGATGTAAAATGTAATACGATTCATAATAAATACTGGAAATTACCACCTCTACCTTGTTTTTAATATTTTTAACGAAAATAAGACTTTAAGTTATAATTATATTTCATTAAACTCCATTTTGAAAAAAAAATTTGATATCAAATAAAGTAAGGGCTGCTAATATCACCCCCGTATAATGTAAGAGGAATATTGAAAAAACGGTGGTTAATCCTTTGCAAGTGCATGAAACGAGAGTTGTTTTTGAGAATTTTACTTTGAGGTAAATTCAATTTATTTAACTGACGTAGAAAGATAAAAAGAATGCAGAAAATTTTCTTTTGATCAGACGTTTTTTAACAATTCTTTTCGTATGGTATATCTCCGGTGCAGTTACTGCGCTCCCTGATAATTTCTCCGCTCGCCTAGTTCTAGCGGGTACAACTCCCCGTATACAACATCCATTCACCTGACCAGAAGGTGCTCGTGCGACTCGCTGGCTTTAGTATTAACAGGTGTTTTATACGCTGCACACACACCGGCAAATTTTACACTCACAGATTATATTTTTTCTCGTGCTGCGGAGCGGTGCGGGAAATATATTTTTTCAAACTGCATTTGGAAACATTCGTCGATAGAGTTTTGATACTTTGGACGTATCTTGAGATTTTGGATATAGTTTTAGATTTCCTTAGTTTCAGTGCAATAGACAGACTTTCTCAAACTCTTTATCAATATTTGTTTTTGACGTGGTTTTGAAAAATAAAAAAATTGGCATAATTCTGAATATTACTATTTTGTGACTTGATTGTTTCATGTGATTATGTTTTGACTGTTTACTTTGTCTTAATGGATTATTTTTCTTTCGGATAGTTGTATCAGGTAAGTCTAGAATTTACATTTATTGGCTAGTAAATGAGAGATCTGTTCTAATAATAACGCATAACGATATTTCATTATTTTCTCATCATATCCTCTCATGTTGTTATATCTTCACGACTCTCATAAATAATTATAAGATAATTACAAGCAAAGAGAATTTTCTAATCGATATACTATTTGGCATTCTCAATAATTAACTTATTTACATTTAGTAAATAATTCTAAAAAACTTTCTGATGTTGGATATTCACTTAGTGGTTATTTATCAGAAAGTACAGTCAATGGTTTCTCCAAAATCCAAAGTAGAAAGAAGAAAGTTGGAGCTATCAACGGTGACATATATTTTGAAGATGTTCATGTCTTGGATGGAATTGTTGACTTGTAATGTTAGAACATCTATCTAGTGCAACAAAGTATAATACAAACAGATATCCACTTCCAACATTTCAATCTAATATATTCAATGTTCTATCCACGCCTTGTATATGAAACTAATTAATTAAAATTCTACAAAGTGTGCCACTTATTTTCTATAATCGTTATAAAAGCTGCGAAACCTGAATCTACTCATAGTTAATTGAAATTAAATATATTTATTTATAATACATGTGTCAAATTTTTTATCTATTAGCTTTTACGAATCATTGAATATTAGTAACAATTTTTTAATAATAGTAATACCCCTCTACATTGAATGGATGAAAATCATGTTTACTTTTATAAATATGTTTCTATAGATGCACAAAGTATCATAATAACCTTAAAGATTTGATTACAGTTACACTATTAATCATAGAAAATTTTATATCGTTATTATTCAGAGGAATAATCAATTTACTTTCAACACAAAAGGTCGACTGCATACAAATACCTGTATACCAGCATATTGTATAATCTCGTAACTAGATGTTTGTATAATTGATTTTTGATGAATAATATTGGAATTGTTGAGTAATTATCTTATATAAACTCTTGAACCGTTGGGTTATATCGTTAGAATCAGCGGAGAAATTGGGAAATCCATATTAATTTCAGTTATTTGATCCATCATCAAATCACTGAAACACGGTAGTCTTCTCAAGCTCTCAAAAAGAATTAATGTGACATTTCTCACGATTTATACATCTTGTATAAAAGTTTTATACAAACTGAGACAATTCAAGATCCTACAATAAGTGTAGTCCAAATTTTTGGTTTTCAATGTTCAGCCACTCAAAGAACCAATTCTGAAAATTCGATACCAAATAGATCATCTTCAAGATTTAGATCTTCCAAATATTATGAAAGTAGTGTCCTCTGTTCACGAATCAAAATCTACTCCTATGTTTTTTTCTCAAAATTTTCAGATAGATCGGGAATACAAAACAAAAATTTGGAAATAATTGAAAGTTTGCATTTCATGGGTTTTCTGAGGAGATTCGGGAAGATTCCTCATCAGCAGAATCTCAGCTATACGATAGACTTTTGAAAATTGACATTGGGTAGTTATGGACAACCACTGCACTAGCGACTAAAAGAGCACTAAACATTGTAAATACAACTGGAACGCAAAATAAGGCGTATTAGTAATGATTAAATTACTGAATATCTGAGATAACAGTACGGATTATTCATTATGGAAAGTAGGCAAGCGATTAGAAAGATCCATTACTCATAACTCACCAATTAAGGAAAAAAATGAGCGTTGGGCACAAGATAATGTGTAAAAAGCAAATAGATTTAGGGAATAATCAGAAAAACCAAACCAAACCAATTGATGCAAGATTTCACTGGAGAATTTAAAAAAACAACACAAAGGCCTAATTATTTAAGATAAGAAATGTAATGTATTTGAGATAAAGAGTCCAAATTATCCTTACTCAACCAACTGTTTCTCTACAAATATCCGGACAGCTTAAGGCTGAGCTAATATAAGTAATATTCAAATGATACCACGTTTCCGAAATAGGGTATTAAGGAACATCGTTGGTATCGATGTAGAAACTGCCAATTCAGTTAGAAGGCTCTATAGAATCAAGCCATTTGAGTTAGTGAAATAGCTTGAATGACGAGGTTAGTTAAAAGCAGAGTATTGTGCGAATCTTGCGTAACACATTAACGGTAGTGCAGCTAAAATCATTGGATACTGAGATATACTACTCTTGACATTCAAGAATTTATTTACAGGTTGCTTATTGATCTTCATGATCAGATTGTTAGAACAGAAATAAATTTGTGTTCTTTTAATAAAAAAATATAATAAGACGTCTTGATTTCAAAGATATATCTTCCAAACGATGAAAATCGAATCTGTTTTGTTTCTTCAGCCTCGTCAGTAGGAATTTAAGTGATTAACATTGTCACTTCATGTGATATTCTCATTGTTTGTGATGGTACATTGTTGGAAATGTCTATTTTCAAATTCGAATCCTTTAGAATGATCTTTTTTTTCGATTGTTGTTGTTTTTATAATTTAAAATATTTAAAATTTGCATTTTATTATTTTCATATTTTATACATTATACCAAAAACAATATCGATATGTTATGTAATGTCAATAATTTTTGTGAAAACTATTTGATATTTGAAATTATTGATCCAAAAATATAGCTTCAAGGTCCCATGACAAGGATTTTTAACGTTATAAAGATATTGACAATATCTTTATTTTATTTTCGAAATTAAAGAAGGAAACACGGTCATTTTTGTAACTTCATAAAACATGCACATATAGACGTTCATGGTCACATTTTGACATCAAACTTCCGATTTTTGAAACAAACTATAATATACGTTGTTACATATCGGATTCTAATCTTCAAGATAGGAAGGATGTCGAGGAAGTCGAAATAAACTTGTAATTTCTGGTTCGTTATTTTCCACCCCATTTTGTAAACATTTGACTAACATTTAAGTCCTAAATTAGGTTGTAAATCCCCTGAGATCAATTTGCAACCATGTTGATTGTAACTAGATTTAAATAGAAAGAAAGTTCAATTTGCCTGATCAATTAATCATTTCACACCATTTACACGCAATTTTCGATGAGAATGAAATTATTAAACCAATCATTTGATTAGAATTAATAGGAGAAAACAAAATTTCAACAATAAAACCGTTAATTAGGGAGGTTATGAATATCGAAATACGATTAATTAATCATGGAAGTCTCCGTTATTATTATCAATTAAGAAATCATAACACAAATCACGGATTTTGATTATAATCAAAAATAAACAATATCTAGAGTATATTAGTTGGAATAGTTTACTTTTCTCAATTCTAAGAATTTAGAGCATCCATCTTCAGTTACCATCGTAGGATGAAGGTGTCGAAATATCTTGGTCATAGGTAGATATGAACTAACGAAGCTCAATAGGCATCCCGGATGGATACGCGTATTTTTTATCGCACTTACTCGAAACAAAACGACCTATCCAAAAGGCATGTCTGTTGTGTGTTATAAGCTGTTAAAATAACTCTTATATTGATTTTAATCTGAGTCTTCCCCAGATTTTCTTGAATTGTAAGCATCTCTTAGATCCTCGCCCATTTCTTCCACGACTTTGTCGTCATAGTATATACTCAGTATAAAATTAACAATTATTTTGAAAATAAGTTGTTAAGAAAGAATAACTGTGACTAATTCTCGTCGGTGTCTCTGCGGTTGTCGTGTAACCTGATAACTCATAAATTCATTAGCCAAAACGCAATGATATATGGATATGGAAGATGTTGGTTCGTCGGGACATTTTTTTGTCGTATTCTACTTTTTCTTCAACCTCCACGCTCGATATTAGGTAGACGTTCCCACGGTGGACGAGTGCTGCAAAAAATATCACAAGTATTATCCAAATATCAATTTTGAGTAGAATTTCTATACCAGGCTCATTTCTATAATAAGCCATAATCTACGTAAAAATGTTCTTTTTTAACCCAATAAAATTAAAGCAACGAGCTCTCTCTTCCTTACTAATTTGAGCTCTTGATCTTGTATTTACGAGATCCTGAGCTTATTTTTCAGTATTTCCAGGAAGTGACAATTTATTTAACCCCAGGAACTGTATCTATGGTATATTCGTATAATATTTCTGTGTGATCGAAAAGGTTCATTACTAACATTATTATATAGTCTTCCGTTTTTCAGTATAAATCTCCAATTTGCAGGAATAAAGTAATTTCGCGACCAACGATATAAAAATTTTGAAACCATACTTGTTTATTTTCATGAAACAAAATGGCATATTCTACGAAACCTCTTTGAATTACTGATTAAACTATTTCGTCCCAGAGGATACGATTTTTGACAATTTTCTACGAACAGTTCAAACAAATGAAACGGACTGAATCTGCCTTTCCCTTCTTCTCTCTCATCAAAATGCGTCTTTACGTCAATCTGTCCAATCACCGTCTTTCCACACCCGTTCTTTTAACGATTGCTCATCGCTTCTGAAAACATCTATATGTTAAAGCAGTCTAATGAAAGGTTCGAATTCCGCCAGATTCGTAATTTTAGCGTCCTTTTATTTTAAAATGCGATTGAATATTCCTAATCTGAATATTTGTGGAGTTGACTAACCAAGCCAATAATCTGAAACAACTTCCCTTCCCTGAATAAAAATCATATTAGATTGTATTTTTATGGAAGTATCCGAAGTCCTCCTCGCTTTCTTCAACACTATTTTGTGATTTAGTGTTTGCTTCATCTCCATTATCCTCAATAGCTTCAGCAAGATCAAATAATATAGATTAACTGAACTAGACATATTTATTCGTCTTAAAACATAAACAATGAAATAATAATATAATCAGATGCACTTTATCTAACAGATTATGTCTATAGAGGTATCACTACCTCAGTAATTATTTGTTATTTGTCAATAATCAATGTACATAACATAGATGGCACTCTAGAAATCAAAGAAAATTGTCAACATTTAAACGATTGGATACAGTTAATGTATATATGTAATAAAGTTTTTTCGATACTAAACGTTGCCGTCTCCTGGAGGTATTAAGCTACTAAGCCGCTTGATGTTTGCTCTGGTAGGCAAAAACCAACGCTGCCTAATCCCTTAGATAGGATGTGCTCGACGATGGGTTCTGATCTGCTGATAAAAAGATTAAAACATCTACCAAATGTTATTATTAAAATGTAGTTTATTCAGATGTAACCTTAGTGTTTATATGATAAACTTGGTTGAAAATTGAGGTCATTGAATAGGCTTGAATACAGATTTATATAGAGTCAATATTTCATCATTATTTTGTTGGGTATTAGAAGTAAACATACATTAAAAATTCAGTTTTCTCTCATTGCTGAAAAAGGTCGAGTTTGTAATATTTTTGTGTGTTATCTTACAATTAGTATCAGTCACCCCCAGGTGAATTGTGGTCCCACCCACTAGAAAATTTTATATACTTTAAGGAAAACAATCCTATCAATTCATCCTGTTCAAAAATAGTGTAACGAGGGTTTGCAAATTTCCAATTTTCTACAGCGAATCTTTGTTGAGAAAGGATTGTAACATGTGTTTATTTCGAATGGTGTTCAAAAATTCTTTGTTGATTATTGATATTTTTTTATTCTTAAAAATAAATCTAATTGAATAAATCTTAAATTGGCTGCAAGCACATGAGTGGAGTTACGTAACAAAATAATAATAATTCTGCCATTGTGTACCATATGTATTAAAAATTGCACAAGAAAATAGACAATTATTTGCCTGTTACCGAATCTAAATTATTTCTTCACAATAATCAAACCCCCAAAATAATGTAATCACCAGATACCTATCTAGATCCGTGATTTTGTTTTCTGATAGGATAAACAATAATACCATACACTATCACAATAAAATCCTTTGAAATTTCTTCATTTCTTAGAGCTTAAAATAATTATTAAAACCTAGATTGAATCTCATAAACGTTTTAAGCGGCTAAAATAAGTCAAAAATCGCAATCGCAAGGAAAACCAAATTCTAGAAACAAAGTTGACACTGTTGAGAATAATAGGTTATCTTTAAATTTCGTCGGTTAGGTAAAGCCGAAATCAGCTCGGTAAGAGCTCTTTCGGATTCTCCAGAATGTGCCCCATTTACTCTTATTGAGTAGTATCACGGTTTATATCATTGTCCAATATTCTCCGAACATGAATTTCTCCGACACAGTTAGCATAGCACAGCTGTAGCACTTCAGTGATAAAATTGATATCTGGGCAACAATTCAGCTTTGAATGGACCATAGCAATAAGTCCTGATGTTTTACTGTACTGGCTATTACAATTTGCGGTTAACTTGAAGGTTTGGAAATGGAATAAAACAACAAGACAGATGTTTCGCTCGAACTGTCTCTCGATTAAATCTCGTTACGTCTTTCATTCTCTATTTTCTTTCTCTCAATCAATCTGAATAAAAATATTATTAAACATATATTTTATTCCAAAAATTATATGTAGTAAATTTTAATCGATTCAAGGTCTTCCTAAGATATTTTAAAATTGCACTATAATGTTCGGAACGTAAACAAATTTTAAAGTCGCAATTTAGTAACTAATACTAAGATAAGGTTGATGAATCATAGCGTGTGGTTATTTATTTCAACATTGGATGCTTTGTGAATGCGCAAATTTTCTCTCTTTGATACTTCTTTCTTTTATATATCCATATGATTTTATACCTTCTCTTAAATTCCAACTATTTATCGGAATCACTTTTACTATATTGGAATGTTAAATTCGGTAAAAAGAAGAGTGAATGAAAACGTTTCGAATCCATTTTTTATGATATTCACACTTCCCTGTACTTAGATTCCAATCATTATATAAGATACATGACACCAAACTGATACGAGGTATGATGAAAAATAACTAAAATAAAATTTTGCTGTAATCACCCCAAAATTAATACCCTAGTTTTTTAAGACATATTTTATAATATCATTTCTAAATTCAGGAAAAAACTTTTTACTTTCGGCATATTTTTTATTTTTTGAGAAAACTAGAAGTTTTTTAATGCTAAATTTGATTTTGTGGACAGCTTCCAAAAATAGACGAATCTGTTTCTTTGACATGATGAATAAAAAGCCATACATCTATTGTTCAGGTCTTTTACATCGTATATCGTTTCACTAACGTAACACTACCCTCTTAAAGAGTTTGAACTCAAGAGTTGTTCCCTGATAACGCAAACCTCTCACAATTTTTTAAAATAATTACTAGGACCTTTATATTCGACTTTTACTTTTAAGGAGAAGGTGAATCACTGGTTCCCTATAAGAAATGTCCCAGGGTCAGAGTCATAGGCTTATTCTTCTCAGTAAGTAACAAATTGGCTAAATCCAGGGGAAAATGTGAACTTGTCACATACTAGTTGAAATAGCTGCAGTATAAGTACTTGATCTTAGAAAACTCCCCCACCTAACTTATTCATACTTTTATTCTAAAATATTAGTACCAGTGTTGCTACTTATGTTTTGAGCTATGGCAACACTGATGTGAATATGTAAAATCGGATATTTCCATCATAAAATTTGACATTTTTAGTTGTCAAGGTTTTCAGAATGTGTTGCCATACGAATGCTTGAAATACTTGGTAAAATAATCGGATTAAATCGCGAACATCTTCGTGCGATGTTTTTTTTGACTTTCGAAGTGGAGTAAACCAACAGCAGGGTGTCAATCATCCCACTTCGACTTTTTATGATCAAGCACCATCTAAAGTCACCGTGTTTTGCTGTTTTTTCAATCAATGTGTTTTCAATGAATTCAATCATGGTCGTACTTCGCTACAGGATGAATTTCGTGATGGTCATCAAAAATTTACTGTTGGGCCAGGAAACATTGATGCTATATGTAAACTGATATTCCTAGATCGTCATGTGAAATACCGTGAGGTTGGGGCATACTTGTATATTAGCTCCACTCGCATACATTTGCGTAAACATTTGGCTACCAACAAAAATTGAAGACGCATCATTCTTCACCACTACTATGCGAACTCCCAAGGATCGATCATCCGCTGTACGCAGATTAAAAATATATTGCGACATCAACGTGTTTTTCTATACCTGAAGAAGCGGTTGATCCATTAAAATCACATATTTTGGAGGTACCTCAATCGGAATGGAAAAAATGTTTCGACAAATAGTTCAAACGCTTGCAAAAGTATGTTGATCTTGATGGAGAATATTTCGGAAAACAATAAAGGCTTATCCAGTTATTAATATTGGTTCTTATTTTTATCTCTCAAAACTTAGTAAACCTCGTATTCTGTAGTAATTTATTAACATCGCGGGTGTTCACTATTCTGTGTACTGTATAGTAAGTACAAATGCCAATGGGCATTTTTAATATTTTCCTGATAAGCGTCAGCTTTTTTTGTCGTTAAGACCACCTTTGAGATGTCATATATCTTTGTCTGTCGACAACTGGTCCAACTATGAAAAGCTCATATTAACAACATACGGTTTATAATAATCGTTTCATCTGTTCTTTATTTGTTCGATATTTTCTTCGCATAAACCAGATGTCAGTTAACTTTTGAATCAAGACCTTTATCAACGCATTCGTACAATATTGCTAGTAATGGTACATGCATTTAGTTAACACCTACCGTTGCATACATTGAATTTATCTATAGGATTCATATCTTATGTATGCGATTCTTTATTTCTGTAGTAACGGAATATAGTTTGTCGTATACAGGATGGTATTACCATTTTTAATAACAAATTAAACAATATAAATTACATCTCTATCATCTTCTATCTCCAACCAATTAAATCTCCATGTTTTTAAATAGTATTCAAACTTTTCTGTTAGTACATTTTTTTTTATATGAAGACGATCATGCAAAATTAAGTTTATCGTTTCTGATCCAATATCAAGAGTTACCTCAACCGTTTGATAGGTGCATATTGGATGTAGTGCATATTAGATGTAGTAAATGAAGAATAGTCCCTAAAGCACATCGCCCATCATCAAGCGATACCCGTTCTTTTTTAAATACGGTTCAGCGTGAAGAAATTTCATCACCAAATCCGCGTTGCATCTGCTCAAGGCTTTGTTGTTCACTTGTACCAATATTGAAACCATAGAATATTTAGCGCCCACATGTCCTCTGCACAAATTCATATTTCGATTGCAAATCTCGAAGATTTTGATTGTATTTTTGATTCCTAAAATCCAAATATAATGACTGTTAGACATACGTTTCGAACAAGACATCATCAAAAGCCTTGTATATAAGTATAATTGTTTCACTATGAAGATAAAAGCATGAATATCAACCAGGGTTTTATGCCAAAAATACGTACCAAAAAAAATTTTTCTTTACCTTTAATCTGATAATTATAGGTGAACGTCTAATAATTTCAATGAACTTTCAAGTCATTTTTGATCATATTTTGTAATACTGATTAAGCCTTTCCTTTGATTTAACTTGATAAATATTGAAAATGATTCATTTATTTCGGTTCACTGATTTCCTTTCCCTATTGTATGTCGACATAGAGTAATTAGGTAAACAATTAGTGTCGTCAAGTACTATAATAATTGTTTTATTTAAAATAGTCAAAAGTTTGTCATGGAGACAAAGAGGAAACCGTTGTAACCGAACCTTGACATTCCCAACAACATTTCAATAGTGAGTAAGTGAACAAGTGTTGAGAAAACTCAACCAACCGTAACAACTTGTAGAAGTAGTAGAAATGTTCTGAAAAATAGGGAAGATTCAACTTTTTCCTATTGAAAATAGATTAAAAAATTCTCAATATATCGTTAGAATCTTTACTCTCGCCCTTAGAAAATTCACAAAACAAAAAAAAGATTAATACAGTGATTAAAGAGAATATATAGCTCATATAATATAAAAATTGATGCACTTCATCAATGATGTAACTGTCTTGAAACTTGATATTAACAGTACAACTTACCGTAACCTGTTTTTTCTATATAATATCGTAAATTTTGTAATATTTCATTGCAATGATCAAATAAATGTCGTAAAAGCTTCACGCTTAGCTCAAAACAGTGAAAATATGTTCATAATATTCACATTTTAGCAAAGGGTAACTTCAATATTTACATATGTATCTATTATATTTCTAAACTAAAACTTATAGCTAATTTTCACATGAAATGACAAACATACTCTCATTGTTTTCAATTTTCTCTATGTTCAACAATTATGAAATTTTGACAGGATCAATCAAATTCATACTCATTAAATGACGTGTATCAATTCTTATATTATATGGACTATATCTTTCATACGTCTACAATAATATTTTTTTCCGTAACCATCCATTTTCACAAATCATTATATGAAGTTTATTCCTCAGCACCCACTTCACACCGCCCATCAACTCAAAGCAAACCACACTATCTTCAAAGACGATTCCAAATATGATACCCTAGTCTAAAGACACAAAATTCGAAATACATCACAGCACAAAAACACATCAAATATATTTAAAAATGGATTTTATTTCTTTCTAAGAATTTTTTATTATCTCGGGACAAACCCAAACAAAAATCATCTTTTATCACCCTATGCCCATCCAAGTACAAAATCTCTACCTTATCTTCAAACTAATTAACCATAAATCAATTTACAGCTAAAGAAACAGCGACAATTAAAGATGGCTCTTATTCCTTCTCAACTCAAATGAATTCAATTCAATACTAAATATTCAAATTCCGGAAAAAGTTGTACGATCCCTGTATATATATCCAACACAGTCATTTCTTTTTCAGATATGATCCATTTAAAAATTTTCCTTTGTGTAATTCCTCAATATATAAAAAAAGACTGTAAATATCTTCAAAACAAATGAATTAAAGTAAAAAACTAAAACTCCTCCTGAGATATTATGTCCAAATTCCGATTTCTGCCAACAAACTTTCAATATTCTTAAGAAATCGATGTATACGACAAATACTACTGAGAAAGAAAATATAAAATAATCTGACAAAATGAATAATTGAAAGACAAACTAATTTTAAACAAGAAAAGACCTAAAATCAAGACGATTTATAAACATAAACATATCAAAAAGTTTAAGAAGTTAAAAAAATAAATTATATAGAGACAGGTGCTACATTGTGTGGATATACCTTCTTTTTCCAATATTTCTTTCCTTCATTTTATAGAGAAATATATGCATTTGTCTTATTGGTATGATATACATTTTGAATGATAATTGATATGCAGAAAAAGACAGAAACTAATTTCTGTATCAAAATTTGTTTTTGCACATCGACCTATCAATTTAATGTAATGTACATCGAAATTAGATAATTTATTTCTTTGATATATAGATAGATATTATTTCCTAAACTGAATAAATATCCAAGTTTTCTTTAAAAGGATAGATCTTACGAGAGCCTCCTTGTAAACTTGTTCTAACGAACTTGTTAACCGTAAAAATCCAGGAAATGAGCCCAACCAAGTGTGCTCTGCAACGTAATATTTTAAAGCGAAGGGATCTATATACTAGTAATAATGAAATAATAATTCCACAATACTATTATGAATTATGGAACATTCTCGGTACGTAGTTCCGCGTTCGAGCTTTATCCATTGGCGGACCTTGTTCAATATACCGTTAGAAGGAGAAAAAAGTTTTTATTTATACTCTCCACATTTTAACTCTCACTTTATATATAGGAGTATTTGATTGATATTAACAAGTCTCGTTCCTTTCCACCAAATAATTGAGATTAACTACAACTATCACATTACTAAGAAAATATAAGTGATAACAGTTATCAAAATGTTATTAAACAAACATTAATGATGCCATTTTGGGCATTTTGTCAATTTCTATATCGTGCTCTGTTTGTTTCGCATACAAAATGAATACTTTGACCAGTACGAGTGTTTTGATTGAGTCGAAATAGGTATATATCTAACAAAATAAAAATCAGTAATTTATGGAATTGAAGATTTACAAGTTGCCCTTACTATAGGCTATTCATTCGATGCTAAAAAATTCCCATCCATCTGGAAAATGATATCAAGTGATATCATCGAACAAAACATCCAGAATCATCATACCGGAAAGATATAAATTTTCTAAAATAAGCTGCAAATCATCTATTTCTTCTGATCTGCACAGGCTGCAATAATTAGCTCTTATAGTCAATATCAGTCACAAAAATAAAGATATCCAGAACGTTTACGGTTTATTGAGAAAATTTTTGACTGTAATCACCTCATGCCACATCAAACTTTTTTCAAATACTCACAATTGTGAATATTCCACATACAAGTTGGCACAAATAATCTGCCATGGCCGCTATGGGTAAACAAATTGATATGTTTCAATTTAAAGATCCTGAACTTCACACGGGTCATCCATTACGTCGATCACAGGTTTAAAAAAAAGGAGGGTGGAAAACAACAACAATGATAATTTGACATCTTAAATGACAACACATGAGTAATAGCTAATTTTACTCATCCAACAAGTTCAACGTTCATGTCAAACCTCTTATTACATAATTTGTGATGTGCTACATCAAATTTACACTTATAATTACTCGTATTTTGTTGATGAGAAATTAAAACTTTAACAAAACTTCTCGGTGTCAATGTTCTTGGCACACTTCTTCAGAGAAAGTTACAACAAACTTTGTAATATTAAAAAAATTTCCAATAAAAAAATAACCGTATATAGAAGAAAATTATATATTATAATGGATTCTTTTTAGCTCAAACGACCAATTTAACGTTGTATACAAATTAATTTTGAATTTAAAATGAAATAAAGCACCAGACGATCAAGTCATATTGTTTTCATTTTGAATATTAACATACTTCATATCATTATATCTAAATGTGTTTTATCATCTATGCGAGATCTGGCTAAATAACGAGACTGGTTACGAAATAGGGTTTTATTATAAAAATTATTCTGCATATACTCCCCTTCTCTCGCCACACACCTTTCCATACGTTTTTTCCGTTAATCGAAGCAGTGCTGGAAATCTTCTTTGGTGAGAGCCTTTAGGAGCTCTGTCATTTTTGCTTTACCGCTTTCATCGACACAAACCAGATTTTTTATTCGGAAACAAAAAAAGTCACACGGTGCCAAATCTAGTGATTACGTGTGTTTACTGGACAAATACTGCTTCAAAGATAGCGCGTAATGGGCAGGTGCGTTATACTTGTGCAAAATCCACGAGCTGTTCTTCCACATCTCGAGTGGTTTGTTACGTTCTCGCAGTGTTGCCAAAACTGACAACTAGTAAGTCTGGTTGACAGTCTCACCTTTTGGAGTCTGACCGTTAATGTCGAAAAAAAAAAAAACGATCAACATTGCCTTAAATTTTGATTTGCTCTCTCGGCCCTCACTAAAGCGCTTGATACGTTGCAGATGTTTTTCGGAACGTGCATAGACAAGATATCTAGATACCCAACGTTTTTCACCCCACCCATCTGGGACGCCATCTAGGCGCGCAGTCTCGTTATTTAATAGCTTTAATAGTTATAATTAAATCAATAATACTGAAATTCTGACAGTTTTTACTCTAGAATAAAAATTTGGATGAGTACTAAACACATTATTTACACCACCCCTACATGAAACTCACAATTACACGCGCATCTTACGATACTAAAAGTAAATAATTTACCTTCAGGTGATAACTTGGCTGTCGAAACGTGCGTCAGCCAGTGCAGTTGTGTGGGTTGGCGTGGTCGTAGTGTAAATAGTATGTTCAGTATGATTATCACCAACAGTTCCCGAAATTCCAATTTCGCTGTGGATCAGTATCTACAGAGGTAATTTTTTCGATGACATAGATAGTGTTGTCGTTTATACATTTAGACAGGTTTCCAATAAAGAGCATGAAAATATTATGATATCTGCTTACACTGAAATGAGAATAAAACTGTAGGACAAGATATCTCACATAAAATGATATAGCCCATGGGAGAAAATGCAAAATGAGAATTCCTTGGAATGTTAAATGATATATTAAAATAAAGAGAAGTATCTAACGACATACTGATTTCTTCCTAAGGTAATTATGATGTCAGATGTCACAAAAAGGAATTTGTAACAAATTAATAAAAAATCGAAATACGTTATTCACTATTCGTGATTTCCGAATGCGAAAACAGACCATAACACAATTCAGACTAAGAATTAAAACCTGGCACGGTTTCTTAGGATCACTCATGGAAAAATTAAGAAACATCCACGTGAAAATTGAACATAGAATCAAAAAAACTGGAAGAAACTTGTATTAATTCGAGGTCTACATTTATTTCGAAAGAAAGAGATATACATGATATTATAACAAAGATCAGAAAAAAAAAGTGGTTAGACCATCAATAATATACGGTAGCATAAAATCAAATGTGAAAAAACAAAATAAAGGTAAAATCGTTGCAGCTGAAATGAGATCCTTGAAAAAACTAGAAGAAGCTACAAAAAAAAATGTGATAATTGGAAAAAATCTGAGTTGGTTGTGTAATGTACGAGGGCCGTTTTTCTTCAACATCTGATAGACTATAAATAAGATAAGTTCATATAAAACAATAATTTTATTGGCATCGGTACACTTACGGTTACTTTTCGACATAATCACCGAAGAGATTTAGACATTTGTCATATCTGAGAACAAGCTTTTCAATACCCTCTTCGAAGAAAGTTGCCGCCAATGTAGCCTAGCCGTTCAGTAATAATAGAGTATAAAACAGACCTTGAAACTTCTGGAAATTTCGTAGACAAAGCAGTAATGGTAAATCTGCGGTTTGCTTCAACCATTCTGTCAACTTGTTGAATCAGGTCATCTGAAACGACAGATTTGCGTCCTTGGCCTTCTCCCTCATGCACATAATTACGGCCATCTTTTAACTTTCGACACTATTCCCCATATATAAGACTCATTCTCCGATGGATTTCTGTATCATTATGGCCTTCAACCTGTAGAAAACGAATCACACTTCGCAATTCACACTTGGCGAGAGCATCAATAATGGCAGACATGTTTACGTGGCTGTAGCACAACGCCGACTGACGCCTGAATGTCAACAATAGCGGAGGGTGTAGTGCGAGAGCTTCACAATCGCCTACAACACATGCCTGCTTTCTTCTGCCCGTCTAGCGTCTGCACGGAGCGATCGAAGGTTGAAAGAAAAACTGCCCCCGTACATAAAATAGTCTAAAATAGAAGTCTTTGAATTAACAAAGAAACTAACATCAAAAATATAAACTATTAGCTCTGAATCAAAATGTTTTCAAGAGGTGGAATATTACAATAGATAATTGTATAATGAGGGTAACGGTGAATGGACAATAAGTATTCAATAGAAAACTTCTTATATTTCAGTAAGTGATATTACTGAGTTTAAATACACGAAATTCATGAATATTCTGCAAAATAAAGCGAAATGCGGCAGTTGTATTGTATTTATGTATTTCCTTGATCGACTCTCTATAATAACTGAACTAAAAGAAGAGGAGAGAATATACGGAAGAGGATTTTAAGGAATCTGGAGCTAAGTTAAAATGTTCAGAAATTTGAGTCTGATACAATTTTTAGATCTCTGTATATAAGTAGAGGATAGAATATGTAGTACATTTAAACAAGCATCGGGTTAATCGTCGTTCAGTTCATTACAGTTTGTTAATTCACTATTCTCTACTCTGCACATATTCACATCATTCTATTCAACTTGAAACAAAGTCTTATTCAGAAGTTTATTTATGTTTAACAACAACCTTTCCAATGTTTTGTTTGAAAATATTGAAGTTATTTCATTTAATTATAAATGTGACATAAAGCTTCAAACGATCACAGTATGTGGCTTGTAATATGAGATTTGTCTCAAAATTTCTGAAAAAATTCTGTCTCGACAAACTCGTGAATGTGCGAAATTACCACCTGGACGTATTAGTTAGTTTCTCGATTTATTCTTTTTGATTCATTGCATTTTGTTATCATAAATTGAGGATAATTAGTTAAACGGATTTGTTCTAGCCTTAAAAAAGCTAGTTTCTTTAATAATGTTGATAAAGCATCCACAGCTATCATTTAGGAACAACTGCAGCCTACAGAGTAAAAGTATTTTTAATTTTCATGACCAAAAAACACGTCAAATTGCAGACAAAGCTTTCATTATGAAGATATGTTGAGGTTAGAAGCAAATAGACACAGCATTGAATAAACGAATCTTCTTCATGAATATTTATAAAATTAACAAGCTATACAGATTTGCTAGTCTTCTTATGGTCCCAACATAGCTACTTTTGGATCTTTTCCAGATTAACAAGGATGTTCAAAGGACATTGCTTCGATGAAAAAGAGATAAAATTCTACTATGATGATGACTTCAAGTAGAAATACTGCCGAAATCGTGTTATTCATTCAATTGAAAACTACTCTCGAGGATATCACTAATAACACGAATGCGAATATATAAAGAAAGAATCGATACTTTTGGTACAAACTTTGTATGTACCGAACAGTACTAGATATTAATTGAATTTAAAGTTTATCTATACCGGATTTTATAATCAATATTATTAGATATAATTATACCATAACGTAATGTAAGTATACTGTTACTACAGTTGGACGTACATGTCACATACGTGATAATAAATTGAATCACCACTGCCATATTACAATTCAAACATTTCACATAAACATTTTTACGCGATCTTAAAATTATATATTTCTTGATGGTAGGTAATAAAATAGGTTCTTATTAAATTTAAGGATGTTTTTATGTGCCAACTTTAAACAACATTTTACACCTTCGTTTTATGTACGATTTTACAACCCAACTAATCAAATACATCGCAGATGTAAATCATCAACTCAGCAGCAGTACCTACCTAATACTCGTATTTTGCAGTCGATTTATAACTTCAGGTTACCGAGCAAAGTACCGTAAAATGTGTTCTACATTTTGTTAAATGCATAATTCACAATTAATTTAGGTTTTATACCAATTACTCGGTTTAATGTTAAAGTGTGACAGGTGATTCATTTAATGTGAGTACTAAGACGTCTTAGAAGGAGACCTATAATTTGGGAACATTCACATATACATTCACAACTCATTTTAACAATACGTTACTAAGAATTTATATGGTTCTTTTAAAAAAGCAACCATAGTCACGTATAAAGGAAAACCCTCAAGATATCTGTCGATTCATAATATTTTGATTTTTCTACACAGAGATATTTTTAATCTTGTCCCAAATCATATTGATATTTGTGATATTTCCAATTTGTTCCTCACTATTTATTTTTTCTCTCTATTTATTTTTTGGGTGATATATATTAGAATACATGGTATATTTTCTCTCCTTAAACTTATTTGTCCTAACTAAAAATTACAAGCGATTCTTTTTGTTTAATGTTTTTTTTGAAATTTAATACTGTAATTGTTTTCTACTTTATTTATATGATTTCTATTTGTGGGGTGCATTAATAGATAATGTGTCTCACTTTCTTAATTTATTTAAACTTTATACACTACACTAACATATAATAATTCTCTTATCGCTACCACTATCAATTCCTTGATCACTTTCTATTTCGGTCTGTTCACTACGACTATTTATTATAAAATAAACTTAACGCTACACAAACTCCTCATATATCCAAAAAGAATTCTAAAACTTCTATAAAATAGATAAACAAAACAAATAAATAAATAGACATTCCTATAAATTAATCAAAAAAAAAAACAACGTAAATAAACCGGCTGCTATAAAAACAATTATATAAAAAGCAAACATCTAAGGCCGAATTTTCGAATTCTTGGTTTTTCAATCATATATGAAAGGTTGCCGTCCTCGTCGAATTTTAGAACTTCATAATGGATAGTGCCAGCTTAAGAAACCATTTCGCAAACTTGTTCATAACTATACTTCTACTATATCGACTCAGATGATAATTATACACTAAGATTTTCTGGAAGATTCTATTTCTAGAAACATAGTACATTTGCCATAATTTAGCTTGTTCTATTAGACAAGGGAGTATTCGAGGCTTATACAAGTAGAGTATAAGCTCCGTGTACATGATTTCGTCGTCGACATAATACATATTAATAAAAAGGATTCGGTGTCCTTTTTAAACGCGTCGGCAAATGGATTTATAAAAAGTATACTTGATTCCAAGTTTGATAATGATTCCATTAAAATCGTTGGAAAAGCTGTATTTGCAGACACTTCTGCAGCAACAAGACATCAAAAACAAATTGCAGACTTCCTAAGTGGTGGAAGTTACAAATCTAAGCAAGATTTTAATGCAGACGAGATTTCATTGTTTTGAAAGAGATTTCCTACTAAAATATTCAATTTTAAAAGCTAAAAGTCCGTCGCGTGATTTAAAGCAGTTAGGAGTAAAGTCACACATCGGTTATTTGTGTTCTAAAATATCAATTTTTTGCAGTTCGTGCTTTATAAAATCAGTATATGTGCGACCTGACGGTATTTTGGCGTACTAATTAAAAAGCGCTTCTCAAAAAAGTTAGAATTTGGACTTAAAAGGAATTATAGCTTTGGACATTGCACTAGATCATTCTCGAGAACTTGAAACTATACATTAAAATTGTACCTTGCAATCATACTGGCTAACATGAAATGTGTTTCCTAAAAAATGTCATATGGGAAGAAATTGGAAATTGCACACTGCATCATGTAATTAAAAAAATTATTTTAAGTCATACACGTTGGAATTGAATGAAAATAAGTGTGTCTGTTATGAAACGAAAGATGACGAACAATCTGTACAAATGCCAATAGGTTCGAATAGATAAAATAAAGTGACAATCAGGAATTGTTTGAATTGCAAGATGTAGATTTGTTTTAAATGGACTTGAAGAAATCCACAGCCCAATGAAGAAAAAGCTTTAAAACGGAATAATTAAAAAATTCTGACGGTTTTCTGATGGCAAATTTATTTTGTAATTTCTTCATGAAAATTATTATATTTTTTAAGAAGTGAATTGCTAATGCCACTGCTGAATATCAGTCTTTATCCAAAGGGGTTTAAATTCGTCAAGCAAGTGAAAATTTCTCTAAGCCACTACTTAAGCCTGACAATTAATCAATAGTCAAATGGAATCTCATTTTTTATATTGGTTTTCATTTTTTTTATTCATATTCACGCTTTGTTCATAAACTAAATATCTAAGAAACACATCCTGCGAACAAAGAGATTCTACTTCAGATATTTTTCAGGAATGTATTAGAAATCAATAAAAAAAGTACGAAATAGTTTTGTTAGTTTTTGATTTTCCTACTTATTTACTTTTATTGAAAACTTACGACCCCGTATAATATAATAATATCAGTTGAAATACACCAAATACAACTAACTTCCAGCTCCAATTCTTACATAAATAAGTATTATTAAATTACTAAAGACGTCGACTTAAACCTGTATTTATATTGAGTTTCCAACAGGTGGCCTGCGACATATTTTTCAATCTCTTTGTTACGTAATATATTTCTTTTCCACAATATTATCGAAATACCATTTGTGACATAACTATGTGTTTTTACCGCATACCTACTGCTAAACAGTAGAGTAATAAGGAATTAAAATTAAGTCTCTTTCTACGTATTTCGATACGTTTATATCGCTTATGTCGTAACGAAAATGGGTAAAGCACCTTAAGAATAATTTAATTGTTAATAATTATGCAAAGTACATATTTGATTTCGTGAGGTTATTTCTCTGTACCTGTTGTTATATCACTATAAAAAACAAACTCGACTAGAGCTTCTCTATTAACATGGACTGCTCCATAGAAACAAACTAGAATATATCCCATATACTGTAGAGCTCTACGAAAAATTGAGATAAAAAATTTTTAATGCTTCGCATTCGCCTTAATAAACAATTGTAGCGTCGATCAGTAGAATAATTCTCCGATTTAAGGTGTTGCATTTTTACTAATTATCTGATATACGTGCTCTGCGAGCTTTTTTCATAATCTATGCAAATCCCCTTTTAAAAAAATTGTTGCGCCTTCTACAATCTAATTTCATAAATACTCAACTGATATTATTATTTATTTATTGGGCTACAAAATAATATACAATATTATGTAAAAATTTACAAACAAAAAAACAAGATATAGCTTGGTCAGAAATACACACATTTTCATAGTTTATGTGATATTGGGATGAACCAATATTATGGGTCTATTAGATTCTTCCTATTGATTAAATATATAGAGGTTCTGTCGACATTATTAGAACGATACCTAGAAAAGAAGACATGTTTTACGTCGCAAGATACCTTAAAAGAAATGTAAGATCAGAAGGTTTTGTGATTGTAGATACACAACAGAGTTTAACAAACTAATGGAAATTGATTTTACTTTTTCATCAATAATATTATGAATGATTATTTCTATATTACGGTTTATTTTACAGAGAAACGGTTTAAAAATATTTTGGAATAAAAAAAGATTTCAATATGTGGTTTTCGCTGCTTACTATTATTTACGTTTTCCAAGAAGAAGTAGATTTGAAAAAAACTATAGAGCTCTCTCTAGTATTCATTTTGGTAGATTAAATATAAATTACAATAGGCAACGAAAAAATAAAAAAATTCTCTCGGTTATTCACCATACCTTTTATATCTCTTGATAGACTCTGAGCAATCATTGAAAAGTCTGCATTTTTCTGACCTATGTTTATAACCTATTTTTAACATCAAGCTTTCAATGTCATTACAGTCGTTGTCTTTAGAAAACAAATCAACATATGAACTGAGACGTTTACGGTACAAGGTAACTTTAATTTCCGCCTTAAACAGATTCCACTGTGTCAGTCAGAAGGCACAGAAATTTCGAATTCTGCCGTATGCTGCGATTTCCTCGAACAACCTTTGATATTGGTCAAGCAAAAATAACAGTCGTTTATATGATTTGTACATTCGCGCCATATCAATGGTTTACCAAAAGACATTCCTAGGTATTGTCCATTAAACCAATTGGTAAAATTTCTGTGACTTAAAATATGCACAACAGCACTTCATAACAAATTTTGGCCTTCAGATCCAAAGGTGATTTCATGAAAATGAATGGTGATAACTTTGAGCTACTTACAGAATTTAATGGAAAAGATATTTATATGTCATCAACAAACGGAATGCTATCAATATTTTTCTTATTTCAGTTAATTTTATGAAAATTCGCTACTTAAATTTTTTCTATTCTATTCGATTCAACGACTTCACCTAACTGTAATATCAAAATAAGTTTCTTCAATGCCACATTTGTTATATTTCTTACTTCTACTTACTTCTAAACGTGTAACCTATTTTTCACAAAAAAAAAAATTACACAAAATTACAGTCAGTAACATTGATAGATTAATATCATATCAGCACCTTCAATACAAATCCTTTTTTCTAAAGGACGTTTATTTCAAGTAATTGTCGCCTTTATCCAATCATCTACTTTTCTTTTTATGATATTAATTTTCTTGACAATGTTTCCAATTTCTCCAATTTTCTTCGAAAATTGCTCATTAACTTTGCTATCATACCACAGTTTTCCTAAACTTCTGAAATTCTATTCAAATTAGTTGCTTTCCTAGAAATAGTTAATGAGAATTAATTGTCTACCAAGTTCATGGGAAGAAGCGTTAAATTTTAGCTACAAATTTCCCATGGACTTTCATGTTTCGTCGTCCATAATTCACTACTCTCTTTGAGCTTTTTATTTATGAGAATTATAATCTATTGTTTATTAAAATAACGATTAATTAAAAAATAATGCTAACATTTCAATTATTTATACCACCCAAACTGAAAAAATTGAAATTTTATCAGATACACCAATAAAAATAATCGTTTTCTAGAATTGAAATATTATCTTGTTAATAAAAAGACACCGTTATAGCACACCTCTGTACAAAAGATTCCCACGTCCGTATAAAATACTTGTTACACTTCCCAACATGAATTAAATAACTTAAGTACACAAACACATACAAAACTAATACCTAATTACGAGAAGAGTATATGGAAATTACATTCAAGTCGGATTTCGGTTAAATTTGTGGATTGAATACACAATGTGTTGAACTCTATAAGAAAAAACTAGTTATTTTCACTAAATACCTACTTATTGGTCTCGGCACAACCGACTGACACAATTGTTTTATTTTGGTTATGTAAAAATAAAGTAAAACCAATCTGAAAATTTCATCATCATTTTTATTTTTTGAGCTGAATACTCATTTTTTTGTGATAAATATTACCATTGTTAAGGCATTCAATTAAGTATTTTCCAACAAACCTCGCTTTTTAGTCATACATTTCCAATTTTCATCATAAACTAGATAGGTAGAAATCGGAATTCCTACACAACGACAAAAGAATCAAGAATTTCAGTATGGAACTTACTTAGTTTAATATTTAGTTAAATATTTTCTTTGCCCCTAAGCAGTGAACGAACCCTTCTAATCCTAATCTAATCTATAATACAAAATACAATGGTGTAAACGTTTCCTTACAATAGTTTACAAGAATTTATAATATTTAGAGTGCGAAGAAATACACATTATTAGCAGCTATATGATAGGTCAAATTTGTGCCTCAAAAGAATCGGGTGTCGCCACGACAAATTGTAAAAGAATAAATAGTAGTGAGGATATTGTCAGATGTTATCAGGTATGGCACCATGCAAGTCGAATACGAATATATTAAGGTATAAAACGAGATCGCTTCTTGTTGAACAGGAAGATAAAAACTCAGTAATTTGCAGTAAATGGAAGACTCCTTGGAATCCGAAGTGCTTGAACTGAAAATTGGAAAATCACTTTCAGTTGTGGTAAAAACGACTAGCGTAGAAACAAGGATAAAATACTATTGTCTTCGTTTATCAAATCCGATCATAAAAAAAATGAATGATGGTGGAGTGAGGTTAAAAAGGAGGCGAGACGACCTGACTCTAAATAAATTTTTAGTAAATATGTACATCGCACTGTTGGGAATTATAGTATGGCCCAAGATCACGTTCAATCTTAACCATAGGTAATATAAATGCACATCTATACATTCAAGAAATACTTATCCAATTAATTGCGTCAAGACATTGAAAAAACCAACTTTAGAATAAAATAACGCTCGTAGTTGGTGTTTCTGAGTATATTCAAAGTATTTCTGCAAAATCATAAGTGGAACTCCGATAATTCGAACACAGATAATTCGAATTTCTCGTTAATTCGAACTTTTGCGTCGGTCCCTTGACATTCCTATACTAACACATGTAAAAAAAACTCGATAATTCGAACTTTTGAAGTTCGAATAATCAAAAAAATTCGTATTTTCTGTGTTAAAATTACCGAAAAATTCGAATTTTTGGTGTTTAAATAATTGAAAAGTTCGATTTTTTGATGTTCGAATAATTGAAAAATTCGAATTTTTCTTGTATAAATTATGTATGTACATATGTATTAAAAAATTCGAACTGTTAGTGTTGAAAAAAATTGAAAAATTCGAATCTTCAGATTCTAGGTAAGACGACGATATTTTGTCGAATCACTCGATTTGCTTCAAAGGAAAAAATCGTCAGCATGAAGCAATCTAGCATAGCTGATTTCTTTACAAAAAAATAAATATGTACATACATATGTATTTTTTTTTATTTTAAGATAAATAATCGGTCCTTTTTAGGACCAAAAATTCTTCAAACGTATACAAATTATTATTTTAAATAAATAAATAAATAAATAAACATGTTATATACCCATAACATATTTATTTATTTATTTATTTATAAAATGGAAAGATGCATCGAAATGCATACATATATGTATGTAAATGTGCACAACTCCGATAATTCGAACACCTCGATAATTCGAACTTTTGCTACGGTCCCTTGCAGTTCGAATTATTGGAGTTCGACTGATCATTGTTTAAGATGATGAGATCCTGTATCTTTTTATTATTCTTGATAATCAGCTTCCCATCATCTACCCATGGATATAAACCTCTTCAATAGTTTTCTCAATTGTTCTATTTTCTATATGTGGTTTTTCTTATGTCATCTATCTCTTGATTTCCGTTGTCTGTGGTTATATAACCAATTTTCATGTAAGCCATCTGTCTTCTCCATAACATCCTCAGTTTCTATTCGTCTCTTCTCCTTTTCATTTTATTTTACTTTATCCTCATTTCGATCCTGACATCAGTAGGATTGTAAAAGAGATAAAATGTCGTCATAAATTCAAAGTAACTTCTGAATTTTTGTACTTATTTGCTAAGTTATCAACTACTACCAATGTAGCTCTCCTTTTCTTGTTAATTCAACAGTTTATAGTTTACAGTTTACAACTGTACAATTAAAAATTCACTAGTATCTACGTCCACTGTTGTAATTTCAATTATGGAAATGGCCTCAATTAAGCTCTAATTAATTATTCCGATAGACAATTTATATTGTATATAGGTAATTCACATTTTTACAATGAGAAATTTCAGCTATTTCAGTTATTCATAGATTGTGTTTTTCAATAATCTTCTTGATTATTTCTGATGAAAACATTCTTAGAGCTAAATGATAGACATTATTAGTATAATATGTTTCCTTGAATCTTTTAAATGAATATCTGGTATATGGTTATTGATAGACTTCCTCTATTTGTTGAAGACAGTGATTGTTGATCGTATTTATCGCTGGTATTCTACTAATCTTCAGTTATCTTCAATATTCAACTTCAGTTATCACAGTTATTTTTATTATTATCCAACATTCCTTCTTGAAAATAAAAAATTGTCTCATTATCTTTTCTTAAAGTACCAATTTATATTTTATTTATTATTATATCGTTACGTGGGCTCATTATCTCTTGGTTAATGTTTTTGTTTTCAATATAAACTTACTTCTCCTATACTATGGAGCAGATAAAGCCTTGTGAATAGCAAGTACTTCCTACAGCTATCCTACAGCAAGTTGTGACGCAGAGAACACGTCCAGGGAAGTACAGCGCTAGGACTTCTCGAGATAACTGTGTGGCGCAGTTGCCTCCGCATATTGAGACACGGTTTACGTTACCAGTTCACTTCTGCATTTCGACGAAAACGGACGTGTTTTCTCCTCTTCAAATTTTTCCTTATGGATCAATCAAATTTGAGCCCTGAGTCGAATTCTGATGACGAGTTCTTAACAAGTGAAAATAAATTCTGAAAAAGTTAGTCAACTGTATTAGTTATAAACTATATTTAAATGAAATTTGGAGGTACTTACCGTTCTTTAAATTAAGTTCGGATGCAATCGTTGTACAAATATCTTGTTTCAATTTCATTTTCATATAGTTCGGGTCACTTGTATTATATAACATTGGGTGGTTTCGCACTAGTTCAATTCCATTTTTTCTAAACACCTGTAGGCACACCTGTGCGAGTTTGACGCAGTTTCTGTGTGACATTAACGAGTGCCACATTGACCACTTGCATCTCAATTCGCGCGGTCCCTTTAAACAACAAGAGTTACAGAAACTGTGCTGCCCTGCACGTGTTGACTGCGTCTCAACTTGCGCCTTGCCTAACGATCAGGAACATGTTGAGGGTTCGCTGTCAACACTTTTTTTGTTTTCTGCGACTTGATAGTTCATGACAGGTATATTTTCAAAACAGAGACTGTTGTGTTATATCATTGACTTACATCTTAATGATGATCTCACGAATATG
Source organism: Diorhabda elongata (assembly GCA_026230145.1). NCBI lineage: Eukaryota > Metazoa > Arthropoda > Insecta > Coleoptera > Chrysomelidae > Diorhabda > Diorhabda elongata. Next base: position 16,204,971 of record CM047930.1, read on the forward strand.
TTTTGGCGATTTGACAAAAGTTGGCAGGTACAGCTAGATACGTATTTTTGGTAGGCTTATGTTGTCTTATTCTGGCATTTCACAATCCATACAATCTCAATCTAGAATTAATTCTAACCCTAAATATCTGAACCATTATCAAAATTCTAGCCCTAAATATCTGAACCCGTATCAAAATAACCGAAAATTCTATCCAGTTTTGTTTATAATATGATGTTTTCAATATAAAAGCAGCGCTAATGGAATTGAACGTTTTTTCTTGGTGAAACTGTATATCATAAATTAGCTAAACCAATTACTGAATACTCAAGTTCTCAATTAAAATCTATTCCAGTGAGAATTAGTACGATATCAACAATGACTATTGAAATACTATATTATCTTTGGTTCCGCCAATGTTTAATCATTTCTCATTCCATCAATACCTGAGAGATTTCTTTCTTAACAAATTCTTTGATATGTCTCGGGTGAAAGTATATATTAATTGAACTTCTTATATATCTACTACCGAACTAAGCTTTTTAATTTTTTTCTGATGTTGATTGACATAATATATTCAACATTTCGGCTTTAATTCTGCCGGTTAAGTAATCAAGATATGTTGGAAGCCTTTCTCGCCCATTTCCATATTTGGAAGTTAATTTTCATAGCAAAGTTAAATTCCACATTCCATTTTACTCAGTTACTAGTTGATCCGACATACGTTTTCCTGTCTTAACGATGAATATTGAATTTGAATTGGTTTTGGAATCGATCTGTAAAAAAGCCGTATGAGTTATTCCAAAAAAACCACTTAAAAAATTTTTGTTCGTGTTTTTTTGAGTTTTCTCATAATCTACCGATCCTATTCTAAATTGTATTCAAAATCTAATTTTGGTCAAGCCCTTGCGTTATAAACAAATGAGGCATATGTCGCGGGCTTCCAACGTATGTTGCTGGAAGAATAGTTGTTCTATCACATTTTGTGAATTTCCTTCAGCATTGATGGCATCCCGTAAATGAATGGATTCTATTCACTACGCAGTTTGCAGTTTCACTGGTTCAACCAGATGAATGTCAATCGCCCATTTTCAACTTTCACGTACATATCCACAGTATAGGTGGAAGAGACGCCGACATTTGACATTTGAAGATATGATTGTCCTCATTAATCCGAACCATCAGTCTAATGTGAATAATATTTTATTACTCAACTAATTCTCCTCTTAATTGGATACATTTATTACAGCGAACTTGCAAAGTCTCTAAACCTTCCAAAAAAATGTTTCTTTTTACTCTGCTGGTTTGCAGCACCTCCACAGCTTTTATTACCTCCTCGTTGAAAGAAAATTTAGAACTTTTTTTCAGTTGAGGAAAGAGATGATAGTCGGACGAAGCCAAATCTGGTGAAAAAGGGAGTGCTCTAGTAATTCAAACCCCAAATCACGAATTTTTGGATAACTTTCCGCGTCTTTTCTCTTTAAATTTTTCCCATAGAGTGGTCAGTAATGTCGAATAGTGATCTTCAGTAAATCTACATCGTTTTCAAATGGAGCACAGATCAAACGCGATGCTTCAACCCTCGGACGCTTTTGTCAACATTCAAACATTTGGGGATCCATTTTGCAGCAATTTTTCTCATGTCCAAATTGATGTGAACTATATAAACGCGTTCGTATGAAATATTCAATGCTTCAGATATCCGTTTTAGCCTAATTCGACGGTCTGATAAAAGCATGTCATGAATTGCATCGATATTTTCCGGGGTCTGACACAGAAATTGGCCTTCCCGATCGGGCATCATCTTCAATGGAAAATTTACCTCTTTTGAAGCTTGCAGTCCAATTTTTCACGGTCGCATACGAAGGACATTGATCACCAAGGGTATTAACCATCCCTTTGTAAATCTGCTTACCTCTCAACCCTTTTAAATACAGGTACTTGATGATCGCTCGATACTTTAATTTTTCGATTTTCACAATTTCAGTAGATATATTTTTTCTTCTAATTTATTGCGTAACTCTTGTTTACTTTTTTGAGTTTACACTTTTAATAAGTTATTGTTCGCTTCTATGGTAACGCAATATTTTGTTCATGCATGGAACTGGTCTAGGCTAACTAGATATCAACCTAGTTCATCCTCATCCTCGTAATTCATTGAACATTCATTTTTTGTTAGTTTCGGAACCTGTAACTGGATTCATCATATCATTCATCATTGAAAAATGATATCCATCTTCACCTTGCCAAAATAAGGTAAGATATTGTAGGGTCATATGATCGATGTGTTTCGTACACACGCTATAGTTGATTGCTACACCGATGTAAAACAATATCTCGGTTTTCTAAATTTTCACCCACGACAACAATAGCAACTTCTTCAATTGTTGGGTGTTATCCTGCTGGCGTCTTATCAGCTTCGATGACAATTTTGTGATTATCAGACGGTATGTGGTCCAAAACGGTCGTGAATAATACAACCAACTCGATATGTTGATGGAAAAACGTTTTTCCACAATTGGTCTTTTCACCGAATCATTGTGTGCACAACGCTGATCGACTTGTCTTGCTGAATCGCCCATAAAATAATTTTGCAAGAATTTATAACCTGTTAAATGATATATTTGAGCCTGAATCCTGAAAGTTGGAATAAATTTTTTTTTAATAACTTTTGTTGCTCCAAATGACGTCATTTGAAAACAATTATTGTATTGCTGAATTTAAGTCAAAAAATATTTGAAAGCAATCAATGTAGTGGTTCTGGTGGTGGTTCCAACGGCGTCAATTTGACTTGACCGCTCGCGCAACACAATACATGAAATTCATTTTTAAGTTTAAATGCCTTGTAATATTAGCATACAACGTTCATAGGTCCAATAGCCACGATTTGCTGTGAACTGACTCGATTTCTACGTTATAATTGAATGCAGATCGATAGTGGTTAAACGCAACATTTCTATGTTCTTGATTTCGATTCCATCAATTCCGTTCAACTTTATTCCGCGCTTCGCAGTATTCTTCTTTATAACCGAGTATATCATTTGTTATGTTAGTTGTTATGTTAGTAACGTTCTATCCAAACTTATCAAAGCTCATTCTGTCAATTCTATGTCAAACGGCATAATGTTATAATAAAAAAGTTAATATTGTTGAAAACGCTAAGGTTAGAATGGAAGTTAGTATTCTTCGATTTTCTAGTTTTTCACGTCATATTTTAAATTTTTTCTTTCATAAGAACCTTTTCCTAACAATAACACAACAACAAAAAAAATAGTGAAATCGGTCCAGTCATTCACGCGTGTTGGTGTGACCAAAATGACAGAAAATAGAAATATATCTAATTAAAAGTGTTAATTTTGAGATATGTATGTATGGGTATATACTCAAAGAATCTATTGTGTCTCCCTTTCCTGTTGCAGTGCTTACTGCTGATCTGTTAACCCCACTTCTCTTAGAAAATCCATTATGTGGGATGGCTGCATCTTCATCTTCTATTTCATACGCTCCCTGGTATAGAGCTCTAGAGTAACGTAGTGAGATAATGTGGATAGAGATTTCGTCTTCTATGCAACAAAATCTATACGCCGCATTATTTGCTAAGTCTAGCGTCTTCAGATGTTGAGGCGACAGTGCTCCGATAGGGCTTCTGTTAATATTCGTAGATGATTTTTACTTAGATTGATGCATTGAGCAGATTTTCTCTGTTTATAGTTACCGAGGAAAGTATTTCCATGCCTGAATCCTTAAAGGTTGTCCCCATAATTTATTTCGTTCCTATCTACCTTCTCTTCCAATAGTTTTTCTAATGTTCTGTAGATGATACCACTAAAGGGTTCAGGCGCAAGCTTATCGGCTATTTCATGTCTTTTAAATCCAATATGTCGCGGAATTGTTTGGATTGTTTGCAGTAGCTCCTCTTCATATTGAGCTGAGCTGGACATATTTCTCAATTGTTGAAGGAAAATTATTGGTCATCAGATAGGGGTTACCATGCTTTCTCGCTTTTTTACTGGTGAAAGTATGCTTTCAATATGTTGTTGTCCGATTCTCCTGCCATTTTTAATAGGCATATATAATGTGTTCGGTAGTATCTTTTATATTAGGATAGTAGAGATAATTTGCTGAGTTTTCAGTTAATTCAAATGGTTGTTTTTCTCCAAGTATCTTTGTCTGTTATACTGACCCATCGGATACCTTGTTCTCCTTTGGTAACATTGTCTACACCAAAATTCTGGCTTCTTTCCCTCACATCTAAATAACTAATACTATCTCTGTATGTAGATTTGTTTACCTGAAAGAAGTGTCTCATCTGAATCCTTATTAATTGGATATTTTGTTTATTATTGTTATAAACTATAAGCAGAAGTATTAAGGTAGACACGAAAATTTTGGCAAATAATACTTAATTAATATCACCAATTTATTCTGTTTGACAATCCTAATACATTCTATTGGTGTACACACTAGTGAGTTTTTTTGTAATGAAAAAACACAAGATATTTTTGAAGAATCAGTCTTCCTTTCTATAAAGTACTACTTGAACTAGTGAACTTGGAGAAACAGCACCTTTTCACTGCTTCTTTGACGTCAATATTAAATTTTATATCCATAAAGAGGTCTAGCGGATTATTATTCTAAACTTTTGAGAAACTGGCACTGGAAACTATTTCATTCGATATTAAAACTTCTCCCAATACATATAAAAAAAGATTGATGAACAAATAAACTAAATGAGACTTCAATATTTACATTGGTTATTGGCACGAATGTTGCAATGGAAATAATACTTTTATTTTTCTAATTTTATGGGTATAGTCAATAATGAAACTAGATATATATATATATATATATATATATATATATATATATATATATATTGAACATTTTAATAATATGTGTTAAATCCACGGAACGCAATAAATGTTTTGTAATATTTGTGTCATAGAAAATTTATTAGCTAATATTTTTTGTGAGAAAAAGGAAAATAGAGGTTTTGCTTCATTCATTTTTAGTGTAGCACCAAGGTACAAAAAAGGTCAAACTTGAGAGGGAATCTCAAAGTTTCAGACTGGAAATTTTGTTTCACAAGTCCCATAAGGTCACGTATCAGCACCTTAAGACGTAATTCTTCATGAAGCTTTGGAGAAAATAAGAAGTTCTATAAATTCATTTATAAGCTAAATTGCTGCTACATAGAGCGCACAGTGCAAAGAAAATGGCGAGTCTTTTTTCATAGTTAACTATTTGATATAGTAAACTAAATTGAATAACCATGTGCAGCAACTCTTCTTCGTTACTCGATGATTTGGAATTCTGAGGTGATGTTTGGTAATGCCCAATGAAGCTCTGCAACTGAAAAGAAAAATGATCATCATCATCTGTACCAACTGAAACAAATACTACAACAATCTGTCAATATGGTTAGTGCCGTAAATTCCGCAAATCATAGTTGGAATACCAGTTAGCAACGATAATTTTATAAACTTGAATAGATAAAATCAACATCATTTTATTCACCATTTCAGTCAAAATGGAGCAAACTGCGACAAGACACTCATATTATTGGGGAGGAAATACTCTAATCAAAATCAATAAGATGTGAAGTCAGTATTGAAAATTCTACATTAAGTAAAACTAAAGAAATAACCTCAGTAATTCTTCTGTTAGGTCAAAAATATGATTGGGAATTCGCCACTACAGAAAAACCAATTAAATTAGAAACAATCGACCTTCAATCAATCATTTTTAAACTCCAAAGCTGAATTAACAAGATCAAAAAGAAATCAAACACCCGCAATGTGCAATATTCCCGGACTTTTACTGTTCGTGATACTAACCATAGTAACTTGGGTATTTTTCAGAATAAAAAAAATGAACGAAGACGGTGTCGTTTTATCTTATGCTTTCATCTGATTGCCAATACCCATTTCATCTGGGGTAATTGGTAAAGCAGGTCCTTCAAACTTTTCTAATTAAATAATTTGTTAAACAATTATCAGCAACCTTCACCAATATGTAAAGTGTACTGTAGCTTTTTGACCATTCTATTTCAAATTTTCTACGAAATAATAAGTTTTCGGAACCTCTATCGTTGGGCTGTTTTTTCCTGTGAATAGAATAATAGACAAAGACCCTCGAGGTCTTAAGCTTAACAGTCCAAATGAAACTTTGATGTACGGACTTGAGGTTTTCATTATTAGATCTTATCATAGTGGGCACTTCTTTTCTTTTTGAAGCTGTTAGTTGAATGTTTATCGATCGACCTTATTAAAAATTTTTACTTAGTATAGCTATAGTAAAACTCAATTCATTTCGTAGTTAAATGACTTGTATGTATAGCTTTTAGTAACAATCAATATACGAGTAGGTAGAAATATGAAATATTAATTTCAACCTTCTCGAAAAATAGTATCGAATAGATACGTTTATTCCAAAGGAAATCATATATTATTGAGGAAAACTATCTATGCTCATGTATTTATATCTATTCCATCTTGCAACTGTAACTTTGACCGACAACCACTTAAGGTGACTCAACTATTATAAAGATTTGTTCAACCAAATTTCAGCCAAAAACTGGATCTAAGAAAAATTCTTTGCTCAATACTGTAATTTAATATCATATCATATCTTGGTTTTGAAACTAAAAACAAGGTGGTGAAGGTAGAGATACGAGCTTAATTCAATACTGAAGTCACTTCCACTTATATTGGAGCTTTATAAAACATTGCGTATATCCATTGTTCATTTTTAATATTATCACTTATCGTGTTATTAAGGGGCGATTAATCAACTATAATATCTAATTTGTTATCTTATTCAACAATAAAATGGTTATTTTGTTCTAATGATTAAAATCAAATACAATCAAAATTTCATAGAGACATATTTATCTGACAATAGAATCCATTAAAACTTGACTTCAGTAGTGGAGTAGTTAACTCTAGATTGCGCTTTCTACAATCATTTAATTACTTCAGCTTCTCCGAAAACAAACACCGATTCGATGATCCACATCTTTTCACTTTTACCGCCCGGTGTATGATAAACAACATTCTCTTGCTCGCATTTGATGGGAAACAGCATGACGTAGCATCTTCTAACGTGTATTTCATGATTAATTACTTAAGAAGTTGAAAAGAGATTGCGACTGTACTGTTGAAAGCACGCATTCGCCAAAACTTTAAAGTAATATGTAACTAGGAGGTTCTTCATTGATTGGAAATAAGTTGTTTCACAATTTAATTCTATTTTCCTTTTTGATCTTCAAATGAATTTCTTTTAGTAAAATTTCTAAGAGAATTGGAAAATAGTACAATAAATTTGAACTTATTAATCTACTTCTATCAATTTTCATATCTCTGTTAATAAATCGTCTTCAGATCTCTTCTTGTTGAAAAATTAGTTCTTAACAAGGTACGAATGTGTATGTGTTGATCTATTTCTGTCTTTTCTCAAAATATGAGTGAACACTGACAATTTGCATACTTATATTAATCAATAGATAAACTATAACATGAATATAGAATAAAAATATGTTTTAACCCAAATTAATTATTTTTTTTTGAGTTGTCTCGTCTCAAGTCGTGTAATACAACTATCAATTTCACTCATATTTTTCAAGTTTTATCAATAATAGACATCTTTATCGTTCATATGTATTTCATTCATTTCTATAAAATTATTTTTCTCTTTTATTTATGCCAGTTTTCTCTTATTTTCGTGTTAATTTTGATAGATGCAACTCTCAACGAAGAGTGAGTGAAAATTAGCAGATTTTACAAACACCTCAAGTTCAATAAGTCTTTGGAATGTACCTGGGGAAACTTACAGGGTTCTCAGAACATAGTATAATTGAGTTCATTCCACAGAATACAGCTTATGGGAAGCATGTGTATCTTTTGAGTAAAAAGACTGCCGCTGCTACAGAAAATGTACGCATGCGCCAAAGGCTAGCGATTGTCAACTGGTTAAGATGAAGCCATGTCTACCGTATCTGTGGACAAACCAGTAAAGCCGTCGCCATCGTTTGTATAGAGTCTACTTTGAGGGTTTGGCGTAAAAATGATCTAGGTAATCAAAAACCAAAGTATTGTTGTGAAATTTTACATTAAGCCTGTAAACTGAATATAAAAATGTGTATGTTTATGTCATATGAATGCATCTCGTGTCCACGTATTTATTAGTCGTTTAAGCTATTGGAGATGATTTACGTTAGATCGCCCTTCCACATCAAAAAAGGATGAGAATATCGAAAAACTTGGCCTCATTCTGCACTGTCAGTCAAGAGATTTGTAGCCAAGTACAAAATGCCAGTGTTAGGTGATCCACCTAACACCGTGCGACTTTCACCTCTTTTCTAATCGCAAATCTGTATCAAAAGGAACAATATTTTAGTCTCTTGAAGTTGTAAAAGAAAAAACGGTGCGCTTCCTGAAGGAATAGACAGAAAAATACTTCCTATACTGTTTTGAACAATGGAAGATTCGTATAGAGCGATGTAGGGATAAAGGAGGAGATAATATATAAATTACATAAAATCATAATAAAATATTTGTTCATAAATTATCTTTACTTTATTATTTATCAAAACATTTTAATAAAGGCTGAAAGTAGTCGAAACTTCAATATTTTATGCTTCGAAATTTTAATTGATATAGACCTAAAGTCAAGATAATTTATTAACAAAACCTTATAAAGTCTTGGAAGAGAGAAATTGATTGATAAAATATTTTAATATTTTATATCACCAGTCTCGTTATTTAATAACTACACCTGGTGTGTATCCATACAGGTTGAAAATAAAATATCTTAGAGCATTCATATTTTGAAGATAGACACGTTTATAAAAACTGCTTTCTATTAATCTCGTTTTAGTGCCACAAGGTATCCATTCAGAAAGCTATAATTTCTTATTTCCTAGACCTTTTTTATATGTTAAGGTTTCTAGATCGTCTTGTTTTTTAAGTCTCTCTCTGTCCTATTTGCAAATATAAAATTGTTTGATTATATTTGAAAAAACAGAAAACAAAACATGTAGATATAAGATGTCTAACGATTTCTCAACAATATTAAATTGAGGTGCTTTCGAACAGTGGTTAAGTTGTCTTCAGTTAGTATGCAATTTTTTCACAAAAATAACCTCATAAAACTTGCCTCAATTGAATTATGAAGCTGCTCTTCAATCAACTTGTGGAATTTGGTATTTGGTCAATAGACGAAATGGACGATATTGGAGGATATAATTTTCTTATAATCTAACATTAGAACAACTTTTTAATAAAAAATCTATAGAATATAATGTAGGCAATCACAACTTAACAAATTTATAGTTTCATTTCTTTTTCATTTAGTTATCGTCTGTAGTTGCCTACGAACTAATATTTCAACTTTTACTAAGTTACCAAGTAGTTTTTGGTGTCAGCCGACATCATCGTGACGAACCCATTATAAGAGGGGCCATATAATATAATAATTAGTCGAAAAGCGCGCGAGAGTTAGTTAAGGAGTTACTTAGAAGACGTGAGCATTGACTGTTGTAAGGTATTCTGTTTCCGAAAAAGACATTATTTGATTTTGAAGATTTGAAAGGAGTAAAGTCGAGAGATAGATCAAACTCAGAATTGAACGTATGGATAAACCATTATTTTATTTTGTTATGTCTATATTCCCATTCTTATGATGATAAACTTTATATCGTTACTGTTTTTTGTATTAATATAAACTTTTCATTTAACCCACTGACTGATTCATTTTAAATAATACCCTAGACAACAAGAACTAAATTAAAACACTACAATAATAGTCCACAAAGAACTGCTGTCCATAAGATGGAGACAATATTGTGGATAATATTAAATAAGGGACTCACATGCAAACATCTATTTCAGACAAATTCGTAAGTATTCTTACTTACTATAATTTGAGAAGTATCTGGGAAAGATGTGGTACAAAACATATATTCAATATATTTAACTACAAAAATGTCGATTTCAATTGAGCACATTTGACTAAATATCATGTAAAACAAATTATACTTTCTACTTGTATTTTTTATATCTTTTTTACTAACTGGTGAAATGTGTCAATATATGATACATTATTCATAATATATCTTTTTATACGATAGAAGAGACAGTGAACATACTGAAGTGTTTTATACTGATAGTTTTGAAGAGCTGTTTAACACCGTTTAGATTAATAAGATATGAAACAGATGTTCAAAAGATTGAACGCTATTCAATTTAGAAAGTCCTCATGATTTTTATAAATCGCAATTTGAATTTCAACAAATTCAAAGCGATGAAATTACATATTTTGAAACATGCACATGCTTGGAAATTATGAAAAATTTAACCGATCTCACTAATTTTCAGGTCATCAATATAAATAAAAGTCGCGACATAGTTTTAACAAAATTACTCAATGTAACATTTGGTATTTTATTTTTCTTAATTTTTACATGAATATTGGAATAATAATTAAACTTTTAGTGCTATTAGTAAGGTATTTATACAAAAAAATATCTTTTTGAATGATGTTCAAAAGATTAAACGGCATTAGATTGAGAAGGTCGTTTTGATTTTTATAAATCACAATTTGTAGTGCAACAGAGTCAATCAGATGAAATTTTATAGTTTGAAGCATACGCATGTGTGAAAATTATGGAAAAATGAACAAAACTGACTAATTACTCTGGAATACACTGGTTTTGTCACACGATGTTTTTCATTTGATTTGATGTACCCTCATTAAAGAAATTATTATTTTGTTTCAGTCACATACATTTTTTTGTGACATCTATATATTCTTTTCTGGCTCCATTTACGTGTTTTTGTTTAAATAACTTAATTTAGGCTACTGTATAACGATTACATTTAACTAAATTACGTTTGTTACATTGTAAATATGCCGCGAAAGTCTTCTAATAACCCGGACAGCTTGTCTCTTCTTCTGAATAATCGAACTCATCATCAAAAAGATTCTTAACGTCAATGTGTAACAGATATTCAAAAGATTGAACAACATTCAGTTTAGAAATTCATCTATCATATGAATTTATCAATAGCATTTGGAATTGCAAAGATACAAAGCAATGAAATTTGATAGCTTGAAGCCCATGTTTGAAAATTATGAAATAATTAATAAATCTGATAAATTTTTAGGTCATATGTACAAATAAACTTCGCGACACAGTTTGGAAAAAATTTAACGATCATTGGGTAATGTCTTTTTTAACTTTCTTAACAATAAAATAATATGTTTATTATTAGAGCGAATTGAAAGATAATCATTGAATTATATAAAGGATGAATTCATAATATTGGAAAATTATTTTGAACATACGGTTTCATCTGTTCTTAATGAAGAGCATTTTAGACGACAAAATTTTTCTAAAAACCGGTTCAAAGAGCACATGTGGAAAGGGAATAAGTAAATAAGAAAGAAGCTTACAAAGAAATGAATAGGAGAGGTTACATCAGATTTGAGAAAAGTAGAAATAAGTATAGAGAAAGAACTGAAAACAAAATTGGATGGGGAGATTTAGTAGAGAAAGTGGAGAAAATGAATATTTCGGTTTGAAATATATATTCTGTAAATGTAGAAAAAGATCAACGTTTTTGGCTAAAATTCTTGCATCAATTTGTTCTATTGTGAATCAAGATCTTCGCCTAAATATTTCTGCAACCGATGATCTATCGATGGATCTTATTGCAGACTTTCGTTTACTCTGACTTATCCGATTTGTTATTGCATTATCTAGAGATTAAGTGCTCTGAAATCTATCCACAGTTCGATGGAAAGCTTGTTAAAATTGTGCGCCAAAAAAAATGTCGTTTATAAGTTGCGCAAATTGATGAATTCTAAGATAAATATGCATAACTTTCCAGCATTTTTCGAGTCTCAATCTACTCTTGATGATTCACCAACTAATGCTAATTATTTTCAACAAGTGAGCGCAGAAGTTTTTGAAATCGCCCACTATAATTATTGGAATAGGTAATTTAGGTAAACTTTATTCGTAAACTTATTTGTGATCATCATAATTATTTGTAGATTTCATTGTAAAGAAATATTTCAACTAAATAAATATGCAGGACATGTTATGCGCAACAAAAATTCACGTCTACTTATCTCTTCGGTTTTTCATTATGTTACAAATCAGAAAGTGGTTGTAAATATTGTCTGGTATGCTGTTATGTAAATGTTTGATTTTTATCATCAAGTGCACCAATATATCAATAAGTATTTATTATTTGACAATGTTGTTATAATAAACAAGGTCGTTCGGTATCTAGTTCAAGGTTAATGTATATCATACGTGTTTATAACAACATTCCCAATTCAATGAAAAAAAATAGGTTGAAGAAAGAGTTGACAGCCATGAAAATATTTTTAAAACCGGACTTTAATTTAAAAATATGCAATAATCCAAATAGTTTCTCATACATGTTTTGATAAATATTTAGGAATTTATAAGATCGTGCTTGCGCCTTAATCATGAAATAAATTTGCTCTTGCATTTTGAGTTTATGATATGTAGCTAAATTTTGGAAATATGCTTAGAAACCTCAGATATCAAGAATATTGTTTTCATACCATTGAAAAGTAATATTCAATGAAAGATTAGTCAAGCATTGGAAAATATATTATTTACATCTATAAAGAAGTTAGCTAATTATGTCTATAAGTGCATAGGAGAATTGAAATATATTGAAAAAATTCTAAAAGTATTGTGGTGGATTTCACTGAATAACATCCTATGTATATCAAAAATATAAGAATATATTTAATAAATAAAAACTCCAAAGAAATGGTAAACCACCACTTAAAATTATTCCTCACTAGAAAAGAGTGCGCAGAGCTAGAACCAATAGTATGAATAGATTTTATAAAGAAAATTATTCATAACTCACACCAGCATCGATCAAAGGATAAGTTATCTAATCCTGCATATATACTCTTACATAAATGTTGCATTGAACCCACTTCTCTGCAGTGAATTTTCTGGGCTGTCACTCCTTTTATTTTTTGTTTCAGTTTGGTTTTTTTCAACTTGTTTGCCTTACTTATAATTTGTTGTCTTCATGAAAAGTATATTGTCGCTAGAGGCAGAGAGACTTTGAAGGAAGATGTTGAGAATCTTGCCCATGGAGAGATGCTTATAGTCTATATTAATAAATGACAAAAAAGTGGTGTCGACAGTTTATTGTTTATTCGAAGATTACCTACCTACCTTGTTTCGAATTGATTTGAAATGTCGAGTGGAAAGTGTAAACAAAGTTCTGTTATGTTTGTAAATAGTTTTTTTTTAGAGAAAAGACACATTGTAGTAGATTCTTTGAAAGGTGCATACTCGTATCATCATTATTATGGATTTCCTGTTGCAAATCAAGACAAAAAGTGGGTGCCGCAGTGGTCATCAGAGAGAGCCTAGTAATCATGAAAATTATTGTTACCGTTGTGCTACGAAAACATTGCGATATTATAAAAAAAATTGGGCACACATCCAATTTGTCCCGATAATTCGAGTACAAACATACTAGATGACAATGAAACGAATGCTGAATTAAAATCGATTTCTAGTGATTCTGACAAGTGCTCACTTCAAGATAATACTCCACATTTAATTAACTAATCCGAATTGAATTATCTTATAAGAGATTTACAATTATCAAGATCTAAAGCTGCTGGTTTCCCGATTACAACAATGGAACTTTTTACTACCAGATAAAAAAGTAATGTTTCTCAGAAACTGAAGCAATGTTAACTCAGAATTTTTCGAAAGAGAAGGTGAGTATTGTTATTGTGATTTCCCGGGACTTTTTGAAGCAATGAATCAAAACTATAATGAAACATAGTCTAAGACATAGTCTAAAAGCTGTTTTATTACATAATGATAATGAAAAATTGTACATACCTATAGGACACGCAGTGAATTGTGAAGAGAGCATGTCCAAACTTGAATCTACTTATAGAGAAAATGTTACTTTGAGGTAACTCATACTTCCTAAGCCAGTACTGACTGGGAATTTCTGGTTGTAATTGTGCGTATCTTGTAAGTGCTTCCAACCTTCTTTAAACTTAATTTTTGTTTGATTAATACCTTCTTCCACAGTTATTTTTTTATTTATTGGTAGTCCGTTTTTGTGGGCTTCTTTTGCTAGATTGTCTACATGTTCGTTGTGACTGAATCCGATACGTGCTTTTATAAACAAAGATTTTATATCATATTCTTTTATGCATAGCTCATTAAGTTCACTCCACTTTCAAATCGTATAATCAATCAACTTAGGTTGTTTTTACATCCAATGAAGTATAACAATTCCAAATGTCAAGGTATATTACTACGATCTTGAAACTTAAATTTGTTAGCCACTAATCATCGAAATTACAAGAAGAGTCTCAACCGAATAATGGTCTAACCATTGTTAATATACGCTCGAATTGAACGGTCTAATTTCATTCAAATCGACATTATTGTGATATTTACCTATATTGTAATTTTTTCTATGGCTGTTTGATAATCTGACCGATTTTGAGACCGGAAGAGCTTCACTGTCTCAATTTATTAGATACAATTTGAATATCAAGGTCGGGTAGGAAATAATTAAATATAACTAATAAGATAAGTATTCAATTAACTTACATGGAATATGAAGTTGATGCAAATTAGAGCTATAAGACATATATTTCATCATTATTCAAGGTCAGATTAAATTCAACATTTATTTTATTTAATAAAAAACTTAATCATCATAAATATCAAAATAACCCTAAAAATCACTTACTTTCAGTATTTTAGCTGTATTCTAGCTAACCGCTTGATTCCAATATTATCTTGTTTCAATAACTAGGTAAAGACTAAAACATAATTTCTATTATACGAGTACTTACCTGAAAATGCCCTGTTTTCATCTCTTTTTACGAAGACGTAAAGGCGGAATTTTCAAAACATTACACATTTTTTCCTGTTCCATTGAAAGAACGCCATCCTCCGTGTCTTCTCAGAATGAGCGAATCATCATAACTTTCCATCAACATTGTTGCCAAAGAACGCCTTTCCTCATATCCAGCACTGATGGTATGGCATTCAGCATGTTGGGCGTGAAACCAGGGCCAGATTAAGCTAGGGGCTTGGGAGGGCTATAGCCCCGGGCCCCAAGTCCAAGAGGGCCCCATCATTTAGAAATCATGTATTTTTTGATGTGTTGATACCACAAATCTAACGTATTGATATTATTTTGTGAATTTTTTCGGGGTTCCGAATTCCTTAAGGGGGCCCCGTCATTATTTTAGCCCCGTGCCTTATAAATCTTAATCCGGTCCTGCGTGAAACCTACGATTTAGGTGTGCAAAAATCTTCTGCCGTTCATATTTTTAGCCCGCATATTCACGGTAAATTCATCAGTGCTCGAATGTAAATCACACATTGGTAATAGTCAAACAAACACACAATAAAGGGTCAATTACCTTCGACATCGTTTAAATTAAATCATCTCTACAACATGCGCCTAAGATCCCAAACACTAAAATCAATTTTGCTAATTGGTATTGTTCATCTGAAGGTTCGCATAAAAACGTGGTTACTTGTCTGCCGTTAGTACCCTAGATTTTTTTGGTATACATTTTTATACAATTTTATAGACTTGCAATATTTTTTGGTTATGTTCAGTTCTTTCTGGATAAGGTACTTTCAAATTTACTCATAGAGTATGCTTGATTGGGTTAATTGGTTTAGTAGTACATCTAATACTAGGTTTCACGGTAGTGGCGAGGTTACATCATTGTGTTGTTAACGTTTTTGTTGATTTTATTGCCTTGATGTTTTCAATTTTTTTATCATCTCTATTTTGTATGTATTCACATTATTGAGAAAACAGATACAAAACACTAGAAAAAAGTTAAGTAGTTATACTATTACATTGTATAAAAGGAGAATACAATGATTCTGGAACTGATTATTGTACACGAAGTAGGAAATATATTTCTTCAAACTGTGGTATGAGCTTATACATCTTTAGCGCATTTCTGCGCGTCTTCAGAAGGCACAAAGTGAGTACCTCTAGTAACTAGTCCTATAAATAAAAATATCACATTCTTCATATAGACGAATGGTTTCCTGTCTATTAAGAGAAATCTTTATAATCAACTAAACAGGTTTTTACATAAATAATCGTTTATAGCAAGAGACGTTTTTTCGGTATACGGTAATTATAGCTCCATGATTGTAATGGGCTTAACCAACATAATAGAAAACTTGTTAATATGAATAATAATTTATGTAAAATCATTGATAGAGATTGTCAATTATGTTGACGTAATACAAATATTATCTTTATGTATGATAGTGTATAAGAGATAGTTGAGTGATTTTTTACAGAGAAAATTTCAATGTACTCCTAATCAAAGTGAATAACATGCTTCGATATAATATCAATGAATAAAAATATATTTCTTAACAAACTAGATCTTTTAAATCAATTACCTAAATTCAGATTTTCCTGGGCTTATGTAATGTCAATACACCGATCGGTTTAATGAACTTTGAGTCATCCATGTAATTTTATGATATCATTCTAATTAAATAGGTTCTGTCAAGATCAAATATAGAGCAGGTTATAAGCTTCAAATACTTTGGCATGACATTAGCACAAGATGGAAGATTGGAACAAGAGCAGCTGAAAGATTAGTCTATGCAATCAAGACACAATTTTTTAGCCAAAAAGAAAATAACATAAAAGATAGTAACCACACCCGCATTAACATTTGATCTGAGACATGTACAATCACACAGAAACAAAAAAGTAGAACATAATGTACAAAAATTGCATTTCAAAGGAACATAGGTAATGAATCAAGATACGACCAAATAAAGAATAACACTAGAAGGCACAATTTGAATTTAAAACCGATTCGAAACTAAATAGAAGAATAACGATTAATATAATTTGGCCATTTTATGAGAAAATCAGAAGAATTATTAATAAGGAAGATATATGAAGCACGAAATTACAAAAAATAGGAAGACCGAAGAGGCGCCGAACAAAAGAAATAAGGATCCTAGGGAAAATCAGGGAATAAGATGGCAGAAAACAGAAAACAAAATATACCGGATAGGAGATAATGGGAGTTTCTGTAGAAAAGGGAGCCCTCGTAATGACTCAACTTCAATATGCCTTATACCTGTAAAGGTAGAACGGCTTCAAGATTAAGTAAAGTAAATAGGTTTTATCAAGATCATGTGATGAGCTATGAGTAAATTTATAATAACTCATCGACCAACAATTGAAGGATATAGAGAATAGAGCAAGAGACTTTAACATAAATTATGTTTCACTCTTCATTTTTTCGAGATTTATAGAATGATCCTTCTTTGGGATCAAAATAGACCTAGACCGCACAAGTGATGACTATTAGTATTTCTTCATTTGAGGCTTTTTACCATTTTAAATCAACCAAAAACCAGATATGGACAATATAGTAGTCTGGAAGCAATTCGAAGTTCAATCCATTAAAGAGCTTGTCCTTCTCTAAATGGGACTGTTACTTCGGTCCAATAAGGTACAATTGGTCAATTGGTTTCCCTTTGACAAATAGTCGATAAAAATAGTACTTTTGTATCCCAAAAGGCGATAATTTTGCTAGAAAATTTTGATGTTATTGCTGAATCTACTGGATCCAATTCATTCAAACTCAAGTATATATAGAACTCGCTTTTAATCATTAAGTCATTGTCAGATTTGTTCCATTATTATCAAAATACACATATAAAAAGTCGGCAAACTCATGTAGAATATCATATTGATACTTATTGTCTCTTTTAATTGCTTTTTGTGTTTTAAGTCATGGTTTACGGGTGTAACTACCTCTTTTCGATCGTTGAGCATCATCGATATATATATACGGCCTAATTTAACCTTTCGGGAACTATATGGATAATGTTATTTTGTCTTGCCGCATGTGGAGTTTTCTGTACCCATCGTTATCTTATTTTTTCAATAGTAGTATTAATGTATGTATATTTTATTGTCTCTGAACCAGAGAAACGAGAGGAAATGAGTTTATCAAGTGTTATAGACATTTTCAATGCTTTTAGATAGTGTAACAAAAATTATATTGATAACTTTGTCGTTTTTATGTACAAATGAACCATTTCTAAAAATTTCCTTTTCCCTCTATTTGAATCCGTTTCAAGAATTTTTGAATCTTATTAATGTAGTTAATGTAGTTTTATTTGTTTATCATATTGATAACCTTTTAGTCTATTTTCTAAATATTGAGATTTAGCCCTATATACACAGTTTCACAAACATTACAAGGTACTTGATATATAATATTACTTTTTTTGTTTTTGGGTGTTTTAGATTTTAAATTTGAAATATTTGGATAACGTATTATGTCACTGAAATCATTCGACAGTTGTTGGGGACGTCATTGTACGTAGTTAAGCATCTTAATTCAGGATCTGATAGTTGGTAGATCTACTAGCCAAATGTATTATTACTGATCTTTTTTGTAATAAAGATGGCATGGATTGAAGTTTTGTTTTATCTGAGAGCACACAGTCTTCTTTTGCTGATTAATAACTCTTATTGCTATACATTCGAGAACCTAATGAGGTGAGAAACAATAAAAATCACTAAAAATGATTTTTTTGAGATCTAAGATGGTCTAAATCTCTACACTAAAAATAAACGTGCTCTAAGAATATTGTATTTAATATCACTTGCTGAACCCTTTGAATCCATGGTTTTTCTTTGCAGTTTCTCGAGTGCTCCTCAAACAAATTCATTCCAAATTAAAAACGTGCGTTAACGCATATGAAACCACACATTTGATTCCTGCATGGTTGAGCCTTGAGAAAAGTGGTTGGTAGAATTTGGTGCTGCGATTTTACTACTCACTGTTGTTAAAGGATTTGGTAACATCATAAATTTCAGCTAGAAATGATTTCTTATTTTCAAGAAGATACTGAGCTGTCTGGTTCGATCTGGTTAATTGAAACCCTCGTGATTCACGGAAGGTTGAACTAGTTAATGATGGTTGATTTTCCGGACAAGATATATGATACTTACAAAACCAAGCATTATTCTCAACGGTATTTTTTCCATATTATATGAACCCCAAAATCTGAAAGCTGTTGTTTGAAAGATAATAACTCAAGGAAAAAGTATAACTTTATTTGTTGTGACCTCAGATCGAGTATTATTGGTATATTACAACATTTATCACAATCTAGTCATATACAATCTGCAAGATCTATCTCTGCAGTTATTAACCGGAGTCATTCTTTCTCGCCTATAGTGTTCGCATATTTCCTCAATAACTCAAATCAACGTTAATTCGTTTATTTTCTATATTCCACGTTATCGCATCAAACTCAATTATTATAAGTTGCAAGATATATATCCTGCATATATCGATTTTCAAAAGCCCTCATCGTTATCCACAGTATGCTGTTTACGTGAATGATGTAATACAGTATCGTGAAATTACATTTTCTGTGATGTGCAGTTTATAACTGGATAATAAACGGTTGTATTAAGTGGTATTTAATGAATCAATCCCAGCTTCGCTATTTCGTGTAATTTGAATAAAATAAATCGTCTTATAGAGTATTAGATAAAATATATCATAGATCTCAAACTGTAGGCATACTAATATATTCTAATATGATTTTATGTCTGACCAGAACATTATTTTCTTCTAATACCTTATAGATACTATCTACATAATTTATTACTTTATGCCTCTGTGGGCATAAACTAGACATTATGGCCCGTGCTGGCAATAAAGCGCGCTGAAAACAGTTTTCGATTCCTCTTCAACAAAATAAAAATATAAATATTCACCTTCATATATTAATTTGTTATATTCACATAGAATTGACAGGTTTATAAGGTTCCGCTTTTAGCTAAATTTCCTGCAGCAAAGGTTGACTTATGATTCTTTGTCAGGGTCTTTACTTTCTCTAAAGAAATGCGAAATCTAGCATAGTCACATTTGCTCCAGCTTGTACCAAGAGTGATCAGTATACTTTTTATGTTGTTTAAACCCGAATCTTGCGCAACTTTATGTAGAATTAATATAACAAAAACGAATTTTTCCACTTTTAAAAGATTGACTAACATTTATACAAGTTCTTGTCACCGACATCTATCAAAAACACCAAATATTGGAACTTTGCGTAGGAAAACCATGTCATTAGATGCCACATCAATAAATTTTCTCTAGATAACACACTGGATCTTTTTGGATGTCACTCTTCTTACCTTTATACTGATATAATTTAAGAAAATTACAAATATTAACATTCTTATTTGCCATCAAAGTCTTCTCTATCATCCACTACAGAGAAGTCAGTGAAAAGATTTCGGATAGATAAGTAAAGCATCTCCACATCACAATTTAGTTAGTGTTTTTTACTAGTTTTCCATTGCTTTGTTGGTATAGAATTTTCTAGAATTTTCTAGAAGCATTCTTTCGGGTGACTTACGAATATTCGGCTGTATAAGATTATTGCCCTTGGGGTATAATCATCCACTTAGTACCCTTGTTATGTCTATTCCACATAGATAAGGTACCTCGAAGCTGTACTAGGCAGTTTACTACCGGTAGGTAGCTTGCCCAATTTTCTTTTCATTTCCTTATTCTAGATTCTAGATTCTTGAAAGAATACCATTCTACTGAGATCTATTATCGGATGTAGCATTGTTTGCTGAGTCAAAAAAATGATTATTACAAATGTAGTTAAATGAACTTTTAATGGGAAAATTCTTGCTTTTAGAGCAGGTTTTTTCTTATCCTCATATCAATAAACAAAAACAATAGTACATATAGTATACACCAGTAGAACATACTCTGGATTCGATGGAAGTACCCATAGTAGTAAGCTGAGATTTTGTAAAAAATTTACAAAAAAGTTTGAATACTCTTATTATACTGAAAATAAAATTCTATCTGGTTCAGTGGAAATGGAAGGTATTCGTTAGAAAGCAATCTAATCATTATAAACTGGACGGCTTATACGCCGTTATTTAGACAGATGCACTTAATTGTAGTTCTATTGGAACTTGAAAAAAATCATTATTATACCTCTTTAACTTGCTACAACTGAATATTAAATTATAAAACGTGAATAGACGAGTAAAATGTACCAGCCTGTAAGGGAGTTTGGTTTAAACAGGGTACCAAACGTGAACTGAGCCAGTTTCGTACCCCATTCGTCTTTTATCTGACGCCAATAATCTTGTCGCTATAGAACTATCCTTGACGTTTTGGTTATTGATATCCATTTATTCAGTTTTTTGTGTTTAAAACCATTTATGCTGACAAATCTTGACGCAACTGTCGCATAACTGTCTTCTGTATTGATATTGGAAGAATTATAATGTATTCATTTTTCACTTTTTTGTAGTTAATTAAAATCAATAATCTTTTACGACTGATAATCTGATATTAAAAATGATCATCAGTCGTAGAAAAAGATATGTAGGGACAATATGGCAGTCTATAAAAAAATATCCACAATATAAACTAAAATCTTCAGTTTTAAAATGATTAGTAGTTTAAGAAAAATGTTTTGATCAGAACAGTATTGAGAAATAAGAAACAGACAAGTTGATCTACTCCTGGTTTGATATCCATTTAAAAACCACAATCGTGAGAATGAATCATGCAGAAAATGAAAGTGATAGAAATAATAGTCGAAAAAAGAAGGAAGTCAACGACTTATTAAATATTTTTAATAGACGCGCGTAGTCACAGTCACGATTTTTTTTGTTGTACTAAACAAATTCGGGTCAACATATAAAATATTAATTATTTTTCAAATTCAAAGAAAACTAAAAAGCAAGGTTTGTGTAAAAATATACGGGGTGCTCCAGGACTTGATGCAAAAAATTCGAGAGTGCGTAGATGACGTGAAAATAATGTCATTACAAAAAAAGTTTCTCATACGACCCCTCGTTTCTGAGATATAGGGCTTTAAAAGCTGCGAAATCAGAACTTATAAATAAGTATATTTTCTTAATTATACATTTGAACATTTTGAATTTTTAATGGATGATTACGTATGTCCATGTAGTGTTTCACGGAATAAATAATTCTATACTTCTATCTGAAGGTCAGGGGCGGCGAATATCCGAATGGTTAACAATCCGTTAACTTTTAGAGGAATAACCTGTAGAATCAAAAAATTTTTCAATAGATTTTCTAACGAAAGGGTACTTACTCTTTGTTTAACTCGATACATTTTATGGTTTAGGAGATAGGTAGATTTTTAGATCGTTGTACATGCTAAAGAAACCGTTCGCCATAAAGAGATATTCTGAAGAAAATGATCATAAATTGTAATTATCTGTTGAAAATACTTACAGGAGGTATCAAAACACAATAAAACATTTCTAATTGAGCTGCATACTGTCGAATATCGTGTTAAATGCATAAAGAAAAAACGGAAAATGTTGGTTAGCCTATAACTAATCAAATAAAAACAAAAAAAAAATACAAACTGTAATAAATGTTCTAAATAAGCATCTTGCACTTTAACGCAGTGCCGGAGTCTACGGAGGATATCTCCCACCCATGTTATGGAGGTGGAGCCCCTTCCCTTTTTTTAAATTATGTAATAAATCATCTTGATAACATTTTTCCCAATGGGTAGATTGATCGGGGAGGTCCATTTGCTTGGCCACCATGTTCCCCTAATATAAATACAACGGATTCAATTTTTTGAAGATATCTTAAAAGTTTCGTATATGCAACACTGGTAAACACAAGGAACTAAGCTATTGATAGAATAAACTTCCATTGTGACGAAGAATCCTGGAATGCTCTTCAAAGTTTAAAAAAATATATCGGTATACTCCGGAAATAAGTAGAAGTGCAAGGTATCCACTTCCAGCATTAATAAGTTTCTATTTTCATTTGGTAAGTTGTAGGCTTACCAAATGAATTTCTCCATATTTCAATTTTTTATGTGAGTAACACGATGCAGTTTAATTAAAAATGTTTGATTGCGTTCAAATAATTCCTGTAAGTATTTTCAATGAATAATTACAATTTATGATCATTTTCGTCAGAATGTCTCTTTACGGCGAATGGTTCACTTTGCATCTACAACGATCTAAACATCTACATATCTCACAAACCATAAATTTTATCGAGTTGAACAAGGGGTACCTTTTCGTCAAAAAATCGATTGAAAAACTCATTTTTGCAATGTTTATATTGTACTGGTTGCCCCTGTAAACGTTACGAAATAAATAACAACTCTCATTTGTTTAAAATTTATCCTGATGGGTGGAAATAAAGTTAAACAAACCTTATCTTTATGTATTTTGTAATTTGTTTCTCGATCATTGGCTATAGATGTCCTATATTGCATATTCTAGTTAATTCTCCAAGTCATTAGGCTTGCCTATTTTCTAAACTCCTTCGACATTGTATTTTCCTATCAATAAATAGCTGTATGACTACTTTTCCTCATCAGATAACCCAGATAAGACATCTTTCTCTACATCATTTCTTCAATCCTATCCCTATTTATTTTCTCTCTCTTAATTTATTAATATGATTGACCCATGAACGTATGTTTTAAAGGCACTATTCAAAAATTCACAGTCACTTCTCCATTATCTCACTACTGACTGTCCAGTCATATCGTATTTTTATAGTGAAAACTTTGTGTCCTAAAAGACAGAGGCGGCTTCGAGAAAAACACAAGTATGTATATATGATTTCTAACAATGTTTATTACCGACATCAGATTGATATCAGTTTACATATCGATGGCTTCTTTTTTAATCTCCTAAACTACTGTTCATTGGTCTATCTCCGGTGATTTGAAAAAATATATTGTCTTTTTTTAAATTTATTTTTAATTGTATTAAAAGGATCTCTTCCTATGAATTAACCTTGAATAGAAAAAAAATTGGGATTCACTGAACCGTAATTTATGTTTAAGCATATGCGAATGACAGATGTAAGTGAAAGTTGAAGAAAACTTCATGGCTAAACCATATTTATAACTAGTTTCAGAAACGGTTTCATATGGTAGTTCATTGGGCATGGGCCTTAGAGCATATATTCGAATTTATGATTTACAAGACTTGATGCAATCTAAATAATGAAAAGATTCTCATTTATAAAGATAAAAATAAGAAAATTATGAACGATAAGACAGTCATCAATCATAAATGATAATAAGTAGATAATCTGAATTCCAGTTAGTCTTTAAAGATTTTTATCTGCATAGTTTTGCTTAAATGAGAAATGACAAAGTAAATTATACTTTCCGATCTGTGGCTTCTGCTCTGCATAATGAATCGAAAATATAAAGGAAATAATAATGATGATAATAACTGCGCATTTCAGACGAGAAAAAAAATTAAATACCAGCTAGAGTTCAACACCTACATATTACATTCACTCTCAATAAAAGCACGCTCTTCATAGGCGTGCTCTCATCTTTCTATTACTCAAAAAATTACTCTAGGAAACAGTAAAAATTTGAATATGATGAATAAATACGTTTCTAAAAACGCCGGTAGAAAGTTGAGTATTTTAATAAATGAAATATAAACAAACGTGAGCAATTTGATTCCTAATCTAATAATCTGGAGAAGAGAGCAAAGACATGAAGAGGATATACATCATTGGCAATATTATAGCTGTTTTGTTAAAATCTCACTTTATTATTATTTTTAAGCACATTATTCGATACCGTCAACGAACTAAGTTTTTTATGATGCTTGGTTCGTTTTACTAATTCATTACCAAACCATGAAACATCATGTCAATTGAATTAATGGATATTTTTGGCTTAACATCTTTTTTGTGCAATAACTTCTTCTTAATCAAGTGAATGTAATGTAATACGCATTTCCTCTTCATTTATACTTTATACTTCATTTATACAAGAAACCAAAGCCCTCAGTCCTAAAGCTTTTTGAATGTATCCGTTTTATCTATGGGGTCTCATTTACGCGACAAAAAGTTTTCAATTCACATAATTCTCACTAATTAATACTTCATACCAGTATCGGTTATTACTGAAAACGGTACATATTATCCAGTTTTTATACAAGAGTACCTTTTTAGTGTAAAATAAATGTTTGATTTCACTTGAAATTTTGCTTAATAAATCTAATATTGAAAAAGTTATGCGCAATACTACTTGGTACGAATTGTGTAACTAGCGCCCTCCATGTGAGTCAGACATAAAAACAAATTCATTGGATGTAGCGGTTTCTATTTTTTTTTTTTCTCCAACGCCCTATATCTTGAATAAGGATGACGTTACGAAAATTTTTCACATAGCAAATCCCAAATATTTTTCAGTTTTCTCTCTATTCTAGAGACGGGATCACCTTTTTTAAAACAGCCTGTATATACTTTCCACTATTATACTTATTAATCTATCTTATCATCTCTTTCAGTTAATAGAATATCTTTCGTTTAATTTTGAGTACATTGAATTCCTATCTAATCCGTATCTAAACTGAAGTGTCTTTATAAAGCTTTTTGTGTAGCTATACTAGGAAAGTAAAACTGGAGAGAAGGTTCTAAATTGAGAAGTGGTTTTTAGTGCAGGGTTGAATATATGACGTTTCCAGCAAAATAAGACTGTGGTTAAATAGCAAAAGAAATACAAACAATCAAAACAATAATTTACTAGGAAGTTAAGCAAATGTCAAGGAAATCATTTCCCAGATCAAGTTGAAATTAAATAGGGATTTTATATAAGCCCTATAAAAGATACGCCACTATTACTATAGTATTAGTGCCAAGGATGCCCCAGTAGCACAACTAGTTTTATTAATAATGAAAATAACCGGTTACATAACAATTTTCGGAAGTTGAATGGTACTAAAACTAGTTAGAAACATGTTTAAACATTGTTTAAATATTCACTTTACTGTGAAATATTTCTAAGATAATTCCAAAAAAGACGATACCATTGAATTCTTCCAAAAACAAAAATTGAAATTGTCATGTCGTATATGACTTTTATCAGCATCAATGTCAAATTTCCTGAAAATGGACTAGTTCCAAACGAATAAAAAATATTATCATGAAAATAATATGGTAATCTAACCAAAATTGTCACGTGAACCATAATTTAGAATTACTTTACAGTGAAAAAATATGGCTCTATATGTAAGCTTTGTTCTCTACCTCTAAATAATCATTAAGCAACGTGAACGACCTAATGAGAGCTGATTGATATTTTTTTTCTCAGTAATTTTCTCAGTTAACAGTTTGGTGAGGAGACTCAAATGACACATCATACATCATATGAGTGCCCATATTACAATGACATCACATTCTGCTCATTTTATTGACATATGTCATATTATGAATCGATCAACTGATTTAGCGTCACTCTATAGATATAATAAAGCTGAAAAGATATATTAATAAACTTAAATAACTACGTTGATTCATCTATTCCCACGAATCTTCTGAAGGTTATAAGAACAGCTGTTTAGGGGATAAAAAACTTCTTATAGAAAACAGCTTCTGTGTATAAACGATGCTAACAACGGACTTGTGGATCTATTATATTTTTCTAGAAAACAACAATAAAGCTGTTTTATGAAAGCTTGGGAATCAGGTAGAATACATTTATAAAACATATATCGAAAACGAAAAGTATAAGCTGATACGTACTCCAAATTACTTTTAAAACCTAAAATGTTTTTGACAAAGATGTAACATGATATTTATGAAATAATTTGGATTTGGATGGATAATGGAGGAGCCGAAATTTTTTTGACCGAAAAAGGATTAGTAAAAAACATTATACACATACTGTTTTCTGGTATTTCAACAAGCCTTCTCATAACATCAATAACTGGATGGAAAAAGAATATAAAATTTCGACATACAAACCACGACCAGGGAGAGATAGTAGTAGAAAAACTTGGGGCATTGCAAACTTAATGAGTACCTGATTAGAATTAATCTGGCGGAAAAAGCATTTGTAACATGTGAAGCACTATGTGAGATCAGGTTTATTAAACTACAGGTAAAAGTCAACATCGGAAACCGAAAGGATAAGTGTGAAAACTAATTGAGATACCACTTTAGGATCTGATAGAGCACTTCACAATAAATCTGTTAAAGTTAGAGTGATATACGAGGTATATTAATCATTTCTTCCGCACGGAATATAATCTAATCTAATCGAGTTTACGCTTCAGGTAGCTCTCTATCAATTATTTAACATTTTTTTTCATTTAATATAAAAATTCTCATAAAAAATATATTATTAATGATAATTTGAATAAACGTCACAAAATAATGTTTTTCAAATTATCCGTAATCTTCGAATGCACGCTTATGATCTTGAACATAGATCTTTTTATGCCGTCTCTTTCTATTCCTATTCAATAATGAGAAAAATCCTTGGAGGCATACTAGAGAAAGAAGACCGCGCGCGTCGACTAGAACTAACGGCTCGAAATCTTTCGAAGATTACGACGACTATCTTCTATTATAAATCTGATAAATAATACCGGCTTAGGAAGTTATTTCTAACGCTGCCTTCTGACGCCGCAATGGGGCTACAGCAAGCCTCCTCTTTGTGTTTCTGCTGCTAGAACCGCTGCCGTTGTTGGAGGATACAATTGTTTGCATAGACGTCGAACTTAATAATGTTAAACATTATTTCTATTTTTAATTTTGTCTGATTCTTGTTGAAAAGTAATTATTTTATTCATTATTTATTTTGTATGTAAACAAATTCTTATTAAGTTTGCACGGAAGTTTTTTATATGTCTAAAATCTATTATCTTAAATAGGATATGAAATATTTTAATATAATTTTGTTTGCTTATGTATCCAGAATTATTAGAAAATTAATTCACATTTGGAAAATTATTATTAAAAGAAAATGAGGTAATTTCAATTTTTACTTGATTTAAAATGCAAACAAATAAAAACTAAATGTTGGTATGGTCTTTGAGAAAGATTTAAATATGATATGCTATTGACAACAAAGTTGTCTGATAATTAGCTAAGAAATCTGCTTTTCAGTAAAATTGAAATTCATTGTCTTCGATACTAGCATTCAATTTGAAAGTATAGTTTAATGGTAAATGAACAAAGTAATAAAACTTTATTCCACTGTATACATCAAAAGCTCTTTGTAGTATTTTCAATAAATTTAACATCATCACATTGTAAGTTAGCATCCATGAGAATGGATTTTATCTTCGCTCAATAGCTTTTCAGTTAATTATTAGGAAGTGATAGTTTCCCTACAATAATCAAGTTTCCTTTACATTTCTGTACATATATTCTTCTGGTACCTATCGACTATTATTGGATATAGACGATTATATTTTCATGCCTTTTCACTCTCTTATATTCCTCAGCTAAGACATTTGCTTTTTCCCGACTCCCTGTTTACCATATATCCTACCCTCAACTATGAGTTGAAGAACTCGGTATTTTGAGTTTCTGAGTATGTGACCCAAATAGGCTATTTTTTTTTCTTTTCATATTAAGGAGAATTCCTCTGTCTTTTCCAATTCTTCTTGGGATCTCTCCATTTGTCACTTTTTCAGTTCATGGTACTCCTAGCATTGGACTAAATGTCCACATTTCTGTACCTACATGTTCACAATATACTTTAACCCATAACCGGAGACATGTCGACTGAGAGTCGACGCCAAAAAAATAATGGATTGGTATTCACTGGTAAGAGCGGCTACTAGCGTGTTACTTCATCTTTTCCTTCCCTTATTAGAGCCTAGCAGGTAGCCTAATTTGCAAAAGTAGATCAATGTGTTTTGAGAAGTTATAATGGTTGGTACGTGCAACGTAGTCCGACAGACGAAGCGACTCCGTGTGTTTGTGAGAATAGTTAAACAAGAATATGGCCAGACCGTCAAAGCGCGTCCGTTTAGATAATCCGAAATACGAAGAGACTTTACAGAAATGGAATCAGGAGGATTTTAGTGGTACTAGTGATATAGACGATGTCTTCGACGATTATCGTATAGAATCTGAACACGATACAAGTTCAGAACAAAGTGCCGATGAAGATGTTGAAAATAATGGAACGCTTCAAGAAAGTCCCTCGGCTCACTTTTATGGCAAGAATCGATATTAGATGATCTTCTTCTGATGTTCGCTCATCATCTAAGACCCTAAAACATGATATTGTCATAAAAATTCCCATATTGACTGCCAAATCACAAAGTTTGTGTGACACAGCGGATCCTCTTTCAGTTTGGGGTTCATTATTTAGCGAAAATATTTTAGAACACATTATGAAATGGAGTAATAAAAAACAATGCGTATGCACTACAAAGTACAGAATTAAATCGAACTCATTGAAAGTGGCCAAGGGAAAATAGCAGTCGATATAAATGTATTTTTAAGAAGCTGTAAGTAAATTTTACGTTTTTAACTATTTTTCCGGTAAAATAGTGAGGGATCAGCAGCTATAAGTCAAATTGCTCTCTTCTGTATTGAGTCGGGCATCCTCAGCCCAAAGGAAGTCCAACTACTTCAATGAATAATTGAATATTTGATATAATTGAATATTTTTCCTAATAATTTAGCATATTTAGATATCCTGTCAAAACAAAGAAATGTTCGCCTATGACTTATCTCAAATAAAATCGGAAGATAATCAGTGTTAGAGTGAGTACCAATGAAAACTTTTTAATAAAAAAACTGATCTGCCACTTTGTGACAACCGATTACCACGGAAGTTATTTTACTCTTCTCGGATAATGCACTTTTGTCTAGTTTCTTTCATATAATCTTCGTCTTCGTCGTTTAATACCAAAGATGGCTTAATCTTAGAATACAATCTTGAAAAAACTACCGACAATATCTTCGAATGCTTAAATTATGTGTGTTATGACAGGAAATAACCTAGACATGAGTATACAGAGAAAATAGTACGCAAATCGAATGTATTAATTCAATTCGTTTTATAATTCAGTAACATTGTTTATTTTCCTCGATCAATATTTTTAACTAGAGCATCGAGATGAAGAGAGATTCATATTTTCAACTCAGATTCCGACTTGACGAATTAATTTCACAATTGACAAACTTACCAGTTCATAATACTTGATTATCACTATGAGAGATTTGAAATTAGAAGCTGAAAATCATGAATTCTGAAGTATTGTTGATATTTCTCGGAAATATGGTACGAGGGAAATGACATTCAAAGAGTACGCGCAAATGCTTATCAAATGTTGATCGAGTAGGTTTTGCAGTTATTTACCATTAACAAAAATCATTTATCGCAACCTTCAAGGCATATGTATGGTTATTTGACGGAGATCTACTACTTCGAAAAACTTAAATACACAAGAGAATGTGGTGGATGTTATCTCTATTTTGATTACAACTTAAAACTTTATTTTCAGATAACTGTCCTAGTCATTTCCTACTTTACGTGGTATCTTCAAACCATGAAAGACAATTATTCGTTTCTGGACGTCATCTGAGAACAAAACACACAGACATACAATATGGACGCATGTGGGAGGAGTACATATAGACAAGTGCGATCATTCTTGCTTTTAAACACATCGTGATGGCATTTTCAAATATTCGCGATGTGTATGAGATCCGATTTAGTGTTTGTCTAGTGCAATTTTCGTCATTTGTCTGACTTCGTAGTAACATCACCTCGCAAGGTGATTATTATTCAATTATTATATAACTGTCTGTTTATCGTCAAAAACATTTTATTATTTATTGTGAAATAATTAATGAATGAATGGATCTAAATTTTGGGAAGCTATGAGATGAAGTGACATATGTCAGTCACACTACTCAATCTTGATGAGAGACTCAATTACTAGCAGCTCCCCTGGAATTTGCTTGGAAACGCAGTCATCAACTTAAATGTTATCAATGTTATATTCTAGAGTCTGTTTGAAGGTCAAACTCATATCAAAATCTCTATAAATCTCTATCATTATCCACTGTAAGCAGTTAATATTGAGTGGTTATTATTCCAACAAACCTACTCGCAAATATCTGATTATGTGTCATATGTCTCCGCTCACACTTGATGAGGGACTCACCCACTAGCAGGTCCCCTAGAATCTGATCGGTACTCGCCGAATGTTTTATGTATGATACCACAATCATAGGGATGAAAGTTTACACTGTTTATTTACTTCACAAAACGTGTAGGGTATACATGCATTTATGAATGATGACTATAGTGATAATTCTCGTGGCTTTAATTTACCTGAAATTATATTTCACATTTTATTTTCAAACTGATGTGTGAAAACTTTCATCGCTTGAATGAACTACGCCCTTATCGTATTTTGTAGTACATTTCTGTATACCGAAAGAGTCCTAGAAGTAATTGGTACGAACTAGGGATTGTGGTTGTTGTTGGAAAGAGATCATTGTTTTAGTAAATACACAATCAGTATCTATGCCACAAATTTGAAAATGCTAAATTAGTTAGTATTTGTATTTTCAGTACATTGTGAAAATGACAAAATTCATCATTTTGTGACACAATACTTCAAAGGCATCACCCCAACATTATTACAAGCTGAACTAAATTGTACTCTGGATGAGTCTGTTACTTCGTTTACAACAGTAAACTTGGGTTATCAGAGCTTGAGCGAAGCCATAAGAACATCTCGAAATGGCCGACCAAAGAATAAAGAAAATCCAACAACGTATTATCTTAAAGAAACTGTGTGTAAAATGGATAAGGCGTTTGTACAAAAATAGTGCCGTGAAGATGTTACAGTTGATATTTTGCCGAAGTATCAATGTAAAAAGCAAGAGAAAGAGATGAAGCTGAGTACTGTTTCATCTCCTGGCGTTGAAAGTATTGAAGAAACGAAGAAATGGTGCCGCATTTGGATGAGAAGAAACTGTCCTTTATCAAGACAATGTACTAGCACACAAATCCGTTATTGCATTAACCAAAACTAAAGTTTGAATTGCTACTTCTGGCACCATACGCACCCGATTCAGTCCTCTTCAAATATTTTGTTTCAAATAATTCACTTCCAATAACGAAGAAGTGATATCGGCAGTTAATGGCTATTTTGAGGAACATTACAAAAAATGGTATATGTTATTTTGTAAGAATTTTTGTAAGAATTATTTGATTAGCACAAATTTTTTTGTATAACTCTATTTGGAAACGAAAAAGTATTAATTATTGTGTTTATATGTACTATCGACCATTCGGAAAAATTACATTGGTGGTCAATACCATTGAAGAGAATAATTTCTTATAATTTTTCTCTAAACAGTACCTCTTGGATTATTAAATTCAGCAATGTGTAATCATAACTGTATGTATATTTTAATTGTTGCTTTCGATAATTAGAATATTGGATGCGTAACTCGAATAGTTATTAGTATTTAGCTGTTACTGTACTTTCCGCAAAGATAACGCTTAATTGCAGTTTATTATAAAACTGTATCTTTGAATTGAACAGAAGATACGAGAAATGTTAACATTAAAAAACATTTATTTGTAATCTGAAATTGAGAAATATAGCTACCGTATATGCAATATACAAGTGTGACATTTTGATTTGAAAAAGTTTTCTCACAAAACCTTCAAGGCGTGGCGAAGAATAATGTACTATGCAGACAGAATAAGCTTGAATTATATATGAGAAACACGCTTCCTTTAATATAAAATAGAGAAGATTAATTTGAAATAAAGGAAAGGAGGCAAGATGTTGAAACAAAAAATTTATTCATTTATGATAATTTTTCCCATTTCAATAAAAATCGTCTATTAATAAGGAGTACTCTTAAGGATATATTAATTTTAAACATCCCTACAATTTCGATATATAAGTCTAACAATTGTATCTTTGTTATTTTGAAAAATGTATGGTATTGGAATCCAAACTGAACACTATGAGGACAGTTTCTTACATGTATTATGTCTCTGTACTCTTTTTAATAATATGAGGGTATTAATCATAAAGAACGTGGCTTGGGGTTGATTATCCAGAAGACAATATCTTGCTCTCAATTTCAGATAGTATATAAACAATATAAAAACCTGGTTTTTATAGCACGGGATATATGGAAATTGAAAAATATTCTTGACGTTTGTGATTAATTATCGAAAAGTCAATATTTTGGTCTTAATTTTGAATTTTCCAGAAACCATTTGAAAACTTGATTTGGACGTTCAACTGGATACTCATATAATTTCATTATAGTTATATTTTCTTGGCTATTACATTGTCAAAAAATTTTTGAAGATGTTGATTAATTATCAAAAAGTAAACTAATTTCCTGATATTAACTAGGATTATCTACAAACCATATAAAAACTAGATTTTTGAAGCACTGGATGTTTAATTTTGAATCTAATTTTATTCCAATACCTATTTACTGAATTTCTTTATCTAAACATTCTTAAAAACATTTTTAATGCTTTTCTTTTATTTTCTTATATTTTCTTAGATTTTCTAGAGATCATTTAAAAACTCTATTTGTATAGCCTTATTAACAAAAAGTGAGTTTCTTGATCACAACTAGGATTATCAATCAACCATATAGAAACTTGATTTTTGAAGTACTAGATGTTCAATTTGATTCTAATTTGATTTCAGTGCCCATTTATTGAAATTTTTGATTATTAATATATTGTAAAAACCATTCTTGAAATTCTTGAATGGTTATCAAAAATAAGTATTTTCATCTTGATTTTGTATTATCTAGAAATAATTTGAAAACTTGATTTGTATAGCCTTGGATGTTCAACATTATGCTCATATGCTTTCATTTTCTAGTTACTTAGTTTCTTGGCCAGAACATTCTTGATGTGTGGTTATCAAAAATAAATGTTTTGATTTTGATTTTGGATTTTGTTTTCATTGTTTAGTTACTAAGTTCCTTGGCTAATACATTGCAAGAAACATTTTTGATGCTTGATTGATTCTCAAAAATTGAATTTCTGGCTCTCAATATCGGAAGCCATATAAAAACTTGATTTACTTAGAATTGCAATTTCAATTTAAGTTTAATTCGATTTCAATGACTATTTAGTAATTCGCTTGTGAAAAAAAGATTCTTGGAGGTTGAGAGGAGGAAATTTTAAAAAACTTTATAAAACTTGATCTCTTTTTCACATTATCTAGAAATCATTTGAAAACTCAATTTTTAGAAGGGCTGACGTTCTTTTTAATTTGTATTTGATTCCTATTCACTGAACCCCTTTCCACATGGCGTACTTTTCAAAAGCTAATGTATATTATGTATCCAACACCAGAGATTCTGTTTGCAACATATTAATGTTATTAAGAATTTCCTTTCAAATTCAACCAGTTTTCTATGCACTGTTTATTCCAGTGAGCTGTGGATACCGTTCCTATTATTCTAGAATGTTCTGAGAAATAATAAAGGAATTAAAAGGATTCAATCCAGTATTTGCTTGGAATGCAGGAAGCAGAGAAAAATACTTTAGTTCCAATTCAATCAAAAGTTTTTAATCTATCATTTGAATGTGAGTATGATTATTTTACAACGATTAATCACCTACGG
This sequence comes from Diorhabda elongata, assembly GCA_026230145.1. Lineage (NCBI taxonomy): Eukaryota > Metazoa > Arthropoda > Insecta > Coleoptera > Chrysomelidae > Diorhabda > Diorhabda elongata. The sequence goes on from CM047930.1 coordinate 16,239,489, forward strand.
GGTTGTACTTGTAATTTCGTTATTGACAATAAATTTAATAACAAAAAGGAATTATTTCTTAACATGCAGAAATTATATCACTCAAAAACCTTGAGTGTATTCTAAATTAAGTTTATAATTTTTTCACGGTTCGTATACAAGAATCAACAAATAACAAATTTCAATTCTGTAATTGAGGAAATCATATCAGTGAGTCATAATCTTTACAGATGAGCATCTCTTATAATTTACGGGATTGTCAGCATAAAATTAACGGATGGTCAAGGATTTCTTGAACAATTATTCATTATATTTCTCGGAAACAAACTTCCTGTAGAACGATAGTTATAATAAATTTTCAATTAATATTCAAAATTTTGTTTGAAGGAGGATATTATCATTAAATTTTTATGATTTAGAATAGAATTACAGTTTTTAACAACTACTACTATAAAAAAATTATTTCCAATTCCAGCACAATGGTTTTAAACCAACGTTTACTGAGATCTTGGTAAAACTATTCTTTGGGCTTGAATGCAAAAATTTAGGATAAAATTTTTCCCAAGCAATAATTTCGCCATGGATCTAAATAAATAGTTCTTCGATCTCATTCTGTGTAACATTCGCAGTATTTGGTTTAGCATTGTCTGATTGTAAGAGAACTAGCTTTCGGTTAATTAAACCTGGATATTTCTCACATAAAACCTCATGCATTTTTCATCGGTAGTAACAAATGCGTTTAAATAAAACGATGATCTTTTTACAGGGCAAGGAAAGTTGTTTACATATCTACGTTTCACTTCGATCTCAGTTAATTCGTATGCTATTATTCGACAAATTTTGTAGATCTCACTTAACGATTTTAAATGGCGATGTATGGTATCTTTAGAAGATCTAAGGAAGTCCTATAATCGATGAGTGCTGGTACTAGCTTGGTTTTCTAGAGCTTCCTTTACAATCTCAATCACACGCAGATGAGCGACCAAAGCGTGAACGATCTTCAACTTTATTTCCAAAATGAAAATAAAAATAAAATTTGGATGTTCTCCATCATTTCCGTCTATGGAAAAAACTTTATTCAAGGTCATAGGTCAAACAAATGGGTTTTTCGCGATTATCAGCAAAACGTTAAGTTTTATCATGAAAATACTTCAGACAAAAATTGTAGACCATAAAATTATCTACAACAAACGTACTACTTTTTTCCTACGAGCCACCGTTTCTGAGATGTACCGATTCAAAAAGTATTAAAAGTTATAATGTCTCAGAGTTACTGTCATATTTAATGGATATAATGATTGCAAGATAAATATCAAAGCTGCAGAACAACATCGTCGTACTTTAGCAACATCTTCGTCAATTGATAATTTATTTGATGAACTTATGACAGTTACCACCAGTCAACAGAAATTTCTTACAAATACTCACAAGTCTCGGTTCATTTCAATGTTGTAAGAAAAGTTTACTGCTGAAATTATATTGATGAAATCATTAAATACGACAATTTTCAGAACGTTTTGAGTCATTATATCTCAGAAACAGTGACTCGTAGGAACAAATATAATAATTTTATGATCTACAATGTTCGTCTTCGCAAAACTCGCCGTTTTGCTGAAAATTACGGAAAAAACATTTTTTTGACATCTGGCCTTGAATAATAATATGTTTTCCATTTACAGAAATGATGAGGAACATTCAAATTCTATGTTCAATTGTATTTTAAACAATTTTACTGATTTCCAGCTTCATGGGAATTTATGTAACTTCGAATGTCTAAATTGACCATACTATAAGCTAAATAGATAAGATGTAAACACTGAGCATGCTCACAGCCACGGCAAAAGAGGGGACAAAATATATCTTTCACGTCACAGTATATTTGACACCCTGAACCTTCGATAAATAGAATAATCTAATGTGCTTGAATTTCTTTTTGGTAGCTAGATTCAAATCAAAGATAACCATTCTTTCATAATTATTTTATCTCAAACTGCACGTAGTTACAAACTTTCAAATACTAACTTGGTTTGTTATTCAAACTATGCTTTGATAAAATTGGAATGTTATTTATTACAGTTTTTTGTTTTCACCCTATCCGGCTAACTGTTTCTAAACCAAACAGACTTATATCTCTTTTGGTTCCGTTATTCAACTATAGAAATGCCAATTCGCGAAGTACTCAAGAAGCGATCGATACTTTTTTATTTATAAAGATTTCTCATTGTGTTCACCTCAATAAATTCAGTATAATTTGACAATAAAATTCTATAGGTATATTGCTACTATCGTTAGATATTCTGTCAGTTCATTTGATACACTAAAACTGCGATAAATACATATAAAGGATAATCTAATGTGCTGGAATTTCTTCTTGAAAGTGAAAAAAGTTTAGGTTAGAATCATTTTCTCATGAGTATTCTATCTCAAACTGAAAATATATCTAGTCACAAACTTTCAGTGAGTAACTTCCATAATTTTTAGGTAATTCATTACTTTTTATAATCCTCAATTGTTACCGGTATAGTGAGTTCTAGAACAGGGTAAGTATATTTTATCATTGTTTGTATAAATTCTACCTACCCTTTGATCAAATTGGAATGTTATTTTTTACCGTTTTATTAAATAATTTCCAAAAATATGTGGGAAGATCTATTTATCATCTAAACCACACAGACATGTATCTCTTTTGGTTCCGTTATTCGACTATAGAAATGCCAATTGGCGAAGTATCAAGAAGCGATCGATACTTTTTTATTTCTAAACATTTCTTATTGTGTTCACTTTAATAAATTCAGTATAATTTGGCAATAAAATTCTATAGGTATATTGCTACTATCGTTAGATATTCTCGCGATTTCACTGTTCTACAATTCCGACTAGAAATACGTGCTTGAATGTAAGGTAATACACCAAGAAAAAGAAAAAATTCCTTAAAATTTAGTGAATCGTGTAAAGTATGCAGTTAATTTTCTATTTTATCAATATTGGGTATCACAAAATATATCTACACCGATTTCACTTTTTTTAAATTTCCCGTTTAGTTTAAAATTTGTTCACAATAGAGCAATAACTCAATAATATATATATATATTTAATTGATTATTTAATTGATTTTTGTTCTCCACAATTTTAACCATACTTGTAGACCATCCAGTTTTGCTTGTAAAAGTTAGGATGCTATTTTAGGGTCTTCTTGCGAGGATAAAACGGGAGTATCGTCGGCAAATGTGGCCGTTAAGGCGTTGTTAGGTAAGTCCGACGTGTAAAGTAGGTAAAGAAAAGGACCCAGTACCCAGTTAAATAGGATTTGAGGATGAAAAAGAGGTTAAGGAGAAATAGCTTTTTAATCTTATACGACAATCCAGTGAGTCAGACTTTATCAAAAGCCTGGCTCACATCCAAGAACGCAGTAGAGCAGTAGTTTTCATCTTCAAGACATTGCATTATTTTGTTAGTGACCCGTCCTCAATGATTTCAAACAATTTTGTTAAATGCTCAACCTAGAATAATTGGAATATCTTTCTGGGAAGTTATGTAGAATTCTAATTAAATGAATTACATGTAATTCAAAATATTAAGATATTAGTGAATTGAAAAGTCACTATTTATCCGCTTCGTAAACCGATAACAATGCTTAAAAATGTGTATTTATAAGCGAGTATATCATATAAATTTATGTTACGAAGACAACAGAAGAATAATATCTAACCTGCCTCATACACAACGTATTTATAGGGAAATCTGAAGGTAATGCCTGAGAAACTCATATGTTCAGGAGTGCATAGAAGTTACATAAAAATAAAGAAGTTGTCATTAAATGGAGAACTTCACAGATCAAACTCTAGAAGATGATGAAATTCTAAGGATATGTCATAACAATAAATAATTATAATTGAGTATCGATGAGGTTAGTACCTTAATTATATTGAATTTTGAGGTTTAGATTTTCAATTTGTGAGTATTCCAACAGATGATAGAATAAGTTTTATTCACATATATTCAAAAAGATATGTCGATAATATCTGTACGATATTCATCTTCTGATTCTCCAGAGTCTAAAATAGAAAAAATTTGCTGCCGATTCATCCCAGTATTGTATAAATGAATAAATATGAATATTTACCAAGGAGTTTTTGTTCGAATTATTGTCTTCAAATTAATATGTTTAATCACAATTAAGTTACATAAAAATTGTCATAATAAAGGTGTGATAAATGAATAATGGGGAAATTGATCTCAAATTTTGTCAAATAATATCCGTTTTCTCTTCCGTGTTTTATATAGTAGAAGATGAACTCTTACGTAACGAAGTCACAGTTTTTTATTCATCTCTATATACATAACACATACAGGAAATGCCAATTAGTCAGTTTATTTATTTTATTCATTCAATTAATATGAAATGAAGAGGAGAAATTTTATTGAAATCAAAAGTTGGAGGCAAAGGTTAAAATAGTTATAACTTGTAAAAAAGATTGCCATTCAGTATTTTGATATTTGTAACAAAAGAACTTGGATGAATATCATGATGATAAAAGTCACATTATTAAAAAATCTGTTTGGATAACATCCATTGTAATTAGATAATTGAAGAGATCAGAAAAAACCTTGTTTCTCAATAACTTCGTTTCTTTTCCATACTTTTATCATGTCCCTGTCAAGTATGTTAATATTTCCTCCAGACTTTTAGCTTTATTCCAATCTATTTGTCAATCCATTGTCTTTTTGTCCTCCCTAATCATCTTTTCCTTTGTTTACTAATCTCCATATTTCTAATAGTACCTTCTCATCAAATTTAAATATCAATCCAACTGTTTCTTCAATATTTCATACGTTTCTTATTCTTCCCTATTTTGTTTTCCTCCTTATTTTTGTCAAACGTTATTGTTGCAAATTGGGTGTCGAGAATTTCCTAAATTAGCCAACTCTCTGTTACATTTTCTTGTTTAAATAACTATTTGCTTTCTTTGTTTATGATATCGTTTTTTGTCATTGTGTATAGATATTCATATGACGGTAGTCCCTCTTAAATCTCTTTTGCTTTGTTTTCTCGTTTATCATCATAACTTTCATCTTGTTTGTGTTCATTTTCATTCTTTCTACATCTTCCCTCTATAATTTGATTTGGGAAGAATCATATGCCTGCATGTAACAAATTACTGCGACTAGTTCGTTCTAAAGTTATGTATCATACTATTGTATCTGGTTAGAATTTTTCTCTTTTTTCAATATCTTACTCATGCCCCCAAAATAAATGGCGAAAATCTTCCTTCCTTCTGTTATTTAACGTCTTTTTTAGTCTTCTAAAAATGTGTCACTTCAAAATTTCCGTTCCTAATAAACAAAAACTCTCATGAGCCTCTTTCAAGTTTTCAAAAAACATCTCATGAAATCAGCATGTATAAAATAAAACTAGCATGCACTATATTTGTGACCCACAACTTCATTGATCGCACTTTTCTCAAACACCTCGTATAGTATTCATTACGGAAATAAAAATATTAACAGTACTAGCTCGATAAATTATACCCTAATTTTATTGTGTATGAAATATTGCTATTAAAGTTTCCAGTTTTAGTATATAATTTTATAAACTCTTTGTGTACATACCTTTTAACAAAAATTCGAACGTTTTTCATAATATTGAAGCACGCGTTCTTCTTTAATATTCCATTTTTCACGCTTTCTAAACAAGACAATGATGTATGTATGTTGTCTTTTTATATGGAATCGCTCGATATTTGAACGAAAGTGTGAAATAATTACAAGTGAATTGCATTTGTCTATTTTCAACAGAACTACTAGAGAGATTACTTCTGTTAATAAAATTGATAGAGATTGAGTGCATCACATACTTTTCAGAATGTTTTTTGCAACATAATCGTGAAGAAATTTATGTTTGATTCGCTAGAGAAAAAACAAAAGAACCATTATATGATTGGTGATGGCGTAATTTTTCGGAAGCGTTTAACTATATTTAATTAAATACAATAGTTGTCAAGAATTACTACTTAGTACATTTTGTTGAGTATTTTTTTAAATGCTTTTCACGACTTACTAAACATTCTGGTATAAATATTTGAAAAATACCTCTTCTAACGATAAAATTTCTTTATATACATCGTCATCATATTTCCGATCAATCCTTAGGAATATGCTAATACATATAGCTGACGCTATATTGATTGGGATGCAAAAACGTCTTTGTATGAAAATTGACACCTACTTTGGTAACTGATGCTTGCACAATTTAGAAGCTTGAAGCCAGTCATTTTCTGAAACGCTCACATAAAAATTATGAATTGATTCATCTAACTTACCCTCCGTCGTGAATACGTAAATATTTCTTTAGGTTTAAGACCAAACAGAAATCACACATGGCCAAATCATGTGATATCAGCAATGGTTTCCTAGGAGTCTGAACTCCCGTAGATTGTTTCAGTATCTGATTTTTTCTCTATCTCCTTTTTATCTAGTGTTTTATCTATTGTACTGAAATCGATTCCTCAAAAGGGTTCAGGTTCTATGAACGGTTTATCCTTTCTTACTTTCAGCAAGTCTGTCTGCTATTACAATTCCCTCCAATCCAGTGTGTACCAGAACCCGAAATGTAACTGTAACTAGCTCATTTAACTTGATAACGCATTCAAAACAAGCTTGAATTTTATAAAATTGGACCTCATAGCTCTAATGGCTGCTTGGCTATCGAACAAGAGGATAATCTCTTGTTTGCGACAACTTATTTCTAAATTAAAATTTACATTTTTTAATTGCATATATTTCTTCATATATAGTTGGTGTACCGCTCAAGATTTGTGAAACGGAACATTCTTATTCTAGATCTGTCTGAGCTGTCTGTACACCATTCAATTGCATTTATGTTCATCTTTAATATAATGTTTCTCGAAGCTGAACGTTTTCAGCATTTCATCCTGTCCTTGATTTGATCATTTTTTAAGGGACTGCTGACTGTTTATTTGAACATTTTGAGGTAAGTTTTGTCCCTCATGAATTCTCGTGGAGTTCAGAACAGGTCTAGGATCTTTGGTAGTGATGAGCTAGACTGCTGAAAACATTTTGAAAATTGAATAAGTATAGCAATTTAAATGAAAATATGTTTTTGAACAAATTGTTCCACTAACAATATTAACTATGATAATATTTACCAATAAAATGAAAAAGTGTACTCATTCTGAAACGAGAATCTTGTAAACCCATTGAAAACAGAGGGTTGCCGGTTAATTTAAGGAGGGTGGTTAAGAGAAAATTGTATCATTTGTTTACCATATATTTGAGCATCAGATATGAAATAATCTGTTTACGTCTTCTGTTTCAATGTATCTTTCTGTTTTTCATATTTCCATTTTCCAAGTTTATGTATGATATAATGTCATGATTTTTGATTAATAAGAAAATTTCACAATTGTTGCGTGGCGTTTTTTTTTTTCTAAATATGTACCTATTTATATTGATAGCAAGTTTTTCTTGCATGTCATAAAACAATTATTTGAATTGGTACGAAAATATGGTGAACACAATGTAAATTTTTTGAACCGTAGTGTAAGTATTTTGCCACGAAAATACGAAAAAAACCAACGTCATTTTTGAAAAATGGTTAATACCTATTATTAGTATTAATTTTTGAAAAATGGTTAATACCTATTATTAGTATTAATAAATCAGAAACTAATTTTACCATAGATTCCTGTGAAATAAACCCATGAATGAAAATTTTTTAATTTCATTTCATAAACAATTTCCAGTTTTAGAAAAATTTCCAAAGTCTATCTTCCTAATTTGAAGTCGAATTTCAACATTTCTCATATATTTGAGTGAGTTTGCATCTAACTTTGTCAGATATCATCGAATAACATCCATTGAAGTCCATTGAGGTCAACTGTCACTTTGTGTTAATTGAAAATTTCCAAAGTCTATCTTCCTAATTTGAAGTCGAATTTCAACATTTCTCATATATTTGAGTGAGTTCGCATCTAACTTTGTCAGATATCATCGAATAACATCCATTGAAGCCCATTGAGGTCAACTGTCACTTTGTGTTAATTGAAAATTTCCAAAGTCTATCTTCCTAATTTGAAGTCGAATTTCAACATTTCTTATATATTTGAGTGAGTTTGCATTTAACTTTGTCTGTTACCTACCATTCCAAAAATATAGATTCCGCATCCCTTACGGGCACCATTAGTGCAGATGATATATTTTCGTTCCTAGATTTTCATATTTTTCAAAATGCTTTCATAAGATGGTTTAGTATACTTATACTCTTTATGATCAATAATAAAATGCAAGACCTGTAAAACTCTTGTAGCAAAACCAAGACCGACTATGCAAGATCCATAGCACATATAAGGTTGCAAGACCAAGACCAAACTAAGCCGGTCTTGATCTTGATCTTGCATTTGCTCATCAATAATCTTCGGGTTACAACTCCAATTCTTCCCCGTGAAGTTTCTGTATGCCATCAAGGTTTTCGTGGATTAAGTGGTTATCTCTTGCATGTTATTGTTCCAGAAGAGTTCACTATCTAGGGGAAGTTCCAGATAATTCCCCTCTTTTTTCATACCAATGCTAGTTCGTCTAGCTTAAGGGGTTTCAGATTGAGTTTCTTCTTCATGGTAAATGTAATTAGGTAGGTTTTGTTCAGGTGGACAACTAATTGCTGAGTTGAGTTCTCTTTGAACTATGTCACACACATGTATTTATATCAAAACATCCCTTTGCGTTAATCACTATGTCGTCGTTATATCCCTGACAATGTATGTGCAGGTCAGTCAGTTCGCATAAGAATTCGTCTACAAAATCCAATTACAATTTATCTACAATCACAGTTTAATCTACAATCAATACAAGTTATTAAAATAGTGATATTCTTTATTCATTCAATCAATCAATCTTCGAGAAAGCATTGAAATTGTTAGTGGTAATGACAAGTGATTATCCTTATACTATTAATAATGCAGTTTTTCTCTTTGATCTTTTTTATTCTATCTCGTTTATACCAGAAATGATGAAATTGCAATGTATAAAAATCATAATCGATTATATGGATTATATTACGTAGTGAAAGTGTAACAATACATATTATTATTATCTCAAAACTTTACCGAAAATTATGCACCAACTCACATTGTGCGATTCAACACCTAAAAATTCAATCCAGTGAATATACGAGGGTGGTCCCAGAAGTACCTAGCCTGACCTAAGGATGGCGGTAGTTGCTTTAAAAATACCAATGTATTAGAAAGTACACAGACTGTTCAACATATGTTTCAAGTTTGAAGACGCCACTTTGATTAGTATTTGTTTGGCAGCTATCAATAGTGAATGTTTTCAGTGAATTTGTAAACATGGAAAAAATTGGTTATCATTATGTGATATAATTCTTCTATTAGCCCAACCAATATATTAGCTGGGTGAGACTGCTCCTTAGTTAGCAGCAGTAAAATATTGTAAAATATTGGGTAGCATAGTTCAAACGAGGCCGTTTCACCTACGAAGATCAGCATCGCAGTGGTAGATTAATTGAGGTAACGACTTTTGGAAATTTTGGAGAAAATCCTAAAAGCGGTAATAGATGATCGTCGACTGGAAGTGCTCGAGCTCGCAGACATAATAAGCATTTCGAAGAGTGCGGTATATCGCATATTCACTGAAAATTTGGAGAGCTGTGCGCAAGATGAGTGCCGCGTTTGCTCACAATGGAACAAAAACAGCGTCGTTGTTCCCATTGAGTGTTTGGCAATATTTCACAGAGATAAAGTCAAATTTTCGGGCCGTATCATAACCATAGATGGAACATGGGTCCATTACTTCATAACCGAAACAGAAGAACAATCAAAACAATGAAATTGAAAAGGAAAAGGCAAAGACCGTTCCATCTGCAGGTAAGGTCATGACGTCAGTTTTTTGGGATGCGCCGTGTGATAATTTTCATTGACTATCTTGAAAAAGGAAAACTATCAACAACGAGTATTATGCGAACTTATTGTAACGTTTAAGCGTAGAAACAAAAGCGGCCGCATTTGGCTAACAAGATAGTTTTGTTTCATCAAGACAATGCACTAGGTCACACCTCCACTCTTGCAATAGCCAAAATTGATGAATTAAAATTCGATTTGCTACCTCATGCACTGTTCTCGTTGGTCAAATATTTTCCAACAATAGAGAGGTGATATCGACAGTTATTGGCTATTTTGAGGAATTTTACAATTCTTGGGGTGTAGAGCTAAAAGGTGATTACATTGAAAAATAAATAAATTTTCTTCCGAAATTTTTGTGTTTTCTTCGTTGGCCTAGGTACTTCTAGACCATTCTCGTATTCCTTTAAAGTAAAGAAAAGGTGACACCTCTTATATACTAAATAATTTTATTAGTAGTTAAGAGAGTTTCTATTGATTTTTACTAAGCGATGTGTTGTTAATAAAATATTTATTCAACCTATTTAAGTAGAGAGTGGCTATCGATGTTAATATTTATGTATGAAGAGAAAATCAGTCACTGCAAATACAGTTTTTCGAAGCTTTCCATTAATACGACATCATTTTATGTTATTCGGAAAGGCCAACCATAACAAATGATAAATACTTCCTTAAATGTTTGTTTGGAATTACGTAACGCCCAATTAGTTTTGTTGTTTAATATTGCGAGTTGCCTAGGAAGTTTTGAAGATATTTTTAAAGTTATAATTGTTGGAAATACTGGTTTTTAGTACTATTTAACATGTTTCCGCTATTTTCTTACTTACGATTTTACTTACTAATTGTACAACAAGGTGATTTTTGATATTTTGATAAATATAGTTTACGCAATTACTTAGACCCAACTAATAACAACTGTAATTATCTAAGTTTGCCTCATGAAGCAATTTTTTTCAATGCCAATAGATAATCAAGTGAAACTCAATCCAATAAAATTATAATATTTGCGTAGTCATCATCATTATTAATTGTATTATATCGCAACTATTGCGAAGCATCATTTCAGATTGTTTGACATTTACCACAATTTGTGTATTTTTGACTCAATTTCTCATATTAAACGCAACTGTCCTGACTATTCCATAATTGCACACTCAATATTCATGAGATTTTCCAGTCAATGCAATGAGCATCAGTGTAGTTAACTTGATAGTAAAGTGGTTCGAATACTGGTGTTCTCATGGTTTAATACCGTTGTTCAACATCTTTTAAGTCTCCCAGAAATTGTTCAGCATTCTCTTTGCAACAAAAACTGACCCTACGATTTTACCGCAACTACAGGCAGCATTTTATTGAAATTTCACACGAATATGTTTAGGAAGCTGATACATCCAATAAATTTGTTGTCTTGACTCTCATAGAGGGTGCTAGTTACACGTTATGTATCAAGTATTGAACATAACATTTTCAATACTAGATTTATAAAGTAAAATTTCCTGTAAATTTAAATATCATTTAATTTTATACCAAAAAGGTACACTTGATAAGACTAGATAGTGTGTACCGTTTATGGGATATTTTGATTTGAAAATTATGAAGTAATAACCGATGCTAATATAAAGTATTGATAAAGTTATTGATTATTATTATTAATTAGTAAGTATTATGAGAATTTAAAATCTAAATCTAAATCTAAATCTAAAACTAAAATCTACATCAAGAAACTGAAATTTAGCACCAGAAAATATCACAAAAAACATATTAGTATATTTGGGAATATCTCTCGTGAACATAGAAATATGGAATTTTGTGCTAATATTAGGAATAATTGCTGAATTCTTACAGAAAATATCTATGGAGAGTTCAATAGAGAACTTAGATACATAAGTCGAATTAAACAGAAATTTTTATCGAATTTGTTCCGTGGAATTGATGTGGTTTGAGATTTTGAAATAAATCTAATATTATCTGTGATCTTGTAATATAACCGACAAAGGTAATCACTTATAATGTCATAATTCAAGGGAATGATATAAAACCTATCACATATGATCGTTAATTAACTATATCTACACTGTACATAGTGCGCAAATTGCGATTGATATCATAAAAACTTGAAGAACTGTTTCCGGAATTTCTTGACCATCTGCTGGTGGTAATTTCAGATTACGAAAAACTATTCACCGAACAAATATCTGAATAAAATAATACGTTCAGGTTATTCCAGTACTTTGTTAAAAATCAATAGAACTTCACATTTTTTTATTCTTTTGGCAATCCAGGTTGATTGTTATTATGGTCTTGTTGTTAGTGTCAGCACTAGTGAAAATCCGGCTTCTACTATTGAGAGAGTCAGTGAAATTAATACTATTGGAATTCACATATTTAAATCCATACGTAATAACGGATTTAGTACGTAACAAATAATTTTCTACATTTTTTGGTAGCTCTCAGAGAAACGTGTTTTATTCGAAGTAAAGAATACTTCCATGACTTTTGTATTTCACCACATAGAGAAACTATTTTTAAAAATAATGTTTGCAAAAAGCTTACAATGTCAACAATTTATGTCATTTTTATCAATAATATGACATCCTAGTATAAATGTCATATTCTCTGCAAGAAAAACAACAAAATATGTCTACAAGTCACGTACATTTCTTCTGATATGTTATAATATGGTGATGTCTTGTCATATGGTATTTTCCATAGGCGGGCTTTAAACAAGAATGGTTATAGGTAAATTTTGAAAATATATAAATTAGATGTAGCTCACAAAACTTTGTGAGCCATAATCACAATCATATGATATTTTTTTTTTCATAATTATCATATTTGCATATTTACAATCTACATCACATGTGAGTATTAAGTAAATTAGTTGACTGTATTTGACTCAAAAGGGAAGCATTCGTTAATGCTAATTCTCATATACTATTTTCCAATGTTCTAGTAGGTTTTGGGGCCAAGCAAGTTGTACGTAGTCCTCTCGTGCGTGGACCGTTAGTGGATAGTTCTTCTATCAGCTCGTTTGGCATAGGAAATGTTGAAATCAGTGTGGAGTGTATGATTACTGACATACCATGGATCATCCGCCTGGTTTCTTAGTGTTTTGGATTGAAACCTTTGAATTATGTTGATCGCAGTAGGTTTAGCGCATCTCCAGAGTTGGATCCCGTGTCATTTAATATTACGTTATTGATTATTAACTACAGACAACCAAAATTGGATGGTGAAAAAGACTTTAGTCTTAGAAAATTAAATATTTTGGTTAATTGAGCAAATTGCAGATAATCACTAAAAAATTAGGATCAAATGGCAACGTCTAAGGAAGGAGGTGTATATGAAATCTGTACCTAATTCTCGGAAATAACTTCTATTATCTTAAATCTTTTTTTTTATTGACAAGTATGACAATTATGGATAGTTTCGTTAATATAGAGAAGAAGCTCAATCAATCTTCTTCACGGTACTTACTGTAGCTTGACAAGTAGAAATGTCTCACGATGTAGTGAAAAAAATTACAAATCAATAAAATTGGATTTTTTAGACTGGTTTATAATCGTAAACCAAAACATTGTGCACAATGTTTGCTTCCTTAATTGTACCTTTCTTATTTATGGCCATGCCAAATTTTCGCCACTAAAACATCGAAAATCCGCCAGGTTTTGTGGAAGGTTAAACACAGTATTCAAACTAATAAGGTCTGGTACGTATATTTTAGAAAATGGAAACCAGTTTACAAACTTGTCTCCTTGAAGGTAAGGGTGACAATGTTGTGCTTACTGTGGATTTTCTATAGAGATGAAATCTAGAATGGTACTCCCATTACAGTTTCCTCATTTGTCAAAAGTCATAATTCATATCGTTTTATTGACAATTTTATAAATTATCTTGAAAATGATAATAGAAACTGGAAAAAACCAAATCAACTTCGCTTCAGATTTAAGAATTAAGACTAGGAGGCACGTTGATGTCCTGGTAAGACCAAGTATGTTTATCATTTGATGTTTTGAGATATTTGATTGAATTGCATTATTACATAGTTTTACATTAAACGTTAATTATATGACTAAACGGGTTGAATTAATTTTTCATTTCCTATCCACTTTTTAATAATTTCAGTCTTATATATGAAACCCCTTTGATCTGTTAATGTCTCAACTACTATAACACGACATTTGATATATAAATGAATATAATATATAATACGTTAGGTCAGAAATTATTTCTTTTATTTGGCTTGAATGCTAAATCACTCGTTTTGGTCTGATGCATCAAACAAGGAAATAGGGTGCAACGAGAAACATACCTGTTGTTCACTTTACAAAAAATACGTAAAAACGGCTAAAACATCTATTAAAACTAGTTGCTTCAAGTGTGTTTCCCGGATAGGGGCTTTTTGGCTTTAATTGTTTGCGGCAGGAAGATTAAATTTGGAAAACCATATAGTCACAAGAGAAATGGACAGGAAGTAACATTTGGAGATTCGGTTGAAGGTTTTCACGTTCAATATATATATGAGAATTCATATACAAGGTCTGGGTAAGATGATAATAAATTGTTAGGTGTTTGTTGGAAATAATACGAATAATATTGGGAGATAAAATACTTAACTTGAATTCAGAAGAAACTCAAAAAATGTTAATCAGCAATCCAACGCAATATTTGAGAAAAAATAAATCATACAACTACATCTTAAGCTACTCAAACTATGAGCTTTTGAATAAATGTAAGGAATGGACACGGATAATATTCCTATTTTTGAGGATAAATATATCCAATAACATTCCCATATTTATTTGAACTCCATTTTTTCAAGCAACAGCTTTAATATTGAGCTAATTTTCTTCTATAGTTTGCTAGAATTTTTTTAACAGCACTCAAGTTTTTGAAGCAATGAGTAAATTAAGCTTTTTTTTGAACCGTATTAATACTGTTGGAGTAAAAACTTGCGTAGACAAGTATAATGGTATTTCTTTATGAAGAAAATTAACCATAACTAAGCTGAGCTTTAAACGTAATTGTAAAAGCAGCAGCTCTTTGAAAATGGTATAGAGAGCTTGGAATCTCTAAGATAATTGTTTACGAAACTGTCTGGCACAACGTGGTTTTTAAACCCCGGATAGGCTCGCTTAGCAATTGAATATAGAGAAGCTATTCTATAACAAAACCAATTTTAGTCTGAAGATTTTTGATTAAATTGTTTTTGAAACAACTTCATTTATTAATTAAACACCTTAAAAAAGTACTAACAATTGTTTGAATCTCAAATTAGTGCATTAAAACTCTGGTCTCGAGACTTAAATAACAGTAAACAGTCACACTAGGCACTTTATAACAAAACGTTTATATTTGCTCACAGCATTTACATATTTAAGAAGCTTTTACATTTTCTTATATAGATTCGAAAATTTGATTTCATTACTTGAACCATTAATGATTTTGGATACGAGTTGAACAGGATTATTTAAACCTATGTTAGTTCTGTTTTGCGATATAAGTCTGTTTCACATTACTCCACTATTCAGTCTTAGTGAGATACTCGGAAATATGATCTTATACTAACTGTAAATATAATTTAGGTGTGGAAAATATACTGAGTGTTGAATGATTTCTAGTTTCGTTATTCATATTACTGAAATAGCTGGATCAATAATGTGTTATGAACTTGCGATTCCCTTACTAATGCAGCTAGGTACCATTCTGATTGGTATCTATTGATGTCTTCTTATGATATTCATTCGAAGCTATCCCTTTAACTTTAGAGTGTGCTCATAAAGTCTCGGAAAGATACTGCAAGTTCAATAATCATGCAGACTCTTTAAATTGATGACTAGTTCAGCAATATTCGTAACCATGAAAACATTTGATATGGTATTGATCCATGAAAGCTCTGGCAACGTGTGGTTTATTGAAGGTATGGATTGACAAACATTTATACCACTTTCTGAAGTGCAGCGAGCTTTTATGTTGCCTTCATTGAAAATATATTATCTTAATAGCACCCCATACTAAAACACCCATGGTGCTGTAGACTTGAGGCTTCCTATCAAATTCTAGATACCGTCATCTTTCACGTCACCTCCTGACCTTTCCCTGACAATAGTGCATGAGATTCGTCACTGAAGAATACTTTGCTAATCTCACTGTATTTTCTTGCAACACCAGAACAAACGGCGACGACAATATTCAGATTTAAGGAACAATATAATGTTGAAAGTAATAGGTTTAAAATTCGTATTCGACGATATACTTGACCAACATACTTCCATGCTCTTCAAACTAATGAACTAGGATTTTTCTGTCGGTACTTAATGTGTCTCTAGGAGCCAAGAGTCTCAATCGACGATCCTGTCATTCTGTGGTGACTCTACGACGAGTCCTCGCATCTACGAACTCAACCTTTTTAAGGACAACTGCAATGTAGTGCCTACGGGACCTATTGAAAACAACTCTCTTCCATAGACCAGCTTGGCACAACACACCTAGTAAATTCTTAGCAAATTAGATTTAGAGCTTTGTGACAAAACTAATCCTAGATCAGAATTCAAATGACACCGTATATTCTTAAAAATATTGCATGCTACTAAATCACTGAAGCACCTCAAATAGTTGAGATATAGATTTGTCAATTCTTATTAAAATGTATTGACCTTCTCACCTCAGTCTAAGAATGAAAAGTCTGAGAATGAAGAGAACCGGCGATTTATATCAGGCGGATAAAAAAATTTCAGATTATTTTTATCTTCCTTAGATTTGAATCAGTGAGCATTCTATGGACAAATTCTCTTTCTTTGTAATCATTTCAAACATTATCCTGTTTTGTCGCGTCATCCAAGGTATCTTGTAAATATTTTTGTTGATTGCAGAGAGATTTTCGACTATAGTATTTGGTTGATTTATATTCAAATAGTCTGCAAAAATTGGTTGAATTGAAAATGTGAATTATTTCAACAGCTTTATCATATTACGAATCAATAGAATGCTATGTTATTAACAGATGGATTTGTTTATAAATTTTTTGAAAATTCACAAAACTAACTTTTGATAATGAAGCTAATAAGATTTCTATTTGTTTCAGATAATGCTATCGCAAAATGCCAGTACTACTTCTACGAGAAGTCTCCACTACATCCCTGTCAACACTAGTAGAAAAGGCACAAAGGAAGTCCCCGCCTCTACTAGAATACGACTTGCAGCTCAATAATTGCCACTTGAATTTAATTCTACTATCCAAACCGGATAGAAAAATAAATTCAACGTCACCAGATGAAGGATTCGAATCCGATATTGATAGTTTATCCATAGTATCTAGTGACAACGATAGTTTTACCACAGAAAAATTAACGGAGGGCGAAAGCAAACCGAATACTGAGACTGATTCTGCCAACGGCTCCTCAAGTAGTGATTCTGATATCGAAACACCAGATGCCAAGGTTTTCGAACCACAAGCAAAGAAGCAAGAGTTGTTGGAAAAAGAAAGTTTTAATCTAGTCGATTGCATATGTTACACTGATGTCAAATGCACCAATATACTGATTTTTGTTATTAAAAATGAAGCGTTAGTATTTGCTTTTGATAATGTTGGACATCTGAAAAATTTTTATACAAATTTTACGACTTTGAAAGCGGTGGCAAATCAAAGAGCTTATGGAACTAATTTGAACACTCGGTTTAACTTACTTCAGAGAACTGATCAGAATGGAGTAACTCATATAGAAATTACAAGAGAAGCAGAAAACAGAACATTGAAGCAAGAAGTACATACTGGCATAGATGATGTTACTGCTCCAGTGAATATAATTGAGAACGTGTCAAAAAATAAGTTGAAAGATGTGAATTCAAGACAAAGAGTAGAAAGTCAACTAATCAACGACATTAAATATAACACTATTAATTCGAAGCTAGGTCCAAAAGCTAAAATAGTGACCAAGTCCAATTCTATAGAGAACATTTTACATTTAGACAACACTAAATCAAATCTAGTCAAAGATGAAACTAAATTGAAGAAGGTTTGGAATAGTGCGGAAGATCTTTTGGAACCACCTAAACGACCACAGCGTCGAAGGAAAGGTAGAGCTCCTCAACCACCTAT